>CM077011.1:129680104-131004240 GCA_039090855.1 Macrothele yani | reverse complement strand
AAGTAACACACATGCACAGAGACTTAAAATAGGGCACATTTCATCTTTCACATCATATTCCTCGTTCTTATTTTTTAGTTCAAACATCTTTAATATTCTCTCCAATGTTTGCCTCATTTTGTTTTTGAGAAGGATGCATGCATGCCTCTGATGGAACTAGCCTCTGATGTTTAGTGACAAAGGGCAAAAAATTTATCGAAAGGAACACACAGAATCACTAAATTTCTCAAATACCAATTTCATCATCATACTGTTTCATGCCAATTTCATCATCATCATCATCTTAAAACTACAGGTACACGCTTTTGTGCATTGAACATTTTGAACACAGATCCTTGAAACAAATGAAAAATATGTAAAAAAATTCCAGTTTTTTTCCTTAAAAAAATTAGGGTTCTGATTTGTTATCTTAAAAGATAAATTTTTCTGGGCATCCAGCTTTTACTATCTGGGCAGAAAAATAATTTCTGCACATGCCCTGCTGGGCATGTGAATCCCCGTACCGGAAGCCATCAGAACATTGTAAAGAGGCTGTATCTAATTCATCAGTTTATTCGAAGGATTCTTTCCTTACCATCTTCAATTTAATGAACTTGGTCTCAAATTCCAGCAACTTCAGTTTCCAAGGGCATATTTATAAACAAGTAAATGGAACTCCGATAAGATCTTCACTCTCAGCCGTCCTTGTAGAAACAATGATTTGCCCAATTGAGCAACATATATTCTGGCTATGATATGCAAATGACGCATTTTTCATTGGCCACATGGAAAGGAGGCTCTCCCATTTTTCCTCGATAAAATCAATTATATACACCCAAAAGTGATGACAAAAGTGATGTTCAATGCTTTTACAAGAAATGAAGATTTATCGATTGATGGAGAAAAGCTGGAGATAACAGACACGTACGTTTATCTTGGACAGCAGATATCAAGTGAGGGTCACATTGATGAAGAAATTAATCGGCGTACAAAACTTGCCTGGAGAGCTTTTGGAAGAAACAGCATAATTTTCAAGAGCAATATGCCATTATGTCTTAAAAGAAAAGTGTTTGATCAATGCATCCTTCCAGTGCTTACGTATGGTGCAGAGACGTGGACCTTAACTAAAAGAGACATACAAAGGCTGCAGACAACTCAAAGAAGCATGGAGAGGTGCATGCTTGGTATAACCAGGAGACATAAGAAGAGGAACTCGTGGATCCGAAAAATGACGAGAGTGGAAGACATCATGATCAGAGTTAAATCCCTGAAATGGCAATGGGCTGGACATACTGCCAGAAGGACAGACCATAGATGGACAGCCGAAATTTTAGATTGGATTCCAAGGGACAGGAAAAGACCCAGAAAAAGACCACATGGGAGATGGGTGGATGAAATTCGTAAATATGCGGGAGTGACATGGAGGAGACTGGCACAAGACAGACCGTTGTGGAGAAAACTTGGGGAGACCTTCGTCCAGCAGTGGATTGATAATGGTTGACAATGATGATGATGATGATACACCCTATGATCAATTTCACTATGAAGCTTGAACACAATGGTATCTTACCTTATCTCGATGTCTTAGCAAATCACATGACAACTGCCTTCATATGGAAGTTTATTATAAACCCACCTTTGTTCCCAATCTGATGCTTCGCAGTTCATTCTGCCCTGATGATCACAAGTGGCCTTCTTCCGTTCTTGAATTAGACAAGCCTTCACCTTCTCCTTCAATGTTCGTTCTAGACAATCCAAACTAAAAAACATCATTGAATTGGCCACTGAGGCATGATACACATCGAACCAGATGCATAACTTTATCAGAAAAGCCAGAACCAACAATGTTAATCTTTCTTTTCCGCAACTTTGCTACCTGGGCTCTATACCCTACATACCAAATGTTTCTTATCAACTCAAAAATGTGCTCAGGAGGATGAACTTCTGTGTCGGCATAGTCTCCAGCATCTTTATATACAATGCATAAGAGAAATATTGACAAGCCTCCCTTCCCCTCTTCTCAGTGAGGGCAGGTTTTTGTGCCATCCCACTATAATATCCGAACGGCTCCAGGCAATACTCCCGGGAGCAGAAACAGCGCAACATAGCGATGCCTATCACAGATTCTCAGAAAGGTGTGCAGACTTTTTCTGTTTTCTTAACATTGTTTCTTAAGATTTCTTTAAATTTTAAAACAAAGGAAGGGAAATTTTCACGCATTTTCAATGGCTTCCATTCCAGACGTACAGCTGCAATCGATAGATCACACAGGCAACTGCCCCCCTCCCCCATTTTATTTTAGCTTTCATTCTTTCATATTTTTCAAACAGATAACTTCAACTTGAGATATAATTGCTTTTTTCTTTTTCCTGCTTTGAATCTAGGAAGCAATATTTTTTTGCCCTTTTAACACATCACGCAGTTTGGTATGGCATTTTGGAAGCTAATGGTTGAAATTTTTCCTTTTTTTCTTTTTCCCTACAAGAGCCATATTTTTAAAGGATTTTCTCCATTTCCACTGCCGTCAGCATTCCATAAGTTGACATGGCAACCTTTTTTTTCTTTTTGCTTCCAGATAGATTGACTTCAGTTAGATTGATAAGGCTTTTTTGTTTTCTTCCTCTTTTTTTTTAGCATTTCTTTTGTAAAAAAAGATTGTGCTTATGTTATCGGTTTGTCTGTCCGTCTGTCCGTCCATCTGTACCCATGATATCTTTGCAACTATTGGTCCGATTTAAAAAAAATATTTTTGCATTGGGAAGCTTGAAATATACAAACCATGATCCTTTATTTCGTTTTTTTTTTTACGATGTACAATGTCGCCGCTAGGGGCGTAAATGCAGATGTCAAATTCAAAAATACATTTTATTCCACATATTTGCTTCTAAACATCCGATTGAGAAAATTCTTTCATCCTTCTATTCCATTTATGTCAAAGAGTATTTTAGATATAGTTACTTTTTCAAATTATGCATAGATTTTCCGCTAGGGGCGTAAAAGTAAATTACATTTTTTCCGATAACTCTTCTTATAAAACTCCGATTTTAAATTTTTTTCTTCAGCGGATACACCTCCTGATGGACATAAATTCAAATTTTTGGTAACAAATACTTTAGCCACCAGGAGGCGCAAGTGTTAATTTTTGCTTCTGATGTATTTGCCATAAAATCTGAGCTTCTAAAATATCAATTGAAAAAATTCTACCGTGAACTGATGCCACTCACATCGATAAACATTTTCGGAATATTTTCTTCTTAAAATATTCCACAGTTTCTCCGCCAGGGGCGTAGATGTATCTTATTTTTGTCAATATCTCTACTTCTAGGAGCCCGATTTGAAAAATACCTTCTTTGTAGGATAGTGTTTCCAGTGTGACATGTTTTTCATATAATTTCAAAATTTTCAATTAGTTCATAGACTTTCCGCTAGGGGGCGTAAAGGTAAATCCCCCCCTATATCTCTGCTTCTAAATCTCCGATTTAAAAAATTCTTTCTGCACCGGATACAGCTCTTGATGGGAAATCCTTTGCACATAATTTCAAATTTTTGTAAAAAATGGTTTGGCCACCAGGTGGACAAAGTTTTAATTTCCGCTTCTGATGAATTTGCAGCAAAATATGAGCTTCTAAAATCTTGACTGAAAAAAAAGTTGTTTGTTGACCGATACTACTCACGTCGACAAACCTTTTAGGAACATTTTCTTCTTGAAATAATTCATGGTTTCTACACCAGGGGGTATAGATATATATCTTATTTTTGTCAATATCTCTACTTCTAGGAGTCAGATTTGAAAAATTCCTTCTTTGTTGGACAGTGTTTCCGATGAGAAATGTTTTTCCTATAAATTCAAAATTTTCAAGTAAATCCACTAGGGGGCAGAAAGGTAAATGGCATTTTCTGTGTTATTTCTGCTTCTAAAACTCTGATTTGAAAAATTATTCCTGTATCACATACAAGACCTAATGGAAAATATTTTTCACATAATTTCTAATGTCTGGTAAAGAATGGTTTGGCCACAAGGGGGCATAAATATTAATTTCTGCTTCTGATGTATTTGTAGCAAAATCTGGGTTCCTGAAAACTCAACAAATTATTTTTTTCTTGGACCGATACCACTCATATGGAAAAACCTTTTGAGAATACTTTCTTTCTAAAATAATGCATGGTTTTCCCACCAGGGGACGTAAAGTTACATCTTATTTTTGTCTATATCTCTGTTTCTAAGAATCTGATTTGAAAAATTATTTCTATGTTGGAGAGCGTTTCCGGTGCAAAATGTTTCTCATACAAAATTCATGTTTTTCTTAATGCACAAGTCTGCAACCAGAGGGCGTAAGCTCACGATTCTGTTTACAGCAATATCTGAGGGGTTAAAAACCCTATTGAAAAATTTCTTTCTTCCGTCAGGTATTATTGTTTTCCATACTGGTTCCATTGACTTTGAATAGCTTTGATAAATTTAATTTGCATCAGATCAGATTCAAAAGACGTGCTTATTACACTTGAAAATTCGGTGTATTTTTTTCTTTTCAAAATCCACATTTTTACACATTTTTATCACCCATTTTCCATTTTCCACAATCGCATTATGAGACATTCAGGAAGCTGATGCTTGCGATTTTTCCTTTTTTGGCTTCCAGATAGCTTCATTTCAATTAGATTAATGCTGATTCTTTTCTTTTTTACAAATCTATATTTGTTAAGGGTTGGCAACATTTCCTTCCGTTTCCGTGGCCGTGCAATATTTCGGAAGTTGACGGTTGCATTTTAGTTTATTTTTTTACTTCCAGATAGCTTTATTTCAGATTTTTTTTTTACCAAAACCATATTTTTATGCATTTTTTAACTCCCCCTGCTTTATTTCCAAGGCCGTATCCCACAGTGCTCCAGAGGCTGACGGTCCCAATTTTTTTAAATTATTATTTTCTTCCAGATAGTTTCATCTCAGATTGATGAGGTGAAAATTTTTTTGCTTTACGAGAACCATTGATGTTTTTCTCACTTTAATTTTATGGGGTTTAATTATATCAATGAAAATGCTTCCATCACATTTTCGGATTTCAAATTATTCCTTATACTTTCTGAACATTATTTTTTAAAATCCAAGTCTTTAAAGAATGATTAAGTTCTGAATTAGTTCTAGTTTCTTCTGCATTTCTTATCAGGGAAAAACTAGTTTGACTATTGCAACTAAATACTAATTTACACTATTATCAAAATCTCAAATTGACTAATTTTTTAAAACTTCACTTTGTCGCAGTGCAGAACAATAAATTTTACGGCAAAATTAACATTTGGGCATCCCTTTACCTCGCAGGCGGTTTTTAGGTTTTCCTCTGTGTGTTGCAGACTTCTGAAAAAGATTCTACTTCTGGGGCAATTATACTACATTGGAATGACCAATCGATCATTTAGAATTAGAATAAAGGAACATAAAAGAGATGCAAAGGACGGAATAATGACCACTGCCCTATCCAGAGAAGTCAAGTTCAAATCCGCTGATCCTATGTGGAGTGATATAAAGAAATTAACTTCATACACCACACCCAAATCTATTGCCATTTGCAAAAACCTTGGAAATATTGACAAGCAGCAAGGCTTGCAATGACAGTGTCTCTCTGGAGTTGCCACGTATTTGGAATCAATTCTTCAAATAATGCTGGGTTTTCTACCATGGTACTGTGTGCTCAACCAACGTGACCTTGTTACTTTGAATGATCACAGTTGCGCCTATTTATTTATTGCCTAGTCAAGTCACCAAATTGTTGAAATGTTCTATTATTCAGTTTGCTGTCTACCTTCCTTGAAAAAGTCATCTGGTTGATGTACAAAAGCTTGGAAAGTTTTATTACGATTCTACACCACAAAATTCGAAGCTTTAGTATAGTTATACTATTTTGAGTATAATTGGCGTACAGTTCTTACTTATTAATTAAGTGTTCTGTATTATGGGAATCGTGGAGCATATCATATACTCCATTCAGGCTCACCTTGTTTCAAGCAGTGCCAGTTTAAAGTGAGAACCAGGATAATGCATAGCCACTAACGTGGAGCAGTTGTCATTCCTGTCAAATTCCATATGGGCAGCACATAGGAAAAGCAGTTCTTTCTTTCTTTTTTTCTTCCCCCCCTTTACCATGTTTTTATTGTCAAATCTTTAAAAAATATTTTATTAGTGCTAATCAAGACATGTCACTCCAGCATATCAAACGAAAAAAAATAATTTATATATTTTTTTAAATTAAAGAAGTGTATGAAAATGTATGGAAAACCACTCAAATTTATACTTAATTTTTAGAGCTTATCAAAAATTTATTATGTTAATACATACTATTTCAATTATATAAGTTACATATTATTCTAATCACAACTTATCAATTCTTCTATTCTTATGCACTTGTTTAATTTTTAAAATTATAAATAAATGTTCAATATGATGCACTGCATGTAAAACAAAATGTTCCAGTGATAAATATGTTTTGTTATCTGCATGTGCATCGAATGCTTAACTAGTGATGTGCAACTACTAAGGAATGTTTGAGAAATACTGATCTAAAAGTTAGCCAATGCACTAACAATAAATAGAAAAAATTAACACAAAACTAAGATAGAAGGCCACAAAAAGATGGATTTTTAAAATTATTAGGTGTGCAACTTAATTCTTGGCCACAGGCACAACACGTTGACAGCAAATTGAATACGTACCTAACCAGGGAAATAATCCCCGTCGTGTTGGATACATTTGAGCTATCGGTCAGAGAGCTGTCAAATGCCACTGCGGAAAAAGAGGGCTGTTTCGAGTTGATAAAGTCATCAATACTTGTGTGGACCTCCTCGACAGAAGTGAAGTGCATATCACTCAGGTGATGTTGCAGGGAGCGAAAGAGGTGATAATCCAATGGATCGAAGTCTGGAGAATACGCCAGGTGGAACAAAATCTCCCATTCCAGGTCGGTGATCATGTTTAAAGTCGTTTTCGCTGTGCGAGGACGCGCACGGTCCTGAAGCAACAGGACCGACCTTCTGCCCTTGCCGGTGTATGGCCTTTTCGCCTCCTTTGCGTCACTCACACGAATGAGTTGCGGACAATAACACTCAACATTGACTGTTTCACCAGGTTTGAGCAACTCATAGTGTACGACACCGTGCTGATCCCACCATATGCACAGCAACAATTTCCTGGCATAGATATTGGGTTTGGCGGTACTGGTGGTAGGCTGACCTGGATAAACCAACGATTTGCGCCGCTTAAGCTTATCGTAGAGGATCCACTTCTCATCACAGGTCAAAATCTTGTGAAGGAAATCCTTCTTCTTGAATCTGGAGAGCAAGGACACAGCAACGTCGTAGCGCCTAGACTTGCTCGCAGCTGTGAGTTGGTGGGGCACCCAACGGCCCTCCTTGTGAATCCGTCCAAGCTTGTGCAGGCGCTTTGCAATGGCTTGCCGTGCTACTCCGAGTTTCTGGGCGAACTCTGACTGTGTGCGACAGGAATCCGAGTTCAACAGTTGTTCCAGTTCCTCATCGTCAACTTTCTGTCGCTGTCCTGGGCGTTCTGCATCACGGAGATCAAAATTTCCCTGCTTAAACCACTGGAACCACTTCTTACACGTACTGTAGGACACAGCAGCCTCACCCAAAGCAGCACAGATCATTTGCTGAGCTTCCGCGGCACTTTGTTTCAGCTGAAATGTGAACAGGAGGCAGTGCCTCAAATGTTGCTTCTTGAACGACATTGCTTTCACCATAAACTTTCGTCCCTTTTGTCACTACAGCTGTCAGCGGTTGCAGTTGCCTGGAGAGCTGTTGGATGGCCCTGCAATCAGCTATTATTGCACACAGCTATTTGCATTTGCTGACTTTCTATAATTGCTTGCGGTTAGGGACCGAGAATTAAGTTGCACACCTAATATTTATGTGCATTTTAACAAAAAATATACATTTTTATACACTTTTAAAAAAAAAAATATAATTATTCTTTTTTTGTTGTTTGGTATGCTGGAGTGATGTGTCTTGATGAGCTCTAAATGGAATATTTTTTAAAGATTCAACAATGAAAACATGAATGAAGGACAAAAAAAGAAAAAAAAAATGAAGGTGGTACTATATACATTTTCAGGAGACTATGTGCTGTTGGAAGCCCACTGAGCAATTCCACAACATGGTAATTGTTACTGTCAGTAATTATTCTGAAAATAGCTATTTTTTACTGTGCTAACTGCACTAGTTAAGGCTTCTGTTTGTTCTTCAGCTGAAACATTTTCAAAATGTCAAATCTAAGGATTGCTTATAGTTTCTAAGGATTTTTTGGGTGTAACTAATCAGCTTGTTCACTTGAAAGTAACACAAAAGTACTTAAAAAATGAGTTGTTTTTTAATACGAAAGAAGTTTATTTAGCTTACTTTTCTGTATTTCTGGGTTATCTTGTGAATCACTACTTTTCTATTAGAAATTACGGTTCTAAATCAAGATGCCAAATGCAGTTTTTAAATATCTTTTTCTGAGTTTTAGTCTGCGGATACTGTGCCACAAATTATATGAATATTTTTTTATTTCTTCTGAGTTTCATGGCTGATGTGGATTGTATGCCACCACTGATTATATGAAGGGGGGGGGGCAATTCTGAATTTTATGGTCTGTGTATCACATGAAGAAAAATAGGGTACTTTGAGTTCACATTTGCAAAATTTAACTTCAGCAAATTGCATTTTAATAAAATCAAACATTTTTTTGTTTTTGTGAGCAGTAACTGGGAGAATAGAAAAAGGAAATTATGGTCCAAATTGGAGTTTTATTTAGCAATAAGTGGTTTGGGACAAAACAAATGACAGTTATAAATACTCTCTATACTTTTTGATCCAGCATTATCACCACACACATTATGTTTACACATTATTCTTTGAAATCTGAATTCATTTCCCTTGGCTCCTAGACCTGAAACATATTTGTTCAGGCCTGATCTATGCCATGCATGAGAACTTACATAGTAAATCACCAAAACCACAATTTTTTAAGTACTTTTGTGTTACTTTCAAGTGAACAAAACAAAAATCCCTAGTTTTACAGCATTGTCATAGCTCATTAGTTAAACCTAAAAATCCTTGAGAAGCCTCAAATGTTTACACTTCCACATGCCTAGTTGAAGATTGCTTATCAATTTTTTTAATCTTACACAACTCTCATATTCTTTTCATCAATGGAGAAAGTTTTAGTTGTAGAATTAAAATTGAACTTCAAATAAAAATTGAGTAAGTTTGTCCTTTGCGTTTCATACGCCTGACACATTTTTTTTACCCATAGTTTTCACTGTTTCCTATTCTTTCCTTTCAAAGCACTCACTATGTACTATAGGTGAGTATAACTAAGCAGTTTGTTGTATATGCTCACCTAACTTGTAGTGGGGTGCAATTGAACTAGCCATTTCATCAAATTTGTTAATATGGCATTTCTGAAACTATATGGTGTAAGAAAACATTTTTTATATTTGTGTGTCCTTATTAGTTATATCTCCTTGTGAAATTTCTTGAATGTCAGAAATCAGTTATAATTAATAAAACAAAAAAGTGGTTGAATTGATGAAGTGGAACCCCACACGCATTTCAGATATTTGCACATATCTCCAAAAGCAAGCTGAAAGCCACTATTTTTTTTCTTGTTATGTGACAATATATGTCAAAGACCAATATACATTAAAAAGGAGCTCTCTCATACCTCTGCTATTTGCTGTAGAGCCTAATATAGAATAGCAAGTTTTTTTTCTTAAATTTTCACTTTACCACTATATTTCATTTATTTATTCAGTGTTTTCAATGAAATTTAAAATTATTTCTTATTCTGGAAGCTCTTTTGCATAAGGGTACAAAATTTCTTTCTTCTAAACTAAATAGCACTACAGTTATGCAGCATTTTGTGAAAAGTGGTACTCCGTCGCTCTACGTGCAAGAATTATGTTCAGTGAAACTTTAGAGCATTGTATCTCAGAAACTATGAGGTGTAGGAAGTTCAAATTTGGTCATTTTCTATATCTTGGTGAAGTATGCCTCCATGCCAAATTTCATCAAAATATGAGATGGTGGGTTACGTGGCCTGGATGAAGTGACGTGGAATGACCCTGCAAGTAAATGCATTGGGTCTTTTCATGCCTGTCATCAATCTGATTATACACCTGCTTTTTGTTTGTTTTTTGTGTTTTTAGATTTCCAAGAAATCTAATGGCTGGTGGGTCGTCACAGAATCATAAACATGTTAAAAAATTGACACATTTTTATTATTACAGTTCATAATTTTTCCTAAAGAGCTGAGCTGTCGTTGCAGTGTTATTAAGCTGGGTCTAGGGATCCATAGATTTTTAAAAAGTGGGAACTTTGTGAGATATTCTAGGTCCTTTTAAAAACCAAGAGATAATGAATATTTATACTTACATAAGCAAATGAAAAATAAATGTAATGTACATTGTTCAACACTTTAATTTATACTCTTTGAAAGCAATCTTTAAAAAAAAATTCAAGTACTGACAGAATTAAATTTATCACTTTCAGCTAAATTTTATCATAATGGAACTATACAAAACAATGCATTTTAAGTCAGCTCAGAACACCAAAGCAGTTTTTATTTTTCAAAACATAGGAACTGTGTACTCTTGAACAGTTTTTTTTTTACTTTTAACAAACAATCATTGAAGTAGATGTACAACTTTTAGTAGCATATAATCGTTTACAGTGCTCTCATTAAATGTTTTTTTTTTCAAATTTTAAATTTCAACTGTTCCAAAATTGATTTAAAAGAGCTGAAAGGTTTAATAAATCAATCAGGACATTTGTATATTTACATAATCTTCAGGGACGGCACATTGCTGCCTGTTTGCGTTCTTTCCCTAATCCTCACGAATTTGAATTTTGCCAAATGGCATGTTAAAAAAAAATCCAAAATAAAATGTGAGTCCCAAAGGACGCGTAGAATTTGTAATTATGGGTCCTTTTTTCTTTCTTTTTTTTTGGGGGGGGGGGCAATTTATGCACTACAGCGTGTCAGTGTTGTAAGAGCTTTGTGAAATTAGACATTTTTTTAAGCAATACTAGAAGACTTCTTATTTCAGCTAGGAGGGGAAAACATCTGATAGATGATGTACTACACATTTTTGTTTTCCACTTGTTTCCTAAATTTCTTGCTAGATACACTGAAAGTCATGCAGATTTTTGCCTGTGTGATTATTAATTCTGTTTGTGGGTTTAACGACCACTTGTGAGCAACTCAGTGAACTATAGTTCACTGAGATGGGTGACTCAGTGAACTATAGGGATGGGTGACTCAGTGAACTATAGTTCACTGAGTCACCCATCCCTAATTTGGGGCCACTCCTTCCAGAGAAGAGAGCCAGTGCAATAAGATAAACAGATCATACAGACTTTAAACCCAGGTTCATCTCGGATGAGTAACTAGGAGCCAACACTTTCAACCACTCGGACACCAGGGCGACTACCTGTGTGATCAAAGACCAATTTAACTGAAGTGCGAACTCTTTGCAAGGCAATATACTTGCCCAGCAAATAAATACTCGCTGTTCTTTACAGTAAATTTTTACCTAAACTGTGAATTTTCCAATATGGGTGATGTAGAACAAAAAAGTTTATACTTTGCAATTATTCTGTTGAAAGGAATTTTAGGCAGCTCAAAAATTATTTTGATACCTGATCAATATTCTTAAATTTCACATGCTTGCTTTTCTTGCCAAGATCTCCAAAATACGGTAGGTTTTGAACCCTTGAGGAAAGGAAATTACAATGGCCGACAGAGTTAGTTAATTGATTTTAGTGGCGCAAGGGCCAGGCTTGGCCAAAGAGCGCCAGACACAGAACTATCAGTTAAAGATTTTTAAAAAGTGGGGTGAAATGATTAAGAGCAGACAGGCTTGGTAAAAGTTAGAAAGGAGAATGATGAAAGTTGTGAAGACTAGTTAGTTGATTAGGTTTACAATGGCTGACAGAAGAGGGCCTTGCTTAAACTGCAACAGAGATAACAGAAAGCTAAATTCTTTTTGTTTCCAACATCTCTGTGGAAACATTTCTTAAAAATATTAACATTTTCTTAAAGCAAATTTTTTTCTTAAAAGTGATAGATTTTGCCAAAAAATCAGGTTTTCTTTTGCAGCATATTTACATGTTTTATGTTCTGTTTTTCTTTTTTGCTACTTAAAACCCTGTGAAATCTGGTGCCCTAAGCACATAGCTATATGTACATAGTCCTTCATTAGGTGCACTTCGGCAGCCCCGATGGCCAAATGGTCCGAGATGCTGGAATCTGACCATTGGTTTAAGTTCTGAATGAGTCACAGCTAGTGTGTTTGTCTAATAATGTTGGCTCTGTCCCTTCCTTGGAACCAGCGACCCAAAATTAGGAATGGACAGCTGTTTATAGAGTTGCTCATGGTGGTCTTTAAAGCACGAAACAAAAAAAAACTGGGGCACCTCAATGTTATACTTATGGACAGTAACAGTCAGTGTAACAATTTCACAAAGAGTGAAATTCCCACTGGACATAACATACGATACATGGCATAGATTATTTATTTAAATACGAAAACATTTTCTCCCTTTGTTTTTAACTTAAAAAAAAAAAAAGTCCACAGGTTTTGACATATTTTGAATTATTAAAATTATTTCCCTAACATTTCAAATTATGTGATGTGCTCACTTCTAAAATCCTTCATACTTGTTTCCATTAAATGGTAACCATTCGCGTTTCCAGACACCAATAAAAAATTCCCTTAACCAATTAAAAATCAAATTTCATGAAGCTCAGTGGCAAATGATCTCAATTTCCGGCTGACCCTTACTTAGCACACTGAATCCATACTGTTAGAACGACGTCGCCAGAGAATTCTAAATAATTTACAAAAAAGCATCGCACGTTTTCAGAAGCTATATCTGCAAACATTATACACATCAGCTTTAATTTTAACATTCAACAGTAAATTTCTTGCACGTGCTGCTCTTGACGTATCTGTTGATGTTTAGAGGGCGTCTGAGGAAGCTAAGGAGGAAAGTCGGGAGACCATCATTAAGCACTAGCAGTAAAAATTAAAACTTACCGGTTAATAAAGGCTGAACAACACCATTTAACATTGGTAGCACCCGGTGCTTCCCTTCCTCGAGAAGCTTATTCTCATCCATTTTTTGTAAATAAGGAAATTAACGAGGACAGACAGGGCACATTGAAAACAACACAGACCACCGACCTGACGACCGCAAAGCTTGCCACCAGGTAACTTGAATGAACTTGACAACACAAACTTGCGCACTCTCACAGATCTGTTGCCACTTCGATCGCAATCTGGAAAAATCATGACACATTTCATGTAGAGAAACCAGTACAGTAATAATTTATGTAAGAAATTAATCATTGTTTTAGTGCAATGAACTAATTCCAAGTTTCCAGCAGTTTCCATGTACCACCGTACAATGAATTTATTTTGTGCAAACAATTTTTAGTAAATTATATTATGTAAATGACCAAAAAAAAAAAAAAAAAAAAAAATGAGTGTAAGAGTTTTGCATTCTTCTTCTTTGAGTTACATTTATACACATAAAGACACTAAGAATCAAATAAAATTTTCGATATTATATTGATGAAATGAATATTCCTGATAAGCAGGAGCGAAGGCTGTTTCTGAATACATGAAAGAGAAGGGAAAATAATATTAAGAAGCACGATCAATTTCGGTTGTCCCCGGCGTTGTCCAATAAAGATTGCACCCTAACAGTTAATTTTGTCATATATTTTAAGCAAAGAGGTTAGAATAAGACTTCCGGAGATGCCCTCGATCTATTAACCATGAAGCCGCAAAGCGTGTTAATATGATACCCATACGCAGCTTCAGCTTTGTGCATTTTTGAATTGCGTGGATTTTGGTTGCAGAAATCGTGTTGATACCATGGCGGTAGGAATAAGGGGAGAAAGCACTCTCCGTTGGCTCAATGCAATCCAAGTGAAGCCAGCGAAACGTTACGCCTGTGACCAGGGCCCGGTTTAGGTCAGCGTAAACCCGGTGCACATCCTAAGTCTGGGGCTCCGTCCATTAAAATTATCAGCCAACAGTTGAAAATAATATTTGCTGGTAAATATTATTTTTGCTAGCAATTTTTCTAGTTGTAAAATATTAAAATACATCTCACATGCTAGTCATCTTTACAGCCAATGTGGATTGTAATAGACGAGCATCACCACTTGTATTTCCCCGCGCTTTCGCAGAGCTTACAGCTGTATCATTAATTTCTCTGGAATTCTTTTTTGTTTTATGATATCATTTACAATTTGTCGTTAGTTTAATTTGACTTCATCCTGATGAAGTCAAAACTTAACTATCCTCCCAGAGATATAATTTAAAACCTCTAGTCTACCATAAATCTAATGGAAATGATGGGCCGATGGTAGTTTAAGCTGTAAGAAGTAATCCCTCACAAAATGTTACAGCTGACAAGTGACAACACACATTGTGGGATAAATTACTGCAACAGTCCATGTAAATTATTACAACAGTCTTTAAAGAAAGTGGTGTCATTTGAACTTTTTCCGTATTTTCATTTATGTGAAATTAATCCATACATAATTATGAATATTGATTAACAAATTTTGTTCTCACAAAACTAATATTAATAAAAATTCTACATGTTTTGTTGAAATGCTTTTCATGTATAATATACCGCATTGCTCCGAATATAGGCTTTTTTTTTAATTTTTGATTGGAGATTTACCGACCACCTTGAGCAACTCAATGGGCTATAAGCGTCGCCCGTCACTAATTTCGGGTCACTGGTTCCAGGGAAGAAAGAGAGCCAGTGCCGAAAGACAAACACAACATCCATGCCTCACCGGGATTCGAACCCGGACCCCTTCGGACGAATTATCAGAGGCCATCGCCTAGACCACTGCGCCACCGGGGCGGCGAATATAGGCTTCACCCGTGATATGAGACCACAAGGAAAAACAAACCATGCCTACATGTTATTACAGGAGCGTGATTATAAGTCACACCCCATTTTAAAACTAACCATTAAAAATGTATGAATAAAGTATTTTAAAAGTACTTGATAATTTTTAACTGTTGAATTCGCAGCAGGATATTAAAAAATGGCTTTTTTCTACATTTTGTGGCTACAAAATCATCAATTATGTCGTCGAAACTTAAATCTGCTGTTACATCACTTTTAATGGACAGTATATGAAGAGCATCAATTGTCTCTTCTTTTAAACTTTATGCTTTGTTATTTTCAGAACCGCAAACGAGCGTTCATTTGAACTGTTGGAAATTGGTATTGGTAAAAAAATCCGGAGGCATGTGTCAACAATGGGGAAAATATGAACTAAATTCAAGTCCCTTAACTTCCCGAGGCAAGTGAGGGGATCTGTGCTCTCAGTGAATGAATTGTTTCGTCAGGATTTGAAACTGAAGGAACTCTTCAGCAAAGTCTACTTCAAGTTCATTTGAATACTGCTTTTGTAACAATTCAGCTGCTTCCATCACACCACTTAGGTCAATCTTGTAGGCAAATCCACATCTAGAGTTCAATTCCTCATATGACTTCTTTCTGGTTTGCAACTGTGAAACAAGATTATCACATATTACCTAAAAAGTTTGAGTGATGAAAGAATCTCGATTATTAAAAACAACGTCTGGAGTTGATGACGCATCTAGAAGTTGGTTCTTGGGTATTTTCTTCCTTCTTGAGGATTCATAATCCATTTCTCTCCCTAACAACTGGTTGGATTCTTTCTCGAACAGTTAGAATTTTTTTCTCACGAAATTCAGGATGAAGTCAATAATTGACTCATATAATGAAACTAACGACAAATTGCCCATGAAAGAATGAAAGGGAAGTGCTTGCTCACTTTACTGATTCGTTGCAATATTGTCTCAGATAATCATTAACAAAGCAGTTACTTTTTTCATTAATTTGGTATGAATAGACTTAAAAATATATTTGGTTTTTAGAGGTAGTTTGGAGGCCCTGCCCCCAAATTCTGAGGCCCTGTGCATGTGCACCACATGCACTTGCCGAAATCAGGCCCATGCTTGTGACGTTCCGATAGCCCTCTTAAGTCTGACATGAACAGACTATGCTATAGCTGTTAGTGCTGTGCGAGGCATGAAGTTGGCAATTTGCTTTTAATATTAATAAATTTGCCCATCTTTATTATATTAATCGTTGATATACTGTTCTTAAGGATATTATTATTATTTGATTTATCAATGTTTAGGGCGTTGCTGCTACTTCCAGGTATTTAGAATTTAGGAAACATTTCGGCTGGCTTCTGGGGTATCAACATAAGTACAAGTGTTTTTCTCATTCTGTAGGTAAAACTGCCGTGTAATTTCGAAGGAGGTCAGAATCATGGAGGTAGGAATAAGGGGAGAAAATATGACGTCACAAACTTTAAGCTTCCTTAGCAGACGACCCTGATGGTGTGACGGCCTTCTAAAGACTCTCATAGTCGGTTTGAGCCATAAAGAAAGGATTATAGGGTGGAAACAGACATAGAAGCCCGTGGAAACTCCTCCCATAGAAAGTGGCGCCCCCAAGGACCTAAAACAGAACCAAACTGTGACGTAATCCATTCCGTCGGCAATGGTTGCTATGGCAACCAAGGAGGTTATATTACTGGAGACACCACTCCTATTTAAGCAGCATTGGCCGCCATAAGTCACGGTCCGTGCTGCAAATGACGTCATGTGCAGGCACGACGCAGCCGCAGAAAAGAAGCTGCTTTGAAACCAATGGAACAAAAGCTTCTAAGCGTATAAACAGATAAAATGAGTAATTTAATAATCTTTATCAATGATACACAAGCTTACTGTTTTATCAACGGTATAATTTAGTTCGTTTTTGCCTGCTTGTGACGTCATACCACAGATTAGCTCTAACCTATGGGTTATGGCGGCAGAGACAGTGGTGTCTCCAGTAATATAACCTCCTTGATGGCAACCCAACCCCAGTGCTGGGGTGGCGCAAGGAGGATAGAATAAGGGGAGGGAGCATAACAAGCAAGACCTACGTAAAGCTCTGAAGCCGACGCTCTGAGCAGTAGCCATCTTATGTTACCATTCTGATTGCGTTCCCATCGAATAACGTACCTCACAATATAGGCAGGCAAACACTTTTAAAGCTTTCCTGCGAAAAAAATATCATGTACATTTATGGATGTATACATGCTGTTTAAAGTAATGCATTAAGCCGTTCATAAACTCTAAAAAAAGTGAAGAAAACCCTCATTTATTTTATGTGATCGAGTGAATGTTTGTGAAGACAGAAACACAATGAAATGTTACTTTAGAAACAATAGTTCGTGCTAAACTTTGATAATTTAAAAAAATTTAACGAAGAGTACACAGAATATGCAAATTGAAAAACGTTTGTAGCGCAAAAAATAAAATCAGTTAGCATTGATAAATTACTATGTACTAATAAGAAATGCGATAATTTACGAATTTAAAATAACAAAAAAAAAAAAAAAAAAAAAAAAACCACGAATTTCATTGTGCGCGAGAAACGAATGCTTTTTACAAAGTTTTAATAATACGTTTTCGGGAATATGATCTTTGACCAGGAGTTATTGAAAACTGGACAAATTTCTAATTCGTACTAGAAATGTTTAGCTATTCCATCATAAGTTTTTGATTCGCAAATACAATAGATCTCTCTTCAGCTTTTAATGTTAGTTCAACTTCAAATGAACAATTCCATAAATCAGTCATAAGCAAACGCCCTTCTCACACGAAATAAAAACTGAAATCTTCCTTAACTTACAAAGCAAAAATGAGCAACTGAGGGTAATGTAACATGGCAGCCACGCAACTTAGCTGGCTTCAGTGGTGAGAGCACATGCTCTCTCCCCTTATTGTATACTCCTTCTTGGGGTGGTGAAGAGCAGCTGCTCTGCGCCACCCTTCCGTTGTTACCTCCCCCCTCACGACCTTTGTCCTTAACTGCTGTATCAATCTAAGCCAAGTGAGGCATCGGAAAGATGACAATAACGAAATATCCATAGATATTGAAGCCAAACACATAGATATCGAAACAGATGACAATGGAATGCAAATCAGAATTGAATGTAAAGCTATATTGTGAAGAAAACAATGACAAAGTATGCGTGAATGAAATGTGCAAAAAAAAAAAAAAAAAAAAAAAACCACGTAGAAACCTAAGTAATGGAATTTACAAAGGAAAAGTTAACGATCAGTGAGGAATAAGCAAAAATAATGCCACTTATTAGAATGCTACAGGAACAGGAAGATACAAGCCAAAAAGAATCCGGAAAATGATAGGTATATCATATATGTCGTATACGCCGTCTTCCACTCTGCAGGGAGGTCAAAGCTCAAATAGACAAAGTCATGTGGTTCGCGGTGATTCCTGGGAAGCTCAGCTGTAGTTCTGTTTTAGGCCGTGGGTACGCTGTGGTCGACTTCATGCCGTCATGAGTTTCAGCTCAATACAGCCAGTGTCTTCTCTATACACTGAGTGGCCACTTTATTATGACCACCCTCAGTACTTCGTTTGGACACCTTTTGCCTTTAATACTGCGCCGATTCTTCGTGGCATGGACTCCACGAGATGTTGATAGGTGGTTTGTGGAATCTGAGACTATGCTTGATGAATAGCACTTTCCAGGAATGTGAGATTGCAGGGTTGTGGATCCAGCTGTCTGATGGTCATTCAACTTCATCCCACAAATTCTCAATGGGGTTGAGATCTGGACATTGTGGGGACCACCTAAGCAAAGTAAACTTGCCGGCATGTTCCTGAAACCAATCCTGTACAGTACGAGCACTATGGCAGGACGCATTATCTTGTTGAAAGTAGTCATCGCCATTGCAATAAACCATCCACATGACAAGATCCACTTGGTCCTCAACGATGTTTAGATATGATGTGCCAGTCAGACGTTGATCAACACGAATTAAAGGGCCCAAAGCATGCCAGGAAAACATGCCCCCAAACCATAACGTTGCCTCCACCAGCTTGAAGAGTTGTAGCAAGGCATTTGGGGTCCATGCTTTCGTGATGTTTCCGCCAAATTCTCACTCGGCCATCGGCATGGTGCAACTGAAAACGTGATTCATCGGACCACATAATTTGTTTCCAATTATCGACTGTCCAATCCTTGTGCTCCTGTGCGAACTGGAAACGTTTTCTCTTGTTAACTGCAGACAGCAAAGGTGTTAGAGCAGGCCTTCGGCTACCATATCCCATCCGACGAAGTGTACGGTGAACAGTGCGTGCAGAGATCATTTGAGGGGATCCTTGATTAAGATGGTCTGTAATTTGCTGCGCTGTTGCCATTCTATTTTCTGTTACCAGTCTGGACTCTCTCCGTTCCACCCGAGCAGTCACTAGTCGATGACGACCACACGTTGCACGTAGAGACCCGGTCTTTTGGCCGACAGTCCAGTCTTTAAACACTTTCACAACAGCTGCTCTGGAACATTTCCCGAATGCGGTGGTTTCGATGATACTCGCTCCATGGCTCCGAGCTCTTACAATCATCACACGTTGAAAGTCCGTCAAATCGCATTTTCTACCCATCTCGTCCCCCCAAAAATCACTTCTACTGCTGTCGCAAGCACTAAACTTTTGCTTTTTTATACTAGCCTCTCCCTCGGGCGGAAACAGCGTGCAGCCATATTTCATTTGCTTAAAACTGTCAGGTGGTCATAAAAAAGTGGTCACTCAGTGTATATCCTTCCTTTATATTTTGAGCCATTGGGTTATGTACGTAACAAGTTTAATTTTCGAAAGTTAAAGTGTGTGTTTTTTTTAATTTTGGAAATGGTGTGTTGTTGCGAATTTGGAACTACACAGTATGACAATTTGTTGTGCTAACAGAGGAAAGCATACTAATAGAAACTCGGAAAAGTCATCTTTCAGAGCTTATGCTTATGCACATAGGTGAAAAGCTTACCAATGTGATGAATGTTCCAAGCAATTTCCTCGGAAAAGTCATATTTCAAGGCATATGCTTGTTCACAGGTGAAAAGGTATTTTCCCATTTAGATTGTATAGTCAAGGTGTATTATAAAGCTGAGGGTTATGTAACTGAACCCTGCATGCACTTTTTAAGTTTATTTAGTGGTGTTGAAATGTAAGGATTTTGTATTGCTTCTGAAATTGTGCCCTTCATTGGGGAAAGGCCATAATATATCTAATATAAAGTAATATTATGGTATTACAGCTTAACATTAATTTACGTATATTATTTTATCATATTATCTTCATTTTAACATAGCGGATCTCTGTAAAACGTCACTAAACCTATAGATTAAAACTCGTCACTAAACCTAGATTAAAACTCCTCACTAAACTTAGATTATCATACAGATAACTTTAAAAACTTTAAAAACTATGAAATTACACGGCGGTTTTACCTAAAGAATGAGAAAAACTCTCGTACCTACGCTGATCCGCCAGAAGCCAGCCGAAATGCTTCCTAAATTCAAAATACCTGGAAGTAGCCGTAATGCCATAAACAATGATAATTCAACCAATAATCCTTAAGAACAGTATATTAACGATTGTTATAATAAACGGCAAAATTATTAATATTAAAAACCAATTGCCAACTTCATGCCTCGCACAGCGTTAACAGCAATTGCATAGTCTGTTCATGTCAGTCTTAAGATGGCTGCCGGACGTAACAGGGTAACTTTCGCTGGCTTCACCTGGATTGCATTGAGCTAACGGTTAGAATAAGATATCTGGAGATGCCCTTGTTAAGCCTATAACCGCAAGCGACGGCCTTCTAATTGTGGGCAAGCTCATAGTTCTCAAAGGTTTTTTTTTTTTTATTTGAGGTTTAACGACCACCGTGAGCAACTCAATGGGCAATAAGCAGTCGCCCGTCCCTAATTTAGGGTCACTTGTTCCAGGAAAGGAAGAGAGCCAGTGCCGTAAGACAAACACAACATCCATGCCTGACCGGGATTCGAACCCGGACCCCTTACGGACGAATGATCAGAGGCCAGCGCCTTAGACCACAGCGCCACCGGGGAGGCAATTTTTTTCAATGTTATTACAATGCATTTTGTATTGGCCGAATCACTTTCTTTTGTTACAAATGTTTCCAATTTCGCATTGTAACTTGTTGCCAATGTGTGAGAAAATGCTGAATTTATAAAATTCTTAATTATTTTGAGGCTCCTTCCCATTTTATTTTAAATTGAAGTACAAGAACATTGGTGCGAATTCTAAACAAAATATAACGTTAAAATTGTAAACTTCACTCGTTGATATTAACACGGTTTCTGCAACCCAAAACCACGCAATTACAAAATACAAACAGATAAAAGTACATAGGTATCATGTAAACAATGGCAAATTCCCACACCTAGCACATTTTTCGAGGGCTGAAAATGTTTTTTATAGTGAAATGTTATTAGGCTTTTACATCTTAAAAACCGGGAAACTTTAAAAAAAGGGAGAACTGTTGAATTTTTATTGTTAAGAATGGTTAACGCCGAGATTTTTTCCAAAACTACACACGGTTGTTTTGTTCTCATACTGTTTTTATTTTTTATCTGTCATGTTCAAATGCTTTCTGAAGAAGACAAAAACAACTAAGTGTTAACATAGGTTGCTAAAATAGTAGATATTGATATTTTCACAAATCTTTTGCATCCTGATTACTGAAGTAATTCAGAAGTATATCTGCAAAATATGTAGTAGACAAAAGTAAAGTACATACGTTTTGTGGTTTCAATAACTGACTTTTAACATATGCTTTAAAAAAGAAAAACTGAAAACAAAACGAAACGTTAGACTACATACGGTTCGAATTGGAAAAAAATGCACTGTATTAGAAGATACTTCAGGGTAGAGCACAGAAATTCATGTAAATGCTAAATGCTGTTACCAACTGTGCTGCATGATAATACATATACAGTATATATATATATATTATGCAGCACAGTTAATAGTGTATATGTAATATATTTTATTATATTATACATGCCTGTGTGTGTGTGTGTGTGTGTGTGTGTCACACACACTCCAAGGAAGGCGCGTTGTCTTTTTTAAGGGTGTTGGAGAGCGTTGAAGAAATTTATGGGCGTTAAAATCCCTTGGGACAGGTCATCCTCTGTTGTTTTGACAGATGGCTTTCTATGTGTTCAATTTTTTTTTGTAGCAGGAAAAGGATGCTGATATGCAGAAGGAAATAATAAAATATACCTGATGCACGGAAAAGTCCCCCACCGTGTCCAGCCCATTGCCATTTCAGTGATTTTACTCTGTTCATGATGCCGTCCACTTTTATCATTTTCCTTATCACCGAGTTCATCTTCTTAATTTTCCTCGTTACATCAAGCATCATCTCTCTATGCCTCTTTCAGTTGTCTGCAGTCTTTGTATGTCTTTTTTAGTTAAGGCCTACGTCTCTGCTCTGCATGTAAGCATCGGAAGGATGCACTGATTAAACACTTTTCTTTTAAGACATAATGGCATACTGCTCTTGAAAATGAGACTTTTTCTTCCAAAAGCTCTCCAACCAAGTTTTATACACAGATTAATTTCTTTATCAATGCGACCTTCGCTTGATGTCTGCTGTCAAGATAAATGTAGGTATCAGTTATCTCCAGCCTTTTCCTACCAATCGATAAATCTTCATTTCTTGTTAAAGCATTGTACATCAATTTTGTCTTCTGAAATTTTATTTTTAATCCCACTTCATTACTTTTGTCAGCAAGTTGCTGGATCATACTCTGCAGTTGTGAAGGGGCAGTTGCAAAAATGACTATGTCATCGGCAAAACGAAGGTGAGTTGAATAATCTCCATTAATCTTTATCCCCTTGCTTTCCCAGTCCAATATTGAAAGACATTTTGCGATGTGGCATTAAAGAGTTTGGGGGATAAGATGTCACTCTGTCTCACTCACTTTTAATTTTTATTGGTGCTGTATCCTCAAACAGCCATACCTTTGCGCTTGCACTTTCATATGTGTTATTAATAATGCTAATGTATGTATTGTGACGTACCTGCCAGCAGGAAGCACACGACATAAAGCAGTCAGAACGAACGAACGTCCGCGTAGCTCAATTGGTAGAGTGACTTATTCCGGAATGAGGGAACCGGGTTCAAACCCCGGCGTGGATAAAAATGACGGAGAAATTTACTTCGTTATAATGGCACCCGAACTTTCCGGATGACCCGGCCATTCAAAATCTCGCAATGGTGTGATGTTCTTTCCACACCGCGAGATAGGAAAAATAAGAGAATCCCTTCTCCAGCGCTTCGAAAAATAAAAATGTGTGATGTTGCATTCCACACACCAGATTGACTGGGAGTTCTCAAGTGCACGGTCTACAGCGGATGGCTACCTGCGACGATTCATGGTCTCTGCAGACCCGTGGCCCATGCCCCCAGCCCTCTTTCGGGAAGGGGGATGTGACGTACCTGCCAGCAGGACGCACACGACATAAAGCAGTCAGAACGAACGTCCGCGTAGCTCAATTGGTAGAGTGACTTATTCCGGAATGAGGGGACCCGGGTTTGAACCCCGGCGTGAATAAAAAGGACGGAGAAATTTACTTCGTTGTAGTATCTTTAATACCGCAGGATTTCAAAGCCATTGTAGCTGTTGATGGTTTCACGGAATCAAAGGTCTTTTCATAATCAATGAAAGCTATATATCAACTCTGCCAAGGTTGCCTACTCTGCCATAGATATGAATTACATATGTGTTGTGTGCGAATGTCGCCCAAGTATATCTCTCTCTCACTTTTTTTTTTAACCAGAGCAATCGCCTTCTTCCGTGTCCCTAAGGTTATGTAAAGCTTAAACTCATTAAAACATCCGTTCGTCAATGATGCTGCAAGACAGACTTGTTGGAATATCTACATTGTCAATCGAACTCTAAATTGGACGTCACATTGATTTGAAGACACTTTTTGCCAATTTTGCAAAAATTGAGGCATGCAAAATGAAATTTCAATTGTGACGTACCTGCCAGCAGGACGCACACGACGTAAAGGCAGATAGTAGTCAGAACAAACGTCCGCGTAGCTCAATTGGTAGAGTGACTTATTCCGGAATGAGGGGATCCGGGTTCGAATCCTGGCGTGGACAGAAATGACGGGGAAATTTACTTCGTTATACAATTTAATTTCAAAGTGCATTGACCAAACAAGTAAATAGTTGTATTTTCCACTATTTTATTTCTACTTAGGTTTTACTTTTTCGGCATCTTGATATTGTTGGATAAATGCAATATGTTTAGCAACATGAGTGAAAAAAAAAATTATCAGGGAGGGGGGGGGGGGCGCAAAGCCTATGGCTCGCCTAGAGAACCAATCACTCTTACCCCTGCCCTGATGGTAACAGTATTGGGATTGCCTCTTAAAATGGACCGAATGATGAAGAAAATTTAAGGGAAAGATGGCTTATCATACTAAATACCGAATTAAAGAGCAGAATGTTGATTTCATTCTAAATAAATCTACCAGAAATAACACTCCAATCTCTGAGCTTAGTTGTAATGCAGTATTATGTAATATTACTGTCAAAAATAAATTTTTAGTCAGCCTGAATTTAAGTCCGAACAAAACACTTGATGAAATTGGAATTCGGGCGGAAAAATGCTCCTAAAACCGAGAACAGCAAACTTGTACCTCATTATATGCTTTTTTTCCTATTTGAGAAGCAAAACCTAAAGAAAAAAGGAAAAAGAAAACGAATATCGTCATTTCCGGGGCCCTCCAGCATCACGGGGCCCACCGCGTGGGCTTCGTAGGCTTCTCTGTAAATCTGCCTCTGCTGGTGTGGTGTCATACATGACAGCAAAATCGGGACTTTCTTTTTCATCAAAGAGACAGTGAGCGGGATTGTTTATCTTGATCTTGGGGCATTTCGTTTTACCCCAGCTTCAGGAACTGCAGTATCTTGCTCTAATAAGAGATTGCACCCCACAAAAAGGATAGAATAATTTAATAAGATGGGACTCCCCATAATGGTCTCTCTATGTTAGGCAACTTCTTATAAGGAGCTTCCGGGAAGATAGATCAGTTCAGATGGGCGGATTTCTTGACCGCCTTGTTCTCAAAGTTTAACCCCAGTATATTTTTCTTGTGGAGATACGTGAAACACATCGTAACACCATTCCAGTGTAGGACTCTCTGAAATTTCGAATCAAAATCATTTTGAATCAAAAGCTACACGATTCTTTTATTCTCAAATGCACTCGGAATGAGCTGGAATATCTGTAAGATGTCCTTCGCTGAACAAACGGCCCTCACATATACTGTAAATCTATTAAGTCAGAGAAGACTGGGAACAGTAGGTGATATCTGGGATAGACTGCAGATCTCGCCACGAAAGTCAGTACGGTTCTTATCAGCTGAAATTGTTGTGCCTAGATCTTCCGTTCATTAAGCCACAAAACCATTAACCTTGAAGCCATATGGAATAGAGTCTGTGCAGCAGCTTCTTAGCCCCGATGAAGCGAAAAGGATAGAATATTGACAATGGTTCTTTCGTTTTGTGCGTGAAGGGATTCATGTACTGGACTTGTTATTTTTCTCAGACGAGGCATGGTTTCATTTGAACAGCTACTTTAATAGCCAAAACAGCAGGATGTGGAGTGTCGAAAATCCCCACATGTATAATGAAATGCAGTTGCACCCGCAGAAGATTGGTCTCTGGTGCGCGTTGTCCCGTAAAAGAATTGTTGGTCGTTTTTTCTTTGAGGACAGACACCATTAATGCCGAACGATACCAGTGTCTGCTGATGCAGTTTATTGCACTCTTAGAAGTTGACGAACGAAGCTGTTGGATACAGCATGATGGCTCAATATCACACTTCTCCGAAACAACCACCACTTTCTTAAAGAAACTTTTCGCTGATTGCGTCATCGGTCGTGGCTTATGGCCACCTAGATTTCCTGACTTGATTCCGCTAGATTTTTTCTCTAGGGTTAGGGTTACCTCAAAGAGACTGTTTACAAAAACAAAATACGAACCCTGACACAACTGAAGGTCAACATTGAACAAACAGTAAAAAAAATATCCACCCAGAAACTTCGAACAAAGTAGAAAAAAAAAAAAAAGAAAATAGTATGCAGTGTGTGTATATATATATACGCTGACGGAAAAAAAATCCCAACACCACAAAAAAATAGTTGTAGAGGAATAAAATGGCGGCACTACATTTGTACAGGTAACATATTTAATCGATTAAGGTTTCAAGACCACAGCTTAGAAGAGCCATTTTAAATGTGAAATACTAGTACATTAATAACCGGTGTAACCGCCAGAATGTTGAATGCAAGCATGCAAACGTTCATGCATTGTGTCGTACAGGTGCTGGATGTCAGTTTGTGGGATGGAGTTCCATGCCTGTTGCACTTGGTCGGTCAATACAGGGACGGTTAATGCTGGTTGCGGGCGACGCTGGAGTTGTCGTCCAATGATGTCACATACGTGCTCGATTGGGGAAAGATCTGGTGATCTAGCAGGCCACGGCAACAAGTCGACACTCTGTAGAGCATGTTGGGTTACAACAGCGGTATGCGGGCGAGCGTTATCCTGTTGGAAAACACCCCTGGAATGCTGTTCATGAATGGCAGCACAACAGGTTGAATCACCAGACCGACGTACAACTGTGCCGTCAGGGTGCGTGGGATAACCACGAGAGTGCTTCTGCTGTCATAAGAAATTGCTTCCCAGACCATAACTCCAGGTGTAGGTCCGGTGTGTCTCGGCCGTAGACAGGTTGGTTGCAGGCGCTCACCTGGTCTCCTTCTAACCAACACACGGCCATCACTGGCACCCAGGCAGAACCAGCTTTAATCAGAAAACACAACAGATCTCCACTCCGTCCTCCAATGAGCTCTAGCTTGACACCACTGACGTCGCAAACGGCAGTGGTTTGGAGTAAGTGAAATGCACGCTACAGGGCGTCTGGCTCGGAGCTGTCCTTCAAGAAACCGATTTGTAACACTTCGTTGTGTCACTGTGGTGGCAACTGCAGCTCGAATTGCTGTCGCAGACGCGGTACGATGCGCCACGGCCATACGCCGTACACGGCGGTCTTCCCTCTCAGTAGTGCCACGTGGCAGGCCGGAACCCGGTCTTCTTGAAGCAGTACATTCCCTTGACCACCGCTACCAACAATCATGCACATTGGCTACATTCCTGCCAAGTCGTTCTGCAATATTGCGGAAAGAAAATCTACCTTCTCGTAGCCCTATTACCCGACCTCGTTAACACTCCGTGAGCTGTTGATAATGGCTTCTTCGTCTTCTTAAAGACATTCTTGACTAACATCAACACACTACGTCGAATCTCAACGATAACAGCGCGTATTTACAGCAAACCTGCTTTGCATGTTCCGAGGGGCGCTACTAGCGCCACACGTATGCGCCGAGCGCGAAATTTGCATAGACGTCATCTTACAGATGTACTCTCACCGCCTACCAACTGTCGTTTATCTAACACAACCCCTTCTTGGTGTTGGGATTTTTTTCCGTCAGTGTATATATATATATATATATATATATATGGGATGTAAGGTCAGGTAATGCGTAACATCACAGCCTCTCCTTGACAAATGTCAAGCCCGCCTTCTCGTGGTATATCCTGTTCCCACTAAAAAGGCTCTGACGACCGCCAATAGCGGTATAACTATACCATCGGGATTAGAGGAAATGCTATCCCACACTCACCAACCCGCTTGGCCAGCATGGTGAGTTATGGCCAAACCCCTCCAAAATGACTCTACAACTTAAATCTTGGTCCTCAGTCTCTGGCAGCTGGAATGTACATGGCCAAGGCAGCGACCAGTGCGACATGAAGGCAGAGGGTGCTAAGAATCCCCGGAGGACCGGATTAGGCTGCTATCTGATGCTGACCTTGGCTACGTATAATGGACGCTCCCTATCTTCTGATTCAAGGCTTCTTGAATTGGAAGAGGAACTACAAAGGATCAAGTGGGACATCGTCGGGCTAAGTGAGGTAAGGAGAAAAGGAGAAGATCTCATTGAACTGAAAAGTGGACATCTCTTCTACTATCGTGGGACAGATACTGGCAGAACTAGTGGTTTTGGATTTATAATAAACAAGAAACTGAAGGATAAAGTGGTAGAAGTTGAAAGTTCCTCTGACAGAGCTGCACGACTCGTTATCCAACTCTCGAGAAGATACCAGGCTCAGATTATTCAAACTTATGCACCCACCACAAGTCATCCTGAAGAAGAAATTGAAGAATTTTATGAGGAAATTCGTCATCTAAATAATAAAGGTAAGCAGCACTTGAAAGTAGTTATGGGAGATTTCAATGCAAAAATAGGACAACGGCAGCAGAATGAAACTTCAGTAGGTAAATTCGGTCACAGCAACAGAAACCAGCGTGGAAATACTCTCTTTGAGTTTGCAGAGACAGAAGGGTTTTTCATCTTGAACTCCTTTTTCAAGAAAAAGCCACACAGGAAATGGACATGGAGACATCCAAATGGGACGACAAGTGAAATTGATTTTATTATGTGTAACAAAAAATTCGTCATCGAAGACTGCAGTGTGCTGAACAAGTTCAACACAGGTAGTGACCATTGATTGGTGAGATGTAAGATGCACCTCAACACTAAACTTGAACGTGGCAAGCTCATAAGACAAACAAAATGTATTGACATAACCAACCTTAAAAAACACCATAATACCTTCAAGTTGGAACTGAAGAACAGATTCTCTGCTTTAGAAGGCCTAACATCGGAAGAAGTGGATATTTCTGAAGTTAACAGAAAAGTAACCAAAGCTCTTATGGAAACAGCAACAAAATGAGCTGGGTCTAAGAACAAGTTGCATGTGAACAAATTATCAGGAAAAACCAAAATGATGATGCAAAAAAGAAGAGAGATGAGGACAACTAAAGAAGATGTGACTTCCAAAGTGGAATATACAGAGCTTTGCAAGACAGTACGAAAAAGTATCACTGAAGACGTAAGGAAATTCAACTGTGAACTAGTAAGGAAAGCAATTGAAAACAACCAAAGCCTAAAGAAAGCAAAGGGACATCTCAGTAAGGGAAGAAAACAGATTATGGCACTGAGAAAAGAAGATGGTTCTGTAACAAGAAATAGAGGCAAAATTTTGACAAGAGTGAAAGATTTCTACTCCAAATTATATGAAAGGAATGATACATGTACTCCAGACATCATGAAAGGTATCAGTACCAGAGTTCTTCCAGTTCTCCCAGCAGAAGTTGCACATGCAATCAAGAACATGAAGCGGGGAAAAGCTCCAGGAGAAGATGGAATTACTGTAGACATCATACAAGAAGCAAGTGGAGAAATCGAAACAGTACTCGCCCAAATTTTCACACGATGCTTTAATAAAGGGAAGATTCCTGAGGATTGGAACAACGCTATAATGATCCTGCTACATAAAAAAGGTGACATTGAGGATCTCAGGAACTACAGACCTATCAGCTTCCTATCAGTGGTTTATAAAATCTTCACTAAAGTTCTTTCACACCGCTTGAAGGTGACACTGGACATGGCTCAACCGAGAGAACAAGCTGGATTCAGGAGTGGCTACAGCACAATAGATCATATCCACGTACTGAGAGAACTAATTGAAAGAGCGAGGGAATATGAACTTCCATTGTGCATGGCTTTTATCGATTATGAAAAAGCCTATGATCCGGTGAAACCATCAGCAGTTACAATGGCTCTGAAAACCTGCGGTATTGAAGATGCATACATTAATATTATTAATAACATATATGAAAATGCAAGTGCTAAGATTCGGCTGTTTGAAAATACAACACACATAAAAATTGGAAAGGGAGTGAGACAAGGTGACACCATATCTCCGAAGCTCTTTAATGCCACATTGGAAAATGTCTTTCAGTCACTGAACTGGGAAAGCAAAGGGATAAAGATTAATGGAGATTATCTAACCCACCTTCGTTTTGCTGATGACATAGTCATTTTTGCAACTACCCCATCAGAGCTGCAGAGTATGATTCAGGAACTTGCTAACAAGAGTAAAGAAGTGGGATTAAAAACGAACTTTCAGAAGACAAAAGTGATGTTCAATGCTTTTACAAGAAATGAAGATTTATCGATTGATGGAGAAAAGCTGGAGATAACAGACACGTACGTTTACCTTGGACAGCAGATATCAAGTGAGGGTCACATTGATGAAGAAATTAATCGGCGTACAAAACTTGGCTGGAGAGCTTTTGGAAGAAACAGCATGATTTTCAAGAGCAATATGCCATTATGTCTTAAAAGAAAAGTGTTTGATCAGTGCATCCTTCCAGTGCTTACGTATGGTGCAGAGACGTGGGCCTTAACTAAAAGAGACATACAAAGGCTGCAGACAACTCAAAGAAGCATGGAGAGGTGCCTACTTGGTGTAACCAGGAGAGATAAGAAGAGGAACTCGTGGATCCGAAAATGACAAGAGTAGAAGACATCATGATCACAGGTAAATCCCTGAAATGGCAATGGGCTGGACATACTGCCAGAAAGACAGACGATCGACGGACAGCCGAAATTTTAGATTGGATTCCAAGGGACAGGAAAAGACCCTGAAGAAGACCACATGGTAGATGGGTGGATGAAATTCGAAAGTATGCCGGAGTGACATGGAGAAGACTGGCACAAAACAAACCGTTGTGGAGGAAACTTGGGGAGACCTTCGTCCAGCAGTGGATTGACAATGGTTGACAATGATGATGATGATGGTGATATATATATATATATATATATATATACTGCAGAGCAAAGCTGAAAACAAGGGAAAAACTTTGAATTTAAAACGAAAGTTGCAAAATAACCTGAAGATCAAAACGCGCAACGCAGCAGTTATGAAAATTCAGAATTCACATTCTATTAAGAAGAGACCTAAGCAAAAAAAAAAAAATATATTTTTGTCTCATACCAAGTACAACATAGAAAAAGTTATGTATCTACCGGTGTGAGTAAAAAGAGAAAAAAATAAAAATAAAATAAAACAGCTGAATGTGGAAAGTGTCGAGAATACTGAGCCTTGGCTTTATCAAGGACCAGCAAAAACTCTGCATTTTCTCACTTCCACAAAGACCTAGTTGGAAATGGGTTTCTGCAAAGCCATAGATGCAAGTAATTAGTCCACCAAAAATTTTAAAAAAATATATATATAAGTCATGACCTCCGCAGAGTTGTATGACCTAGCTCTAGTTTACAATTTAGCTTGCATCCATAACTTTTCTGGCCCGACCCATGCTCTTCATCTGTTACGATTAAACAGAAAGAAGAAGATTAAAGAAAACTCAAGTTGTGAGAGTGACATAACAACGCAATTTATTCAGCATAATAACGGAATACAGAGGATAACGTGATCAAAACATTATGGCAAAATACAGCTGTATTTGCTGGTAAACTGAAAAATAACATTTCCATGTAATATGTTTAGTACGAGGTTGAACCGCCATGAACTTCGTCACACTGTGCAATTCTGGCATGGATTCTGTCGTACAAATGTTGGATGTAAGTTTGGGGTATTGAGTTACAAGCATCCTCAACCTGGACGCGTAAATCGGGGATGGTCGTGGCTGGCCGTGGAGACCGGATAAGTCGTTGTCCCGTAAAATCCCACACGTGCTTAATGGGGGAAAAATCCGATGAACGTGCAGGCCATGGAAGTTGTCTCACACCCTGAAGTGCATATTGCGTTGCACGTGCCGTGTGTGGGCGTGCGTTATCTTGCTGGAAAACACCACGACGGACCGACCTTACAAATGGCACAACAACGGGCTGAATGATGTTGTTGATGAAGGAGGTGCTGTTTAACGTACCCGGTACAAACACTAGCTGTGTACGGGAGTGATAGCTGATCGCTCTCCACACCAGGAGACCAGGTGTAGGCCCTGTGTGTCGCTGGCGGATGCAAGAAGGGTGGAGACGCTCCCCTGTGCGTCTGAGAACACGCATAGGACATCGGAGGCTCCCAAGCAGAATCTGCTTTCATCGGTGAACACGACAGATCGCCATTGCGTTCTCCAGTGCAGACGTTGGCAACACCACTGCAACCGTTCCTGACGGTGGGCTGGAGTCAGAGGTACAGATGCCAGAGGCACACGTGCACGTAGTCCTGCATCCAGTAGACGGTTGCGGATTGTTCACACAGTCACCCCATGCGCAACAGCAGATCGGATTTGCGTCGCAGTGGATGTTCTGCTTGACAGCGCCGCTCTTCTTATGCGTCGATCGGTCCGCTCATCAGTCCGTCTGTGACTCCCGGTTCCACGTCTTCTCGTGTGGGAATGTTCCTCGGACCATCTACGCCACCATCGTACCACCACCGATACTTCCCGTCCAATTCGCTCCGCAATACGACGATACGACCACCCGGCCTTGCGGAGTCCGACTAGACGACCTCTCTCAAAGTCCGATAACTGCTGAAATCGTACACGTCTTGCATGTCCAGACATTGCAGCTTCTTCAGGGTCTTCGCATGTGTCCGTACGCCGGCGACTGATTACATTCACTTCGCCGTGCTCCTTAAATACCACCGACGATAATTTGCATATTATGCCGCGCTGTGGCGCAAACGCTGACCGGTTGGTCCCGAAATTAACATCACACCTACGTAAACTCGACCCCATTAACATATGTAAATTTCATGATCGTCCGCCAATTCCTTCTTGGTGTTCTTTTTTCACTTTCCGCCCGTGTATATAAATATTAAAAATTAATTCCGTGTACTATATATAAATGACAAATTTTTCCAATTCCGTGTAGGTACTATAAATGACAAATTTCAAAAGTTAAATTTTTTTTTCTTTGCGTGCAATAAGTACGGTGGAACCTCGGTTATACGTTTTTCGCTTTTATAGGTAACTAGCTGAATTGCCCGGCGTTGCTCGGGAGAATTTGGTGATAATTCACTATCAAAATTTTGTACAAATCAAATGAAAACGATTAGTTTTCACGGCATGAACCGTACCTAATACTGTATTTCATTTCTTCATTGAATTTTATTCTCTGTAGAGTCTTTAGGCACACAGTATTTTTTAGTTTTTCCGTTTGATTTTTATTGTTTTTTATTTGATTTTTGTTGTTTTTTATTTGATTGTTGTTGTTTTTTATATACATATAACAGGGGCACCCGGTATTTTTCAGGTAAATATTACTGTTTACCCGCGAAATACCGGTAAATATTACTATTCGTGGAATCACCAAGTTCAGCGGGTGAAAGTTTATGAAAGAAAAAGATATTCCTGTAATTTTCCAGTAAATTTATTTTAATTCATTCAAGTTATTGCGCTGGGATGGCTGCAAATGTGAAAAAAAAAGAAGTTTGATCTAGTTAATTTACTTTTACGAAACAAAAAAAGAAAGGAAGAGGAATGGAAAAATTTACCTTCAGTTCCGAAGTTGAATTGGGTTGCAGTTCTTCACTGGAAAGCACTTGTCACAAAAAACACAATTCTTGCACTTAACACAACAAAAAGTATTAAATTCGAATTCAAAATAAAAAAAGGAAAAAAATAGAACTCTTTACAAAAATTTTGTATGGGGCCCCTTTGACCCCGGGCTCAGATTCCTTCCAAAAACCGTCTACGGTCTAAGTTAGAGTACCATGAGATAGTATACCAATTCAAAATAAAAAAAGGAACTTTTTACGAAAATTTTGTATGGGGGGGGGCTCCTTGACCCCGGGCTCCAACTCCTTCCCAAAACCTTCTACGGTCTAAGTTAGAGTACCATGAGATAATTTAGCTCAGTGTGTGATTAAGAATTGTTTGTAAACTAACTATACGAGATTTAATAGTACATAGCTCCAGTGATACGCGAACAACCAACTGATGGCACGAAGGTAATGTTTAAGTAGTGACATATTTAACCGACAAACATTGCAATAAAGCAACATTAATATTACAACCTACGTTCGAAAAGCTCCAGGACTGATGCAATAAAGAATATAAAAAAGTACCATGCTCACAATTAAGGCTGATCATCTTCAAAATACCTTTCTTCTGAATTAACACACAGTTTCCAGCATTTTTGAAGATCCTGAAAACAGTTCTGGAAGGCGCTTTGCCGCCCCAGTGGCGCAGTGGTCTAAGCGATGGCCTCTGATCATTCGTCCGAACGGGGTCCGGGTTCGAATCCCGGTGAGACATGGATGTTGTGTTTGTCTTACGGCACTGGCTCTCTCCCTTCCCTGGAACCAGTGGTCCTAAATTAGGGACAGACGACTGCTTACAGCCCATTGAGTTGCTCACGGAGGTCATTAAACTGCCGATCAAAAAAAAAAAAAAAAAAAAAGAAGGCGTTGTTTAGTCACAGTTGCTGCTTGGATAGATGTGATGCCTGCATGATACTGTAGGCGGATACCTCTCCGTTCAGCGCTTTGTCGCTTGGTTTGTGGATAATACTGCAGGCACCATGTTTCATCTCCTGCAATAATTCTGGAACAAAAATCAGGATCCTCAGCTGATAAGATCGGAACAGATCGATGAACGAGCCACCTCATTCAGAATGCGCAGTACCAATCTGGGATTAAGCTTTCGTTTTCCCAGATCCTCGCGTAGAATCTCACGACAGATAGACTTACTAATAATGCCCACCGACTCATCCAAGAGTCTCACTGTCATTCGGCGATCTTTCTTTAACTGATTCCTCATCTCTTCGATTTTTCCGTTGTCGGCACACTGGAGAGACTCCCAGATCTCGAATCATCATCAAAGGATTCCCACCCGTTACGAAACCGTGCATACCATTCGAAAACTCTGCTGCTGGATAATGCTGTGGCTACATACGCTTCTTTTAACATTCAGTAAGTTTCAATTACTGATTCACTAAGTTTCTAACAAAAACGTACGTTTGCTCTCTGCTTTTCCATGGCAAAAACGAAATAAGACGTGAACGTTTGATATGACTCCCTTAATGCCAGTATGCCGCCTCTCGGTACCGGTATCAACCGGTTTCCAACTGTTCACTGATTGGCCAAGGACTGTTGTCTTCTGGCATGCACGTGATATTTTTGTCCTACTTCTGTTACGTCAGTTACGCGGTCAGCCCTGGAACTTATTGAACGTAAACTGTAGTTCAATTGTGTCCACTCACCGGATCCTTTGAGAATTAATTTTGACAAGTGGTGCACTGCGTCCCCACCCCGTCATATCACACTCGATTCCAGTATAATTTAAAATGAGCAAGAGGAAACTGCAATCTTTTAGCAAACGTTGTAAATTGGAAATTGGAAATAAAGGACGCCGAAAGCATTGTGAAAAAAAAAAAAAAAATTAGATGAAGAAGCTGAATCTGGTGATATAAAGCAAAAATCCGAAACGACTGCTATTGAATCTGAAAAGATTACGGTTATGTGATTTGAATGATTTCGTATTAAGTAATTTTTTCGTTTCGGCATTACAGTACCATCTTTGAAATAAAGGTTCAAAGGGAAACAGTTTTGTTCACGAAAACGTCTTTTTTTTAAATGTTCAAAGCCTTATCATACTGTACTTATACAATGATTAATAACAGTCAAAATTTTATTAATCAAAATTTTTAATCGATTAAGAAAGAAGCACCGCCCCAAAATAACTTCTGCTTACGCCTCTGAAAAAAAAAATAAAAAATTTGGGCACAGTTGCAACTGTCAACGTACAACTACGTCAACTGTCACTATTTCAGGGCACTATCTCACTAGTTCTACGTCCTTAAAGTACTCAGCGAAGGACAGTTGACGTAGTCCTACGTCGTAGGTTGCGGCACAATTGCTACTGCGCCCCTTTGATTTTTTTCTGATATAAAAGTTTTAAGAGATAAAACGAAAGGAAATGTTTTACTTTATTTACTTAAAAGCAACTTATACTATATATACTTCATACTAACTTATGCTGATTATAAATTAATGTTAGTAAAAGAAGAAGGCGTAGTATCATAGCTGTCAGAAGTTATTGCTAAAATTGTTTCTGAAGAAATCGTTCTCAATTTCTCAAACACCTTAGTTGCATTGTTACAAATTTGGAGATACATTACGGGCCTAATGTACTCTTCATGTTATTGCTCTTGTTCTTGTCTAGATTCAGAATGCATCTGCGGTGTAAAGGTTCGAGACGTAATACATTCATTATCCAGCGAAGTTGTGGAGACTGGCGATGCACATTGGTATTCCATGCTTGGTGTGAAAATTTGAAAATTTGGATCGAGGACATCAATCTCCATCTGTTCTTGCTGTCCAGGCTCAATTTGTGCAGTTGAAGTGGAAGGTGGTGGCTCTAGAGTCGAACTCGGGCGAAATGCATCCTGGGAATCGGATATTTGTCGCTCCCTACATTCTTGTGACCTTTCCGTTGATGACCTTAAGGGTCTTTTCGGATTGCTCTCGTTCTCCTCTAGCCGTTTCTTCAACTTTCGTCGGTTCTTATAGAAACTTTCCCTGGAGTTTAGCGGCATTTCTAAATTTCGTCACAAATTTTTTTATCTAAAAAATAAAAATTTTTGAATCCACTTTATTTCGGTTTATCACATACGTCCGCTAACTCTGACCGTCAGCTACGGAATGCGGGGCTGAGGTAATCGCTATCATTATCTATTCACTAGTTATCAACCTTAAGACGACGTCCGACGAAACAAAATCACGCGAAATTTAGCTTAACTTTCTAACGCTACTGTGCCGCCCCAGTTGCGCAGTGGTCTAAGCGATGGCCTCTGATCATTCGTTCGAAAGGGGTCTGGGTTCGAATCCCGGTGAGGCATGGATGTTGTGTTTGTCTTACGGCACTGGCTCTCTCCCTTCCCTGGAACCAGTGACCCGAAATTAGGTACGGGCGACTGCTTATAGTCCATTGAGTTGCTCACGGTGGTCGTTAAACATCCAATCCAAAAAAAAAAAAAAAAAATAACGCTACTGTATCGAAGAGTTAAGGGGTGGAAACTTTTTTTGTTATAAATGGGACTCTATAAACTATCTGATGATGTACTATTTATTACTCTACTATTATTAGTTTCGAAGATGTAAGCGTTCATAGTGTGACGTGTTTTCGTTGTATCCGTGCTCCCTACCCAGCGCGGAGAATGACGTAGTTCTACGACAAAAACAATTTTTTTAATGGAATGGGCTATAATAAGCAGTCGCCCGTCCCTAATTTAGGGTGACTGGTTCCAGGGAAGGGAGAGAACCAGTGCCATAAGACAAACACAACATCCATGCCCTCACCGGGATTCGAACCCGGACCCTTCTCGGACGAATTATCACAAGCCAGCGCTTAGACCCCTGTTCCACAGTGGCGGCTAAATTGAGCTTAAGAACCCGCTATAATTTTTTTCTAACTTACACATGTGTATTATCATTTTTTTATTTCTCACCTAACATCTGCGCACTGCTGTGTGAAAACTAAATAACGTCTAGGTTGCCGTATATTTTTTACATCGCTTAGACCACTGCGCCACCGGGCCGCCCCGGTGGCGCAGTGGTCTAAGCGATGGCTTCTGATCATTCGTCCGAACGGGGTCTGGGTTCGAATCCCAGTGAAGCATGGATGTTGTGTTTGTCTTACGGCACTGGCTCTCTCCCTTCCCTGGAACCAGTGACCCTAAATTAGGGACGGGTGACTGCTTTTAGCCCATTGAGTTGCTCACGGTGGTCGTTAAACCTCCAATCAAAAAAAAAAAAAAGAAAAAAAAGTACTCTGGTGATCGAAATTGTCATCGAAGAGCTGGGAAATGTCTTATACCGGACAGATGTTTTTGTCATAAAACAAACAATCTGAAAGAAAACGAGTTTTTTTTTTTTTTTTTTTTCCGATTTAGGTCAGAGTTTTCGTGTGAACACAATCAGGATTTTGCCGAAAGAAAGATTGACGGTTGGGGAAATCACCAGAGGCCAGTAAGTGCACCACGAAATAAGGAAATGCGATGATCTATTCTGATTATTTTTATTTCTCAGTCAAGTTTAAGAATCAAACTAAGAACAGTCTTGTTCGATTTTTAAAGCGATCGCAGTGAAATATACCATAACTTTGGATTCCTTATGTGTTTCAGGACTAATTCGATTTAAATCATAGACACCAAGTTACAGTACTGAGTGTTTGGTGCAGGCGTGTCAGATTGTTTCGTATTGTCACGAGGCACGAGACTCATTCGGTGTTAATCATAGACAACGATATATAAGTCTGATTTGCTTTTTAAGGTGAAGATAGAGGCATATCCAATGCAGGGACGTCTCCAAGGGGATGCGAGTGCGGGCTAGAAAAAATTGTCTTGCCCACCCAGTTCAAGATGTGCCATATTTTATTCTATTCTAACGTTAACATACTCTGTAGTCTGGAATTTGCCAAGGAATAAAAACTTCCGTATTTTTCGTCGTGTAGCCCAATGTATTTCCCCCTAGAAAGTGCGTTTTACCCTCTCTGTTGAAAGGTTATCAACATCCGCAGGGCCATGAAAATTCAATTGTTCTCCACTCGCCCAAATCTTAAATCTAAGCCGTTTTTCAAGTTAGTATGATCAGGAACGAATGTAGACGGTGAACAGGAATTCATTGAGGTAGGGGATTCCTACTAAGCAAGGGATTCCAACACGGACTAAAGCTATACCAGCACTCTTAAGCCAGCCTTAGGGTAATGAGAGAGGAATTCGAGCTGACGACGACTTCGGAAGAGATGAGTGCAAGACAAGGTTGTTGGCTTAAAGGAAAGGAGTTACGGAGAGGAAAGGTACTGTCTGTGTGTAGGAATCGTACTAACTTGAACTGTTGAGGGAAAATGTGCATGTTAATCATAATACACTTCCTGACAGAGAAAATGCCACACCACGAAGGCGTGAACGCAGCGCCATGCAAATTGCAGGGTGGGTGCACACGTACAATTTATGCAAATGATTGCATTTTCAGGCCAATCGCACGAACGGCGCGCGGGATATAAGAGGACAACCAGCCGGTGAGGCCATCAATCGAAACGTCGTCACAACCGCGAAAAGTGAGTGGTTCTGCTGTAACCGTGTCTGGAGAACGAACAAAGGGCGTGAATGCCGTTAAAACGCTGTCGTACGCGATTTCGTCAAACGGATGAGTTCACGACAGGCGTCATCGTTGGCCTTCGTACCACCGGATGGCTCTTGCGTCGTATTGCGGAAGAAACGCAACGTGATGCCACAACCGTCGGTCGAATTTGGAGACAATGGTTCCAGGAAGGATCTGTGCAACGTCGTAAGGGGACAGGAGCACGGAGACTGACGTCCAAGCGTACCGATTGTCGCATCAGATGTCATGCTGTAACGGACCCACACACCACAACGGGCTACATTTTGTGCAATATTCGGGGAGGTTTGGGTACTCCGATATCGACGCGGACCGTATCGCGCCAATTGGCTGCGTCTGGTTTGCTGTCCATCCGTCCGTTGCGAAGGCTATTCTGAACAGCGAGCCATCGTCGTCACCGCTTGGCTCGGTGTCGCTCCAGAGCTGCGTGGAGTGCCGAATGAAACAGTGTGGTGTTCAGCGACGAATCGTGATTCTGTCTCACCACAGATGATTGCCATGTGAGGAGAGTCTGGAGGCAAAGTGGCCAATGGGCGGATTTCTCCGCCATTGTGGTGCGCCACACGGCCTAGCAACGTGGATTCAAGGTGTGGGGTGCTATATCAGCGCGAACAGCCGCTCACCGCTGGTACGCATTACGGGCACATTGACGGCACTCCGATATGTTGACGAGGTGCTGCGGCCCGTGGCACTACCGTATTTGCAGGGATTCCCAAACGCCGTTTCTCAACAGGATAAAGCTCGGCCGCATACCGCTCGCATCAGCCTGAATGCTTACACGGTGGGCGGATGCTTCCGTGGCCAGCACGATCCCCCTACCGCTCGCCCATCGAACATCTGTGGGACACGATTAGAAGTCGGTTGAGTACCCTCCCATCCTCGTAAAATGGAGATGAACTGTGGATTCGGATCAACACCATGTCCACAATACCCCAGGACTCTATTCGGATTCTGATTGCCTCGATGCCACGTCGGATTCAACGCCGTATCACCCAAAATGGGGGCCACACTCCTTATTCATCATCCTGTATATTCGGCAACTGGAGCCTGGACTGTATATGACAAATTAAATCATTTGTTCAGGACCTACTTGCCTGTCTGTGTGTGCAGTTTGGTCTGTTTTCGAGCAATCCTTCATGGTGTGGCTTTGTCAGGCAGTGAAACACGAACATTTCCTCTCAGCCCTAATCCACGAAAACATTTAAGTCCTTTCTCCTAAGCATGAAATTTTCTTTTAATCAGTGCGTGTTACTGGTGCTGGTGGCAGTGTGTCATGTTAATTATACGGGTACGTAACTCTTTAGGTTTTACTAATTTTATTAAAAATGGATGGACGGAACGTTAGGAAAAAATGACTCCAAACTTTAGATTGTTTTGTACTCCAAAAAGTGCAAAAACTTCAAGACAATTCCAAAATTAATGAGTACGCATCCAGGAGAGAGAAAGGGGGATTGCGAATGCCTTTGCAACCTGTAAAAAAAGGAAAACAAATTCTTTCTTTTGGTGTTTTGCAAAAAATGTTGCAATCAAACTTGCCCCAGGAAAAATAACCCTCATCCACCCGTTGCCCATCTTGATTTCGAAGTCTGGCGACGTCCCTGATTTAATGCAACCTTCTGCTTACAGAATCGCCCTGTTTTTGCGAGCTCTTCTTGTGGAGGTCTTAGTTTAGCGAGAGAATTTCGTAGTCTTCCCCTTATCAGATGGTGGTTTCTGAAAAAGCTTCTGTCAGCATCTTAGATTACCAGAATCTGATTTCTGATTTACATAAGTTTGCGGGTAGAAAAGCCAATAAACTACACTGCTGGCCACCCAAAATGCAACACCAAGAAGGAAGCATCCGATTGGCCTGAAATTCGCAGCATGCGTCTCCCGCGAGAGGACATGCAAACGATTAGCATTGCAGGGCATATGCAAATCATGTGCGCCCGGCACGCCACCGAGAAGCACTATAAGAAGGGTGCACAGAATGCGGGGTGTAAGTAGTGGAATTTTGATGTTCTGCCGGACCTGTGCGTGGGAAGCTTCCTGATGGCTCGTCGCAGAATACGGCAGTCATTCCGTCACGTTTCGGAGTTCGACAGTGGACGAATAGTGGCTTATCGCGACAGCGGTTTATCGTACCGAGACATCGGCGCCCGTGTGGGACGACATCCAGCCACAGTGAGGCAAGTATGGATTCGGTGGGTGCAGGAGGGACGGACGAACCGACGTGAGCGATTGCCGCAGCAGCGGCACACCACCGAACGAGAGCACCGGCATGTTGTGCGGCGGGCATTGACAGCTCGCACCGCTACATCACGAACGTTAGCGCAGGAATTAGGGTGTGTTGCGCAACAACGTGTGTTAGTACGTACCGTTCGACGTCGTCTGCAGGAGCGGGGACTTGTCTCACGGCACCCATTGCTCCGATTACCATTGACGTTACACCACCGGTGAGTGCCGCGGCAGTGGGCCGTTGGACGCCGCACCTGGACTACGGAATGGCACTACATTGTCTTCTCTGACGAATCCCGCTTCTGTCTGCAACACGACGATGGTCGGATCCGCGTGTGGTAGCACCGTGGCGAGAGACTGTATGACGCCTGCATTATGCATCGCCATACCGATCCGTCGTCTGGCGTGATGGTTTGGGGCACAATTGGATATGACACCCGCACCCCTATGGTACGTATCGCCGGTACACCTAACAGCCATCGCTACATCTCCGACGTTTTGGAGCCTGTAGTCCTCCCTTACCTGCAGGACCTGCCAGCGACCACGTTTCAACAGGACAATGCGCGTCCGCACGTGGCCACGCATCGTGCAACAATTCTTCACGGCCCACCAGGTATCACTGCTGCCGTAACCCGCCTGTTCTCCCGATATGTCGCCCACGGAACACGTCTGGTCGCTGATCGGCAACCGAGTTGCCCGGCAAGCACCACCCGCAGCTACGCCTGATGAACTGTGGCAACGTGTGGAAGTAGCCTGGACCGACATTCCCCAAGCCCACATCCCACATCCAAAGCCTCTTTCGTTCGATGCCGCGGCGTGTAGCGGCCGTTATTGCCAGCCATGGGGGCCACACGAACTATTGATGTCTGCGTGTTCCGCAAGTCGGACGGGCCTGTAAGCTCAATCGTTTCATCTTTGTATCTGTTGTTATGTGTCCAGTAAATCTGGCTTTGCTATCTCGTGTCCTTCTTGGTGTTGCATTTTGGGCGGCCAGCAGAGTATAACGTAAGTGATTCAAGTAATTACTGACATCCTAAACAAACATCTATGACCGCTCATTTGTTTGTTTGTATGAAAACTTTTAATATTCAAGAAAAAGTGTAAGAAAGTGCCAGGTTTCCAGTACTCGACGTACGTAGAGCACCACCTACACTGGTGTGCAAACATTAAGGACGAAGAGGAGAAATTAGCATAACAGCGGAACGACCAGACAGAATGGACCGAAAGACCACTCAGGAGATAGACTAGGGTCCGGTACGGTAGGACATGCGCATATATGCAGCATGATGTAGGGCGGGAGTGTCGGAAGGGTATAAGGCACACGGGCGGTGTACGCTCAGCAATTCGGTGAAAGCTATTGCACGGTGCACATCGGTTTGAACGACGTTGAGTTGCTGCCATCGTGTAATATGGCTAACAGGCAATCCAGTCGACGACATCTGCCTGACTTTACCCGAGGTCGGGTCATTGGGAAGTTGGAAGAAGGTCGAAGTGTGACTAGTGTGGCCGAGGAGTTTGGGATCGCTCACAGCATCGTTTCACGAGCTTGGAGAGCATTTCAAACGACAGCAACAGCTGTCCGATAGTTTAGCAGTGGTCGTCCACGAGCAACCACGGCAGCGGACTACCGGTATATTGTCCTACAGGCGAGAAGAGACAGACGGCAGACAGCGGGAGAAATCGCTAGGCACATGCAACAGACAACTGGACGTCCGTAATCGCGTTTTACCGTGGCCAGGAGGCCGCACAAAGTGGTCTATTTGCACGACGACCAGTATGGTGCGTGCCATTAACGCTTGATCATCGGAGACGGCGGTTTCTGTGGTGCCAAGAATTCAAGAACTGGACGCATCAGCAATGGGGTCGAGTTCTCATTACGGATGAGATCCGATTTAGTCTGACGAGCGATTCTGGACGTATGCACATCTGGAGAGAGCAGAGAACACGCAATCAAACCTCCAACATCATCGAAAGGGACCGGCTTGGAGGTGGCGGAGTTCTCGTTTGGGGCGGTATCATGCTTGGTAGCGGTACTGACCTCCACATCTTCCAAGGAGGTTCAGTCACTGGTGTCCGCTATTGTACCGAGGCTCTCCTGCCTCACGCGCGTCTGTTTAAAGGTGCTGTGGGTCCTGAGTTCTTCTTCATGGACGACAACGCTAGAGTTCATCGTACAGTGGCTATCGCAGAGCTGTTGGAAATTGAAGATATTCAACGCATGGATTGGCCGGCAAGGTCCCCGGACTTAAATCTAATCGAACACGTGTGGGACCTTCTCGGGAGATGCTTGGCCGCACGTCACCAGCCGCCAGCAACGATTCCGCATCTGCGATTGGTGCTACAAGAGGAATGGGCCGCGATGCCTCAACAGCTCCTTGACAACCTCGTCCTCAGCATGGACAGACGTTGTAAATCCTGCAACGCAGTCAGGGGTGATCATATCCCCTACTAAAGACTGGATTTTTCTTGGCAGCCGCCTGTCACATGGACGTTTCTGTCTTCTGTCCAGTTGTGCTCGAAGCTACCTTTTCAATAAAGTGCCTTTGTATCCTTTGGATTCCTTGTTTGGACGGGTTTGCTCACTTGTCACATATTCTTACATCTTGGGGATCTTATGGTATGATTTGAGTCGATGTGGAGCACTTCTGCACGACGTTACATTCGAAAAACCGTCTCGTCCTTAATTTTTGCACGCCAGTGTATTAACGATATGCAACACTACTTCACTACGTGGAAATTCAATTTTAAAATATTCCCTATAATTTTTTTCTCAATTTTACAAGCTACTGATTATTGTTCAGTGTCTTCTTCGTCCGTGTGCACAGGAGTATATGACTGATTCGGTGTTAGCCATAGGCACTGAGATACACTGCTCGACATAGAAATTGCCCCACCTAGAAAGAGGTACGCTACAAACATCAAATCGTAGGACGGGTGTATTCACTCGAGATATGCAAAGGATGTTAAACCGGACCCGTTGACGTCACACATTCGAGAGATAAAGGTGCCAGCAGCAACAGGGATGGTAATGTGCGGTCGCTGGTGGAAGTGACTTGGACGTTTCAGATTTGTGCTGGAAAAGTGTTCAGCGAAGGCCGAAAATGCCGCATATACGCCGTCGGCAGGTTTATCGGCATGTGGATGCGTTTCAGAGAATAAGAATTGTAGGCATGTAGGAAGCGAGCTGGTCTACACGTCGTATCGCTGCGCATGTGCAACGGGATGCACGAACTGCTGGACGCTGTTGGCACCAGTGGCTACAGGAAGGTTCGTAGTGCGTCGGAGAGGAAATGGTGCAGTCCGACAGACGTCAGCACGCCTGGACCGGCGGATTGTTCGACACGCTTGTTATTCATCAGAAATCACTGCAGCCAATTTTCGACGTACTATGTCATCGGCCATGGACATCGCCATAACAACGCGAACTGCAAACCGAAGGTTACATGTGGCAAACCTGCGCAGTAGGCAACCATTACGTCGACTGCCATTGACGGCCAGCCATTGCAGCGCTCATCTAGCTTGGTGCCGAAGTCATGCAAACTGGGGTCACGAATGGACCACTGTGGTCTTCAGTGACTAACCCCGTTACTGTCTCGGTGCTACCGATCGACGGATCCGTGTTTGGCAACACCCTGGTGAGCGGACGGATCTCTGTTTCGTTCGCGACCGCCAGACCGTCCATCAGCCAGACATCATGGTATGGGGTGCTATTGCGCATGACAGCAGGTCACCTCTTGTCGTTATCACGGACACACTGACAGCTGCACGATACGCGAGGGAGGTTCTGCAGCCCATTTTGATACCGTTCCTGAATAGCCTATACAACACCCCATTTTCCAGCAAGATAACGCCCGTGTATACATCGCTCGTTTCTCTAGACAATGTTTGCAACATGTTAGAACGCTGCTAAGCCCAGAAAGATCGCCCGATTTATCCACAATCGAAAACCTGTGAGACAACATTGGACGCCGTCTGCAATCGAATCGGCCTGCGCACGCTCTCGATGAATTAGGGGAGCAAGTCAACCGTGATTGGTGTTCCATTCCTCAGGACGATATTCGTCGACTGCATGACTCATTGCCGTCGGCGGTGGTGCGTCCACTTACTGAGGCGTAACCATTATCTCATCTGATAAACACTATAAGTGGCTGAAAATAACATCATGGTAAACCCTATTTGCATGCTCAATTTCATCCCACTATCCTCACTGCTTCTGGGTGGGGAAATTTCTATGTCGAGTAGTGTATAAGTATAAGACTGGCATGGTTTAAAACATAGGCATTGTTACACTATAACGATTCCGTGTTAGTCATAAGCACCGAGATATAAGACTGGCATGGTTTAAAACATAGGCATTGTTACACTATAACGATTCCGTGTTAGTCATAGGCACCGTGATATAAGACTGGTATGGTTTAAAACATAGGCACTGTTATAGTAGACTCATTCCATGTTAGTCATGGGCACCGAGATATAATACTGTCATGATTTAAATCATAGGCTCTGTGATGCCAAATTGATTCTGTGTTAGTCATAGGCAATGAGATATAAGGCTGGCATGGTTTAAATCATAGGCACCGATATATATAAGACTGGTATGGTTAAAATCATAGGCGCTGCAATACAAGACTGATTCGGTGTTGGTCAATGACACTGTTATATAAGACTGGCATGGTCTAAACCATAGGCATTGCGATACGAAACTTATTCGGTTTTAGTCATAGGCGCTGATATTCAAGACCAGTACCGTTCCTATGCAGTAGACAAGTCAGGAGACCCCTGAGGGCAGCATAAGATTTTTGAAGAAAACGGAAAACGGATTCTGTTGTATTTGGCATGCAAAGGAAATATATCAGGTTTCTTCACTTCTATCACACTTAGTGGTGTAGCTCAACTCCTAAAGGTTAGCACATCCCACTCTCTGACTCCTTCACAATACTTCTTAATCTTTCCAATTATGATAAGGCAAAAGTTCATGCATTCTTTTTTTTCAGTTGAACTTGAAGTGGAGATATTGTGCCAAAAACAGATATACGGTAATGCCACTTATCGACAAAACTGCCATAGAAAAATAAAAAATATATATGTGGGTAACCGTTTTTATCGTTGTAGCTACTTGACGCAAAAATATGTGTTCGAAAGAATTTCTCTCTCTAAAACTAGATATATCATGCTATATACAACGGATACTAGGGCAAATCAAAAAGTAAATACACTTTCGTTGTATTTGCCAAAAACATAGTGAAACTGTATAAAGAAATTTCTGGAGTTTCGAAAACTTAGATTTCGACTTTTCCAGTTGTTTTAGCAGGTTCTTCTTGCCGAGCTTTTGTCCTTTTCATGTAGGACTTCCGTCCACAGGGAGTAGAGTTTAGGTCCCAGCCACCTACAGCGAGATCGCCTTTTGGGCAGGACACAGAAACGGAAGGAATGAGAGCACGTCTAGCGACTTTTGACAGAACAGTTTGTAGTGAGATTAGAGTACAGTAGATGGCGCCACCGTACAAGTACGATATTGCACATAGATGGGTGAGAGAATTTCAGGGAGGACATAGGAAAGGATACCCATTTAACCAGTGGGTCCAGCCTGGGGGCCGTCACTTTACGTGCTCGTCCGATATTCAGCGATTGTTAGTAAATCACACCATCTCTGAAAGATCAGCCCAGGCTAGAACCTGGGGACCCAGCATCGATAATCTGAAACACTAACCACTAAGCCATCCGCGGGTCGGTTCTTCTTGCCCCTGACGTACACAGTTTAAGAATCATTTCCCCCTAGTTGGGATCAAACCCGTTATGGCTTGGACGCAATCGAGGAACGGTACCGAATGACCTAGAAAGATACCACGTGATGACACTTAAGGTAGAAAAGAAGACTTGAATTACGCGATGATGAAATGTTTTACGCTATCAATGTGGGCTAATTGGTAATTTTATTTTCTGTAGGAGCTTATTGTCATTTTTTAAATAGGTTTATGATAATTTATTTTTTTATCACACATTACATTATTTTCCATCAGGATTTTTAGAAGCCATAGATGTTTTGGAAGTCGAAATGTTTTAAAACTAACAATGACTTTCAATTATGTTTAAGAATGGGTGACACGTATTACTTCAATGCATTACTTCACAAAACCCGTAAATGTAAACTTCACTTTAATAACCACAGGGGGAGAGTCGAAAGTTTTGCAATATTTGCATAAACGCATGTGCTGCGCCCGGTATGTCACGCGTTTGAACTAGTTCAAGTCGCGTATTGGAGTTAATCCAAAGGGATATTAAGTGGTAGTCGTTGCATTGCATGTCGTCGTTCTGTCTGAGGTTGGAAAGTCTGAAACATGAACAGTCACAACCGGCTAATTAGGATATTTCTGCTTTACGACTTTGAACTTGGCCATAACGCTACTCAGGCAGCACGAAACATTTGTCATGCAAAAGGGGAAGGCTCCGTGGATCACAGCACCTCAACCACATGGTTCAAGAAATTTCGCTGAGATGAAAAAACCTCGACGATCAGCCAAGGTCAGGTAGACCGCGAACCGTGGATTCGGAGACCGTGCTCCAGGCCGTAGTGGCAAATCCGACAACCAGCACTCGGAGATTATCAGGAGAGCTGGGCACATCCCAGACCACCGTGGTTCGTCACCTTCAGGACCTCGGCAAAGTCTACAGGAGCTTTTGCATTATCACTCACAAACTGACGCCAGCCGAAGCAAACCGCCGAGTGGAAGTGTGCACGAAACTCCTAGAAAACCTACGCGGTGTACGTTTCATCAAGAGAATTGTTACGTGCGATGAAAAGTGGGTCTATTTCCTTAATCCTAACACACAAAGGCAATGGTTGAGCCCGGGCCAGCTTCCTGAACCTGTTGCCGAACGTGGGTGCTTCCAGCACAAGGCGATGTTCTGCGTCTGGTGGAACGCCGAGGGGATAATCCGTAACGAATTTGTTCCGGATGGTCGGACCATCAACGCCCATTTCTACTCTGAAACCTGGAACGAATGCATGCCGTTTCGGAGGAGAAGTACTCGGCACTGGTGAACACAAAGCGCGCTCTCCTACAGCAGGACAACGCTCGGCCTCATACCGCGCGAACGATCCGGGCTAAACTCCAGGAACATCAGACTGATGCCACACCCAGCATGTAGTCCGGACTTTGCCCCGTCGGATTATTACTTGTTCCTGTCCATGGCCCACTTCCTTCGTGGGCGGCACTTTAAAAACCAGGAGGAGGTGGCAGCTGGGGGAAGGAGTTCTTCGCCTCGAAGGACAAAACTGGTATCGCCGCGGAATCGAAGAACTGGCAGACAGATGGCTAAAAGTGGTGCAACACGATGGCCTATACGTTGAATGCTAGTGAGCTTTTGTAGTAAAGGTACGTATGAAGACATAAAGTGACCCAAATATTGCAAAACTTTTGACTCACCCTGTGTATAATAGCTATTGTTTTAAGGTCTCCACAAACTGTTATCGTAGACGTCATACAATCACCCTTACGATACTTCAAGCACACAGTTTCTTACGGTAACACAATATACAAGATCTGGTGCACCAACTGGAAAGGAGGAGCGAAGGAATATCCGTTCACACAATAACTTAAATATCATGCTATTTGCTATCCACAGTATCCGGTTTCGCCACAAAACTTCAAAATCAGGTCATCCGACAGACGATCGAAATTTAATAGTTAATCAAACCTCAAATATCCTCGCGAACGCTCCTATTACCGGATATTTCCCCTCATATGGATATGGAAAAAGTGAAAACAGAATTTTCCCGTTAATTTACGGGAGGAGTTACTGAAAGTTTTCTGCAATTTCAGAATTTTCCACAAACACGTCTTTAAAACCACAAATTTGCGTTCATATACAAAAGGAACTGCGAACAGTTTCCTGAAAATTCAGAATTTTCCACTAACGCTTACAAACGGCAATTTTCAGTTGTTAACCGCAGAAAGATGTGAACATTAATATTTCTGTTCATTCAGTATGAAAAATTTGTGAAATTCAGATTTTTTCCGTTATTCCATGGAAAAGCTTGAATCAGGAATATACTTTGTTAATTTACAGAAGGAATTATGGAAAATCTTACCTGAATTTCAGGACAATTTTTACAGTGTGACGTGTAGCGTTGCGCGATGCATGTTAAGTTGCATTTAGTAATTTGAATTTCAACAGTCAGTCTCTTTCTCTCTCTCTGTTTGAACAGGCGCCGTTTATCATTTTGAGGCTTTGTCCGTAAGTTCAGCTTGTAACTGTTTGGACATCATTGATTTTGTTCAGTAGTGCGTGACGGAGTGTTAGATCTTAAATTATGCACGTTGCTGTGTCATCGAAACACTAGCACCAAACGTTTGGTCTAGATTCAATCGACAGATAGCAGGTTTTTATGTTTGCCGTTTCTAGACTAATTAAAGCAAAGTAGATCCTTGGAGTGGCGACTAGAAATGACGCATGCCCCATTTCATTAATAAGCATTTTTCGAATGAGATGCCTCTGAAACTTAATTAACTTCTAGAAGCAGTTTACTTTGCCAGAAATGCATTTTTGTTTAAAAAAAAATAATAAAGAAAGAAAGAAAAATATTGACAATTTTTCCACTATAATTGTGCCTGCATAAAATGCACCAACTGGCTTCTCTATTAAAATATCTTCATTTCTTTACTGTTCATTTGTTTATCGACATGTTACCGGCAATGTATGAAAACCAGGTATTCTATAGAATGCCTGGCGTTTTTAGGCAAAGTATGAAATTTTCAAATATTATAGATACTTTACTTAGGCATTGTATAGAGTGCCTGGCGTTTTTAGGCAAAGTATGAAATTTTCAAATACTATATATACTTTACCCAGGCATTGTATAGAATGCCTAGACATTCTATAGAATGACTAATGCTACTTAGGCAAAGTATTAAAAGAGTTTCATGAAAAGGTTTTTATTGAAAAGACGAACGGCCTATATGAAAAAGAATGAAAACAGAAAATATGAAATAAAATACAGAACTTTCTAACCTACTTCTTGCAACAAGGAAGGCTTGTATGGCATTTTGAATTGCACTTCATTCCTTTTATTTTTACACAAAAGCACTTCATGTTTTGGCACTTTGTCTTACACATACACTTGACAAATCCTTAGCCGCTTCCTGTGGGCTGAGCAATAGCAGCTGACCGGAGAGGTATTTCTTGATGAGGAATGTCTTCAATTGTCAGTAAATTCTTTGGGCGTAAAGTGATTTGTGATCTCGCATATAGTTGTTTTAAAATTCCTTCAGAAGTTCCAATTCGGTAAAATCCGTCTTCTGTCACACTCATAACAACTTCCATACTTGACTTCCGAACAAAGACTGAAATACAAATGGCGAATTCTCCGTCTTACACGAGCGTTGAAAGTCACGTGCCTTGCCACGTCATATTAGAACCATCATTAGCGAGAGTATTTTATACTTCGCCGGTTTCTGTTTAGGCATTGTATAGAATGCCTAGGGAATATGTGAAATATTAACAATTTCATACTTTGCCTAAAAACGCCAGGCATTATATACATTGCATACTTTGCCTAAAAACGCCAGGCATTCTATACATTGCATACTTTGCCTAAAAACGCCAGGCATTCTATACATTGCATACTTTGCCTAAAAACGCCAGGCATTCTTATAGAATGCCTGGTTTTCATGCATTGCCGGTAACATATACTGTATATAAAATTGAATGTTTGTTTGTATACAAATTACAGTTTTCAATTTAGAATCACCAAATATGGTATACTATCTCATGATACTCTTAGTTAGAATGCAGACGGTTTTCGTAAAGGGTCGGAGCCCGGGGTCAAGGGGCCCCCACAAAAAAATTTCCGTAAAATCTACAGTTTTCAATTTAGAACCACCAAATTTGGTATACTATCTATAACGTAATGTCTTTTTCGTGAGCAAGATTGGTTTTACGTTATGTCTAAACTATGACTAAGGAATGTTGAACTAAATAAGAATACGATGCAATAGTTCCTAATTAAACTTTTACGGCCAGACGAAACATAAACAGAAGTCAGGCTTACGATAACCTTTTATTGGTCCAGCAAAAATTTCAGTAGAACTGCACAATATAAGACATGCAGCAGATATCAAATTACATTTATCTAATTAAACGTCTACACACACACACACACACACATCTACCACACGCGCAACTGCCGTATCGTCCTTTTTATCATCGTTCTAATCACAATCATACGTCACTTTCTCTCTGACCTCAAATGTGTTGCCAACAGTATTCTCGTTTGAGGGAAAAGACATACCTTTAAGTTTGGAAGTACAAAGGAGAACAAACTCAAATTTACATAGGAAAAGGAACTAAAAATGAAAGTTAATTTAGAATATACGTCACATATCTCATGGTACTCTAACTTAGACCGCAGACGGTTTTCAGATGGGGTCGAAGCCCGGGGTCAAGGGGCTTCCACGCACAATTTTGGCAAAAAATTCCATTTTTTTTTACTTTTAAGAACTGCAACACAATTCAGCACTCCAATACCCGATCTACGGTCTAAGTTAGAGACCATAGATAACAATAAAGTGCAAACAAATCCGTTTAATGGTGTATTAAAAACACAAATGAATAAACGTCAGCTTTCACCACCAACGCGCGGGTTCGTCAGGCAGAAATATAATGTAATTTCACTCGATGCCTTAATGAAGGGAAGATTCCTGAGGATTGGAACAATGCTACAATGATCCTGCTACATAAAAAAGGTGACATTGAGGATCTCAGGAACTACAGACCTATCAGCCTCCTATCAGTGGTTTATAAAATCTTCACTAAAGTTCTTTCACACCGCTTGAAGGTAACACTGGACATGGCTCAACCGAGAGAACAAGCTGGATTCAGGAGTGGCTACAGCACAATAGATCATATCCACGCACTGAGAGAACTAATTGAAAGAGCGAGGGAATATGAACTTCCATTGTGCATGGCTTTTATCGATTATGAAAAAGCCTTTGATTCGGTGAAACCATCAGGAGTTACCACGGCTCTGAAATCCTGCGGTATTGAAGATGCATACATTAATATTATTAATAACATCTATGAAAATGCAAGTGCAAAGATTCGGCTGTTTGAAAATACAACACACATAAAAATTGGAAAGGGAGTGAGACAAGGTGACACCATATCTCCGAAGCTCTTTAATGCCACATTGGAAAATGTCTTTCAATCACTGAACTGGGAAAACAAAGGGATAAAGATTAATGGAGATTATCTAACCCACCTTCGTTTTGCTGATGACGTAGTCATTTTTGCAACTACCCCATCAGAGCTGCAGAGTATGATCCAGGAACTTGCTGACAAGAGTAAAGAAGTGGGATTAAAAATGAACTTTCAGAAGACAAAAGTGATGTTCAATGCTTTTACAAGAAATGAAGATTTATCGATTGATGGAGAAAAATTGGAGATAACAGATACGTATGTTTATCTTGGACAGCAGATATCAAGTGAGGGTCACATTGATGAAGAAATTAATCGGCGTACAAAACTTGCCTGGAGAGCTTTTGGAAGAAACAGCATAATTTTCAAGAGCAATATGCCATTATGTCTTAAAAGAAAAGTGTTTGATCAATGCATCCTTCCAGTGCTTACGTATGGTGCAGAGACGTGGACCTTAACTAAAAGAGACATACAAAGGCTGCAGACAACTCAAAGCAGCATGGAGAGGTGCATGCTTGGTATAACCAGGAGAGATAAGAAGAGGAACTCGTGGATCCGAAAAATGACGAGAGTGGAAGACATCATGATCAGAGTTAAATCCCTGAAATGCCAATGGGCTTGACATACTGCCAGAAGGACAGACCATAGATGGACAGCCGAAATTTTAGATTGGATTCCAAGGGACAGGAAAAGACCCAGAAAAAGACCACATGGGAGATGGGTGGATGAAATTCGTAAATATGCGGGAGTGACATGGAGGAGACTGGTACAAGACAGACCGTTGTGGAGGAAACTTGGGGAGATATTCGTCCAACAGTGGATTGATAATGGTTGACAATGATGATGATGATGATGATGAATTAAGGAGTTTCAGATATTCAAAATTCAAAACGGTAAGCAAAGGAATGATCAGCACGCGATTTGACATAGGTACACTGCATTTCAGTGTCGCAGGATTCTCAGAAGCGAACTCCAGATGTACGGCAGTTCTATAGATGTCTCATGGAAGGTAAGTATTTCCACTCGACCTCCTTTCCTTTATGTTTCGTAAAAATAAATTAACTAAATCAATTTTTTTTATTTTTCACATTTGCAGCCATCCCGGCTTTTTTTTCTTACCCGGGAAATACCGGGTACTTCTGCTAGTTTGCGTACACAATAAAACCGTTTGTTCGTTTAATTTCAGCGACTTTCATATTGGATTTTAGAAGGTAAGGAAGAGCAGCTTATTCCAAGTTTGGAAGAAGATAGCCGATTCCAAAGAATTTCATTTATTTTATCTTTTATTTGTGTGGCTCTTAACAGTAACATTAAACTATACTGTGGAGGCAATCTTCTTGCATTTAGAACTTAGAGCTTATTGGCTGCTTTCATCCGTTAGGTCAGCAATATTAAATCATAAATTAGAGACAGATTTCTAGCATTCAGCACTTGTTCTGCCGTTCAGGTTATTTCTCTTCGTTCAGTACAGTGGAGGGTATTTTGACTTCAAAAAACCCCGAAGATGGGAACAAGCATCCTTTCTTCAAGTACCGACATTTATTAAAACCTGAAGGTGAGTAGTGTTCTTGATCAGGTTTCAATCAGATTGAACCTGTCCACGATGTAGCTTCCTCCACCTTTCCGTAAAACAGTTTTTATTTAAAATGGGTTCTGAAAGCACATTGCTGAGATCACAAAAATAGGAGCTCCAATTTCTTCATAATCAGCGTAAAAAACCTAATTTAGTTGTTGTTTAATGTGTTCAATGTGGGAAATTTGCATTTGTTTTGACTTTTCTGCTAGTCTGAATAGAAAGGAGTAATAATGTCATTGGACATTCACGATCGGGTGCTCTAGAAATAAATATTTAAGACACGTAGATTGAAAGATTCTAGACGCAAGATATTTTAAGCATTTTGGGTAATGTGCGTTGTGACGTATACTGTAACTTTGACCTTCCGTTTTTATTGACTTTTACACCGCTGAGCCATTACATTATGACCACATCCAGCCTAGAGAAATGAGCGATCCTGAAGACCGAACGGTGGCGCAGCTGAAGTTCACAGAGCAGTATATATACAACCCGAGGACCGGCTTTCGGGTAGTAGAGTGTTCAGAGTCAGAATGGGAAAGCTGTCGGAGTTTGATAAAGGACACATTGTGATGGCGCAACGCCTCAGAACTACGATCTCGTAAACGGAGTGGCTTGTCAGTTGTTCAAGTGGCGCTGTAGTGAATACGTATCAAAAGTGGCGCACAGATGGCCAAACGCCGAACCAACGTCCCGCCGTGTGACGTCCGCAGCTCATTGATGCCAGAGGAGAGCGGAGACTGTCGCGCATTTTTCACAGCGACCTCAGGGTCACAGTGCGACAAATCACCCCAAGCTACAACAGTGGTGATCAGTTCATCGCAGCCATCCGAGCAAGGGCCTACGTAGGTGGACGCCCAGCCGTGTCCGCATGCTCACTGCACCTCATCGCCAACGACACATGAAATGGGCCCAAAATCATCGAGATTGGACCGTGGATGATTGGAAGAAAGTGGCCTGGTCTAACGAATCAAGATTCCTGGTGCATCACGTAGACGGATACGCCGATTAACAACGGGGGTTATGGCAGCTGGATGCACTGTTGGACGAAACAGGCCAGCGGCGGCAGTGTTATGCTGTGGGCGATGTTTTCTTGGGTCGCTTAAGGCCCCACTATCCCAATAGCACAATCCCTGACAACTGCCAGGTAACTGAACATCGTTGCGGACCAAGTTCACCCATTCATGGCAACTGTGTTCACTGCTGGTGATGGCCATTACCAACAGGATAATGCGCCATGCCACACTGTCAGAATCGTCAAGGAGTGGTTCGAGGAACAGGCTGGTGCCTTTCTGTTAATACCTTCGCCTCCAAATTTACCTGACATGAACACAATCGAATATTTGTGGTTCGACTTGGAAAAGCGGGTTCGCGCAAAATTACCACCACCCCGAAATGTACAGGAACTGGAGTACTTGCTGTTGGCATTATGGTACCAGATACCCCGGGATACCTATCGCCACCTCATCGAATCGATGAGCAGTCATTGCAATGTCTCGCGGAAGCTCAAATCTACCTGAGCAAGTCTGCGTTTCACAGTCCGTGTAGATATGGGGATGTCCGTGGCTGCCTGTACACCTCGTGAGTGTTATCCGCTATAGTATGTGGCGAATGAGACGACAGAGGGTTTGGACGTGTCCAATCGCACTACGGCGACGCATGTTACCTTTCTTTAATCATTACCACCTCATTTCGAAGACATTTGTTACATCTGATGCGTTTCCGCTGCAATGCGACACAGGGACCAACCAGCCATACGTAACCCTAGGATGAAGCCTCTGGTAAAAATATACGTAGAGATGGTAGGATTCTCAATGACGTCTTCCAGGCAGTCTCACACCTTACACGTACTTTCGCTATTGAGATCACTCCGATTCAGTGGTCCACACGCCCAGGTTTGGACGGCCAATCCTAGCTACGCCAAACCGTTTTGCCCTTTCATCTCAATCACCTATCACGTGATTAATTCGCAACTGCAATCATTTACATAACCCAACGGTCTTCACATTCCAAACAATTTGCATGGCGCTGTAACAAACAATACCTGATGTGATGTGGCATTTTCTATGTTCAATCGTGTAAATACAGAGCCCATGCAACTAACTGGTCCGACCGATTGGGATCCTTGCCCTGTCAGTCTTTACCACATGTCTACTAATGTATTATGTCCTACGCTGTTATGACATTCGTAGTAGCGATACTTAATCCGCGACTTAACTAACGAGCAAATTCGTTACTCTGAGGATTTGACTATAACAGCACTTACTGTAAGCGCGTGCGCACGCGTGTGTGTGTGTGTGTGAGAGAGAGAGAGAGAGAGAGAAAGGGGGAGGGGCAGTTCTTTCAGCTAACTAGTGAGCCCATGAAGTATCACAAATTAGCCGCATTGAACAGAAACTTTTGGATACGTGCTTCGTCATCAGTGGGAGAATCTCTTAGTACTCCACTTTTGGAAAAGGATTCGCATATTTTTTGAAGAATCTCTTAGTACTTCACTTTCCAAATAGGATTCGGTTATTTTTGAAAGAATCTCTTAGTACTCCACTTTCCAAAAAGGATTCGAATATTGTTGGATTCACCTGTGTTCACATCACGATTACCGTCTAAAGCATTACCGGCGTCAGCCAGCACACACACACACACATTGTGACGTATACTCAAATTTAACTTTAGTTTCTTTCTCTATGAACATTTGAGATCGTTCTTCTTTGTGTTTTCAAACTTAACGTGATATCTTCTCTCTCGCAAGAGTATGGTTGGCAACACCTTGAGATCAGAACGTATGACGTGCGTATGTGTCAGATGAGAACTGACAGATATATAATGTTTGAACAGCAGCAGGATGTAGAGGTTGTGGAAGTATAATGCTAATTGTGGAAAAGACGTTGTTTAGTTAAAGTTGTGTCTATTTAAAGGCTGCGCGTTGTGCCGATATGCACTAAATTGACAAAAGTCACCTGACACCTAGAAGAGAAACACAACACAGCATTTATTGACATGTATTAGTGCGGCGTCGGTCCACCTTTGGCCTTAATGCATGCACTGACCCTTCGAGACAGGCTTTTGCCAATGTTTTGGAACACAGCGATAGGTATGCGCTTCCATTCAGTACATAATGCTGCCGCTAACTGTTGCTTAGTAGTAGGCCTTGGTTCCAAACTTCTTCTGCGGCGCTCTAATTCATCCCATAGGTGCTCTATGGAATTAAGATCAAGGTTCTGTGCTGGCCAGTCCACACACGATACGGAATTATCGTCAAACCACGCCGTAACAGTCCTTTCTTTATGCTCGGTGCATTATCCAGCTGGTACCATCAAGGCTCGGTTTCATAGTAATGCCATAGGGTTGGTAGGCCATAATTGTTCAGAATATCGAGGTAGACGTGCTGGTTAACAGGTTTTTTTGTTTTTTTTTTTGATTGGAGGTTTAACGACCACCGTAGCAACTCAATGGGCTATAAGCAGTCGCCCGTCCCTAATTTAGGGTCACTGGTTCCAGGGAAGGGAGAGAGCCAGTGCCGTAAGACAAACACAACATCCATGCCTCACCGGGATTCGAACCCGGACCCCTTTCGAACGAATGATCAGAGGCCATCGCTTAGATCACTGCGCCACCGGGGCGGCTAACAGGTTTGTCCACGATAGCCAATGGGCCGGAACCATACCACGAAAAACACCCCTACACGAGTACACTGCCAGCTCCAAACTTGACCGTAAAAACAATACACTGTGGTAAATACTTGTGAACACCTTCCAGCACCTTATTGAGTTACTCGCAGCTGTCAAGCTTCTGTCCGCGATGCACACGGCGGTTACTCTGGATATTAGCAAGTGGTCACAATAATGTGACTCGACCGTGTAGCTACAGATGGTGAAAACACTGTGAGTGGCTTTCCCCGCTTTTGCGATTTTTTCCTGGGCTATGTCATGGAAGTAAATAAAGCCCTCAAAAAATGTTAAACAGACCTGGAAATCGGGAAACACAACTTTTTTCACTATTACGATAAAAAGAATGGGTCAACTTGACCGGCCGTAAGTGTCTGGGAAAAAAGCCGGCCTGGCCCGTGCAGACTTCTATAAAGGACAGCTGACCGCGCCCTAAGAGTAAAACTTTCTCCTACACAGAGCGTAGAGATATTCTTCTACGTTACTCGTTGTACTAAGGCTAAAAAGTGCCGAAAAGTTATTAAGTGTTTCTATGCCTTGAAGCAGTGGTTCTCAAAGTGTGGTATTTGATTAGTTATCAACCATACTAAGTCGTATAGTGAACCGATTTTCATGACAACAAAATTAACAATTCCACTTTACGGCAATGTGAATGGTGAAATTAGTGCGTACAGTGGTGGTGTCCCACCACCACCGAAACACTGCCGAAAACCGGGTTTACCTTCCAAATAAAGAACAATTGATTGAGATATCTTGTGACTCTGGTTTTTTTTTTTTTTTTTTTTATTTGGATTGACAGTTTAACGACCACCGTGAGCAACTCAATGGGCTATAAGCAGTCGCCCATCCCTAATTTAGGGTCACTGGTTCCAGGGAAAGGAGAGAGCTAGTACCGTAAGACAAACACAACATCCATGCCTCACTGGATTCGAACCCAGACCCCTTTCGGACGAATGATCAGAGGCCATCGCTTAGACCACTGCGCCACCGGGGCGGCACTCTGGTTTGAAAAGCATTTATTCTGGGAAACCATTGACTACACTGTAAAAAAAAAAATTCTGAAATTCACGGGCAACTTTCGGTCATTTCTTTCGTGAATATACGACGCACGTTTCTGATACATCTTTCTCCGTGAAATGACGGAAACAAACATGAATTTCATGGATTTTTCGTACCACGGGAAAATTCTGAATTTTCAGAAACCTTTCGGCAATTCCTTTCGTATATATTAACGGAAAATCTCCGTTCTCACTTTTTCCGTATTCGTATGACGAGAAATCACCGGCAGTAGGAGCGATTCGTGAGAATAGTTGAGGTTTGATTAACTTTAGAATTACAATCGCCTGTCGAATTTTGAAGTTCCGTAGCGAGATCGGATATTGTGGATAGCATATCACATAGATTTTGTTTATTGTGGCACAGGATATTTTCATCTTTCCCCTATTTGGTGCACCAGCTACTTATTATATATTGTGTTACTTTAAGAAACCGGGTACTTAACTTATTGTACAGAAGGTTATACGATGTCCGTGTGTCAGTCTTTGGACAACTTAAGACAAAAGCTATTGTAGCTATCAAAAGTAAATTTTATAAATATATTTTTTTGTGTGAAAAAATACTATAAAAAAGTGCAATTCACCTTTTTTAAAGATAACTGAAAGTCATTGTCAGTTTAAAAAAATCAAGTTGCCAATTATTTTGTTGCTTCGAAAAATCACGATGAAAAATGCTGAATTTGTGAAAAGTCCTACTACAGAAAAAAAAAAATATATATATATATATATTACAAACCGATTCAGAAAAATAATAAGCTCCAACAAAAAATAAAATGACTAAATCACTCACAATGACAAAAAGCAAAATTTCATCGTCGGGGAATTCGTTTCACGATGTACGTGAGTCAGATTGCCGAGCATTTGTGATTCAGTGGTTAAAGGCGCGAGTTACTTGCTGAGCCAGGTTGAACGTCGGGGGTTTTGATCCTGACCTGAGCGGAAGGTTTATTTGGGTAAGGGCTGAAAAGTACAGGGTCGTCGTCGGTTTTGTAGAATTTCAGTTTAAGTATACGGAAAAACCTGAAATGGATTTTTTTTTCTGAAATAAACGGAGCTTCTGTCTACGGAAAATCTGTGAAAAATAAACAGATTTTCTGTAGACAGAAGTTCCGTTAAAATGAACTGTCACTTTTAAAAACGGAAATATCTGAAAAACACGGTTACCTACCGGCAACTTTGCTGCACGTTATTTTCAGAAATTTTCCGTGAATTCACACCACTCATTTTTTACAGTGTAGTATTTGGATTGCAATGGAAAAAGAATATCGAACTTTGTCGAGCATTGCCATTAAATATTTGTTTCCTTTTACAAATACATATTTATGTGAAACTAACACAGTGACACGCAGGACACACATGAGATAAAGGTAGATAGCAGTGAGAGCACATGCCAGTGTAGTATAGTGGATAACGCTCCGGAGCCGAGGGTTGTGGGTTCGAATCCCGCTCCTAGCATAAGAGTTATAGGGGAATTTATTTCATAATATAGGGTGTATCCCTAATATCCGAGGGATACGCAGTTTAGCTAAACATCCCCAAGAGGTGCTTGAAGACCAAAAGTTTCAGAAGCATTGCTCTAAAGTATCATTAATTGTTTAACCTACGTCGCGGAAAAGAGGATGCCTCTCGTGTGGCCACTTTCCTTTTGGAAAGTGTGTGTGTACGTGTGTGACAAGATTCGGAAGTCTGAACATTTCTTGAGGCAGCAGGAAATATTTAGGTGATTTCACCATCTGACGGAAATTCTGCTTAGTCACTCAAACCACTAAACTGAAACAGGGAAACTATTCTGCTTATTTAATCTGGGTTGCTTGCGTCATGCCGTAATTCAGAAAGCTACCTGTACACATGCCGTAATTCAGAAAGCTACCTGTACACATGCCAAGACCGAACAGATACAATGGAATTGAAAGAGAAAGCCAGGATCTTTGTGTCAGGAACTGTTCCTAGAAAAAGCGTCTTCGGAAAATACTAGTCAAGTTGAACTCGTACGTAACGAAGTCGAAGGAAGAGTTAAAGTCATTCGATTTATGCGAACTCCATTATAACCGAACATATAGAAAAAGGGGGGACATTTTTGACATATTATACAATGTTAGGTTTAAACTAGTCATTCATAAATTACGTAGGTGAATTAAAAAGTAAGTTACATTTAGCGCTATCTGGAGTGCTATTGCAGTCAGACAGTGTGTGCGTTGGGAGCGAACATCAGAGCTCCCAATGGGAGGTGTTTTAGTACAGTAACTACGTAAGGCGTGTGCAGAAGGCAGGGCCCGACTTTGGTCAGCCGAGGTCCTGTGCACATCCTATGTCCGGGGTCCACTCGATCAAAAATTTTCGGTCAACAGTTGAAAAGAACATTTTCTGGTAAATATTTTGTTGCAAGCAGTTTTTCTACGAGTAGTAGTAAAAGCATTAAAACACTTCCCACTTGCTAGTCAACTTTCTAGAGCCAATGTGTCTTGTAATACACGAGCATTCACACCAACTGTACTTCCCCGCACCCGCAGAGCAGAGCTTACAGCTGTAACATTAATTGTTCTGGATTTTTTTTTGTTTTATAGTATCATTTACGGAAACTAATAACTGTCCTCCCGGAGTTGTAATTTAAAACCTCTAGTTTACTATAAATTTAATGGAAATGATAAACTGATAGTACATAGTTTAAGCTGTAAAAATTAATCCTTCACAAAATGTTACAGTTGACCACACACATTGTGGGATAAATTATTGCAACAGTCCATGTAAATTATTACAACAGCAGCGTTCCAATTACCTGGTCCACTGGCCACTGGCCAGTGAACATTTCATCGGGCCAGTGAATTAATTATGCTACTGGCCCGGATGGCCACTATTTTTTTTTGTCCGGTTTGTTTCCAGGTTTATAAAGACCTGAACCAAATTTCAAAATATTGAGGTTTGTTTATGGCAGTTTTCGAATTTTTTGAAATTCAGATATTTACTACTCAAAATCTGAAAATCGGAATTGCAGATCATACTTCAGTTTTATGAAAATCTTGGACTGCAGAAAACCGAGGTCCAAATCAAAATATATGGATTAAGACAGCACCACTTTTTGCCCAAGTAGTGACCCCAGCGTACGGGTCTTTTATTATGCTTTCCAACTAGAGGTTGAAGACCCATTTACGCTCTGGCTTTGCCCATCTGCCTGAATTCTGCCCACATGGGAGAACCTCCTGCCTTTCACACAGAAGCAAAGTATTCTATGAAGGTGGCTTTTGGTATGTCGCAAAGTGCTTCATAATCAATCAATGCATTGTACTCACTGTACTGTATATGCATATATATATTCAATTTGATGACTTAAGAAAGAAACCTTTTGATTTGTTTTTATCAACTTTTTTCAAAGTAGTTTGGAGGCCTTCAAAATTCTGAGGCCCTGTGCACGTGCAGAAATCAGGCCCTTGCAGAAGGTAGTTCGTAATGACGAACTACCTTCTGCCAGGGCCTGATTTCCAATTAGAGAAAGAAGTGGATTCTTTCTCTAAATTGGAAGTGCAAGAAACCATTCGATTTTTGTGGGCTAAGCGCTTAAATTTGCACTAAAATCCATCGTGAAATCTGTGCTGTATACGGAGGAAATACCATATCTCGTCCGGCCATTGTAGAGTGGTGCCAAAAATTTGAAAAGGGTCGCACGTATCTGACGGAAGACTACCGCGAAGGCAGACCATCAATATCCAGCACTCAGGAGTATGTCGCCGTCATAGACGACATGATACGGGATAATAGGCATATCAAAATCAAGGAAATTGCCAGCACGTTAGACATTTCGTACGGGACTGTGCATTCCATCATTCACGGGCAGCTGGGATTTCGGAAATTGTGTGTGAGATGGGTGCCACGTTTACTCACCGACCAGCACAGAAACCAACGTTTCCTGTCGTCTTTGGCTCTTCTGCAACGGTATTCTGCTGAGGGTCACACTTTTATGCGTCGAATCATCACAGGTGATGAAACATGGTTTCACTATTTCCCCCTGAAACCAAACGATCGTTCATGGAATGGAAGCATGTCATCTCTCCAACAAGTAAGAAGTGCAAAGAGAAAGTTCATGGCGACTGTTTAGTTTTATTGTGAAGGTGTTTTCTACACACAATTTCTGCCAAAAGAGACGACTATCAATGCTGACTCATATTTCCCAACGCTACAAAATTTTCGAAAGGCAATTAAGGAAAGACGCCGGGTTAAGTTGAGCGAAGGTGTCATTCTGCAGCACGACAAAGCCACACCCCATACAGCACGAAAAACAAAGGAATTGCTGCAGTAATTCAAGTGGGAGGTGTGGCAACATCCACCGTACAGCCCCGACTTATCCCCGTATGACTACCATTTGTTCGGTAAAATGAAACAGCATCTTAGTGGACAACGATTCCGTATCGATGAGGCTGTGGAAACTGCGGCCTTTAACTGGTTGCACCAAATTGGAGGAGACTTTTTCTGTACAGGGTACGGAAAAGTTAATCACACTTTACGATAAATGTTTACAGTCCTTACGCGACTATGTCGAAAAATGAATAAATATTGTACCTTTAAACCAACATACATCACCTGAATATATCCCTTTATTTTATTTTTTTTATTTATTCAGCAGCGTAACTGACTTTTTGATCCGCCCTCGTATTCATCATTTAATCGAAGGCAATTGATTTAATGGAAAAGTATAGGTAGCTAAAAATATGGTGAGATTTGCAATAAGCAAACATTTAACAATTGTGAAAATTAAAGCAACAGCCAAAACTTTTAAATTTCACCTGTTTGTTTTTCATACGTTACGTCGGAAACATGAGTCAATTGTCGCTTGTTTTGTGCTCGTCATGATATCTGTTTTAAATACACAGGGTGAGTCGAAAGTTTTGCAATATTTGCATAAACTCGTGTGCTGCGGCAGGTACAGTAGCGAACAAAAGTATTTGGCGAAACTCTTTTTCGACCATAATCTTTTTTCTGCTGGACCAAATCGGGTCATTTGGGGATATGATATGTGTTGATTCGTGGGTTACAATGCCGCGTAGTTTGTATTTCACTCAGAGCGAATTTGTCTTTCGAAATGGGCCATATTCAAGAGTCGCCAATTACTACCCATTTGTTTGCTGCATGTATTAATGTTTTTCTCGTGATTTTTTGTGGGTTTTGTGATGGTAGTGTGTTAATAAGTCAATCTCAGGCTTTCAGAAATGGGTAAAAAGGCGGAGATCCGTGTTGGAGCTCGCCAGGTGGCCGTGAACAGGATGGAATCCAGAATGCGCGTCACTGACATTGCGAGGGCCCTGAAGATCCGACACCAGTGCATTTCAGCTATCCTGCAACGTTATAAGGAGACTGGGACCGTCGAGAACAGTCCACGATGTCGTAGGCCTAGTTCCACTACGTTGCGTCAGGATAAACGCATCCTCCGTCGATCTCGTGCTGATCCCACCTTGACTGCTGTGGACATCGCCACCGAATTCCGCCACAGCGACGACCTGAACGTCAGCCGAATGACCATCTCCCGTCGTCTCATTGCTGGTGGATTGAATGGAAGACGCCCCAAACCACTCATCGGAGTTAAAAATCGACGAGCTAGAGTCCCGTTCGCGCGCCGTCATCGACATTGGACCGTGGCGGACTGGAGTAAAGTGCTTTTCACCGACGTGAGCAAGTTCAACTTGTTCGGAAGTGATGGCATCCGATACGTACGACGTCCGTGTGGCCAGAGTTTCAACCCCCAAGTTCATTCAGCCGACTGTCGAGCACGGAGGAGGATCGCTCATGGTTTACGGCGCCTTCTCTCGCAATGGAATGGACACCATCATCAAGATTGAAAGAATAATAACCAGCCAGAGCTACACCAACATGCTCATCAACGGTGTCTTCCCATGGGCAAACCAGAACATGCCACCCGGATGGATCATGCAGCAAGACAACGACCCGAAGCACACCTCCAGAGTAGCGAAGGCAGCCTTCCAGCAGCAACAGGTCACACTTCTAGACTGGTCAAGCCAATCTCCACACCTCAACCCCATCGAGCACATGTGGGAGGAGCTGGAGAGACGATGTGCGAAGAAAACCTGCCGGAATAGGGCCCAGAAGTTCGACCAGCTGTCTGCAGAATGGGCGCGAATTCCGCAGGTCACCGTCGAGAAGCTAGTGGGCTCGATGCCTGCCCGTTGTGCTGCTGTTATTGAGTCTCGTGGTTATCCACTAAGTATTAGTTATTGTTTTGTCGTTTTCTCGTACTTGTTTTCTGTTATCATTGCTTTAAATGAATGTGACACACACCTACTTTGTTGGTCAATTTGTAAAATCTTTGCGATTAAGCTCGGTACCTGATCTGTGTTAAGGTTTCCGATCCATCTTCATATGGGTCATGTTTACAACTGAATAACACATATCATATCCCAAAATGACCCGATTTGGTCCAGCAGAAAAAATATTATGGTCGAAAAAGTGTTTCGCCAAATACTTCTGTTCGCTACTGTATGTCATGCAGGGATGTAGAAAGGCCTTAGCGCGGCTTAGGCGCCTAAGGCACTTTTCATGGTTAAAGCTGGACAAAGGTACTTATAGATCGCCATGTAGGCAGAAATGGCAATTGCTGTGTTTTATACGCAAAAATTATTCGTGTATCAAACGAATGATCATGTTACAGTCGGTTCACGCTCTATGGCGTTTCATGAATAACAAGAATTTTAGTGTTAAGAGAATTATAACTTCTTTGTTACGACCGCAATCTTCAAAATAGCGTTATAGGAGGTTGATTTTCCGTATGTTAAAATTTTACCAACCGGAAATAAATCAACACAGGAAAATTAAATAAGTACATAGCATAACTGACAACTGTTTCATGGTTGCAGTATATAGGTTTTTTTGCTGAAGCCATCACTTAGCTCATCTCCTGGTTCTTTACGGGTAACGCGAAATGAAGCCCCAGTGGAAAAGTGGTCAGAGGCGTTGGCTTCTGGCTAATCGCTGGAGCTGGTACCGGACCCTTAGACCAGGACGAAGCAGGCTCAGGGTTTTCCCCTTCAAGGGACCAGTGGCCCCAAATCAGTGACGGGCGACTGCCTATGGCACTGGATACTCATGGTGTTCATTAAACGCTCCCTCCTACACACAAAAGATATCCTTTGGGGGAAGCGGCGGAGGGAGGAGGGCGGTTAACAACCACCGTGAGCAATTCGAAGGGCTATAAGAAGCAGTCGCCAGTCCCTAATTTAGTGCCACTAGCTTCGGGGAAAAGCGAGAACCAGTGCCGTAAGGCAAGCAACATCCCTGCCTCACCGGAATTCGAACCCGGACCCAATCGGGCGAATAGTCAGAAGCCATCGCTTAGATCACAACGCCGCCGCTTACTACCTACCCAAATTCATAGGAGACCTACCTACCCAAATTCAAATTGGCTTATCAGCCTCTCCTATGAATTTTACTACCCACCCAGATTCATAGGAGACCTACCTACCCAAATTCATAGGAGACCTACCTACCCAAATTCAAATTGGCTTATCAGCCTCTCCTATGAATTTTACTACCCACCCAGATTCATAGGAGACCTACCTACCCAAATTCATAGGAGACCTACCTACCCAAATTCAAATTGGCTTCTCAGCCTCTCCTATGAATTTTACTACCCACCCAGATTCATAATAGACCTACCTACCCAAATTCATAGGAGACCTACCTACCCAAATTCAAATTGTCTTATCAGCCTCTCCTATGAATTTTAATACCTACCCAAATTCAAATTGTCTTATCAGCCTCTCCTATGAATTTTATTACCTACCCAAATTCATAGGAGACCTACCTACCCAAATTCAAATTGGCTTATCAGCCTCTCCTATGAATTTTACTACCTTACCCAAATTCATAGGAGACCTACCTACTTAAATTTAAATTGGCTTATCAGCCTCTCCTATGAATTTTTCTACCCACCCAGATTCATAGAAGACCTACCTACCCAAATTCATAGGAGACCTACCTACCCAAATTCAAATTGGCTTATCAGCTTCTCCTATGAATTTTACTACCTACCTAAATTCATAGGAGACCTACCTACCCAAATTCAAATTGGCTTATCAGCCTCTCCTATGAATTTTACTGCCTACCCAGATTCATAGGAGACCAACCTACCCAAATTAATAAGAGACCTACCTACTGAAATTCAAATTGGCTTATCAGCCTCTCCTATGAATTTTACTACCTACCCAAATTCATAGGAGACCTACCTACCCAAATTCAAATTGGCTTATCAGCCTCTCCTATAAATTTTAATACCTACCCAAACTCAAATTGGCTTATCAGCCTCTCCTATGAATTTTATTACCTACCCAAATTCATAGGAGACCTACCTACCGAAATTCAAATTGGCTTATCAGCCTCTCCTATGAATTTTATTACCTACCCAAATTCATAGGAGACCTACCACCGAAATTTAAATTGGCTTATCAGCCTCTCCTATGAATTTTACTACCCACCCAGATTCATAGGAGACCTACCTACCCAAATTCATAGGAGACCTACCTACCCAAATTCTTAGACCTACATACCCAAATTCAAATTGGCTTATCAGTCTCTCCTATGAATTTTACTACCTCCCCAAATTCATAGGACACCTACTTACCCAAATTCAAATTGGCTTATCACCCTCTCCTATGAACTTTACTACCTACCCAGATTCATAGGAGACCTACCTACCCAAATTCATAGGAGACCTACCTACTTAAATTCAAATTGGCTTATCAGCCTCTCCTACGAATTTTGCTACCTACCCAAATTCATAGGAGACCTACCTACCCAAATTCAAATTGGCTTATCAGCCTCTCTAATGAATTTTACTACCTGCCCAGATTCATAGGAGACCTACCTACTCAAATTCAAATTGGCTTATCAGCCTCTCCTATGAATTTTATTACCTACCCAAATTCATAGGAGACCTACCTACCCGAATTGAAATTTGCTCCAATGAATTTTACTACCCTTCCAAATTCATAGGAGACCTACCTACCCAAATTCAAATTGGCTTATCAGCTTCTCCTATGAATTTTACTACCTACCCAAATTCATAGGAGACCTACCTACCGAAATTCAAATTGGCTTATCAGCCTCTCCTATGAATTTTACTACCCACCCAGATTCATAGGAGACCTACCTAGCCAAATTCATAGGAGACCTACCTACCCAAATTCATAGGAGACCTACCTACCCAAATTTAAATTGGCTTATCAGCTTCTCCTATGAATTTTACTACCTACCTAAATTCATAGGAGACCTACCTACCCAAATTCAAATTGGCTTATCAGCCTCTCCTATGAATTTTACTACCTACCCAGATTCATAGGAGACTTACCTACCCAAATTCATAAGAGACCTACCTACTGAAATTCAAATTGGCTTATCAGCCTCTCCTGTGAATTTTACTACCTACCCAAATTCATAGGAGACCTACCTACCCAAATTCAAATTGGCTTATCAGCCTCTCCTATGAATTTTATTACCTACCCAAATTCATAGGAGACCTACCTACCGAAATTCAAATTGGCTTATCAGCCTCTCCTATGAATTTTATTACCTACCCAAATTCATAGGAGACCTACCTACCCAAATTCATAGGAGACCTATCTACTTAAATTCATAGGAGACCTACCTTCCCAAATTCAAATTGGCTTATCAGCCTCTCCTACGAATTTTACTAACTTCCCAAATTCATAGGAGACCTACCTACCCAAATTCAAATTGGCTTATCAGCCTCTCTAATGAATTTTACTACCTACCCAGATTCATAGGAGACCTACCTACTCAAATTCAAATTGGCTTATTAGCTTATCATAGGAGACCTACCTACCCAAATTCAAATTTGCTATGAATTTTACTACCTACCCAAATTCATAGGAGACCTACCTACTCAAATTCAAATTGGCTTATCAGCCTCTCCTATGAATTTTACTACCTACCCAAATTCATAGGAGAGGCTGATAAGCCAAATCAATGAAAAAACACTGAACATTTAGAATATTATTAATACTTAATATTTAAGATCGTTTAGAATCATATTAACGGCAAAGGCACTTTTTTTCTTTTAGAAATAAAAATTATATTCTCTGTATGTGACTCACACGCAACATTCTTTTGTTTTAAATTGCCTAAACTCAGCAGTTTTAAAAAAAATTAACAAAATCATGTGTAATAAAATATACTTAGAAATTATAAATGATTAAAACAGGTCATACTTTAAAAAACTGTTGAAGGTCTTCTTTCCGGGTTGTTTTTTGACTAATCCGTTCACTGCTAAGGCACTTCTTTATTTAGAAGTACATGGCAATGGGCTGGACATACTGCCAGAAGGACAGACCATAGATGGACAGCCGAAATTTTAGATTGGATTCCAAGGGACAGGAAAAGACCCAGAAAAAGACCACATGGGAGATGGGTGGATGAAATTCGTAAATATGCGGGAGTGACATGGAGGAGACTGGCACAAGACAGACCGTTGTGGAGGAAACTTGGGGAGACCTTCGTCCAGCAGTGGATTGATAATGGTTGACAATGATGATGATGATGATGATGACATCACTGGTGTCACGTGTTTAAACTAGTTCGAATCGCGCACTACAGTCAATCGAAAGTGATATAAAGTGGTAGTCGTTCTGCGAATAGCATTGCATGTCGTCTTTCTGTCAGTGGTTGGGACGCCTAAAAGATGAACAGCCACAACCGGCTAATTAGGGAACTTTTGCTTTGCGAGTTCGAACTCGCCCATAACGCTGCTCAAGCAACACGAAACATTTGTCATGCGAAAGGGTAAGGCTCCGTGGACCACAGCACCGCAACCAGATGGTTCCAGAAATTTCGGTCAGGTGACAGAAACCTCAACGATCAGCTAAAGTCAGGTAGGCCGCGAGCCGTGGATTCAGGCCGTAGAGGCAAATCCTACAACCAGCACTCGGAGATTATCAGGTGGGCTGGCCATACCACAGACCACCATGGTACGTCACCTTCAAGGCCTCGGCTAGGTCTACAGGAGCTGCCGAATTGTCCCTCACGAGCTGATGCCAGCTGAAGCAAACTACCGAGTGGAAGTGTGCACGGAGCTCCTAGAAAACTCGCGCGATGTACGTTTCATCTAGACAATTGTTGCGTGCGATGAAAAGTGGGTCTATTTCCGTAATTCTAACACACAACGGCAGTGGCTGAGCCGGAGCAGCTTACTGAACTTGTTGCCAAACGTGGGCGCTTCCAGCACGAGGTGATACTCTGCGTCTGGGGGAATTTCGAGGTGATAATCCATTACGAATTTGTTTCAGATGGTCGGACCATCAACGCTAACCTCTACTCTGAACAGGTGGAGCGGATGTATGCCGTTTTGGAGGAGTACCTAGCACTGGTGAACAGAAAGTTCGTTCTTCTACAGCGGGACAATGCTCGGTCTCATACCACGCGAACGACACGGGCAGAATTCCAGAAACTTGAGGGCATCGAACTGATGCCACACTCAGCATATAGTCCGGATCTTTCCCCGTCAGATTATTACCTGTTCCGGTCCATGGTCCACTTCCTTCGCTGGCGGCACTTCAACAACCAGGAGGGGTGGAAGCTGGGATAAAGGAGTTCTTCGCCTCGAAGGAGAACTGCTACACCCGAGGATTCGAAGAACTGGCAGACACATGGCTAAAGACGGTGCAACACGATGGCTTAAAGTTTCAATACTAGACAGCTTTCATCGTAAAGGTACGTATGAAGACCTAAAGTGATCCAAATATTGCAAAACTTTCGACTCACCCTCTGTATTTTCAAAACTTCCTCTGATACGGTGGTTAAGGTGTTTCTAGGTGCGAAATAAACTCTACGATTTTCTAAACAGAGATTAAGTGATTGAAGAATGGTGAGGGGAGGGGATGAAACACCGTATTTTTCCAGGAGTTGTACGTGTGGCAAGCGGGGGAGAGGAAGGGGCTTGAAGCGGTAAAAAACTGAAAACCTGAAACATTTTTCTTTTCATGCAAACTGACCTGTTTGTAAGAGGAGCCACAAGATGTTGTCAACAGCAAGTAACTCCTAATTTTCCAGTGAAAGAAAAAGGTGCAAAAAATGGATGAATGTCACTTACAGCGGAACATCGGTTTTGCAGAGGGTGAGTCGAAAGTTTTGCAATATTTGGATCACTTTATGTCTTCATACGTACCTTTACGACGAAAGCTGACTAGCATTCCAAGTATAAGCCATCGTGTTGCACCGTCTTTAGCCATGTGTCTGGCGGTTCTTCGATTCTACAGAGAGTGAGTCGAAAGTTTTGCAATATTTGGATCACTTTATGTCTTCATACGTACCTTTACGACGAAAGCTGTCTAGCATTCAAAGTATAGGCCATCGTGCTGCACCGTCTTCAGCTATCTGTCTGCCAGTTCTTCGATTCTACAGAGGGTGAGTCGAAAGTTTTGCAATATTTGGATCACTTTATGTCTTCATACGTACCTTTACGACGAAAGCTGACTAGCATTCAAAGTATAGGCCATCGTGCTGCACCGTCTTCAGCCACCTGTCTGCCAGTTCTTCGATTCTACAGAGGGTGAGTCGAAAGTTTTGCAATATTTGGATCACTTTATGTCTTCATACGTACTTTTACGACGAAAGCTGACTAGCATTCAAAGTATAGGCCATCGTGTTGCACCGTCTTTAGCCATCTGTCTGCCAGTTCTTCGATTCCGCGGCTGTACCATTTTTTGTCCTTCGAGGCGAAGAACTCCTTCACCCCAGCTGCCACCTCCTCCTGGTTGTTGAAGTGCCGCCCACGAAGGAAGTATGCTATGGATAGGAACAAGTAATAATCCGACGGGGCAAGATCCGGACTACATGTCGGGTCTGGCATCAGTTTGATGCCTTCAAGTTTCTTGAATTTTGCCCGGGTTGTTCGCGCAGTATAAGGACGAGCGTTGTCATGCTGTTGGAGAGCGCACTTTCTGTTCACCAGTGCCGGGCACTTCTCTTCCAAAACGGCATACATCCGCTCCAGATGTTCAGAGTAAAGGTTAGCGTTGATGGTCCGACCGTCTGAAACAAATTCGTAATGGATTATCCCCTCGAAATTCTACCAGACGCAGAGTAGCACCTAGTGTTCGAAGAGCCCACGTTTGGCAACAGGTTCAGAAGCTTGACCGGGCTCAACCACTGCCATTGTGTGTTAGGATTACGGAAATAGACCTGCCTTTCATCGCACGTAACAATTCTCTTGATGAAACGTACATCGCGCGGGTTTTCTAGGAGTTCCGTGCACACTACGACTCGGCGGTTTGGTTCAGTTAGCGTCAGTTCATGAGTGATAATGCGAAAGATCCTGTAGACCTTGCCGAGGTCCTGAAGGTGACAAACCACGGTGGTCTGTGGTATGGCCAGCCCGCCTGATAATCTCCGAGTACTGGCTGTTGGATTTGGCTCTACGGCCGGGCGCACGGCCTTCGAATCCGCGGTTCGCGGCCTTCCTGACCTTAGCTGATTGTCGAGGTTTCTGTCACCTGAGCAAAATTTCTGGAACCATTTGGTTGCGGTGCTGTGGTCTACTGATTCTTCCTCTTTCGCATGACAAATGTTTGGTGTTGCTTGAGCAGTGCTATGGCCGAGTTCAAACTCGTAAAGCAAAAGTTTCCTAATTAGCCGGTTGTGGCTGTTCACCTTTTAGGCATCCCAATAACAGACGGAACGACGACATGCAATTCTGTTCACTGCAACGACTATCACTTTATATCGCTTTCGACTGACTGCAGTGCGGGACTTGAACTAGTTTAAACACGTGACATACCCGCCCATTACATGCGTTTATACAAATATCGCAAAACTTTCGACTGTATATTTCTCACTTTAATACGCAATTCTGCTTTCGTCCCGATATTTTACTGTAGTTTTATTTCTTTTTAAATTGTGTTATATGTAAATCATCTATACACTTTTTAAAATTAATTGTTAAAGTTTGAATTTCAGATAATAAGAAACACACGGTTCTTTGATTCTTTTACATGTAACCCGGTAACAGCGTTGTTGAGTTCCTTGTTGGTGCAACCAAAATTGAACTTTGATCCTATCAGAGAAGGGTATGTTGTTTAGTTTCGGTTTGGATGAAGAATGGGGACAGCGTTGCTGTGTTCCTTCTTGGTGCAGCCAAAGTTGGACCTTGAGCCCATCAGAGAAGGGTATGTTGTTTACTTTCGCTTTGGATGAAGAATTGAGACAGAGTTGCTGTGTTCCTTCTTGGTGCATCAAAGTTGAACCTTGATCCAATCAGAGAAGAGTATGTTGTTTACTTTCGGTTTGAATGAAGAATTGAGACAGCGTTGCTGTGTTCCTTCTTGGTGCAGCCAAAGTTGAACCTTGATGTCGTCAGAGAAGGGGATGTTGTTTACTTTCGGTTTGGATGAAGAATTGAGACAGCGTTGCTGTGTTCCTTCTTCGTGCAGCCAAGGTTGAACCTTGATCCCATCAGAGAAGGGTATGTTGTTTACTTTCGGTTTGGATGAAGAATTCAGACAGCGTTGCTGTGTTCCTTCTTGGTGCAGCCAAAGTTGAATCTTGATCCCATCAGAGAAGGGTATGTTGTTTACTTTCGGTTTGGATGAAGAATTCAGGCAGCGTTGCTGTGTTCCTTCTTGGTGCAACCAAAGTTGAACCTTGATCTCGTCAGAGAAGGGAATGTTGTTTACTTTCGGTTTGGATGAAGAATTGAAACAGCGTTGCTGTGTTCCTTCTTCGTGCAGCCAAAGTTGAACCTTGATCCCATCAGAGAAAGGTATGTTGTTTACTTTCGGTTTGGATGAAGAATTCAGACAGCGTTGCTGTGTTCCTTCTTGGTGCAGCCAAAGTGGAACCTTGATCCAATAAGAGAAGTGTATGTTGTTTACTTTCGGTTTGAATGAAGAATTGAGACAGCGTTGCTGTGTTCCTTCTTCGTGTAGCCAAAGTTGAACCTTGATCCCATCAGAGAAGGCTATGTTGTTTACTTTCGGTTTGGATGAAGAATTGAGACAGCGTTGCTGTGTTCCTTCTTCGTGCAGCCAAAGTTGAACCTTGATCCCATCAGAGAAAGGTATGTTGTTTACTTTCGGTTTGGATGAAGAATTCAGACAGCGTTGCTGTGTTCCTTCTTGGTGCAGCCAAAGTGGAACCTTGATCCAATAAGAGAAGTGTATGTTGTTTACTTTCGGTTTGAATGAAGAATTGAGACAGCGTTGCTGTGTTCCTTCTTCGTGTAGCCAAAGTTGAACCTTGATCCCATCAGAGAAGGCTATGTTGTTTACTTTCGGTTTGGATGAAGAACTGAGACAGTTATGCTGTGTTCCTTCTTGGTGCAGCCAAAGTTGAACCTTGATGTCGTCAGATAAGGGAATGTTGTTTACTTTCGGTTTGGATGAAGAATTGAGACAGTGTTGCTGTGCTCCTTCTTAGTGCAACCAAAATTGAACTTTGATCCTATCAGAGAAGGGTATGTTGTTTAGTTTCGGTTTGGATGAAGAATTGAGACAGCGTTGCTGTGTTTCTTCTTGGTGCAGCCAAAGTTGAACCTTGAGCCCATCAGAGAAGGGTATGTTGTTTACTTTCGCTTTGGATGAAGAATTGAGACAGAGTTGCTGTGTTCCTTCTTCGTGCAGCCAAAGTTGAACCTTGATCCCATCAAAGAAGGGTATGTTGTTTACTCTCGGTTTGCATGGAAAATTGTTTTCGCATTTCATGACTCTCAAACACATGCGCTACCAAAAAATTAATAAATTTGTGGGCGTAATTCGTGGCTCCACTATTGTATTGCGTAGTAGAATAGACTCCTAAATGTATCCTCAGTATTCAACATTCTGGTTTCAAATGGATCCCCTCAGGATTGGAAGAAACGAAAAGCTGTTAATTCATGATCTCCACACAGAAGCACTGGTCTCAGATTCTTAGTTGTGAGGACTTTACTTAAACTAGAATCAGGAGACAAATAACGTCGTCGAAAGAAAAACTTGATTTAAATAGGCTTTATGCATTTTGCAATGTGACAAAAATACGCTGATGAGCCATTACTATGACCACGAACTTAATAAGCTGAAGCACCCTTTTTAGCCCGCAAAACAGCAGCTACTCGGCGAGGCATCAATTCGATGAGGTGGCGATAGGTATCGTTGGGTATCTGGTACCATAATGTCAACAGCAGGTCCTCCAGTTCCCGTACATTTCCGGGTGGTGGTGTTTCAGCATGAACCCGCTTTTCCAAGTCGAACCACAAATGTTGGATTGGGCTCATGTCAGGTGAATTTGGTCGCCAGGGCATTAACCGAAAGTCACCGGCATGTTCCTTGACCCACTCCTTGATGATTCTGGCAGTGTGGCATGGCGCATTATCTTATTGGTAATGGCCATCACCAGCAGGGAACACAGTTGCCATGAATGGGCGAACTTGAGTTTGGTTCGCAACGATATTCAGATACCTGACAGCTGTCAGGGATTGCGCTATTGGGATAATGGAGCCTAAAGTGTCCCAAGAAAACATCGCCCACAGCATGACACCGCCGCCTCCGGCCTGTTTCAGGTCAACAGTGCATCCAGGTGCCATAGCCTCCGTTGGTAATTGGCGTATCCGCGCTCGGCTGTCTACGTGATGCACCAGGAATATTGATTCGTCAGACCAGGCCACTTTCTGCCAATCATCCACGGTCCAATCTTAATGATCTTGGGCTCATTTCACGCGTTGTTGGCGATGACGTGCAGTGAGCATGGGCACCCAGCTTGGTCTGTGGCTATGCAGGCCCATGCGCAGAAGGCTGCGGGGATTTGTCGCACCGTGGCCCTGCGCTTGCTATGAACAATGCGAGTCAATCTCAGCTCCCCTCTGGCATCAGTGAGTTGCGGACGACACACGACTGGACGACGGTTCGTCGTCTGTCCATCTTTGTACCACTTTTGATACGTACTCACTACAGCGGCACGTGAACAACCATAAGCAGCGCCGTTTCCAAGATCTAAGTTCCGAGGCGCCTTGCCATCACAATTTGTACTTTATCAAACTCCGACAAATCGGCATCTTTCCCCATTCTGACTCCGAACAATCAACTAACCAAAAGCCGGCCTTCGGGTTGTATTTATACTACTCTGTGAACTTCACGTGAGCCACCGTTCGGTCTCCAGGTGCGATCATTTCTCTAGGATTGGGGTGGTCGTTATGTAACGGCTCGTTGGTGTATATTATAATATGTAACTTTTTTCTCTCTTACGTCGTCAACGCGATTTGAAAAACATCAGTTATTAAGAAATATCTTACACTCCTTTAAAGCATAAATTTTACAAAAGTACAGTAGATTTCGGTTAATTGGCATACGTCAGGGCTACAACGCTTTGACCCAATTTGGTATCTGCCGCAGTTATGCCAAGCTTTACCCCAAAGAGCTAACTTGGAATGTTCAAGAATTGTCCCAAACAAGTGGCTGTCCCGATTAACCGATAGCCTAATTAAACCGGAAGGTACTGTATTTAATATTTTGAAATTCCGTTTATATATTTTTTACATTTGTACGTTTTTTAAAGCTATCCCCTAGAAAAACGTATAACTGAGGTTCCGCTGTATCCGGTTTGCCGTAAACTTTGATGAACGCAGTTTTCCCAAAAAATCCGTGATGAACTTCGATGAATGAAGTTTTCCCAAAAAATCGTGGTAAACTTCGACGAATGGAGTTCTCCCAAAATACCGTGCTGAACTTCGATGAATGCAGTTTTTCCAAAAAATCGTGAACTTCGAAGGATGTAGTTTTCCCCAAAACCCGTGATGAACTTCGATGAACGCAGCCCCCCCGCCCGTCCAGAAATCGTGATGTACTTTGATGAACGCAGCCCCCCCTTAAACCGTGCTGAACTTCGATGAATGTAGTTCTCCCCCCTCCCCCAACCGTGATAAACTTCAACGAATGCAGTTTTTTTCAAAAACCGTGATAAGCTTCGACGAATGTAGTTTCCCCAAAAAATTTTGTTCGTAATATGGAGTTGAAATAACAAGGCAGAATATTACAAAGTTCAAGGGACCTATCAAAACTTCGGTTTATGCTGGCCTTCGTTTAATGCGAGTTTGTTATATGGGGATTCGACTGTATACTGTACCCAACATGCCTTTGGTAAGTGCTACACGTAATTGTTGTATTCAAAAACACTTTATTTGTGTCTTTTCCTTTGCCTCGGTGAAGTATTAATTAAAACCTCTTTAATTTCACAAACACTTTCCCTTGTAGCAGCGACATTTTCTGTATTAAAAAACGTTTTGAAAGTATCAATAATGCTGAATAAAAAGTACAACGAAAAGGATTGCGTAATTCAGATAAATACCTTCATTCTTTTCAAGCCGGTAAGAGCCGCCCCGGTGGCGCAGTGGTCTAAGCGATGGCCTCTGATCATTCGTCCGAACGGGGTCCGGGTTCGAATCCCGGTGAGGCATGGATGTTGTGTTTGTCTTACGGCACTGGCTCTCTACCTTCCCTGGAACCAGTGATCCTAAATTAGGGACGGGCGACTGCTTATAGCCCATTGAGTTGCTCACGGCGGTCGTTAAACCTTCAATCAAAAAAAAAAAAAGCCGGTGAGAAACAGATGAATGAAAACATTAAAATTTTTCTAGATAAAACAGTGTAATTTCAGATCAAGAGAAATTACAATTAAGAAATGTAATATATACGCTAAAAGCATATGTCTCATATGTAAGGTGACCAGATATTGGAACACTAATTTGAGGACAAAATGGCGTAGTGTCCCCAGATCATTTGAGGGCACATGGATACCCAAAATAAATATGCAGATCTTTTTGACACAAAACTGTATTGTTTTTATAAGTGTTATATTACATATGAAAATTTATGTCTTAAAAGGATATATCTTGTACAATGTTGGTAATTTGCGCTGACAAAGCAGAGCTATATGACGGTGAGAACATATTAGCAAAAGTGAAATTCTTCACCTTAGGTATATGTGCTGAATTAAAATCAAGCTGCACACTAATGAACAAACTGCATGGCGAATTTTTCATTTTGCCAGTTTTGGAAGAACTCAGAACAAGTACAGTCGAAATTTGGCCGCCACAATGGTGCAGTGTCTTAGTGCTGGCTACTGACCATCTGTAGAAGTTGGTACGGGTTCGAGTCCCGAATGTGGCATGCGTGGTGTGTTTGTCTTACAGCACTTGCTCTCTCCGTTCCATAAAACGAATGTCCCCAAATTAAGGACAGGTGATTGCTTATAGTCTTTAGAGTCGCTCACGGGAGTCGTTAAGGTGTTTCCACCTAAAATCTCTGCTATTTCCGATGGTAAAATTTCTTTCCATATTTTCTTCGCAATTAATGTATTCCCAAGGATAAAAATTTGCACATCGATAAAACTAACTTTAAGTTATAGCATGGAATACTTAAAATACTTGCTAAAACATAACCATAATTAAGCAATCCAACATTTGTTTGTCTATTGACGTCATCAATGTACCGGTCGTGCCATCTATTTACAGGTCTGAACATTACTCAAAGAAAAATGATTGATATTTAATATAATTATGGTTATGTTTTAGCAAGTATTAAGTATCCCATGCTATAACTTAAACCTAGTTTTATCGATGTGCAAATTTTCATCTTTAGGAATACACTAATTGCGAAGAAAATATGTACAGAAGTTTTACCATCGGAAGCATAAGGCAGAGATTTTAGGTGGAACCACCTTAAACTCGGAAATAAAAAAAATAAAAACAGTCAAAATTTGTTTTAACAAAAAGTACGTCGGAAATCTAATGAGAAAGTCTAAATTCGAGGAGACTTGAGGACAAACATCGAAATTTGAGCACACTTTGCGTCCTCAAAGGCATCAGACCAGGGTCCGATTTATACAGAATCGGGCACTAGGCACAGCACAAAATCAGGCCACCACCCATCCACATTCTTGAAAGAGTAAGTACATTTATTTCCACTAAATGTTCTCAATTAATTTTAAAGTTCATTTATCAAGTGGAACACTGTGCGGGGAAAAATAGGAAATATTTACTTTTATTAAATCTTAATATTAGCAAAGAAATTTTCACTTAAAAATAGAGACAGGTAAGTAAAACACTATCTAATAATTTAGTATTGCTATTTTCGCATTTAATTATTAATTCTAATATCCACAAACGTTAAGTTATTCATCCCCTTTTAATTTTATTTTTAACCGATGAACATTATTTAGACTTTGGTACAGATATTTCTGCTGAAGGTGAACTTCCATGTAGCTGATAATCATCTGAGATGTGTTCAGTGTTATAGTAGATAATTCTATTAACAGAGGAATGGTACTTAGATTTGAGCAAAGATGCATAACTGGATAATTCTCACACTCATAAAAGCACATTATTTAGCTCATTAATTCACTTAATTTAAACCCAAGCAATTTTAAAATTAGATATTTTACAATATGAAATATTCAAAGCTTCTACAAAGTGTTTTAGCAATACAAAACCTCTCGAGAGGTGTATGGTAGTAGAAAGACAGCACATTTATATTTCATTCTCAAGTTTCAGATGAAAGTGACACGACATGACGTCACTGAGCTGCAGCTGAAATGTGGTGGTAGTTAAAGAGCTTAGTAAAAAAGCACCAGTATTAATCTTCATTTCAGGAAAAAAGAAAAAGGTTCCATCTCCAAATGTTTTTACCATTCATAATAAATTAATAAAAAAACATAATTTTTTTTGCATCGTGGTTCTGGGTCCCCCTAAAGTGCGGGGGCCACCCCGGTGGCGCAGTGGTTTAAGCGATGGCTTCTGATCACTCGTCCGAGATGAGTCCGGGTTCGAATCCCGGCGAGACATGGATGTTGTGTTTGTCTTACGGCACTGGCTCTCTCCCTTCTCTGAAACCAGTGGTCCTAATAATTAGGGACGGGCGACTGCTAGCCTACTGAGTTGCTCCTAGTGGTCGTTAAACCTCCAATAAAAAAAAAAAAAAAAAAAATTGCGAGGCCTTAGGCCCGGGCCTTGAGGGCCTAGGCGTACATGAGGCCCTGAAGCAGACGTTTTTGTGCGCAGTAAACCAAATTCAAGGAATGTCCTTAAGAATTCGGGACTTCTGATCAGCTTACTCATATACAAAAATAAAAGTGACGTCAGTAGCTAATGCTGCGTTTTTTGAAGTGTTGGACAGTAATAAATTGCTCTTTGGGATCCGTGTTATAAACAAGTTGTAATGATAATCCTTCTTGGTGAGCACCTCTTTTTCTTTTTGGGCTTTAGTGCCCCCATAGACATCTAGGAAGTATATTTATTGGGAAGAGGGCTAGCACCGTATAGGACAAATCCACCTCTTAGGCCTCATCAGTTGCTCGAGCCCTGGCCTAACTCAAGCGATTGGGGCCCACTACTCTGGCCACCCAGCTACCTAGGATGCTTTCTTTTTTTCTGTATCTCATTTACATATGATCTATTTACCTATTTTCAGTCATTCAGTCGGACTGTATGTCCGAGCTATCTATAATCCGTCTTGTCTGAGGGAAACCAGCGAAAAGTTAGGGTTATGCGTTAGAGCTGAGTTCGGGCTGAATTTTCAGAGCCCTAGCCCTTGGCATATCAGCCAGAGGCCACCCGAGCCTGAATTTTATATTGCAATATACAGCCCGGGCCCGAACGAGCCCGAAAACTTGCTAACCTGTTCAACCATTAATAAAAAAACATCTCATTCCCCACACTTCCACTCTTTCACTCCGCCCCCCTCCCCTACAATATGGGGAGTGGAGAAGGAACCTCTATCTATGTAACGGTATCATTTTCTTTGACCGTTCGTTTCCACGTGAAGAGCATCGGGCGGCCGGAAATCCAAAATGACCGGGTGGTGCTGCAATTGTATGATGCTCAAAAATTGCTAATATTATCATGCCATAATGCACTGCAATATGTACGTTGCTCAATAGAATTAGCAGGGAGCTACTGCGTGGAGATAGGGGATAAATTATCGTCGGCATTCTATCAACTATCCAATATCTATAGTTCTTGTAAAAGCTTTTTCTTCTTTGCAGCAACACACTAACCCGCGGCCTATGGCATTTTCTACCCAAGCCCGGAATAAACAGCCATTCCGAATGCCCGCTTCCCCAACCAGAAGCAGTTGCCGAATAATTCCCTTCATCAACTATGAAGTGTCTCATTTGCTAAATCATATAAAATCACATTTACATATAAAAACAATTCCCTCGCTCTCCCTCTCCCTAAGAGCCTCAGCCCACCCGAGCCCGAAACGCAGTAAATATTCTACAGCCCGAGCCTGATTCAGGCCCGTGCTTTGCTTCGGGATTTCGGGCTCGGGCTCAGCCCGTCTCAGCTCTGTTATGCGTCCGAACGAATGTAGAGAATTCATACTGCAAAAAAAGAAAAGAAAAAACAAAGAATTATATTTTCGCTTTCTGTAAATTTTCCCCACATTCTATAGAACTCATCGATTTCACACCCTTGTTTTTTTTTTTTTTTTTTTTGTTTGTTTGGGGTTTAACGATCACCGTGAACAACTGGGTGAGTTAGAAGCAGTCACTCGTCCCTAATTTAGAACCACTGATTCCAGGGAAGGGAGAGAGCCAGTGCCGTAAGACAAACACAGCATCCATGCCCCATCCGGCATCCGAACCCGGACCCTTCTCGAACGAATGGTCATAAACCAACGCTTAGACCACTTTTACATATGATCGATTTATCTATTGTCTGTCACTCACTCGCGCTGTATGTCCGAGCTCCAGTATCTATAATCCGTCCTGCCTGAGAGAAACCAGCGAAAAGTTAGGGTTATGCGTCCGAACGAATGTAGAGAATTCATACTGCAAAAAAAAAAAAAAAAAAAAAAAAAAAAGAATTATATTTTCACTTTCTGTAAATTTTCCCTACAGTCTACAGAACTCATTTCACACTCTTGTATTTTGTTTGGGGTTTAAAAACAACTGTAAGCAACTCAGCGGGCTATGAGCAGTCGTCCGTCCCTAATTTAGCGCCACTGGTTCCAGGGAAGGGAGGGAGCCAGTGCCGTAAGACAAACACAATATCCACGCACCACTGGGATTCGAACCCGGACCCTTCTCGGACGAATTTTCATAAATCAGCGCTTTGACCACTGCTCCACCGGGGCGGCTCACACGCTTGTTGTGGTCTTGCTTCTGCGCATTGCATCGAACTTTACAAAAAAATGATGCTTTCGTGTTTGGATCAAAGAAGGATAACTTTTTGCATCAGCGCTGTCAAGAAACACAACGGAATTTTAAGACCTTATTCGACGCTGAAATCCACTTTCTAAAACAGTTTTTATTAGAATATGTTAAGATTTTTCTGAGATTCTAGATGGCATTGTTACAAAAATTCTAAAAATATGATCGCAAGTTTGTGGTCTTACCTTCCTTCCCAGAAGAGTTCCGAGGTAGCGATGTCAAGCGTTAAGAAACAGCACAGCGGCGAAGAATTTTGCGCTGTCTCCTGGTTGCTTCTGCCACTGAAGCTGTGACATCATCAGCAGAAATACTCAGCAAAACCGCTAAAAAATAAAAAAAAATGAAAAAAATAAAAAGGCATTCAGACACCGAGTCTCTCGGGGAAAGTAGTACAACGAAAAAGTTATTAAATTCACAAAGTTGATTATCTTTTCGTGTCCAGCTGTAATACTGTCACAATATTTTGACATCGATCCGTCGTATGCACGCTGACTCGCGAAGTAGGAAGATCAGATGGCGGAACTCTACTATTTTCTTTCTGTTTCCGTTTCTTGCTCGCCAATTTTCCTTCTCCACTCGCTGATTTCGAAGGAACACGCGTCGTTTCTTTCCCTTTTTTTCCCCACCTTTTCGCTCCGAGACGGCAGACAAAGGACTCCATGCCAGCATTAACTCTAGAGAAAGGTAATTTGTAAATCTGTCTTTGATGCTGCCAAAATTCAGTTGCTAGGAAATGTAAGATAGCTACTGGTTTTTGCGTGGAAAAATAATTGAAAAGAGCGTGTAAATTCCAGTCTCTGAGAAATTAGTTATTAACAGCTTAGAAAGTTGTGTTGTTCGAAGTGAGTTTACAATTCCGCCAAGAATAAAGTTAAAAATCCCAGTCCCGATAATCAGGTGCGACAATACGGGAAACAGAACGAAGCTAAGGAGGATCCAACCACCAAACTATTATTTCATTCCACAAATACTGAAACACTTGAACGCATGAAAATACTGAAAAATTTTAAATGCATTGTGAAAACACAAATTTGTCCGCGCCCCCTCACTCCGGAGCAAGTTGCTCTCCCAACTAAGCTGCACGGACGGAATGTATCGCTGCAGATTTGTCGTTTTGACACGTGTTTTACCTCTGTAGTACGTCACAGCGTGCAATGCCCAACTAAGACACCTGCAGGCCCTGGAACAGAAAAATGGCGAGGCCGCATATGACGAAGTAAATTTCTCCGTCATTTTTGCCCACGCCGCATCGAACCCGGGTCCCCTCATTCCGGAATAAGTCGCTCTCCCAACTGAGGTACGCGGACGTATGCTCTCGCTGCTATCTGCCTTTATTTATCTCATGTGCGTCCTGCAGTGCAGGCACGTCACCCCCCCCCCTCGAAAGAGGGCCGGGACCATGTGTCGCTGTAGGCAGTCATCCACTGAAGAACCTACATTGGAGAAATCCCAGTCAATTTGGTGTGTGGAACGTAACATCACACACATTTATTTTTCGAAGCGCTGAAGAAGGGATTCTCTTATTTTTCCTGTCTCGCGGTGTGCAAAGAACGTCACACCATTGCGAGAACTTTAACGGCCAGGTCATTCTTGAAGTTCGGGCGCCAATATAACGAAGTGAATTTCTCCGTCATTTTTGTCCACGCCGGGCATCGAACCCGGGTCCCCTCATTCCGGAATAAGTCGCTCTCCCGACTGAACTACGCGGACGTATGCTCTCGCTGCTATCTGCCTTTATCTCATGTGTGTCCTGCCGTGCAGGTACGTCACACCCATCAAAACAAAATCTTTCACTAATGTGTACATTGCTGCATATATACCAGGTCTGATCAAACAGTGTCAGACCTAGGGGTAGGAAAAAATCTAAGTAACCTATTGTTTTGCTGTTGTACTTTCCTTCATTAGGCACCTTCTGACACTACACAAGTCTTCCAGTGGTCTGTCCACAGATCATAACATTTCGAAAGTCACTCTTTGCGTTCATCAATAAGTATTGCGTCGCATTCTTCTTAATTTCCTCTGCGTCTTCAAATTTTCTTCCCTTCAAAGGCATTTTAAACTTCGGGAATAGCCAGGAGTCGCACGGAGCCATGTCTGGAGAGTATGGAGCTTGCCTCACTTGTGGGATCCGGTTTTTGGCCAAAAAGGTCTGAATGAGATGAGACAAATGGGCGTGGGCATGGTCATAGTGTAGCGTTCTCAACTATTCGAAACGTATGTAGCCTTTAGAACACTACTTACAATTTTTCTTATTTACTCCCTCGAAGTGAAACAAAGTCACTCAAATAAAATTGAAGAATGATTTACTTACAGTTCTTTCATTTCAGCTGCACTTTACTCAAGCATCCCTTCAACAGCACAATACGCATTTAGTCGAATTAATATAAGTTAGTAAGCAAACAACTTGATAAACACCAACACGAAATATAACAACAGCGTTCGAATACGAAGACTTCAAGTAAACACAGTTTGAGTCTAATACAGCTTCCACCACCACACGTTTTGGTGGCTGCTGTAACATTGCACTGAAGTGCCAAAAGTCATGGGATAGCAGTATGCAAATTTGTAACTGGCGCTGCCGTTGTATAAAGGCTTCGACCCACGCCACGATTTAAATTTATCAGTTGCGATGTGTAATCTCGTGAGTCAGGATGAACAACCTCCAGTAGGATTATGGCAAGCCGACGTGAATTATCGGAGTTTTGACAAGGCATGGTAGTGGGAGCCAGACGGATGGGACATTCAATTTTCCAAGTTGTACGAACATTCAACGTTCCTCAATCCACGGTATCACGTGTGTAGCGAAAGTACCTCATGGAAGGCATTACCACCCATCGTGGAGAGAGTACCTCATGGAAGGCATTACCACCCATCGTGGAGAGAGTACCTCATGGAAGGCATTACCACCCATCGTGGAGAGAGTACCTCATGGAAGGCATTACCACCCATCGTGGAGAGAGTACCTCATGGAAGGCATTACCACCCATCGTGGAGAGAGTACCTCATGGAAGGCCTTACCGCCCATCGTGGAGAGAGTACCTCATGGAAGGCATTACCATCCATCGTGGAGAGAGTACCTCATGGAAGACATTTCCATCCATCGTGCAGAGAGAAGGCCTTACCAGCCATCGTGGAAAGAGTACTTCATGGAAGGCATTACCATCCATCGTGCAGAGAGAAGGCCTTACCACCCATCGTGGAAAGAGTACTTCATGGAAGGCATTACCATCCATCGTGCAGAGAGAAGGCATTACCACCCATCGTGGAGACAGTACCTCATGGAAGGCATTACCACCCATCGTGGAGAGAGAGTACCTCATGAAAGGCATTACCACTCATCGTGGAGAGAGTACCTCATGGAAGGCATTACCACCCATCGTGGAGAGAGTACCTCATGGAAGGCATTACCATCCATCGTGCAGAGAGAAGACCTTACCACCCATCGTGGACAGCGCAGTGGCCGACTACGGATTCTGAATGACCGTGACCAGAGGCGTCTGACCAGGATTGTCCATGCCAACAGACAAAATGTGGATGTTATTCGACACTGACTCAAATAACACCCACATTGAACTCAGAAGGTATCACAGACATATCAATCAGGTCAGTGCAGCGTAATTTAGCATCCATGGGTATAGCAGCAGAAGACCCACTAGAGTGCCTTGTTAACAGCACGATATTGGACGCAGTACCACACCTGGGCTCGTGAACACGGTAATTGGACCCTGGACGACTGGCAACATGTGGCGTGGTCCGATGAGTCACACTTCCAGCTGTTACGAGCTTGTGGCAGGGTTCGGGTGTGGCACAGGTCACATGAGGCCATGGACCCAAAGCTGTCAACAAGACAATGTGCAAGCTGGTGGCGTTTCCATACATGTGTGGAGTGTCTTTACGTGGCACGGTTTGTGTCCTCTGGTCCTCGTAAACACGTCATTAACCGGTAATTGCTTTGTTGCTCTGTTGGGTGATTATTTGTCGTTGTTGGGTACATGGACTTCATGTACCCAACAACGGCGAAATTTTCCAGCTGAAAATGCACTATGTCATCAGGGATAAGTTATCCAAAATTAGTTCGAGGAGCATTCTGGACAGTTCCGATGGATGGTGTGGCCACCGCTTTCGCCCGACATGAACCCAAAAGAGCACTTATGGGACATGGTAGAAAGTTCCAATCGCACCCAATATCCTGCACCTACAAATACCGGTTAACTGTGGGCGGCTGTTTCAGACAGCGTGGCTCAACATCTCTCCAGAAGACTTCCGGCCACTTGTGGAATCGCTGACACGTCGAGTTGCTGTCCTTCACCGGGCTAGAGGAAGTCCTACACGATACTAGGTACGTATCCCATGACTTTTGGCACTTTAGTGTATATATTTCTCGTTCTTATCTGTCGATATGCGTATGTCACGTTTTCTGACCTCAAGATTGTTGCCAACATCATTCCGCGAGCGAGAAGATATAACGTTAAGGTTGAAAACGCTACAAAAGAATAAACTCAGATTTGCATAGATAAAGCAACTAAAAATGAAAGTTAGAGTATACGTCATAATGGTGCAATTGCTCGTTACTTTGCTGCAGCAGCGCAGGTCTCTTTTGCCGCACGGCATCTCATAGGCAATAGAGAACTGCCTGGTAGTATTCCTTGTTCACCGTTTGTTTACAGCACGTTCTTTCTCGATCATTTCGTGGTTCCTGCTCGTGCAAAGCCTTCCTAAAAGCTCGTCACTCTCAATAGACGTTCGTCTGTCTTTGAGGCGTCGATACCACCCCTCGCTTAGTGTTGCACCCATAGCGTTATCACCAAAAGCCTTTCCAATAATTTGAATTGCTTTAGCTGATGTGTGGCTGAGTCTGAGAATAAAATTGGACGCAGGTTCTCTGTCAACTCGCTCAGTCCTTTGCGCAACAAGACAAGAATATGACGGGCACGGAGTTCACAACACCAAATCTTCACTGCCAGGCACCAAATGAGCCAGCCGACAGCGATATTGCTGTTGCCACTATACTCTAGGCTTGTCCATCAGCGTGTATCATGATGAAAACATGATACATCAGACCAGACGACCTTTTTCAAATCTTCAGGGGTCCAGTTTTTGGTGCACGCTGCAGACGAATTTACCGGTTTTTAGCAGAGACGAGCGGTTAGCAACGGGAACATATACTGTTATAGCTCATTGGCGCCAATGTGAGATGGGTTGTTTATGCTGAAATTCTCCACTATATTCCGCTGTTGTTCCGCGGTTACTGGATGCAATGGAGCTCGTCTGTTACCTCGTACAATCCTCCCCAGTTGCTGTTGCCCTCGAACATCGACCAGTCGTTTCCGCTTTCAGGAAGGCCGCTGACTACTTGTTTCATTGTTTGTGTACCAGTTACTGTACACCCTCGGTACAGTTGTTCTTATATAAACGATAAAGTTTGCCTTTTCTGAGGTACTTGCAGCTTCCCCCTAGCTGAAGGTCTCTCCGGCAGCTCTCTGTCTTGAGCAATTTTTCTCACACGGGACATATGAGGAAAGTAAGTACCGTTAGGCTACTGGCCCTTTCGCGACCATAGCGCCCAACTTGCCCTTACATGCAAAAAACCACACGCGCCCGAGTCGCCCGGATAGCATGAGTAGAATTTCCTACCCCCATGTTCTTTCAACTTGCACGGCATCCGAGGAATTAGCAGAGTCGTCCTCAGTTGTCATTGCTCTAGCTAAACAAAGAAGTGAACCAGGAGTTGGTTTGTCCCGGGGCTATATCATTCTGACTTTTGACATCGCTCAGTAGAACTCTTGCTTTGTTGACACGTTCTTCGATTATCTGTGATATTTTGCATTGTCCCAAAAGCGGAGTTTATGGGGGGCAAATATGTCGTAAATATTCATTCGCTTTGCCCCAATCCAGATAAACATATTGAGAGCATATTTTTTGCAATAAAGAACAAGAAAAGTGTAAAGTGAACAAGATTGTTCAGCTGCTACTACTCCCATCTATCTGCCTAAGGGAAACGTCCGAAGATCAAGCCTCGATCTCCAGGCTTGATATTCTGACGTATGCCCAGGGAAATGTCCGAAGATCAAGCCTAGAGATCGGAAGACTCTAGTAGTGCCTCAGCACTAATCCTTGTTTTGGTATTGCAGAAGGAACGGGGAATGAAATGTGGTAGCGAGTAGTAGATATTTTCGGGCGTTATGGTATTCTCAGTGCCAAAACATTTTAAGATTGTGGTCGTTAAAGGGTTAAACTTAAATGAGAATATATTTGCGAAATATGTTATTTTCATCAGATTCGCCATACTTTAAAAAGACTTTTCTACGGAGTTTCTGCCATTACTGAGACATTTATCGTAAGGAGGCACCAGGTTTTTTGTATTCCTTCATCATAGAACAAGGTCACCAGTGAAAATAATCATTTCTACACTGCGCCTTTGATTTCGTCATCGTCGAAGAAATACCGATCAGAGGAAATTTCTTTTCAAGTGCATGAAAAGATCATAGCAACTTGGCGCTAGGTTTGGGATGTAATTGGGGAGATCCATTTGTTTCCAACCACATGACGTGATGAATGCTCGAGTCTGTTCTCACGACCCTCTTTAAACTGTCTGACCCATTTTCTCACCATTCATCACTCATGACAGTTTGACCGCCGACCTCACAAATCTGACGATGAACGTCAGCCAGTTTCACATTTTTTGTATTCATAAATCGAACTAAGGACCTTACCTCACAGTCGACAAGCCGCTCGATCGTCTTAAACATGTTAAATGCACAGAACAACACGCAAAACACGATCTGATGTTCTCGTGATGGCGTTTGTGGCTTGCCGGCAAATGAGGGAAGTCAGCGCGCATGCGCGATATCACGACCGTAGCGCTTCAGCAAAAAATATTCGCAAACGGTACTTACTTTCCGAATATGCCTCGTATTACTTTCTGAATATTCCTCGTCTCTCATCTCTGAGTTCTGTACTTTAAAGCTAACCAGCAGCATTATTAACTTCGAGAATTCCCCGTTTCTCCGTCGGGTGGATGGTGGGCATGAGTGATGTATTCAGGCATCTTCTCGGGGTCTCCCGAAAATTCATGAACGTCCCCCGTAGGTTTTTGGGCGATCTTTTAGTCTAATTGTATTAGTTTATAGCTGAACGTTTGGAGAAATTAATTTAAAAAACTTAAGAAAATGAGGGAAAATATTATAATAAGAAAAAGAAAACATTCGCGTGGACTTCAAAATCTGAAATTTCTATCATTCTTCAAAACATTAAACAGTTTTCGCTGAAGGGGCAATTTTTCAAGAAGTGACAACTCGAACTACTTCCGCAATAAAAACCTAATTCTGCAGAGTAGAGATGTGAACACTTTAATACATCATCATTTTTTGAGAGTGAGTCGAAAGTTTTGCAATATTTGGATCACTTTATGTCTTCATGCGTACCATTACGACGAAAGCTGTCCAGCATTCAATACTTACGTCAAAGTTCATCATATAATACAAAATTTATTATTTTAAAGAACTAAGGCCAGCTTTTTGAAATGCCTCACAATTGCACACACAAAACTTACAACTGTCGTGTAGCAGTGTCTAATGACTTTTCCGATTTATACGAAATGTCACAACATAAGTAAGCAAATAACTAAGTAACGATTAAGAACTGTATTAACTATTAAGAACTTTTTCTATGTGCAAAACATACCGCTACAATGTTTTGCACATAGAAGAAAAAATCCTTTGACTCTGTTATAAATTAAAAAAAAAAAAAAAAAATCCTCTCATTTTTCACTCCCGCGAAAAACAAACACCTTATCCTCATTGGTATAAAAATTCCGCTAATTGAACTAATATTTTTTTTCACATTCTCTTGTTAGTATACCTGTATAGAAATTATAGCAAGGGCTGTGAACTTGAGGCCCCTTGTAACAGCAACGGCTATTACACGGGGCCTCAAGTTCTTTTGAATAGCTGTTTTCCCATCATTCAGTTTTTGCGAACTAAAGCAACGAAAATGATTTCAGTCAGTCAGCGTCATTTTCTTGTAGGACTTCCGTCCACAGGTAGTAGAGTTTAGGTCCCAGCCACCTACAGCGAGATCGCCTTTTGGGCAGGACACAGAAGGAATGAGAGCAAGTCTAGCGACTTTGACAGAACAGTTTGTAGTGAGATTAGAGTACAGTAGATGGCGCCACCGTACAAGTACGATATTGCACATAGATGGGTGAGAGAATTTCAGGGAGGACATAGGAAAGGATACCCATTTAACCAGTGGGTCCAGCCTGGGGGCTCGTTACGTGCTCGTCCGATGCACGGCGGATATTCAGCGATTGTTAGTAAATCACGCCATCTCTGAAAGATCAGCCCAGGCTTGAACCTGGGGACCCAGCATCGATAGCCTGAAACACTAACCACTAAGCCATCCGCGGCTCCGAAAATGATTTCTGAAGATTTTACGTATTTTATACTGAGAAAAAACTGCTTTTATTCTTAATACTTCATTCCAAGCTGCCTTAATTCTTGGCTATTTCTTTAACCAGTTTGATACAAAGTTTCAGCAAAAATTTTGTAAAATCTTTTACTCAGACTAGAGGCTCTTTTACCCATGAGACCCCCCCCCGCACTGCGGGTGTTGCGGGGGCTATCAGTACGCCCTTGAGTGAAATCCTCACAACTAAGAATCTGAGACGAGTACAACAGAAGAATTGACAGCATTTTTTTTTTTTTCGGAACCTGGGTGCATTTATTTAAAACCAGAATATAAGGATAATGATGGTACATCGAAGATGCTATTCTAATACGCAACAAAATGGGAGATCCACAAAGTTACGTCCCAGAGATTTAGCAATGTTTCAATGGAGTACATGTGTGTGAGACATGAAAATTGCGAAACCAGTTCTTCATCGAAACCCAAAATAAACAACATATCCTTCTCTGATGGGATCAAGGTTCAACTTTGGATGCATCAAGAAGGAATGCAGCAACGCTGTCTGAATTCTCTCCAAGTAAACAACATATCCTTTTCTGATGGGATCAAAGTTCAACTTTGGCTGCACCAAGAAGGAACACAGCAACGCTGTCTCAATTCTCTCAAAGTAAACAACATACCCTTCTCTGATGGGATAAAGGTTCAACTTTGGCTGCACCAAGAAGGAACACAGCAACACTGTCTCAATTCTCTCAAAGTAAACAACATATCCTTCTCTGACGGGATCAAAGTTCAGCTTTTCCTGCACCAAGAAGGAACACAGCAAGGCTGGCTCGATTCTCTCAGAGTTGTAACACACCGGGTTACATATGAAAAGAATAAAAAAACTGTGTGTTTCTGATAATCTGAGATTCAAATTTTAATGTATAATCGCAAAAAGCATGTAAATGAATTTGTTGTACCATACCGAGTTTCGCATAGAAGAATCAAAAACCCGTGTATCTTTGATAATCTGAGATTCAAATTTTAATTGCAAAAAGCATGTAAATCAATTTGTAGTAACATACCGAGTTACGTATGGAAGAATCAAAGAACCGTGTATTTTTGATAATATGAGATTTAAATTTTAACGTATAATCGCAAAAAGCATGTAAATGAATTTGTTGTAACATACCGAGTTACGTATAGAAGAATCAAAGAACCGTGTATTTTTGATAATCTGAGATTCAAATTTTAACGTATAATAGCAAAAAGCATGTTAATGAATTTGTTTTAAATACCGAGTTATGTATAGAAGAATCAAGGAACTGTGTATATTTTTGATAATCTGAGATTCAAATTTTAACGTATAATAGCAAAAAGCATGTAAATGAATTTGTTTTAAATACCGAGTTATGTATAGAAGAATCAAGGAACTGTGTATATTTTTGATAATCTGAGATTCAAATTTTAATGTATAATCGCAAAAAGCATGTAAATGAATTTGTTGTAACATGCCGAGTTACATATAGAAGAATCAAAGAACCGTGCGTTTTTTATAATATGAAATTCCAATTTTAACGTATAATCGCAAAAAACATGTGAGTGAATTTGTTATAACATACCGATTACGTATAAAGGAATCAAAGAACCGTGCATTTTTGATAATCTGAGATTCAGATTGTAACGTATAATCGCAAAAAGCATGTAGATGAATTTGTTGTACCATACCGAGTTTCGCATAGAAGAATCAAAAACCCGTGTATCTTTGATAATCTGAGATTCAAATTTCAATTGCAAAAAGCATGTAAATGAATTTGTAGTAACATACCGAGTTACGTATGGAAGAATCAAAGAACCGTGCATTTTTGATAATATGAGATTCAAATTTTAACGTATAATCGCAAAAAGCATGTAAATGAATTTGTTGTAACATACCGAGTTACGTATAGAAGAATCAAAGAACCGTGTATTTTTGATAATCTGAGATTCAAATTTTAACGTATAATAGCAAAAAGCATGTAAATGAATTTGTTTTAAATACCGAGTTATGTATAGAAGAATCAAGGAACTGTGTATATTTTTGATAATCTGAGATTCGAATTTTAATGTATAATCGCAAAAAGCATGTAAATGAATTTGTTGTAACATGCCGAGTTACATATAGAAGAATCAAAGAACCGTGCGTTTTTTATAATATGAGATTCTAATTTTAACGTATAATCGCAAAAAGCATGTAAATGAATTTGTTGTAACATACCGAGTTACGTATAGAAGAATCAAAGAACCGTGTATTTTTGATAAACTGAAATTCCAATTTTAACGTATAATCGCAAAAAACATGTAAATGGATTTGTTGTAACATACCGATTACGTATAAAGGAATCAAAGAACCGTGCATTTTTGATAATCTGAGATACAGATTGTAACGTATAATCGCAAAAAGCATGTAGATGAATTTGTTGTAACATACCGATTACGTATAAAAGAATTAAAGAACTATGTATCTTTGATAATCTGAAATTTCAATTTTAACGTATAATCGCAAAACGTGTGTAAGTGATACGTACAAGGGAATTAAAAATGCGGTAGAAACTACAGCAAAATATCGGAACCAACGCAGAATCACCTATAAAAGTGAGAAACGTAAATCCCAGGTTCCACTGTATGTGCATGGTTGTTATCCTATGAATTTAACGTTCCATACAGTCAAGTTTTATGCTAAGAAATTGTGGTTTTGGCTACGACAACTGAGCGCAAAAAGGATGTTTGAAATCAATTTTTTTAGAGGCGAAAATGTGATTGCACTTGCAAATATCCGTACATCGCGATTCCCCGCCGGAAAAAGAGGGCATTTGAAAAACTGGATAGCATATTAATCATAGCGAGCAATTTAATGAGCACATCTTTTGACTTAAAATTATGTGTGATAATACACCGAATGATCACTGAATTATGACCACCCCTATCAAAAGTGGATGCGGCCCGTTGACCGCGTGATTTCCGAGATGGCGCGAATAGTCGACCAACGTACCATATACTGTATAAGGTGTAAGTGCAGCAGCAAGGTAGTAAAATTCGGAGCGTGATGGGTAAACGGGAGGATTTATCGGACTTTGAGAAAGGACAGATTGTGGAGCGGAGAGCGGTTGCCTCGACTTCCCAAACGGCTAAACTGACGGGTTGTTCGCGAGTCGGGGTAATTAGAGTGTATTATAGGACTGACGTGAAAATGGTCAAACAACGACCCGGAGGCAAAAACTGCACAGGATAGCGAAAGGTTGATGTGAGAGGTAAGCACCGGGTCCGAAGACTCGTACAGGTCAACAGACGCCGCACTGCCTACACTGTAAAAAAATTCTGAAATTCGCGAGCCACTTTCCGTCATTTCTTTCGTGAATTAACGAAGCATATTTCTGATACCACTCTTTTTGTAAAATGGCGGAAAGAAACCTGAATTTCACGGATTTCTCGTATCACGGAAAAATTCTGAATTTTCAGAAACCTTTTCGCAGTTTCTTTCTTATATTGACGGTAAATTACCGTTTTAGAGGTAAGCAAACGGAAAATTCTGAATTTTCAGAAACCTTTCCGCAATTCCTTTCGTATATTAGCGGAAAAAATGCGTTCTCACTTTTTCCGTATCCGTATGACGAGAAACTACCGGTAAAGAAGCGATTGGTGAGAATACTTGAGGTTTCATTAACATTTAAATTTCAATCGTCCGTCGAGTTTTGAAGTTCCTTTGCGAAATAGGATATTATGGGAAGCATATCTCATGAATTTTGTTTATTGTGGCACAGGATATTTCTTCTCCTCTCCCCTATTTTATGCACCAGCTTTTTATTATTTATATTGTGTTAATTTAAGAAATCGGATACTTTATTTATTGTACAGATGGTTATGCAATGTCTGTGTATCAGTCTTTGAACAACTTAAGACAAAAGTTATTATAGCTATCAAAAATAAATTTTATATTTAGAAGCTTTTTTTTTTTGTGAAATAATATGAGTACTATAAAAAAGTAAAAACTACATTTTACCTTTTTTTAAAGATAACTTAAAGTCATTGTCAATTTAAAAAATAAAGTTGCGAAGCATTTTGTTGTTTCGAAAAATCACGAAGAAATGCTTAATTTGTGAAAAGTTCTCCTACAGAAAAAATAAATTATTACAAATGTAACGTACCAGGAGATGTGACGTACCTGCCAGAAGGACGCACACGACATAAAGGCAGATAGGAATCAGAATAAAATGTCTGTGTAGCTCAGTTGGTAGAGTGACTTATTCCGGAATGAGGGAATCCGGGTTCGAATCCTGGCGTGGACAGAAATGACGGAGAAATTTACTTCGTTATAATGGCGCCCGAACTACCCGGATGACCCGACAGTTCAAAATCTCGCATTGGTGTGATGTTCTTTCCACACCGCGAGATAGGAAAAATAAGAGAATCCTTTCTCCAGCACTTCAAAAAAAAAAAATAAAAAATAAAAAAAAATAAGGGGGAGATGATGTAACGTACCAGGAGATGTGACGTACCTGCCAGAAGGACGCACATGACATAAAGGCAGATAGGAATCAGAATAAAACGTCGGCGTAGCTCAATTGGTAGAGTGACTTATTCCGGAATGAGGGGATCCGGGTTCGAATAATGGCGTGGACAGAAATGACGGAGAAATTTACTTCGTTATAATGGCGCCCGAACTACCCGGATGACCCGACAGTTCAAAATCTCGCATTGGTGTGATGTTCTTTCCACACCGCGAGATAGGAAAAATAAGAGAATCCTTTCTCCAGCACTTCAAAAAAAAAAAAATAAATAAATAAATAAAAATAAGGGGGAGATGATGTAACGTACCAGGAGATGTGACGTACCTGCCAGAAGGACGCACACGACATAAAGGCAGATAGGAATCAGAATAAAACGTCGGCGTAGCTCAATTGGTAGAGTGACTTATTCCGGAATGAGGGAATCCGGGTTCGAATAATGGCGTGGACAGAAATGACGGAGAAATTTACTTCGTTATAATGGCGCCCGAACTACCCGGATGACCCGACAGTTCAAAATCTCGCATTGGTGTGATGTTCTTTGTACACCGCGAGATAGGAAAAATAAGAGAATCCTTTCTCCAGCACTTCAAAAAAAAAAAAAAAAAAATAAATAAAAATAAGGGGGAGATGATGTAACGTACCAGGAGATGTGACGTACCTGCCAGAAGGACGCACACGACATAAAGGCAGATAGGAATCAGAATAAAACGTCGGCGTAGCTCAATTGGTAGAGTGACTTATTCCGGAATGAGGGAATCCGGGTTCGAATAATGGCGTGGACAGAAATGACGGAGAAATTTACTTCGTTATAATGGCGCCCGAACTACCCGGATGACCCGACAGTTCAAAATCTCGCATTGGTGTGATGTTCTTTGTACACCGCGAGATAGGAAAAATAAGAGAATCCTTTCTCCAGCACTTCAAAAAAAAAAAAATAAATAAATAAATAAAAATAAGGGGGAGATGATGTAACGTACCAGGAGATGTGACGTACCTGCCAGAAGGACGCACACGACATAAAGGCAGATAGGAATCAGAATAAAACGTCGGCGTAGCTCAATTGGTAGAGTGACTTATTCCGGAATGAGGGAATCCGGGTTCGAATAATGGCGTGGACAGAAATGACGGAGAAATTTACTTCGTTATAATGGCGCCCGAACTACCCGGATGACCCGACAGTTCAAAATCTCGCATTGGTGTGATGTTCTTTGTACACCGCGAGATAGGAAAAATAAGAGAATCCTTTCTCCAGCACTTCAAAAAAATAAATAAATAAATAAATAAAAATAAGGGGGAGATGATGTAACGTACCAGGAGATGTGACGTACCTGCCAGAAGGACGCACATGACATAAAGGCAGATAGGAATCAGAATAAAACGTCGGCGTAGCTCAATTGGTAGAGTGACTTATTCCGGAATGAGGGGATCCGGGTTCGAATCCTGGCGTGGACAGAAATGACGGAGAAATTTACTTCGTTATGCAAACCTATTCGGAAAAAAAGAAATAAGCTCCAACAGAAAATGAAATGACTAAATCACTAGTATTAATATTAATGACCAAAACAAACAAAAAAGACAGGAAAGTTCATTGTCGCCTAATTTGTCTTACGATGTATGTGACTCGAGTTTCCGAGTGTCTGTGGCTCAGTTGTTAAAAACGTGCGGTACCTGTTCAAACCAGTAGCGTAACTACCACCCCCGCAGCTGGGGGCGCAGGTAAAGAAGGGACGTGCTACAGTTGACAGTTATAATTTTATATAAAAATCCGAACACGCACAAAAAGCAAACAAATAATTTACCCAAAGATTGATATTTTATTTTAAGATGTATTTAGCTGGTTAATTAATGTCATTGATAAAAATATCAAGTTTCACTTTCAAAACACTGGATACCCTAGGAATTGAAGCTATTCCCGCCTTTGGCTCCGGTATGTAATGCGATCGCTCTTCAACGGGTTGTAAATAATACGATCGCTCTGCAATTGCCCTCCCCTCTGTGCTGCTGAGGAAAAGTGCGAAGCCATATGGGAATTCCCGTAAAGGATGTGCGAAAACAGTCAGCTACTTAGGATTACGAACACAACAGGTGATTTACTCACAGCAGCCACAGATCTGCGATGTATAAGAGGGTGATTTCTTCCAATGATTTGTTTTATTTTGAATAAAATAATTAAACGTTGCTATTGCTTTTAGTTCTTCCTTATAGTAAGCATGTCTATCTCATTCACCGTGTAAAAACTTTAATGTACAAGCGAATGACATCCATTTGCAAAATGTCACAAAAGTGTCCAAGTGGAGCACAGCATCGGAGAGGAAAAGAAGGAGAGCGCGGAAAGAAACTTCCCAAACCCAAACACTTCTTTTTCCGCTGAGCCTGTTACGCTCAAGTGACGTTTCTCATAAAAAGAGTGATGATTTGTTTAGCTAGTCAAAAGTTGAAAGTCTAGAAGCTATCATTTGACAAAATCTGAGCACTTCAAAGACAAGTGAAAGTAAAACGGATGATTATGAAGTTTTATAATTATTAACCTTAACCGTTTAAATATATCTTGCCGAATTCGTTCCTTGCGATAAAATGTATATTCATGTTCATGCATTGGTCCGCGCACCGTCTTAATCATTCTCCAGTGATTTTTCACTGGAGAATGATTAGCGGAAACAACTGCATGGTCGATGTTCGAGGGCAACAACAACTGGGGAGGATTGTACGAAGTAACAGACGAGCTCCATTGCATCAAGTAGCCGCGGAACAACAGCGGGATCGAGAGGAGAATTTCATCATAAACAACCCATCTCACATTGGCGCCAATGAGCTATAACACCGTGTTATTAGTAATAACCTTACACAGTATTTCTGTTCCAAAAATTATTCAAAAAGTTAAAAATATAGGGCTCTAGGTACCCCCTTTTTCAGACCCTCTCCCTATCATCCTGACCCCTTCCCCTCGCTGAACCACACACACACCGCGAAAAAAACACCCTCCCTCGTGTTCCAAATCTTGGTAAAATTTTTGTGCTTAGGGGCGCTGAAGTAAATCTTGCGGGGGCGCACGTTGTGCTAGTTACGCTACAAGTTCAAACGGCCCTAGTTCAATTCTGGCTAAAGCAGAAGGATTATGGGGGGTGGGGAGGAAGGGCTGAAAAATGCAGGTTTGTTGGTTTTTGCAGAATTTCAGTTTAAGTACGGAAAAACCTGCCTTTTCTGGGAAAAAAAAAAAAACGAAATTTCTAACTACGGAGAAAATCTGCGAAAATACGAAAGTTAAAAGAAACGGGCACTTTTAAAAACTGAAATTTCTGAAAAACACGGATATCTACGTGCAATTTTGCTGCACGTTATTTTAAGAAATTTTCCTTGAATTCAGATCATTTTATTTTTACGGTGTACCCAATACAACAGAGGTCAACCCCGAACAATATCTGTCATGCAAACTATGCGTCGGACTCTCACACCCATGGACTATAACAGTAGACGATCCCGATGACGTCATCTGCTAACCACCGTTCATCGGTGCAAAACACTCGCCTGGTGCAAAGATCATGCAAGTTGTTCTACTTACAAATTATAAGTCATATTTGTCCAACCTGGCTGGTATTACGAAAGAATACACTGAAGTGCCAGAAAAACTGATACACCAGTCTAATACTTGGTAGGTGCCCCACAGGAGCGTAGGACTGCAGAAATACAATGGGGTATGGACTCCACTAGCTTCTGGAAATGTGCTGTAGACCATGCACACCATACTTCCTGCAGAGCGTTCCACAATTCGGGTGTATTCCGAGGTCTCGGATTCTTGTGTTCGATAGCGCATTGCATGGCACCCCAAATGTGTTCTATCACGTTCAGATCTGGGGACTTGGGTGGGAATGGCAACACCCCAAACTCAGATGAATGCTCCTCTAACCATAATATAGCGGCCCGACACTTGTGTGGAGTTGCATTGTCCTGTTGGAACAGGCCCAACCCATCAGCATGAATGCAGGACATGAACGGGTGTTCCTCGTCAGAAAGGATGCGCACATAGCGTTGGCTGGTCACAGACGTTTGTAGACGTACCACGGGTTCCAATGAAGTCCAGATAAACACACCCCATACCATTACGGACCTCCCACCAGCCGGTACAGTTCCCTGTTGACAGGCGGGATCCATGGCTTCATGGGGTTTGCGCCACACACGAATCCTTCCATCTGCCTGATACAGTTGGAAACGCGACTCGCCAGTGCAGACTACTTGTTTCCAGTCATCAAGTGTTCAGTGGTGGTGTTGCCGTGCCCAAGCGAGGCGCATAGCTCTGTGTCGTGCACCCATCAAGAGGACTCAAGTTGGGCTTCGGCTCCCAAAGCCCATATCGTGCAGGGTACGTTGCACAATCCGGACGCTGAAGCTTGTTGAGGCTCCAGCATTGAATTCCGATGCTACCTGCGAGAGTGTCGCGTAAAACGAATATTGACAGCCGACGATGGTCACGTTCACCCAATGTCTTTTTACGGCCACACTGGAATCGTAGGTTGGAGGTTTTACTGGAATTCTTGTAGTTCACGGACGACCTTGCAAAGGTCGTCCGTGAAAATTCGAACTTCGTTTCTACCTCCGAAATACTATGGCCCATCTCACGAACGCCAACTATGACACCGCGTTGAAAATCGCTTAAATCGTTATTACTTGTCATTCTCATACCGAAAACGGCTCTGACAGCTGGCGAGCATGTCTATCGCTTTATATGCGCACTGGAGGACGCAACCGAGTACGCGCATAGGTGACGCTGCCATGTATTTTGCATAAGCTCGTCTGTACCAGTTTTTCTGGCAGTTCACTGTATGTGCTGGTCTGACGAATCCCGCTTTTTACTCCCCTCCGTGGTTGGCCGTGTACGCATTTAGCGCAAACAACATGAGGCACTTGATCCATCCTGCATGGTCTCCACATTGCAATCCAGTGGAGACGGTTGTACGGTGTGGCCGTGCTTACTTGGCAGGAACTTGGATCACTGGTACGTGCGGATCAACGTATGAGCGGTGCCCACAATCGTGAATTGCTTATTGACTCTGTACACTAAGCAATGTTGAACTTTTTCCCGAATGGCGACGGTGTCTTCCAAGATGACAATGCGCCAAGCCACAGGTCCAATGTTGTGCAGGAATTGTTTGAGGAACACAATTCAGACTTCCAGAATATCGATTGGCCTCCGAACTCCCCCGATATCAATCCCATAGAGTACTTGTGGGACACTGTGGAACGACATATCAGGCGTCTGGATACACCAATCATTTCGATACCTGCATTGAAAGCTGCATTACACACAGCTTTGTTGGCCATACTACCCAACTGCTACTGGCATCTTATTGAATCGGTGCCAGGTTGGATAGCTAATGTACTGAGGGCAAAAGGAATATCTACGAAGTAGTAGGCATACACTAATCACCTCCATACTTGCATTGAACGCTGCATTACACACAGCTTGGTTGGCAATACCTCCCAACTGCTTCTGGCATCTTATTGAATCGATGCCAGGTCGGGAAGCTGATGTACTGAGGGCAAAAGCTGTATCTACGAAGTAGTAGGCATACACTAATCACCTCCAAACCTGCATTGAAAGCTGCATTACACACAGCTTGGTTGGCCATACCTCCCAACCGCTTCCGGCATTTTATTGAATCGGTGCCAGGTCGGATAGCTAATGTACTGAGGGCAAAAGCAGTACCTACGAAGTAGTAGGTATACACTAATCACCTCCAAACCTGCATTGAAGGCTGCATTACACACAGCTTGGTTGGCCATACCTCCCATCTGCTTCCGGCATTTTATTGAATCGGTGCCAGGTCGGATAGCTAATGTACTGAGGGCAAAAGCAGTACCTACGAAGTAGTAGGTATACACTAATCACCTCCAAATCTGCATTGAAGGCTGCATTACACACAGCTTGGTTGGCCATACCTCCCAACTGCTTCCGCATTTTATTGAATCGGTGCCAGGTTGGATAGCTAATGTACTGAGGGCAAAAGCAGTACCTACGTAGTAGTAGGTATACACTAATCACCTCCAAACCTGCATTGAAGGCTGCATTACACACAGCTTGGTTGGCCATACCTCCCAACTGCTTCCGGCATTTTATTGAATCGGTGCCAGGTCGGATAGCTAATGTACTGAGGGTTAAAGCAGTACCTACGAAGTAGTAGGTACGTGCTCATAATTCAGTGATCATTCAGTGTTCACTGTAAAAAATAAGTGGTGTGAATTCACGGAAAATTTCTGAAAATAACGTGCAGCAAAGTTCGCGGTAGGTATCCATGTTTTTCAGAAATTTCCGTTTTTAAAAGCGCTCCTTCATTTCAACTTCCGTATTTTCACACATTTTCAGTAGTCAGGAATTCCGCTTTTTTGAAAAAATCTATTTCAGGTTTTTCCATGTTCGAACTGAAATTCTGAAAAACCGACAAACCTGCATTTTTCAACCCTTTCCCCAGATATAATCCTTCCGCTCGAGTCAGAATTGAAGGCGGGCCGCTTGACCAAGGAAGGCAGGCCTATACCCACTGAACCACAGACACTCGGGAATTTGACTCACGTACATCGTAAAACAAACTAAGCGACAATGAATTTTTTTTTTTTTGTCATTAATGCGGCTGATTTAGTCATTTTATTTTCTGTTGGAGCTTATTTTTTTTCAAAATAGGTTACTAACAATTTCTTTTTCTGTAGGAGGATTTTCAAAAATTTAGCATTTTTCATCGTGATTTTTCGAAGCGACAAAAAGCGTTGCAACTTGATTTTTTTTAAACTGACAATGACTTTCAGTTATCATTAAAAAAGGAGATTTTTTAGTGTGAAATAATACTATACATGTACATTTTATAGTATTATTTGACCCTAAAAAAATCTCTTAAATATAAAATTTTCTTTTGATAAATACAGGGCTTTTGTCTTAAGTTGTCCAAAGGCTGATATAGAGACATCGTATAACCATTTGAACAATAAGTTAAGTACCCGGTTTTTTACATAATACAGTGTACTATAATAAATAGCTGGTGCACAAAATAGTGGAGAAGAGGAGAAATATCCTGTGCCACAATAAACAATATTCATGCGATATGCCATTCACAATATCCGATCTCGCTACGGAACTTCAAAATTCGACAGACAATTGAAATTTAAAAGTTAATCAAACCTCAATTATTCTCACCAATCGCTCCTAGTACCGGTAATAATTTACCGTCATATGGATACGGAAAAAGTGAGAACGGAGATTTCCAGTTAATATACAAATGGACTTGCGAAAAAGGTTTCTGAAAATTCATAATTTTCGTTTAACACATCTCTAAAACGGTAATTTACCGTAAATATAAGAAACAAAGTGAAGAAAGGTTTCTGAAAATTCAGAATTTTCCGTTAACACATCTCTAAAACGGTAATTTGCCGTCAATATAAGAAAAAAGTGAGGAAAGGTTTCTGAAAAATCAGAATTTTCCGTTAACACATCTCTAAAACTGTAATTTACCGTCAATATAAGAAAGAAAGTGAGGAAAAGTTTCTGAAAATTCAGAATTTTCCGTTAACACATCTCTAAAACTGTCATTTACCGTCAATATAAGAAAGAAAGTGAGGGAAGGTTTCTGAAAATTCAGAATTTTCCGTTAACACATCTCTAAAACTGTAATTTACCGTCAATATAAGAAAGAAAGTGAGGAAAGGTTTCTGAAAATTCAGAATTTTCCGTTAACACATCTCTAAAACGGCAATTTGCCGTCAATATAAGAAAGAAAGTGAGGAAAGGTTTCTGAAAAATCAGAATTTTCCGTTAACACATCTCTAAAACTGTAATTTACCGTCAATATAAGAAAGAAAGTGAGGAAAAGTTTCTGAAAATTCAGAATTTTCCGTTAACACATCTCTAAAACTGTCATTTACCGTCAATATAAGAAAGAAAGTGAGGGAAGGTTTCTGAAAATTCAGAATTTTCCGTTAACACATCTCTAAAACTGTAATTTACCGTCAATATAAGAAAGAAAGTGAGGAAAGGTTTCTGAAAATTCAGAATTTTCCGTTAACACATCTCTAAAACTGTTATTTCCCATCAATTAGAAAGAAAGTGAGGAAAGGTTTCTGAAAATTCAGAATTTTCCGTTAACACATCTCTAAAACTGTAATTTACCGTCAATATAAGAAAGAAAGTGAGGAAAGGTTTCTGAAAATTCAGAATTTTCCGTTAACACATCTCTAAAACTGTAATTTACCGTCAATATAGAAAGAAAGTGAGGAAAGGTTTCTGAAAATTCAGAATTTTCCGTTAACACATCTCTAAAACTGTAATTTACCGTCAATATAAGAAAGAAAGTGAGGAAAGGTTTCTGAAAATTCAGAATTTTCCCGTGGTAAGAAAAAAAATCCGTGAAATTCAGGTTTCTTCCTGTCGTTTCACGGAAATCCGAAATATGCTTCGTTAATTCTCAAACGAAATGGCGGAAAGTAGCTCGTGAATTTCAGAAATTTTTTTACCATGTATATTGGTGTCCAAAATTGAAGACCGAAAGGCATTAGAAGAGATAAAAAAGGAAAACACGTAAGAACAGGTAGAGACATGCATAAAGAAACACGATCATAAGGATAATAAGCATTTTGTAATGGTAGACAAATATTTAGATCATCCTTGATGGGTTGTAAGAATGTAAGCTGAAAATGTCTTAATAAGTAAGAAGGAGACTGGCTAACACCTAAAATACGAGGGTCATAACAAAAGTTCTGCACACGTTAATCTAAAACGGAAGCGGATGATTCAATCGGGAAAATGATTGCGTCACGTCAAGGTTAGACTTATACGAGGGTCATAACATGAACATGATCATATGTAGAGGATTTTAGGAAGGGAGTGTCTGACCCCAGGTCTTAAACAACCCTTAGAAATAGGGAGCGCCCGATAGGAAAGTGACACGAAAGCGAAGTCGGAAGGGAGAGGAAGACGCCCTTATTTATTACCGGGGGCCAGTACCCGGGATCCGACGGCTTAACGTGCCCATCCGACGCACGGCTGATATTTAGTGGATCGAGCGTTCGTACCTGCCTGGGATCTAACCTGAGGCCCTTTCCGTGGCAGTCCCGAACGTTGCCCACTAGGCCACCCGCGGCCTACGAGGGTCATAACAAAAGTTCTGCACACGTTAATCTAAAACGGAAGCGGATGATGCAATCGGGAAACTTATTAAGTCATGTCGAGGTGAGACTTTCAGCAACGCAGTGGCGTCCAAACGACGCGCTATCATTTGCTGTGTGGACGTGGAAGGGTTTGGAAATGGAAGCGTGCAGCTCCTCAGGTCGAGTCACAGCGTTAAACCAGAGCTCGTACGTGCAAATATTGGGTTGGCCAACAAGTCATTGCGTTTTTTACACATACATGGCGAAACATGTCTTGAAATGTAACTAACGTCATTGGAAACCGCACGTTCATTATGTAACGTGAGAGTAACAGTTCAAGCTTGATTTTGTAGGATTTTTTTTTTTTTGCACGATTTCGTTAACAAGTGTTTGTTTGGCGTCGATTTCAAAATGGACAATCAAACGGAACATTTTCGTCATGTTTTGCTGTATTACTTCCGAAAAGTAAAAAAATGCTGTGCAAGCTCATAAAATGTTATGTGATGTGTATGCTGAAGATGTCTTAAAACAACTGTAACGTACCAGGAGATGTGACGTACCTGCCAGAAGGACGCACACGACATAAAGGCAGATAGCAATTAAAATCAATGTCCGCGTAGCTTAATTGGTAGAGCAACTTATTCCGGAATGAGTGGACCCGGGTTCGAATCCTGGCGCGGATAAAAATGACGGAGGAATTCACTTCGTTATAATGGCGCCCGAACTATCCGGATGACCCGACCGTTCAAAATCTCGCATTGGTGTGATGTTATTTCCACACCGCGAGATAGGAAAAATAAGAGAATCCTTTCTCCAGCACTTCGAAAAAAAAAAAAAAAAAAAAAAAAAAATAAGGGGAGATGATGTAACGTACCAGGAGATGTGACGTACCTGCCAGAAGGACGCACACGACATAAAGGCTGATAGGAATCAGAATAAAACGTCCGCGTAGCTCAATTGGTAGAGCAACTTGTTCCGGAATAAGCGTACTCGGGTTCGAATCCCGGCGTAGACCAAAAATGACGGAGAAATTCACTTCGTTATACAACGGCAGTGTCGGAATTGGTTTGCGAAATTTCGGTCTGGAGATTTTGATGTGAAAGATGCACCACGCTCAGGAAGGCCAATCGAAGTTGATGACGATAAAATAAAGGCATTAATCGAATCACGTCGGTGTTTAACGAGACGACAGATTGCTGAGAATCTGAACATATCGAAATCGAGCGTTGAAAACCATTTAAAGCAACTGGGATACGTTAGTAAGCTCGTGTTCTGTGACGATATTATATCCGTTAGCATCCCTGTATTTCCTGATCAAAGTTCTTGTTGTGTCACCGACTTTGCGATGTTGTATCTTGTGCTTTGTGTATTGTTTTTGTTTATTACATACATCGTTGTATTTACTTACATTCTCTGTTCTAGCACACTCTCCCGAAATCATTTTGTTATTTGCTCTCATATGCTAAATATGCTTCCTGTGTTTCTCTAGTTGTATTTCACGTATTATGGGGTTGCACTTGACCCCAGATTCCTGTACCATTACGATACTCATAGAATGCTTGCCTGCATTCGTGTTTTTATTATTTTAATCTGGGTAGCTTTACCCTCTGTCATGTGTACATATCATTATAAACGTGATGTGTATTTTTATGTTTTTTGATGGGCGCGAATGATGTAAGAGCCTATTTTCTTAAATAAAATTTGTTGAAAACCGTTCTTGAAACGTGAAGAAAACGATCCATTTTTGAAACGTATAATAACAGTCGATGAAAAATGGATCCTCTACAACAACGTCGAACGAGAAAGATCGTGGAGCAAGCTTGATGAACCTGCTCAAAGTACTTTAAAAGCAGATATGCATCAAAGGAAGGTTATGCTGTCAGTCTGGTGGAATTTCAAAGGTATTGTGTATTTTCAATTGCTTCCAAGGGACCATGCTATTAATTCGGACGTGTGCTGTCGTCAGCTGGATAAATTAAGGGATGTAGTCAAACAGAAGGGTACAGAATTGATGAATAGCAAAAATTTTGTCTTTGACCATGATAACGCAAGACCACATACAAGTTTGGTCACTCATTAAAAACTGTTGCAGCTTGGATGGGATGTGTTACCATATTCGCCAGACCTGGCATCATCAGACTATCATTTGTTTCGTTCGTCGCAAAACGCCTTGAGTGGTAAAATCTTCACTGCAGATAAGGCTATCAAATCATTCTTGGAACTGTTTTTTGCCGAAAAAAACAAAAACTTTTTGAGCGCGGAATCATGAACTTACCTGCGAGATGGCGAAAGGTCATCGAACAAAATGGGCAATATGTTGCTGACTAAAGTTTTTGTTTCCCATTCAAAATTCGCCTTTCACTTACACAGGAAAAAAAAACGCAATTACTTTTTGGGAAACTCTGTAGGGAAAAACTCCGACACAGATCCACACTGTCTTGCAAGAAGTTTGTGGTGAAGGAATTCTTGATCGAAGCACAATTTCTGGCTGGGCATTGTACTTTCGGGAGGGCCGAAGTAGCATCGAAGATGACCACCGTTCAGGCCGACTTCAAACGGCCACAGTCAAAATATCTGTCACCATTGTTGTATCGCTTCTCGAAGAGAAATTGCCGTTTGACAGTCGAGGAGATTGCTCATCAGGCAAATTTGTGCACCATGTCTGTTCGCCGGATTTTGACCTACTCACTGGGAGAATGAAAAATCGCCACGCTCTGGGTGCCTCATCAACTCACCCCCGAGCAGAAGGTAGCCAGAGTGAGTATCGCATAGGATCACCTCCACAGGTTCGAAAGAGAGGGCGACACCCTCCTGAACAGATTGTCGCGATTGATGAGACTTGGACCCGTGATTTTGAGCCGGAACTGAAGTCGCAATCAGCCGAATGGGGGCATCCAAGTTCCCCACACCCCTCACAATATCGTCGGCAACATTCCAAACAGAAACAAATGATAATTTTTGCGTATGATGTCCAGGGTGTTGCGGTCTCTGATCGAGTGCCGGTTAGGGCAAAATGTCAACGCACAATATTATCGTGACTTTCTGAGGACAAAATTGAGATCGAAAATTCATCAAAATCGCCTTAACTTGTCGGAAGCGGGAGAGATCTTGTTGCATGACAACGCATCGTGTCATGGTGCAGCGTCGGTACGGGGACTTTGGTCGAAATATGGCTTGGAAACTTCATCCCACCCACCATACAGCCCTGATCTCAGTCCACCCGACTTTGATCTTTTCCCAAAGTTACAAAATCGGCTCCGTGGCACCTGCTATGAATCGCTGGACGAACTGTCATTGGACGTGACCCGAATAATACGACAGCTGAACAAAGATGGCGTACTACGGGGCATCCAGGACCTACCTCACTGCTGGCAGGCTGTCATTAGCAGTAGACTGGAGTACACTGAACGGCAAAAAGGTAAGTTTTCTCCGTTACTTCACGCTTTTCTCAAAAATGGACAGTGTGCAGAAATTTTGTTAGGACCCCCGCTTTCATATCAGTCTACGTTTTGACAGGTTATTATCTTACAAACTGATTAAGAACGAGAAATATTGACATTAATTTCATATATTGTCATATTTGAACCAACAAGTCTTGTATAATATTAAAACCGGTAGCGAGAAAGTTTTGTGGGAGTTGGTGGAGACCCTCCGTGCCTCTTCCCTGCATCAGCCAGTGTAATAAACAAAGTTCAGGGTCAATCATGGAAAACAGATGGCATGCGCTTAAACCTATGTGGCTCTTGTTTTTGATATGGATAGCTTTTTTTTTGGAGGGGGGGGGGAGAAGTGGTAGCTTAACCATCATCATGAGCAACTCTTACGGGTTATAGGCAATCATTCGTCTCTCACATAGGGCTACTGATTCCAGATAAGGAAAGGGAAAGCACATTAAGATAAGCCCATGCCCAACTAGAACAACTAGCCAGAAACCTACGGTTCTGACCACTCGGCTATTGGGGCTGCTAGCTGTATTTTATGTTTACGCTTTGAAAGAGAAAAAATATATATATAACACATCCTGGTTACGAATGGAAAAAAAAATACTTTATACACATAAAACCTCTGTTGCTCATATAAAAAATCACGTTTTTCTGTTTTTATTAACTTTCTGTTTGAATTGACTCCTGAAGTTGTTAGTTTGAATACAATCTTACTGCAAAATGACTTCGTTGAATAGAGCAATTTTGCCAAAACAACCATGCCTACACAAACACATCAGCAATGTGCATTACTTCTTCCGTCGTTTCGTCAGTTAATGAGGGGTATGATAAAGGTTTTTCTGATATCAGATTAGACAATACTTTTGTTTTTATCACCGAAATCAACACATACAGTATCTTCCTACTGCACTTACCTAGCTCCTAAATTCTGGCATAGTTCAGTCTTATTTATCAGTTACCTTGGATAAAATATTTCGTCGCAACAAATAATTTAGATTATCAATTGTGCGATAAACAAACTAGCGTCACGAAACGATTCATCGGATAACTACATATATCGATCGCTAAAGTTTTTGAAAAGAAGAAAGAAAACTGCAATTATCCTTCTGTTCTTAATTTATAAAATAATTTGGTTAAAAAGTATTCAAAATGTTTCTGTAACCTCCAAAATTACTATCGACAACTTTGGTGGGCTATTTCTCTTTAGCCGCCCTGATGGCGCAGTGGTCTATGCGCTGGCTTATAACCATTCGTCCGAGATGGGTCAGGGTTCGAATCCCGTGAGTAATGGATGTTTGTATTTGTCTTTCGGCACTGGCTCTCCGTGTGTTCCTTGATCAACACTGGCTTTCTGTGTATATTGATCATTTGAAATTCTGTGTACCATGTTTGATTTGTACTTCTTGATGTAAAACTGCCCCTGTCTCTATACAAAAAATGTCTATACTATATATGTCTGCCTGTATGTGTCAATGTATCTGTCCACCAAGTCAAAAAACAAAACAAAACAAACAAAATCTCCTTTCCGTCCCTGTGGCGCAGTGGTCTAAGCGCTGGCTTATGACCATTCGTCTGAGATGGGTCCGGGTTCGAATCCCGTTGAGGCATGAATGTTGTTTTTGTCTTACCGCACTGGCTCTTTCCCTTCCCTGGAACCAGTGGCCCTAAATTAGGGACGGCCGACTGCTTCTAGCCCATTGAGTTGCTGACGGTGGTCGTCAAACTCCTAATCAAAGAAAAAAAAATCTCTTTGAAGTAACATCACCCATAGGTGCGTGCTAAAGACTGTTACTCTCTTTCTTTTTTTTGTATTATTTCAGATTTCACATGAAAGAAAGACAAAACTCATCGTCAAAACGCTTTCATTCCTCTGTTCAAAAGCCATTGAGCGAACATGGTTAAGCACAAAGGCGTAACAAGGCATATCTACGCTCGGGGAAAACCACAAAATATTGCGTCCCACATCTATCTTATAAATGAATTATACTGTATATATTAGGGGTATGCAAAAGTTTCCGCCGTGTTAAAGAGAAAGGCGACAGAAACAGTCAGGAAACCAGTAAATATTTATTCAACGAAATATTGGCCGTTAGTATCAATGACCTTTTGCCATTTTTCAGGCAACAAATGAATGCCCCTGTGATAGAAGGACTCTGGTTTTGAACTGAAGAAGGCAGTGACGAAATTTTCCACTTCTGCAACTGTGGTGAACCGCAGTTGTTATAGGGAATGTTGCATACAGCGAAACAGATGAAAGTTGGGATAGGGAATGGTGCATACAGCGAAACAGATGAAAGTTGGGGTAGGGAATGTTGCATACAGCGAAACAGATGAAAGTTGGGATAGGGAATGGTGCATACAGCGAAACAGATGAAAGTTGGGGTAGGGAATGTTGCATACAGCGAAACAGATGAAAGTTGGGATAGGGAATGTTGCATACAGCGAAACAGATGAAAGTTGGGATAGGGAATGTTGCATACAGCGAAACAGATGAAAGTTGGGATAGGGAATGGTGCATACAGCGAAACAGATGAAAGTTGGGATAGGGAATGGTGCATACAGCGAAACAGATGAAAGTTGGGGTAGGGAATGTTGCATACAGCGAAACAGATGAAAGTTGGGATAGGGAATGGTGCATACAGCGAAACAGATGAAAGTTGGGGTAGGGAATGTTGCATACAGCGAAACAGATGAAAGTTGGGATAGGGAATGGTGCATACAGCGAAACAGATGAAAGTTGGGGTAGGGAATGTTGCATACAGCGAAACAGATGAAAGTTGGGATAGGGAATGTTGCATACAGCGAAACAGATGAAAGTTGGGATAGGGAATGTTGCATACAGCGAAACAGATGAAAGTTGGGATAGGGAATGGTGCATACAGCGAAACAGATGAAAGTTGGGATAGGGAATGGTGCATACAGCGAAACAGATGAAAGTTGGGGTAGGGAATGTTGCATACAGCGAAACAGATGAAAGTTGGGATAGGGAATGTTGCATACAGCGAAACAGATGAAAGTTGGGGTAGGGAATGTTGCATACAGCGAAACAGATGAAAGTTGGGATAGGGAATGGTGCATACAGCGAAACAGATGAAAGTTGGGGTAGGGAATGTTGCATACAGCGAAACAGATGAAAGTTGGGATAGGGAATGTTGCATACAGCGAAACAGATGAAAGTTGGGATAGGGAATGTTGCATACACCGAAACAGATGAAAGTTGGGATAGGGAATGGTGCATACAGCGAAACAGATGAAAGTTGGGATAGGGAATGGTGCATACAGCGAAACAGATGAAAGTTGGGATAGGGAATGTTGCATACAGCGAAACAGATGAAAGTTGGGATAGGGAAGGGTGCATACAGCGAAACAGATGAAAGTTGGGGTAGGGAATGTTGCATACAGCGAAACAGATGAAAGTTGGGATAGGGAATGTTGCATACAGCGAAACAGATGAAAGTTGGGATAGGGAATGTTGCATACAGCGAAACAGATGAAAGTTGGGGTAGGGAATGTTGCATACAGCGAAACAGATGAAAGTTGGGATAGGGAATGGTGCATACAGCGAAACAGATGAAAGTTGGGATAGGGAATGGTGCATACAGCGAAACAGATGAAAGTTGGGGTAGGGAATGTTGCATACAGCGAAACAGATGAAAGTTGGGATAGGGAATGGTGCATACAGCGAAACAGATGAAAGTTGGGATAGGGAATGGTGCATACAGCGAAACAGATGAAAGTTGGGGTAGGGAATGTTGCATACAGCGAAACAGATGAAAGTTGGGATAGGGAATGGTGCATACAGCGAAACAGATGAAAGTTGGGATAGGGAATGTTGCATACAGCGAAACAGATGAAAGTTGGGATAGGGAATGGTGCATACAGCGAAACAGATGAAAGTTGGGATAGGGAATGTTGTATACTGCGAAACAGATGAACGTTGGGATAGGGAATGTTGCATACAGCGAAACAGATGAAAGTTGGGATAGGGAATGTTGCATACAGCGAAACAGATGAAAGTTGGGATAGGGAATGGTGCATACAGCGAAACAGATGAAAGTTGGGATAGGGAATGGTGCATACAGCGAAACAGATGAAAGTTGGGATAGGGAATGTTGCATACAGCGAAACAGATGAAAGTTGGGATAGGGAATGTTGCATACAGCGAAACAGATGAAAGTTGGGATAGGGAATGGTGCATACAGCGAAACAGATGAAAGTTGGGATAGGGAATGTTGCATACAGCGCAACAGATGAAAGTTGGGAGAGCGAATGTTGCATACTGCGAAACAGATGAACGTTGGGATAGGGAATGTTGCATACAGCGAAACAGATGAAAGTTGGGATAGGGAATGGTGCATACAGCGAAACAGATGAAAGTTGTGATAGGGAATGTTGCATACAGCGAAACAGATGAAAGTTGGGATAGGGAATGTTGCACACAGCGAAACAGATGAAAGTTGTGATAGGGAATGTTGCATACAGCGAAACAGATGAAAGTTGGGATAGGGAATGGTGCATACAGCGAAACAGATGAAAGTTGGGATAGGGAATGTTGCATACAGCGAAACAGATGAAAGTTGGGATAGGGAATGTTGCATACAGCGAAACAGATGAAAGTTGGGATAGGGAATGGTGCATACAGCGAAACAGATGAAAGTTGGGATAGAGAATGTTGCATACAGCGAAACAGATGAAAGTTGGGAGAGCGAATGTTGCATACTGCGAAACAGATGAACGTTGGGATAGGGAATGTTGCATACAGCGAAACAGATGAAAGTTGGGATAGGGAATGGTGCATACAGCGAAACAGATGAAAGTTGTGATAGGGAATGTTGCACACAGCGAAACAGATGAAAGTTGTGATAGGGAATGTTGCACACAGCGAAACAGATGAAAGTTGTGATAGGGAATGTTGCATACAGCGAAACAGATGAAAGTTGTGATAGGGAATGTTGCATACAGCGAAACAGATGAAAGTTGGGATAGGGAATGTTGCATACAGCGAAACAGATGAAAGTTGGGATAGGGAATGTTGCATACAGCGAAACAGATGAAAGTTGGGATAGGGAATGTTGCATACAGCGAAACAGATGAAAGTTGGGATAGGGAATGGTGCATACAGCGAAACAGATGAAAGTTGGGGTAGGGAATGTTGCATACAGCGAAACAGATGAAAGTTGGGATAGGGAATGGTGCATACAGCGAAACAGATGAAAGTTGGGGTAGGGAATGTTGCATACAGCGAAACAGATGAAAGTTGGGATAGGGAATGGTGCATACAGCGAAACAGATGAAAATTGGGGTAGGGAATGTTGCATACAGCGAAACAGATGAAAGTTGGGATAGGGAATGTTGCATACAGCGAAACAGATGAAAGTTGGGATAGGGAATGTTGCATACAGCGAAACAGATGAAAGTTGGGATAGGGAATGGTGCATACAGCGAAACAGATGAAAGTTGGGGTAGGGAATGTTGCATACAGCGAAACAGATGAAAGTTGGGATAGGGAATGGTGCATACAGCGAAACAGATGAAAGTTGGGGTAGGGAATGTTGCATACAGCGAAACAGATGAAAGTTGGGATAGGGAATGTTGCATACAGCGAAACAGATGAAAGTTGGGATAGGGAATGTTGCATACAGCGAAACAGATGAAAGTTGGGATAGGGAATGTTGCATACAGCGAAACAGATGAAAGTTGGGATAGGGAATGTTGCATACAGCGAAACAGATGAAAGTTGGGGTAGGGAATGTTGCATACAGCGAAACAGATGAAAGTTGGGATAGGGAATGGTGCATACAGCGAAGCAGATGAAAGTTGGGGTAGGGAATGTTGCATACAGCGAAACAGATGAAAGTTGGGATAGGGAATGGTGCATACAGCGAAACAGATGAAAGTTGGGATAGGGAATGTTGCATACAGCGAAACAGATGAAAGTTGGGATAGGGAATGGTGCATACAGCGAAACAGATGAAAGTTGGGATAGCGAATGGTGCATACAGCGAAACAGATGAACGTTGGGATAGGGAATGTTGTATACTGCGAAACAGATGAAAGTTGGGATAGGGAATGTTGCATACAGCGAAACAGATGAAAGTTGGGATAGGGAATGGTGCATACAGCGAAACAGATGAAAGTTGGGATAGGGAATGGTGCATACAGCGAAACAGATGAAAGTTGGGGTAGGGAATGTTGCATACAGCGAAACAGATGAAAGTTGGGATAGGGAATGGTGCATACAGCGAAACAGATGAAAGTTGGGATAGGGAATGGTGCATACAGCTAAACAGATGAAAGTTGGGATAGGGAATGTTGCATACAGTGAAACAGATGAAAGTTGGGAGAGCGAATGTTGCATACTGCGAAACAGATGAACGTTGGGATAGGGAATGTTGCATACAGCGAAACAGATGAACGTTGGGATAGGGAATGGTGCATACAGCGAAACAGATGAAAGTTGTGATAGGGAATGTTGCATACAGCGAAACAGATGAAAGTTGGGATAGGGAATGTTGCACACAGCGAAACAGATGAAAGTTGTGATAGGGAATGTTGCACACAGCGAAACAGATGAAAGTTGTGATAGGGAATGTTGCATACAGCGAAACAGATGAAAGCTGGGATAGGGAATGTTGCATACAGCGAAACAGATGAAAGTCTGAGGGCCTCCCCGGTGGCGCAGTGGTCAAAGCGATGGCCTCTGATCATTCATCCGTAAGGGGTCTGGGTTCGAATCCCGGTGAGGCATGCATGTTGTGTTTGTCTTACGGCACTGGCTCTCTCCCTTCCCTGGAACAAGTGGCTTTAAATTAGGGACGGCCCATTGAGTTGCTCACTGTGGTCGTTAAACCTCCAACCAAAAAAAAAAAAAAAAAAAAAAAAAAAAAAAAGAAAGAGGAAAGTCTGAGGGTTCAACATCCGGGGAGTAAGCCGGTTGCGGTAAAACCTTCGAGTGTAACTGTTCAAGGGTTGATTTCATAGTGGCATCGACATGTGGTCTGGCATTATCGTGTAACAGTATGACTGGGCGGCGTCCTTTACCTGTCCGTGGGCGATTTTGCTCGATTGCGGTGTTCAGTTTTATCAACTGATCCCTATATCGTTGTGCAGTGATTCAAGTACAGCACTCCATGGATATCACATCACACACACAACAACACCTTTATTCCGTGGATATCCTGTTCTGCAGTGGATGTTGATCGTTGGCTTGGGTCACCTGTTCGCAATAGACCCATTTTTTATTCCCAGTGACAACCTTCCACAAGAAATTCTTTCCTTTAAACCTATTCAGCAACGACATGCAGATGCCCAATCGTTGACTATTATTACGCTCCGTTAAAGTTTGCGGAACCCACTTACCAATCTCCTGGATCTTCGTCAGGGCCTGTGGACTCCGTACCACCGTCAATTGAGTCACTTTCAAACTTTTCGCCAGTTGCGTGGTCGATTGCGTGGCATCCTCTTTCAACAGCGATTACAGTTCCTCGTCTGTGAATTCCTGCAATCTACCTGCACGTGGCTTGTCTTCCAAGCTTAGATCACCTTTCTTAAACCACCTGGCAAACCATTCTCAACACGTCCGCTCACCCATAACCGTTTCGCCATACGCCTGACATATTGAACCGTATGCTTTACTCGCACTTTTCTCTAAATTAAACGTGAATAACAAACAGTTCCCCAAATGAACTTTATCGACCGCCACGCTTGGCTTCAAGTACGAACTGACAGCGCGGGTCGCCGGCCGGTTAGACCCCTAAATCGCCTGCTAGCGGGGGCGGCTGAAACTTTTGCATACCCCTAATAGTACTATCAAAATTTAATAGCGCATATATACAGGGTGTTTCACGAAGAGTGTCCGAAAGGAATAGTAAAGTAACGGTTGGTCGTAGCAGTAAAGTGAAAAACGCAAAATGCGCAGCAAACAGAGGACCCTTCAGCCATGATAGTTGCACCCCCTGGGAAGGACGATTTCCGGAAAAAATACGAAAAATTAAATATTTATAAGGCCCCGTACGGAAACCGGTGCCGATGTCCCATCGGACATTCTTCGTGAAAGACCCTGTATATTAGGGTGGGTGGAAAATACCGAAAATATTTTGATGGAATAGCTATATTGCGGAAAAGTTGTCCCTGGTGTAACAGAAGATAATGTAAATAGCAAAAAATAATGATAAATTAGATAATATTTTCCGTTTGCGCATGACGATCGAAATTACAGAAAATTCCGAAATTTACGCAATTTTTTTTTCAAAGTACCAAATAAATTGCAATCGAATCGCTATAGTGCAGAAAAGTTACCTAGTGTATAGCTAACTGTAATGGAAAATAATTTACGTTTGCGCATGACGATCGAAATTCCACAAATTTAGGCAATTCTTCAGTTTCAGTTTTACTTCTCCAACTCCTTTCCTTTTTTGGTAATAGCTTTGAAGGCAGCCTTACGTGTGAATTCAGGCATGGTAGATCTTGACAGCAATGTTGTGCAGATGTATCCATCACTGGCCTGTTGATGCTTCTGTAATTACACTGCCGTTAATAGAAACTGCAACACCACGAAGAAATCCTCGGATTTGCACGAAATTTGCGGGGTGGATAAGGCACCATTGGAGATGCAAATAATTACAATTTCAGCGCACATGCAAATGTGAGGCGCGCGCAACGTCATCGGAAACGTCAGACTGGGGTTTAGAAAAGAAGGCGTACAGAGAACAGGTTTTTAAACTTTTTATCGCTAAACTAGACCGTTTGCAGTTGTTAACGTGTAAACTTGCCGTGTAGGAGGACAAGAGAACCATACGAACACGTGACGGGGTTTGACAGAGGTTGAATCGTTGGACTCAGAGAAGGTGGTTTATCATACCGTGATATTGCTGCACACGTTAGGGAGTACAAATGCGTACATGGCGTCCATGGACAGCAGAAGGTTCCACGCATTGTCGTCCAGGATCTGGAGCTCGAAATCGCACGACCGAGCATGAAGACAGGCACTTGCGCCGTATGGCAGTGACGTCGCACTCAACACCATCCACGACACTTGCGCAGCAATGGAGGATGGTCGCACATCGTCCGATGTCTGCAAGCACTATTCGTCATCGATTGCTATTCGTCATCGATTGCTAGTTGTCATCGATTGCTACATAGAGGCCTGGTTGCTCACCTTCCACTGCTGCGACTTCCCTTGACTCTGAACCATAGGCGTCAACCATTACAGTGGTGCCGCGAACGTCGAAACTGGAGTGCTGACTGCGAGCATATTGTGTTTTCGGATGTGTCTCGATTCAATCTAATGCATCACGACGGATGAATACTTGTTCGCAGTTACCGTAGTGAACGACATCTGGAAGGCTGCATTGTGCAGCGCCATGCCGGTCTATTGCGTTCCATTCACGCACTCACCTGCTACGTATAACAAGTACATTGGACAGCCAACGCCACATCGCGGAAGTCTTGAAAGCTGAACTTCTACCTTTCCTTCAGACGATCCAACAAGAAAATGCCAGACCCCAGGCTGCTCGTACTGTCCAAGACATACTCTGCGCGCATTAATCGCTCGTCTTCCCTAGCCTGCTTACTCGCCAGATTTGTCGCCTGTAGAGAACGTTTGGGGTGTCATCGCGCAACGACTGGCTCGAATGGCCTCGTCGCCTGTCACAACCAACGAATTGTGGATGCGTGTAGAAGCAGAATGGAATGCAATACCGCTGATGACCATCTAAACTCTGTTTCATTCGATCCCACGGCGTGTGGTGTCGATTATCACCGTCCATGGTGGATTTACTTATTACTAATTTGTTGGCCTTGCTCATCACGAACCGGTATGTAATTGTGAATGTTTGTAGCTTGTACCATAGCTAATGACTCCCATAAATTTCATTGTGATAGCTTGTTTCTTTCTTGGTTTTGCAATTTCTATCAACAGCAGGGCAGTTTCACACATCGCTTTACAGCTTGTGTGTGACACGGAAATCTTGTCATGGGCCCCCCTTCCAGTCAGGTACAACCCCAGATTGTATAATTTTGTATATCTACTGGTCAAATCCTTCTTGTCCCATGCTGTCTTTGGAGAAATAGGAACTTCAGTGTGATCGAGTCACTTTTTTTCGATATCTCACAGATGCATATGATTGAAACTGGGTAAATATTAATACTTACAAGAGCCACGTCTTTTTTGTTACAAAAGCAATCCAGTGTCACAGAACACTTTCATGTAGCAACATCAGTAAGGGCCTTAGAATCGTTTTTAAAACTGTCAAGCTCGTTTTGAAAGTTTGGTTCGTTTTTGTCCCGGTTATAAAACCTCCTCAGTTTGTAATATTTATCATGGTAGGCCTTAATAAGCTGCACTATTTTATAGTCAGATACTGTAAGGGATGTATATTTTATCAAATGCAGATTTTATTTTGTTTGTCACTGCCACAGCAACAGATGAAAAGTTAATGGATAATCCTGCCGAGTCCCCACTCCCCATCTAGACCCAGTTGCAGAAGAATTTCCTTTAGCAACTAGAAAGTGTAAAAAAGACTCATGTGCTGAATCATACAAAATCACATTAAAAAAAAAAAAAGAAAGAAAGAAAGAAAAGTTGTTTCCCTGTCTCTCAGAGCCCGAGCCCAATTCAAGCTCGGGCTTTCGGGTTCGGGATTGTGGCCCGTCTCAGCACTGCTCGGAAGTAGTCAACATACTGGGGTTTCCTCGTGCTACAGTGCTCAGAGTGTTTCGGGAATGTGAAAATTCTAGCAAAAGAGCAAGCTCAAAAATGAATTGCAGGGGTATACCAGCCTTGACAGCCCGTTGCGTACGGCGTTTGGGCCGTATTATTCGAACTGACATTCTCATAACACCCAGTTTTTAACCTTTCCTATTTCGTTAGGAATTACCTATTGTTGATAACAATCAGTTCCCAACCATGGGGGGGGGAGAGGACAGATTCCCGGGGCCCGCAATGCAATAAAACAGAACAAATGACAATTTAAATTATAAAAAGCAAAAATGTAGTGGATCAATCTGAAAAAAAAATACATGGTAGCGTTCGATCTCTTGCTATGATTCACACGTTTCTCAAAATACTCATAGTATCTTGTCTCTTTGCTACATTTTATTGACAAATATAGTTTTTATGAAGGCAGGTGAAAGAAATGAATAGAAACTGTAGCATACTCCAAAATAATGCTGTATTACAGCTAGTAAACCAGATCGGCAGTCTAAGTTCAACAATATTATTCAGAATGCTGAGGACAATTTTCGAGATTTAGGCATTTCTTCTATGGCCAATTTTCTGTGGCTTTTTTTTTTAATTTATTTTAGGCCTCTTGGTTTTTTAGTGAGGTGGGGATTGTTCACTATGCTAAGAAGAGGCTACCACTGGCCGCCAGCGAAAGAGAACATACGATTAAAGATGGAGAAAAAGTGGAACCCTAAGAAGATGGGTTAAAAGAGTCGAAATACCACATCAATGACTCTTCAGGATGGCATTGCAGGGATTCACTGAAAACGAACTGAATATTAAACTAAAATACTATAAATAGGTTTTCCATTTTAGCTGGGAGTTATTTTGCCTCCGGCGATAACAAACTGGAACTAAACTACCATCAATTCAGAGAATGTGATTAATTTTTTTATATTTCAAGAGAGTTTATTTTCTCTTTCTTCCTTTTTTTCACATTCTGTATTTCATTTTATTGTTTTTACTTTTTTTAGCATGGAGAAATTATTTGCTAATGAAGTAAAATAACAAAAGGACAGAAAAAACGACTGGCATTTGCATTCATGGAAAACGTAGCTCATAGTTAAATACAGAGCCCTTCCTCCGATGACTCTCCAGCTCCCCCTGGTCCTGAGACCTAGCTACTGCCCTGGGCTATTGATATCTCAAGAAGGGATGAGGCCCCACTCAAATGTGGTCGTACTGGGGCCCGTAAATTGATGATTGGGCATTGATAATGATATGGTTCACTTACAGATAGGTGAATTTGCATGAAAAATGAAATGTTTCAGTTAGTTATGTTTTAGCACGTCTTTTTGTAAAAAAAAGATCGTGCTTCTGTTATCGGTTTGTCCGTCTGTCCGTCCGTCCGTCTGTACCCACGGTATCTCTGCAACTATTAGTCCGATTTGAAAAATTCTTTTTGCACTCGGAAGCTTGAAATGTGCGAATGATGATCCTTTATTTCGTTTTTTTTTTACGATGTACAATTTTGCCGCTAGAGGGCGTAAATGCAGATGATGCCGAATTCAAAATTACGTTTTGATCCACATATTTGCTTCTAAACATCCGATTGAAAAAATTCTTTTATCTTTCGATTCCATTTATGTCGAAGAGTGTTTTAGATATAGTTTCCTTTTCAAATTACGCATAGATTTTCCGCTAGGGGGCGTAAAAGTAAATAAAAAAATTTCTGATAACTTTTCTCCTAAAACTCCGATTTTGAATTTTTTTTTTCAGTGGATACATCTCCTGATGAAAAATCTTTTGCATATAATTTCGAATTTTTGGTAAAGAATACTTTGGCCACCAGGGGGCGTAAGTGTTAATTTTTGCTTCTGATGTATTTGCCATAAAATCTGAGCTTCTAAAATATCGATTGAAAAAATTCTTTCGTGGACTGATGCCATTCACATCGATAAACCTTTTCGAAATATTTTCTTCCTTAAATATCCCACAGTTTCTCCGCCAGGGGGCGTAGATGTATGCCTCATTTTTGTCAATATCTCTACTTCTAAGAGTCCGATTTGAAAAATTCCTTCTTTGTTGGATAGTGTTTTCCGTCTGACATGTTTTTTTTTATATAATTTCAAAATTTTCAAGTAATTCATAGACTTTCCGCTAGGGGTCGTAAAGGTAAATTGCGTTTCTACCTTTATATCTCTGCTTCTAAAACTCCGATTTGAAAAATTCTTTCTGCACCGGATACAGCTCCTGATGGGAAATCATTTGCACATAACTTCTAATGTTTGTAAAAAAAAATGGTTTGGCCACCAGGGGCGTAAATCTTAATTTCCGCTTCTGATGTATTTGCAGCAAAAGATGAGCTTCTAAATTCTCGATAAAAAAAAAATTCGTTTGTAGACCAATACTACTCATGTCGACAAACCTTTTAGGAACATTTTCTTCTTAAAATAGTGCACGGTTTCTACGCCAGGGGGCGTAGATGAATATCTTATTTTTGTCAATAACTCTTCTTCTAAAGGTTCGATTTGAAAAATTCCTTTTTTTGTTGGATAGTGTTTCCAGTGTGACATGTGTTTCATAAAATTTCAAAATTTTCAAGTAATTCATAGACTTTCCGCTAAGGGGCGTAAAGCTAAATTGCGTTTCTCCCTATATCTCTGCTTCTAAATCTCCGATTTGAAAAATTCTTTATGCACCGCATACAGCTCCTGATGGGAAATCGTTTGCACACAATTTGTAATTTTTGTAAAAAAAATGGTATGGCCACCAGGTGGCGTAAGTCTTAATTTCCGCTTCTGATGTATTTGCAGCAAAATATGATCATGTAAAATCTCGATTGAAAAAAAGTCTTTTGTTGACCGATGCTACTCATATCGACAAACCTTTTAGGAACACTTTCTTCTTGAAATAATGCATGGTTTCTACGCCAGGGGGCGAAGATGTATATCTTATTTTTGTCAATATCTCTCCTTCTAAAAGTCCAATTTGAAAAATTCCTTCGTTGTTGGATAGTGTTTCCGATGCGAAATGTTTTTCCTATAAATTCAAAATTTTCACATAAATCATTTAGACTTTCCGCTACGGCGCATAAAGGTAAATTGCGTTTTCTGCTCCTAAAACTCCGATTTGAAAAAAAATCTTCCTGTATCGCATACAAGACCTGATGGAAAATATTTTTCACATAAATTCTAATGTTTTGTAAAGAATCGTTTGGCCACCAGGGGGCATAAGTGTTAGTTTCTGCTTCTGATGTATTTGTAGCAAAATCTGGGCTCCTGAAACTTGACTATTTTTTTTTTCTTGGACCGATACTGCTCATATGGATAAACCTTTTGCGAATACTTTCTTCCTAAAATAATGCATGGTTTTCCCACCAGCGGACGTAAAGTCACATCTTATTTTTGTCGATAACTCTGTTTCTAAGAATTCGTAATCTCAAGATTCCGTTTAGACCAATATCTGAGGGATTAAAGATCCGATTGAAAAACTTCTTTCTTCCGTCATATACTATTGTTTTCCATACCGGTTCCATTGCCTTTGAATAGCTTTGATAAATTTAATTTGCGTCAGAACAGATTCAAAAGACGTGCTTATTACACCCGAAAATTCGGTGTCATCTTTCTTGTTGTCAACTGTCCACTGTTTCCTCTCTACGTTTACTCCACGTACGTCTGGGCAAATATTGTCTATTATACCTACTCATCGCCACCTTTCAATCCCTTAATCTCTGTTTAGAAATGAGATTAAGTGAATGAAAAAGTTTCAAGTTTCTTTTGCATTTCGAAACATCGCAACTAACACGTCGGGGAAGTTGAAAAACATTTGGAACAGCTATCATGACAAACACAAAAGAAGCAACAATTACTCCCATTTCCGACGTCACGAGCAAACAGCAAATCAAATGCAAAAGGTGAACTTCCAAAATTTTTGGCAGTCACTTAAATTTTTGCATAAATTAAATATCTTTCTTATTGCAGATATCACATGTGTTTTATTGCTAACTGTAGTTTTTAATTAACAAATATTACTTATCTTCGATATTGATGAACAGTTTAGGATTGACTAGTATTAACTTGACATAATGTAATACACTAAAAATAGCCCTTTTTTTTTTGTAACTTTAGGGTTACAACGATGTTCGTATATATCGAATCTTTTTAACTCTTCAACTTCGTTATAAATGTGTTCGACTGTATTTTAATGGCTTGCAAAATACAAAATCATACAATGTTGAAAGCAATGACACAGGTATTATCTAAGCAATTTCTGACAGTAGCTCTTATGTTTAAAAACGCCTTTGGTTTATAAATGTAATTTCTCTGAAAGAGAACGATGAGACTTATATACATAGATAAGGGAATTTTTTCGTTTTCCTTCCTTTCGGTTTCTTTATCGAATCACTATTTCCATATGAATTAAGCAAGTATCATTCTTTAATGTTATTTTAAATACACCAGATCTTAAATACTCAAGGAACGCTTATAGCATAGTAAATGCGTTTATTTTCGTGGTGTAATATGCATAAAGATATAAAGATTCGCCAAGCTTTCACTCTTCACTGCGCAGTTTCAAACGCATGTAGACATAAAATGTCTATAAAGATTCGCCAAGCTTTCACTCTCCACTGGGCGGCTTTTTCAACGCAATGTAGGCATAAAATGTCTATAAAGATTTGTGGGAAATTTTATGGAGCAATGTAAATGCTATACATTGCACAGTGAGATAGTCGCCAAACTAAAAACATGATTGTGTAGTTAAATCTATTATTTATTAACATTATACAAATCATAAGAAGTTGTAAACATTTAAACTAATAATACAACAATTCTATGACTACTGACTTCAACCTTATGCCATGAAGGCAACAGCTCCTGAAGATACATTTTGCCGTTACAGCACGTACATCAATAGTGCTTGTCACGAGAACAATGCGTGACGTAATATATACAAATCTCACTTGACTTGAATAAACAAAACATAATAGCATATGAACAATTACGTCATTACATGAGATTAAACAGCAAAATAAGGATTGATTTCCTACAATCCCCCTCACAATTCTTATTTTCAATATATGCAAACATTTTGTGAGTTTCCCCTCATAAATATTACTCAGTACTAGTGAAACAATAACACTTTCATGCTAAATTAAACAATAATGAGTTTCAATAACTCGCAACAATTTTTATGCTTATTAGCAGTTAGTCCTTTCGTTAAAATATCTGCGGTCATGTCGCTTGAACTCAGGTATTTCACATTAATCTTACCTGATTCGTATATTTCTCTGACAAAATGGTGACGAATGTCAATATGCTTCGTCCTGGAATGATAGATCTTATTATGGACTAGCTTTTGTGCTGACTGATTATCACAGTAAATATCCGTCGGTGACGTCATAGGTTGTGAAGAAAGTTCGCTAAGAAAATTCCTTAAGCACACAGTTTCTTTAGCAACTTCTGAAAGCGCCATATATTCTGCTTCGGTAGTTGATAATGCGACAGTTCTTTGCTTTTTGGATTCCCAACTTATTGCTCCTCCAGAAAATTTGAATACATATCCGGTATACGATTTTCTATCGTTTATATCGGAAGGCCAGTCTGCATCTACAAAATCCGTCAATGGCTCTTTTGCTCGGTCAAACACAAGACCCATGTTTTGTGTGCCTTTTAGATATCTCAGCACTCTTTTGGCTGCTATCCAGTGATGTTTGCTTGGATTGTTGCTAAATTGACTGAGAAAATTCACAGCATGAGTGATATCAGGTCTTTTTTAGATTGGATTGGAGGTTTAACGACCACCGCGAGCAACTCAATGGGCTATAAGCAGTCGCCCGTCCCTAATTTAGGGTCACTGGTTCCAGGAAAGGGAGAGAGCCAGTGCCGTAAGACAAACACAACATCCATGCCTCACCGGGATTCGAACCCGGACCCCGTTCGGACGAATGATCAGAGGCCATCGCTTAGACCACTGCGCCACCGGGGCGCCCATATCAGGTCTGGTTGCTACAGAAAGATACATGAGCGAACCAATAAGTGAACGATATGGGAAATCTTTCATCTCAGATTTTGCTTCTTCTGTTTTAGGACTCATCTCTTTTGTTAGCTTTGCGCTAATATCCAAAGGCGTTGTTACAGATTTTGCATCCTGCATTTTGAATTTGCATAAAACATCTTGTATATATTTCCTTTGTGACATTGTTATGCCATTTGCATTTTGAGCAAACTCAATGCTTAGGCAGTAATGCAAGGATCCTAAGTCCTTCATTTTGAATGAGCTGGCTAGCTTATCCTTTATGGTTTTGTAGCTATCTTTGCTGTTTGCAAAGATCATTAAGTCATCAACATAAACAATAATAATGACTTTGTCAGTGCGATTTTTCAGATGGTAAACACATTTATCTGAATTAAGTGGCTTGAAACCAAGAGATTTCAATTTTTCATCAAGCTTCTTATACCATTGTCTGCCAGATTGCTTTAGACCATAGACTGATCTTTTTAATCTGCAAACGCGATCTTTGTTTGATTTACTTTGGAAATTTTCCGGTAATTCCATGTATATTTCCTCGTCTAAATTTCCATTTACTTATGCCATTACGAAATCTAGCTGGTAAGCCGTTAAGTTGTTTGTAACAGCATGTGCGATTACAGTTCGAATCGAACTTAATCTGGCAACGGGTGAAAAGTTTTCTTCATAATCAATTCCTGGTGTTTGAGAGCACTCTTTTGCAACTAGTCTTGCTTTCAACTTTTCAACATTGCCATCTTGATTGTACACTGGCGGAAAGTGAAAAAAGAACACCAAGAAGGAATTGGCGGACGATCATGGAATTTACATATGTTAATGGGGTCGAGTTTACGTAGGTGTGAAGTTAATTTCGGGACCAACCGGTGAGCGCTTACGCCCCAGCACGGCATAATATGCAAATTATCGTCGGTGGTATTTAAGGAGCACGGCGAAGTGAATGTAATCAGTCGTCGGCGTACGCACACGTGCGAAGACCCTGAAGAAGCTGGCAGCAGTTATCGGACTCTGAGAGAGGTCGTCTAGTCGGACTCCGCGAGGCCGGGTGGTCGTATCGTCGTATTGCGGAGCGAATTGGACGGGAAGTATCGGTGGTGGTACGATGGTGGCGTAGATGGTCCGAGGAGCATTCCCACACGAGAAGACGTGGAACCTGGAGTCACAGACGGACTGATGAGCGGACCGATCGATGCATAAGAAGAGCGACGTTGTCAAGCAGAACATAAACTGCGACGCAAATCCGAGCTGCCGTTGCACCTCAGGTGACTGGGCGAACAATCCGCAACCGTCTACTGGATGCAGGACTACGTGCACGTGTGCCTCTGGCATGTGTACCTCTGACTCCAGCCCACCGTCAGGAACGGCTGCAGTGGTGTCGCCAACGTCTGCACTGGAGAACGCAATGGCGATCCGTCGTGTTCAGCGATGAAAGCAGATTCTGCTTAGGAGCCTCCGATGGCCGTATGCGTGTTCGCAGACGCACAGGGGAGCGTCTCCACCCTTCTTGCATCCACTAGTAACACACAGGGCATACACCTGGTCTCCTGGTTTGGGGAGTGATCAGCTATCACTCCCGTACACAACTAGTGTTTGTACCGGGTACGTTAAACAGCACCTCCTACATCAACAACATAATTCATCCCGTTGTTGTGCCATTTGTAAGGTCGGTCCATCGTGGTGTTCTCCAGAAAGATAACGCACGCCCACACACGGCACGTGCAACGCAACATGCCCTCCAGGCTGTGAGACAACTTCCATGGCCTGCACGTTCACCGGATTTGTCCCCCATTGAGCAAGTGTGGGATTTTATGGGACAAGGACTTATCCGGTCTCCACGGCCAGCCACGACCATCCCCGATTTACGCGCCCAGGTTGAGGATGCTTGGAACTCAATACCCCAAACTTACATCAAACATCTGTACGACAGACTCCATGCCAGAATTGCACAGTGTGACGCAGTTCATGGCGGTTTAATCTCGTAACAACCATGTTACATGGAAATGTTATTTTTAAGTTTACCAGCAAATACAGCTGTATTTTGCCATAATGTTTTGATCGCGTTATCCTCTGTATTCCGTTATTATGCTGTATAAATTTCGTTGGTATCAGACGTCTCCTTCTTGGTTTTCATTTTTCACTTTCCGCCAGTGTAGAATAACCAAAACCAAAATTCATTTGAACTGTTATTTTTAATAGCTAAATTGAGCTAATTATCAACTCAAACCACGCACACACTAACTGACAACAAAAAGAGAACTTCAGAAGTAAAGCGTGCAAGAAAGTAGTGGAAGGAGATACCTTTTCTAACAACGCTTCTCATTGGTCGAATGGGACACCGTCATGTATAATGTTTTACGATTGTGGGACACCACTTGGTAATCGCATATACGGTCCCTTATGTGACATCTCCCATTCGACCAATGAGAAGCGTTGTTAGAAAAGGTATCTCCTTCCATTGTGATTTCTTGTACGTTTTACTCCTGACGTTGTGTTTTTGTTGTTAGTTAGTGCGTGCGTAGTTTGAGGTGATAATTAGCTCAATTTAGTTATTAAAAATAACAGTTAAAATGAATTTTGGTTTTGGTTAGTTTATTAATGATTATTTTGGATACGTTTTTTTCGTTAGAAGATGCTTTAAACGTTATCCAAAACTTCGAGATTTTTATTAATACTCAAAAACGTGGTGTATTCACAATCTTTGGCTAACCCAGTTAAGTGATATTAAAGGTGTGAAGAAGGATGTTATGTTCGAGGGGGAAAAATGTTGGAAACAAGATACCATTTGATGGCATGCCATTTATTTCCATTGATCACTGTACATTAGTGCCATCAAGGCCGTTCACGGAACAAAAGTAAGTTGAAAGCAATCCAAGATCATGACTGCTCATGTAGTAAAAGCAAAGTTCAAACAACAACAAAAAAATAAATTGTACAGCAGAAATCCAACTGAAAGAAATTTCAAAGTTTCCTTCATACATGGCTAGTGACACGAGCTGTACGGAATTTTTCCCCCACCCTATTTCATGCTCGTCTCTCGTGAGAATTCCATTAATAGCGATGCTCAAGATCACACACATTTTAGGCACTCATGATAAATGTTTATGAAGCTGTTTTCATACACCAATGGAGGTGTTCGGATATCTGCCTGAGTACGAAATGCTGATGAAAAACCCGGTTACTAAAGCACAATTAAAGAAATGTTGCTGAATGGTGCTGTAAGCCATGCAATAACAAACATCTTCCTGGTATAAACAACATTGAGAAATCGTTGAATCAGAATTCCTAACAGTAATCAATGAAAATAAGAAGATATTCGGAGCCAAAACACTGAATAAGGCTGTAAAATTGTCATCAAACGACCGCTTTCTCGTCAGCGTACAAGAAATCACAATGGAAGGAGATACCTTTTGTAACAACGCTTCTCATTGATCGAATGGGAGATGTCACATATGGGACCGTATATGCGATTACCAAGTGATGTCCCACAATCCCAAAACATTATACATGACCATAAACATCGAGTTCACACCCCCAAGCATCCACAATGACGTTGCCATCATTCAAAATCAAATATCCATTGAAATAATAAAGTTCCAAGAAGCATCGCAAGGGGGCAGCACAAAAATATCGACCAAACACACTTGCGCCACCTACGGTTCCGGTCCATGGACAGCAGCGGCATGTGGGAGGCGCCGCAATTGGGGGAAATGCCACCTGCTCTTTCAGGCCATGCCCCCACCTTAATGTTAAGTCTTTGGGGAATCCTCCTCTTTGGCGCCGTAGCCGTCATTTCTATCTACTGGCATGTCCGGAAAATCAAATTTGGTTGCATTTGGACTGTTAAATATCTATCCAGATGGCGCCGAATAGGGTACTTTTATTACGATCACTCTGTACATATATATCGCTTTAAATTCGTACTCAGTCCCCCCTCCCCAGGAGGGAAGGGCGGACCCGAGGATTCCCCTTAGCCACGCCTGTGGTACGGCAAGAATATATCCCATCTCCTAGTTTTCAGAGGGTGTTCGCGTGTTTATATCAGGTGCATCCATTTTTTTGTACATACAGTACAGCATAACCAGTAAAATTTAATTTTTTTTGTTTGTATGAATAGCATGTACACTGAAGTGCCAGATAAACTGGCACACAAGTCTAATACAGTACTTGGTAGGTCCCCCACGGTAGCGCAGGACTGCAGAAAACTGACGGGGCGTGGACTCCACTAGCTTCTGGAAATATGCTGTAGGCAATGTACACCATACTTCCTGCAGAGCGTTCCACAACTCGGGTGTATTCCGAGGTCTCGGATTCCTGTGTTCGATAGCGCGTTGCATGGCATCCTAAATGTGTTCTATCGCTTTCAGATCTGGGGACTTGCGTGGAAATGGCAACACCCTAAACTCAGCTGAATGCTCCTCTAACCATAATGTGGCGTCCCGACACTTGCGTGGAGTTGCATTGTCCTGTTGGAACAGGCCCAACCCATCAGCATGAATGCCGGACATGAACAGGTGTACCTCGTCAGAAAGGATGCGCACATAGCGTTTGCCGGGTCACAGACGTATGTAGACGTATCAGGGGTCCCAGTGAAGTACAGCTAAACACACCCCATACCATTACGGACCTCCCACCAACCGGTACATTTCCCTGTTGACAGGCGGGATCCATGGCTTCATGGGGTATGCGCCACACACAAATCCTTCGATTTGTTCGATACAGTTGGAAACGCGACTCGTCAGACCAAGCTACTTATTTCCAGTCATTAAGTGTTCAGTGGCGGTGTTGTCGTGCCCAAGCGAGGCGCATAGCTCTGTGTCGTGCACCCATTAACAGGACTCGAATTGGACGTCGGCTACCAAAGCCTATATCGCGCTGGGTACGTTGCACAGTCCGGACGCTGATGCTTGTTGAGGCTCCAGTATTGAATTCCGATGATACCTGCGAGAGTGTTGCACGCCTATCGCATGAAACGATTCTTGACAGCCGACGATGGTCGCGTTCACCCAATGTTTTTTTACGGCCACACTCGCATCGTAGGTTGGAGGTTTTGCCGGAATTCTTCTAGTAACGGTACACCCTTGCAATGGTCGTCCGTGAAAATACGAACTTCGTTTCTACCTCCGAAATACTATGGCCTATTTGACGAGCGCCAACTATGACACCGCTTTGAAAATCGCTTAAATCGTTATTATTTGTTATTCTCATCCCGAAAACAGCTCTGACAGCGGGAAAGGATGTCTATCGCTTTATACACTGAGTGGCCACTTTATAATGACCACCCCCTCAGTACTTCGTTTGGACACCTTTTGCCTTTAATACTGCGTCGATTCTTCGTGGCATGAACTCCACGAGATGTTGATAGGTGGTTTGTGGAATCTGAGACCATGCTTGATGAATAGCACTTTCCAGGAGTGTGAGATTGCAGGGTTGTGGATTCAGCTGTCTGATGGCTCATTGAACTTCATCCCACAAATTCTCAATGGGGTTGAGATCTGGAGATTGTGGGGGCCATCTAAGCAAAGTAAACTCACCGGCATGTTCCTGATACCACTTATGTACTATACGAGCACAATGGAAGGATGCCTTATCTTGTTGAAAGTAGCCATCGCCATTGGGATAAACCATCCACATGACAGGATGCACTTGGTCTGCAATGATGTTTAGATATGATGTGCCAGTCAGACGTTGATCAACACAAATTAAAGGGCCCAAAGCATGCCCAGAAAACATTCCCCAAACCATAATGTTGCCTTCACCTGCCTGAAGGGTTGTTGCAATGCCTTTGGGGTCCATGCTTTTGTGCTGTTTCCGCCAATTCTCACTCGGCCATCGGCATGGTGCAACTGAAAACGTGATTCATCGGACCACATAATTTGTTTCCAATTATCGACTGTCCAATCCTTGTGCTCCTGTGCGAACTGGAGACGTTTTCTCTTGTTAACTGCAGACAGCAAAGGTGTTCGAACAAGCCTTCGGCTGCCATATCCCATCCGATGCAGTGTACAGCGAACAGTGCGTGCAGAGATTATTTGAGGGGATCCTTGATTAAGATTTTCTGTAATTTGCTGCACTGTTGCCCTTCTGTTGACTGTTACCAGTCTGGACACTCTCCGTTCCACCCGAGCAGTCACCAGTCGATGACGACCACACGTTGCACGTAGAGACCCAGTTTTTTGGCTGACAGTCCAGTCTTTAAACACTTTAACAACAGCTGCTCTGGAACATTTCACGAATGCGGCGGTTTCGGTGATACTCGCTCCATGGCTCCGAGCTCCTACAATCATCCCACGTTGAAAGTCCGTCAAATCGCATTTTGTACCCATTTCTTCACCCAAAAAGCACTTCTACTACTGTCGCAAGCACTAAGCTTTCGCTTTTTATACTAGCCTCGCCCTCTGGCGGCAACAGCGTACAGCCATAGCTCATTTGCTTAAAACTGTCAGGTGGTCATAATAAAGTGGCCACTCAATGTATACGCACTGGCAGACGCAACCGAGTACGCGCATTGGTGACGTTGCTATGTATTTTGCATAAGCTCATCTGTGCCAGTTTTTCTGGCACTTCAGTGTATATATTGTAAAGTATTTCAGAAAAGAATATAGCCAGATTTCATGAGCTAAATCCCACTCAGTCTTCTCCTCAGTGTGATTCAGCAAATGGATTGATAGGTTACTTATTGGGATTTTTTTCATGTTGTTAATTCATGAGCAATCTTCCAGTATCTCAGTATGCGTATCAGCAAATGCGCTGATACATTGATAAATTACTTTCTTCTAACAACATTAACTACCATCCCGTATGCGTCATACCTTAAATAAACACACAGACCATGAAATTTGTCATTCTAATGATGCATAATATGTATAATCTGTACTGCAGATGCATATTTAGCAAGGATGTACTATGTCTTCAGTTTATGAAGGGTTGCAAGGAGAGCATTAAAGAGGGTTGTTGTCCGTAATAAGATGAACACGGTGCCGAAAATTAGTGCGGAGTGCAGTCTGCATTTTCGCACCCTAGTATCAACGAAAACAGTGCTCAGGGAACTGCATAAACAAGATATTCATGGCAGAGCTACTATTGCAAAACCTCTGTTGAGCCAGGTGAATGCACAACGGCGACGGCAGTGGTTTTAGGAGCATACAACGTGAATTGCTGATGCACGGAAGTGTTTAATGTGGTCGGATTAATCCACATTCACACTATTCTCCACTGCACGACATGTGGAGAACACCGTCAGAAGCGTACAACCCAGACAGTCTGCTCCCAATAATACAGCATGGTTGTGGTCCTATCATGCTCTGGGCGGTCATATCGTGGTTTTCAACAGGTTCCTTCAATATCTTGAAAGGACGGATGACTGGCAGGGCGTATGAAACGATTTTGGCCGACCAAGTCCATCCAATGGCCCAGACATTGTTTCCTGCAGGTGATGCCATCCATCAAGATGTTAATGGACCCCTAGACTAAGACATCTGAACGGGCTCCCTAAGAACTTATGTCAGGGAATCGAAGTCCGTTAAAACACGAATTTTTCCGCAGCATGCTTGTGATAATTAATACGTTGTGCGTTTTTCAAACTAATAAATTATCTGCTGAGTTTTTATAGTAAGTCACTGTAGTTTTCATTGTTCTCATAAGAACATTAGTTAAAAGCTTAAGTTTCCTGGATTTTATCTTGGATTTTCTAATGATTTTGCATTTTTCTTAATTCAACTTCTTCGTTAAACGTAATGTGAAGCCACAGGGCACTTCTACTCTTAACGGTTCCAAGTGCAAATTGAAAGGTGTAGGTGGATGTTAGTGAAAAAGCTGAAACTGTCTCCCTGACCCCGCTGTACACAGCGACATGAGACCTTTTTCCTTGGTGAGACACTGCCTTGAAATCTGTTCGACTTCCAGCCTCTGTGTCAGACCAAGAGGAAGTCATACGAGATAAAAGCAAAACTATTTTATAAACTTCTCTCTGTTCCTCTCTATTATTTGCCTAGGCATGCTTTCTGGGCCCTTGGTCATGGTGGGCCGCAAGGCTATAGCACTTATAGCCCCCCCCCCGACCTTTATCCGGTCCTGCCAGGTACAAACACAGAGCACAACGATATTCTTCGGCAGAGATGTTCCGAATCTGTGTGCCATCCACATTTATCTTAAAAGAAACAACGATTTGTCGGTAGTGGTTCATGGAAAGAAATTATAGTTCATGAGTTAAAATAATGGGTAGGCCCAAAAAGGACGCTACCGAAGGAGGTGGTACGAATACCGTTGTGCAGTACAGACCATATAACGAAGTAAATTTCTCCGTCATTTTTGGTCCACGCTAGTGATCGAACCTGAGTCCACTTATTCCGGAACGAGTCGCTCTACCAACTGAGCTACGCAGACGTTCGTTCTTGCTGCTATCTTCCTTTATGTCGTTGGCGTCCTGCGGGGCAGGCACGTCACATCCCTCCCCCCGAAAGAGGGCCGGGCGCATGGTCCACTGGTCTACTGTGAATCGTTGCAGGCAGTCATCCGCTGAAGAACGTGCACTTGAGAACTCCCAGCCAATCTGGTGTGTGGAATGCAACCTCACACACATTTATTTTTCGAAGCGCTGAAGAAGAGATTCTCTTATCTCGCGGTGTGGGAGGAACATCACCCCATTGCGAGATCTTTAACGGCCGGGTCATCCGGGAAGTTCGGGGGTCATTATAACGAAGTAAATTTCCCCGTCATTTTGGGTCCACGCTGGGAATCGAACCCGTGTTCACTTATTCCGGAACAAGTCGCTCTACCAACTGACGTTCGTTCTTGCTGATATCTGCCTTCATATCGTGTGCCTCCTGCTGGGCACGTCACATCTCTCCCCCCCCCAGGCACGTCACATCTCCCCCACCTCGAAAGAAAGCCGGGGACATGGCCTACGGGTCAGTCATGACCATGAATTGTCGTAGGCAGTCATCCGCTGAAGAACGTGCACTTGAGAACTACCAGTCAATCTAGTTTGTGGAATGCAACATCACACACATTTATTTTTCGAAGCACTGAAGATGGGATTATCTTATTTTTCCTGTCTCGCGGTGTGGAAAGAACATCACACCATTGCGAGATCTTTAACGGTCGTGTCATCCGGAAAGTTCGGGCGCCATTATAACGAAGTAAATTTCTCCGTCATTTTTGGTCCACGCCGGGGATCGAACTCGAGTCCACTTATTCCGAAACAAGTCGCTCTACCAACTGAGCTACGCAGACGTTCGTTCTTGCTGCTATTTGCCTTTATGTCGTGTGCGTCCTGCGGGGCAGGCACGTCACAACCATCAGTGACCAAATAGATGTAATTAATATCTGGTAGTACCCCGTTTTGAGCATAGTTTGATATGCTTCATTTAAACATGAGTGGATTTTTTAAATTCCTTCACCCTTAAAGTGCTGCTAAAATTTGTTCACGACTGAATTAGTTTTACAATGCGTATTTCAACAGTTCTATTTCATCCAGAAGTTAACAGAATCTTTTTTCATGAGGTAATTTATGAAGTGTTCCCCTGTGGGTATGTGCGTTTCTGTAGTGCACCACAACACTAAAATTTCCGGCCTTGTTTCTTCGCCCCAATCCGCCCTTGCCTGGAGCCCATTCAATTGGCAAAGTAACTTTTTGGCCACCCTGTATATTGTTTGTCCACCTGCCTGTCTCATTGCCTTGCTGTTTTTGTTGGAGTACATGATTTGCTAACTTGTGTTTTTTTTTACGAGACCTTTCATCCTTGTGATTCGAAATTGTCTCCTGCTGCCCCGGTGGCGCAGTGGTCTAAGGCGCTGGCCTCTAATCATTCGTCCGTAAGGGGTCTGGGTTCGAATCCCGGTGAGGCATGGATGTTGTGTTTGTCTTACGGCACTGGCTCTCTCCCTTCCCTGGAACCAGTGACCCTAAATTAGGGACGGGCGACTGCTTATAGCCCATTGAGTTGCTCACGGTGGTCGTTAAACCTCCAACTAAAAAAAAAAAAAAAGAAATTGTCTCCGAAGGCATTTCCTTCTATCATAATTACTTTTATTTATTTTTGATCCCCCTCCCTTATTGAGTAGCTATTCAGAACTCATAACACTGTGTAAAAAACTTTTCAAATCAAAAGTTTTGTTCTTGGCAATTTCTCTTAAGAATAAACTAATGACCACACTTAATGATTTTTGACATTAATTAGAGCGACTTTATGCAACTCTATCCTGCAGTTTATGAGAAACAGAATAGGAAATACGTTTTACACATAGAACAAGGAACGTTTCCCTTCAGTTATTTCATATCCCACAAAATTACGATAATGATGTTTTCTTTAATCGTAAGTCAAAACGTGCACTGTCTAATTTGTTCCCCATTAAAAAAAAATAATACGCAGTATTATAACAACGGAAAATGTCTTCTTTCGCACAAGTAAAAGAGCTTAGTTAACGTTGTTTACATAGGAGACGTGCTTGTTTATACATACAAGTTCTGAGTTCAAATGTCGCCTTCTGCTGCGATTCATTTACACAAGAACTTCCAGTTGATGTATCTTAAAGGTCCTGTGTTCCTCCAACACATGTATCGCAAAACCCCTTCTACTGACCACAAACGATGAGCAGGATGCAGTTGAAAGTTCTCTATCTCTAACAAAGATTCCTCTTTAGCACTGTTTTATAGCTTACAGTGGAATACATTTAGCTAAACCGTCCCTAGGATAACACTTCTTTGTAGGTAGTTAACCACCTCGAACTTTTCTAAGAGCTGCTTATCATCTCATGGTCATTTACCAAGAGACAATGTTTCGTCCGTATTTTCTCAGCTATACATTCACCTCTGTCTCTATTCTCTCTGTGTTTTTTTTTGTTTTTTTTTCTATTTTCTAAGGTTCTTTTGTATTTTACGTCCTCAAAAAATATATAAATATATTGTACATGTTGCAGAGAATTATCAGCTATTCCTACTGATTCACTTGGAGAAGTAATTTGTTTTGAGTTATCCATCATTCGTGTTCTATGACTTCAATTTTTGATTTTTAATACTCCACCTAATTTATTCGTGTTGTATACACGAATAAATTAGGCGGAGTATTTAAGTATAATGAAATACAAAAGAAATTTTCATGTTCACGAAACGCATATAGCGTATTAAATCCGTTTATTTTTGTGGTGTAGTAAGCATAAAGATTCGCCAAGCTTTCGCACTCCACTGGCAGGCTTTTTCAACAGTGGTAGACATAAAAATTCAAGATTTTGGAACACGTAAGGAACAAAGATGATTTTTAAAAAAAATGGATATGCGTTTCTTGAGTATTCACAGTCTGGTGTGTTTAAAATAACATTACCGAAACTTTTATATAACTACCACCAAACATAAAAGTTCAGAGAATTTACAACGTCCGTTTTCCAGGAGGGGGGGGGCTCCGTTGCCTTTCAGGGGAAAGCTCAGCCACCTCCAGTCTCCTGCTGGCTACGGACCAAAGTATAACTTAAATTGCTCGATGATTTGTTTTTGTTATATGTGTGAATTCACCTTTTTGTTTTCTGCTGGAGATAGTTATTTTTCTGAACAGGTTTGTAGCAAATTTTATATTTTCTGTAGAGGGATTTATCATAAATTACATTTCTTTTTCATCGTGATCTTTCGAAGCAACAGAATACTTTGGAACTTGAAATCCCTTTAAATTGGCAATGACTTTCAATTTCTAGTATCTTTAAGAAAAGATGAAATGTATTGCTTTATAGCATTTTTTCACAAAACTTATAAATATAAAATTTACTTTTGATAACTACAATAAGCTTCGTCTTAAGGGGTACACAGAATGTTAATGAAGTAAAAAATTTAGGTACCCATTTCTTTAGATGTTTTTGTACAATCAACTGTACAAAAATTTAAGTACCCGATTCCTTATGGAGACACAATATATAATAGCTAGTGGTGCACAGAATGGGGGAGGGGAGAAGAAATATGCTGTGTCACAATCACCAAACTTTCATGCGATATGCTATCCACAATATCCTATCTCGCTACAGAACTTCTAGATCAGGTCTTTCGAAAAACTACTGAATTTAATAGTTAATCAAACTCAAGCACATTCCCGCGAATTGCACATATTGCCCAAAGTTTTCCATTATATGGACACCGAAAAAATTACAACAGAAGTTTTCTGTTAATATACAAAAAGAATGGCGGAAATGTTTCTGAAAATTCAGAGTTTTAAGTTAACGCTTCTTAAAAACGGCAATTTTCCGTCAATATAGGAAAGGAAAAGATTCTAAAAATTCAGAATTTTCCTAGCGTACGAAAAATCCATAAAATTCAGGGGTTTTTTCCAGTCATTTCACGGAAAAAGTTGTATCCGGAATCATCATCATCATCATTGTCAACCATTAATGCTTCGTTAATTTGCGAAAGGAATCATGAAAAATGGCTCGTGAATTTCAGAAAAATTTTTACAGTGTAAGAACAGATTCTACAGGATGTTGAACATCCTCGATGCGTAACTTGAATTATGTCCACTGCAGAAGCTCCGTCAATTCACGCTCATTCCGTGCATCAGTAATTTTCACACCACGTTCTAGTATTTCCCACAATTGTTCAATTGGCTTATAGTCAGGGGATTTTGGAACAAGGCATGTAGCGAAATTGTTGTCGTGTTTCTGAAACCACTCAGTAGTTAAGCGAGCTCTAAGATACGGTGCGTTGTCATGTTAAAAGATGGCACTGTGGTACGGTTAAACCTCCTGCAGATATGGATGGAGATCCTGCAGATATGGATGGAGATCCTGCAGATATGGATGGAGATCCTGTAGATATGGATGGAGATCCTGCAGATATGGAAGGAGATCCTGAAGATCTCCATCCATAAGGTCAGCTAACAGGTCCCTATAGCGTTCACCCTTCAGTGTTTGGGGTACGGTAACCAATAGACCTAGGGATTGCCAGGAAAAAAGCTCCGCAGAGCAGAACATCACCTCCACCGCCTGTTGACCACTAACTGTGCAACCAGGGTACATGGCTTCATTCTGTTTACGCCATATATGAACCTGGCCATCGGCATTGTGCAGCAGAAAACGGGACTACCCACTATCCTGTCTGGGATGAGACAACAATACTGGCTACCCCACGCTCGAAGTATACAACTCTGTTGACCGAAAGACTGTTCATCCATAATTATGAAGAACAAAGTTGTAATGATGAATTTCCATGCCATATCCATCACCATCGAAACTAATAATGTCAAAAACTGACCAGGAGGACTCTGAATGACTCATGAACAACTTTTACCCCAGCTTGAGGGAACACCATGAAAACTAATGAACTGTTCACTAGAATGGCGCATGCGTCCATGACTCCTAACAACTCCCTATACATTTTATTTCACTCACAATGATCCACTTCGTTCTGTACGCATCTCAGGATGGATCGTAAGAGGGTCCAAAAGATGTCATGTATTTTAATAAATGATATTTTAAATTAAAACTTTTAAATTGCAGGTTTTAAGTATAACATAGTAGTTTTAATTCATTGGATATAATTGCAATCGTTTAAAAGACGGCTATATTACTCGTGTTGTTATAAGACTGCACGAAATTACTGTTCAATTGAATAAAAACCTGCTTACGAAACATAATGAGCCAGAAAACTCTAAATAATTTATTGATGATTGCAAGAAGACCCTTATCCTTCAACTTTTGATTATGATAGAGCTGCTGACAACTGGGTAGGTAAGAAAAAAAGAAAAATACATGATGAACACACTCTAGTTATATATAGATATCACACATGAAATTAAGAACAATGTAAAATCTGGCTGGCACCTAGACGTCTAGTAATTTTGCTTCCTATACTTCCAATGTGCAAAAACTTCTGTACACATTTTCTTCACAATTAATGCGTTCCCAAGGATGAAAATTATGAAAATTTGAACATCGATTAAAATAACTTATTATAACTTGTAATACTTAATGTTTTCTAAAATATAACGTAACTATATTAAAAAATCAATAACTTTTCCTTTGGTGGTGTTGAGACCAGAAAAAAGATGGCGCGACCTGTACATTGATGACATCAGTATACAAACAAATGTTACATTGCTTAATTATGGTTATGTATTAGAAAATATTAAGTATTACAAGTTATAATATGATGCTATTTTAGTCGATGTTCAAATTTTCATCCTTGGGAACGCATTAATTGTGAAGAAAATGTGTACAGAAATTTGCCCATTGGAAGTATAGGAAGCGAAATCACTAGACGTCCACCTCAAATAACCCTTTCCCTTTTTAACCATGCAAGCAAGAATAAAATTGCAGTTTCACTGCTCATTCAGTCACAATTTCACTAAATTTAAAAAAAAATCGAATTAGGTGTGATTTCATTTATGGGTACTTTTTTACTGTGCTCCGTATTAAGTGCACACAATACCGAGAGCAGAAAAAGTATTCCCACATGCACCTTAAATATTGATGTAAACAGGCTCTGCGTCGAATATGATTTATTACTAAGAATTCATATATTTATCATTTATGTGTAAATTCCTGAAGCTTTCTTAACACGTTATGTTACATTAATGCCTAACACTCCTCTAAATCTTTTCAATAAGTATGATAATGATAAGCAAAAAGAAAAAAGTCCTTTTTTTCTCTTCAATTGGTGGCGGGGTCTTCAATGTACCATCCGGCTGTATAAAAAAATCACTGTATTGCTTCGATTTTTATGCCAATTTTCCCACCACATGGTGTTGCGTCAGGATTCCCACAATTGCATATTCCTACGTCCTCTGTGCTTTATACACTGGCGTGCAAAAATTAAGGACGAGACGGTTTTTCGAATGTAACATCGTGCAGAAGTGCTCCACATCGACTCAAATCATACCATAAGATCCCCAAGATGTAAGAATATGGGACAAGTGAGCAAAACCGTCCAAACAAGGAATCCAAAGGATACAAAGGCACTTTATTGAAAAGGTAGCTTCGAGCACAACTGGACAGAAGACAGAAACGTCCATATGACAGGCGGCTGCCAAGAAATATCCAGTCTTTAGTAGGGGATATGATCACCCCTGATTGCGTTGCAGGATTTACAACGTCTGTCCAGGCTGAGGACTAGGTTGTCAAGCAGCTGTTGAGGCATCGCGGCCCATTCGTCTTGTAGCGCCAATCGCAGCTGCGGAATCGTTGCTGGCGGCTGATGACGTGCTGCCAAGCGTCTCCCGAGAAGGTCCGACACGTGTTCGATTAGATTTAGGTCCGGGGACCTTGCGGGCCAATCCACGCGTTGAATATCTTCACTCTCCAACAGCTCTGCGACAGCCACTGTGCGATGAGGTGTAGCGTTGTCGTCCATGAAGAGGAACTCAGGACCCACATCACCTCTAAACAGACGCACGTGAGGCAGGAGAACCTCGGCACAATAGCGGACACCAGTGACTGAACCTCCTTGGAAGATGTGGAGGTCAGTACGGCTATCAAGCATGATATCGCCCAAAACGAGAACTCCCCCACCTCCAAACTGGTCCCTTTCGATGATGTTGGAGGTGTGATTGCATGTTCCCTGCTCTCTCCAGATGTTTATACGTCAAGAATCGCTCGTCAGACTAAATCGGCTCCAATCCGTAAAGAGAACTCGACCCCATTGCTGATGTGTCCTGTTCTTGTGTTCCTGCCACCACAGCAGAAACCGCCGTCTCCGATGAGCAGGCGTTAATAGCACATACCGTACTGCACGTCGTGCAAACAGACTACCTTTGTAAAGCCTCCTGGCCACGGTAAAACGTGATAACGGACGTCCAGTTGTCTGTTGCATGTGCCTTGCGATTTCTCCCGCTGTCTGCCGTGTGTCTCTTCTCGCCTGTAGGACAATATACCGGTCGTTTGCGGCCGTTGTTGCTCGTAGACGACCACTGCTAAACTCTCAGACTGCTGTTCCTGCTGTTTGAAATGCTCTCCAAGCTCGTGAAACGATGCTGTGAGTGATTCTGAACTCCTCGGCCACACTAGTCACACTTCGAACTTCTTTCAACTTCATAATGACGCAAACTCAGGTAAAGTCATCCAGATGTCGTCTACTGCATTGCCTGTAGGTCATATCACACTGTGGCAGCAACTCGACGTCGTTCAAACCGATGTTCACCGTGCATTAGTTTTCACCGAATTGCTGAGCGTTCACCGCCCGTGTGCTTTATACCCTTCCGACACTCCCCCTACGTCATGCTTCATATATGCACATGCCCTACCGTACCGGACCCTAGTCTATCTCCTGAGTGGTTTTTCGGTCCGTTTCTGCCTGCTCGTTCCGCTGTTATGCTAATTTCTCCTCTTCGTCCCTAATTTTTACCCACCAGTGTATCATTACCCTCCTCAATGTTGTTTGTTCTAAAATGTTTTTATTAATATAACTTTTGGACACCGTAATAATTAAGGTTTACTTCGCTTGTTATTTTAAAACATAAGAAAACTCGATCAAATGTAAAAAAATTTATTATTTTTCTCAAACATCGGAATACAATTTTTACATACATGTCCATTTTGGTATTCCATTGACACAGAAAGCAGATGTCATTTTCCAGCTTTTAGAATAATGCGGTACATGTTACGTTAGGTACAAATACGAAATTTACTGTTGATAGAAAATCAGCAATGACTTCTTCTTTTGCAGGAATATCCAAAGTCAAGTCTTTTATTTCTTTGACTTCCCGAATAATCTTAAAAACTTCTCTGACGACCATTGAGGGAAATTCACATTTCATCTGTATGGTGAGCTTCTTTAGATTCCTGAGACACGGAACATGTTTTAAAATCTCATTCTGCAAAGGCATATTAAGAATCGTATCTCGTATATCTAGTTCTTCTAATGACGGACACATGACCAATATGTTTTTCAGATCTTTTGTATTAAATAGCATCCCGTTTCTTTCACCAAGGAGAGTTAAGGACTTTATTTTATGTCCTTTGCTCTCCCAGAACATCTTCAGACTTTCAGGGACACGATCACTGCTTTCACACGAAAGCGAAATTCTTGTTAGATCACTGAGTTTGCACGTAGACAGTGCCTCGTTTCTTCTTTCACAACTTCTGGAATCATGATTTCTAACGTCAAATGCTAAGTACTGTAGCGCTGGACAACTATCTAAAACAGCTTTCCAGTTTCCATCAAAACCAAAACACGAAAGATTCCTGAGCTGCGTTTCAAAACGAGGCATTCCACATTTCTCACGCTGCAGGTTAATTTCACACAGGGCTTCTGCGCATATAAAGGAAGGGGCGATTATTTCACGAAGTGTTGGCATATGCGTCAAAACGCAAGCTACTCCATACTTGGTTCGTGGAATAAACATTTTCAGTTCTGTGAGTTTCAGTGGACTGGTCCTCTGGCATTGCTTTGTACAGCAGCATTTTGATATCAGATCACCATCCGCCATTCGATGACCAGAAAGAGCGAACAGTACATCGTCACTAATACTTCCAAATAGACACAGAGTTAAGGACTTCAATTCGCTGAGAGAATTAGCAATGACTTCTATTGTTTCCACATCCAGATCTCTCAACAAACAAAGTTCCAAAACTGTCAAATTCTTCATGCTTCTGAAAAAAGGGTTGTATATCGCCGGATCGAGAGTAGATATAGCTTTAAACAACCTTAAACCCTAAAACAACAAATAAAGAAACTATAATCACAACAAAAATTTAATCAGGTATATGCACATGTCCAAAACTTAAGCACGAACAATATTTTCACGACTTGCACACGTAGATTAATCACTGATGTTTACATACAATAATACATGCCATTTAAAAACACAATATATCAAATGGTTACCATTCATCTGACACTGATAGAGAGATCCTGTGTATGCCCAGATAATACAAACGCCTGTAACGCTGTAGTCCAAAGTAACGCAGAGCTGTACTGTCCATGGTCACTTATAGGTAAATTATTTCAAGGTATGTCCTCCCCTAACATACACTGCTGACCACCCAAAATGCAACACCAAGAAGGACACGAGATAGCAAAACCAGATTTACTGGACACATAACAACAGATACAAAGATGAAACGATTCAGCTTACAGGCCCGTGCGACTTGCGGAACACGCAGACATCAATAGTTCGTGTGGCCACCATGGCTGGCAATAACGGCCGCTACAAGCCGCCGGATCGAACGAAAGAGGCTTTGGATGTGGGCTTGGGGTATGTCGGTCCAGTCTGCTTCCACACGTTGCCACAGTTCATCAGGCGTGGCCGCGGGTGGTTCTTGCTGGGCCACTCGGTTGCCAATCAGCGACCAGACGTGTTCGATTGGCGACATATCTGGAGCACAGGCAGGCCACGGGAGCAGTGGCACCTGTTGGCCGGTGAAAAATTGTTGCACGATGCGTGCCACGTGCGGGCGCGCATTGTCCTGCTGAAACGTGGCCGCTGGCAGGTCCTGCGGGTAAGGGAAGACTACAGGTTCCAAAACTTCGGAGATGTAGCGGTGGCTGTTGAGTGTACCAGCGATGCTCACCAGAGGGGTCAGGCTGTCATATCCAATTGCGCCTCATACCATAACACCAGGCGACGGACCTGTATGACGATGCATAATGCAAGCGTCATACAGTCTCTCGCCGCGGTGCCGCCACACGCAGATCCGACCATCGTTGTGTTGCAGGCAGAAGCGGGATTCATCGGAGAAGACAATGTCGTACCATTCCGTAGTATAGGTGCGGCGTTCAACGGCCCACTGCCGCCGCACTCGGCGATGGTGTAACGTCAATGGTAATCGGAGCAATGGGTGCGTGCGACAAGTCCCTGCTCCTTCAGACGACGTCGAACGGTACGTGCTGACACAGGTTGTTGCGCAACACACCCTAATTTCTGCGCTAACGTTCACGATATGGCGGTGCGAGCCGTCAATGCCCGCCGCACAACATGCCGGTCCTCTCGTTCGGTGGTGTGCCGCGGCTACGGCAATCGCTCACGTCGGTCCGACTGTCCCTCCTGCACCCACCGAATCTATACTCGCCTCAATGTGGCTGGATGTCGTCGCCCACGGGCGCCGATGTCGCGATAAGCCACTATTCGTCCTCTGTCGAATTCCGAAACGTGCTGGAATGACTGCCGTATTCTGCGACGAGGCATCAGGAAGCTTCCCACGCACAGCCTTCTGTGCACCCGTCTTTTAGTGCTCTTTGGAGCTCAGATATCGTTCCTTGTTGCGGTGTCCCCTCAGCCAGACGTCTCCCCAAAGCATCCTAAGCATGTTGTGGAGAATGCTCGTCACTCCATTCGATGGAGATCTTCTTCCTCAAAGAGTTCGGTCACAGCCGCGCTGAACGGTGGATGCGAGCATTATTGCCCATAAAAACGAAATCTGATCCAATAGGTCAACGGTGTTGTAATCACAGCCTCTCAGCGATAAAAAAAAAAAAAACGCAAATCGTCAGACGGAAATTTTACAACGCTCCAAATGAATTGCCACGTACCAGGCGCATCTGTTGTGTACAAAACTACACATACTTTGAAACGCCACGACGCGTGGATCTCACTCTCGCGTGATCTGTGACGTAACCAAAGTTGAGACGAGAACCTTCTCTCTTTACAGCTTGCTGTCTTCTTTGCTTGTGCGCGGTGGTGTGTCAATGACGTTCCATGTATATGTTCTTCCAAATAGGATTGCTCCTTTTTTATTAGGAAGCAAACTGTTTTTACAAGATCTTCTTAATCTGTAAAATTGTAGAATGTTTTGTGATTTAATGATATGTACATAGTTTCTGTCACCAGCAAGGTGATTAAGTGTGCGCGACTACTGTGATCTTTATTTCAGCAAACATGGCGTCTGTCAGTGTTTGTTTGATTCATTCTTTGTTCTAGCTATGGTGCATCTATCTATTTGTTAACATATTTCATCTTACGGATATCATCATGTCATCTTATATATTTTTATTAAATATCATCTCTTACTGCATACAACTCAGGTTTGTATATGAATTTGTTATTGCTAGCAGGAAGTAATCTGTTCTATTTTACTGTTAAGCTTACATTCTTCTACCATGAACGAAGCATAGCGAAAAGTATTTTACTACTGCGTGCTGAGCAATTGGGGTCTTAGTGTTCTTTTTAATTTAATATTTCCACCTATCTAAAAATCACAACAAACGGAACAGGAGAATAAGACGGAAGATGGCGTCATTACAGTACCGTTCCGGTCATGGACTCGTTATACCAGCTGCAACTGGGTACGATCATCGACAATAATTCCACCCATACCATGAGTCCCCCAAAACAATTTCTGTCCTTTTCCACGATGTTCTCTTGACGTTACTGCGTAAAACGTTCCCTCAAACCTACTGACTCCAAATAACGGACGTTAAGCTCAATCTGCTTTCATCTGTGAATAAAACTCTGCCTCATTTCTTATTCGTCCAACCACTGTTTTCTCGACACCATCGGAAACTGGTCTGTTTCTGTAGTAGTTTCAAAGGTACACAGATTTAAGAGGTTTACGTGCATAGAGCCCACCAGCATTCAACCGTCTTGCCACGATTTGAAGCCAGAAACGTGTTCCAATGTTGTCAAACAGTCGATTACCCAACTGACCACCGTAACTCTGCCAACTGCGTTTTCCGTGAAAAATCCCCCGTGACATCGTCATGTTCGAAAAGGAAAATAGACTGAAAATATCTAAGCCGCCCCGGTGGCGTAGAAGCGATGGCTTCTAACCATTCGTCGGAGTTGGATCCGGGTTCGAATCCCGGTGAGACATGGATGCTGTGTTTGTCTTCAGGCAGTGGCTCTCTCCCTACCCCGGAATCAGTGGCCCTACTGTTTTCTCGACACCATCGGAAACTGGTCTGTTTCTGTAGTAGTTTCAAATGCACAGATTTAAGTGGTTTACGTGCATAGAGCCCACCAGCATTCAACCGTCTTGCCACGATTTGAAGCCAAAAACGTGTTCCAATGTTGTCAAACAGTCGATTACTCAACTGACCACCGTAACTCTGCCAACTGCGAAAAATCCCCCGAGACATCGTCATGTTCGAAAAGGAAAATAGACTGAAAATATCTACGCCGCCCCGGTGGCACAGTGGTCTAAGCGATGGCTTCTGACCATTCGTCGGAGTTAGATCCGGGTTCGAATCCCGGTGAGACATGGATGCTGTGTTTGTCTTCAGGCAGTGGCTCTCTCCCTACCCCAGAACCAGTGGCCCTAAATTAGAGACGGGCAACTGCTTATATCCCATTGAGCTGCACACGGTGTTCGTTAAACATTCAATCGAAAAAAAAATATCTACGCACTTCCTCAATTTCCTTATATTACAACGAATGTACATAATGCTTCCTTCAAAGCATGCATCAACAGTATACAGCGACTGATATTGGGTGACGCTTGTGGTTGTCCTTTTTCTTCGGGATAATGTGTCCGCAGTTTCGAAATAGGCACGCAAAACAAAGCACAACCTATCATCATCGCCGTTGAAAGTTTGAGGTTGCCGCGACGTCTACGCCTCCCATATCTTTCTCTCACGCCCGGGTGATGTCGGACCCGATGTCGAAATGGCTGTATTGCTACCAGGCTGCGATAGGACGTGCCCCGAAAGGGTTAGTTCCTAAAAGAACGATACTACTCCTAAAGAGTGAACCGGAGCGACGCGGCTTCTCCCTGACGCTGATCTTTGTTTCTAGATTCCTGGAATTTGCAACCCAACATTCGATTGCACCAAGTGACCACGACATTCGCTCAAGCTTTATTCTGTCCATTTCTTTAGTTCATTTCACTTTAGTTGATTCGGGGAAGTGTCACATCGTAAATATACGTGCATTTGTGGTAGTAGTTAATATTTGCGATGGATTGGTGGTTCAAGATTGTAACGTAAATAACCAATCAAGAAGGAGTTCCTCTTCTACAACGAAAGTTTCGGAGCCAGTGCCAGGCCCTTCAAAGCCAGACGGCTTGAAAACTAAAGGGGAACAATCTGCTACTGGAAGCAAAACTCGTTACTGTGCCATTAAGAAACGTAAATAGGATGAAAGTTACCTTTCTTTCTAATTTGTAGATGCTAATAGTCAACCTCAGTGCGCTTTGTGTCACAAGACGTTCCAAACAGCCCCATATCTCCAGCTAAATTGCAGTCATTTCGAAACCACACATCCGAGTTGCAAAGATAAAGATGTTTTTTGTTTGTTTGTTTTTTGCGCACAAACTGAATTATTGCAGATTAAAAAAAATATGATTCAGGCATCTCATAGTCCTACCGTAAACTGAAAGGCAACCGAGGTATCTTATACAATTAGTTGCCGGATAGTACAGGCCCACTCAATAGGAGAGAAAGTAGTTAAAACCTGTACTGTTGACTTGGTTAAATCTATATGATCGATGAAAATTTGGCCAAATAAATATTTCTCGTGCCTCTCTCAAATAACGCACTGCCTCACAGGACTAAAGACATAGCAGGCATGTCATACTCATATTTTAAACGAAAAGCAACAAAGGTATCTTATATAATTAGTTGCCGAGTACCTCATGCTGGCGATACGAACACAACAGGAGAGAAAGAGAGAGAGTAGTTAAATCCTGTACTGTCGACTTGGTTAAATATATGATCGATGAAAATTTGGCCATACGAACATTTCTCGTGTCTCTCTCAAGTGACGCAGTGCCTCATCGGATTAAAGACCTAGCAGCTAAGGTGAAGAAATAGCTATTTCGCTGTCTCCAGGATAGAATGCTACTGTTTTCACGGCCTCTGACAAAATTCGTGCTTTCTAGAGAAAGGTGCAGTTCTGGATTGAATGTTTCCGAAACAGTGAGGTTGATAGCTTTCCAACACTTACGGACTTTCTGGAACAGCTCGAAGGAAGTATCCGTGAATATGATGAGATTTTTGAAGAATCCTCCCACACTACAAGAAATAAGTGATGCCCTCTTGCAATACTTCCCGAATACAATGCACGGGGATTTGGAAAAATTATTCATGGCTGAAAGATCCGTTTGCAATTAAAGGTAATACTCGCAGCATGACTGCGAGGAATATCAAAATCTTATCGATATGACATCTGAAACTTCTGAAAAGGCAGCGTTTGACAAACTACCATTCTGGTGAATTTTGGTGCAGCGTCAAGAAACAGTACCCATATCTATCACAGAAACTTGTTAAAATACTCCTTCCTTTTGTCAGAACATATCTGTGCGAGACTTGCTTCTCAACGTAGAGAAGGAACAACTGCACTCGCATTGAGATCAGTAACTCAATCATTTTTCTTACGAATACTTCGGAGCATTTCCAATAGCATTTTCTATGTTTTTTTTTATTTCTGTTGGTTTTTTTATGAAAGAATACTAGAATATCAGGAACATTGTGTCACGTATGTATGCTGTTAGCTAAATAAAACCAATACTTCTCAGGAATGAAACCAATACTTCTGAGATTTCTCAGAAATTAAATTCTCAAATCCTCATCATCTGTATAAACAAAATTCTGCTCTGAATGTAAACATAGGTACAGTAAATATGTTGGACCTCAGCGGCCTCGTCTTTGGTGTGAAAAAGGTTCCGCGGTAACAGAAGTTTGAGAACAGCTGGTCAAGAAGTGGTAGATTAACCTGAAATGATATACAGACGGCGTTTAAGAATTGACAACAGATATAGGAGCTGTTGGCATGTTGCAGCAATAATCGATGTTCTTGCTGCTTTAAGAGTTTTATCCAGTGTAGCAATTTGGTTACACACATGATTTCTACAAAACAGAAATGTTACAGATCGACCCAGGAGTGATGACTTGAGGATAACCACTAGGCAGCAAGATATTTACCATAGAGTAAATGCTCGGAGAAGGCCTAGTATTACCAGTAGCCAAATCTGGGAATCAATTCAAGCTACTTCTAGTGTCACAGTATGTACTGAAACGACGCGGAACAGTCTTCACGAATACGAGCTCAGAAGAGGAAGCCGTTGATGTGCAGCATTGATATCAGCTCACCATCGTCAAAAATGTACCTGGATCTAATAGTACATAGCAGGACCTCTTTATCCTGATACTCGACGAGGACACATGTGGGGGAGATTCGAAACAGGAATGCAACCGTACTATGTGTAGTTCGTCCACCCTTACCATAGGCGGTCAGTTCTGATCTGGGAAGTACTTTTTTTGTGTTTATCAAAGCAAGATGTATGCTTCAGTGTACCGAAATGAGATCATTGTGCTCTTTGTGACACTGCTTCACTGTGCTTCCCGGCATCCTCGTGGGCCGATCCACCCCTGCCTCCACGCCAGTGCTAGGCTACAAGCATTCAGCAGATCGCTAGCCTCGTTTTAGACGCTGTATCTTACACCCTCTGGAATTCGCTTACCGTTGTTTAGAATCACAAACACGTGAAAACCTGAAACGTGACACTCACGTGCTCTTCATTCTAAGAGAGTGTTCCACAATTTGGGCGTAGCCAACTGCGACATTTCGGCAATATCTTCTTTTCGACTAACTGCTGCTATTCTGAAATTTAGTTAACAGAAAAAAAAAAAATTAAGCACTTGCAAGAGTTCTTACAAAATTCAAGGACTGTCATGGACCCTGGAAAAAGGAAACTAAATTCGAGGCGTTGTTAAGGACGGTGGGAACCATGCATAAGGACCGGCTGGGTTGAGTTCGTTGTAGGACCCTGAAACAGCTAAATTTGAGATAAATGATATTTAGTTCATAACTGTAATTAAGCTGTTATTTTCTGTTTGTCCCTCACTTTTAACCCTTTCTGAGCTAAAGTGCGTTGAAGCCAGAATAAAATCTCTGTTATATTTCTCATCTTCTACACTAATACACTTAAGACTGAAAAGGGCAAATAGTTCTAATGTGAGAATCCTGATGAACTTTCTAAATTCTGTGATGCCCCGACTTTCCGTAAGGTAGCGTGAATCCTTTTTTTCTTCGATCGGCTACAGCCGCAGTTATATAATCCGAGATATTCATTGAGTACCTGTAACCGAATCAGAAGTTGTTAATCTTCTTCCTGACTGTTTAAAACCAATGGATCAGAGTTATAGACAATTAACTAAAAAAACTTGCAGAGATCTCAGACAACTCAAAGGAGTATTGCGACTTACATGCCTGGTTTGACCGGGAAAGACAAAGGAACTCATAGATTTGAAAAATGCAGGGCCAGCTTTAGGGCGTTCCCCCCGGGGCTGAGCTGAACTTTATTTTATTAGTAAAATGATAGAGTATGTCTAAAGAAAACCAAGAGGTTATTTGTAATCCGAAATGAAGAGTGATAACGACTGAAGGCGATGAAAGATCTTGTTGTTACTGCAGCAGTACAAATAATCACGGTAGACTATTGTTACAATTTATTACAAAAAAGAGGAGTGTTTTGAATATTGACCTTGTTATCACCGCACGCTTCGGTCGCTTTTGCCAACCTCCCAGAAATTTCGCCTCGTATGTCCCCTTCTGTGAACTTCAGTTTATAGGATATTAACTGACTTCTGACTAAGCAGGAGCACAAGCTTCTCGAAAGTTCTATGGAAATCTAGGCTCTCTGACAGCGGATTTCAAAAACAGCCATCCTCTCGCGAGAGAGGGCCATGAGTGGTCTGGCGTTTAGAGAAACTTTCCTCCTACCAGATTGTCACGGGATCAATTTTAAGTAGGCCAAGCTTCTGTGAACCACCAAAATTTCACGATGCAACATGGGCCAGCCAACCCAGCGGTATTGAAATCTCGCTACAAAGAACACCTGTCCCCTCTTCTCGCACTTCCACTCCCTTCCTAGAATTGCTCGTTGCGACGTTATCGCCTGACACTCTCAACTACGTAGACGCACATTTCCAGTCTCGCACTACTTTTCTAGGCTGTCAATATACTGTTGTGTCTGAGTGTCTAGGATCAATCTAACGTGACTCTTTTTCTGTTACGCAGCACAAATACCAGTGGAACATACAGTACATGCAGATAGTTGTGCCCATACTCTCCTTCAGTACGTGTTAACCCTATAAGAAATTGCTGGCTGCTGTCTCGAGAGAGGGGGATAAATCCTGAGCCATCACACTTTATGTAAAGTGAAAATTTTAAAACGCTTTGTACCATGTGGTTACAATAATGTTTTTCAAATCGCATTAGTATGTGCTAAATTTGCCTAAGGCAGAAATCTTACTCATTTCTCTAGATAATATCTGAAACTATAACTTGAAAGAATAAGCCACAGAAAGTTATTTCACTCTTTGCAAAAAACAAAAACACCAAAAAAAAAAAACAAAAAAAAACGAAGCACCCTGAGAAAGTCGTTCGATCCTGTGAAACTCCGCATGCCAATATCTCCGAGCCGAATATCAAATGATTAAAAGACAACAACCAATGGTTAAATAGTGGCTCGCCATAGCGCATGGAAACTGCGCCTCACGTGAGGTGTATAAAGAGCAAAACTCTCATGCAGGGACAATTATGACAGCGGATTGCGGTGGTACTGACATTCACATACTGTGAGGACACCTCCACGTCGGATCCGTGCACACTACGAGTAGTTGAGCGAGTCTGAAAGAGGACGTGTAATTGGGCTGAGAGAGGCCGGTTGGTCAAGTCGTCTTATTGCTAGGTATTTGGGTCTGAGCGACGTGGCAATCGGACAATGTTGGCACTAATGAGTCGAGGAGAGCACAACCCAGCCACATGCGGTCAGTGGACAGCTCAAGGCAACGACAGAACGCAAGCATCAAGCAGAGCAATTGTGAAAGGCGCACACGAACAGAAACGAAATCGTTGCTCTCAACTATCCGTGGACATGTTGTGTTGTCTACAGGTACCGCAGTGGTCACTCGGACCATTGCCAGAGAAATTCAGGATCGGGTACTGCATTCGAGGAGGCATGCCACTGCCTTACTCTGACACCCGAGCCTCGTCAGCAATGGTTGCAGTGGTGTCAGGCCGTGCTGTCTTCAGTGATGAATCAGGGTTCGCGCTTGGCGCCGATGACGAGCCGGCCAGCTCACGGATCCTGCCTTAACCATGGAACACTGGGAGTGACTGTCTGGAGAGCCATTTCCGACGATAGCCGGACATACTTGATTGCTCTCCGTACCACCTTCATGGCTCAACGGTACGTTGACGACATTCTGCGACCTAATGTGTTGCCATTCATATCGAGTCATCACTGAGCAATTTTTCAAAAGGGCAATGTCCGGCCACAGAAGGCACGGCTAGCCCAGACCTACCTCCGTAATGTGGATACTCTTCCATGGCCAGCCCAATTGCCCGAAATATTATCGATCGAACATGTTTGGGATATGATGGGATGACACCTATACGCCCATCCCAGAATGTTTGAGAACTGGTCCGCGATTTGGACGCCATCTGTCATGTTATACTATAACGAAGTAAATTTCTCCGTCATTTTTAGTCTACGCCGGGATTCGAACCCGAGGCCGCTTATTCTGGAACAAGTCGCTCTACCAACTGAGCTACGCAGACGATTATTCTGATTCCTATCTGCCTTTATGTCGTGTGCGTCCTGCTGGCAGGTACGTCACATCCCCCCCCGAAAGAGGGCCGGGGGGCATGGCCCACGGGTCAGCCGTGACCATGAATCGTTGCAGGCAGCCATCCACTGTAGAACGTGCACTTGAGAACTCCCAGTCAATCTGCTGTGTGGAATGCAACATCACACATTCTTATTTTTCGAAGCGCTGGAGAAGGGATTCTCTGATTTTTCCTGTCTCGCGGTGTGGAAATAACATCACACCATTGCGAGATTTTGAACGGTCGGGTCATCCGGATAGTTCGGGCGCCATTATAACGAAGTGAATTTCTCCGTCATTTTTAGTCTACGCCGGGATTCGAACCCGAGGCCGCTTATTCCGGAACAAGTCGCTCTACCAACTGAGCTACGCAGACGATTATTCTGATTCCTATCTGCCTTTATGTCGTGTGCGTCCTGCTGGCAGGTACGTCACAATACTTAGGACAGTATCCGTGAACTATGCCACTCCGAGTAACCGCTTGTATCCGAGCCAGAGTTGGCGCTACAACGTAGTGACTTTTTCCGTTCGTGTAGCTGTTTTATCCGAATAAATGGCCCAACTGCTCTGGGGTTGCAATAATTTGTTTTCCGATACATGCAAATTGCGCATATAAATTTTCATCTTGATTGACCGATTCCATCGGTGTGCTTCGTTTTTTTTTATTCTTGTGAAGAGTGTATTTAGAAGAAATAGTACAATCTTCAAGAACAATTTATCACTACCATTTTAAAGAAGAGGGTAACCCATGCACGCATCTCAGTCTTACCTATGGATCAGAGACACGGACCTTAACTAACAAAGAACATCTAAAGACCACGACATATTGAAAGAAACGTAACGAGGTTCATGCTTGGCTTAACCAGGAAGGATAGAAAGAACTCATGGTTCCTAAAAATGGTGGAAATTGATCTTGGTAAAAATGCCTGAAATGGCAAAAGACAAGACATATTGTTAAAAGAACTCACCACTGTTGGAGATCTGAAATACTAAACTGGATTTAAAGAGAATATAAAAGACCCAGATTAAGACCATGTGGTCTTATTCTGGGTCAGGGTCTCAGATGGATGAGTGAAATTCTGAAGCACGTCGGATTGACATGGAAAAGACTTTGAAGACAGAACGTTCTGCAAGAAATTTTGTGAGTCCTTCATCAAGCAGTGGATACATCATAATTGCTGAAAAATGCTGACGAATATCATTCACAAAGAACAGAAAATGAAGACATTGAAAAATTAATGGTGTAGGAATAGTTCATATTCCCTTGAAGAATGATTAAACAAACAGTTTAGAACTTTTCGGAAACTTCTTGTACGGAGCTATGCATTGACATTGGGTCTGACAAATGTTGTAGGCCTCCCGGGTGGCGCAGTGATCTAAGCGGTGGCTTCTGATCATTCGTCCGAAAGGGGTCCGGGTTCGAACCCCGGTGAGGCATGGATGTTGTGTTTGTCTTACGGCACTGGCTCTCGCCCTTCCCTGGAACCAGTGGCCCTAAATTAGGGAGTTGTTCACGGTGGCCGTTAAACCTCCAATAAAAAAAATGTTGTTGTTCATTTTTTACATAACTACAGCACAACGTATCATGCTTAAGAAAATAACGTAAAATGAAATATATACCTTACAGTTGTGTGTAACCACTCTAATGATTTCTGGACTATATCCTCCGACAGGCGAACGTATTGTCTTAACAAATGGGTTGAATATAAAATCCGAGAACTGCTGCACGGATCTCATATAACTTTTCTTCTCCACATTTTCACTAATCTTTTCTACAATATCATCGGCAAATGTGCACTCTGAAAGGATCGGGAAAAACAAATTATTTTTATTAGCATTTGCTTATATTGTTCGCAATAATAAATTTATGGAAAAGGTATCAAGGGAAGGGGAAGAATATCGTATGACCTTTATCCCAAGAGCGATAATTCTATGGCACTTCTTGGTCATTGAAAATATAGTAAATGATGCAAGTGCATACCACGGGGCGGAGCCACAAGATGCAAGTCCTGGAGCCGGGCGGGGCCACAAGACAGGACAAAAGAGAGTTTAAATTATGAAGAGCAAAAATGTGGATGAAACTGAAAAAACACAGTTGTGTACTGTGAAATTTATGTGAGCGTACTCAGCGAGCCAGTGGCGACACTAGCCGCTGAGAACTGGGTGGGTTATTAGGGAACTAAACATAATGGGGGAGGGGCACAAATTTAAGTGTTTGGCATAAATTTTGCCAAAAAAAAAATTCCGTTTGTGTGCGATTTACCCGACGCTGATAATGTTATTCCTAGTAAAAACAAGAAAGATGACACCAGATTTTCAGGTGTAATGAGCACGTCTTTTGAATCCGTTCTGATGCGAGTTATATTTATCAAACCTATTATTCACAGTCAATAGAACCGGTGCAGAAAAGAGTAGTATCTGACCGAAGAACGAAGTTTTTCAATCGGGTTTTTAATCACGCAGATATTGCTGTAAACGGAATCGTGAACTTACGTATTCTGAAGACTTGCGCGTTAAAAAAATTTGAATTTATATGAGAAACATTTCGCAGCGGAAACGTTCTCCAACAAGGGAAAGAATTTTTCAAATCGGACTCTTTGAAGCAGAGATATGGACAAATATAAGATATGCATCTACGCCCCTGGTGGAGAAACCATTATATATTTTAAGTAGAAAATATTCCGAAAAAGTTTATCGACGTGAGGGGCATCGGTCCGCGAAAGAATTTTTTCAATCGAATTGACGTTCAATAGCAGTCCGGCTGGCTGGCGGACAGCGGCGGGTTCAATGCTGTCTGGACGCAAATGGTTGCCACTTCCAGCACATGTTGTAATGTCATCACATTTCACACGAAATGAGGTAAGTCCACTTCAGATTTCTTTGCAATATCTTCATTGGTGTTAATATTATTAAAAAATAAATGCCGGGTTCGGTACCGAGTGGAACACTTTGTATTTACTCTATGTATATAACATGGGAACCTGTGATATTGAAGTTTTGAGGTGATTTACAAAAGACTAGTTTTATGCTAATATTGAAATTTCTAAGTAAATTACAGAAACTTTGAATTTGGGAGATGGGTGGATGCATTTCGAAACAAAGCTGAAATTTTGATTAAGACCATGAAACAAAATAGAAAAATAAAATGCACCACTGAATTTGGGAACTCCCAAAAGTTACTATTGTATTGTTTGCGTTGTTTGCGTTAGACGAGTACATACACCTGAAAGTGGAAGAAAAGGTAACTATTGTTTGCATGTGTACCAAATTTGTAAACACTAAAATTTAATGGTATATAATGTACACGTGTTATAACTTTTGGAGGTAAAGAAGTCAAATATAATGGTTAGGACAAAAACTTTGTTTTTATACCACAATTAAATAACTCAGATTTCGTTTCCCACCTCAGTCACTGCTGAGGGGGATGCACTTGAACCATGTGATGAAAATTCGCTCTTAAAATATCTAAAACTTCACTGCACTAAGGTTTAGGTTTTTGAAAGGCCACTTGGCCTATATTTATTTTAAAAACTTAACCAAAAACAACAACAAACACAATAACAAAGTGTTTCAAGAAGTCGGATAATTACCCAGACAACCATGTGTTTTTGTTTTCGAACACTATCATCTTTTAACATTTTTGTCAATTTCACTTTTTGCAACCAGGCCTTATAAAAGCAGACAAAATCAGAAGATACTCCTTTGTTGTATTTATATAAACCATAAAAGGAAGAACACATATTTTTGCCAGAAAATCAAGATTTGCAAAAACACATAAATACTCTTGACTTAGGGAACATAACATAAACACTGTGGATGAGTTTGGACAGCTGAAGTGCAATCTCTCACTCTCTTCATAAATTTATAGATTATTGTATACACAATACAGATTTCATTTCCTTTCGAACACACCCCTTAAACCAGTTTCCTTAACCAACATTAATTTTAAAATTGCAATAACTGAGAAAATAAATTATAAATAACCAAAAGTTACTTCCGTAAACAATCCTACACTACCAAGAAAATTTGCATTAAAACTTAATATACTCAACATTCTAGCATTACTTGATACAAAATCACTCCACTAAACACACTGTACTAAATACCTTACTCAATTACCTCAAAAGTTATCATTACACAATAATGCTGACAAATATACTTAAAATTCACCCTATCGTCTGGAAAAAAATTCAAAATACTTCACTATTCAAACTTGCTCTGAGTACACAATATCCCACTATGTAAACAAAAGGCAAACACTAACTCTCAACACTCCTGGACACAAATTCATACTTATCTGCACTCCCACTGTTCACAAGAATTTAAAATTTACACCTCTAATTCTCACCAGCAACTTATCAACAACTCAATCGAAAAATACAATCTAGTACCATGTAAGCTTGTAGTAATTTTTACTAACTCATGTTGTAAGCCACTGAGGTAACGTGTAGGCAAAACATCTCAGTCAAATTACTAAATTTCACTTAAAAACAAAATTCTCACTGGGAGGAAGTATTATTGAGGCTGAAGGTGAGATTGGGTCGTGAATCCAATTCGACCTATGCACCGAAATGGTAAAATATGTGTTACTATCACCCTGTATTGGTTCTTCACTCTGATTTTGGGACAACATCACATCATTCTCTGATAGGTACCACCTCCTATGAGCCAACGAGCTTACTCGGGCAGAAAACAAATCCCCCAATCTGTTTTCATGCACCCTTTCAGACCAGAGGCATGTCCACATAGGAAAAAGCATCCCACCAGAGTTCTCTTGCCCCCAAAATATCTCATTCTCTATTTTTTGAGAAAACTAAATCAACATCCTCATCTCCAGAAAATTCAATACATCACCCCCTTTTTTCACAGAAAATCACCTCATATATTTCCAGAAAATCACTTCGTATATTTCCTGAAAATCACTTCACATCCATATTTCCAGGAACACACTGTACTCACTCATCTCCCAGAAAATCACTATACCGCAGAACCACTTATTTCCAGAAAAATTCAACACCTATCGCAAATCTATGCATTTCCAGAAATCATCTCCTCCTGAAGAATTCCGACGTTATACAAGGGTAATGTACAGTACAACACTTTATTAACCTAGTCAGCGTGCATGCCTTTTTTAATGTCTCCCACCCATGAAAATTAATTTTCCAGATCCATCTGCTGATATGGTCCCTAGTCACACTAACTATTAAATGGTACAAACAATTTTACACCCCTTTCTTGCCAAACTAGAAAATCACCATAACCTGCCTTTAAGACAAAAAAACTTACTATCAGACTCTTACTTTATACTTACTACTACCAAATACAATTTATACAATATTAAAATTTACCAAGCACACAGAGTTAAATTTCAATAATAATAATAACTGGTTTGAGGAGTTGCTTTTTCATGATAGATTATAACACAATTTGGATTTCAGATATTCCTTACACCTGTAAAAAAACTTACACAGCATAACACTATCATAAAAAAAAACCATGAATGGAAAAACATTTACCTTTTTATTACTTTAGTTTTACTGACCCAAGCGTGGATTATAACTGAAACCTGACCATAGATTATAACTGAAACCACTGTCAAAAACTCATATGTTAAATATTTTAGAGTAACCCTAACATATCTCTTTCTTTTCCTTTTGAAATGCCAAAACAAAATTTCTTTACCTTTTTCCCTGTGCGCAGGCAGCACTGCTCACGTTGGCTCACAACAAGGAAAAGTGTCTCTCCTCTTTCTGTAGCCAGGGTTTAAGGAGGGAGTCTTGGCATGATTTGATGACTTTTTCACCACCACCGTCCGTCTCCTTCGGAGAGATGGTGGCTTATTCCAAAATAACGACGGCCATTGATGACGCCTCCAGTTGTCTCGGTTCAAAATAATTAGCTGGAAACTTTTCTCGATGTCTCAGACGTTCCCTTGTCGAACAGGACGGCAAAAGGAAATTCTCCTGCTGAGGGCATTTTCTTCCTTCAGCCCAACACTGCAGGCGTCCTCTATGAGAGGGATGAATCAATGAACATCTCTTCTCCAGTAATCAATTCCTTGCATTGTTTTTCGCCGTCAGATTCGGGCTGCAAAATCAAATAACGTCCCCACGCCTCGGGAACAAAGTGGCCAGCCATTCTTACTGCCGGCCAGGCCCCAAAGCCCGGCTGGCGGGATTGCCCATCAACGAATTTTTTTTTCTTCTGCTCCTACATCATGGCAGCCCAACGAGAGAGTCAAGAGAGAAAGTGACAATTTCTCAAACTGAAGCTGGGATGCTTAAAACTGCTGCCCCCTATTGGTCAACAGCTTCCCATGGCAACATCAAAATAATCTGTTCCCCATCGGTCAGAGCCCCTGTGCCAAACTCCGGAGAAGAAACACATGGCCTTCCAACGAACTTTTCTCTCCCACGCAAGCCAGGGGTGACACTCTGACCTTCGGGTAGGGGAGTTCTGCCATTCCAAGCTAAAAATAGATTTGCCGTTGGCCTGCATGGGCATTTCTGCAACACTTTTTCTCTGATGCTTCCAAATCCCTTTGCCTAAAATGGCAGACTGGAAGAAAGATTGGGGGGGGGGGGCTTTTGTGCAACCTCTCAGAAATGCTTTTTCCTCATTCCGTGATTAAAACAAATAATTTTGATTTCACAAAGGGGTTGATGCTGTCTTTTGCTCGCCCTTTTTTTTCTTTTACTAACTTACTAAAGAGAAAAAAAAATATGGATCAGGCCAAAAGAAGAAAAAAGAAGTTTAATGCTTATTATTTCCCTTTCTTTTAAGAAATTTTGTTTGCTTGGTCAGGGCCGTTAAGTAAATGAATATGGCCAATTATTCCCTTATCTCACTGCCTCTTCCAAACACAATTTTGAAACGTGGACTGTCTAGTATTTTCATTCTGTGTTTTTTTATTTAATTATTTTCTATCATTTTTATTTTTCGCAAATCTCAGCGAAGTGATCAGGTTCCCCAAGATTTACGAACATGAAAATTCTCGACAGAACAGGAACCATGGATACGAATCCGTAGGGCGAATTACTAAATTTTTCACAATGTCAGCTTACTTAGGTCTCTTTTTTTTTTCTTTCGGAAGGCTGTTTATAAATTTAGTTTGTGTAACCTGACAAGGAATATCTCTCTCTCTTTCTCGTATTTCTCTACTATAATTACAAAAATGGTGTGTTTCTACGACTTTCTTGGAAATTTGTTCAGAGTACTCCCTCCATTTCCCAGAAGTAGTACAAAACACTAAATTTAACAAAAGAAGTAATTTTATATAATAAAATTTCAGTGAATTTGAGAAATTCACTTAGGTTTATCCAAGTTTCCTAAAATCTTAGATGGCTGTACCAGCCATATGTTCCAACATCTTAAATATTTTAATATTTGGCAGCAGAGGGGGGGGGGGGGCTAAAGGGTGTGATCAAAGAAAAGTTCGGTGATTTGAAGCTCACCCCAGCCGACCCGTTGCGCCGGCTTACAGCGGGCAAAGATTTTGCCTGCTAATGAATGCAAAAGGTACCCACTATAAAAAGAAAAAGACAAAACATTAAAAACTAGTTCCGGAAAAGGATAAAAATTATCAATTTACCGCATTTCTTTACACATAGACAGATCTATCTTACTTGTGTCGCCCCGGTGGCGCTAAGTAGTCTAAGATGGCAGTATTGTATTTAAAATCAAAGAAGAAGTAATTAATTTGGATGTAAAGAAAACTGTAGATGATTTATTGGCAATTTACCAACCAACAGCCAAATGTTCTTGATAGAGTTCAGAAGAACGATTGCAAAATTCTGAGGCAGTTGTAGTGTGGAAAAAGTTGGAAAGTATATTGAATGGCATATTAGATGAAAAGAAATTGAAGCTGTTTCATAAAACATATGGTCAAGCTTTATTTTCAGATCCTTTTTGGCCTTCCTGTTTGATCTTCACCTTCAAGGAAAAACCAGAGATCTAACTAGAGCATGATGGCTGCCCCGGGAGCAAAACTCTCTACTTACAATCTTATTGAAATTTGAATTAAAACTTCTGCACCAGTTTCTGGTACAATTTTATCGTTCCGTACTTTTTCATTTGTACATTTACAGAAATTGCATATAATACGTTTTGCCGTTTCAGCAGTCGTAGCATTTAAAATTCATATTTATTCCTCAAAATGGGCATGGTTGTTAGTTGTTCGCATTCAGAAACGATGACGTGCTCTTGTACATTAAGACGGAACGAAAAAAAATTTTTTTTTACTATTAAAATATCTAATAGCGATAGAAAGTTTATTTTAGCTAATCTAAAGAACTATAAAATATCAAAGCAATCATAAAAGTGTTTAAGGTGCCGCAAACTTTTGTGCTTTTTTGGTATATTTTTAAATACACATTTTTTAAGTACACATAACGATAAAAAAGTACGTTTAACAACTGTAGTTGAGTGAAAAAAAATATCAAATCAATCAGACAATTTTATGGAGTGCCATAAACAGGTTGAAATACTTCCTTTGTGTGATTTTTTTGACATTTTCGAACTTTTTGGGTTATTGTTTTTTTTATTATTTATTACTATTTTATTAACTTCATTATTATTCTTTGTATTAACTTTTGGGTTCCGAAATTAGAACAAGAATTTTTAAAAGACCAAAAAACGACCCAGAAAATAGCCATAGGTGAAGTTGATGTCGTAACATCCAGAAATTTAGCATTGAAAGAAAAAAGAAAACTTAAAGCATTAAAGAGAGAAAGAAATTGTAAGGAACCAAAAGTACTGGAAAGGCCGCCCGGTAATGCAGTGGCCTAAGCGATGGCTTCTGATCATTCGTCCGAAAGGGGTCCGGGTTCCAATCCCGGTGAGGCATGGATGTTGTGTTTGTCTTACGGCACTGGCTCTCTCCCTTCCCTGGAACTATTGACCCTCAATTAGGGACGGGCGACTGCTTATAGCCCATTGAGTTGCTCACGGTGGTCTTTAAACCTCCAATCTAAAAAAAAAAAAAAAAAATACTGGAAATGGATGGAATAGATGGAAAGCGTATCGTATGTGAAATAGGTAACAATATGGAAGTAGAAGTAACAAATGTCGTGCTTCGACATCATATGTACCAAGCTCAGAAACGCGCATAAAACTAACTGCCTTCTGTAGCTTTAGTGTTTGATCGAAGTGGTATTTCTGACAACTGCTACAGCAATTGCAAGTGCAGTTCTGCAATATATTGGCTTCGTTAGTGAAGAGGACAATATTAAAGTCATTGATAGAATGAAGATAAGAAGAGAAAGATCAAAGAATCCGAAAAGCTGTTAAGAAGGCCACAAAGAGAGCCTAATAATTGCAACAAACAAAGGATTTTATTTCGACGGAAGGAAAGTCAAAACTGTAGTACAAGAAAAGAGTGGGAGCAAATATTACAGGAAAACCGTTGTAGAAAAACATGTGCCGCTTATTGAGGAGCCTGGATCGAAATATTTGGGGAATGTAACACCACGTTCTAGTACTGGAAAGAATATTAAGGATAGCGTTGTGGCGTTTTATAATAACAATAACTGTTCTTTAGACATCACTTCTGTTGGATGTGATGGAACTGTCACTAACTCTGGTGCTACTGATGGTGTCATCTCTTTATTAGGAAAAGAAATAGAAAAACCGCTACAATGGATGATTTGTGTATTTCATGCAAATGAACTGTCCTTACGTCACTTTTATTTTCTGGATGGAAAGACAAAAGGGCCAAATGAGTTTGGTGGCGAAATAGGCAAGAAACTTAAGAACTGTCAGGAACTACCAGTAATTGAATTCGCTTCAACTGAAAATAACCTGCCTCCCTTGAAAATTAGGAATGACATAAGCATGGGCACAGACCAAAAATACACTGCTGGACAATTGCTAAGGACGGATCATAAACGGCTATATAGCGCATAAAAAAGTAAGTGTGGTTGGATGCCAAGTGAAATAAAATAATGTCAGAATGCCAGGACATTACAAGAAAGACAATTTATTGTGCTCTGAAATCCAGAATGCTTTGAAACGTGTTCAAGGGACAAACAGGCCATTTTGTGCAGAATACGTAAACGTAAAAAAAATGCAATTACCGTCCGCCCGCGTTCCGGCGTAAGATGTCAATACGGGATATGGCCACCATGGAGGGCGATGCAAGATTCCACACGTCGTGTCATGCTTTGCACAACATTATCAAGCAGCTGTTGGGGTAATTTATCCCATTCCTCTGTCAGTGCACGGATGAGGGTGTCCTTGTTTATTGGAGGGCATTGGCGACCAGCAAGACTCCTCTCCAAAGCATCCTACACATTTTCAATGGGATTCAGATCTGGAGAACGTGCTGGCCATACGAGGCGTTGAATATACTCACTCTCAAGACACTCCTGGACAGCGACTGTTCGATGACATGTTGCGTTGTCGTCCATGAAAATGAATCTATCACCGACAGCACCACGGAACATGCGAATATGAGGTAGCAGAACATCATTAATGTATCGTTGGCCAGTCATAGTCCCAGTTGGAAGCACATGGAGGGACGTACGGCCATTGATCATGATGCCAGCCCATACCATGACACTACATGTCGGATATCGGTCCCTTTCCTGTATGTTTGCTGGACAATATGCTGTACCACTATCACGCCAGATCAGTTGTCGTCGACAATCAGACGATAGACTGTATCTACTCTCATCTGAGAAGAGGACAGCAGACCAGTCGTTATCAGTCCAATTGCGATGTTGATGGCACCATTGCAAACGGGCGGTACGGTGACGTCTGGACAATGGGATGCACACAACAGGACGGCGGGCGTATAGTCCTCCTTCATGCAAACGTCTGGTGACAGTTTTTCGGGAGATCCGCTTACCAGTAGCAGCCATAAACGGATTTGCTACCTCACTAGCTGTGCTACGCCGGTGTATTTTTGTTGATAGCACTATGTACCGATCTTCTGCAGGTGTCGTACTGCGAACACGACCTCCCCGTGACGTTTGCCGCAATCTCCATTTGTTTGAAATGATTTCCAAAGCCTTGAAACAACACTGTGGCTGACGTCGAACTCCCTGGCAACATCTGTTATTTTTCGCCCTTCTTCAATTTTGCCAACAATACGGCCACGCGTAAAATCATCTAGGTGATGTCGGGAAGACATACTGAAAATTGCAAGTTCGTCAATTGATTCTTTCCCTTTCAACTTTGCGTTTGAACAACAACGGTCAATATGCGTCAAATCCGTTATATCTCTTATCAGCGCTATGACGTCACGAACAAGTTCGGCAATCCAAAATTTGCATACGCACAACACGTCTTACTGTATCTCGCACTTATGCTAATTTCCACATTTTCCTGCCTTCCATTTTATGGTTGCTATCGTTGTTATTGTCATCCGTCCTTAGCAATTGTCCGGCAGTGTATATTGTGAAAATGTGCATGTAATCTCTAGTGGCGTGTGCCATTATGATCTATCTATGAGGAAACCAGGAAATCTTGCACGTTCAAGGTAGCTGACAATCACAAATGGCATATTTCGTTTGTACGTGAGGACAGAAAATCCACCAGAAAATCTTTGCACAATGGCACGGTACATTCTTAAGTTATATGCGTCTGTCTGGTTTCACATAAACCTGAAACCGTCGTGTATTCATGGCTTAAAGCACTTATGGAGACATATAAAATATTGCCGTTACCTTCCAGAGCATCTTCGGGACGTAATTTATGCAGTCATTCAAAGAAATTGCTACTTTGCAGCACTTGAAAACCTTCTGGTGTTTGACCAACGCAAACATGTGAGAGAGCTAGGCGGCGTACGTCAACTAAAAGCGAGGATGGAACACAAAGGGGGAATAAAAAAATTTCTTATTCCAGCTATTAACTTCAAAGCCGAAGACTATATTGATATGATCACTTGGAACGCCATCAAAGTAACAGAGCCACCAATGAACAAGCATATCAGTGATGAAGAACTAAAACTATTGATAACAAGTACAGGCTGTACAGCACAATCGAACGAAGGCCTTCCATCAGTTGACTTTCACTGTTATCCATGTCGCACACGAGCCGTTGAATGAATGGTAAAGTTAGTTACTGAATCGTCGTTATCCATGTGTGGTTGCTTCTACAAGAGATGGGTCTTTAAAAGCGAAAATACACTGACGGGAAAAAAATCCCAACACCACGAAAAAATAGTTGTAGAGGAATGAAATGGCGGCAATACATTCGTATAGGTAACATTTAATCGATAAAGGTTTTTTTTTTTTTTTTGATTGGAGGTTTAACGACCACCGTGAGCAACTCAAATGGGCTATAAGCAGTCGCCCGTCCCTAATTTAGGGTCACTGGTTCCAGGGAAGGGAGAGAGCCAGTGCCGTAAGACAAACACAACATCCATGCCCGACGGGATTCGAACCCGGACCCCTTACGGACGAATGATCAGGGGCCAACGCCTTGGGCCACTGCGCCACCGGGGCGGCCGATTAAGGTTAGATCACAGCTTATTGTAAGCGCGAGAAGAGCCATTTTAAATGTGAAATGCTGGTACATTAATAACCGGTGTAACCGCCAGAATGTTGAATGCAAGCACGCAAACGTTCATGCATTGTGTCGTACAGGTGCTGGATGTCAGTTTGTGGGATGGAGTTCCATGCCTGTTGCACTTGGTCGGTCAATACAGGGACGGTTAATGCTGGTTGGGGGTGACGCTAGAGTTGTCGTCCAATGATGTCCCATACGTGCACGATTGGTGAAAGATCTGGTGATCTAGCAGGCCACGGCAACATGTCGACACTCTGTAGAGCATGTTGGGTTACAACAGCGGTATGCGGGCGAGCGTTATCCTGTTGGAAAACACCCCCTGGAATGCTGTTCATGAATGGCAGCACAACAGGTTGAATCACCAGACCGACGTACAACTGTGCCGTCAGGGTGCGTGGGATAACCACGAGAGTGCTCCTGCTGTCATAGGAAATTGCTCCCCAGACCATAACTCTAGGTGTAGGACCAGTGTGTCTCAGCCGCAGACAGGTTGGTTGTAGGCGCTCACCTGGTCTCCTTCTAACCAACACACGGCCATCACTGGCACCCAGGCAGAACCGGCTTTCATCAGAAAACACAACAGATTTCCACTCCGTCCTCCAATGAGCTCTAGCTTGACACCACTGACGTCGCAAACGGCAGTGGTTTGGAGTAAGTGGAATACACGCTACAGGGAGTCTGGCTCGGAGCTGTCCTTCAAGTAACCGATTTGTAACAGTTCGTTGTGTCACTGTGGTGGCAACTGCAGCTCGAATTGCTGCCGCAGACGCGGTACGATGCGCCAAGGCCATACGCCGTACACGGCGGTCTTCCCTCTCAGTAGTGCCACGTGGCCGGCCGGAACACGGTCTTCTTGAGGCAGTACCTTCCCTTGACCACCGCTGCCAACAATCATGCGCATTGGCTACATTTCTGCCAAGTCGTTCTGCAATATTGCGGAAAGAAAATCCACCTTCTCGTAGCCCTATTACACGAACTCGTTCAAACTCCGTGAGCTGGTTGATAATGGCTTCTTCGTCTTCTTAAAGACATTCTAGACTAACATCAACACCCTACGTCGAATCTCAACGATAACTAACGCTCACGAACGTTACAGCGCGTATTTACAGCAAACCTGCTTTGCATGTTCCGAGGGGCGCTACTAGCGCCACACGTATGCGCCGAGCGCGAAATTTGCATAGACGTCATCTTACAGATGTACTCTCACCGCCTACCAACTGTCGTTTATCTAACACAACCCCTTCTTGGTGTTGGGATTTTTTTTCCGTCAGTGTATAATCTCGAAAATTTGATGCCAAAATCAAATAGAATCTCGAAAATCGATGCCAAAATTTGAAACTATAAAACATTTCAATATAACAGTAAAGTAACAATACTGTAAGTGAAATTGTTAAAGTGCGCGTTATTCATTTTTGTTTTCCATATTCTGTTGAATATTTTGTAATATTTATCTCAATATATTGATAAAGTTCATCGTGTAGTGAATGCCTATTGTCTATTGTATGTTGCTTTTATAACACATACACCTGCTAGTGTAGTATTTATATCAGTTTTGGATAGAATACTTGTATCCACTGAAATTCCATAAAAAAATAACAAAAATGTGATATATTAACAAATTCATTATACAAAAATAAATTCCTTCTTGGGACGCTTGTGAAAGTTTAAATGAACAATATGATTTTATATTTGTCAAAAATATTATTTAAAAGGGGTTAAATTAAAAATATAGTTTAAAAAATCTTGAAAATTTTGGATTTTTTACTTAAAATCTCATTTTTTAAGGATGTTGCGGCACTTCAAAACATTTTCACAGAGCTTTAAAATTTTGCAGTTTCAATACTGGTCCGAAAAGGCCACTTTTGCCCCCTATTGGAAAACTTAATTTAAAAAACATATTTTAACCACCGTTTTCGTTCCGCCCTGTGGTACATACTTCTCAAGATATGGGTATCGTTCACATTCCTGAAGATATTCTGGGGACTATTATATCATTATTGCGGCTGCGAATCCCGGCAAACTGCATTCGATCCGTTTGGTGCAGTATCGAAGGTCTGAACTAGTTGGGAAAATAAATCTGCACAATCATTCGAAGTTTTACGATTCCCCCCTTAAGAGTTTAAGAACCACTGTGAGCAACTTACTCAATGGGCTATAAGCAGTCGCTTGTCCCTAATTTAAAGCCACTTGCTCCCGTGATGGGTGAAAAGCAGAGCCATAGGACAAACACACCATCCATGCCTCATTCGGGATTTGGGCCCGAACGCACTTCGGACTCATGGTTAGAGGCAAACTCCCTAATTTAGGGTCCCTGGAACCAGGAGCCTTAAATTAGGGACAGGAGATAGCTTATGACCCTTGGAGTTGCTCACGGTGGTCTTTAAACCACGAAGAAAAAAGACAGGTAGGGGAAGGGGCACAATATTTTGTGATTTGCCCAGGGCGTAGAGATGCCTAATTACCCCCTAAATGGGACTATTGCACCTGAAAAAAGAGTTATTGCACAATTTGACAGCAAAAAGTATGGAGATATTCCTGAGTATTATCATTAAGCTTCTGGCACCATTCATCGGAACGATGATGGAAGAAAAAGGGCAGCTTGCAGTAAATTTTTCTCCTGGAATTCCTTTTCCATAGTGAAAAAGTCCATAGAGAAAAGAACTGGAAAGTATTTTGCCATTACAAACAGCAACATTTTCTTCGACTGGAATTGAAAAAAATTCTCAACATGTAACATTGCGCATTCTAAGTTAAGAAATCGGCTAGGAACTCAAAAAGCAGCGAAACTTGTATTTTTGTTCATACTGCTGAACAAATAGTTTCTCTCATCACTTGATTTTTTTTCTGATTCACTGAAAATTTACTCAGAAATTCATGTTTTTCAATCAATATATTATTCTTTGTGGCTTTTATGATTCATATTTAATGGGTAAGTTGTAGATTTTTTAAGCTACACCAATAGTATAATGACTAACACTTTTTTCAGTTTTATGCCTGCTGTGCGTGTTCCGATTTATTTTTAAATGTATGAAAAATAAATCTTTTTTAAATACGAAACATCATTGAAACCTTTAGTAGACATAGTCAATAGAGTAAATCAGTAGTTTAAATACAAAACATCATTGAAAAGTTTACGCGTAAATCAATAGAGTAAATATAATGCATGACATTAAGAAATACCATTCTCATCTTATTGCATTCTCATTTATTATTTGTTATGCGGTGTAACTTAAATTTTAAAAATACACACCATTAAGTCCACCATAAAGAAGAATGTTATTTTGTGTGTTTACGTTGAAGAATAAAGAGGTATTTTAATGTTGAACTGAAACACAACAGTAATTTAAATAAAAAAAATATGATTTTTTATTAAAGAAATCACGATATTTTTCAAACCGTGCTGGCAAGTAGTTCTTTGTCAAGTGGAACACTCTCATATGTTAACATGCCGCCCCGGTGGCGCAGTGGTCTGAGCGATGACCTCTGACCTCTGATCATTCGTCCGAAAGGGGTTCGAGTTCGGATCCCGGTGAGGCATAGATGTTGTTTTTCTCTTACGGCACCGGCTCTCTCCCTTCCCTAGAACCAGTGACCCTAAATTAGGGACGGGCGACTGCTTATATAGCCTTATTGAGTTACTCTCGGTGGTCGTTAAACCTTCAATCAATGAATCATATGCTAATATCTATTACCCACGGGGTTAGCAACCCACAAATACGTGGGGAAGAGATTACTACCTCGTGGGAAACTTAAAGCAGGGAAAAATATGAGGAAAATTTTATGTTTTAAATTTTTGAATACCAGTTAAACACGGAAGAGGTGGGATATAGTGCAATGCTTTTGATAGTGAAAGTGATCCTTATTAGTGCTAATGCACCATGATCATTGTTTAAACGATACAGTTCGAAAATTCGCTGAAGCTCTCAATGTAGATTCTATTATAATCTAATTTGAAACACAGACCTCGAGTTCACAGAAATGGAATTTGCACTGTTGCAATATTATGAACGAAAATTGCATTTGGCTATATACCATTTGAAAACTCTCACATTCTCTACGCACATCTTATCCGTTGGACGTACTTTAAGAACAAACTGGAATTTGAAAAAGGTTGTACTTACGGAATTCGTAATAGTTCAAGGGGTTATCGTGGAATTTAGTGCCGTGTCGAAATATGTCCTCAAACACTTTCTGCAAAGCCAATTCCTTCAAACTGGAAATATTCGTAGATTTCATTTCTTCGGTGACTTCTATCAGCAGTTCTGAAAAATGAAATGAAGGTTAAACAAGGATTTTATTATTGAACATTTATGCTGTAATAACAATAACTTTTGAAACATTTTCAATGCACAGTTCAATGTTCCACATTAAAAATTTTTTGGAAGTCTTTCCCTCTGCCTCACACTACTTGTCAACCAATCGAAGGAGAATTTTTCGTTATTTACGTATGTGACAGAAAATCTTTAATTTGTTTAAGCATTCAGTATAATTTTTTTCTCTCATTATGTTCTTATGTAACAACACGCTGTTGGCCTGCTTTACTTGATAACAGTGCAAAGCCTTAACAAAAAGGGAGGGGGGGGAAGCAGTAACAACTTTTCAAAATAGCATAAGTGTAATGAAAGGCTTCTTCCCGCCCCAACAAATCTCAGCACTGGTCAGCTATTTCCTCATTAAGAAAATTAATTTTCCAAAGCTATTGAAGAGCTGGAAAACGTTCTGTGTAAGTCAAGCGAGAATTCCAATTTAATTTGGGGAAATAAAAGTTCGTTCGTGAATACGAAATAAATGACTTAGTACATTCTTTAGAACAACGGAATTCCTGCATGACTCATGCTGTTTAGAAAAGGACGATAAAGTGGGATTTTGAATAACGCTGCGCTTTTACTTAGGTCTTAAATATTAATTTACAGGCCCTATCTAGGTCTCTTTTACCGTTTTTATGCCACTTATGTTATAATATTCATGACGCTTACATACCTTTTTTTTTCTTTTTTATTGGAAGTTTAACGACCACCGTGAGCAACTCAATAGGCTATAAGCAGTCACCCGCCCTTAATTTAGGGTCATTGGGTCTAGGGAAGGGAAAGAGCCAGTACCTTAAGATAAACATATTATCCATACCTCACGGGATTCGAACCCGGACCCCTTCACGGACGAATGATCATAAGCCAGTGCTTAGACCACTGCGCCACCGAGGCGGAACGCTTACATGTCAAGCCAAGTTATCAATATTGAGCCTCTGCTTTGTCACCAAACATTAATTAATAGGCCCTAGGACTTTTTTTACCCATCACACTAACGTTTTTATCAAACATTAATTAATATGCCCTAGGACTTTTTTACCCATCACACTAATGTTTTTATCAAACGTTAATTAATACGCCCTAGGACTTTTTAATGATTTCTAATCCATCGCACTAAATATTTATGACGTTTACATAACATGTCAAATTATTTATATTGTTCTTTTAGTTGGGCATAAAATATTAATTACTAGGGACTAGGACATCGTAGAACAAAAACTGTTAAAAGGGCCTAGGCCCAGGGCATATGAATTAATATTTGGTACCAAAGTAAAAGCGAATATTACCAACTTTCTTATGTAGACGTTGTAAATATGTAAAATAAATCAGTAAAATAAAGTGCTAAAGGAACCTAGGCTTAAGGCGAAGTAGTTAATATTCAAAGCTATTAACTTGACTTGTTATGTAAACTAGACACTGAAGAATATAAAAACTGTTAAAACGGCCTAGACATCAGGCCTTTTCAGTAGAATTTCTGTTATAGTCTTAATATGTAAGTCTTAATATATATAGTCTCAATATAATAGTAAGTGATAAAAAGTAGTAAATAGGAAGCAATATATTATATAAGCCACAGAGTGTTTAAATCATTCGTCCGGAAGGTGTCGTACCGTTCGGGTTCGAATCTCAGTGAGGCATGGATGTTGTGTTTGTCTTACGGCACTGGCTCTCTCCCTTCCTTGGGACCAGTGGCCCTAAATTAGGGAGGGTGACTGCTTATAGCCCATTAAGTTGCTCACGGTGGTCGTTAAACATCAAATCAAATAAAAAAATAAAATAAAAAAAGAGTGCTTAAAAAAGGACCAGGTGCAGGCTCTTTTGTAGTTATTTTGTAATTTGCCCATGCATTGGAGCACTGAAAGTCGTGTGTTTATGAATTAATATTTTGAAATACCTTTCTGGGTACAGACTTATTTCTCCGGTGCCCCCTCACCACGGTACTTAGGGAGTTCCCTTTGTTTTACTATATTCTTAACTTATTTAGTTCGGGGACTTCGTTAAAGTTACTTTCCGTATAATGCGCCATTCCCTAGTTCACGGTGAAAAAACTGCCGGAGATACTATGCCTTAAGCGTAGTTGAGAGCTAAGCACATGTTCATTCGAACAATGAATTTCTTTCGCCATGTTAGAAACAGACTATTATGGCCTATAATTCTGATTAGCTTTGTCCATCGCTTAGTTGAAATTAAGAAAAACCTCATGTTTCTGCTCGTAAAAAGGGCGTGTTTATTCGAACAATGAATCTCTTCCGCCAATTTGGAAACAAACTACGATGGTCACATAACGTTATATGGTTGAGCGGAGGAAGTACACTGATTAGTTTTGTCCCTTGCCAGGTAGGTATCCAAGAGGGAGGGGGGTCCAGGGTCCGGACCGACCAAAGATTTCCCAACAGCAACAAAAAAAATGTAGATTTATTATTTTTTTTTAATATTTGTCCTCAAAATTAATTTTACGAATAGATTGCTAGATAAAGTGGCAAACAAATCTATAACTTTAAAAGATTAACATTAACAAATTTTGGGACAACAGGTGAGGAGCGGAATTTTCGGTAGTATCCAGCAGCAGAGTGTATTGAGAGCCGTCTGCTCCAATCAGCAGTGAGAATCTCCGTCTTCCCAGTTTTTTTTTACACGCTCCACCCCTCCCTCCAACATGTCTGGCTTTGGTAGTTCACATTTCTGCCGCATCTAGAAATGAACTTGTTGGACGATTTGTCGCATATCTAATCTAACTATAATAGCTGCTTCAGAAGGGCATCCTGTCGCTATCCGTTCAGTCACTGTAACCTGTGAAAGTGTAACTGTTTTAGTAGTTTTGTGGTTTTGTTGAATCATAGAAACGAAGCATACGATGGACAGCTTTCTCCCCGCCCTGTAGTAGTAGAAGTAAGTCCATGAAAAAAAATTCAGAAATTTAATTTGAAAATTGATGTTCCGTCAAGAAACGATTGCAATCTAAGTGTAACTCATCGTAGTATTGGTGCAGAGCGTAATCGCAGTGATTTTTCCTGACTTATCAACTGTAATGAGAAAGCTTCCGCTGTTTTACTTAACCTCAATGTTTTTTATATTAGTGTTTTAGCGGCAAAGTTTAATAAAACATTGGAAGATACACAATCCATTTCTTCAGAATCAGATGTGATATACCGAATATACTAACATCTGACTTAATCTCTAAGGCACCTTTTGTTTTTCCTACTCCAGAATTTAACAAGAAGAAATTAAAATTCCAAGAGAAATAGGGTGGCAAACGGAAATAGCTTGCCTATTCAAAGGAACAAGGGGGTGCCCATTGCAAACTGTGCATCATTTCCCGTCAAGAAACGATTGGCTATGGTGGCAACGAGAAGGTTGGAGTCCTGGAGTCACCTCCTTTCAAGAAATGGGACGAAGCTTCGTTGCTGCTGCAGATAACTTTGTGTTTGTGATGAAAGGGAAATGGATAATATTGTGCATCATATAGATTCCCAACAGAAAAAGGAGCGAAAGAAAAACAGAGCTGCGTTGAGACTTATTACTGAAACCATACTATTCGGTGGGGAACAAGAACTTGCTCTTCAAGATGATGAGGACTGTGGCCCCCTTCCTCTACGAAAACCTCCCACAAAGGGTGGAAACTTTCGTGCTCTATTACGTTTTCGTGCAAACTCTGGGCATGATAATTAATTTTTTGAAAAAACACGCAATATATTGCTCTAAACATGCGTCTTGTATTAGTTAAATCTTTCAAAATGAAGTTATTGAAGCATGCGGATCTCTTATTCAGAATTCTCTTGTAAATGAAATAAGCAATTCAGGCTGCTTAAGTTTTCTGGCTGATGAAACTTTAGATGCATTTCAAACTGAACAATTATCATTTTTTGCAAGGTATGTGAATTTCGAAACATATTTTAGGGGAGGATTTTTTATATTTTCTCCTTGTGCATGATTTAACCGTTGATAGTTTAACATATGTAATTTTAGATAGTTGCACAATAGTTATCAGCCTTCATTGATACGAGTAAACTTGTTGATCAAGTTTACGATGGGGTTGCCAATATGGCAAGTAAATTGAATGGGGTACAAGCAAAAGTGAAGGAAAGATTTCCAACAGCTATGTACGTCCGTCGTGCATTGCGCAAATGATCGGCTCAATCTGAAGCTTTCAAACGGAAAGTGAGTTTATTGTGTCCGAAATTGTTTTGGGGTTCTGAACGAGGTGAGCAACTTATTACCAAGAAATTCTTTTGCTGGTAACATACTCAAAGAAAACATAAAAATACTTACTTCAAGTAGCAAAAAAAGTAGATTAGTTAGCGTGCGTGAAACTGGATTTGTTAAAAGACACGTATAACGAAGTAAATTTCTCCCTCATTTCTATCCGCGCCGGGACTCGAACCCGGGTCCCCTCATTCCGGAATAAGTCACTCTACTAATTGAGCTACGCGGACGATTGTTCTGACTGCTATCTGCCTTTATGTCGTGTGCGTCATGTTGGCAGGTACGTCACATCTGCCCCCCCACCACCACCGAAAGAGGGCCGGGAGCATGGCCTACGAGTCAGCCGTGACCATGAATTGTTGCACGCAGCCATCCGCTGTAGAACGTGCACTCCCAGTCAATCTAGTGTGTGGAATGCAACATTCTCTGATTTTTCCTATCTCGCGGTGTGGAAAACATCACACCATTGCGAGATTTTGAACTGCCGGGTCATCCGGAAAGTTCGGGCGCCATTATAACGAAGTAAATTTCTCCGTCATTTCTCTCCGCGCTGGGACCCGAACCCGGGTCCCCTCATTCCGGAATTAGTCACTCTACCAATTGAGCTACGCCGACGTTTGTTCTGACTGCTATCTGCCTTTATGTCGTGTGCGTCCTGCTGGCAGGTACGTCACATACCCCTCCCCCGAAAGAGGGCCGGGGGCATGGCCTACGAGTCAGCCGTGACCATGAATTGTTGCACGCAGCCATCCGCTGTAGAACGTGCACTCCCAGTCAATCTAGTGTGTGGAATGCAACATTCTCTGATTTTTCCTATCTCGCGGTGTGGAAAAAACATCACACCATTGCGAGATTTTGAACTGCCGGGTCATCCGGAAAGTTCGGGCGCCATTATAACGAAGTAAATTTCTCCGTCATTTCTCTCCGCGCTGGGACCCGAACCCGGGTCCCCTCATTCCGGAATAAGTCACTCTACCAATTGAGCTACGCGGACGTTTGTTCTGACTGCTATCTACCTTTATGTCGTGTGCGTCCTGCTGGCAGGTACGTCTCACACGACTCAGTAATTTTTGTAGTCGAACTGTTTAAACCAATATACTATACTGTGCAAATTAATTGGGACAAAGTAAAAAATCACTCTTTTTTCCAAAACTATGCCTTTATATCATTCTATGCCTTGATATACACTGATAAATACCTGTATTAGTATGAAGTATGTCCTCCTTTAGCAGAAATGACCTCTTGAATTCGTTTTGGCATTGACTCCACTAATTGAGTGCACATAGTTTTGACTTAATAATCGTGGAACCACACTTTTATAGCATTCGTTATCATGCGTTCTTTGGTTGTACAGTCCTTTTTACCTAAACGTCTCATCAAAATATTCCACAATTCCACATGGGAATTAAGTCTGATGAATTTTCAGGCCAATCAAGCAAATAAATTTGATTTTCCAGCATGAAATTCTTGACCAATTTCGAAGTGTGGCATGGGGCCAAGTCATGTTGAAATGTCCCGTCAAAAGTTACCAAGAATGGAACAATCCTACGTTGTAATATTTCTACGTACTTGGCTGAATTCATTACACCTTGAACAAGAACTAAGCTTCCAGTGCCATTTGATGTGAAAAAATCCCAAAACATGTTTTACAGGTTGTTTGACATGTTCAGGTCTTAAGGGTTCACAGTTGCTTCGTCTAATGACATTTGCTTGGTAACCGTGCACAAATAAATGAGTTTCATCACTGAATTACCTTTTTCCGGTCGTCAACAGTCCATGATTTATATTTTTTGGCCCATGCTAAACGTTTTATCTTCATTTTCGCATTCAAATATTGTTTTTTCGTTAATCTTCTTGCCTTCCGGCCAACTTCCAGAAGCCTACGGCGTACAGTTGAATCACTAACATCACAACCACTAGCCAATAAATCTCTTTGAAGATCGGTGCTTGTTTTTTTTTTTTTTTGGATTCATTTTACTATTTCTGATTAGATATTATCGGTTCGTGGAGTTGTTTTTCGTTTTCTTCCACATTTACTTCTCCTTTTTGGAGACGATGATCCAGATGAATTGTATCGCGTAAGCAGTCTTGATACACTTGATTTACCGACACCAACTTCAGAAGCGATATCTCTCACTGTCATAGAAGTGTGATCCTTCAGAGCAATTATTTTTGCACGCTTCTTTGGGGAAATATCCATTTTTCAATACACGAAAGCGACACGTGCTCACAGAGAGCAAAAACTAACATCCACCTGTCACACACGAAAGCTCGCAACTGAAGCTGAAGTGCCTATTTCCTGTTTAAAACCGGTGAAACCACATTCTTACTATCACGTCATAACAGTCACACCACCTCACAGCTGATAAAACCGGTTTACGTGGGTTTCAGACATCAACTGGCGATCACATTACAATTCTGAGAATAAAATAGCTTGTCCCAATTAATTTGCACGGTATAGTAGTTATCAGCCTTCATGAATTAGCGGAACTTGATCGAGCCATTTCTACTAAAACAGAAACACTTTTGGCATCAGTAGAAAAAGGGCAATTCTTAATACCACTGCTTGTGTGTGAAAAGCTTTTTAATGTTACACTACCTCTATCAATATACCTTCAGAATCCCGCCCAGGATTTAACTTCCGCTTTTCTTATAAATATAATAAATTATTTATAAGAAAAGCGGAAGTTAAATCAGGATTTAACTTCCGCTTTTCTTATAAATAATTATAAAACGAATGTGATGAATGTGAGTAGTAGAAAAGGACCGATTCTGGCTTAAATAGCAGCACATAGACTTAACATTAGGCTGCTACTTTTTTCAGCAGCCTCTAGTAGCAGCCAGTAGCAGCCGGATGGATGGATGGGGGCGTGGTCAGTAGCAGCCTCTAATTCCCCGCTGCAATTTTCTCCCTCCGACCGAAGGGTGTGCTTATCTCCGAAGATAGTAGTATTTATTGGACTTTGTCGAATTTTGGGGAAATCAATGAAGGTTTATTCCTTTATTCCTTTTTTTTTTAAATTTAATGAAGGTTTATTCATTATTTTTTCCTGTCTCTCGACCCACCTCCTTAGGTTATTGTTATATAAAACGTTTTTCCCTCGTAATTTGTTCATGTATTTTTTTTTTTGATTAGTTTTCATGAATTCCTCATGTGTCTTCCCTAATGAAAATTATGTAGGGTAAGTATAATTTCTCTTTTTTTTTTTTCTCTCGAATAATACGTTCATGTCCTCATCTCAAGAAATGTTATTATATCTTATTTTTGTTCATAAATGTTTGATTTTGAGAGATGGCAACGCCCGAGTGGGAAAGGGGTTGGATATAGGGGGATGGCAACTCGATGTGTTGCCCCTAGCGGTGCTTCTTGGAACTTTCGATTGATCTTTGATTTTGAGGGATGGCAACGGCCGAGTGGGAAAGGTGTTGGATATAGGGGGATGCCAACTCGATGTACTACCCCCTAGCGATGCTTCTTGGAACTTTCGATGGATCTTTGATTTTGGGGGATGGCAACGACCGAGTGGGGAAAGGGCACTTCGTAGGTGTTAAATATGATGATGCTTCTTGGAACTTTATTATTTCGATGGATCTTTGATTTTGAGGGATGGCAACGACTGAGTGGGGTCCGTTGGGAATTTTTGCATTTATTCCTGTGGTTTGCAAGCAAGATTTCCCCCTCTTCAATACTATTTTTCCCCCGGAGGAAATTTTTACGTAACGATGCTGGGGAATTTTCTTTCCAAGGGAATAAAAATGCTCCTAAGGTCTTAGCGAGGTTCTAACTCACGATGATTTGGTTTCCAAAAATAGTCAGGGGGTCAAATGGTTTTCGTGTACTACGTATTCCCTATATATATTTTTAAATTACTTTTACGTTATTTCTTCATGTGTTTTTATATATTTTTTGTATGTTTTGAGGGAGTTTTTTCGTGTAGATGTAATGAATTTTCTGGGGAACTTTTCTTTTTCCTCCATTCAATTTTATTTCAGACCATGAGACGAGGAAATGCTTCTTTAGAAATTATTTCGTTCTTGTTCGCAGTAATTACTGGACATAGACTTCATGTTAATTCTGAGTCTTTCACCCCTGCAATAATATTTTCTCTTAATTTTTTCGTATGTTCAAGAACTCTACAGATCTTTCCCAGTGAAAATTCTGCTCAAACAATATTTTCGGTCTTTATTTCCTTATAGCTTCCCAATTTCCGATATTTTTCTTCCTCTATCTTTGAAATTTCATTAAACTTCTCAATAGGTCAGGATTCTTTTTTCTTGGACAAACTTATGAGTCCCTTTTTTCAGACTATCTTTTTTTTCCATTTCATTTCAGCAAACGATTATTTTAGATGCAACAAATCGTCAGATTTTGGTTTCCTTATATAGCATATTTTCCAACTTGCTTAAAAATATTCCTCAAAGCTTGCATGCATGTCAAATATACATTTTTTTATTCTTTCGTAGTTAGCCATACTTTTCGTGGACTTGTTCGACAGGAAAGCATTCAATGTCAAGACATACAATCTAAAACCTTTTTCTTTCGATAAAATTTGTGTTCTTTGGGCTGAAAATTTTTCTGTCTCATCCGAAAAAACATTCATTCTAGAGGCAAAGCGACTAATTCCGTTCTTCCCATAAACATTATTTTTTTATTTATTTGATATTCAGAGTTGTATACATTTACTATCCAAAAAAGAGATATATTTAATGTAAAGGTATATTCTTCCAAGATGGGGAAATATATATATATATTAGTTCATATCCAGTTAAAGGAAATGCATCTTTATATTTCAATATGAAAAAAGAAGCCCTATAAGTGAAAGCTCAACCTAAAGACGGATAGATTGTTCACACTCTCTCTACTCTATGACATTTCTTTACTGAATGAACCATGACCTTTTTTTTTTCATGAACTGCTTTAAAATCTTCGTTCTCACTTTACTATTGTCAGATTCCATGTCCCTCCAGTTCTTTACTGAGAAACAGAAGCATTTATTCAATTTTAATTTATTAAGAGAGTAGAACTCTTTTATGCTTTCGAAGTACTTTCAAGTCTTTCATTACGAAAATTTTCATTGTCATGAAAGAAGTCATAATCGAGATGATTTACTATCGTTTCAATGAAAGTGTTTACGCATTCATTGCTATGATGTCAGAGCAATATTAAGAGAGTAGAACTCTTTTAGGCTTTCGAAATACTTTCAAGTCTTTCATTACGAAAATTTTCATTGTCATGAAAGAAGTCATAATCGAGATGATTTACTATCGTTTCAATGAAAGTGTTTACGCATTCATTGCTATGATGTCAGAGCAATATTAAGAGAGTAGAACTCTTTTAGGCTTTCGAAGTACTTTCAAGTCTTTCATTACGAAAATTTTCATTGTCATGAAAGAAGTCATAATCGAGATGATTTACTATCGTTTCAATGAAAGTGTTTACGCCTTCATTGCTATGATGTCAGATTTCATTTTCTTATACTTCGAACAGAAATGAGTTTGAATCATTCGTCGAGAAAACATTTCTTTCATATATATATATATATATATATATATATATATATATATATATATTGCCTCCGAATCAAACGAACTCAAAAAAATAAGAGACGCACTTTAATATTTTTTCCTCTTATGAGAGGAATACGGGAATATGATACCACAATTAAAGAATATCGACTTTCCTCTCAACACCTTACATTTACGTTTTTTTTTTTTTTTTTTTCAATAAGCTATTTCTATATTTTTACAACTGAATAGAATTATTTATTGAAAAATTCTAAGTAAGACGAAAAATGGTTTTGTTGATTTCCTAAGAGGATGATTTTGGAAATTTCGTTTTCTGGCAATTGTAAAAATCTCATAGAATAACATGGGAAAACTAGCATGCATAAAAGACTGTTTTGGATCGAGTAAATTGAAAGAATTTTATAAAGTTCATTTCAGAAAAGTACATTCCTTCCTAGTGTCAAAACGAATCACTTCGTTTTTCTAAGATACACTTTGGAATCTTATAAAAGTGCATAGGGTCAAAAACGATGTTGATGATTTTACTAAGATGACAGATTTCGGATTTCTTATGATAGAAAATACAGTGAATTTCCCATTGAATAACATGGGAAACTGCGAAATTTAAAAAGTACGTTTTCGTTCAAGTAAAATATTTTAAAAGTCTTTTTTCGAATCAGTTGAAAACAGACAGGGTGTGTTTCTGAACAGCTCATTATTTCCCAAGATCAAAACGAATCACTTCGTTTTTTTCCTAATGTGAGTTTCTGAAAGAAGTAAAAATAGCTTAGGTAGAAAATTGGAAAGATATATTCATGAATCCTAGACTGGTTATTTTCGTATAGCTAGAGGGTCTTCAGTGAGAGCACTTATTCTCTTTTCAAACTAAGAGAATGAAGTGTAGTCAGTTTGAAAAAAATTTCAAACTCCCCTAAATTTAACCTTTTGTCCTGGTTTCGACTCAATACTGTAAAGCATTGCTCTCAGACCAGTTGAATTCCAGGCCCTTAATGAAATACATTAAGCCTTTCCCTTAAAAATAAGCAATCTCTTCTTCAATACCTGATCCCCAATAAATTTCTTTAAGAGTTATTCATTCACACTTTTACTTTTAAAAACTTGAAATTCGTTATTATTTAACTCATTACAAAAAATGAAACTCATTCATACAGAAAAAATATAAATGAATAAAAATAAATAAAGCAGTCCTAAAAAGACACTGTTTTTCTGGTTCCCCTTCATACAGCTGCTCCATGGTCCTTATAAGGATTTTTTTTTTACCTGCTGATATCTCAGCACATTGACTTCACAGTCTCTAGCAAGTTCTTTACAATTATGCTTTCCAAGAACGCTTTGGACGGGAAATGGTCTCCAGTGACTGCAACAAAAGATTCTGCTAGAATCTTGGGTTTAAGCAATGCAACGGCATCATCGAAATACTTTTGCCACTTGGATTCGGGGTGGCATATGCACAGCTGTGGGACGTGATGTTTGCGAATATGCGATTTGGGGGTTGGTGGCACTCCATACAATAACATAAGTTATTGACATGTTCCTGAAGGCGATCCCTAACCATATCAGCAAGCATGATGAAAAACTCTTCATCTGAGATGGAAGCAACAGGGGAAGAAGTCCTTGGATGGAGGCAAAACAGCCTTTCTAAAGACAGGTCCAAATAGTAGTTGAGTAATGCTATCCCATATTTTTCCACATCGATCAATAAGAGTTCCAAATTGTTGACAAGTCAGCTTTATCGGAACAGGATTCAATCGACGAAAACCATGAATTCTGGGGGAAAGCACTTCTAACGTGTAACTGCCAGAAGCATCTAAGAGGGAAGGACAGCAGGAAACGATAAGTTCACGATTAATCAAGATGTCACAATTCATGCCTTGAATCCAGTGTGATTTTCCCATGAATTTTCGGAACGTTGAAGCTGACATTGTTATTCCATTCTTAGAAGGGTAGAAAGATCTTATAAAAGTGCATGGGGATCAAAAAACGATTTTGATGATTTTACTAAGATGACAGATTTCGGATTTCTTATGATAGAAAATACAGTGAATTTCCCATTGAATAACATGGGAAACTACGAAATTTAAGAAGCACGTTTTCATTCAAGTAAAATATTTTAAAAGGTAATCAGTTGAAAACAGACAGGGAGTGTTTCTGAACAGATCATTATTTCCTAAAATCAAAACGAGTCACTTCGTTTTTTCCTAACGTACGTTTCTGAAAGAAGTAAAAATAGTTTAACTAGAAAATTGGAAAGAATTTTTTATGATTCCTAGACTGTTTATTTTTTTATAACTAGAGGGGTCAACAGTGAGAGCACTTATTCTCTTTACAAACTAAGAGAATGAAGTGTAGTCAGTTTGAAAAAAAATTTCAAACTCCCCTAAATTTAGCCTTTTGTCCTGGTTTCGACTCAATACTGTAAAGCATTGCTCTCAGACCAGTTGAATTCCTGGCCCTTAATGAAATACATTAAGCCTTTCCCTTAAAAATAAGCAATCTCTTCTTCAATACCAGATCCCCAATAAATTTCTTTAAGAGTTATTCATTCTTCCTTTTACTTTTAAAACTTGAAATTCGTTATTATTTAACTCCTTATAAAAATGAAACACATTCACACTTTTACTTTAAAAAACTTGAAATAACTTCATACAAAAATGAAACCCATTCACTTTTTTACTTTTAAAATTATAGAAAAAATAGATGGTACAGAACATAGGTTCACTTTCTCATTCACACTCATGCATACAGAAAACAAAATTAAATAGTGCTATTTGAGCTGCATGGAGGTGTCAAGATGGGTGGGAAAAACCTCCATCTATCATTCAATTGGACTAAAACTGTTGAAGGATGTGAGCTATTCTCACTAGCTCCTCCATGCAAGCTGTCTGACTCGAGGTTGACCACCCCAGTCGGTGATTTTAATTCAATCATTTCAACTTCGGAATCTGAATCCCAAGTAAGATCAATCATTTCAACTTCGGAATCTGAATCCCAAGTAAGATCAATAATTTCAACTTCGGAATCTGAATCCCAAGTAAGATTAATAATTTCCGGATCTTCAGAAGTTAAGTCAACAACCTCCGGCTCTTGGGTAGAGTCTTCCACAACCCAGAAGTTTTGCCACTGTGAGGGGGAGGAAGAGACCTAATCCACTGATTAACGTAGAAATCGTCTCTAGATTCCTGGAGGAGAGAAAAAATATATATATAAAATATATATATAATAAGAAATAAAAAAATAAAACCCTACATCCTAGATAAAGCAAAAAGAAAAATTAAAAATATTCTTACCAAGTCGAAGTCCAGGGGAGATGTAGGGGATTTATTTCCTTTCAACATCTTCGATTCTAATAGCATGCGTTACTTCAAAGAAAACTTCGAGAAGCTGTGGGAATCTGAGATCTCTCTTGCTACTATTATACTCGCAGAAGGATTGATAATGAGGGATCATGTGATAACATACACTGAATAGATTGGTCTTTGAGGTCAACTTAAATCGACAGATCGCTCTATTTTATAACTTTCCATTGTACAGGAAATAACATCTTTCTCAAACACCATAGTTCATGGGACCTTCTTAGGAGGTAAAAATATTCTAACGCGTATCTAATCAATGTTCTGTATACTTAAGACCAAGCGTAAATGGAATCGATAGCACTCTTCCTCCCTGAACGAAATGACGTCTGCATACATCTCAAAATCCTTTGTTCCCTAAGTCAAACGCATGGAGGGAAAATCAAGTAATCTTATCTGTATTCCTTCGTTGAAAGTGTATGTTTGTTTAGAAAAGATACAAAACATTTCCTTTCTCAAGTTAAATTCGAATCAGCATTACATTAGATTGAGGGTTCACGTGTTAAAAGCAACACAATCGTAGTTGTTTACCAAAAGTTAGATTACAAATTTCCTGTGAAAGAGGAAACTATGATATTGAATGCTGGAAATCAGATTCCTTTCTGAAGCAAATCAAAACTGATTGAAAAGAGTCTGTACAATAGACAAAAAGGAAATACAAAAAAATCCCCTGAGAAGTACTTCAGAAATAAATCTCAAAGCAGAGAAAAATAAAAATATGCTAGATTAAAGAGTAACGTAGGTCAGATAAAAGAAATGGCAGAAAAAAGAAATATGTTAGGAAAAAAAAAATAACTCCCCATTAAATGTACTTCGAATCAGCATTACATTGGAGGAAGGGTGCTAAATGTCAGGTTTCGAGTGGAAACTCATATCCTTTTCTTTGAAATTCAAAGTATCCTGTCTAAAAGATAAGAAAGTAATGCAAAAATGTTAATACCCCAAAAGCAACATGACTAAATGAGACATGGGCTGAAGTACAAACCGAAGTTTCCTGATTTATTCATTATAACTTTTATCCGGAGAAAATATATATATTCTAAGTTGGGGAGTCGGAAAAAAGTTATAATGAATAAATCAGGAAACTTCGGTTTGTACTTCAGCCCATGTCTCATTTAGTCATGTTGCTTTTGGGGTATTAACATTTTTGCATTACTTTCTTATCTTTTAGACAGGATACTTTGAATTTCAAAGAAAAGGATATGAGTTTCCACTCGAAACCTGACATTTAGCACCCTTCCTCCAATGTAATGCTGATTCGAAGTACATTTAATGGGGAGTTATTTTTTTTCCTAACATATTTCTTTTTTCTGCCATTTCTTTTATCTGACCTACGTTACTCTTTAATCTAGCATATTTTTATTTTTCTCTGCTTTGAGATTTATTTCTGAAGTACTTCGCAGGGGATTTTTATTTTGTATTTCCTTTTTGTCTATTGTACAGACTCTTTTCAATCAGTTTTGATTTGCTTCAGAAAGAAATCTGATTTCCAGCATTCAATATCATAGTTTCCTCTTTCACAGGAAATTTGTAATCTACCTTTTGGTAAACAACTACGATTGTGTCGCTTTTAACACGTGAACCCTCAATCTAATGTAATGCTGATTCGAATTTAACTTGAGAAAGGAAATGTTTTGTATCTTTTCTAAACAAACATACACTTTCAACGAAGGAATACAGATAAGATTACTTGATTTTCCCTCCATGCGTTTGACTTAGGGAACAAAGGATTTTGAGATGTATGCAGACGTCATTTCCTTCAGGGAGGAAGAGTGCTATCGATTCCATTTACGCTTGGTCTTAAGTATACAGAACATTGATTAGATACGCGTTAGAATATTTTTACCTCCTAAGAAGGTCCCATGAACTATGGTGTTTGAGAAAGATGTTATTTCCTGTACAATGGAAAGTTATAAAATAGAGCGATCTGTCGATTTAAGTTGACCTCAAAGACCAATCTATTCAGTGTATGTTATCACATGATCCCTCCTTATCAATCCTTCTGCGAGTATAATAGTAGCAAGAGAGATCTCAGATTCCCACAGCTTCTCGAAGTTTTCTTTGAAGTAACGCATGCTATTAGAATCGAAGATGTTGAAAGGAAATAAATCCCCTACATCTCCCCTGGACTTCGACTCGGTAAGAATATTTTTAATTTTTGTTTTTGCTTTATCTAGGATGTAGGGTTTTATTTTTTTTTATTTCTTATTATATATATATTTTATATATATATTTTTCTCTCCTCCAGGAATCTAGAGACGATTTCTACGTCAATCAGTGGATTAGGTCTCTTCCTCCCCTCACAGTGGGAAAACTTCTGGGTTGTGGAAGACACTACCCAAGAGCCGGAGGTTGTTGACTTAACTTCTGAAGATCCGGAAATTATTGATCTTACTTGGGATTCAGATTCCGAAGTTGAAATTATTGATCTTACTTGGGATTCAGATTCCGAAGTTGAAATGATTGAATTAAAATCACCGACTGGGGTGGTCAACCTCGAGTCAGACAGCTTGCATGGAGGAGCTAGTGAGAATAGCTCACATCCTTCAACAGTTTTAGTCCAATTGAATGATAGATGGAGGTTTTTCCCACCCATCTTGACACCTCCATGCAGCTCAAATAGCACTATTTAATTTTGTTTTCTGTATGCATGAGTGTGAATGAGAAAGTGAACCTATGTTCTGTACCATCTATTTTTTCTATAATTTTAAAAGTAAAAAAGTGAATGGGTTTCATTTTTGTATGAAGTTATTTCAAGTTTTTTAAAGTAAAAGTGTGAATGTGTTTCATTTTTATAAGGAGTTAAATAATAACGAATTTCAAGTTTTAAAAGTAAAAGGAAGAATGAATAACTCTTAAAGAAATTTATTGGGGATCTGGTATTGAAGAAGAGATTGCTTATTTTTAAGGGAAAGGCTTAATGTATTTCATTAAGGGCCAGGAATTCAACTGGTCTGAGAGCAATGCTTTACAGTATTGAGTCGAAACCAGGACAAAAGACTAAATTTAGGAGAGTTTGAAATTTTTTTTCAAACTGACTACACTTCATTCTCTTAGTTTGTAAAGAGAATAAGTGCTCTCACTGACGACCCCTCTAGTTATAAAAAAATAAACAGTCTAGGAATCATAAAAAATTCTTTCCAATTTTCTAGCTAAACTATTTTTACTTCTTTCAGAAACGTACGTTAGGAAAAAACGAAGTGACTCGTTTTGATTTTAGGAAATAATGATCTGTTCAGAAACACTCCCTGTCTGTTTTCAACTGATTACCTTTTAAAATATTTTACTTGAATGAAAACGTGCTTCTTAAATTTCGTAGTTTCCCATGTTATTCAATGGGAAATTCACTGTATTTTCTATCATAAGAAATCCGAAATCTGTCATCTTAGTAAAATCATCAAAATCGTTTTTTGATCCCCATGCACTTTTATAAGATCTTTCTACCCTTCTAAGAATGGAATAACAATGTCAGCTTCAACGTTCCGAAAATTCATGGGAAAATCACACTGGATTCAAGGCATGAATTGTGACATCTTGATTAATCGTGAACTTATCGTTTCCTGCTGTCCTTCCCTCTTAGATGCTTCTGGCAGTTACACGTTAGAAGTGCTTTCCCCCAGAATTCATGGTTTTCGTCGATTGAATCCTGTTCCGATAAAGCTAACTTGTCAACAATTTGGAACTCTTATTGATCGATGTGGAAAAATATGGGATAGCATTACTCAACTACTATTTGGACCTGTCTTTAGAAAGGCTGTTTTGCTCCATCCAAGGACTTCTTCCCCTGTTGCTTCCATCTCAGATGAAGAGTTTTTCATCATGCTTGCTGATATGGTTAGGGATCGCCTTCAGGAACATGTCAATAACTTATATTATTGTATGGAGTGCCACCAACCCCCAAATCGCATATTCGCAAACATCACGTCCCACAGCTGTGCATATGCCACCCCGAATCCAAGTGGCAAAAGTATTTCGATGATGCCGTTGCATTGCTTAACCCCAAGATTCTAGCAGAATCTTTTGTTGCAGTCACTGGAGACCATGTCCCGTCCAAAGCGTTCTTGGAAAGCATAATTGTAAAGAACTTGCTAGAGACTGTGAAGTCAATGTGCTGAGATATCAGCAGGTAAAAAAATCCTTATAAGGACCATGGAGCAGCTGTATGAAGGGGACCCAGAAAAACAGTCCTTTTTAGGACTACTTTATTTTTATTCATTTATATTTTTTCTGTATGAATGAGTTTCATTTTTTGTAATGAGTTAAATAATAATGAATTTCAAGTTTCTAAAAGTAAAAGTGTGAATGAATAACTCTTAAAGAAATTTATTGGGGATCAGGTATTGAAGAAGAGATTGCTTATTTTTAAGGGAAAGGCTTAATGTATTTCATTAAGGGCCAGGAATTCAACTGGTCTGAGAGCAATGCTTTACAGTATTGAGTCGAAACCAGGACAAAAAGGCTAAATTTAGGGGAGTTTGAAATTTTTTTTTCAAACTGGCTACACTTCCTTCTCTTAGTTTGAAAAGAGAATAAGTGCTCTCACTGAAGACCCCTCTAGCTATACGAAAATAACCAGTCTAGGATTCATGAATATATCTTTCCAATTTTCTACCTAAGCTATTTTTACTTCTTTCAGAAACGCACATTAGGAAAAAAACGAAGTGATTCGTTTTGATCTTGGGAAATAATGAGCTGTTCAGAAACACACCCTGTCTGTTTTCAACTGATTCGAAAAAAGACTTTTAAAATATTTTACTTGAACGAAAACGTACTTCTTAAATTTCGCAGTTTCCCATGTTATTCAATGGGAAATTCACTGTATTTTCTATCATAAGAAATCCGAAATCTGTCATCTTAGTAAAATCATCAACATCGTTTTTGACCCTATGCACTTTTATAAGATTCCAAAATGTATCTTAGAAAAACCGAAGTGATTCGTTTTGACACTAGGAAGGAATGTACTTTTCTGAAATGAACTTTATAAAATTCTTTCAATTTACTCGATCCAAAACAGTCTTTTATGCATGCTAGTTTTCCCATGTTATTCTATGAGATTTTTACAATTACCAGAAAACGAAATTTCCAAAATCATCCTCTTAGGAAATCAACAAAACCATTTTTCGTCTTACTTAGAATTTTTCAATAAATAATTCTATTCCGTTGTAAAAATATAGAAATAGCTTATTGAAAAAAAAAAAAAAAAAACGTAGATGTAAGGTCTTGAGAGGAAAGTCGATATTCTTTATTCTTTAATTGTTTTATCATATTCCCGTATTCCTCTCATAAGAGGAAAAAATATTAAAGTGCGTCTCTTATTTTTTGAGTTCGTTTGATTCGGAGTCAAAATATATATATATATATATATATATATATATATATATATATATATATGAAAGAAATGTTTTCTCGACGAATGATTCAAACTCATTTCTGTTCGAAGTATAAGAAAATGAAATCTGACATCATAGCAATGAATGCGTAAACACTTTCATTGAAACGATTGTAAATCATCTCGATTATGACTTCTTTCATGACAATGAAAATTTTCGTAATGAAAGACTTGAAAGTACTTCGAAAGCCTAAAAGAGTTCTACTCTCTTAATAAATTAAAATTGAATAAATGCTTCTGTTTCTCAGTAAAGAACTGGAGGGACATGGAATCTGACAATAGTAAAGTGAGAACGAAGATTTTAAAGCAGTTCATGAAAAAAAAAAAGGTCATGGTTCATTCAGTAAAGAAATGTCAGAGTAGAGAGAGTGTGAACAATCTATCCGTCTTTAGGTTGAGCTTTCACTTATAGGGCTTCTTTTTTCATATTGAAATATAAAGATGCATTTCCTTTAACTGGATATGAACTAATATATACATATATTTCCCCATCTTGGAAGAATATACCTTTACATTAAATATATCTCTTTTTTGGATAGTAAATGTATACAACTCTGAATATCAAATAAATAAAAAAATAATGTTTATGGGAAGAACGGAATTAGTCGCTTTGCCTCTAGAATGAATGTTTTTCGGATGAGACAGAAAAATATTCAGCCCAAAGAACACAAATTTTATCGAAAGAAAAAGGTTTTAGATTGTATGTCTTGACATTGAATGCTTTCCTGTCGAGGCAGTCCACGAAAAGTATGGCTAACTACGAAAGAATAAAAAAAATGTATATTTGACATACATGCAAGCTTTGAGGAATATTTTTAAGCAAGTTGGAAAATATGCTATATAAGGAAACCAAAATCTGACGATTTGTTGCATCTAAAATAATCGTTTGCTGAAATGAAATGGAAAAAAAAGATAGTCTGAAAAAAAGGACTCATAAGTTTGTCCAAGAAAAAAAGAATCCTGACCTATTGAGAAGTTTAATGAAATTTCAAAGATAGAGGAAGAAAAATATCGGAAATTGGGAAGCTATAAGGAAATGAAGACCGAAAATGTTGTTTGAGCAGAATTTTCACTGGGAAAGATCTGTAGAGTTCTTGAACATACGAAAAAATTACGAGAAAATATTATTGCAGGGGTGAAAGACTCAGAATTAACATGAAGTCTATGTCCAGTAATTACTGCGAACAAGAACGAAATAATTTCTAAAGAAGCATTTCCTCGTCTCATGGTCTGAAATAAAATTGAATGGAGGAAAAAGAAAAGTTCCCCAGAAAATTCATTACATCTACACGAAAAAACTCCCTCAAAACATACAAAAAATATATAAAAACACATGAAGAAATAACGTAAAAGTAATTTAAAAATATATATAGGGAATACGTAGTACACGAAAACCATTTAACCCCCTGACTATTTTTGGAAACCAAATCATCGTGAGTTAGAACCTCGCTAAGACCTTAGGAGCATTTTTATTCCCTTGGAAAGAATATTCCCCAGCATCGTTACGTAAAAATTTCCTCCGGGGGAAAAATAGTATTGAAGAGGGGGAAATGTTGCTTGCAAACCACAGGAATAAATGCAAAAATTCCCAACTGACCCCACTCAGTCGTTGCCATCCCTCAAAATCAAAGATCCATCGAAATAATAAAGTTCCAAGAAGCATCGTCATATCTAACACCTACGCAGTGCGCTTTCCCCACTCGGTCGTTGCCATCCCCCAAAATCAAAGATCCATCGAAAGTTCCAAGAAGCATCGCTAGGGGGTAGTACATCGAGTTGGCATCCCCCTATATCCAACACCTTTCCCACTCGGCCGTTGCCATCCCTCAAAATCAAAGATCAATCGAAAGTTCCAAGAAGCACCGCTAGAGGGCAGCACATCGAGTTGACATCCCCCCTATATCCAACCCCTCTCCCACTCGGGCGTTGCCATCCCTCAAAATCAAAGATCAATCGAAAGTTCCAAGAAGCACCGCTAGGGGCAGCACATCGAGTTGACATCCCCCTATATCCAACCCCTTTCCCACTCGGGCGTTGCCATCCCTCAAAATCAAACATTTATGAACAAAAATAAGATATAATAACATTTCTTGAGATGAGGACATGAACGTATTATTCGAGAAAAAAAAAAAAAGAGAAATAATACTTACCCTACATAATTTTCATTAGGGAAGACACATGAGGAATTCATGAAAACTAATCAAAAAAAATAAAAAATACATGAACAAATTACGAGGGAAAAACGTTTTATATAACAATAACCTAAGGAGGTGGGTTGAGAGACAGGAAAAAATAATGAATAAACCTTCATTAAATTAAAAAAAAAAAAAAAAAAGGAATAAACCTTCATTGATTTCTCCCCAAAATTCGACTAAGTCCAATAAATACTACTATCTTCGGAGATAAGCACACCCTTCGGTCGGAGGGGAAAAATTGCAGCGGGGAATTAGAGGCTGCTACTGACCACGCCCCCATCCATCCATCCATCCGGCTGCTGCTGGCTGCTACTAGAGGCTGCTGAAAAAAGTAGCAGCCTAATGTTAAGTCTATGGGCTGCTATTTAAGCCAGAATCGGTCCTTTTCTACTCCTAATGTGTTGTCAAATTTCGCCGAGAGTCTAAAGAATATTTCCAAGAAATATTTCAGTCAGCAACACATTTAGAAAGCGTAATTTTTGAAAACGAAATATCTACCACGACTTACAGGAACAGAAACAAAGCGTGATAGTCTTCCGCATGAAAATACAGAATATTACAGAAGAGCAGTTTTCCTTGCACTTCTTGATGGCGTAATCAATAAAATGAGTAAAAATTTTAAGAATAACGCAAAATGTTGACTTCATTTGAAGTACTTCTAACAAAGCATGCGTCGCCAGATCAAACTCACTTGATTGGCAATTTATGTATGTCAGTGACTTAACATCAACGAACGTAGTGAAAGGCGAATATGCTATATGGTGTGAAAAATGGTGAGCAAACCGCCTAGATACCATTGATGTAATGACAGTTCTTTCCACATATAGAAATATAGAAATTTCTTTCCACATATGTATATCACTTGCTTCGGATTCTAGCAACTTTGCCTGTTTCGACAACCAGCGTGTAGAACGGTTGTTTGCTACAATGAAAAGGATAAAATCTATGCCAAGGAACAGAACAGGACAAAAGCACCTTATAGCTCTATCACTGTTGTCCGTTCATTGGGATGTGCCTATTTCACCTGATCAAGTTTTGAACAACATGGCTCGAAGCAAGAAGCGAAATTTGCTGTTATGACTTTGAAATACAGGTAAGCTATAATTACGCCATGATTACACGAAACATTTTATGTTTCAAAATGTTTCAAACTTTAGTACTGGTAAAATAATGTCTTTTTACCATCTCGTTTTTTTTATTATTTTTTTTATCGAAGCTTACAAAATTATTCTTATGCATGTAAAGCCACCACCAAGAAAACATACCTGCAATACAAATGTGTGCGTCGCATCAGCGAAGTTTGAGAAAAAGAAAATTGTATACATTCCGCGGTAGTAAAGACAAAATGTCGAAAATCTTTAACGCAATAAACTTCTTATCCTAAAGATGGATATCATATATATGTATATATATATATATATATATATATATATATATATATATATATATATATATATTTATCAATCAATGGATTGATAATGGTTGACAATGATGATGATGATGATATATATATATATATGATATAAGAATACAGAGTATATAAAATATGTATCAAACAGTCTGTTGAGCCAGCCGTGGATTGCTTAGTAGCTAGCGTTCGTGACTACCGAAAGAAAGAACTCAGGTTCGATCATAGGTGGTGACGAATGCTGAACTTTACTGCTGAATGTTCGCCCGGGGACGTCAAGTAATTTTGCTTCTTATACTTCCAATGGAAAAACTTTTGTACACATTTCCTTCACAATTAATGTGCTCCCAAGGATGAAAATTTTAACATCGATTGAAATAACTTCATATTACAACTTGGAATACTTAATATTTTCTAAAACGTAACCATAATTATATTAAAAATCAATTATTTTTCCTTTGGTGTTGTTAAAACCAGAAAAACGATGGCGCGACCTGTACTTTGATGACGTCAGTAGACAAACAAATGTTGGATTGCATAATTATGGTTATGTTTTAGAAAATATTCAGTATTCCAAGTTATAAAATGAAGGTATTTTAATCGATGTTCAAATTTTCATCCTTGTGAACGCATTAATTGTGAAGAAAATGTGCACAGAAGTTTTTCCATTGGAAGTATAGGAAGCAAAATTACTTGACTTCCACCTTAAGCCGCCGGGCACCGAGTACTGGTCCCCACTTAAAACAAGTTAGAAAAATCATGCAATGCATTGATTATAATACGCTTTCCAACATACCAGAAATCATTACTCAAGTTATGAGGATAATGGCTGTGGAATAAATATCGGTCTTGTGCCCTGACGTTTCATCCCATTTCGATTATATTTAACACAACCGATTCAGTATACCTCCGAAATAACATGATAAAGTTTTGTCACAATGAAAACATTTTTACGTGAGTTATGATGCATAAGAGCTATGCAATAGATTCCGCTCCTGTATCTTAACCTTTGACCCCATTTCGCCCGTTTTCAATAGCATTCGTACCCAGGCAATCCCCTACAGTATATTAACATTTCATCCAAATCGAAGCATTTTTACGCAAATTATGACGCATAATGGCGATGGAAGTGATTCCGCTCCAATATCTTGACCTTTGACCCCATTTCACCCATTTTAAATAGGGGTTGTCCCCAGGTGGTCCCCAACCACATACTAAGTTTTCATCGAAATCGAACTTTTTTTACGTTAGTTATGACGCATAAGAGCAGTGAAATGGATCCCGCTCCTATGTCCTAACCTTTGACCCCATTTCGTTCACTTTCGATAGGGTTCTTTTCCAGATGATCCTCTTCCACATATTAAAAGTTCATCGAAATCGAACGATTTTTGCGCGAGTTATCGTGCAGACGGGCATACGCAAACAACGCGTGACGTAATGAGGCAGATGGGAATCGCGACCATCTGCTCGCAAGAGTGTGACGTAATGAGACAGGTGGCGTGACCGCGCGCCAACATCTCAAGTGCGAGATTGTGACGTCATAAGATCGTTCCCAGGTGGTCCTCTACCGCATAATAAAACCATCGAAATCAAAACATTTTTACGCACGTTATGATGCATAAAGCCAATGGAATGCATTTCGCTCCTATTTCCTCACCTTTGACCCCATTTCACCCATTTTCAATAGGCTTCGTTCCCAGGTGGTCCCCTGCAATATACTAAAATTTCATCGACATCGAACCATATTTACGCAAGTTATGACGCATAAATGAATGGAATGGATCCCGCTCCTATGCCGTGACCTTCGACCCCACTTCACCCATTTTAAACAGGGTTCATACCCAGGTGGTCCCCTACCTCATACTAAAATGTCATCAAATCTAACCATTTTTACGCGAGTTATCGTGACAACAGACAGACGAACGGACGGACAGACAAAGCTGGAGCATATACGCTTCTTCAACCTATGGTTGGAAAGTGTAAAAAATGGGTGTCTCACCCTTTCTGCCTCGCTTGCGTCTGACTTTCCTGCGAGGCATTCCAGCCCAAATATAGCATCTTAGTTCTAAGTGATGTTTAAGATTTGGTTCTGACACTCCTTCCCCAAAATCCTTTACATCTTAGCTTATGAGCCAAACATTACGTTTCATGCATCCATCTTCAGCTTTCAAAGTTTAGCCCTATTCACTATTTATTGCATCTTACCTACCCAAACTAAATATCTCTGCAATACAATAAAATCTGTATAATCAAATATGGTGCCAAAATAATAACATAGAATCAATAAGAAACACAATTTTTTTTAATCACACGTGGAAGTTCTTTTTTAATCTGGGACGGCCAATTCAAAATTGGTTTTATACCTTAATACATTAGAATTCACATGTGGTAAAACCTTTTGCGTGATTCTGCATGTGTGTGTGTGTGTGTGTGTGTTCTTTCCTTTCTTCTAGTAGAATCTCTAACTGATTTACTATATATTTACACTTCGAGCGCACGAGTTCTGCAAACTGCAGTTTTAAAAAGTCTGCTACAGCTTCAACAACAAGTTAGTAAAATCATGCAATGCAATGATTATGATACGCTTTCCAACATACTAGAAATCATTACTCAAGTTATTACTCAAGTTATGAGGAAAATGGCTGTGGAATAAATCTCACTCCTGTGCCCTGACCTTTGATCCCATTTCGATGATATTCAACAGAACTAGTTCAGTATACCTGCGAAATAACATGATAAAGTTTTGTCGCAATCGAAGCAATTTTACGTAAGTTATGACGCATAAGGGCTATGAAATAAATCCCGCTTCAGTGTCCTAACCTTTGACCCCATTTCGCCCATTTTCAATAGTATTCGTACCCAGGCAGGTCCCTACAACATACTAACATTTCATTTAAATCGAAACATTTTTACGCAAATTATGACGCATAATGGCGATGGAAGTGATTCCGCTCCTATGTCCTGACCTTTGACCCCCTTTCGCCAATTTTCAATAGGGTTTGTCCCAAGGTGGTCCCCTACCACATACTAAAATTTAATCGAAATCGAACCTTTTTTACGTTAGTTATGACGCATAAAAGCAGTGGAATGGATCCCGCTCTATGTCCTGACCTTTGACCCCATTTCGTTCACTTTCAATAGGGATCCTTCCCAGGTGTTCCCCTACCACATACTAAAATGTCATCGAAATCGAACGATTTTTACGCGAGTTATCATGCAGACGAACATACGCACACAACGCCTGACGTAATGAGGCAGACTGGAATCGCGACCATCTGCTCGCAAGAGTGTGACGTCATAAAACTTTAAGAGGATCCACACACAACGCGTGACGTAATGACACAGATGGCGTGACAGCGCGCCAACATGTAATGGGACGACGCACTGACACTACACTTAAAACGTGGTAATTCGGAGTGGTTATTTAACCCACTAAACGAATTTTCCTAAACTCGAGATCAAGCTAAATCGATTTCTACTACCAGAAAGCGGTAGGTTAACGACTTTCTTAAAAATTCTTAGAGCCGTTTTCAAAATAAAATTTACATACATACAAGAATTGCTCCTCTTTTCTTTTTTTTTTTTTTTTTTTTTTTTTTGATTGGAGGTTTAACGACCACCGTGAGCAACTCAATGGGCTATAAGCAGTCGCCCGTTCCTAATTTAGGGTCACTGGTTCCCGGGAAGGGAGAGAGCCAGTGCCGTAAGACAAACACAACATCCATGCCTCACCGGGATTCGAACCCGGACCCTGTTCGGACGAATGATCAGAGGCCATCGCTTAGACCACTGCGCCACCGGGGCGGCTGCTCCGTTAAGGTGAACGTCAAGTAAATTTGCTTCCTGTACTTCGAATGGAAAAAATTCTGCACACATTTTTTTCCCAATTAATGCGTTCCCAATGATGAAAATTTGAACATCGGTTAAAATATATTCATTTTATAACTTGGAATACTTAATATTTTCTAAAACATAACCATAATTATGCAATCCAACATTGGTTAGTCTACTGACGTCATGAAAATACAGGACGCGCCATCTTTTTTCTGGACAATTAATGCGTTCACAAGGATGAAAATTTGAACATCGATTAAAATAGCTTCATTTTATAACTTGGAATGCCTAATATTTTCTAAAACATAACCATAATTATGCAATCCAACATTTGTTTGTCTACTGACGTCATCAAAGTACAGGTCGCGCCATGCTTTTTCTGGTTTCAACACCACCAAAGGAAAAGTTATTGATTTTTAATATAATTATGGTTATGTTTTAGAAAATATTAAGTATTCCAAGTTATAATATGAAGTTATTTCAATCGGTGTTCAAATTTTCATCCTTGGGAACTCATTAATTGTGAAGGAAATGTGTACAAAAGTTTTTCCAATGGAAGTATAGGAAGCAAAATTACTTGGCGTCCACCTTAATAACATGGGATAAGGGCGATGGAATGAATCGCAATTCTATGTCTTGATCTATGACCTTATTTCGTCCATTTTCAATAGGGTTCGTCCCCAGGTGGTCCCCTACCACATACTGAAATTTCATCGAAATCGAACCATTTTTACGCACGTTATGACGCATAAGGGCAATGGAATGCATCACGCTCTTATGTCCTGACCTTTGACCCCAATTCACCCATTTTAAATAGGGTTCGTCCCCAGGCAGTCCCCTACCACATAGCAAAATTTCTTTGAAATCGAACCATATTTACGAAAGTTATGACGCATAAGTGCAATGGAATGGATCCCGCTCCTACGTCGTGATCTTTGACACCATGTCCCATTTTCAATAGGTTTCGTCCCCAGGTGGTCCCCTACTACATACTAAAATTTCATCGAAATCGAACCATTTTTACGCTAGTTATCGTGCGGACAGACAAAGCAGCATATACGCTTCTTCAACCTACGGTTGGAAAGCGTAAAAAACGAGTTCCACATTTGAAAATAATAAATATATTTTTTTTGCCCGACGGAGAAAATGCCACACCTTTCAAGGAATGCTCGAAAACAAAACAAACTGCACACACAGATAGCCAAGTAAATCCTGCACAAATGATTTAATTGTTACATTCATACTAGGCTTCAGGCCGAACATACATGATGATCAATAAAGAGTGTGGCCCCATTTTCGGCGATACAGCGTTGAATCCGATGCGGCATCGAGAGTCCGAATAGAGTCTTGAGGCATCGTGGAAGTACACAGTTCATCTTCATTTTGAGGAGGTGGGAGAGTACTCAACCTACGTTAAATCATGTTCCACAGATGATCGATGGGCGAAAGGTACGGGGATCATGCTGGCCACGGAAGCATCCGCACACCGTGTAAAGCATTCAGGCTGATCCGAGCGGTATGCGGCCGGGCGTTATCCTGTTTAAAATGCCCTGCAGATACGGTACTGTCACGGGACGCAGAACCTGTACAACAGAGCAGCGTGCCGTCAAAGTGATTGTAATGCGTACCAGAGGTTAGCGGCTGTTGGCACTGATAGTAACCCACACCATGATTCCACGTTGCCGGGCCGTGTAGTGCTCCACAATGGCGGAGGAATCCGCCCGTTGGCCACGTTGCCTCCAGAGTCCAGAATCTCACACGGCGATCATCCGTGGTGAGACAGAACCACGGTTTGTCGTTGAACACATTCGGCGCCTCACGCAGCTCAGGAGCGACACCACGCCAAGCGGTGACGACAATGGCTCGCTGTTAAGTGTAGCCTTCGCAACGGACAAATGGACAGCAAACCCGATGCAGCCAATCGGCGCGACACTGTCCGCGTAGATATCGGAGCTTCCAAGCTTCCCCGTACACTCCGCAAAATGCTGCTCATTGTGGCCTGTGGGTACGCTACGGCATGACGTCGGATGTGACGATCGGTGAGCTCGGACGTCCGTCTCCCTGTTCTGATCCCTTTGCGACATTGCACAGATCCTTCCTGGGACCACTGTCTCCAAATGCGACTGACGGTTGTGGCATTACATTGCGTTTTTTTCCGCAGTACGCCTCAAGGACCATCCAGCGGTACGAAGACCTACCATGCCACCTCTCGTGAACTCATCCGTTTGACGAAATCGGATTAATAACGAATTCGGTCCGAAGGGTGTTCCACAGGTAAAAATGGAACCAGAGAATGCCTCGAAAACATTACCCAGAAAATAACGCTGCCCCCACCAGCTTGTGTTCTTCCAGCAATGGTTGAAGAGTGTTCGTTCTCCGATGTTTGTCGAACAGAAGGAAACAGATCACTGTGTTTGACCACGCCTAAAGTTCGTCTTCACATCCATCATCTTGTTTTTCCCTTCCTGACCACATTTCAAACTGTTATGGATAGGTTTTGCTCATGTGTGTAATTAATAGTTAAATTTAGCAAATGTTAAAATTCAGGTAAATATTGACTTTAGGTGAAAATTAAAATTTGGGAGACGGGTGGATGCATTTCGAAACAAAAAGTAAATTCAATCAATTAAGGCCATGATAAATAAAAATAAAATGCAATGGAATTAGGACATTCGAAAAGTTATTACGACATTCCAAAAGTTATTATTGAAAGTTTGCGTTATTTGAATTTACGATGAAGTGTGACACCTGCAAGTGTAAAATAAGTAATTATTGTTTACATGTGTACCAAATTTGTGAACACTAAAAAATGGATGGTACACTTTGGAAGCACTGATATCCTAAGTGAAAATCCCCCAAATACGTGACGTCAGTTGAATAAACAAATACATCGCACTTTCCACGTTTTACCAACAGACAGCATAACAATTTTTCGGTTGCTGGATGTCCTACACATTGAAGCTATTAAACCCTTTGGCTCCGGGTTGTAATACGATCGCTCTGCAATCGCCTTATTGGTGCACTGCTGAAGGAAAGTGCGAGGCCACATGGAGATTCCTCGTGGAGGATGTGGATCCTACAATTGTCGGTGGTTGTACTAAACTATGTAATTATTGCCTTGATGTTTTTCTTAACACTCACGGCTACCTGTCACAGAAGCATCTGTAAAGAGATCGTTTTCCAAATTAAAGTTTGTAAAAACTATTTGAGAAGCATCATGTCGCAAGATAGGCTGCAGGAATTGTCACTGCATAGAAAGGCAGTTTGCCAAAAGAATGGAACTCAACGCTTAATAATTTCGCCAAAAAATGAAGGCTAGAAAGAAAGACTTAGGCCTAAAAACATGAAAATTTCCACTTATCGCATAATTAATTTTCCACTTGTATTTTAATCATATAATTATAATTTATATTATATCTATATTATGTAGTTATGTGGTACACTCAGTGGTCGAAGTGGCACAGAGCTATTGCCAGTATGGTGCAGACCATAGATCCACATAGTATAAATAGGAGGTTTCGAAAGAAATACATTCCATTCCGTATAATTGTTTTTTTTTTTGTATTGAAAAATTAATGTATATAATTTTATAAAATTAATGTGAAAATTAAAAAACTTCATTGAAGGGTTTGTGGTCGGTCTCTTTCAGTCTCAGCTGCTAATAATCAATTTTATCCGTTAAAAATGTCATTTGCCTTTTTTTTGCGTTAAAATGTGTTCTTTCATCCTAATATCTTTACGTAGTTTGTGAAGGGTTTATAATTTATTACATACCGGGATGGAAAATAACGTTTTTTTTAACTGCCGGTGTGCTCACTTCCATTTTTGTTAACTACCGGTATGCCATACTGGCCCATTTCGAACACTGGGTATAGTACTCATATATTTGTAAACATCACATACCTGCACATTGCATTTCCACACGCACTCTTTTTTTCCTGGCCTGCATTGAAGTTTTGTTGTACATGCAAATCAATATCTGCAGCTACGAAATCCATATTGCATTCTTGCAGTGTAGAATACTGAATTCCCTGTTTGTATACAACCATATCCAATAACGATCACTAAAGTCTCATAGTTGTTAACCTTAAACATTTAAATATATCTTACCGAATTCGTTTCAATGCGATAAAAGGTATATTCATGATTATGCATCTGACAGTTCACCGTGTTAAATCTGACTGGTTGATTGATAACCTTGCATTATGTACTTCTGTTCCAGACAGTCTCCCTAACTTCCTGACATCACCATTTTCCCAAAACAAAAACCGTGAAAAACACATCCTCCCTAGTGTCCGAAATCCTGGAAAAATTATTATGCTTAAGGGTGCTAAAAATGAACTTTCCGGGGTTGCACAAGTGGTGCTAGTTACGCCACTGCGAATGCGCCGAGGTGTTTTGCAACTTCCCCCTCCCCCAACCTTGCTCGGCATGGCTCCTAGACTGAAAGCGATGATATGCGCTGATTTGAATTCTTTTTCCTCGCGTTTTCGAAATGCTTTTGCCGAAAGCATTGCTTAACAAAACAACAAAAAACTGTTTCTTTTCTTCCTTTACTATAAAAATGAAGGCTCCGACAGTCTTAGTTTATACAAGACAACCGCATGAAAATTTGCGACCTTGAACAAATAAAAGTTACGTATAATGAACACGAAAACAGCTGGTTGTGTATAATGAACAGGAGTAAAAGTATGTAATGAACTGAAAAGAGATAGTAGTGTTTACTTCTGGATTTCGAAAGATGACACTCTAAGAGCATGCTGGACAACCAAAGAGAACCATCGCCGGAGGATAACTCTCGTCTGTACAAAACTAGTACACCATTCTGGCAGAGTTTATTTTCGAATTTGGAAATATGGCACTCCAAGTACATGTTCGAGTGCCACAAAAGGAGAGTCAAAAAGTACCACTTCCGGTGGTGTACAACATTTTCTTTTGGGTGTACAAAACTAGGACAACACTCTGGCAGGGTTATTTTCTTCAATTTTGGAAAAGTGGCACTCCAAGTACATGTTCGAGAGCCACAAAGGAAAGCCAAAAAGCACCACTTCCGGTGGTGTACAAAATGTTCTTTTGGGTGTACAAATCTGTACAAAACCAGGACAACACTCTGGCAGGGTTTTTTTTTCAATTTTGGAAAAGTGGCACTCCAAGTACATGGTCGAGAGCCACAAAGGAGAGCCAAAAGTACCACTTCCGGTGGTGTACAAAATTTTCTTTTGGGTGTACAAAACTGTACAAAACTTTGGCAGTAGTTATTTTCGATTTTGAGAAAGTGGCACTCAGCATGTACTTGGAGTGCCACTTTTAGAGAGCCGAAAAGTACTACTTCCGGTGGTGTACAAAATTTTCTTTTGGGTGTACAAAACTGTACAAAACTTTGGCAGTATTTATTTTCGATTTTGAAAAAGTGGCACTCCAGCATGTACTTGGAGTGCCACTTTTAAAGAGCCGAAAAGTACCACTTCCGGTGGTGTACAAAATTTTCTTGTGTGTGTACAAAACTAGTACAAAACGTTGGCAGCGTTGATTTCTTATTTTGGAAAAGTGGCACTCCAAGTACATGTATCTGCCGACGTTCACCTCTCACATCATCAACGGCAAGTGGTGCCCCGGAGTTTGCACGTCGCTTATTCGAAATGGTGCCACTTCTTCAATCACGATACAATTTAACCACAGCAGAACGAGAACAGTTCACAAACTGCGCTGTTTCAGAAATACTGCCACCCTTGTCCCGGAAGCTGATAATCATCCCTTTTTTTCAAATCTGATAAATAGCTCTTTTTATCCATGACAGCAATAAGTGATATGTTTTCAGATTGCTTACACCACACCTTATATACCCTCCAAGCCAGCTCACCACACGTGCCTTTCTTCATTGGCTATGCGCTGTTGACGTCAAAAATAGGAGGTGGTCACAATAATGCGACTCGACTGTGTGTGTATATATATATTTGTGTGTTTGTGTGTGTGTGATGCAAGGTCACGTGATGCGAACATATCATAGCCTCTCCTTGACAAATGTCAAACCCGCCTTCTCGTGGTGCATCCTGTTCGCACTAAAGAGGCTCTCACGACCAAAATATAGCGGCATAACTACACCACCGGGATTTGAGGAAATGCTGTCCCACACTCACCTACCTCCTTGGACAGGGTGGTGGACACCCCCCCCCCAGATGATTTCAAAACTAAAAACTTGGCCCTCAGTCCCCGGCAAATGGAATGTACCTAGCTAAGACAGAGGCCAGCTCGACATGAAGGCAGATAGTGCTAAGATTTAAAGCTGCAGATTATGATCCCGGAACCAACTGACAACAATAAAGAAGTGGGATAAAAGATAAATTTTCAGAAGACAAAAGTGATGCACATTGCTCTTACAAGAAATGAAGATTTATTGATTGATGGGGAAAAGATGGAGATAACCAATACTACATTTACCTTGAACAACAGATATCAAGCGAGAGTCACATTGATGAAGAATTCAACTGGCGTATAAAACTTGGCTGGAGAGCTTTTTGAAGAAACAGTGCAATTTTAAAGAGCAATATCTCATTATGCAATCCATAACTATGCAATCCAACATTGTGAGACACAAATCCGGTGAACGTGCGGGCCATGGAAGTTGTCTCACACCCTGAAGTGCATGTTTCGTTGCACGTGCCGTGTGTGGGCGTGCGTTATCTTGCTGGAAAACACCACGATGGACCGACCTTACAAATGGCACAACAACGGGCTGAATGATGTTGTTGATGTAGGAGGTGCTGTTTAACGTACCCGGTACAAACACTAGTTGTGTACGGGAGTGATAGCTGATCGCTCCCCACACCAGGAGACCAAGTGTAGGCCCTGTGTGTCGTTGGCGGATGCAAGAAGGGTGGAGACGCTCCCCTGTGCGTCTGCGAACACGCATACGGCCATCGGAGGCTCCCAAACAGAATCTGCTTTCATCGCTGAACACGACAGATCGCCATTGCGTTCTCCAGTGCAGACGTTGGCGACACCACTGCAGCAGTTCCTGACGGTGGGCTGGAGTCAGAGGTGCACAAGCCAGAGGAACACCTGCATCCAGTAGACGGTTGCGAATTGTTCGCACAGTCATCTCAGGTGCAACGGCAGCTCGGATTTGCGGCGCAGTGGATGTTCTGCTTGACAACGCCGCTCTTCTTTTGCTTCGATCGGTCCGCTCATCAGTCCGTCTGTGACTCCCGGTTCCACGTCTTCTCGTGTGGGAATGTTCCTCGGACCATCTACGCCACCACTGATACTTCCCGTCCAATTCGCTCCGCAATACGACGATACGACCACCCGGCCTCGTGGTGTCCGACTAGACGACCTCGCTCAAAGTCGGATAACTGCTGAAATCATACATGTCTTCCATGTCGACGCATTGCAGCTTCTTCGGGGTCTTCGCACGCGTCCGTACGCCAACGACTGATTACATTCACTTCGCCGTACTCCTTAAATACCACCGACGATAATTTGCATATTATGCCGTGCTGTGGCATAAGCGCTTACCGGTTGGTCCCGAAATTAACATCACACCTACGTAAAGTTGACCCCATTAACATATGTAAATTTCATGATCGTCCGCCAAATCCTTCTTGGTGTTCTTTTTTCACTTTCCGCCAGTGTATTTGAGTTATTTGTTATATTACAGTATGTAAGTTTCGTGCATATTGAGCATGGAGATCAGGCAACTAGCCACGAGGTAACTGGCTTCAACAGTGATAGAGACTCAAGCGTGTTCACGGGTAGTCCAAGTAGCTGAGGATTAATTCAAAAACGCGATTAAGCGGAGAGTGGAGATTTACTTGAGTTTTTCAGAAGGGACGTCTTTGGAGATCAAAGGAGGCAGACGGGGACTTGAGTCCGTAAAGACAGAACAATCGATTGGAATTGGTGTTTGAGGGAACGAAATGATTTCGAAAAGCGTCGTTGGTATTTCGTCGGCATAGCCGCAGCGTTGGTTCACTAAAAGCACGAAGTGCCGTCTAGGGCCCATAAGACGGACGAAGACCAAGTCAGTCTATAGTCCTCCATTAAGATGCCCTGCGGTTATACCCAAGGCACAAAGTAACACCGAAATTAAAGTACTTATTCATATTATATCTTGGTCGAGCTGAGTCGAAGCCTAAACATTTTGGTCGAGAGCTGAATCAAAACCATACCCAACACTTACAGGGTCCAATGGAAAAGAAAACACAGTAAATAACCCTGAATTTGTCCTCTTTTTAAGTGTAATGTCGAGTACCAATGCTCCCTGTGTGGTCCGGGCGCCAAAATAAAAAATAAATAAAAAAAAGAGGCACGTGACGGAGATTAGAGAAGAACGAGAAACATCGGTTCCGTCTGAGAACTGCTGTAGTGAAGAGCTACGCAAGAAACGGCTCCCTGAGAGGACGAAGCGATATCCTGCATTCGAGTAGCGCACGAAGTAACTGTAAAGCAAAAGCACAATCCCTGACAACTGTCAGGGATTGTGCTATTGCGATAATGGGGCCTAATAGTTCCAAGAAAGCATCGCCCACAGCATAACACCGCCAGCATGTTTCCGCCCAAAAGGGCATCGAGGTGGCATAGGACTCCGGTGGTATTCCGCGCTCGGCCGTCTACGTGATACACCAGGAATATTGATTCGTCAGACCAGGTGACTTTCTTCCAATCATCCACGGTCCAATCTCCATGATCTTGGGCCCATTTCATTTGTTGTTGGCGATGATGTGAAGTGAGCATCGGGACCCCGGTTGGGTCTTCGACTACGCGGGCCCATGCGCAGAAAGCTGCGATGAACTGTGTGCTGTGACAGATTGCTTTGATCACCACTGTTGTAGCTGCGGGTAATTGGTCGCACAGTAACACTGCATTTGCTGTCAACAATGCGTGGTAGTCTTCGCTCCCCTCTGGCATTATTGAGCTGCGGACAACACACGGCCAAACGATGGTTCGTCGTTTGGCCCTGTGTGCGACACTTCTGATACGTACTCACTACAGCGGCACGTGAACAACCCACAAGCCGCGCCGTTTCCGAGATCGTAGTTCTGAGGCGCCATGCCATCATAATTTGAATTTCTCCTTTATCGAAGTCCGACACATCGGCAGCTTTTCCCATTCTGACCCCGGGATTAAATAAATAAGAACGGGAGTGAAATATGTCGATCATGTAATTGAGTGCGGTTTCGTTGGAGTTGGATTTTATTTCCCTTGGCTATTTTTCCCCTGTATTTTTTTCCGTTGGCTTTTCTTTCCTTGGATCTTTTTTCAGTGCTTTCATGGGCTAAGGTCTTGCGTTCAACGACACGCATGAGCGTGTTGATATAAGACGTAGTTTAAATACTTGCAGTAAAAATTAAGCAAGACTTGCAAATTAAGAATTCTCAGGCATAAGCATATAGGCTCTTGGAAGTAGCTACCGATAAAACCATTTTGGCGTGTACCTTAATAACGCATTTTTTTTAATAAAGGCGATGTGCACGGGGAAATGCAGCAAAGAATATTCTAGTAACATTTATTAAATATGTAAGAACAGGAATGAAATTTGTCAATCCAGGGCCAGATTGAGGCCTTAGTGGACCCGGTGTCACGTCAATTCGTCGCGTGCGTCAATTCGTCGACTACGACAATTCGTCGCGCGTCAATTCGTCGACCACGACGATTCGTCGCGCGTCAATTCGTCGACCACGACGATTCGTCGCGCGTCAATTCGTCGACTACGTCAATTCGTCGCGGACAAATTCGTCGACTACGTCAATTCGTCGCGTTTACAGATTTTGGTTACATACAAAACGAATGCAGGAAAACGTACGATTTCGAACGTCTTGCTCCCTGATCAAATTTATAAAGTTTGGACACGCAAACAGGATAAGAATATTACGTTTTTCTTTGGCACTAAAAATATTAGACGGTAAACGGTTTTTGGAACGGGGCAGGGCCCGGTTGGACAGAGCCCCCCATATACAAAATTTTCGTAAAATCTACAGTTTTCATCTTAGAACCACCAAATCTGGTATACTATCTCGTGGTATTCTAACTTAACCGCTTCCCAAAACCTGTACACGGTTTTGGGAAGCGGTTGGAGAGGGGGGTTAGCCCCCACAGAATTGCCGTAAAATATAGTTTTCAATTTAGAACTACCAAATTTGGTATATTATCTCATGGTACTCTAACTTAGACGGTTTTTGGAACGGGTCAGGGGCCCGGTTGGTCAGAGCCCCCATACACAAAATATTCGTAAGATCTACAGTTTTCAATTCAGAACCACCAAATCAGGTATCCTATCTCATGGTACTCTAACTTAGACGGTTGTCAGTTTTTGGAACGGGTCAAGGCCCAGGGAGTCAGAGCCACCCCCCCCCCCCCCCGTACATACAAAATTTTCGTAAAATCTAGTTTTCATTTCAGAACCATCAAATTTGGTATCATGAAACTCCAACTTAGACGCTAGACGGTTTTTGGTAGGGGTTGGTGCCCGCGGGGTTCGGAGCCCCCCCCCCCTCATAAAAAATTTCGTAAAATCTACAGTTTTTATCTTAGAACCACCAAATTTGGTATACTATCTTATGGTACTCTAACTTAGTCGGCAGACCGTTTTTGGAACGGGTCAAGGCCCGGGGGTCAGAGCCCCCCACATACAAAATTTTCTTAAAAACTACAGTTTTCAATTCAGAACCACCTAATCTGGTATACTATCTCATGGTACTCTAACTTAGACGCCAGACGGGTTTTGGAATGGGTTGGAGCCAGGGGGGTCAGACCCCTCCTCCCGAATAAAAACTTTTTCGTAAAATCTACAGTTTTTAATTTAGAACCACCAAATTTGGTATACTATCTCATGGTACTCTAACTTAGACAGTAGACCGTTTTTGGAAGGAGTTGGAGCCCGGGGGCAAAGGCCCCCCCATAAAAATGCCGCGTAAAATCTACAGTTTTCAATTTAGAACCACCAAATTTGGCATACTCTCTCATGGTACTCTAACTTAGAGGGTAGACTGTTTTTGGAACGGGTCGGGCACGGGGTCAGAGTCCCTCCGCCCATAAATATTTTTCGTAAAAACTAAAGTTTTCAATTTAGAGCTACCAAATTTGGTATACTATATAATGGTGTTCTAAATTAAACGGTAGTCGGTTTTCAGAACGGGTCGGGGCAAGGGTGGTTACCCCCCCCCCTCTACACACAAACTTTCGTAAAATCTATAGTTTTCAATTTAGAACCACCAAATTTTGTATATTATCTCATGGTACTCTAACTTAGACGGTAGAAGGTTTTTGGAACGGATCAAGGCCCGGGGTAAGACCCCCCACATACAAAATTTTCTTAAAATCTTTATTTTTCAATTCAGAACCACCAAATTTTGTGTCATGAAACTCTAACTTAGCGGGAGACTGTAAGTGAAAGCGCAACATTATTAACTTGATTTGTTATGCAAACCTTATAAATACGACCACAGCGATTAAAAGTTACTAAAGAGTCCTTGTAAGTAATATTTTTTGACCGAGTGCAAGTACAATTTACGAAATGTCAACAGGTCAAAATATCTAAAGTAACAATGAAATTTGGAATATTTCTTTTTTCTTTCTTTTTATTTCAGTTTTGACACTTGTATTAAGTTTTAAAAACATATATTTCTCCTATCGTATACCTTCATTGTGCTTTAAACAGAATTTCTTACCATGTTTTGGGTATTTTGTTTCGTGTGGTTGCAGTTTTTTTAATGTTTTGGGCATTTCATTTTGTGTGGTTACTTCTTTTTATGTTTGGAGCATTTTACTTTGTATGGGTGTTTTTGTTATGTTTTTGTTCTTTTCTTTTCTGTGGTGGTTGTAATGTCGACAGGATGAAAAGGGGAACTGTGGACAGTCACGATGCCTACTTGCTTCTAATTTTTTTTCAAATACAGCACATGATTTTGTATTGAGTTATACCACTTACTCATTAAGCGACTACAGGTTTCTTTAAATATGAACGTTTTCTTAGAGCCTTTTGTTTCCTCTACCTAGCTTTTTCGGTTCAGCAATTTCTTTTTTTGGTTTTAGAATATTTTCCTTATTATTAATCTATTTTCTCATGCAAACTCTTTATGTAAGGTATGTTTATTCTATCGAAGTATTTTGCAATTATACGTGAAGCCGTGTTGCTGAAGTAAAAAAATATTTCCAACTGAAACAACGCAGTTCAGATATTTTCCCGCTGTTAACTCAAAGAATGAAAACAAAAACAACAAATCTGTACAATGGTTGAGGCATGAGACAGTACTTACTGGTAACCAGGCAAAGTTTTAAGGAAGAATGAGCTTAAGAATTTCTAACTGCAACAAAAAAGAGCATCCGCACTGTATCCCTCCCCATCCCCTAGTGCCGGCCTTTGGACGTCTTGAAAGAGAAGTCTTAAGGACACATCTGTATCGTAATTGCCTGAGCATTCGCGACAATCTTCTGGTGTCGTAGTAGAAAAACACACTTCCTACTTCGCCTAAATTGCTTGGATGTAATGCCAACGAACAAAGTTTTGCTCTCGCATTGGATTTCTGTTGCTTTTGATGGAATACTTTTCCCCTGGGGTTCACTGCTTTCTCTATAGTCTTCAAGACAGGCGGCAATACACCCCAACGTAAAACACCAATTTCACGGCAATTAACTGCACTTAGCAAAAGAGAGGGGCCGTACAGGAAATAAGTCGAACGAGACAGATCTGAACTTAGAAAGTCGGGGGAAGGTGTTGCATGAAAAACTGTGGTTGGCTTACAGATCATTTGGCACGTAGGGACGTAGGTTTCGTTTAATATGTTACGGGGTAAACAAATTGTTTTTTCAGTATAACAATTTTCTTTCATACGCATGGTGCAACACAAAAAATTTGAATTTATTTTTGAGAATTAGCATGACGCCTACCAGCCCAGAGTACAGCTGCCCAGTCCGCGCCTGCTGCCGCCTCCGGAACCTGGTTCGCGGGTTCTTCGCATCTGTTGATCCCCCGCCTGGAGCGTCCCAGCTGTAAAATACATGTACCTCTGCGTTTTGGAAAAACAAAAGATAAGATGCCGATCCTTAAAATTAACCACTTCTTGTGACCGCAGGTACGAAAATCTTGAACTTAGCTTAAACCCTAACTGGAGGAACAAGCTTCACGTGATTGTCTGTATTCTGAGTGTTTTATTGAATGGTTGCTCATTAGTTCGTAGTTGACTGGAGAACAGAGAACGTGCTTGTTGAAACCTTTGTTGTGCGTTGTCAAGTGATAATAGTGGAAATATATCATTCTAAATATTTTGGAAAGAGAAAGTGCATTGTTTTCCGAAGGCACTATGCAGATGAAGAATGCAACATAAATAGTTAACTCACAAAAAGAAAATGATTTGCTGAAATGGAAAGGGTATTTATTTTGCCATAACAGAGTGCGAGGTGATTTACGGTATTGTCACTGTATTGAAAGAAATTATGGAAATTGTACTGGCTTTGCTAGTACTATTCTTATTGGAGATGAACACAGGATGCGCAATGAGAAACCACATAATCATGCTCCAAGACCGGAGAAAAGTGATGTTGCTGTTGCAAGAGCGCAAATAAAAGAACGAGCGAGAAATACGGACGAAGCCCCTGCACAAATTATTCAAACCGTGACAACGTCAATGGCTACAGTAAATGCAGCTTACATGCCTAATATGGATGCACTAAGGCAAGTTGTAAAAAAGAGAAGACATGCCAAGACATGCCTGCGGAGCCTACGACTTCAGAACGGATCGATGCCCCAATAAATTTACAGGAGAAGATGGTGCAACATTTCTTGGCAGAGATAGCGCATTTGGACATCAAAGAATTATTTTATTTTTAACAGAGAATAATTTACGAAAGCTTAAAGAAGCACCCCTCTGGATTATGGATGGGACATTTGAAACTTGTCCAACCCTTTTTAGGCAATTATGTTCCATTCATGCTATGGTTGAAACGAATCCAGAGATGCACAGACTTGTCCCACTAGTTTATGGGTTACTTTCCAGCAAGTATAAATAACATAATACCATTATAAAGTATTTTTGTAGGATTTACAAGACTATGCATCAGACTATGATATTCAGCTTGCACCACAATATACGCATAATAATAGATTTTGAAATAGCTACCGTTATAATGCTGCTAAAAAGGAATTTGGAAGCAGCACACACAAATGTTGTTGGTTTCATCTCGGAAAAAAATGTGCTGAGGAATATCCATCTTCTGGCCTAGCCTTGGAATATAAGGAAAACAGTGAGTTTGCTCTCAAAGTCAGACATTTGCAAGCACTCGCATTTTTTTCATCTGATGAAATTCCAGCTGCTTTTAAAGAAGTGAAATCAATTTTACTAGAATATGCAGATTCTGTAGTTCAGTGGTTTGAGGAAAATTATGTTCTTGGAAAATTTCGTGGAAGCAGAAGAAACAATCCAAGCAGAAGCCCTCCGCTGTTCCCGACAACAATTTGGTCAGTTAGTGAAAACAATTTATTTGGCTTTCCCAGAATACAAAACGAACTTGAAAGATTAGACAGACGCTGGAATACAATTCTGGGAGAGAAAAAACTGTGACTGTACGAAATAATCAGTGAAATTGCGAAAGAGCAGAGAACAACTATGGCTAAAATCGAAAGAGTGATAGCACAGATTCCAACAAATCCACCCAGAAGAGAAACGCTGGCAAGATAAAAAGGAATTCGAACTTCTTTGGTGCACAGAGACAATGTTAACATGCTGGACATTTTAAGAGGAATTTCATATAATTCTACCCTTTACTAAAATGTGCTGGTATTTCTCACTAATTGAATTATAACTTTTACTAACTTGTATTTGAATTTTTCAAGAATGTAATTCCGCCGAAGATGCAAGAATGTAAAACACAACGCAAAATTAAAAAAGTCAACATTTTCAAAATAGCATGTCAAAAACATAAAATGTCAAAAAGTAATCCAAAATGTGAAACATAAAAATTCAAAATGCAATCCAAAATGTGAAACAAATAAAAATTCAAAATGCAATCACAAGTCACAAGCATTACAAAAATGCGAAACGCTATGTAACAAGTACAACACAAAATAAAACAAATGCCAAAAAAAATGCATACGCTTTGTAAGATGTACAAAATAAAATAAATGCCATATTCACAAGGATTTCATGACGAGTCAAGTTATAAATGAGCTTTTACTTAGACTTCAAATAATAATTACTAGCCTCTACACCTTTTTAAGTCTTTAATAAGTGCAACATCATTAACCTGACTTGTCATCAAACATTATCAATATGACCATAGCATACAATAACTTAAAAGACTTTTTAATGGATGAATTGAGGAATCACCAAGTTCAGCGGGTGAAAGTTAATGGCTGTTTATAGTTTTGTACTCTAGTAAATGCGCAACACAGTAAACTTGACATTCTCTGAAAATTTTATGTATATGAGCACGGTTGATTGAAAACTGATAAAAAGGCTTAAGGCCTGTTTATTAATTTCTGTGCCTCAGTCAAAACGCAGTACCATAACCTTAGCATGTTATCGAAACCTTATGAATACGTCGGACTAAAAATTCCTGAAAAAGTTTACGCCTAATGTCTTGTAAATAAAGTTTTGTGACAGGGTAAAACTGCAACATTAATAACTTGACATGTTATGTTAACGTTGTGAATATGAGCACGGCGGATTAAAGATTTCAACAAATAGCCTTTGGGATTAATGTGTTGTAGCTGAGTAAAAATGTAACATTATCTTGATTTTCTATATAAACCAAACTACGTGCTGAAATGGCCCAACTATATATACGTATACTTCAACCATATACCGAAGCGCTGACAAGGTGAAAACAAAAGTGCAATTTTGTACGGTCTCCTAACATTTTATGGCCAGCCTACATGGAAGTGGACACCTTGATATCAAAAACATACTTTTTGTACGGTCCACAACAAATAGCAATGGACACGTCGCAATCTTGGGGGGGGGGGGTTAACGACCACCGTGATCAATTCAGTGGGCTATAAGCAGTCGGACATTCCCAATTTTGGGCCACTGGTTCCTGGGAAGGGGGACAGCCAGTGCCAGAAGTCAAGCACAACGTCCATGATTCACCGGGATTTGAACCAGGATCCTTATCGACAAGTGGTCAGAAGCCAGCGCCTAGATCACTCCGCCGCCGTAGCGGCACACGTTGAAATGTATTTTTCATACGGCCCCAAACGCTCTTATGGACATACTAGATTGAACTGGAAGCAAATAAATCATTAATATAATTTGTACTAGCAGGGATACCAGTTATTTGCCAGGTACATATTACTATTTGTGGAATCACCAAGTTCAGCGGGTGAAAGTTAATGAATGAAAAAGATATTCCTGCAATTTTCCAGTAAACTTATTTTAAATTTTTTGATTTAGTTAATTTAATTTTGCGAAACAAAAAAAGAAAGAAAAAGGAATGGGAATACTTACCTTCTAGGAGACATCTATAGAACTGCCGTACATCTGGCGTGTGTTCTGTGAATCCCGCGACACAGAAATGCAATGTACCTATGTGATGTCGCATGCATACGACTTCACATTGGCATTGATCATCTTTTTCTTACCGTTTTGAATTTTGAATATCTGGAACTCTGTTTACATTACATTATATTTCTTTCTGATAAGCCGTTCGTTGGTAGTGAAAGCTAAACTATATAGATTTGTGTTTTTAATACACCATTAAACGCCTATTTTTGCACTTTATTGTTATCTACAGTCCCTGACTTAGACCGTAGGTCGGTTAGTTGGTTGGTTGGTTGATGGTTTATGGTGCAAGGCCCTCAAAGGGCCGAAGAGCGCCTTAGAACGTAAATAGGGTATTCTTAAGAGTAAAAAACGGAACTTTTTACGAAAATTTTGCATGGGGCTACCTTGACCCGGGCCCCGACCCCTTACAAAAACCGTCTACCGTCTAAGTTAGATAACCATAAGTAGTATACCAAATCTGGTTGTCCTAAATTGAAAACTGTAGATTTTACGAATTTTTTATGAGGAGGGGAGGGGCTCTCACCCCGGGGTTCCAGCCCCTTCCAAAAACCGTCTAGCGTCTAAGTTAGAGTTTCATGATACCGAATTTGGTGGTTCTGAATTGAAAACTGTAGTTTTTAAGAAAATGTTGTATGTCTGTGTGTGTGTGTGCGGGGCGGGGGGAGCTCCGGCCCCCAGGGCCTTGACCCGTCCCAAAAACCGTCGACCGTCTAAGTTAAAGTACCATGAGATAGTATACCAAATTTGGTGGTTCTAAATTGAAAACTGTAGATTTTACGCGGCATTTTTATGGGGGGCTCTTACCCCCGGGCTCCAACCCCTTCCAAAAACCGTCTAGCGTCTAAGTTAGAGTACCATGAGATAGTATACCAAATTTGGTGGTTCTAAATTGAAAACTGTAGATTTTGCGAATTTTTATATAAGGGGGCCTTTACCCCCAGGGCTGCAAACCCTTCAAAAAATCGTCGAGCGTCTAAGTTAGAGTACCATGCGTTAGTATACCAGATTTGGTGGTTCTGAATTGAAAACTGCAGTTTTTAAGAAAATTTTGTATGTGGGAAATCTGACCCCCCCCCCCCCCCGGGCTTGATCCGTTCCAAAAACGGTCTACTGTCTAAGTTAGAGTACCATGAGATAGTATACCAAAGTTGGTGGTTCTAAATTGAAAACTGTAGATTTTACAAAAAAAAATTATTCGGGGGTGTCTGACCCCCGGGCTCCAACCCCTTCCAAAAACCGTCTAGAGTCTAAGTTAGAGTACCATGAGATAGTATACCAGATTAGGTGGTTCTGAATTGAAAACTGTAGTTTTTAAGAAAATTTTGTATGTGGGGGCTCTGACCCCCGGGCCTTGACCCGTTCCAAAAACGGTCTGCCGTCTAAGTTAGAGTACCATAAGATAGTATACCAAATTTGGTGGTTCTAAGATGAAAACTGTAGATTTTACGAAATTTTTTATGAGGGGGGGGGAGCTCCGACCCGGCGGGCTCCACCCCTTCCAAAAACCGTCTAGCGTCTAAGTTAGAGTACCATGAGATAGTATACCAGATTAGGTGGTTCTGAATTGAAAACTGTAGTTTTTAAGAAAATTTTGTATGTGGGGGACTCTGACCCCCCCCCACCCCCCGTGCCTTAACCCGTTCCAAAAACGGTCTGCCGTCTAAGTTAGAGTACCATAAGATAGTATACCAAATTTGGTGGTTCTAAATTGAAAACTGTAGATTTTACGAAAAAGTGTTTATTCGGGGGGTCTGACACCCCGGGCTCCAACCCCTTCCAAAACCGTCTAGCGTCTAAGTTAGAGTACCATGAGATAGCATACCAGATTAGGTGGTTCTGAATTGAAAACTGTAGTTTTTAAGAAAATTTTGTATGTGGGGGACTCTGACCCCCCCCCCCCGTGCCTTAACCCGTTCCAAAAACGGTCTGCCGTCTAAGTTAGAGTACCATAAGATAGTATACCAAATTTGGTGGTTCTAAGATTAAAACTGTAGATTTTACAAATTTTTTATGAGGGGGGGCTCCGACCCCGCGGGCTCCAACCCCTTCCAAAAACCGTCTAGCGTCTAAGTTAGAGTACCATGAGATAGTATACCAAATTTGGTGGTTCTAAATTGAAAACTGTAGATTTTACGGAAAAGTGTTTATTCGGGGGGAGGGGGGTCTGACCTCCCGGGCGCCAACCCCTTCCAAAAACCGTCTAGCGTCTAAGTTAGAGTACCATGAGATAGTATACCAGATTAGGTGGTTCTGAATTGAAAACTTTAGTTTTTAAGAAAATTTTGTATGTGGGGGCTCCCACCCCCAGGCCTTGACCCGTTCCAAAAACGGTCTGCCGTCTAAGTTAGAGTACCATAAGATAGTATACCAAATTTGGTGGTTCTAAGATGAAAACTGTCGATTTTACGAATTTTTTTATGAGGGGAGGGGGGCTCCGACCCCGCGGGCTACACTGTGCCTGGTCGGACTGTTTCCACTAACGTTTCTCTTCTCCTTCATCTTCACTTCCTCGCTCGCTCTTTTGATGAACCTCTTGCCTTTCTCAATCTGAATCAAAAGTCCGCTTTTGATAACGTGTCTCACTTTTATCTTTCTTCTGTCCTTTCACGATTTGGCTTTCCTGCTGCCTTTTCTTCCGCCCTCTTGGCCCTTTATCAGGGCGCCAGTTTCCATGTTCGAGCGGCCACATTTCTAACCGCTCCAATTCCGTTTAAGCGAGGCATCCGGCAAGGATGTCCGCTCTCCGGCCAGCTATTCGCTCTCGCTTTTGAGCCTTTCCTGTTAGCAGCCCGAAGATCTCTCCTGGATGTCCTACCGCCGACAGTGGCTAGTACTCGTCATCATCGGATAATTTTCACCGCCTATGCTGATGATGTGACCTTTTGTGTCCTGGATGAATCTCAATTTGATCGCCTGTATTCTGTATATCAACAATATGTTGCAATATCTGGAGCTGCGCTGAATGCCACTAAAAGTACTGGCTTGTGGTGCGGGGCATGGGCTGTCCGCTCCGATGCTCCTTGGGGTGCGCAGTGGACAGCCACTACACAGAAGATCCTCGGTGCGTATGTCGGTTTGCCCTTGGCTTCTTCATCTGCCACCTGGACTGCTCTTCTTCCCCGGATACAACGGGCTGCTGCCTACTGGAGTAAGGCCCGCCCTTTCACATCGTTCCGTCAACGAGCAGCCATTGTTCGTCGACAACTTATCTCCCTATGCGAATACTCTTGGATGTCGACGGTTGTTCCCGTGTCACAAATGATGACCATCACTCGCCTCTCAACTTCCGTCATCTGGACTTCACATCACTGGGTTAAACCTGCCGCGCTTCATCTACCAGCCTCATTAGGTGGCATCCAGCTTCCTGATCCAGCAGTCCTTTATAAAACACATCGCATTATTCATTTCATTCGCCTTGCCACTTCAACTGTTCCGTCCCTTACCGCTACCTTGAATGTTCTTGCTTCTTCTCGTGACCCATCTTTCACCTTCTTACTGTTTCTGAAGATGGATTCATACTCTTCTTCCGTCCCACCTCCCTTCTGTCCTGCGAGAGGGCCTTTCTCTCTTTCGTTCGCTTCCTCTTCTCCGTTCATTTCCTTCTTCAACTCTTGATCTTCTAGATGAACCTCTCTTCTCTTATTTACCCTCCTAACCTCCCTTTTACTTTCCTCATTGGATCCGCTCTGGTGTGATAACTGTCCGTTCTCTCGTAACTTCTGATCTAACCTGGAGACCTCTTTCTTCCCTGTTTCTATCTCTAACCATTACTCTTGCTAACTAATATCTTCTCCTTCGCACAGCGCTTTGGAGCCTCTTTCCACTCCTCGCTTCCCCTGATTGTCTCTTCTCGGTCCCCTCCGCCCCTCTTTCTCTACCGTTCTTTCTCCTCATTCGTAGCTCCCCGGTTCTAGTTACTTCTATCTCCTCCTATTCTCTTTATTGGCTCCTTCTTTCCCCTCCCGCACTTCCACTTTCTGTTCATTCTTCTTCTCCTTCTCTTCTCCCCGCCATCTGGACAGCCTCTACCTCTCACCTTTCCTCCCCTCTTGAACTCAATGTCCATTGGCAATTTCTTCACCTTCGTCTCCCCGCCCCATCAGTACTATTTCGCATGACCCTTCTCACCTCTCCACATTGTTCCTTTTGCCCTGAAGTCAGCGACGTCCAACATCAATACCTATTCTGCCACGTAATCCTGCCAGTCCTAAACACAGCATTTCGTCTTGCTGATCGAATTTGTGCTCGATCGTTACCATTTCTTGCATATGCTTGGCTACTCCAAACTAAGCATCCACCTACTCACTTGCCTCCTGTGTGCCGTTACATTTTTCTTCTTGTGAAGTTCACTGTATATGCTTTCCATCTTGAACAACGCCTCCCTGCACTTACTCCACCTCCTCAGGAGGCAAGTGCTATCATTCGGAGACGCTTCCTAGCACGGTTAACCACTCGTCTCCGAATGGAGCACTCTCGTGCTGCCTCAACAAACACCGATAACGTTTTCAAATCCACCTGGGCCGAATCGGCTGGGTGGTTCCATATCCACAATTTGCAGCTACATCTCAACTTATAGGTGGGATTTTTGTTGTCACCCACATTCACTGTCACAACTCATGATTTTACGTATTAATTTTGGTGGTATGAGGCTCCTAGGTGGAGTCTCCTTTTTCACCCACATGATTCGCTATTTGTGATTATTCTGTTTTATGTGCTATTGGAGATAGCTCACCATGTTTCCCATGATCTCTTCGATTTTGTTGTATTTTATGTTGTATATAATTCTTTCTTCTGCACAGTTTACTGCACACGCAATGTCCCCTACATTATGTTGAATATATTTTGAAATTTTATTGTCCCTGTGTATATAATTTAATGTAAGAAGATGCTCTTCTGAGTACTTTTAGCGATTCTCCCCCTTGTCACTGAATACTTCTTACATATGATGTAAATTTTGAGTGTAGCACCACTGTTACATTTCTGTTTTATGAGAAGCTGCCCTTCTGGGTATGCTTAGCGGCTTTCTTTTTTGTCACTGTATTGTTCTGTACATATGATATGACACTTATGAATTGCATTCTTGTTCGATTTCTGTTTTTTTTTTTTTTGTAAAGTTGCCCTCCTGGGTCCGTTTAGCGTATTTCTCTCTTGTCACTGCATAATTCTGTGCATATAATAAGTATTTGTGCTTAATTGTTTCTACTATTTCTGTCATATTTCTAAATACTGTTGCACCTGTTAGTTCCTTCTCACCCATGGTCTTTTATGTGAATTAGTACCTTGTGCATATTTAATCTTGAGTATGGTAGTAATACTTAATTGGAATTTGTGAATAGTATAGCATCATGTCTTTTCTTGTCTACAATACTGTAGTATACATTTTCATTTGCATCGCTCGTGCTTTATTGTCTGCCTCTCCATCGCCCTTCGGGGCGAAATAATTTTATGATTTTAATAATATTTTGTTTTACGTTTCACTGGAACTTTCCAGTTGTTGTATATACCACTGTATTTATTGGCAGAATTCTACTGTCATATACATAGAAATGCTATTTTTATTTGAAGAATAAAGACAATTTTGAAATGTAGGGCCTTTCTCTCTTTCGTTCGCTTCCTCTTCTCCGTTCATTTCCTTCTTCAACTCTAGATCTCCTAGATGAACCTTTCTTCTTCTCTTCTCTTATTATTCACATTCCTAACCTCCCTTACTTTTACTTTCCTCATTGGATCCGCTCTGGTGTGATAACTGTCCGTTCTCTCGTAACTTCTGATCTAACCTGGAGACCTCTTTCTTCCCTGTTTCTATCTCCAACCATTACTTTTGCTAACGAATATCTTCTTCTTCGCACAGCGCTTTGGAGCCTCTTTCCACTTCTCGCTTCACCTGATGGTCTCTTCTCGGTCCCCTCTGCTCCTCTTTCCCTACCGTTCTTTCTCCTCATTCGTAGCTCCCCGGTTCTAGTTACTTCTCTCTCCTCCTCTTCTCTTTATTGGCTTCTTCTTTCCCCTCCCGCACTTCCACTTTCTGTTCATTCTGCTCCTCCTTCTCTTCTCCCCGCCATCTGGACAGCATCTACCTCTGCCCTTTCCTCCCCTCTTGAACTCAATGTCCATTGGCAATTTCTTCACCTTCGTCTCCCCGCCCCATCAGTACTGTTTCGCATGACCCTTCTCACCTCTCCGCAGTGCTCCTTTTGCCCTGAAGTCAGCGACGTCCAACATCAATACCTATTCTGCCCCGTTCTCCTGCCAGTCCTAAACACAGCATTTCGTCTTGCTGATCGAATTTGTGCTCGATCGTTACCATTTCTTGCATATGCTTGGCTACTCCAAACAAAGCATCCACCTACTCACTTGCCTCCTGTGTGCCGTTACATTTTTCTTCTTGTGAAGTTCACTGTCTATGCTTTCCATCTTCAACAACGCTTCCCTGCTCTTATTCCACCTCCTCAGGAGGCAAGTGCTATCATTCGGAGACGCTTCCTAGCACGGTTAACCACTCCCCTCCAAATGGAGCACTCTCGTGCTGCCTCAACAAACACCGATAGCGTTTTTCAATCCACTTGGGCCCAATCGGCTGGGTGGTTCCATATCCAGAATTTGCAGTTACATCTCAACCTATAAGTGGGATTTTTGTTGTCGCCCACGTTCACTGTAACAAATCATGTTTTTACGTATTAATTTTGGTGCTTCGCTATTTGTGATTTTTCTGTTTTAATGTGCCATTGAAGATAGCTCACCATGTTTCCCATGTTCTCTTCGATAATGTTGGGTTTTATGTTGTTGTATATAATTCTTCCTTCTGCATAGTTTACTGCCCACGCAATGTCCCCTTCATTATGTTGAATATTTTTTAAAATATTAGTCACTGTGTGTATAATATAATGTAACAAGATGCCCTTCTGAGTACATTTAGCGTTATTTCCCCTTGTCACTGAATACTTCTGTACATATGTTGTAAATTTTGAATGTAGCATCACTGTTGCATTTCTGTGAATTAGTACCTAATGTTTAATCTTTAGTATGGTAGTAATGCTTAATTGGAATTTGTGCATAGCATAGAATCATGTCTTGCCCTGTCTACAATACTGTAGGTAAACATTTTCGTTTGTATCGCTCGTGCTTTATTGTCTGCCTCTCCTTCGCCCTACGTGGCGAAATAATTTTTTTTATGATTTTAACAATATTTTGTTTTACGTTTCACTGGAACTTTCCAGCTGATGTATATACCGCTGTATTTATTGGCAGAATTCCATTGTCATGTACATAGAAATGTTATTTTACTGAAGAATAAAGGCAATTTTGAAATGTAGATCTTACGAATATTTTGTGTGTGGGGGGGGCTCTGACCAACCGGGCCCCTGACCCGTTCCAAAAACCGTCTAAGTTAGAGTACCATGAGATAATATACCAAATTTGGTAGTTCTAAATTGAAAACTATATCTTACGGCAATTCTGTAGGAGGGGGGGCTCTAACCCCCTCTCCCCCTCTGCAACCGCTTCCCAAAACCGTCTACAGTCTAAGTTAGAATACCACGAGATAGTATACCAGATTTGGTGGTTCTGAATTGAAAACTGTAGATTTTACGAAAATTTTGTATATGGGGGGCTCTGACCAACCGGGCCCTGCCCCGTTCCAAAAGCCGTTTACCGTCTAATATTTTTAGTGCCAAAGAAAAACGTAATATTCCTATCCTGTCTGCGTGTCCAAACTTTATAAATTTGATCAGGGAGCAAGACGTTCGAAATCGTACGTTTTCCTGCATTCGTTTTGTATGTAACCAAAATCTGTAAACGCGACGAATTGACGTAGTCGACGAATTTGTCCGCGACGAATTGACGCAGTCGACGAATTGACGCGCGACGAATTAACGCAGTCGACGAATTGACGCGCGACGAATTAACGCGCGACGAATTGACGCAGTCGACGAATTGACGCAGTCGACGAATTGACGTAGGCGACGAACTGACGCGCGACGAATCGTCGCAGTCGACGAATTGACGCACGCGACGAATTGACGTAGAACCAGTGGACCCCTAGGCTAAGACATTTGGGTGGACCCACACAGAACTTATGACGGAGAATCTTTATGAAGTCCGTTAAATCTCGAAGCTGTAGCAATATGCTATAATAATTAATACGTAAGTATTCTTCAAACTAATAATAAACTATCTGCAGAGCTTTCATCTAAGTCGCTGTAGTTTTCGTTGTTCTCATAAGAGTGTCTGTTAAATGCTTAAGATTACTGGATTTTGTCTTCGATTTCCTAATGATTTTGCATTGTATGCTTTTCTTAGTGCATCTGTCCTGTTATGCAATGTGAAGCCACAGGAGACTCCCACTATTAACGGTTTCAAGTGCGAACTGGAAGGTTTATGTACATGGTAGTGAAAAGGCTGAAACTGTCTCGCTGACCCAGCTGTTCATAGCGACATGAAGCCTTGACCCTTGGTGAGTAACTGCCTTGAAATCTGTTCGTCTTCCGGCCTCTGTTTCTGACCAAGTGGAAATCATACGAGACAAAAGCAAAACTATTTTATAAACCTCTTTCACTCTCTATTATTTGCCCAGGCATGCATTCTGAACCCCTTGGTCATGGTGGGCCCAAGGCGATAGCCCCTATAGACCCCTCCCCTTTCCTTAATCCGGCCCTGTGTCGATCATATAAACGGATAACTGTTTCGTTGGAGTTTATTTCCCTGGCATTTTTTTTCCGTGGATTTTCCCTAGATTCCTGATAGGCAGTAGCTATGAATGTTACTATACTCGTAGCAAAGAGATCCTGGCAATGGAGCGAAAGGTACGGTTCCTTTTCACTCCCAGTTCCCAGTATTAATGGTTTGTAATTAATCTTCAATCGGAAATTTTGCGAGGGCTGTCTGTCACCGTGATCGGAGACTGATCCCTCTATTTTAGCACTATTCCCTAACACTAACCATATCCTTAGTATCTCCCCCCCCCCTCGCGCACGTTGCAGACCGGTAGACAACCAATTTATTTCTCTCTCTATATTTATCTTTTTTTTTTTTTTTGAAATACAGAACGTGTAACTTTATTTTCTTTTATAATAAAATTATCTTTGCTAAATACGGGAAGAAGCCTTGTGGCCTAATTTTGTTTTTTCCATTTTTTTGTTTATTATTCATTTATTTACTTACTTACTACTTGAAGATTACCAATTGTGGGATTTAATTACAAATATTTTTACCATGCAATCACTTATGAGTAAAATTTCCTTCTTCCCAAAATTTTGCATTGAGTACATTTTTTTTGTAACAGATACCCGTTAAATGTGTATGTATTTTTAACTTCCCTGTGTTGTCATAAGTACTGGACAAAAGCAGGCCTCTGTGATTAATGATTTCAGGGTTCCCTGTAAACTGCCACATGCTTGTCATTGAGGGGCGGGGCACAAATTGCTGTTCCTCCGAGAAACACTTTGAATATGTGGCAGTTTTCCAAGGTGCCTAACGGATGGAAGGAAGAGTCCCCCACAGGAAAACTCCAACACTTTCAGAAAAGTCCCCCACCTTTTTCAGTCAAGGACCATGCACAAATTGCATTTGACACAAAATATCGAACGTGTGGGATATTTCCGGAGTCATCATTTCCATTTCCACTCTGTTTAAAACAAGATGCTGTCGAACAACTTGAACAAATATGTGGGGGTAACTTCCGGGGTCGGCATTTCTAACATTTGTCTCTGTTCAATGTAAAAAACCGTCTTCCAAATTGTTGGTGAGGTGGGGAAAATTTCCGGGTTAATATTTCGTCTGTTACCGCGCTTTCTAGTGAAAAACGGTCTTGCAATCAGCCGGCTGATAGGGTGGGGTATAAAATTTAAAGGGGCGGCATTTCAAACCGTCTTGCAAGTAACTGGATGAGGTTGGGGAAATTTCCGGATTAGTATTTCCATTCTTACCTCGGTTTTTAATGGAAAACGTGTCTTACAGACAGCAGGCTGACAGAGTGGGGAAAATTCCGGGATCGGCATTTCAAACTTTTATCGATGTTCAGGGCAAAAATCGTTTTACAATAGCAGGGTTGAGGGGAGATTTCCATTCTTACAGCGGTTTCTAACGGGAAAACGTGTCTTACAATCAGGGTGGGGAAAAATTCCGTGGTCGGCGTTTCGATTTTTAAGATGTGGTGGGGGAAATTTCCGGTGTCATCATTTATATTTTCATCCACTTTAATACAACATGCAGCCGCACAAGTAGAACAAATAGGTGGGAGAAATTTCCGGGGTCGGCGTTTCAATTCAAACCTTTAACGCAGTTTACAGTACTGCAAGTAGTTAGACGAGGTGGGGGAAATTTCCGGGTGAGTATTTTGACTGTTACCGCGCTTTTTCGTGAAAAACGGTCTTACAATAAGCAGGTTCACAGGGTGGAGGAATATTCCGTGGTGGTGGGGGGGGGGCATATCCCACCACTAACGTCGCGCCTGTCTCTTTAAGTTTCGGAAGCATATTTCCCGTTCGCCTGACTTCCCACGATTAACAGTTTCTGAAAACGGTAATGACAATATCCCCCACAGAAAAACTGCCACACATTGGAAAACTCTCACACAGGAAAACTGCCACACGTTTTTCATTAAGGAACTGGACACAAATTGCTGTTCCTCCAAGCAACACTTTGAATGTGCGGCAGTTTTCCAAGTTTCCGAATTATGTGTGGCAGTTTTCCAAGTTTCCGAATTATGTGTGGCAGTATTCCATGGTGCCTAACGGCGGGAAGCTCTTTTGTCTGTCTGAATTTGCATGCCGTTTCATACGAGTTTAGGGCAACTAGCCACAAAAGTTCAGGAGGGAAAGAGGTATGAAGATTGCAGTTTCTTGGCATATAGTGACAATTGAATTGTGAACTCCAAACAAATTTTCGAGAAAACTTTCATGTAAGTCAAGCGGGAAGTGACCTTTAATTTGAAGAAATAAATTGCCGTGACTTAGTACATTTCTTAAAACGGCAGTGTTGGACGAAACAACGGAATTACAGCATAACTTATGCGGGTACGGAGAAGTGGCTACCGGAGAACTGGACACATTGGAATTTCAGTGCCATAAAATTGTTCTGCATAAACAAATTTCGCGTGGCTATATTCCCCACTACTTGAGCAACTATTGTTCATAAGAACTTTTTTTTAATATTTTAATTTCAGTAAGAAATTTAGACATTTGCATGATTTTCGGGCCAAACACAAAGCGAAGAACTGGCCACGAAAATTTTAAGGGGCCGTATAAAAATTGTGTTTCTGGACTGCTCCGTGACTACGTCTCCCGAGATTGGTTATCTGACACATAATATTTCCGTAATTTCTTTTGAACGATATTTTTCAAGGTTTTTAAATTACAGCTAAACAATTTCTTTGCTGGAATGTGCAAACCTAGGAAACTTGTCGGGAGGGGGCTTAAAACCTAAAATATGAAATATAAAGAATTTCTCCACAGCTCAACAAATTATCTGAGGTCATGTACTGCCCCAGGAAACCTGTCAAGGAAGTCGGGGGGGGGGCACCAAAAGTGTAAAATATAAAGTATTTCCGACAATTGGGAGATTTTGAGAGTTTACAAACTTTTGGTGTTACCCCCCACACACATAGGTTTCCTGAGTATTCACATGCCCTCAGATAATGGGCCGAGTTGTAGCTTGTAATTGCTGAAAATCTGCCGATCGTAAGAGAACATCTTTATGTTTTACACTTTTGGTAGACCCCCTCCCCCGTCCTTCGACAGGTTTCCTAAGTCAGCGCATGCCCTCAGATCATTTACATCTTTGAAATCTTTTGTTGAGTTGTAGATCATAAACATGTTTTTATAAAGAATTGCATTAATTATCGCAATTAAGAAAAGACGAAATTACAGAAACTTTATATGACTCAGATACAAACCTCTGGGGGTCGTGGCACGAAGTGGTCATAAACGCAATTTTTATACGGCCCCTCAACCTTTTTGTGGCCAGTTCTACACCCTGATTCAGGCTGTGTTCAGAAAAGGACGCTAAGGTGGGATTTTTTAATAACGCTGCACTGTTACTGAGGCATTAAATATTCACATAACATCTGAAATTTGTATTATTTCTCTTTTACTTAATTCATAGGCACAACACCTAGGGTCTTTTAACAGCTTTTAATTCGCCGTTTTCCTATTCATAACGTGTACATATCAAATCAAGTTAATAGTATTGAGCTTTTACTTAGGTACTAAATATTAATTCATAGGCCTTAGGCCTAGGTCTTTTTAACAGTTTTTATTCTACCGATGTCATATTCATAACGTTAACCTGTCAACTCAAGTTAATAGCATTGCACTTTTACCTAAGCACTAAATATTAATTCAGAGGCCTTAGACCTAGGCCTTTTTAACAGTTTTTATTCTATTGATATTATATTCCCAATGTTTACATGGGGCTGTGTTCTTAATCACTCCTAGGTAAAAACTACAAATTTTTCGTAAAATCTACCGTTTCAATTTAGAACCACCAAGTTTCGTATACTATCTCATAGTACCCTAATGTAGATCGTAGATGGTTTTTAGAAGGGGTCGGAGCCAGTGGTCAAGGTGCCCCCACACAAAATTTTCGTAAAATCTAGTTTCAATTTAGAACCACCAACTTTGGTATACGTACTATCTCATGGTACCCTAACTGAGATCGAGACGGTTTTCGGACGGGATCGGATACCGGGGTCAAGGCCCTGCACAAAATTTCCGTAAACTCTATAGCTTTTAATTTAGAACCACCAAATTTGGTATACTACCTCATAGTACTATAACTTATACCGTATATGGTTTTCAGATGGGGTTTGAGCCCGGGGTCAAGCGGACCCCATTCAACATTTTCGTAAAAAAGTTCCATTCTTTACTTTTAAGAACTGCAACAGAATTCAGCAATCCAATGCTCGATCTACGGTCTAAGTTAGAGAGCGTAGATAACAATGAAGAGCAAAATATATCCGTTTAATGATGTATTAAAAACGCAAATGAATAAAGTTAGCTTTCACCACCAACGGGAGGCTTCATCAGGTAGAAATACAATGTGCTGTAAATAGAGAGATCTAGATATTCGAAATTCAAAACGGTAAACAAAAGGATGATCAATGTCAAGTCACAAACACGCTACATGGCATAGGTACATTGCATTTTAATGACGCGGGATTCTCAGAAGCGTACGCCAGATGTACGGCAGTTCTATAGATGTCACCTCGATGGTAAGTATTTCTACTCCTCTTTTGTTTCGTAAAAATTAATTAACTAAATCATTTTTTTTTTATTTTTCCGAATTGCAGCCATTCCATCTCCCCCCCCTTTTTTTTGCAGAAATATTTCTTCATCAGCGAGTTTTTGACAGTGTTTGGCATTAATTTGGAAGAACCCTACTTTTCACACGGACAACTCTACATCGCCCGCTCAAGGGTTGGCAATCCTAAAAAATCTCTACATTTTTGCTCCCAATGGAAAAGCCAAAAATTTTGTTTACCAAAAAAGCAATAACCTAAATGAATTAAAATAAATTTAGTAGAAAATTGCAGGAATACATTTTTCATTCATTAACTTTTACCCGCTGATCTTGGTGAATCTACGAATAGTAATATTTGCCCGGGAAATATAGGGTACCCCTGCTAGTTCGCAACAAAAGGAAGGATTGATGTCATTAAACACATTATATCAATATTTTGCATATTACATTGTACAAACTCATATTCTGGTTCAAATTGGGTGTCTCACAGCATTAAATCATCTTTGTATTTTATGAGCTTATCATGAAATAACTTCCCTGATGAAACTACTCACTGGTCTTGCCAAAGAAACCATTAAGAATAAGCAGCTTGAATCAAAAATGTACTTACTTGAATTATGTGGGAATGTAGTAGATACGACACTCTTCAGAATCCAATATGAAACTTGACAAAAAACAACGCAGATGACAGCACGTGGACAACTACTCCGTCTGCTTAGGGAAAGATGGTTTGAAAAGACCTCTTCGCGTTTGTGCAGATAACAACCCTAGGTAGAAACACTTGGGTAGGAGTTGGTGTAAGCTCATTGGTTGAACCTAAAAGGCTGTCCCCACTTCTCAGATTTTTTAGGGTAAGAGCATATGCAGATGGGAGCTTTAGCAAAGCTTCTTAGTCAATGTAAGTAGATAGAGAATATAGCCCCAAGCTCTTAAGCCTGACCTGGGGCGGTAAGGGAACTGGACCGGTTTGAACCAAGTGACGTCACTGTCTGGGCGGAAAGGGTGCGCAAGGTTAGTAGATGGAAAGGTTATGCTCATCCTGCACTTCCGGGTATTCCGTTGTGACGTCACTGTCCAAATCACCACGTTTCTTTGTATCTGCACCATAGCTGCGTGCAGGGCCGGATGGACCATAGGGCAACCGGGGCGGGCACACCCGGCCCCGCAGTGTAGGAAATAAAAAGAAAATCATTTTCGGTAGTTTTTGCACTTATTATTATTATTTTAAATTTTGGGGATCGAGGCTCTTGAAAAGATATTTTTATAATGTTTTTTTTTTTTGTTTTTTTCAGTTTCGATTCCCCTACTTTTAAATAGGTTACCGCCCTTCGTTTTATAGACGCTGAGATTTACAGATTTCAAATTAATATTATGACCACCTTAAACTTTCTCTGCATTCATGAAGTAGCAAATTAAGTTTCATCATGTTGTGGTTCCCTACTTTCATATGTTGAGCAATTTGTGCGTAAACCAGATACTTAAGTTTAAAAAAAATAAATAAAAAGAACAATATGAAGCTTGTTTTTTTATTATAAATAGCAGCCAAATGTTCAGTGACTTTTGAAACAGTATTCGATTTTTTTTTTTTCAAAAAGGGCAGTTTTCACATGTGCTCGCATATAAAAGTTAAAAAGGTCACTAATTTGTCAGTTACTCCACCTCGCATCAAAAATCGATCACTGAAGCATAAAAAAATATTTAAACAAATTATTCAGGGGAAAAATATATTTAAACGAATTTATTTTAGGGCGATTCTTATTCTCTACGCAAAAATATTCGCTACGCAGATTAGTTCAAGTTATCTTTTTTATCATGTCGTGAGGAAGATTTTGCAAGTATCACAATAAAACCACAACACCCTCTCCCCGGAAAGATAATTCGCAGATTCTGACACTTTTCACTCTCTCTCTCTGTGTGTCTGTGCAATTTCAATCTTTTTCTTAAGTTTAAGCTGGTTCCACCTAAAATCCCTGCCTTATGTTTCCAATGGTAAAACTTCTTTACATATTTTCTTCGCAATCAATGTATTCCCAAGGATGAAAACTTCCACATCGATAAAACTAAATTTAAGTTATAGAATGGGACGCTTAATACTTGCTAAAACATAACCATAATTATATTAAAAATCAATCTTTTTCCTTTCGTAATGTTTAGATATGTTAATAGGTGGTGCAACCTGTACATTGATGACGTCAGTAGACAAACAAATATTGAATTGCTTGATTATGGTTATGTTTTAGCAATTATTAAGTATCCATGCTAAAACTTAAAGATAGTTTTATCGATGTGCAAATTTTCATGCTTGGGAATACAATAATTGCGAACAAAACATGTAAAGAAGTTCTTTTTTTTTTTTTTTTTTTTTTTTTTGATTGGAGGTTTAACGACCACCGTGAGCAACTCAAATGGGCTATAAGCAGTCGCCCATCCCTAATTTAGGGTCACTGGTTCCAGGGAAGGGAGAGAGCCAGTGCCGTAAGACAAACACAACATCCATGCCTGACCGGGATTCGAACTCGGACCCCTTTCGGAAAAGAAGTTTTACCATTGGAAACATAAGGCAGGGCCAGCTGGAACATAGTGGCAACCGGGGCGGCCGCCCCGGGCCCCGCAGTTTAGAAAACAAAATAATTTTCGGTAAAAAAATTTACTACATTTATTTTTTTGTAATTTTTGGGGCGAAAGGTCCTTAAAAATATATTTTTGAAGTTTTTTGTTTGTTTCCAATCTCCCCCTATCCGTCGTACGGACACTGAGATTTGCAGATTCGAAATGATTTTTATAACCACTTTAATCTTTTCCGCATTCATGAAATAGCAAATTAAATTTCATCATTTTGTGGTACCCTACATTTATATATCTGACAATTTGTGTGAAAACCTGATACTTAAATTTAAGGAAATAAAAAGAACAATATCCAAGTTACTTTCGGACTACATATGGAGGCCATTCTTCCAACACTACAAGAAAAAAAAAAAAAAAAAAAAAAAAAAAAAAAAGGCAACTTTCATATATGAACGCGTATAAAAGTTTAGAATGTCACTAATTTGTCAGTTACTCCACTGTGCATTAAAAATCAATCACTAAGCATGTATCAGGGGAAAAACTGTTTATACCAATTTATTTTAGAGGGATCCTTATTATATTTCATATACAAAAATATTCGCAATGAGAAAATATTCGATAAGCAGGTATCTTTTTATCATTTTGTGAATATGCAACCTAAACCTCTTCTCCTGGGAAAGAAAATCGTAGATTTTAACACTTTTACTTTCTCTCTCTCTCTTTCCCTCTCTCTTGCTCTATCTCTCTCCCTCTCTTTTTTCTCTCTTGCTCTCCTTTCTCTATATCTCTTCCCTCTCCCTTTCTCTATATCTCTTCCTCTCCCTCTCTCTCTTTCTTCTCTCTCTCTCTCTTCCTTTCTTTATATCTCTTCCTCTCCTCCCTTTATCTATCTCTCTTCCTCTCTCTCTCTCCCTCTCATTTTCTGTTTCTTTCTAGCTATCTCTTTCCTCTCTCTTTTCTCTCTTTCTCTATCTCTATCTCTCTGAACTTTCAGTCCGTATTATGGTCTTTTTCTTAAGCTTAAAGCAAATACTTCTTTGATATAATCATTTTGTCTTTACGGTAGTGTTCGTGTGTCTTCCTCACGAACGATAATTTTCAGAAACGACTTTATTAAAATATGAGATTTATTTTTTAGTGCCCACAATGAAATTTTCTCTGGGCCCCGCAATGAAATTTCGCTCAGGGTCCCGCAAGAGCTCCATCCGGCCCTGACATAAGGCACAGATTTTAGGTGGAACCACCTTAAAGCAAACATTTTTCTTTATAACAGTTTTCGTCTGTGCTCTTTATGGACGATACTTTTTATGTAAGGACTTTACTAAAGTATGAGAGGTGTTATCTAAGGCCCGCAGTAAAATTTTGCTCAGAGCCCCGCTGTGAAATTTCGCCCTGGGCAGCGCAAAAGTTCCAACCGGCCCTGGTGCGTGTCGGAATTATTCGTAAACCAGCTGGAATATTCTTCAAAAATCCTACCAGATATTTTAATGTATAATGTTTCGAATTTTAAGTTTAACAAAAGTGTGGAATGTTGCCGAGACGCTTTTCGTATTCCTCAAAGACATTCTTTATTATATGACAATAATATGTCTTTCTGTGAGTTTTCCTTTCTAAATTTATATAAAAATAGGAAAAATTTCCATTGTAACTAAATTAGCCAAAAGACCTTTGACATACATTTTGAAATACGTCGTCGAAGTGTGAAGTCACAAGTTGGCGCTGGGCATAAACAAATGTCTGTTCTCCCATGATTTCCATAACGTTTCAACTTGATTGGTAAAATGTGCTCATATTTTGCAATTTCTTCATTTTTTTCTGACACTTTGAAGCTAATTTAAGGCGTTAAAAATGCTGTGAAGTCCTTTCACATCCAATAATTTTTGTTATGATCCGCATAACTATTGTTCCTGACTGAAAAAGGTGAGGGACTTTTCCAAAAAGTGTTGGACTTTTCCTGTGGGGACTCTTCCTTCCATCAGTTAGGCACCTTGGCAAACGGCCACATATTCAAAGTGTTCCTCGGAGGAACAGCAATTTGTGCCCCGCCCCTCAATGAAAACATGTGGCAATTTTCCAAGTTGCTGAAAGATGTGTGGAAGTTTACACTGAACCCTAAAACCATTAATCACAGAGACCTGCTCTTGTCCAGTACTTACGGCAACACAGGGTAGTTAAAAACACATACACATTTCACGGGTATCTGTTATAAAAAAATCTAAGCAGTGCAAAATTTTTGGGAAGAACGAAATTTTACGCATAAGTGATGACATGGTAATAATAATTTGAATTAAATCCCACAATTGGTTATCTTCAAGCAGTAAGTAAATAAATGAAATATAAAAAAAAAAAAAATGTGTGAAAACAAAATTAGGCCACAAGACTTCTTCCCGTGTTTAGCAAAGATAATTTCATTTTAAAAGAACAAAAAGTTACACGTTCTGTAACATTTAAAAAAAAAAAATACAGAGAGAGAGAAAATAAATTGCTTGTCTACCGGTCTGCAAAGTGCGCGGGGAGGGTTGGGGGATACTGGGGATATAGTTAGTGTTGAGACATGGTGCTAAAATAGAGGGTCAGTCTCCGATGATGGTGACAGGCAGCCCTGAGGGCTTGTGGGAAAAGCTCCCTTGCAAAATTTCTGATTGAAGATTAATTACACACCATTAGTGCGGAGTAATACTGGGAACTGGGAGTGAAAAGGAACCGTAGCTTTCGCTCCATTGCGAGGGCCTCTTTGCTTCGAGTTCAACATTCATAGCTACTGCTATATGTGACTGACTATCAGGAATCTAGGGAAAAAAATCCAGAAAAAAAGCCGGGGAAATAAAATCCAGCTCTAACGAAACAGTTATCCGATTATATGATCGACACAGGGCCGGATTAAGGAAGGGGGAAGGAAGTATAGCCTTGGGGCCACCATGACCAAAGGGTTCAGAATGCATGCCTGGGCAAATAATGGAGAGAGAAGGAGGTTTATAAAATAGTTTTGCTTTTGTCTCATATGACTTCCACTTGGTTAGAAACAGTGGCCGGAAGACGAAGAGATTACAAGGGAAGTAACTCACCAATGGTCAAGGCTTCATGTCGCTATGAACAGCTGGGTCGGCGAGACAGTTTCAGCCTTTTCACTACCATCTACATTCTACATAAACCTCCCAGTTCGCACTTGAAACCGTTAATAGTGGAAGTCTCCCGTGGCTTCACATTGCATAACAGAAAAGATGCACTATGAAAAGCATACAATGCAAAATCATTAGGAAATCGAAGACAAAATCTAGTAATCTTAAACATTTAACACATGCTCTTATGAGAGCAACGAAAAGAACAGCGACTTATATGAAAGCTCTGCAGATAGTTTATTAGTTTGAAGAATACCTTACGTATTAATTATTACAGCATATTGCTACAGCTTCGAGATTTAACGGACTTCATAGAGATTCACCGTCATAAGTTCTGTGTGGGTCCACCCTCAGCCTAGGGCCCACTAAGGCCTTAATCTGGCCCTGGATTGACATATTTAATCCATGTTACTACAATATTCTTTGCTGCATTTCCTCGTGCACATCGCCTTTATTTTAATTTTTTGTCCATTATTAAGGTACACGCCAATATGGTTTTATAGGTAGCTACTTCTGAGAGCCTATGCTTATATCTGAGAATTCATAATTTGCAAGTGTTGCTTAATTTTCCGTGCAAGTATTTAAACTACGTCTTATATCAAACGCTCATGCGTGTCGTTGAATGCGATATCTTAGCCCATGAAAGCACTGAAAAAAGATCCAAAAAAAGAAAAGCTAACGGAAAAAAATCCAAGGAAAAAAAATCCAGAGAAAAAAAGCCAAGGAAAAAAAAATGTACGGAAATAAAATCCAACTCCAATGAAACCGCACTCGATTACATGATCGACATATTTCACTCCGTTCTTATACAGGGTGTTCGTAAACTGTTTTGACAAAAGAAGAAGAAATTTACTTCGTTTTAATGGCGCCCGAACTTAACGGATGGACCCGGCCGTTAAAGATCTCGCAATGATGCGATGTTCTTTCCACACCGCGAAATAGGAAAAATAAGAGAATCCCTTCTTCAGTGCTTCGAAAAATAAATGTGTGTGATGTTGCAATCCACACACCAGATTGAATGGGAGTTCTCAAGTGCACGTTCTTAAGCGGATGGCTGCCTGCAACGATACATGGTCTCGGCTGACCGTGGGACGTGCCTCCGGCCCTCTTTCGGGGGGGGGATGTGACGTGTCTGCCCGGCAGGACGCACACGTCATAAAGGCAGATAGCAGAGAGAAGGAACGTATGCGTAGCTCAGTTGGTAGAGCGACTTGTTCCGGAATAAGTGGACTCGGGTTCGATCCCCCGGCGTGGACCAAAAATGACGGAGAAATTTACTTCGTTATAGTGTACTTAATAAAACAGCGATACCCATTAAGCATGGTTACCAACATCGTTGGCGTATAATAGAACTGTGAAGAGCCGCAAAAGAAGAGAAAGGGCTGTGTGTTATTTATTGCCTTGAGTCACTCAGGGTCAGAGGAAAGATTATCACTGATTGAATCTCGAGTCCTGTGTTTCCAATTAAGAGGTCTTTCTGTACTCAAAGCCACTGCCTCATCTTTGGAATGAGACCGCAGCAGACGGTGTCACATTTCACGTGTGGCGCCGAGCGGACCGAGTCCGAAACAGATACAGTAGATAAAAAAGCACTCACTGTCCATTTGTTTCGGGTGGGGTGGGGGTGGGGTGGGGTGGGGGTGGGGTGCGTTAGCATCTGAGTGAACCTTTGGTTCTCTTGCATTTTACAAGTCATTTTTTTTTTTTTTGGAGGTTTAAAGACCACCGTGAGCAACTCAATGGGCTATAAGCAGTCGCCCATACCTTATTTAGGATCACTGGTTCCAGGGGGAAGGGAGAGAGCCAGTGCCGTAATACAAACACAACATCCATGCCTCACGGGATTCGAACCCGGATCACTTTCGGACGAATGATCAGAGACCATCGCTTAGACCACTGCGCCACCGGGGCGGCGTCATGGTTTGCGGAGAACGAGTGCACAGTTAACGGATGTTTTATTCTTCGTGGGACTTTAAGAAACTGTAGATTGTAGTGTACGTCTTTATTTTCTCCTTGCCGACGTTTGTTGACCGCGTGACTGTGTGAGTTATCAAATACCAATGAATCACAATAAGGGTAATTCTTCGCAACGTTGGCTTTTGACCCCTTTTCCGATGCTATTTCGGTGCAAAACTGGGCAGAAATGTTTAGGGGTGTTGGTGGTGACAGAAGGGAGAGGGTACATCGGAGGACAGAATTCCGTGTCTATGAAACTTCTTTCGCGAACAGAAAGTCGACAGAGTTAAGACTTTTTCTGCAATCGTACTTTTTTTTTCACGATGTTTCTTATACCTAGTATTGTTTAATACAATTTTGTTCCATAAATATTTGTATTTCAACTTGAAAATGGGGAAAATATTTCCAAAAATTAAAATCCGACGGAACAGAGATATCTCACAAGATAGCATTTTTTCCAGCGTTGGTCCCACTCTCCTGCGTTGTTGTTAAATATCACCCCCCCCCCCCCCCCAATGAATATTTGTATAATATTTAAAAAGCATAAGAGAGAAATTTCATAAGACGGAAGTAAGTGAGTAGAAAAATTCGGGGTTAGAAGAGGCAGCTGGACAGCAAGGTAAGTAGAGTAGAGAAGGTACGCCAGTGGTTGAAAACAGACAGATAGCCTGCTGCTCACCCCATGTTAATAGACAGTAATTGATCATTCCGCATTCTTCGCAGACGAATAACCGTGATTCGCTGAGTGACACCACCGTTCTAACACGTGAATCGTAGATCCAAACTGTAACTATGGAGGAAGATGTGAACATATTTTCTAATTCAAACACAGAAAAAAAGCTAATGCAAAAACCCACTTACATTAAATATAGAAAAGATTCACAGTCATGAAAATATTTTAACAATGGAGATTTAAAAAAATACCTCAAGCACAGTTTTGTTACGAAAAGGGCGGGAAACGATTATACATTTAAGTGTTAATAAGTCGTCGAAGTCGTGACTTCACGGAATGGCGACTAAGCATAAACACACGTTGTTTACATGTTAGTTAAAGCTAATTTTATTGCTGCCGGTTGTCGATAGTCCTGAAAAAAGGATTTTTGAAGGTGAAACTGAATATATTAGATACGGTTTTTTGTTTTTCAGCGTACTGTAATCACCAGACTATCAAAATCAGTGTTCTTTTTATAGATTTCTGAGAAACAAACGTAAACCTGCCATATGTACTAAAACGTCAAGGTAAGCATCTATGGACTGACTGGTATTCTTGTGAACAAGCACATCTTTTGTATGAATATGCTTATATATATTATATTTTTGTAGTCTGTAAAATATGAATTTAGACACCCCCCCCCCCATTCCCCTTTTCCTTTTTAGGCTTGTTATCGTTTTTAGGACAAGGTTTTGCCTTGAGGCTGTGTTATATCAAATTTCGTACCGATTTACGGGTAAGCTCATGTGAAGTTTTTATAGCATGCGATACCTTTGGGAGATTTTACTTAACCTGTACAAAAATATAAATTTCACTAATAGGTGTTAAGATATATGGACGCGGTTGAAGAGCATCCATAAAAATGTACAATTTGCAGTGTAAGTGTGTAAATGGACAGGAATTAGAAATTTCCGTTACGTGTAAATGACTTGTTGCAAAGGTCACATTGAGGTTTCTCACCAGTGTGAATCCATAGATGACTTTTTTGGGTAAATGACTTGTTAGATATTGTACATTGGTAAAGTTTCTCATCAGTTTGGAAAACTATGTGACGTGTGTGATTGGGAAGCAATAGGACTACAATTTATGTAAATTAAAATACTATAAGGTAAAATTCATTTATCAAAATGCGTTAAAATTAAATGATTAGGTATTTAAATACTGTAAGGTTAAATCCAATCAGTGCATTGGGAGGTTTCTCACCAGTATGAATCAGCAGATGCTCTTATGAAAATACAACCTGGCCGGGCATTTCATCCATCTTTACTACGAACATGAAACGGTCCAGCCTTTAAGTTGTGGGTTCTTTGGGTGGTCAGTTCAAATATGATAGCAGTATAGAAAGTCGGTTTTAAACACAAAGGAAACGGCCCATTGCGGCCCACGGCTCCCCACTGCGGCCCACGTGCTCCCCTCGGCCCCGCCCACTGCGGTCTACGTACGGACGGATGTTGTCAATCATGACGTCAGTCTCCGCCATTTTTCCCACGTGTTCTTTCCGACCATGCAATTTTGTGTGCCACGTGTTTTGAGATGAGTCATCGTTTTCTCCGACCGTGCCATTTTGCATGTCACATGTTTTGGGATGAGTCACTATGCACTATGTTAGGTGACATCACCATGCTAGCAAGCAATACTATGACATCACCGATACAGTCATGATAAGAATGGGGTAAGAGGAGAAGTTGACGTCATTTCAGATTCTGTTAAGCTCCAAGACTGATTTTTTTTCACTAACTTGATCATTTTACAACGAATTTATTCCTTATTTCTTTCCATAATTTTTCAACGTAACGATTTTTTTTATTTTCTTTGAGTTTCACGCATTTTCAACAACGGACGTACCAACATAAAAGACGTTTTCCAAAGTTTTGTGCTGCAGACATAATCTTAAAACACTATTGTTCATTAATGTATTTACGTGTTCATGGCATTTTCTGTTACATTTTTTAACGTTGTACCTTTTTTCCACCATACAAAGCCGCAATGTTTTATACATAGTTAAAATATTTTTTTTATTTTTTTCGTATTTTCTTTTATGATTAATCAGTGAAATGTACCTTTTAATGCATTATCTTAATCTACTTTTTTTTCTAAATGCTTGCATACTCGTTAAACTTCTCGATGTACCATCATTTTATTTTCTAACTTTACAAACTAACAACTACTTTTATTGAGGCTTTATTGTTTCCGATTCAAACAAGCAAACGTTTCTTCATTACTATTTCTTTTTCATATGTAAGCAACTTTTCTTTCTTGCTTTTAATGTATAACTTAATAAATTTTCTATCTTACCTTTTCATGGGTATACGAGAAATATGCAGATCTATGACAGTTAAAATTCGATTGTATTAGTATTTTCTTTATTATGACTTTATTTTTTCATTTCATTTGAGTAAACGTTTCTTAACTTGATATTACAAGATGTACCAAACACTTCAGAATTTTTGTTTCCCTCACTTTCCAACTCACTGTTAAGTATTCCTAAAAACCTGCATGTATGTGAAATATTCACATTTTTTCATTCTATCATAATTTGCTATACTTTTCTTTAACTGACCCAACAGGAAAAGCATTCATTGTCAAGACATTCATTCTAAAGCATTCTTTCTTACGCTAAAATTTATATCCTTTGCAATATATTTTCAGTATATTTTGTCTAAATCAACAGAAAAAAATTCATTCTGGAGACACAGCGACCAAGTCCGTACTTCCATTAAACATCCTATTCTTGGCAAACATTTTTCCCCCTACATAGCAATTTCCTAACTCACCAGAAAAGCAGCTATTCTCAACATTTAGCTAAAATATCGAATTTCTCTAAACAAATGGGATATTTTTTTTAAAGAAAGAGTTCTTTTCTCTGTATAAATACTTAATCTATTTTTCGAAAAACTGTTCTACGTTTACGTATTTTGTTTAACTTTGCTTTACACTGTACTTCGATTTTTTTCTTCGTAGTACTTTTTTCCTGTTTCATTCCAACAAACTTGTTTCTTTTCGCCTCGATCACTCTCACATTTTCATACAAACTTTCCTAATATCAGAAATGTAACAAAAACTTCAGATATATTTTTTTACTTTAGAATAAGTCTCACCGACATTTATTATCATGACATAAACTAAAATTTCATACTTTCCCCCAAAATAATTTTCTTAATGAGTTTTTTTTACACTTTTTTTCATGTATACCCAAATATTATGCCGGGGATCGGACCAGAGTCCACTTATTCCGGAACAAGTCGCTCTACCAACTGAGCTACGCAGACGTTCCTTCTCTCTGCTATCTGCCTTTATGACGTGTGCGTCCTGCCGGGCAGACACGTCAATCTCCCCCCTCCAGAAAGAGGGCCGGGGGCATGGCCTACGGGTCAGCCAAGACCATGTATCGTTGCAGGCAGCCATCCGCTTAAGAACGTGCACTTGAGAACTCCCATTCAATCTGGTGTGTGGATTGCAACATCACACACATTTATTTTTCGAAGCGCTGAAGAAGGGATCTCTTATTTTCCTATTCGCGGTGTGGAAAGAACATCGCATCATTCAGAGATATTTAACGGCCGGGTCCTCCGGGAAGTTCGGGAGCCATTATGACGAAGTAAATTTCTTCTTTTGTCAAAACAGTTTACGAACACCCTGTATAAGAACGGGAGTGAAATATGTCGATCATGTAATGGAGTGCGGTTTCATTGGAGTTGGATTTTATTTCCGTACATTTTTTTTCCTTGGCTTTTTTTTTTTTCCTGGATTTTTTCCCACTGGCTTTTCTTTTTTTGGATCTTTTTTCAGTGCTTTCATGGGCTAAGATCTTGCTTTCAACGACACGCATGAGCGTTTGATATAAGACGTAGTTTAAATATTTGCACTAAGAATTAAGCAAGACTTGCAAATTACGAATTCTCAGATATAAGCATAGGCTCTCAGAAGTAGCTACCTATAAAACCATATTGGCGTGTACCTTAATAATGGCCAAAAAATTAACATAAAGAAGTAGAGGAAAAGGGCGGATTCTGGGACAGGGACAGCCCTCCATAGATTTAACATTGGCTGTCCACGAGGCTGTCCCCGGCTGTCCACGAGGCTGTCCCAAGGCTGCCCCCGAATCAGAATTTTTGTCACGCGATCGCCCCCATGATGTGCTGCCCCCTAGCGGTGCTTCTTGTAACTTTCAATGAATCTTTGTTTTTGAGGGATGGCAACGACTGAGTGGGAAAGGGGGTGGATATAGGGGGATGTCAACTGGATGTGCTGCCCCCTAGCGGTGCTTCTTGGAACTTTCAATGGATCTTTGTTTTTGAGGGATGGCAACGACCGAGTGGGAAAGGGGCGGATATAGGGGATGTCAACTCGATGTACTGCCCCCTAGCGATGTTTTTTGGAACTTTCGAGGGATCTTTGTTTTTGAGAGATGGCAACGGTCGAGTGGGAAAGGGGGTGGATATGGATCAAAGATCCTATCGATGGATCTTTGATTTTGAGGGATGGCAACAACCGAGTGGGGTCCGTTGGGATTTTTGTATTTATTCCCGTGGTTTTCAAGCGGGATTTTCCACCTCTTCGATGTTATTTTTTCCCCGGAGGAAATTTTTACGTAATGATGCTGGGGAATTTTCTTTCCAATGGAATAAAAATGCTCTGATGGTCTTAGGAGGTTCTAACTCACGATGATTTGGTTTCAAAATTTGGTCATTTGGTCTCGTGTACTACGTATTCACTATTTTTTTAATTACTTTTACGTTATTTCATCATGAATTTTTTATATTTTTTGTATGTTTTGAGGGAGTTTTTTCGTGTAGATGTAATGAATTTTCTTGGGAACTTTTCTTTTTCCTACATTTAATTTTATTTCAGACCATGAGACGAGGAAATGCTTCTTTAGAAACGATTTCGTTCCTGTTCGCAGTAACTATTGGACTTTGACAAAATTTTTGGGAAATCAAGCGGAAATGTAGACATGTTAATTCTGAGTCTTTCGCCCTTCCAATATTTTTTTTTTTTCTAGTCGCAATTTTTTCATGTACTATGTATTCTCGCTCTTTTCTTTTTTATAACTTTTACGTTATTTCATAGTGAATTTTTTATATTTTTTGTATGTTTTGAGGGAGTTTTTTCGTGTAGATGTAATGAATTTTCTGGGGAACTTTTCTTTTTCCTTTATTCAGTTTTATTACAGATCATGAGACGAGGAAATGCTTCTTTAGAAACGATTTCGTTCCTGTTCGCAGTAATTATTGGACTGTCATTTTTTTTTAATTTTTTTTTTGTTAAATGACTTCATGCTAATTCTGAGTCTTTCGCCTCTGCAATATTATTTTCTCGTAATTTTTTCGTGTGTTCAAGAACTCTACATGTCTTTCACAGTTAAAATTCTGATGAAACAATATTTTCTTACTTTATTTCGCATAACATTATAGCTTCCCAATTTCGCTATTTTACTTCATCTTTTTTTTTTTTTTTTTTAAATTTCGTAAAACTTTTCAGTATGTCAGTAATTGTTTTCTTACTTGGTCAAACTTGTGACTCCATTTATTTGGACTTTTTTTTTTTTTTTCATTTCATTTCAACAAAACGATTATTTTAGATGTAGCAAGTCATCAGATTTTTGTTTCCTTATATAGCATATTTTCAAACTTGCTTAAAAATATTCCTCAAAGCTTTGCATGTAATCAAATATGCATTTTTTTTATTCTTTCCTAGTTTGCTATACTTTTCGTGGACTGTCCCAATAAGAAAGCATTCATTGTCAAGACATACAATCTAAAACCTTTTTTCTTACGATAAAATTTGTATTCTTTGGGCTGTATATTTTTCTGTCTCGTCCGAAAAAACACTCATTCTAGAGGCAAAGCTAGTGATTCCGTTCATCCCATAAACATTATTTTTTTAACGTTTTACTAACTCATCAGAAAAGCAGTTATTCCCCACCCCCATAGCGAAAATAAAGAAATTCTTACTTCTTTTCCATATCGACTCAATCTATTTCTTTTCGAAATGCTGGTCATGACATTTCAACTAAAATTTCCTACTTTCACCAAAAATCATATTCTTAAACCAGCTATTTTTTTTTTTACTTTATTTCATGTACAACTAAATTTTTATTGTTTCCTCACCTCATCAAAGTTAATAAGAACTTCCCTAATCTCATTCCATTCCCTCATTTAGTTCGCTTTAAATTGAGATGTTTCAAAACTTCGCGTATATTTCTTTCACTAAATGTCCAGTTCTCCCGTATCTGTCCCATCATTTTTAACTTCTGTGCCTGCCGCATTTTTTCTTTAGACGTTTAGTTTCATTGACCTTTTCTTTCGTTTCAATTAGGTTTTCATTATCGTATTTTTTATTCATTGTCTCTGCAGAAAAAGCTTTCATTCTGGAGATATTGCGACTAAGTCCGTACTACTTCCTCTAAACATTTTTATTTCACGTTTTACTAATTCGTAAGAAAAGCAGATGTTTCCAAACTCTCATAGTGAAAATATCGTATTCCCCTTATTTTACTTATTATATTTTTCCTTCTATTCAGTGTTGTATGATTCTTAAAACTTTGGTTTATTTTTATGAAACTTCTTTTTTTTTCTTTAGGTTTTTTTTTTTTTTTTTTTTTTTTTTTCTGATTCAACCTATCAATCTTTTCCTATCGATTTAATTGCTCTTATTTTTCCATTCGACTTTACTTTTGAACAGAAATGTGTCTAAAATCTTCAGATGTATTTTAGTCTCTAAGGCCGATTCTTCACTATTTCAAATAAAGTCATTGTAGGATTTTAGTGTAAATGCCCCTAAATCTTTAGAACTTCCTTTTCATAGTTAGATACTAATTCCTCGAGGTTTAAATTAAAACATGAAAGAAGAGTGTTTTTACGCTCTATCCAGTGAAAGAAGAGTGTTTTTACGCTCTCTCCAGTGAACGAAGAGTGTTTTTACGCTCTCTCCAGTGAACGAAGAGTGTTTTTACGCTTTCCCCCAAGAAATTAACTTTGGAATTTCCCTTCTTCTACCGGAAAATGACTATCTTGTGCGACTGTTTTCACGCGTCTACTGCTTTGCTGGAAAACCTCATATGACATGATATCCCTTTGCTTGGTAGATTAAACTAAATTCTGGTTTTGAACTTTGAACGCAAACTCAAGCTTGCAAAAGCATAGTTTTCTGAGCGAACTTAAACTGTCTAAGATGACAAAAATCTAAAACTGGTGACTCAATGGGACAGAGCGTTTGAACTTTGCCGTTCATTCAAGGTTTAAGAGATCAGTCGTGAACCACTACAAGGGAAATAAGCAGACCCTGATTTAGTCCACTGTTTCCTTTTACTCTGGTTTCGACTCAATACTGTAAAGCATTGCTCTCAGACCAGTCAGAAATCCTCCCGATTGGTCACCTAATTGAAAACATCAGGCCCAATAACAATACCCAAATTTCCTTAAGAAAAGTCTAGCAAAAAAGCACTAGTTCCCCATTAAAACAATTGCATTCATCCTGCTACTGTTTTAAACATTTCGAAAAAGAAATTTCTTTTACTTTTTAAAATTCTTGAAAGCTTAAATTTTTGTCTCATTTCAATAAAAAAATAATTTCACTTAAAATTTAATTTAAAAAAAATTACTCTTTAAATGTATGCCTCAAAACTAAAAAATATTTAAGCTTAAGATTCCAATAAATATTCCCAAACTCACCTTCTCACTTGCCAATTAAAAAAAAAAAAAAGTACATTAGCAATTCTCCAGTCCACTTGAATTTCCTAACATGAACTTTGATTACAGAAGAAAATACGGAAACAATCATAAAAAGATTTCCTCCTAAATGAAAAAAATGTTCAGGAATTGATTCCAGCCTGAATCCAATAGGACAGCTTTTCTCAGGTTGAACCTCCAGAACACAAGTGGAGACGAATGAAAACTCATCACAATTTTCAGATGGAATCAAAGATTTGAAAGACTTGATGACGTCTTACTTTATTCAAACTTAGAACAGAACTAAAATTCACTCAGCGTTTCCTTTGCATACTGTGACCAATGCAGGACCCTTATCACAACACGCGTTGGTGTGTCACCATGCGTCAGCGCTTCACAGCGACTATACCCTTATCTTGCCATTTCGTGATGAACGCTATCTACTCTAATCAGACAAAGCGGACTACAGCTCACAGCTTATTTTCAGGTAAATTCTTAGAGAAAAACGGAAGGATTTCATTATAATTAATTTTCATATCTTGAGAGAATAAAACTAAAATATATTCGGTAAGAAATCCTTCCGTTTTTCTCTAAAATGAGAGAGGAATACGGAAAGCGAAATAATTTAATCAGACACCGTGAAAGAATTCATATCATAATTAAAACCGCTTTTGAAAAAAAAAACCCAGTAAACTATAGAATACTTTGTTCTTCACATAAAGAAAACATAGTGTACGATTTCAATATTCCCTTTTTTCTAAAAATTTCTCCCACGTAATGACTTAGGTCAACTGAGTCCAGAAATGCTTCGTCTACTTTAGTATTTCGATTCCGAAGGAGTTCTTCCCGATACTGTTAAGATATTTTCTCAAAATCCAGTTGTAAAATAATTTTGGTCATGTTTATTTGATTGTCGTAGGAGAATTCCAATCCGTTCATGTCCACCATGTCATACACTGTGTCAACGAGAGTTTCTTCAAGCAGAAAAGAACCATCTTCATACTGCCGAAATCCTTCTTTTGAGGACTGTAATGCTTCCAAAGTAAAATTATTTTTTTCCCGAGGCTTTCTTAATTAAAGCTGAAAACGAAATGGAACGAAGAAACATCTGTTGTATGACTCTTAACATAGTAGATTTCTTATCAGCCACTTTAGTCCAATGTTCTCCGCGCAGAGAAATTTCAGATTTCAAAATTTCACCATCCTGACCCACTTTTTCCTGAGTGAAATTCAATACATGGTGAAAATCTCGATTTAAGCATTCCTTGAGTGGGGAATCGCTCTCATGAAAGAGGACAACGGTTAAAATAGACATTGATTAAAATTGGAGACAGGAAAAATATATGAATTGAATAAATAATGCATAGACGGGATTCCCGAAAACATAAAAAATATAAGTTTTATATAAAAAAAAAATTCCATGATAAATATTGGAGGGTGAAAGATTTCTCACATCGTCTTCCACTCCTCCCAAAATTTAACGAAGTCCATTAAATCTCAGTTGTTAGTACACGTATTTGTTTAATTTTGGGTGGAATGGAAGACTATGTGAGAAATCTTTCACCCCTCCAATATTTATCATGGAATTTTTTTTATATATAAAACTTATATTTTTTATGTTTTCGGGAATCCCGTCTATGCATTATTTATTCAATTCATATATTTTTCCTGTCTCCAATTTTAATCAATGTCTATTTTAACCATTGTCCTCTTTCATGAGAGCGATTCCCCACTCAAGGAATGCTTAAATCGAGATTTTCACCATGTATTGAATTTCACTCAGGAAAAAGTGGGAAGGACGAGCAGTTGACAAGACATGCATTCCCCGCGCAGAGTGAGACACACCCAACCGAACGCAAGCGATAAATATGCGCGGACAGCAAGGCTTTCCATTCGACGAGCATGGTGATCTGAGCGACTTTGATAGTGGACGCATTGTCGGCACAAGACAGATGGGTCATTCTATCATCCAAGTGGTAAGAACCCTAGGATTTCCGTGGGCAATCGTATCAAAGGGGTACCGCGAGTGTACCATCGGCAGACGTACCAGCTCCCAGAGAGTAAACGGTGGCCGACCACACGACTGATAACCAGGGTAGACGTAGACTGTCCAGGCTCGAAACAGACCGACCGCTGACAACGGCGGCGCAAACCACGTTCACGTTAAATGTCGGAGGTCCAAGCAGTCACTTAGCAAACGGTATGGCTCGCGCTGCATACCATATGTTACCAGAGCCGACATCCTACTCGTATGTCACTGCTGGCAGCTCGTCGTCGGATTTTATGCCCCGCCTGGTGCCGGGAACTAAACTGTACCACTTCAGAGTGGCGGCGCCAGTTATGGTCAGTTGAATATCCCGAACCACTTCAGAGTGACGTCGTATGGCGAGTAGAATCTCGTTTTCAATTGTACCGAGCTGACGGGAGGGTGCGGATGCCGCGGCGATAGCATGAGGCCATAGCCTCGTCGTTCCAGCTTGGCTCTGTTGAAGCCGGTGGCGGCTCAGTTATGGCTTAGAAGCCTTCCCGTGGGACTCATTATCCCTAATTATGCCTGGAGTGGTTCTTAACCGTTGAGCACAACCAGCATGCGCTGGCGTATCACCTACACACTTTCATGGTCTTCTCTGATCCTGACGCCCATGATCTATTTCAACAGGAGAATGCGCGGCCCCATTGGACCGCAACCACCATGCCTGGCTCGAGGAACGCTCATCTGAGTTTGGAACCGTCCATTGATTCCCAAGTTTTCCGGTTCTAAACCCTGTGGAAGCTCTTTTTTTTTTTTTTTTTTGATTGGAGGTTTAACGACCACCGTGAGCAACTCAATGGGCTATAAGCAGTCGCCCGTCCCTAATTTAGGGTCACTGGTTCCAGGGAAGGGAGAGAGCCAGTGCCGTAAGACAAACACAACATCCATGCCTGACCGGGATTCGAACCCGGACCCCTTACGGACGAATGATCAGAGGCCAACGCCTTAGACCACTGCGCCACCGGGGCGGCTGTGGAAGCTCTCTAGGATGTCGTGGAGGGGAACATCTGATTCATGGATCCGGGACAGACGTTTAGGATGGAGTTGTGGGCAGTGCTGCAACAGGCATGGCTGGCATTACCTCCGGAAACTCTCCGGCATCTGGTGGAGTTGATGTCTCGGCATGTACAGGCTGTTATTTGGGATAAAGTAGGACCAACACTATTAGGTAGGTATATATAATGTTTCGTCCATTAAGTGTGTACTCCTATATAAATACATATACACGGTGGTATCAAATAATATGATCATCCCAAGAATCACGGTGTACCCGCCCAGACGCGTCACAGAGTGCACATGACAAGGTCGACCAAACGGAGATATAAGTGGTGGGCGGCGAGGTCGGATGAGCCATAGTGCGTTACGTCATCACAATGGGAAGGGGTAGTGATTTGACGCAAGCCCAAAAAGGAATGATCATCGGCTACCCCGCCAAGGGTGGAAGCTTCTCAGAAAAAGGCAAACTTCGTGGGCTATTCACGAGGTGCTGTAGTAAAGGTGCACCAAGAACGACCCGCTGCTACACCGAGTACATCCCGACGTCATAACTGTGGATCCCCAAACGCCATAGGCCCCAGAGGAAAACGTCGCCTCCGTCGACTGGTAAAATGCAATCGAAGCAGCGCAACAGAGCAGCAATCGAATACGCAAATTAACGCTGGGGGCACCCAGGTACGTGTCCCTGATAAAAGCAGAGCAAACCCTCTTACTCATGGGTCTCCGGAGTCAACACTGTGTCAAGGCGCCCATGTTAACCTAGGTCCATTGGCAATGACGCCTGCAGTTCACATGGGACTACCGTGGTTGGACAGTGAAAGAGTGGAAAAAGGTTGCCTTTTCCTACGAATCGAGGTTTTAACTCCACGGAAGTGATGGACGGTGTCGGACACGGCATCAGACACACGAGAACCAGCACCCGGACACGCTTGTCGGTCAAATAGATGCCGGCAATGGCAGTGTACATGTCTGGGACATGTTTTTTTGGTATGACCTGGGATTGCTGGTACCACTGGAACGGTGTTCCATTACTTTTATATCCGACATGCGTTGTGGTAAACCCTATACAGAATAACTGGTTGTTTTTAAAATGTGAATATCTTACAATTGTTTTCCAATAAAAAATATGCAGCAAAAAAAAAAAAATTGCACAGTTAGTGGAATTAACGCCCTATATTCGTTTGAAGGTAAAGTTAATCTCTAAATCCGTTCTTACTTGGCTGTCCCTTGAAACTCCTTTTTTTTTTTTCTGTTGGTAAGAATGTTGAGTTGGGAATATTTCAGTGGGAAAATTGTTAAAAGGAAATAATGAATTTTTCATGGCACTCAAAGCAGCAACAAAAAATCTAGACAGACCCACCAACGGACTTTCGTACATATCTTGCGGAAGACGAACGGAGATTCATTAGTTGGCAAGAAATATATTTTATATACTAACGCATTGGACTAACTTTTAAACAGCCAACATCCTCTGATATACAGTCGCGTGATTAAGCTATTTTATCAACATTTTCTAATATAATTATCTTCAGAACTAAGTCTCTGAGTAATGCAAAATTTTCACCGTTGCTATCTCCATAAAGGTTTGCTTAAAACAACATTTTACTAGATAATTTTTACTTGAATTTGTTTTGTGGTATACCCAAAAATCCGCTATCCGAATATCTCGAGAATTAAAACTCCCAAGTTAATAAGTGGTTTTACCATTGCATTCTAAATTAGTTTCCGCTTCCAACGACATCTTACTCGATAATATGGGGCTAATTTAAGTTTTGCACCCCAAAATGGGTCCAATTTGGGCACCAACATTTCAGTGTTTTCTTACCAACATGTGAAATCTTGTTCCTTGAATGCCAAAACGTGTAAAATCCGGAAGTCTGAGTACGACTGGTCGCTATACCTTCTTATGCTATAAGAAAGTAGATAGTCCACTTGTACTTTCTATAACATAGAAAGTTCCTTTTTACTTTCTATAGCATAGAAATTTTCTTATGCTATAAGAAAGTAAAAAGGGGACAGGTGGAATGGTGAGGGTGTTAAAAGAAAGCTATTGAAGACGTAAAGGCACCGTGAGTTGCTGTACTTTTTCAATTAGCACACCACCATTGCATGTCATACCAATGTTAAACATGAATTTTTCGAAAAATATCTTTTAAGGACTTAGTCCTGCAAAAGAGCTATTCTGTGTCCACTAAAACACCAGAGAAAAATTCGACTTCCTAAAGATCATTCCCCAGTGTGCGAATTAAAAAAAGGAGAGTAAAGAATCCACCCACTCCTCTATGACACATGAGACATCTTCCAGAGAGAGAGAAAGAATGCCCCCTCCCGATTCTTGTTCCTTGTGTATTTGAGTCGTGTCGCAGAGACACTTGATGGACAGAAGACAAACATATTTACAGCGCTGCTCTGCACTTAAACCGAAGCCAGACCTAACAAACAGTGGCTCTAGGAAGTTTGGGGGTTGAAAAATTGTGTAGGACACAACAGGATATACACCACGTTTTCACTTTTTATGTCAACATTTTGACTATGCTGCTGCAGTAGGTATGGAGCGGGTGGGATAAACCTTGCCGCAGCTTCTGTTCCAAGAACGTAACTCTTGCGAAAACATCCCCAACAACCCCCTTCCCCTACCTCCAAAAGCCCACCATTCGCAAATATCACATGTACGCAAACGTCAAAAACGTAAGCCTTTGACGTTTGCTCAGCTACCACCGTTTCAGCAATCATGTTTCCTTGAAAGTTCGTTGAACCATTTTACGTGGCCAGAAAAAAAAAATATGCTGGAAAGCGTAGGGAGAAAGGAGGGGGTTTGACAGCAAGGGCCAATCGAGGTTGCATCTCTCTTTGAACCTCATCCCCTTTCCCCACTCCAACACATGAATACCACCGAATGTAAACAGTGAGATCTATTTTTATGCTAATCGTGAACCCGATGGGGGCCGCCCCGGTGGCGCAGTGGTCTAAGGCGCTGGCCTCTGATCATTCGTCCGTAAGGGGTCCGGGTTCGAATCCCGGTCAGGCATGGATGTTGTGTTTGTCTTACGGCACTGGCTCTCTCCCTTCCCTGGAACCAGTGACCCTAAATTAGGGACGGGCGACTGCTTATAGCCCATTGAGTTGCTCACGGTGGTCGTTAAACCTCCAATTAAAAAAAAAAAAAAAAAAAAAAAAAAGAACCCGATGGGGAGGGGGGGAGGTAGGTAGGTAACATGATGGCAAATAGGCAAAAAGTACAATGGTGCTTCCGAACAAAACCATGCAAGCAGACGCTAACGTAGACACTGGCAGGATTTCTGCCGATGTTTTCCCAGGGCTGGAACTAGAAGGACAAGGGCTTGCAGCGATTTGAGTAGAGAAACTAAAACAGCAGTTATAATCTCCTCTTTCTGCCTGTCACTCAGCTTTCAAAAATTAAGGACAGAAACTAGAACGCGGTTATTTAGCAACGAACAGTGTTATCACCTGTGAGGACCAACAATTAAGGGAAGGAGGAAGACAGTATTGAAACATGAGCATGGGCTGCGAATGAGGATGTCTCTCCAAATCCCTTAAAATACGAAATAAGACTAAGAACTAAACATTGATTTGGAAAGTCTGCAAATATGTCCTGAAACCATTAGATTTCCACTAGTGAAAGTTAGAAGAGAAACTCACAATTTCTTTGCAAATATTCATTTACTGCAAATACATACATCATGGTGAACATTTCAGAATCTATAAAGGAGAGGTGAATCTTCAACACATTTCAAATATAGAGGGTGTACCACATGCTACCGAACCCGGCATTTCTTTAATAATACGAGATCCGATCAAGAAGTTCCGAGACTAGGCCGATATACTTGTACAAGAAAGTACTTATGTTACTTAAGTCTGGCTGTGGTCTCCTCAAAGTAGTCTCCTTGGGCAGCAATACACCGCTGCCAGGGTTTTAGCCACTCCTGGAGCGCTCCTTGGAAGTCCTGTTCGCGAATCGTATTAAGCACCGGCTGCGATTCGTGCTGGATCTCGTCCACGTTTTCAAAACGGCGACCCTTGGGCTTCAGCAACAGAAAAGAATCGCAGGAGGACAAATCCGGAGAGTAAGGCGGGTGAGCAAGGGTAGCCATGCTGTTGCGGCTGCAACACTGGCGTGTTGCTAACGGAGCAGGAAATCGCCCCTTCGCCACATTTCAGGTCGTTTGCGGCGAATGTCCTCCCTAAGACGATGCAGAACATCGCAGTAAAAAAGGAAGGTGACGGTCTGGCCATGAGGGACGAATTCACGGTGCACAACCCCACGAACGTCGAAGAAAACGATGAGCATGCTTTTGGTTGCGCTGCGGACCTGTCGGGCCTTCTTTGGTCGTGGAGATGCCGTGCTGTTCCACTGCGACGACTGTTGTTTGGTCTTCGGGTCGTAACCGTGGACCCAAGTCTCGTCCCCAGTGATGACCCGCGACAGGAACGTTGGATCATTCACCACATGCTGACGAAGATCTTGACAGAGTTCGACACGAAGCGCCTTCTGTTCGTAATTCAGAATCTTTGGTACAAACTTTACAGCAATGCGGTGCATGTTCAAAACCGACGTCAGAATTTCTTGAACTGTTCCGTATGGACACATTGACGATGGTATCAAGGTCTTGGAAGGTTCTCCGACAATCCTCATGCACCAGTTCCCTAAGTGTGTTCACATTTTCGGGGGTTTTGCTCGTGGACGGTAGCTCTGACCTCTCATCGCCTTCCAGTGCCGTTCTGCGACTCTTGAAGCGCGGCAGAACGGCACTCATTGCCATAAACCTGCCGTAATATTTCATGCGTATCCGTTCCCGATTTGTAGAGTTTAAAGCATAATTTGATGTTCGCTCGCTGCTCTAGTTTGCAGTCCATACCGAAATTGCAGCTATATTCTGGACGTGGTCACCAAATATTGTGTAGCACAGCTTCCGGTGTTTGCAGAACGACGCCACCTGGCACAATGACTCATGAAGGTCCCTTCCCTCGACTGCTGCTCGCGCATCTCCGTACCGCCGTCTGTTGGCGCTCTACGTATCTAGTCTCGTAACTTTTTGATCGCGCCACGTATAAACACCAATGAAGATATTGCAACGAAATTTGGAGTGAAATTACCTCAATTCGTGCAAAATGTGATGGCATCACAACATGTGCTGGAAGTGGCCACCATTTGCTTCCAGACAGCGTTGAACCCAGCACTGTCCGCCAGCCAGTCACGGTGCTCTTTAGTGGCAGACACATTCCTAAGTGTGGCGCCACTGAGGAGCAGTCCACCAGCCAACCGGACGTGCCTCTGTGTTGCTTTGTTATGCCATTTCGCTTAGAGTGTCTACAGATACGGTTGTTGATAGTGAGTGCTCGTGAGAATGTGTCGGTATACTCTGGAAGAGCGAGTGTTTAATGCTCGCACTTATTGGAAAACAGAATCAACAAAGTTTTATCAACAGCAGTTCCAGGTGAGGTTTACAGGCAGACATCCGCCGAGCAAGTCCATTTAGCATTGTCGAAGAAATTGGAAACCAAGGAGACTTTATTAGACGACCATGCAGGAGGTTGTCCACAAATGTCCGAGAAAAAGATCCAGAATGTAAAGGGCCGACTACTAGCATCTCCCAAGAAGTCACTTCGCCGACTGTCACAGAAAACAGGGTTGTCCGAAAGCACTTGTCGGCGTGCTGTGAGAAAAGCGAAGCTTCATGCGTACCGTATCTCCGTGGTCCACGAATTGAAAGAGACTGACCACGTGAAACGAGTGACATACTGTCGATGGTTTGAAACATTTCTTCAAGAAAATCCGGGCACTCTGGACTACAGGTGGTTCTTGCACGAGGCATGGTTTCACAATTCCCGTATTTGGGTAAGTGAAAATCCCAACGCGATACATGAAGAACTCCTTCATTCACAGAAAATTGGTGTTTGGTGTGGGATGACCTGGCTCCGCATAATTGGTCCCATCTTCTTCGATAAAACCATCACAACAAGCTGCATGTATGGAAATCTTCAACACCTTTGTAAATCAATTGGACGACGATGAACTCTCCATTGGATATTAACAGCATGATGGAGCGACATCACACACCAGTATGACCGAAATTCAGTATTTTGTCGGCGACCGCGTCATTTCGAAGGGTCTGTGGCCACCGCGCTCGTCCGATCTGACACCTCGTGATTATTTTTTATGGGGATATCTAAAAACGAGAGTTTACCAAAGGAAACCGCGAACCATAGATGCCTTGAAAGCAAACATTACCGAAAATATTCAGGCAGTAACGACGGATGTACTGGCAAGGACTTCCACAATATGGTACGCCGGGTTCAATGCTGTCTGGACGTAAATGGCGGCCACTTTCAGGACATGTGATATCATTACATTTCGCACGAAATGAGGTAAGTCCACTTCAAATTTCGTTGCAATATCTTCTATTAAAAAGTTATAAATTTAAAAAAAAAATTATAATTTAGGTACTGCGAACACCGATTAAAAAAAAAAAAAAAAACCACATTTCAGCGTTTTAAAAAGTCCGCGAGGTAATTATCAGGAGAGGTGGTGTCATTGGGAAAGTACCGAAAATGCAGTAGTAGAAAAAATGTAACGTAACAGCGAGATAGAAGACTGAAAAGAGATTGAAAGAATATATATACATATTTTTTTACTTAAAAGCATTTTGACAGAAAATTTGACGCAAGGAAAGCGTTACTATTTGCACGTGCGGAAGCCTACGTGGTGCGAGAATCCGTGACCCTTGGTAATCCCGCAGAGCTAGTCCGTAGCATGTAACCATTCTGCAAATCCGCATTGCCTAGTTTTGGTGCGCTAATTGCATTAGTTAAGGAGTTTTTTTTTCTTTTCTTTCGGTATTCAGTTGAAACGAATTCAGAGATAAGAATGCTATGCACTGCCTGCAATTTCAACGGATTTTTTAGTGTAACTAATGAACTACGGTAATGCTGCAACAGCTAGCGATTTTTAGTTCTTTATTAATTTCAAAGTAGCACAAAAGTACTTCAAAATGACAGTTACTTTTTCAAGAAGACGATCATTTCTTTCTTACATCTTTGGATTTCTGAGTCGGTGCTGTGAATCACAGTTTTCTGTTGGAAATTACGATTAACATGATAGGTGCGGATTATACGACTGTCATACATGCCAATTACTACGAAATGTCCGTAATTTCTGCGGATTTAGTTGTCTGACTACGGAACTCACGCTTGAAACTACGGATACTACGAATTTTCAATTTGTTTTAAAAGAAAAAAATTATTTTGCTATTTTATGACATACGTAAGGTTCTTAAACGGATTCGCGGAATTCTCCACGTTTTTTCTTTTCATCATTTAGATATTTCTCAGGATTGATTCATAACTGAAGATAATTGGGAGGGGGCGCGGGGGGGGGTAGTTTTCCGTCTGGGGACGGTATTTCGTGTTTCAAAGTTTTCGAAAACAGTAGTTAAATTGAGTGAAAAGAATTTGCGTTAATCGTAAATTTTTTCACCCGATGTTGTGTTTGTGTTTAATATTCTTGTTAAATATTATATTATGGCATATGTGTTCGTGTTTCAGCTTGAATCTGTAGGCAAGAATTTGCGCAAACGGAAGTTAGACGCCGTAAAATTTCCTCCTGTTCTTCAAAAATGAGATTCTTCCTCAAATTCAAGAAATTTCGCCATTTTCTTTAGTTTGGCCATTCAGCAGATCGATGCACAAGTAAACAGAATGGGGAGGGGGTGGTGGTGGGTGGGTGGGGGGGGGAGGGTTCCGTAATCGTAACTTCTTTTTCCTCGCGTTGCTCCCTCTGTTCAGTATTTTTAAGTATCTTTTTACAGCATAAATATTTGTATTTCAGCTTGAAAATTGGAGAAAAATTTTCCAAAACCGGAAGTCGGACGGATTTCCCGTAATCGCCCAGTCCCCGCTCCAGCGCTGTTAAATATCCCCCACCCCATTAGTTTTTACATTTAATCTTGAGAAGGAAATTCTCGAAAATGGAAGTGATGAATTTGGAAAATTTGGAAAAATTGATGCATGGTGCAGTGGTAGCATGTTCGGCGCGTAACTGGAAGACCCTGGGATCTATTCCCAGTGACGGCCGATGAGAATTTTTCCGTGACTCACTTATAAACGTGGAAAGAGCGATGACTTCTGTTTGATGTTTCCTAATCCACGTCAATTGTCTGTATTAATTATTCATTCGCCTCCTACTTATTTGTTCAGTTGCTGCTTACCATCGTTGGTGAATCCCCAGTATTGTGCGGGGCTCCAAGAAGCAACCTTCCAAGTAGCTTGGCAGTTAATCACATGCGAGTCTGGAGGAATTCGAGGCCACTGTGGTGCAGTGGTAGCATGTCCGGCACGTAACTGGGAGATCATGGGTTCGATTCCAGGTGGCGGCCGAAGAATTTTTCCGTGATTCACCTATAAACGCGGAAAGAGTGATGACTTCTGTTTGATGTTCCTAACCCATGTCAGTTGTCAGTATTAATTATTGATGCATGGTGTTTAAAAGTATCAATATTCCCAAAGTTACACCATTTATCTAAAATAGTTGAAGCTTTGAAATTATGCACTCATGGTGCTCAGGCTGATGGTTGTTATCAGAGGACATGAAAAACAAGAGAAGAAAGAAAAAACCGACAATGAAGAAGTAAGGAGAGAATATCAGCAGAAAGAAAAATCAAGCAATGGTGCTGTGCAGTTGCAGAGTCAACAAAATGCAAAAACTGACGGTAGTCCGCATTCTTGCCGTCTGTTTTGATTTTTCATCAGTTCAAATGTTCAGCTTTTTCCCCCCTTTCTTTGGTCTCATCTTGTCTTAAACTGCAATTTTCGAGGCAGTATGATCATATGGTAAGTGGAGGTTCGGGCTTTGCGCGTTCACTTGCTTGGGTTTCCTGTCTGTCAAGCATTGTGGAATTCTGAATGCATCTTACTGATTTTTACTAGTGGAAGTTTCGAACTTAAATCTCGCAATCATGCCCTCGCCGGGGAATCTACTTTGTGTTTTGCACGTGTTAAGTTTGTTTCATTAGAGTCCTTTTTTGTTGTAACATTTTGTTGGGGTGCATACTTGTTTTTTGCCAAGAGACGAATCATTTCGTAAAACTTAACACGCAACGTGTTAAGTTTTACGAAATGATTAACTTAACACGCAACGTGTTATTAACTCAAACTTAACACGCAACGTGTTAAGTTTGACGGTAGTCCGCAAACTTGACTAAAAATTAGTAACAAGATTTAACATTTTGGGAAGAAAGCCCCCAAAGCTCGCGAACGTCACGGACGCTTCAGGGGGAACATCCCGAATACACTGACCCACTCTAGCGGTCCAGAATATAAAATTACAAAAGTTGGGGGCAGGTCCCCCTATAACGAAGTGAATTTCTCCGTCATTTTTATCCGCGCCGGGGTTCGAACCCGAGGCCGCTTATTCCGGAACAAGTTGCTCTACCAATTAAGCTACGCGGACATGTATTCTGATTCCTATCTGCCTTTATGTCATGTGCGTCCTGTTGGCAGGTACGTCACATCTCCTCTCCTGGTACGTTACATCATCTCCCCCTTCTTTTTCTTTTTTTCTTTCGAAGTGCTGCTCACATTTTTCCTATCTCGCGGTGTGGAAATAACATCACACCAATGCGAGATTTTGAACGGTCGGGTCATCCGGATAGTTCGGGCGCCATTATAACGAAGTAAATTTCTCCGTCATTTTTATCCGCGCCGGGGTTCGAACCCGAGGCCGCTTATTCCGGAACAAGTTGCTCTACCAATTAAGCTACGCGGACATGTATTCTGATTCCTATCTGCCTTTATGTCATGTGCGTCCTGTTGGCGGGTACGTCACATCTCCTCTCCTGGTACGTTACACCCCAACCAAAGCACTCTGATCCCTCTTGCTGACCACCAAATTTCTGAGGAAAGGGATTACCCACGAGTCTGTTACTCGATAGAACAGTAAACACGAAAAATGCGGACAAATCAGTTTCGTTAGGATTATACAGATCTCCGTCTTGCGATCCCCAAGGGGCCCAAAGACACTGAGGTCCCCCGAGAAGTCGTGCACCTGCAGAACAGTGTAAAGTACACTAAGAATAAATCAATGGAATGCACAATAATTAAATTCAATACAGCAAGAGTAACCGAGGGATAGGGGCACCCCACCCTCCTGAACCACTGGATCCCTCAAAAGACTTCACCGGCGCCCCAGGAAAGAGACATGTCACATAGAACATGAAAGATGCACAAGTTATACAACATTAAAAATCGTAACGCCCCACCCCCCGCAACCATACTCCCGAAGTACTTTTTCAGGTTGGAGAGCTTAAAGACCTCTAACTTCAAAGTATTTCACTGAGGAGGTCGAAATGGGACGAATTGAGTAGTTGATGAATTTGCTCGCGACGAATTTGCCTACGACGAATGTAGCCTGCGATGAATTTGCACTCGACGAACTTAGTCGGCGACGAATTGATGCGCGATGAATCGGGCAAGACGAATTGACGTATAACCCGCAAAAAGACTTTAGGCTTTTTTTTTTTTTTTTTTTTATTGGAGGTTGAACGTCCACCGTGAGCAACTCAATGGGCTATAAGCAGTCCCCTTACCTAATTTAGAGTCACTGACTCCAGTAAAGGGAGAGTCAGTGACTCTAAATTACAAACACAACATCCATGCCTCTGCGGGATTCAAACCGGGACCCATCTCCAGGGCGGTAACTAAGGCTGTGCCGTCGGTGACCCCGCAACGGGCGCAAGGCTGCAAAAGATGAAATCATACTGTGATTTTTTCTCTGACTATGTCTAGAGGGAGGGGGTCGTAAAATGGTTAACTTGCACAGGGCGAAACACGGACTAGTTACGACACTGCCCATGTTGGACGAAAGATTAGGAGCCCCCCCCCAACCCCCCGCCGGGAGAGTCATGTTTAAAGTGCCTAAGACTTTTCAAATTTTTTTGCGGAAACTTCTTATGAAACTGGTTAAAAAATGGCCAAAAATTAAAGCAGCTTTGAATGAAGTATAAAGAACAAAAGCGTTTTTTTTTCAGTTAATACGTATTTGTAAAATATTTTGAAATCATTTTCGTTGCGCATAAAAACTGGATGACGAGAAAGCAGTTGTTTAAAAGAACTTTAGGTCCCTTGTAATAGCCCTTGCTGTTACGAGGGGGCCTCAAGTTCACAGCCCTTGCAATAATTTCTATGCATATAACAAGAGAATGTGAAAAAAATATCAGCTCAATTTACGGAATTTTTATACCAATGAGGAAAAAGTGTTATGCATCACAGCTGTTTGCACATAACTATGAGTCCTTCCGAATAATAATGAACTAAAAGGGTGTTCTTCGTGGGAGCGAAAATTCAGACCGGCATCGTTTTTGTTTGTTTTTTGTTGTTGTTAAATAAGAGAGTCAAAATGTTTTTTTTTTACTATGTGCAAAACATTGTGGCAATATATTGATTTTTTTACATTCCAGTGTAAAAAATTTAAGTAGTTTTACTTTTTTTTTTGTGCTACAGTTTTTAATCGTTACTTACTTTCTTACTTATGTTGTGACATTTCTCATAAACCGGTGAAGTCATCAGACATTCGGCAGTTGTACCTTTTGTGTGTGCAATCGTGAGGCATTTCAAAAAGCAGGCCTTACTTCTTTGAAATAACAAATTTGGAATGATATGATTAACTTTGACGTAAGTACTTTATAGTAATTTGTATCGGTATAAAACAAGGGCAATCATTTTAATTATAAAGTACACATTTGTGTTTTACGCAATAAAGTGAGATTATTTTGATTTTACGACAAATACTCGTAGGTTCCAAAGAATTTGATTTATTAAAACACCCGTAAGGTCTAGTTAATAATATGGAAGTTAAAATTTTAAGTGAAAGCTAAAGGGCTTCAAAAACGTTTTATGCGAGGGGAGGGGGAGAGTTTTTCCGGTTCGACACTGCCCTTTCGGCTTCAATATCACGTCGCACTTAAACTTCATCTCTAAGCCATTACTTCACAATTCTTCTTTCTAGTAGTTTTAGCTGTGTTTGCGTATGAACAGATTTACATTCCATGCATGCATGAGATTTCTTTTAATTTTGTTGTTCAATAATTTACTAGGAGTCCTTAAAACGCGTCTGAGCATTCATTATTCACTACCAACTGAACCTATGTTTTCCTAATTTACTACGTATTACAACATCATAGGCGTACCGTCGGTGAGAGGGGGGGGCGCACCTGCCCCTAAACTTAAGTCGTAAAAATAATTAGTCGTTCGCCTTTTAAATGTTATAAAGTGTAACATACAGCCAAGGGAACAACGCTACGCATTCTTATGACTGCTTTCCAGGAGTCATTTCATGCACAATAGCATACAATCATCAGACAACTGCATGAGGTGAATTGAAAGGCATACTTTTTCATTCTCATTAGGGTGACTCAACGAAAGCCTCGCACACCTAGTATTGGATATATTAGGCATGTAAAAAACTTAAGTTATGGCAATTGAACAGGAGCATTTTCCGAGAAACTATTTCCGAGAATCTCCTCCCCCAAGGAAAAAAAAAATTGTTTACACTTATTTGTGCCCCCTCCACTCTGTTTTTGGTTATATTAGGCCTATGTACAACATTGACTACATATTGATATATCACTTAAATTTTTTTTTTTGATTCAAAGTTTAACGACCACCGTGAGCAACTCAATGGGCTATAAGCAGTCGTCCGTCCCTAATTTAGGGTTACTGGTTCCAGGGAAGGGAGAGAGCCAGTGCCATAAGACAAACACAACATCCATGCCTCACCGGGATTCGAACCCGGACCCCTTTCGGACGGCTTAGACCACTGCCCCACCGGGGCGGCTATTTTAACTTCACAACACGATTCTTCGTGTCTACTATAGAAACATGAAATCATTTATTTTAACGGTTTTCAATATGGTTATCATTCAACAGATTTAGAACTCATACTGAAATTTACTGATATACAAATAATATAAGCATACATTTTGTATATAGAACTGTTAAATAAATACGCTTTGTGATTAGTACACACCAGCATAAAATGACAATATGTAATTAAGTGAAAAAGAGCAAATTACCTGTTAAATGGTCTTCACAAATAACATCTAAAAATGTTCACAAGAACTGCTAAAAACTTTAAGAAATAATTTTAAAAAATGTTTTCTAGCCCCTCCACCCGCTTTGGCAATTCTGTTAAAAGAGACACTTTTGAGTATTTTTACAAACTAGGTTCTTTTGACGTCACTTAAAGAGATCACTTGACTTCAAGTTTCAACCAAAATCGAGGCTTTTAGAACAATTGCACGCCACGCATCGTGATTTTTTTTTTTTTTTTGATTGGAGGTTTAACGACCACCGTGAGCAACTCAATGGGCTATAAGCAGTCGCCCGTCCCTAATTTAGGGTCACTGGTTCCAGGGAAGGGAGAGAGCCAGTGCCGTAAGACAAACACAACATCCATGCCCGACCGGGATTCGAACCAGGACCCCTTACGGACGAATGATCAGAGACCAGCGCCTTAGACCATTGCTCCACCGGGGCGGCGATTGGAGGTTTAACGACCACCGTGAGCAACTCAATGGGCTATAAGCAGTCGCCCGTCCCTAATTTAGGGTCACTGGTTCCAGGGAAGGGAGAGAGCCAGTGCCGTAAGACAAACACAACATCCATGCCTCACCGGGATTCGAACCCGGACCCCTTTCGGACGAGTGATCAGAGGCCATCGCTTAGATCACTGCGCCACCGGGGCGGCCCACGCATCGTGATCAAGTAAGGTTACAAAAATTAACCACCAGGTTGACCAATACTACTAAACAGTAAACATGTCCTACTCCAGTGTTTACCAGCGTCAGTCTTTAATCGCAAAACCGGCGAGTTGCGAAGAAACAGCGAAAAAATTTCATTGTTCGTATTATTGGTTATCATAAATAGCAAAAATTTCCCCATGCTTAATTCATGGAATACTTCGCTCTGGCATTGGAAAAGACTGCATGTAAGAGGGTGCTCGTGGCTTTTTCGAAAAAGCTTCAGTAGTTTATAATAGACAAATTAATGCGGAAGTATTAATGCATTTTTTATTGAAGGTTAAACGACCACCGTGAGCAACTCAATGGGCTATAAGCAGTCGCCCGTCCCTAACTAAGAGCCGCTGGTTCCAAGGAAGGGAGAGAGCCAGTGCCGCAAGACAAACACAACATCCATGCCCGACCGGGCCGCCCCGGTGGCGCAGTGGTCTAAGGCGCTGGCCTCTGATCATTCGTCCGTAAGGGGTCCGGGTTCGAATCCCGGTCAGGCATGGATGTTGTCTTTGTCTTACGTCACTGGCTCTCTCCCTTCCCTGGAACCAGTGACCCTAAATTAGGGACGGGCGACTGCTTATAGCCCATTGAGTTGCTCACGGTGGTCGTTCAACCTCCAATAAGCCGGTGGCGCAGTGGTCTAAGGCGCTGGCCTCTGATCATTCGTCCGAACGAGGTCCGGGTTCGAATCCCGGTGAGGCATGGATGTTGCGTTTGTCTTACGGCACTGGCTCTCTCCCTTCCCTGGAACCAGTGACCCTAAATTAGGGACGGGCGACTGCTTATAGCCCATTGAGTTGCTCACGGTGGTCGTTAAACCTCCATTCAAAAAAAAAAAAAAAAAAAACCTCCAATAAAAAAAAAAAAAATGCCCGACCGGGATTCAAACCCGGATCCTTCTTGGACATAAGCCAGCGCTTATACCACTGTTTCTTCATGGTCAGGAGCCAGCGCTTGTACCACTGCGCCATCGGGCGGCATTAATGCTTTCGAAATATCTTTGCTAATTTTTTCATCCCCAGTTGTGTCACACTCGGCACTAATTCTGCTGAATAAATTGAGAGCAACGTTATTTATATACACTCACGTACAATGAAATTTGCGCACCAAGAAGGAAGCATCAGATTGAACTGAAATTTTATGGACGTAATGATACAGATGAATGATACACATGATGACAAAAACAGAGCTGAAAGACAATTACAGACGAATCTGTTCGGTCCGGTCATCTTCAATAGCGCGGCGCACCGTTTCGTGCGGCGATGCATGCTGCAACACGGTCCGGCATGGAGGCGAACAGACGCCGGATGTTGTCCTGCGGCAGTCTGGCCCACACGTGTTGGACGGTGTGCTCGAAATCCCTGATAGTACTGCACGGCGGAAGCCGGCGTTTCAACTGTTCCCACACATGCTCGATAGGGGACATGTCCTGGGAGCGGTCAGGCCACGGAAGTGTCTGGACATGACGTAGGCAGTCCTGGGCAACCCGAGTTATGTGCGGGCAGGCATGATTCTGCTGGTATAGCGCACCTGGAATCCCGGCCAGTAATGGGACCACATGGGGCCGTAGGATCTCATCCACATAGCGCTGGCCCGTCAATGATCCACGTATCACTACTAGAGCTGAGCGACTATCCTAGGATATAGCTCCCCAGACCATAATGTCTGCAGTGGGGGAGGCGTGGCGCTCGAACTCGATAGCGAGGGTGGAGTTGTGCCGTTGACCCGAGGACATGGACACGATGATCATCTGCCATTAGAACGACACTCGTCGCTAAACACCACACGTCACCAGTCTGTGGCGTTCCACGTCGCTCTGGCCTGGCATCACTGCAAACGGAGCCGGCGATGTTCCTGTGTTAATGGCAGCACACGTAAGGGGCGCTGTGATCGCAGATTCGCTTCCGCGAGGCGTCGGGAAATGGTTCGTGGGCACACAGGAGCTGCTACATCTGCCTGTATAGTGAACTGCGTCCCCAGGGATCCGTTCGTGCCTGGCGCACGATCGGTCGATCTTCTCTACCGGTGGTCCTCCTCGTCTGTCCGGAGCCGCTCCGCCGTGCGGAAGTTCCGTCACTTGTCCACTGTTACCAACACAGTCAGACGGTATGGTCAGAACGATTCACGTGACGAGCTATATGGCCTACTGACCACCCTGTGGTTTTCAGCCCAATGATCAGGCCTCTCAAAGTCCTAAGTTGCTTAAATTGATGTCTCTGGAGTCTACCCGGCATTCTTGTCACACTGTACTCTTGCTTGCATCGGCTGGTGCTTTTCGCTGTCATGGGGCATCGACTACACGCCGGTTTATAAGGCTGCCGGTTCGTGTTTGCAGCGCCGCACAGTGTGTGTGGTCATGCGCTATCACACTGAACGTGGATCATTTTTTTTATTGGAGATTTAACGACCACCGTGAGCAACTCAATGGGCTATAAGCAGTCACCCGTCCCTAATTTAGGGTCACTGGTTCCAGGGAAGGGAGAGAGCCAGTGCCGTAAGACAAACACAACATCCATGCCTCACGGGGATTCGAACCCGGACTCCTTTCGGACGAATGATCAGAGGCCATCGCTTAGACCACTGCGCCACCGGGGCGGCGTGGATCATTTGCATACCAGTACGCACTATAGCTATTTGCAAAGTTTCGCGGGCCGCCCCGGTGGCGCAGTGGTCTAAGGCGTTGGCCTCTGATCATTCGTCCGTAAGGGGTCCGGGTTCGAATCCCGGTCAGGCATGGATGTTGTGTTTGTCTTACGGCACTGGCTCTCTCCTTTCCCTGGAACCAGTGACCCTAAATTAGGGATGGGCGACTGCTTATAGCCCATTGAGTTGCTCACGGTGGTCGTTAAACCTCCAATCAAAAAAAAAAAAAGTTTCGCGGTTGCAGCGTGTTTTCTTCTATATAGGTGCGCAAATTTCATTGTCCGTGAGTGTATATACTCCTTGGATAAAGTTTTCTCCCTTCCCTGGAACCAGTGACCCTAAATTAGGGACGAGCGACTGCTTATAGCACAGTCAGTTGCTCACGGTGGTCGTTAAACCTTAAAAAAAAGAAGTTTTCACGCTGGAAGAAATAAGAATGTACTTTGGTTTCTCAAGGCAGCACCTGCGTTCAGGAACGATAAGGGAACCACGGATCACTCTAAACAACATTCTTACGTTTTCTAAATTTTTCTTAATTTCTTTCTTCGTTTTGTGGTTTGACAACCACCGTGAGCCACTTAATTGGCTATAATCAGTCGTCGGTGCCAATAGTTCCAGGGAAGGAACAGAACCAGTGCCATCAGACGAACACTGGGCCCATGCCTCTCCTGGGTCTGGAACTCGAGCCCATCTCAGACGAATGATGAGCCTGAGTCTAAGATATTTCGTCCACCGGGGACACCTTACTATGTTTTAACCTTAATGTTCTAGTGGTTAGAAGTGCATTTGAGAAGCATTATTTGGCATGCAGCATTTTACTTTTTAGCACGTCTTCAAAAAATAAGATACCACTTCGAAGGTGGCGCAGTCGCCAAAGCGATGGCTTCTGCTCATTCGCCCGAGATGGGTCCGGGTTCGAATTCCGGCGAGGCATTTTTTTTTTTTGATTGAAGGTTTAACGACCTCTGTGAGCAACTCAAGGGGCTATAAGCAGTCGCCGGTCCCTAGTTTAGGGCCACTGGCTCCAGGGAAGGGAGAGAGCCAGTGCCATAAGACAAACAAAACATCTATGCCTCACCGGGATTCGAACTCGCACACTTTCTTGGACGAATGGTCATAACCCAGCGCTTAGGCCCGGTGAGGCATGGATGTTGTGTTTGTCTTACGGCACTGGCTCTCTCCCTTGCTCGGAGTTAGTCAGTGACCCTAAATTAGGAACACGCAACTGCTTATAAACCATTAAGTTGCTGTCATCGTTATGTCCATCCGTCCGCTCTCTGGGTACCATGTTTCTTTTTTTTTTTTTATTGAAAGTTTAAAAAAATTATGTATTTGACCTGGTGGTACAGATAAAGTGATATGATATATATATACATATTTTTTTTTTGATTGAAGGTTTAAAAAAATATGTATTCGACCTGGTGGTACAGATAAAGTGATATGATATCTATACATATATGTATTTTTATCGAAGCCTTAAAAAATTATGTATTTGAGCTGGTGGTACAGATAAAGTGACATGATATATATATATATATTTTTTTATTGAAAATTTAAAAAAATTATGTATTTGAGCTGGTGGTACAGATAAAGTGACATGATATCTATACATATTTTTTTTTTGATTGAAGGTTTAAAAAAATATGTATTTGACCTGGTGGTACAGATAAAGTGACATGATATATATACATATATGTATTTTTATCGAAGCCTTAAAAAATTATGTATTTGAGCTGGTGGTACAGATAAAGTGACATGATATATATATATATATTTTTTTATTGAAAATTTAAAAAAATTATGTATTTGAGCTGGTGGTACAGATAAAGTGACATGATATATATATATATATATATATAAATTTTTATTGAAAGTTTAAAAAATTATTTATTTGACCTGGTGGTACAGATAAAATGAAACGATATACATTTGTTTTTTATTGAAGGTTTAATGACCACCGTGAGCAGCTCAATCGGCTATAAGCAGTCGCCCGTCCCTAATTTGGGGTCACTGGTTCCAGGGAATGGAGAGAGCCAGTGCCATCAGATAAACACAATATCCATGCTTCACCGGGATTCGAACCCGGACCCTTCACGGGTGAATGATCATAAGCCAGCGCTAATACCACTGCGCCACCAGGGCGGCGATGACAAGATAAACAGGCATAGTTGTACATTGATTATTTGGCTACTGTCAGGTAGACATAGACAGCATTTTCATTTTATACCAACAATGTTCATAGCGAACATGGTTTACAGTAGCCAAATAATCAAGTAACACAGAGACAGCCGATGCTGATTAAGTAACACGTAGACATAGCGAGCAGGGTATATAGTATGCCAAATGACCAATGCGGATCAAGTAACACATAGACATAGCGGCCATGGTATTCAGTATACCAAATGATCATGTAACACAGACAGAGAGCCAGTGCTGATCAAGTAAAACAGAGGGCCAGTGCCGAAAGACAAACACAAATATCCATGTTTTACCCGGGATTCGAACCAAGACTCTCCCAGAGCGAATGATCAGAAGCCACCGATGCGATCATTGCGCCATCGGGACGGCACACCACATTTCGGCACCTGCAGAAATAGGTCGATCTGAAATATTCTGTATCGGAAAGCGTGAACTCCAAGAATGACGCTCCTTGCCTGCTCTTTCTTCAGCGTAAATGCATGATGTTATATGCATTCCAAATATACGCGTATTGTATTCCATATCATTGCGTCCAAAAATTCGATTGAAATATTTTTTTCTTTCGATACCATTTCTCACAAAGACCATTTGTCGTCCAGCTTCTTGTTCAAACAATTCACAATTTTCCTGCTGGAGAGCATTAGTATAATCTATAATGTATATTTTTTATTTCTCTACTAGCAGAAAAATAAACAAAACATACGTCAGTCAGCTTTTTGCCAGCTTTTTTCGAATTTTCCTAAAATGAATGGGATATGTTGCAGGGAAACATTTGACTAAAATGTGTTGCCGTAATGAAAGGAATTAAAAAACGAACAAAACCTATACTTATCTCAGCAACTAAATGTACTATTTTTGATCCAGAATGGCGTAACGAACTCTTAAGTTAAATTTCTTTCGGCTGTGAAATATTAGGCAACGGACGGTCAAGTTTCCGCTTCTCCCCTTGTGAGCTAAGAATAATGCTAGTTGGCAAAAGAATCCTTCGAATTGAGAATTTTACTTTATCGCTTATAACTAGCCCAGAAAAAAAAATGCAGGTATACTCAGTTCTGATTGAGGTGTCAGTTTGGTACGTAGGAGTACGACTTGCAGATCGGAGAGTTAAGGTGAGCTAGTCGAGTTTGGTACGTAGGAGTACGACTTGCAGATCGGAGAGTTGAGGTGAGCTAGTCGAGTTTGGTACGTAGGAGTACGACTTGCAGATCGGAGAGTTGAGGTGAGCTAGTCGAGTTTGGTACGTAGGAGTACGACTTGCAGATCGGAGAGTTGAGGTGAGCTAGTCGAGTTTGGTACGTAGGAGTACGACTTGCAGATCGGAGAGTTAAGGTGAGCTAGTCGAGTTTGGTACGTAGGAGTACGACTTGCAGATCGGAGAGTTGAGGTGAGCTAGTCGAGTTTGGTACGTAGGAGTACGACTTGCAGATCGGAGAGTTGAGGTGAGCTAGTCGAGTTTGGTACGTAGGAGTACGACTTGCAGATCGGAGAGTTGAGGTGAGCTAGTCGAGTTTGGTACGTAGGAGTACGACTTGCAGATCGGAGAGTTAAGGTGAGCTAGTCGAGTTTGGTACGTAGGAGTACGACTTGCAGATCGGAGAGTTGAGGTGAGCTAGTCGAGTTTGGTACGTAGGAGTACGACTTGCAGATCGGAGAGTTGAGGTGAGCTAGTCGAGTTTGGTACGTAGGAGTACGACTTGCAGATCGGAGAGTTAAGGTGAGCTAGTCGAGTTTGGTACGTAGGAGTACGACTTGCAGATCGGAGAGTTAAGGTGAGCTAGTCGAGTTTGGTACGTAGGAGTACGACTTGCAGATCGGAGAGTTAAGGTGAGCTAGTCGAGTTTGGTACGTAGGAGTACGACTTGCAGATCGGAGAGTTAAGGTGAGCTAGTCGAGTATGGTTTCAACGCGTTTATTTAATTTGTTAAAGCCAACACAGGTCTCTGATATGAAAAGTAGCTTACATAATTTTCACAAATAATGCTGGATACATTGGGAACTCATAGCAGATCGATACACAAATCACCCAACGTGTGGCTGTCTTCTTGGGCTTCTTACATTTTTCATCACTTGCCTCCCGTTTTGATTTTCTCCACTTTTGCTCGCATTCATTCTGCGAATTCCGCGGCATTGTCGAAAATGTTAACCCGTTCACACGAAAACAATTTTCTAAAACTTCTAATTTAAACCACTGAGAAATGTTCTTCGTATATTTGAATAGATTTCGTCGAGAGCTTTAAAACGATACTACGCACAGTCGTGTTGCACTCATGGTTGCTGAGATAGACCCTTGCTTTCTGCGATTAATCGTATAATACAAGGCTATGCCAGGTTCGCAGATCCTACGGGATTCTGTGTACGAGCAAAAACGCCGTTTCAGTCACATGGGGGCGCCAAATCGCGACCCCAAGACAGCAATCTTCACTGTGAATTTCAGCTGAGGTATATGGGTAAGTAAGTATTTTATTTGGGTTGTTTTTGGAGATATTGGCAAATGGTCTCTTTCTACTCAGGAAAGAATTGCCCATGCGATACGAAACATAATTACGTTCCACCTGGTTGCCGTCTGTTCGTCCGTCCAAAAGAATAAAAAAATTATCCGCCCATAAACAACCGATTTGCACGGAAATTATTTCTTTCGACACAGGAACGCCTCACACCTATCAGATACAATACAAAATGATGTTCCATCCGTCCACCGTCTATCCGTCCGTCCAGAAGAATAAAAAAAATATCTCCACCCATAAACAACCGATTTGCTCGAAAATTATTTCTTTCGACTCAGGGACGCCTGGCACCTATCAGATACAATACAAGATTACGTTTCATCCGTACCAAGTCTGTCTTTCCGTCCGTCCTTCCGTCAGGAAGCATAAAAACACATAACTGGACCGAGAAACAACAGATTTGCACGCAAATGGTCTCTTTCTACTCAGGAACGAACTACCAATGAGATACGATGCATAATTACGTTCCATCCGTCCGCCGTCTGTCCGTCCTTCCAGAAGAATAAAAAAAACTATCCGCCGATAAACAACCGATTTCCACGCAAATTATTACTTTCGACTCAGCGACGCCTCACACCTATCAGGTACAATACAAAATTACGTCCCGTCCGTCCAAAAGAATAAAAAAAATATCTCCGCCGATAAACAACCCATTTGCACGGGAATTATTTCTTTCGACTCAGGGACGCCTGACACCTATCAGATACATTACAAAATTACGTTCCATCCGTCCCAGGTCTGTCTTTCCGTCCGTTCGTCAGGAAGCATAACAACGCATAACTGGACCGAGAAACAACAGATTTGCACGCAAATCGTCTCTTTCGACTCAGGAACGAACTACCCATGATATACGATGCAGAATTACGTTCCATCCGTCCGCCGTCTGTCCGTCCTTCCAGAAGAATAAAAAAAATATCTCCGCCGATAAACAACCGATTTGCACGGAAATTATTACTTTCGACTCAGCGACGCCTCACACCTATCAGATACAATACAAAATTACGTTCCGTCCATCCCAAGTCTGTCTGCCCGTCCAAAAGGATAAAAAATATATTCACAGTTGAATTTCCTTACGTCTTCAGTGATACTTTTTCGTACTGTCTTGCATAGCTCTATATATTCCACTTTGGAAGTCACATCTTCTTTAGTTGTCCTCATCTCTCTTCTTTTTTGCATCAACATTTTCGTTTTTCCTGATAATTTGTTTACATGCAACTTGTTCTTAAACCCAGCTAATTTTGTTGCTGTTTCCATAAGAGCTTTGGTTACTTTTCTGTTAACTTCAGAAATATCCACTTCTTCCGATGTTAGGCCTTCTAAAGCAGAGAATCTGTTCTTCAGTTCCAACTTGAAGGTATTATGGTGCTTTTTAAGGTTGGTTATGTCAATACATTTTGTTTGTCTTATGAGCTTGCCACGTTCGAGTTTAGTGTTGAGGTGCATCTTACATCGCACCAATCTATGGCCACTACCTGTGTTGAACTTGTTTAGCACACTGCAGTCTTCTATGACGAATTTTTTGTTACACATAATAAAATCAATTTCACTTGTCGTCCCATTTGGATGTCTCCATGTCCATTTCCTGGGTGGCTTTTTCTTGAAAAAGGAGTTCAAGATAAAAAAACCTTCTGCCTCTGCAAACTTAACGAGAATATTTCCACGCTGGTTTCTGTTGCCGTGACCGAATTTACCTACTGAAGTTTCATTCTGTTGCTGTTGCCCCATTTTTGCATTGAATTCTCCCATAATTATCTTCAAGTGCTGCTTACCTTTATTATTTAGATGACGAATTTCCTCATAAAATTCTTCAATTTCTTCTTCAGGATAACTTGTGGTGGGTGCATAAGTTTGAATAATCTGAGCCTTGTATCTTCTCGGGAGTTGGATAACGAGTCGTGCAGCTCTGTCAGAGGAACTTTCAACTTCTACAACTTTATCCTTCAGTTTCTTGTTTATTGTAAATCCAACACCACTAGTTCGCCAGTATCTGTCCCACTATAGTAGAAGAGATGTCCACTTTTCAGTTCAATGAGATCCTTTTCTCCTTACCTCACTTAGCCCGACGATGTCCCACTTGATCCTTTGTAGTTCCTCTTCAAATTCAAGAAGCCTTGAATCAGAAGATATGGAGCGTCCATTATACGTAGCCAAGTTCAGCATGAGATGGCAGCCTAGTCCGGTCCTCCGGGGATTCTTAGCACCCTCTGCCTTCATGTCGCACTGGCCGCTGCCGTGGCCAGGTACATTCCAGCTGCCGGAGACTGAGGGCCAACATTTAAGTTGTAGAGTCATTTTGGAGGGGTTTGGCCGTAACTCACCACGCTGGCCAAGCGGGTTGGTGAGTGTGGGATAGCATTTCCTCTAATCCCGATGGTATAGTTATACCGCTATTGGCGGTCGTCAGAGCCCCATTAGTGGGAACAGGATGCACTACGAGAAGGCATGGTTGACATTTGTCAAGGAGAGGCTGTGATGTTACGCATCACCTGACCTTACATCCCACATATACATATATATTGTATAAAGCGAACAAAATCGTTTCTGTTTTTTTTATCTTTTGAGAAGGAGATTTTTTTTATTCTTCTGGACGGACAGACAGAAGGAGGACGGACGGAACGTAATGTTTTATCATATCGGATAAGTGTGAGGCGTCCTTGAGTAGAAATAAATCATTTCCGTGTAAATCGGTTGTTTTTTTTTTTTTTTTGATTGAAGGTTTAACGACCACCGTGAGCAACTCAATGGGCTATAAGCAGTCGCCCGTCCCTAATTTAGGGTCACTGGTTCCAGGGAAGGGAGAGAGCCAGTGCCGTAAGACAAACACAACATCCATGCCTCACCGGGATTCGAACCCGGACCCCTTTCGGACGAATGATCAGAAGCCATCGCTTAGACCACTGCGCCACCGGAGCGGCGTAAATCGGTTGTCTATCGGCGGATATATTTTTTTTATTCTTCTGGACGGACGGACAGACGGCGGACAGATGGAACGTAATTTTGTATTGTATCTGATAGGTGTGAGGCGTCCCTGAGTCGAAATAAATTATCTCCGTTCAAGTCGGTTCTTTATTGGCGGAGATATCTTTTCATTCTTCTGGACGGACGGACAGACGGCGGACGGATGGAACGTTATTTTTATCATATCTCATAAGTGTGAGGCGTCCATGAGTAGAAAGAAATAATTTCCGTGCGAATCGGTTGTTCCCCGGTGGGATTGTGGGCTTTTATTATTAGGGACAGACGGACAGACAGACTTCGGACGAATGGAAAGAAATTTTTTATCATATCCGATAGGTGTGAGGCCTCCGTGAGTAGAAGGGAGTCATTTCCGTGCTAATCGGTTGTTTCTCGGTGGGGTTACGTGTTTCATACTTTCGGACGGACAGACAGACAACAGACGGATGGAATGAAATTTTCTATCACATCTAATAGGTGTGAGGCGTCCCTGAGTAAAATGGAATCATTTCCGGGCACATCGGTTCTTTATCTACGGATATTTTTTTATTGTTCTGGACGGACAGACAGAAGTCGGACGGATTGAACGTTATTTTTTATTATATCTTATTGGCGTGAGCCGTACTTGAGTAGAACGAATTCATTTCCTTGCCAATCGGGTGTTTCTCGGTCGAGATGTGCTTTTATACTTCCGGGCGGACGGACGGAAAGACGGACTTGGGACGAATGGAACTTAATTTTGTATTGTATCTGGTAGGTGTGAGGCGTTGCTGAGTCGAAAGTAATTTCCTTGCAAATCGGTTGTTTATTGACGGAGATATTTTTTATTCTTCTGGAAGGACAGACAGACGGCGGACGGAAGGAACGTAATTCTGCAGCGTATCTCATAGGTAATTCGTTCCTGAGTAGAAAGAGACCGTTTACGTACTGTTGTTTCTCTGGCGAGTTGTGTGTGTTTATGCTTCCGGACGGACGGACGGAAAGACAGACTTGGGACGGACGGAACGTAATTTTGTATTGTATCTGATAGGTGTGAGGCGTCGCTGAGTCGAACGTAATAATTTCCGTGCAAATCGGTTGTTTATCAGCGGAGATATTTTTTTTATTCTTCTGGAAGGGCGGATAGACGGCGGACGGATGGAATGTAATTCTGCATCGTATCTCTTGGGTAATTCGTTTCTGAGTAGAAAGAGACCATTTGCTTGCGAATCAGTTACTTGTTAAGGTACATGGTTTTTTCGTGTGGGCGTAATAAGTCATTTCTGAACAGGCGGACAGACAGACGGCGGACGGATGGAGCGTAATTATGTATCGTATCTCATGGGTGATTCGTTCCTGAGTAGAAAGAGACAATTTCCATGCAAATCGGTTGTTTCTCGGTCTAGTTACGTGTTTTTATGCTTCCGGACGGACGGACGGAAAGACAGACTTGGGACGGACGAAACGTAATTTTGTCTTGTATCTAGGTGTGAGGCGTCGTTGAGTCGAAAGTAATAATTTCCGTGCAAATCGGTTGTTTATCGGCGGAGATATTTTTTTATTCTTCTGGAAGGACGGACAGACGGCGGACGGATGGAACGTAATTCTGCATCGTATCTCATGGGTAATTCGTTCCTGAGTAGAAAGAGACTGGTTGTGTGCAAATCAGTTGTTTCTCGGTTGAGTTATGTTTTTATGCTTCCGGACGGACGGAAAGACAGACTTGGGACTGACGGAATGTAATTTTTGTATTGTATCTGATAGGTGTGAGGCGTCGCTGAGTCGAAAGTAATTTTCGTGCAAATCGGTTGTTAAACGGCGGAGATATTTTTTTTATTCTTCTGGAAGGACGGACAGACGGCGGACGGATGGAACGTAATTATGTATCGTATCTCAAGGGTAATTCGTTCCTGAGTCGAAAGAGACCATTTGCGTGCAAATCTGTTGTTTCTCGGTCCAGTTATGTGTTTTTATGCTTCCTGACGGACGGACGGACGGAAAGACAGACTTGGTACGGATGGAACGTAATTTAGTAATGTATCTGATAGGTGTCAGGCGTCCCTGAGTCGAAAGAAATAATTTCCGTGCAAATCGGTTGTTTATCGGCGGATAATTTTTTTATTCTTTTGGAAGGACGGACAGACGGCGGCCGGATGGAACGAAATTCTGTTTCGTATCGCATGGGTAATTCGTTCCTGAGTAGAAAGAGACCATTTGCTTGCAAATCGGTTACTTACTTACACGCCGTCCTCGGCAGTACTTCTGCCCGCAAAGCTGAGCTGCATCTGCAGGTGGATTTCAAAAGTGACTGTATTAGGACATTACCATCAAAACGTCACTTCGTTTTTCTTTTTCAAATTTTAATTAACAATAGGAAACGCAAAAAAATCAGAACATGTGTGAAAACTTAATTTTGTACTAGCACATTTTTTTGCAGAAATGTTGAACATAGCTCATTACTGTACACCGCCATGAATGGTACCGCAGTTATCTAGTACTGTTGTCATAAAATATTCTCATTCAATGTTACTGGAATTTAAATTCTTTGAAGCCATAGCTTTCTTTACTTACAGGGGTATATTCAGAAAATGAGCTCCTCTTGTTAGAAAATGTTAGCAGCCTTTACCCTTGAACATCTCGGAAAACGATTATCGTTTCTTAAAATATTATGTTCTGTATGCAAACAGCCAAAAGTTACATAAACATGTTATAATTTTAGTCAAACTTTGGAGTAAAATCACTCGATTTCCTGAAGCAATCCTGGGGAGCATGCACGTAAAACTTTCTCGTATTCACGTTTAGAAAATAATAAACATTATAAAATAAGAGCCATACATCAAGAATAATTAACAGATTGCTTACACAATTTTAAATTGTGAAAGTGAGCTTGGCAAAGGGCATAGATAAAATACCCACAATTTTCCATTGCATTCAATGGTAAACATACATCCTAGGGGTCGCGAATCAGCGCCGATTCTGTGCAGGGGCAAGAATATGAACTTTTGCTTGTACATTAGCGATAGCGAACTGGCATAGCCTTGTATTATACGATTAATCGCAGAAAGCCATGGATAGACTTGGTCAAACGCGGCTGCACTCTCAGAAATATTGCATCATCTCCCCCGCGCACAGGAAGCGTCGCGCGCACGATGCATTGCGCAGTGCTCGAATTGGACTCCATGCTGTTTACGACACGACTAGTGTGCGACGGTACGTATTTTTGACTCTATAATGATTTTAATTGGGACCTATTTTTGTCACAGGCGGTGGGCAGTAAGTCGCCCCCATACTATCCGCGGAGTTAGACGTATAGTTCTACGTCAAAATCTACGATTCAACTTGAAACTTTTGAAGCCATACTTTAACATATTTCATCCCCTGTCTATGATAAATCAACCTTTTGGTTTTTAAAAAAAATAATAATAAAAGAAAACGTAAGTTTAAGGTAATTTACCGTATTGTATCGTAAACAAGTATACGCATGTTATTTACATACACACACGACACGGAAAAATAAAACGTTTACTCTGAAACAAGAGCTATCCAAAAGCATAACAGAGTGAAAGACTGATAGAAATTTTCCCAAATAAGTGAATTGTCCTTAGGAATTTTACCACGTTTTATGGCCAAAATATTAGGCAATATGGTATTAGGCAAAATTGGAAGTGCAAATTCCGACTGAAATTTCGTACTTCCGTTTCACAACCAGTCATGCCAACCATTATTAGGTAATATGAGATTACGTAAAACGGGAAGTGAAATTCCGATTGAACTTTAGTACCTTCATTTTCCAGCCACTAATGATCCCGAATAATAGGCAACATAGATTAGACAAAATGGGAAGTGGAATTCCAAATAAAACTTCATACCTCCATTTTACAGCCACAGAAAGTACTAGAATACAATTACGCCAAAGTTGAACATATCATGCAAATTTTATTACTTTAGAGAACCAAAGTCAACTCTGAATTGCCTCATGGACGTCGCTCCGGTGGCGCAGTGGTCTCAGCGATGGCTTCTGATCATTCGTCCGAGATGGGTTCGGGTTCGAATTCCGTGAGGCATGGATGATGTGTTTGTTTTACTGCCCAGACTGTCTCCCTTCCCTGGAACCAGTGGCCCTAAATTAGGGACGGGCGACTGCTTATATCCCACTGAGTTCCTCACGGTGGTAGTTAAACTTCCTATAAAACGAAAAATGCCTCATGATTACATACGCACACACAAAACATGTAACTGCCGTGTTACTGTCTCTAATGACCTTTTCTAATGTATACAAAAATACAGAAAATGAGAAAGCAAATAAGTGTGCAACAATAAAGGAATGAGGCATACCCCCCCCCGGTAAAACTGCTTAAATTGTTTATTTTTTACCCTTGGATATAAAAACACACTTAATATAATGCAACAATGTTTCGCCCATGGTACAAAAATATTCTTTTTACTCTGTTATAAAAAAAAAAAAAAAGTGACACAGGTATCTGCTTTTTTCATCCCTGCGAAGAACACCTTTCAGCTCATTATATTCTGAAGCACCTGGAAACAACTGTAATGCAATGTACAATAAACACCTTATTCTCATTGGTATAAAAATTTCATTCATTAAATTGATATTTCTTTCACATTCTGTTGTTAATACACAGGGGTGGGACAAAATATTGTGTCCAACTAGGAAAATAAGGTTTTACGAAGCTAGTAGGATGTGGGACCGACCACCTTTGGCATTCTAAACCGCCTGAATCTTTCTTGGAATGGGAGCGTACAAATTCTGGATGGTGCTTTGTGGGATGTTAGTACCGACCTTACAAATGGCACAACATCGGGCTGAATGATGTTGTTGATGTAGGAGGTGCTGTTTAACGTACCCGGTACAAACACTAGTTGTGTACGGGAGTGATAGCTGATCGCTCCTAACACCAGGAGGCCAAGTGTAGGCCCTGTGTGTCGTTGGCGGATGCAAGAAGGGTGGAGACGCTCCCCTGTGCGTCTGCGAACACGCATACGGCCATCGGAGGTTCCCAAACAGAATCTGCTTTCATCGCTGAACACGACAGATCGCCATTGCGTTCTCCAGTGCAGACGTTAGCGGCACCACTTCAGCCGTTCCTGACGGTGTGCTGGAGTCAGAGGTACACATGCCAGAGGCACACGTGCACGTAGTCCTGCATCCAGTAGACGGTTGCGGATTGTTCGCACAGTCACCTCAGGTGCAACGGCAGCTCGGATTTGCGTCGCAGTGGATGTTCTGCTTGACAACGCCGCTCTTCTTATGCGTCGATCGGTCGGCTCATCAGTCCTTCTGAGACTCCCGGTTCCACGTCTTCTCGTGTGGGAATGTTCCTCGGACCATCTACGCCACCATCGTACCACCACCGATACTTCCCGTCCAATTCGCTCCGCAATACGACGATACGACCACCCGGCCTCGCGGAGTATGACTAGACGACCTCGCTCAAAGTCCGATAATTGCTGAAATCGTACACGTCTTCCATGTTCAGGCATTGCAGCTTCTTCACGGTGTTCGCACGTGTCCGTACGCCGACGACTGATTACATTCACTTCGCCGTACTCCTTAAATACCACCGACGATAATTTGCATATTATGCCGCCGTGCTGTGGCGTAAGCGCTCACCGGTCGGTCCCGAAATTAACATCACACCTACGTACACTGGACCCCATTAGCATATGTAAATTTCATGATCGTCCGCCAATTCCTTCTTGGTGTTCTTTTTTCACTTTGCGCCAGTGTATATCTGGATGATTTACACAACCACGTGAAGCCATTGCACACGCCACAAAGAAATAACCGAACGGGACCAGTCTCTTCTTAGCACTGACTAGTCGAACACGATCTGCCCCGAATATCGCCACATGTGACCAATAGAAAGAAGGGAGCAGTGGCGTGAGGTATGAGTCATACTGCTGTGCCAAGGTAACATTCTCTCATGTTCCGCCTTTGTGAGTGGCGCAAATCGTGACGTCATACAGATAAAACAGTTGCATTTCCATTATCAGCTATATATTTATGTTTATCTATTTCTTAAATAATCACTCCACCCCTCCAGAGAACATTTTCACACGTTACAAACGTTGCCATATAACAATGTCATAAAAAAATAACGTTTTTTTTTTTTGCATTTTCACATTACCGTCATTTGTGAAAAAACTTGACGTGATACGGAATTTCGAAAGTCATTTTCGGAATCTGCGCCAGAAATCCATTCAGATACACCTATTCATTTCAAAACAACAAAACCTTGCATATTAGTGTTATCTGCTGAGTTTTCATAGTAAGTCACCGTAATTTTCGTTGTTCTCATAGGAACATTAGTTAAAAGCCGAAGATTCTTGGATTTTGTCTTGAATTTTCTAATGATTTTGCGTTTTCTTAATTCAACTTTTTTGTTAAACGCAATGTGAAGCCACAGGGCACTTCCACTCTTAACGGTTCCAAGTGCAATTGGGAGGTGTAAGTGGATGATAGTGAAAAAGCTGAAACTGTCTCCCCGAGCCGCTGTACACAGCGACATAAAATCTTTGCCATTGGTCAGGTGAGACACTGCCTTGAAATCATCTGTTCGCCTCTGTTTCAGACCAAGTGGAAATCATACGAGATAAAAGCAAAACTATATTATAAATCCCCCCCCTCTCTCTCTCTCTCTCTTTTATTTTCCAAGGCATTCTTCCTGGGACTTTGGTCATTGTTGTTCCCCAAAGCTATAGCCCTCACCCCCTTCCCTTAATCCGGTCACGTACAGACACAGAGCACAATACTATTCTTTGTCAGAGATGTTTCGGAATCTATGTATCACCCACATTTATTTCTTGGAAAAAAATGATAGTTCATGAGTCAAATTAATGGGTAGGCTCAAAAAGGATGTCTACTCATGGAGATGGTACGAATACCGTTGTGCAGTATAGACCATCAGTGACCAAATAAATATAATTAATATCTGGTACAACACCCCGTTTTGAGCATAGTTTGATAAGCTTCATTCAAACATGAGTGGATTTTTAAAATTATTTCACCCTTAAAGTGCTGCCAAAATTTGTTCACGACAGAATTAGTTTTACAGTCCGTATTTCAACAGTTCTATTTCATACAGAAGTTAACAGAATTTTTTCTTCATGAATTTATTTTTGAAATGTTCTTCCTGTGGGTACGTGTGTTTCTGTAGTGGACCACAAGACTAAAATTTCCGTCCTGATTTCTTCCTCAAAATCCGCCCTTGCTTGGAGCCCATTCAATTGGCAAAGTAACGTTTTGGCCATCTTGTATATTGTTTATCCATCTGCCTGTCTCATTGCTTTGCTGTTATTGTTGGAGTACATGGTTTGTTAACTTGTGTTTCTTTTCCGAGACCTTTCATCCCTGAGATTCGAAATTGTCTCTAAAGACATTTCGTTTTATCATATCTATTTTTATTTATTTTTATCCCCCCCCCCAGTTGAGTAGCTATTCAGAACTCACAACACTGCGTAAAAAACGTTTAATTTGGAAAGTTTTTTTACGCAGTGTTGTGAGTTCTGAATAGCCACTCAACTGGGCTGGGGGGGGGGGGTAAAAATAAATATAAATAGATATGATAAAACGAATGTCTTTAGAGACAATTTCGAATCTCAGGGATGAAAGGTCTCGGAAAAGAAACACAAGTTAACAAACCATGTACTCCAACAATAACAGCAAAGCAATGAGACAGGCAGATGGATAAACAATATAAAAGTTTTGTTGTTGGCAACATCCCCCAAGAATAAACAAATGACCATATTAAAATGATTTGACATTAATTAAATTGATTTCATGCAACTCTATCCTGCAGTTTATGAGAAACAGAATAGGAAATACATTTTACACATAGAACAAGGGACGTTTCCCTTCAGTTAATTCATATCCCACAAAATTACGATAATGATGTTTTCTTTAATCGTAAGTTAAAACGTGCACTGTCTAATTTGTTTCCCATGAAAAAAAATTAATACGCAGCATTATAACAACGGAAAATTCTTTCTTTCCCACAGGCAAAAGAGCTTAGTAAATGTTGTTTACATAGGAGACATGCTTATTTATACGTACCAGCTCTGAGTTCAAATGTCGCCTGCTTCTGCTACTCATTTACACAAGAACTTCCAGTTGATGTATCTTAAAGGTCCTGTGCTCCTCATACACTTGTATCTCAAAACCCCTTCTACTGACCAACAAAACAATGAGCAGTATGCAGTTGAAAGCTCTCTCTTTCTCTCTAACAAGATTTCTTAAGAAGTGTTGTCCTTAGGACAACACTTCTTTGTTGGTAGTTAACCACCCCGAAGTTTTCTACGAGCAGCTTATCATCTCATAGTCATTTACTAAGTCACAATGTTTCGTCCTTATTTTCTCAGTTATACACTTTCACCTCTGTCTCTATTTCTCTCTCTGTTTTCTTTTCTTTTCTAAGGTTCTTTTGTATTTTACGTCCTCAAAAATATATAAATACACTGACGGAAAAAAAATCCCAACACCACGAAAACATAGTTGTAGAGGAATGAAATGGCGGCAATACATTTGTATAGGTAACATATTTAATCGATTAAGGTTTCAAGATCACAGCTTAATGTAAGCGCAAGAAGAGCCATTTTAAATGTGAAATGCTGGTACACTAATAACCGGTGTAACCGCCAGAATGTTGAATGCAAGCATGCAAACGTTCATGCATTGTGTCGTACAGGTGCTGGATGTCAGTTTGTGGGATGGAGTTCCATGCCTGTTGCACTTGGTCGGTCAAAACAGGGACGGTTAATGCTGGTTGGGGGTGACGCTGGAGTTGTCGTCCAATGATGTCCCATACGTGCTCGATTGGGGAAAGATCTGGTGATCTAGCAGGCCACGGCAACATGTCGACACTCTGTAGAGCATGTTGGGTTACAACAGCGGTATGCGGGCGAGCGTTATCCTGTTGGAAAACACCCCTGGAATGCTGTTCATGAATGGCAGCACAACAGGTTGAATCACCAGACCGACGTACAACTGTGCCGTCAGGGTGCGTGGGATAACCACGAGAGTGCTCCTGCTGTCATAGGAAATTGCTCCCCAGACCATAACTCCAGGTGTAGGTCCAGTGTGTCTCGGCTGCAGACAGGTTGGTTGCAGGCGCTCACCTGGCCTCCTTCTAACCAACATACGGCCATCACTGGCACCCTGGCAGAACCGGCTTTCATCAGAAAACACAACAGATCTCCACTCCGTCCTCCAATGAGCTCTAGCTTGACACCACTGACGTCGCAAACGGCAGTGGTTTGGAGTAAGTGGAATGTACGCTACAGAGCGTCTGGCTCGGAGCTGTCCTTCAAGTAACCGATTTGTAACAGTTCGTTGTGTCACTGTGGTGGCAACTGCAGCTCGAATTGCTGTGCAGACGCAGTACGATGCGCCACGGTCATACGCCGTACACGGCGGTCTTCCCTCTCAGTAGACTGACGTGGCTGGCCGGAACCCGGCCTTCTTGAGGCAGTACCTTCCCTTGAACCACCGCTGCCAACAATCATGCACAGTGGCTACATTCCTGCCAAGTCGTTCTGCAATATTGCGGAAAGAAAAACCACCTTCTCTTAGCCCTATTACACGACCTCGTTCAAACTCCGTGAGCTGTTGATAATGGCTTCTTCGTGTTCTTAAAGGTATTCTTGACTAACATCAGCACACTACGTCGAATCTCAACGATAACTAAAAAAAAACTAACGCTCACGAACGTTACAGCGCGTATTTACAGCAAACCTGCTTTACATGTTCCGAGAGGCGCTACTAGCGCCACACGTATGCGCCGAGCGCGAAATTTGCATAGACGTCATCTTACAGATGTACTCTCACCGCCTACCAACTGTCGTTTATCTAACACAACCCCTTCTTGGTGTTGGGATTTTTTTCCGTCAGTGTATATTGTACATGTTGCAGAGAATTATAAGCTGTTCCTACTGATTCACTTGGGGAGGTACTGTAATTTGTTTTGAGTTATCCATCATTGGTGTTCTATCATTTCAATTTTGATTTTTTAATCTTAGATACTAAATTTTGATTTTTTAATCTTAGATACTACTTTTGATTTTTTAATCTTAGACCTAATTTATTCGTGCTGTATGCACGAATAAATTATGTGGAGTATTTAAGTATAACGAAGTACAAAATAAATTTTCATACCCATAAAACACATATAGCGTGTTAAATCCGTTTATTTTTGTGGTGTAGTAACCACAAAGATTCGCCAAGCTTTCGCACTCCACTGGCAGGCTTTTTCAACAATGGTGGACATAAAAATACAAGGAATTGAAACACGTAAGGAACAAATATGATTTTTGAAAAAAAAACGCATATGCATTTTTTGAGTATTCACAGTCTGGTGTGTTTAAAATAACATTACCGAAACTTTCATATAACTACCACCAAACCTAAAAGTTCAGAGAATTTACAACGTCCGTTTTCCAGGAGGGAGGGGGGGGCTCCGTTGTCTTTCAGGGGAAAGCTCAGCCACCTCTAGTCTCCTGCTAGCTACGGACCAAAGTATAACTTAAATTGCTCGATGATTTTTTTTGTTATTAATATGTATGAATTCATCTTTTTGTTTTCTGCAGGAGCTTGTTATTTTTTTGAATAGGTTTGTAGCAAATTTTATATTTTCTGTAGAAGGAGTTATCATAAATTACATTTCTTTTTCATCGTGATCTTTCGAAGCAACAGAATACTTTGAAACTTCAAATCACTTTAAACTAGCAATGACTTTCAATTACTAGTATCTTTAAGAAAAGATGAAATGTACTGCTTTATAGCGTTATTTCACAAAACTTATAAATATAAAATGTACTTTTGATAACTACAATAAGCTACGTCTTAAGGGGTACACAGACCGATAGTGTAATAAAAAAAATTTAAGTACCCATTTATTTAGATATTTTTGTACAATCAACTGTACAAAAATTTAAGTACCCATTTATTTAGATATTTTTGTACAATCAACTGCACAAAAATATAAGTACCCGATTCCTTACGGAGACACAATATCTAATAGCTAGTGGTGCACAGAATTGGGGAGGGGAGAAGAAATATGCTGTGTCACAATAACCAAAATTTCATGCGATATGCTATCCACAATATCCGATCTCGCTGCAGAACTTCTAGATCAGGTCTTCCGAAAAACTACTGAATTTAATAGTTAATCAAACCTCAAGCACATTCTCGCGAATTGCACATATTGCCCGAAGTTTTCCATTATATGGACACCGAAAAAATGAGAACATAATTTTTCCGTTAATATACAAAAGGAATAGCGGAAATGTTTCTGAAAATTCAGAATTTTAAGTTAACGCTTCTTAAAAACGGCAATTTTCCGTCATTATAGGAAAGGAATTGCGGAAATGAAAAGATTCTAAAAATTCAAAATTTTCCTAGCGTACGAAAAATTCATAACACTCAGGGGGTTTTCCCAGTCATTCCACGGAAAAAGTTGTATCCGGAATATGCTTCATTAATTTACGAAAGACATGACGAAAAATGGCTCCTGAATTTCAGAAAATGTTTTACAGTGTCAGAACAGATTCTACAGGATGTCGAACATCCTCGATGCGTAACTTGAACTATGTCCACTGCAGAAGCTCCGTCAATTCACGCTCGTTCCGTGCATCAGTAATTATCACACCACGTTTTAGCATTTCCCACAAATGTTCAATTGTGTTATCGTCACGGGATTTTAGGCCAAGGCAATGTAACGAATTTGTTGTCGGGTTTCTGAAACCACCTAGTAGTTAAGCGAGCTCTAAGACACGGTGCACTGTCATGTTGAAAGATGGGACTGTGGTACGGTTAAACCTCCTGCAAATACGGATGCAGATCCTGCAGATATGGATGAAGATCTTGCAGATATGGATGCAGATCCTGAAGGTATGGATGGAGGTCGGCTAACTGGTCCCTATAGCGTTCACCCTTCAGTGTTTGGGGTATGGCAATCAGTAGACCTAGGGTTTGCCAGGAAAAAAGCTCCGCAGACCAGAACACCACCTCCACCACCTGTTGAACGCCAACTGCAACCAGGGTACATGGCTTCCTTCTGTTTACGCCATATATGAACCTGGCCATCGGCATTGTGCAGCAGAAAACGGGACTACCCACTATCCTGTCTGGGATGAGACAACAATACTGGCTACCCCACGCTCGAAGTATACAACTCTGTTGACCGAAAGACTGTTCATCCATAATTATAAAGAACAAAGTTGTAATGATGAATTTCTATGCCATATCCATCACCATCGAAACTAATAATGTCAAAAACTGGCCAGGAGGACTCTGAATGACTCATGAACAACTTTTACCCCAGCTTGAGGGAACACCATGCAAACTAATGAACTGTTCACTAAAATGGCGCATGCGTCCATGACTCCTAACAACTCCCTATACATTTTATTTCACTCACAATGATCCACTTCGTTCTGTACGCATCTCAGGATGGATCTTAAGAGGGTCCAAAAGATGTTATGTATTTTAATAAATGATATTTTAAATTAAAACTTTTAAATTGGAGGGTTTAAGTATAACATAGTAATTTTAATTCATTGGATATGATTGCAATCGTTTAAGACGGCTATATTACTCGTGTAGTTATAAGACTGCACGAAATTACTGTTCATTTGAATAAAAACCTGCTTACGAAACATAATGAGCCAGAAAACTCTAAATAATTTATTGATGATTGCAAGAAGACCCTTATCCTTCAACTTTTGATTATGATCGAGTTGCTGACAACTGGGTAGGTAAGAAAAAAGAAAAATATATGATGAACACACTGTAGTTATACATGGATATCACACATGAAATTAAGAACAATGTCAACTCTGGCTGGCACTTTAAATAACCCTTTCCCTTTTTAACTATGCAAGCAAGAATAAAACTGCAGTTTTACTGCTCATTCAGTCACAATTTCACTAATTTTTTTTATAAATTGAATTAGGTGTGATTTCATTTATGAGTACCCTTTTTACTGTGCTCCATTTAAGTGCACACAATAGCAAGAGCAAGAAAAGTATTCCCACATGCATTATAAATATTGATGTAAACTGGCTCAAATCTCTGCGTCGAATATGATTTGTTAGTAAGAATTCATTTTTATCATTTATGTGTAAATTCCTAAATCTTCTTTTTATCATGTTATGTTACATTAATGCCTAACACACCTCTAAATCCTTTCAATAAGTATGATAATGTTAAGCAAAAAGAAAGAAGTCCTTTTTTCTCTTCGATTGGGGGGGGGGGGGGGGGTCTTTAATGTACCATCCGGCTGTGTCAAAAAATCACTATATTGCTTCGATTTTTATGCCAATTTTTGTCCGTCACATGGTGTTACGTCATGATTCCCACAATTGCATATTCCTACGTTCTCTGTACTTTATATCATTATCCTTCTCGATTTCGTTTGTTCTAAAATGTTTTTATTGATATAACTTTTGGACACCGTAATAATAAAGGCTTACTTCGCTTATTATTTTAAGAAAACTCGATCAAATCAAATGTAAATTTATTTATTTTTTCTCAAACATCCGAACAGAATTCTTACATACATGTCTATTTTGATATTCCATTGACACAGAAAGCAGATATCATTTTTCAGCTCTTATATTAATAAGGTATATGTTACGTTAGGTACAAATACGAAATTTATTTTTGATAGAAAATCAGCAATGACTTCTTGTTTTGCAGGAATATCCAAAGTCAAGTCTTTTATTTCTTTGACTTCCCGAATAATCTTAAAAACTTCTCTGACGACCATTGAGGGAAATTCACATTTCATGTGTATGACGAGCTTCTTCAGGTTCCTGAGACACGGAACATGTTTCAAATTCTCATTCTGCAAAGGCATATTAAGAATCGCATATCGTATATCCAGTTCTTCTAATGACGGACACATGACCAATATGTTTTTCAGATCTTTTGTATTAAATAGCATCCCACTGCTTTCACCAACAAGATTTAAGGACCTTATTTTATGTCCTTTGCTCTTCCAGAACATCTTCAGACTTTCAGGGACACGATCAGTGCTTGTACACCAAATCGAAATGGTTGTCAAATTACTGAGTTTGCACGTAGACAGTGCCTCGTCTCTTCTTTCATAACTTCTGGAATCATGATTTCTAAAGTCAAATACTAAGTGCTGTAGCGCTGGACAACTATCTAAAACAGCTTTCCAGTTTCCATCAAAATCAATACACGAAAGATCCGTAAGCTGCGTTTCTAAACGAGGAATTCCACATTTCTCACGCTGCAGGTTAATTTCACACAGGGCTTCTGCGCATGCAGGGGAAGCGGTGGATATTATACGAATTGTTGGCATATGCGTCAAAACGCAAGCTACTCCATACTTATTTTGTGGAGAAATTATAGTCAGTTCCGTTAGTTTCAGTGGACTGGTCCTCTCGCATTGCTTTGTAAAGCAGCATCTTGAAATCAGATCACCATCAGACATTCGATGACCAGAAAGAGCGAACAATATATCGTCATTAATACCTGCAGCGAGAAGACTTAAGGACTTCAATTTGCTGAGAGAGTTAGCAATGACTTCTACTGTTTCCACATCCAGATGTATCGGCGCAAAAAATTCCAAAACTGTCAAATTCTTCATGCTTCTGAGAAAAGGGTAGTACGTAGCCGGATCGAGAGGACAACATGTAATTCTAAACAACTTTAAATCCTGAAACAACAAACAGGAAACTATAATCACAACAAAAATTTAATCAGGTATACAGGGTGCATAAGAAAGTCCCTTCATGCAGCCTGGAATATCTTGCGAACGGAGAGAGGTTCAGTTATGCAAGTGAGATAGCGGTATAGTAAAGCGACTACGCCCGATCGAATGCAACCGTTAGCAGCGCCCTTAGTGGCGAAATGCGGGTTAGCCATTGTAAATCGAAAACAAAAAGAGATAGAGCAAAATTTCCAATTACAAAGTTGTAGAGCATTAATTAATTAGTACAAAACGACATTTGTTTCACACGGATATGATAAAGTGTCGCCTGGATACCCTTAAATGTACGAAATCGATGCGCGACGATTCGAATCTGCATATTCACATTTCGCAAATGTAGTCGTATGCAAATGCAGATTGTGACGTTCTACCGTACCCACGATATAAAAACCAGTAGCAGGATGTATCCTGATCAGAAGATTAGGTCTACGTACGCTGTGTGAGAATGGCAAGCTTGGATTTCTGGGATTACGTAAAAAATCAGGTGTATGCAACAGCGCCTGCAAGTCTCATGGATCTACGTCGTCGTGTTACAGATGCTTGCAAATAGTGTGACACCTTCCATGCTGAGGAATGTGCATGCAGAGTTACTTTCACGAGTACAAATGTGTAACGTGTGCAATGGCGAACTCTTCGAACATACTCCATAGTAACTCTTTATCACGTGCGCCAGTTTGCCTTTTTTGTTTTGTCTAACGTCATCAAACTGTGTTGACATAAATACGCATTTATGCAATAAATTGTACGTATTTGCTCATTTCAAACGTTCACACAAAAGGTCGCGCATCGATTTCGGACATTTTAGGGTATTCAGGCGATAATTTATCTTAACCGTGTAAAACAAATGTCGTTTTGTACTAATTAATTGATGGTCTACAACTTTGTAATTAGAACTTTTGCTCTATCTCTTTTCGTTTTTGATTTGCAAATGGCTAACTTCCGCATTTCACCACTAGGGGCGCTGCTATTGGTTGCATTCGATCGGGCGTAGTCGCTTTACTATACCGTTATCTCACTTGCATAAATGTACCTCTCTCCGTTCGCAAGTTATTCAAGGCTAAAGGGACTTTCCTGCGCACCCTGTATACGCACATGTCCAAAACTTAAGCACGAACAATATTTTCACGGGTTGCACACATATATACATAGATTAATCACTGATGTTTATATACACTAGTACATGTCATTTAAAAATACAATATATCAAATGGTTACCATTCATCTGACACTGATGGAGAATGCCCCACATCCTGTGTATGCACAGATAAAACGTACAAACGCCTGTAACGCTGAAGTCCATAGTAACGCAGAGCTGTACTGTCCATGGTCACTTATAGGAAATTATTTTAAGGTATGTCCTCTCCTAACAGAGATGCATGTTTGACACCGGTGTGGCACTATCAGCCCAGGATTGTTGAGCCATTTCTGAGGCCCTTGACTCTCTTCCATGAGTGCTCTTTGGAGCTCAGATATCGTTCCTTGTTGCGGTGTCCCCTCAGCCAGACGTCTCCCCAAAGCATCCTAAGCATGTTGTGGAGAATGCTGGGCACTCCATTGGATGGAGATCTTCTTCCTCAAAGAGTTCGGTCACAGCCGCGCTGAACGGTGGATGCGAGCATTATTGCCCATAAAAACGAAATCTGATCCAATAGGACAATGGTGTTGGAATCACAGCCTCTCAGCGATAAAAAAAAAAAAAAATGCAGGTCATCAGACGGAAATTTTACAACACTCCAAATGAATTGCCACGTACCAGGTGTCGCTGTTGTGTACTAAACTACACGTACTTTGAAACGTCACGACGCGTGAATCTCACTCTCGCGTGATCTGTGACGTAACGAAAGTTGAGACGAGAACCTTTTCTCTTTACAGTCTGCTGTCTTCATTGCTCAAGCGCGGTGGTGTGTCAATAACGTTCCATGTACCGGGTGATCCAAAAGTCTTGCAGATTTTGAAAACGTAATAACTCGCGGAGTTTTGATAGTAGGGCAACGCGGTTTGCGTAGAAATGATCAGAATGACATCGGGTTTTTTATGAAATCACATACATTTTTACTCATTTCACTTAAATTTTTCATCGCCAGATGGCGCCATAGGCGAACAGGTACGGGATAGTGGTTATAAAAGCGACAGCTGAAAAGCAACCACAAGTTGAGCCGCTGATGGCTTAGTGGTTAGTGTTTCAGACTATCGATGCTGGGTCCCCAGGTTCAAGCCTGGGCTGATCTTTCAGAGATGGTGTGATTTACTAACAATCGCTGAATATTCGCCGTGCATCGGACGAGCACGTTAAGTGACGGCCCCCAGGCTGGACCCACTGGTTAAATGGGTATCCTTTCCTATGTCCTCCCTGAAATTCTCTCACCCCTCTATGTGCAATATCGTACTTGTACGGTGGCGCCATCTACTGTACTCTAATCTCACTACAAACTGTTCTGTCAAAAGTCGCTAGACTTGCTCTCATTCCTTCCGTTTCTGTATCCTGCCCAAAAGGCGATCTCGCTGTAGGTGGCTGGGACCTAAACTCTACTATCTGTGGACGGAAGTCCTACAAGAAAATGACGCTGAGAGAGAGAGAGAAAGAGAGCAACAACAAGTCACAACGGTCCGTGTCAGTATGCTGTCATTACTGGACAAAGCGCTCTTGGTGAAATTGTTCTAATGCGAAGCTAAATGTGCGAGTGCTGCGTTGAGAGCCTATCGTTCAATGAAAGGTGATCGCGGTGGGAAAGGACCGATGGAAAGTGCTGCGCTGCGGCGAATGGCAAAAACATTCAAGAAAACGGGATCTTTGGCAGCACGCACACGAAGAGGTAGACCACGAACACGCGGCTGCTGCAGCAGAGACGATTACACAGGAAATGGATGTGATTGCAATGTCATCCGCATAAGGCGACTCCAGTGCTCCCCAGGTTTCTCGGAAAACAGGCATTCCATACGGGACTGTATGGCGAAACACTACGACGGATTCTGCACAGATACCCGTACAAACTGCAACGGTATCACGAACTACAAGCTTGCGATCACGTACAAAGTCAGGAATTCGCAGCATGGTTTTTTCGACAAATGGATGTTGACGAGAACTGGCTGATGAACGTTTTATGGACTGATGAGGCACACTTTTCCCTAAACGGAACGGTAAACAAGCACAACTGCCGCATCTGGGCCACGGAACATCCCCGAGCAGTCGTTAAAGCGCCACTTCATCAGCCGAAAGTGAGATTGTGGTGAGTATTCACAGCTTCCTTCATTATCGGTCCTTTTTTTAAGAGGTCCGCGGCACCTCTTTCGAGACCGTTTCAGTGACAGGTGCACGTTATGCGAACATGTTACGAACGTACGTTATCCCTAGCTTGCAAGAGCGGGATGCAGTGAATCTGTGCACATTTATGCAGGATGAAGCGCCACTCCACATCGTACGTTCCGTTAAGCAACTGCTGCAAGAGACGTTTGGCGCAAATCGTGTGTTGAGCCGACACTTTCCGAGGGCCTGGCCTCCTCGTTCACCAGCCCTGACACCCTGCGATTTCTGGCCTGTGGGGTTACCTAAAATCACAAGTGTACAGATGTCACCCCACTTCATTGGCCGTGCTAAAAGATGCCATTCGATACCATGTGGCAGCTATACCACCAGCCATGCTCTTCAATGCCGTCCATGGTGTTTTCTCTCGTCTGCAGGCAGAGCTGGAACAAGACGGCCATCACATTGAACACCTTGTACAATGAGGTGTGTAACCTGGTACAATCAGGTGTCTATTTTTCTCGACACTTCCAACCTGTGGTTGCTGCGCCATCTGGCGATGAAAAATGTAAGTAAAATGAGTAAACATTTATGTGATTTCATAAAAAACCCGATGTTATTCTGACCATTTCTACGCAAACCGGGTTGCCCTACTCTCAAAACTTCGCGAGTTATTACGTTTTCAAAATGTGAAAGACATTTTGATCATTTGGTATATGTTCTTCCAAATAGAACTGCTCCTTTTTTATTAGAAAGCAAACTATTTTTACAGGATGTTCTTAATCTGTAAAGTCGTAGAACGCTTCATGATTTCATGATATGTACATAGCTTCTGTTACCAGCAAGGTGATTAAGTGTGCGCGTCTACTGTGATCTTTATTTCAGTAAACATGGCGTCCGTTCGACTCATCGTTTGTCCTAGATACACTGGCGGAAAGTGAAAAAAGAACACCAAGAAGGAATTGGCAGACGATCATGAAATTTACATATGTTAATGGGGTCCAGTGTACGTATGTGTGATGTTAATTTCGGGACCAACCGGTGAGCGCTTACGCCACAGCACGGCATAATATGAAAAGTATCGTAGGTGGTATTTAAGGAGTACGGCAAAGTGAATGTAATCAGTCGTCGGCGTACGGACACGTGCGAAGACCCTGAAGGAGCTGCAATGCCTGGACATGGAAGACGTGTACGATTTCAGCGGTTATCGGACTTTGAGCGAGGTCGTCTAGTCGGACTCCGCGAGGCCGGGTGGTCGTATCGTCGTATTGCGGAGCGAATTGGACTGGAAGTATCGGTGGTGGTACGATGATGACGTAGATGGTCCGAGGAACATTCTCACACGAGAAGACGTGGAACCGGGAGTCTCAGAAGGACTTATGAGCTGACCGATCGACGCATAAGAAGAGCGGCGTTGTCAAGCAGAACATCCACTGCGACGCAAATCCGAGCTGCCGTTGCACCTGAGGTGACTGTGTGAACAATCCGCAACCGTCTACTGGATGCAGGACTACGTGCACGTGTGCCTCTGGCATGTGTACCTCTGACTCCAGCCCACCGTCAGGCACGGCTGCAGTGGTGTCGCCAACGTCTGCACTGGAGAACGCAATAACGATCTGTCGTGTTCAGCGAAGAAAGCAGATTCTGCTTGGGAGCCTCCGATGGCCGTATGCGTGTTCGCAGACGCACAGGGGAGCGTCTCCACCTTTCTTGCATCCGCCAGCGAAACACAGGGGCTACACCCAGTCTCCTGGTGTGGGGAGCGATCAGCTATCGCTCCCGTACACAACTAGTGTTTGTACCGGGTACGTTAAACAGCACCTCCTACATCAACAACATCATTCAGCCCGCTGTTGTGCCATTTGTAAGGTCGGTCCGTCGTGGTGTTTTCCAGCAAGATAACGCACGCCCACACACGGCACGTGCCACACAACATGCACTTCAGGGTGTGAGACAACTTCCATGGCCTGCACGTTCACCGGATTTGTCCCCCATTGAGCACGTGTAGGATTTTATGGGACAACGACTTATGCGGTCTCCACGGCCAGCCACGACCATCCCCGATTTACGCGTCCAGGTTGAGGATGCTTGGAACTCAATACCCCAAACTCACATCTAACATCTGTACGACAGACTTCATGTCAGAATTGCACAGTGTGACGCAGTTCATGGCGGTTCAACCTCGTACTAACCATGTTACATGGAAATGTTATTTTTCAGTTTACCAGCAAATACAGCTGTATTTTGCCATAATGTTTTGATCACGTTATCCTCTGTATTCCGTTATTATGCTGCATAAATTTCTTTGGTATCAGACGTCTCCTTCTTGGTGTTCTTTTTCACTTTCCGGCAGTGTACAAACTAGGAAATAGTTGCATCTCATGGGCAAGTAAGAAGCAGAATTGTATCGCATTGTCTTCAACAGAAGTCAAATTCATCGCCCTTGCTCAAGCATCACAAGAACTAATTTGGTTAAGACAACTGCTGCAGCAGCTGCATTACCAGCAAGAAAGTCCAATCACCATGTTCGAGGACAACATGTCGTGCATCAAATTGGTGATGAATGAGGGAACGAGTGCTAGAACCAAGCACATTGATGTGAAATATAATTTCATCAAAAACCTCCAATCATCTACCATGACTTTGAAATATTGTCATACAAGGGAGCTATTAGCTGATCTCTTCACTAAACCATTGCCTAGAGCCAAAATTGAAAAACTGAGAGACAGTCTTCAGCTGACAGCTGACATGCCAATCCATTGGATCGAGTGGGACTGTTGGAATCACAGCCTCGCAGCAATAAAAAAAATGGCGCAGATCGTCAGACGGAAATTTCACAGCGCTCCAAATGAATTGCCACGTACCAGGCGCATCTGTTGTGTACTAAACTACACGTACTTTGAAACTTCACGACGCGTGGATCTCACTCTCACGTGATTTGTGACGTAACCAAAGTTGAGACGAGAATCTTCTCTGTTTACAGTCTGCTGTCTTCTTTGTTTGTGTGTGACGGTGTGTCAATAGCGTTCCGTGTATATGTTCTTCCAAATACACTGCTGGCCACCTAAAATGCAACACCAAGAAGGACATGAGAAAGCAGAGCCAGATTTACTGGACACATAACAACAGATACAAAGACGAAACGATTGAGCTTATAGGCCCGTGTGACTTGCGGAACACGCAGACATCAATAGTTTGTGTGGCTCCCATGGCTGGCAATAACGGCTGCTACACGCCGCAGCATCGAACGAAAAAGGCTTTGGATGTAGGCTTGGGGTATGTCGGTCCAGGCTGCTTCCACACGTTGCCACAGTTCATCAGGCGTAGCCGCGGGTGGTGCTTGCCCGGCCACTCGGTTGCTGATCAGCGACCAGACGTGTTCGATGGGTGACATATCGGGAGAACAGGCGGGCCACGGCACCAGTGACACCTGGTGGGCCGTGAAGAATTGTTGCACGATGCGTGCCACGTGCGGGCGCGCATTGTTCTGTTGAAACGTAGCCGTTGGCAGGTCCTGCAGGTAAGGGAGAACTACAGGCTCCAAAACGTCGGAGATGTAGCGGTGGCTGTTGAGTGTACCGGCGATCCATACCAGAGGGGTGCGGGCGTCATATCCAATTGCGTCCCAAACCATAACGCCAGGCGACGGACCGGTATGGCGATGCATAATGCAGGCGTCATACAGTCTCTCGCCGCGGTGCCACTACACGCGTATCTGATCATCGTGGTGTTGCAGGCAGAAGCGGGATTCGTGGGAGAAGACAATGTCGTGCCATTCCGTAGTCCAGGTGCGGCGTTCAACGGCCCACTGCTGCCGCATTCACCGGTGGTGTAACGTCAATGGTAATCGGAGCAATGGGCGCCGTGCGACAAGTCCCCGCTCCTGCAGACGACGTCGAACGGTACGTGTTGACACAGGTTGTTGCGCAACACACCCTAATTAATGCGCTAACGTTCGTGATGTGGCGGTGCGAGCCGTCAATACCCGCCGCACAACATGCCGGTCCCAACAACATGCCGGTCCTCTCGTTCGGTGGTGTGCTGCGGCAATCGCTCACGTCGGTCCGTCCGTCTTTCCTGCACACACCGAATCCCTACTCGCCTCACTGGGGCTGGATGTCGTCCCACACAGGCGCCAATGTACATAAACGATAAACCGCTGTCGCGATAAGCCACTATTCGTCCTCTGTCGAACTCCGAAACGTGCTGGAATGACTGCCGTATTCTGCGACGAGGCATCAGGAAGCTTCCCACGCACAGGTCCAACAGCACAACACACTTCCACTACATACACCCCGCCATCTGTGCACCCTTCTTATAGTGCTTCTCGGTGGCGTGCCGGGCGCACATGGTTTGCATATGCCCTGCAATGCTAATCGTTTGCATGTCCTCTCGCGGGCGACGCATGCTGCGAATTTCAGGCCAATCGGATGCTTCTTTCTTGGTGTTGCATTTAGGGTGGCCAGCAGTGTAGAACTGCTCTTTTTTTATTAGAAAGCAAACTGTGTTTAAAAGATGTTCTTAATCTGTAAAGTCGTAGAACGCTTCATGATTTCATGATATGTACATAGTTTCTTTCACCAGTAAGGTGATTAAGTGTGAGCGACTACTGTGATCTTTGTTTCAGCAAACATGACGTCTGTTAGTGTTTGTTCGACTCACCGTTTGTTCTAGCTATGGGGCATCTATTTATTTGTCAACATATTTCATCTTATGGATATCATCATGTCATCTTATATATTTTTATTAAATATCATCTTTTACTGCATACAACCCAGGTTTGTATGTGAATTTGTTATTGCTAGCAGGAAGTAATCTGTTTTATTTTACTGTTAAGCTTACATTCTTCTACCATAAACGAAGCATAGCGAAAAGTATTTTACTACTTCGTGCCGAGCAATTGGGGTGTTAGTGTTCTTTTTAATTTAATATTTCCACCTATCTAAAAATCACAACAAACGGAACAGGAGAATAAGATGGAGGATGGCGTCATTACAGTACCGTTCCGTTGACGGACCCTCGTTTTACGAGCTGCAACTGGGTACGATCATCGACAATAATTCCACCCATACCTTGAGTCCCCCAAAATAATTTCTGCCCTTTCCCACGATGTTCTCTTGACGGTACTGCGTAAAACGTTCTCTCAGAAGCACTGACGCCAAGTAACGGACGTTCAACTGAATCTGCTTTCATCTGTGAATGAAACTCTGCCTCATTTCTTATTCGTCCAACCACTGTTTTCTCGACACCATCGCAAATTGGCCTGTTTCTGTAGCAGTTTCAAAGGCACAGATTTAAGTGGTTTACGTGCATAGAGCCCACCAGCATTCAACCGTCTTGCCACGATTTGAAGCCAAAAACGTGTTCCAATGTTGGCAAACAGTCGATTACTCAGCTGACCACCGTAACTCTGCCAACTTCGTTTTGTATTTGCACCAAAAAGTGGTCTCCTTATGCTGTGGTGCATCGTGGACGACCTCCCGCAACACGTCTAGAGGCATTTATAGTTGTCTTTTGCCTTGACCACAACCTTGTCACAATGCTGTGATCGATTCCATTTGCAACACTGGTCACAGTACGCCCTTCTTCCAGTTTACGGATGATCAGACCAGGTGCAAACTCCCTCAGATTATTCCTTTGTGCCATGTTTACTCCGACTTTTCAACACGGTTCCACTACACCTCAAAACGCCAGTGAAATCACGGACGGCACAAGCACAGTGACTGCTCAAAACAAGCTCTCACCCACTGTTTCATGCGCCATTTAGTTTGGAATGTACCATTTGAGTGTGGGGTAGGTCGGTAACGACGATGACAACCACCATTCAACATGCTTAGTTTTTATATGGTTAAGGTCAATTTTCCCGTTTGTTAGGATAAATTCCTTTCGAGCTTATGTTTCGGAGATATGTGTCACACACACACACACACACACACACACACACACACACACACACACACACACACACACACACAAGAGTACATGCGAATTTTGCGAACACTGGAGATTGGTTATCAGTGTGTGCATCATGAAACACAGCACGTGACGTGATGTAAATTAGCATCATGACAACACAGCACGTGACGTGCGAGCTCGGATAAAAGAACCCGGCGAAAAGTGGGAAAGCGTAGTTTCATCGCTTGGTCTAGAACAGTTCTTCTCAAAGTGTGCTCCGCAAGGACTCCGCCACGTTTTCCGTGAAAAATCCCTCGTGACATCGTCATGTTCGACAAGGAAAACACACAGGAAATACCTACCCCGTCCCGGTGGCGCTGTGGTCTAAGCGATGGCTTCTGACCATTCGTCGGAGTTGGGTCCGGGTTCAAATCCCGGTGGAGCATGGATGTTGTGTTTGTCTTTCGGCAGTGGCACTCTCCCTTCCCTGGAACCAGTGGCCCTAAATTAGGAACAGCCCATTGAGCTGCTACCGGTGGTCGTTAAACCTCCAATCGAAAAAAAATATCTACGCACTTCTTCAATTCCCTTATAGCCGCCCCGGTGGCGCAGTGGTCTAAGGCGCTGACCTCTGATCATTCGTCCGAAAGGGGTTCGGGTTTGAATCCCGTGAGGTATGGATGTTGTGTTTGTCTTACGGCACTGGCTCTCTCCCTCCCTGAAACCAGTGACCCTAAATTAGGGACGGGCGACTGCTTATAGCCCATTGACTTGCTCACGGTGGTCGTTAAACCTCCAATCAAAAAAAAATTCCCTTATATTATAAAAACGAATGTACATAATGATTCCTTCAAAGCATGCACCTGCAGTATACAGCGAATGACATTGGGTGCAGCGTGTGGTTGTCCTTTTTCTTCGGGACAACGTATCAGCAGTTTTGAAGTAGGCAGGCAAAACAAAGCACAACCTATTATCATCGACGTTAAAAGTTTAAGGTAGCCGCGGCGCCCTCGCCTCCCATATCTTTCTCTCACGCCTGCGTGCTGTCGGACCCGATGTCTAAATGGCTGCTTTGCTACGAGGCTGCGATAGGACGTGCCCTGAAAAGGTTAGTTCCTAAAAGAACGATACTACTCCTGAAGAGTGAACCCGAGCGAGGCGGCTTCTCCCTGACGTTGTTTTGTTTCTGAATTCCTGGGATTTGCAACCCAACATTCGATTGCACCAAGTAACCACGACATTCGCTCAAGCTTTATTCTGTCCATTTCTTTAGTTCATTTCACTTCAGTTGATTCAGGGGAAGTGTCACATCGTAAATACGTGAATTTGTGATAGTAGTTAATATCTGCGATGGATCGGTGGTTCAAGACTGGAATGTAAATCACCAATCAAGAAGGCGTTCCTCTTCTGCAGCAAAAGTTTCGAAGATAGTGCCAGGCCCTTCATAGCCAGACGACGAAAAAACTAAAGAATCCGCAATAGAAGAATGTTCAAGTCACACGTTTATTAAGAAGGGGAACAATCTGCTGCTGGAAGCAAAACTCGTGACTGTGCCATTAAGAAATGTAAATATAATGAAAGTTATCTTTTTTTCTAATTGGTAGATGTTAATAGTCAACCTCAGTGCGCTTTATGTCACAAGACTTTCCAAACAGCCCCATGTTTCCAGTTAAATTGCAGTCATTTCGAAACCACACATTCGAGTTTCAAAGATAAAGTTTTTTTGGTTTGTTTTTTTTTGCGCACAAACTGGGTGAATTATTGCGGATTAAAAAAATTATGATTCGGGCATCTCATAGTCATACTGCAAGCAAAAAGGCAACCGAGGTGTCTTATACAATTAGCTGTCGGATAGTACAGGTAACCAGGAAGGATAGGAAGAACTCATGGTTTCGAAAAATGGTGGGAATTGATGACATCATGATCTTGGCAAAAATGCCTGAAATGGCAATACGCAAGACATATTGCTAAAAGAACTCACCACTGTTGGAGATCTGAAATGCTACACTGGATTTAAAGTGAATACAAAATACCGAGAATAAGCCCATGTGGGAGATGGGTGGGTGGGTGAAATTCAGAAGCATGTCGGAGCGATATGGAGACATGCTTCTGAATTTCTTCTGAAGACAGAAAGTTCTGCAAGAAATTTGGTGAGTCCTTCATCAACCAGTGAATACATCAAAATTGCTGAAAAATGCTGACGAACATCACCTTCAAAGAACAGAAAATGAAGAAATTGAAAAATTAATGGTATAGGAATAGCTCACATCACCTTGAGGAATGATTAGATAAACATTTTAGAACTTTTCGGAAACTTCTTTTACGGAGCTATGCATTGACATTGGGTCTGACAAATGTTGTAGGCCGCCCCGGTGGCACTGTGGTATCTAAGCGATGGCTTCTGATCATTCGTCCGAAAACGGTCCGGGTACGAATCACGGTGAGGCATGGATATTGTGTTTGCCTTACGGCACTGGCTCTCTCCTAGCCCTGGAACCAGTGACTCTAAATTAGGGAGTTGCTCACGGTGGTCGTTAAAATTCCAGTAAAAAAAAAAAAATGCTGTAATTCATGCTGCGCATTTTACGTAACTACAGCACAACGTATTACGCTTAGTTAAATAACTTAAAATGAAATACATGCCTTACAGTTGCACGTAATCGCTCTCATGATTTCTGGACTGTATCCTTCGACAGCCGCATATATTGTCTTAACAAATGGGTTGAATATAAAATCCGAGAACTGCTGCAAGGATCTCATATAACTTTCGTTCTCCATATTTCCTTTACACAAAAAGTTTTTACGAATCATTTCTACAATATCATCGGCAAACGTGCACTCTGAAAGAAAAGGGAAAAACATTTTTGATTAGCATTTACTTATGTTGCTCACAATAATAAATTTATGGAAAGGGTATCAAGGGAAGGGGAAGTATATCGTATGACCTTTACCTCAAGGGCGATAATTCTATGGCACTCCTTGGTCATTGAAAATATAGTAAATGATGCAAGTGCATACGTCCCCAACCATGGAAAGGAAAAAGAGGAGATATTTCCGGAGCCGAGGCCACAAGACAGAACAAAAGAAAGTTTAAATTATGAAAAGCAAAAATGTGGATGAAACTGAAGAAACACAGTTGTGTACTGTGAAATTTATGTCAGACAGCTTACCCAGTGAGCCAGTGGCGACACTTGCCGCTCAGAACTGGGTGGTATAATAGGGGACTAAGCATATTGGGGAAGGGGCACAAATTTTAAAATTTTTGTCATAAATTTTGCCAAAAAAATTCTTTCATGTGCGTTTTACCTGACGCTGATAATGCTATTCCTAGTAAATAAAGTATTCAAGTGAATACTATATATGTAGTATTTACTCGATATATACATAGTATGGGAACCATGGATACGAATCTGAATGGCGAGTCACTAATTTTTCACAATGTTAGCTTACATAGTTTTTTTTTTTTTTTTTTTTTGGGCTTTCGTATGGCTGTTTATGAACTTGTGTAACCTAATAAGGAATCTCTCTCTCTCTCTCTCTCTCTCTCTCTCTCTCTCTCTCCTATTTCTAAACTATAATTACAAAAAGGGTGTGTTTCTACTACTTTCTTGGAAATTTATTCAGAGTACTCCCTCCGTTACCCAGAAGTACAAAACACTAAATTTAACAAAATAATTCATTTTATATAACAGAATTTCAGTAAATTTGAGAAATTCACTAAAGTTTATCCAAGTTTCCTAAAATCTTAGATGGCTGCACCCGCCATATGTTCCAACTGCTTAAATATTTGAATATTTGGCTGGGGGGATATATTTGTCAAAAATATTTTTAAAGGGGTTAAATTCAAAAATATTTAAAAGAATTTTTGAAAATTTTGAATTTTTATTTAAAATCTCATTTTTTAAGGATCTTGCGGCACCTCAAAACATTTTCACAGAGCTTTAAAATTTTGCAGTCTCAATACTGGTCCGAAAAGGCAATTTTCCCCCTATTAGAAAACTTAATTAAAAAAAAAAGTATTTTAACCGCCGTTTTCGGTCCGCCCTATTTTACGTACAGCGCAAGATATGGATATTACTCAATTACTGAAGATATTCTGGGGGCTATTATATCATTATTGCGGCTGGGGATCACGACAAACTGCATTCGATCCTTTTGGTTCAGTACCAAAGGTCTTAACTAGTTGGGAAACTCCGCACAAACATTCTAAGTTTGGATTCCCCCCCCCTTAAAGAGTTTGAGAACCACTATGAGCAACGTACTCAATGGGCTATAAGCAGTCGCTTGTCTCTAATTAAAAGCCACTTGCTCCCGTGATGGGGGAAAAGGCAGAACCATAGGAAAACACACCATTCATGCCTCATTCGAGATTTGTGCCCGATCGCACTTTGGACTCATGGTTAGAGTCAAACTCCCTAATTTATTGTCCCTGGAACTAGGAGCCCTAAATTAGGGACAGGAGATAGCTTATGGCCGCTGGAGTTGCTCACGGTGGCCGTTAAACCACGAAGAAAAAAAGACAGATGGGGGAAGGGGCACAATATTTTGTGATTTGCCCAGGGCGTAGAAATGCCTAATTACCCCCTAAATGGGACTGTTGCACCTGAAAAAAGAGTTTCTGCACAAGTTGCCAGCAAGAAATATGGAGACATTCCTGACTATTCTCATTAAGCTTCTGGCACTATTAATCGGAACGATGATGAAAGAAAAAAAGCAGCTTGCAGTAAATTTTACTGCTGGAATTCCTTTTAAATAGTAAAAGGGCCATACAGAAAAGAACTGGGAAATGTTTTGCAATTACAAACAGCAACATCGGCTTCGACTGGAATAGAAAAAAATTCTCAATATGTAACATTGTACATTCTAAGTTAAAAAGGAGCGAAGCTTGTATTTTTGTTCATACTGCGAAACAAATAGTTTCTCTCATTTCTTGTTTTTTTTTTTTTTTTTTTTTCTGATTCCCTTAATATTTGCTTAGGAATTCATGTTTTTCAATCAATATATTGTATTAATATTTGAGGCTTTTGTGATTCAAATGTAATGGGTAAGTTGTAGATTTTTAAGCTACACCAATAGTATAATGACCAACACTTTCTTCAGTTTAATTCATGCTGTGCACGTTCCGATTTATTTTTAAATGTATGAAAAATAAATCTTTTTTAAATATGAAACATCATTGAAAAGTTTAGTAGATATAATCAGTAGAGTAAATCAGTAGTTTAAACACAAAACATCATTGAAAAGTTTAGTAGACTTAAATCAGTAGAATAAATATAATGCATGACGTTAAGAAACACCATTCTCTTCTTATTGCATTCTCATTCATTATTTGTTATGCAGTGTTACATAAATTTACAAAACACACACCATCAAGTCCATCATAGAGAAGAATGTTACTTCGCATGTTTACGTTGAAGAATGAAGAGGTATTTTAAAGTTGAACTGAAACACAACAGTAATTTAAATATAAAAATTCTGATTTAAACCAAATAAATCTGATTAAATAAAAAAAATCACGTTTTTTTCTCAAACCGTGCTGGCAAGTAGTTCCTTGTCAAGTGGCACACTCTCATATACTAATGTCTATTACCCGCGGGGTTAGTAACCAAAAAAATACCTGGGGAAGAGGTTACTACCTCGTGGGAAACTTAAAGCAGGAAAAAAGGTGAAGAAATTTTATGATGTTTTAAATTTTTGAATACCTGTAAAACAAAAGTGGTGGGATCTAATGTAAAGCGTTCGATAGTGAAAGTTATCCTCCTTAATGCTAATACACCCTGATCATTGTTTAAACGATATAATTCCCAAATTCGTCGAAGCTCTGAATTTAGAGTCCCTTATAATCGAATTTAAAACACTGGACCTCGAGTTCACGGATATGAAATTTGCACTACTGTAATATTATGAACGAAAATTGCATTTGGCTACATACAATTTGAAAACTCTCAATTGCCGCCCCGGTGGCGCAGTGGTCTAAGCGATGGCTTCTGATCATTCGCTCGAATGGGGGTCCGGTTTCGAATCCCGGTAAGGCATGGATGTTGTGTTTATCTTACAGCACTGGCTCTCTCTCTTCCCTGGAACCAGTGACCCTAAATTTGGGACGGGCGACTGCTTACAGCCCATTGAGTTACTCACGGTGGTCGTTACACATCCAATGAAAAAAAAACTCACTTTCTCTGCGCACCTCTTATTCGTTGGGCGTACTTTAAGAACAAACTGAAATTTGAAAAATGGTGTACTTACGGAATTCGTAGTAGATCAAGGGGTCATCGTGAAATTTAGTGCCGTGTCGAAATATGTCCTCAAAAACTTTCTGCAAAGCCAATTCCTTCAAACTGGAAATATTCGTAGATTCCATTTCAGTGACTTCTATCAGCAGTTCTGAAAAATGAAAGGAAGTGTAAACAGGATTTTATTATTGAACAATTATGTTGTAATAATAACTTTTGAAGTATTTTTAATGCACAGTTAAATGTTCCACGTTAGTAGTGAGAAAGGCTGGCGACCCCCGCGAACCCTGCGAGGAGCAGCCGTGAGGAGCACAATGTTAAGTGAATGGCCGCAAAACGTAGGCTTTATCACTACTCACGTTCAAAATACAATTGGAAGTCTTTCCCTCTGCCTCACATTACTTGTCAACCAATCGAAAGAGAATTTTTCGTTATTTACATATGCGACAGAAAATCTTTACTTTTTTAAAGCATTCAGTATAATTTCTTTTCTTGTGATATTATGTATGTTCTAATTAAAAACACACTATTGGCCTGCCTTACTTGATAACATTTCTGCCGCATCTAGAAATGACCTTGTTGGACGATTTGTTGTATTTTTAATCTAACTGTAATAACTGCTTCAGCAGGACATCCTGTCGCTGTCATTTCAGCCATTGTAACCTGTGAACGTGTAACAGTTTTAGTAGTTTTGTGGTTTTGTTGAATAGACAGTTGCTTCCTCACCCTGTAGTAGTAGAAGTAAGTCCATCAAGAAATTTCAGAAATTTGATGTTTCCGACCTCACTACTTGCAATCTAACCGTAACCCATCGTAGTATTGGTGCAGAGCGTAATCGTGGTGATTTTTCTGATCTTATCAACTGTAATGAGAAAGCTCCCGCTGTTTTACTTAACCTCAATGATTTTTATATTAGTGTTTTAGCGGCAAAGTTTAATAAAACATATGAAGTTACACAACCCATTTCTTCAGAATCGGACGTGATATACCAGGTACTAACATCTCTAAGGCACCTTTTGTTTTTCCTACTCCAGAATATAACAAGAAGAAATTAAAATTCCAAGAGAAATGGGGAGACAAATGGAAATACACTATCTACCAACAAGTAATTGGACACATGGGATAGCAAAGGAAAACGAAGATTATTCACCTTCAATAGTTGGTGGAGCCTCCACGAGCGGTGATTACAGCTGCGACCATCCGGTGTATACACTCAACCAGGCGTTGTACGACGGCTAGTGGTATTTTCTTCCACTCGGCTTGGAGAAGATATGTCAGTTCCTTCACCGATTTCGGACGGCGGGGGCATCCCTTAAGTCGACGCTCCAGAGGTGCTCGATAGGGTTAAGGTCCGGGCTCAGCGCAGGCCAGTCCATTCGATTAACCCCAATGTCACCATACCAAGCCATGGTGGACTTTGCAACATGACACGTGGCATTGTCATCCCGAAAGTAACATGGGTCCACCGCGTAAAACTGCCACAACGTAGGGAAGCGCATCGTCATCCAAAATGGAGCAGTGGGTCTCGGCGTTCAGTCTACCAGGAATTGCGAACAAGGGTCCCGTGCCAAACTAGCATAATTCCACCGCCGCCGAACTTCACAGTTGGCACAATAAATTCCGGCAGGAGGCGTTCTCCAGGCAGACGCCAAACCCAGACCCTGCCATCCGAACAGTAGAGGGTGAACCTTGATTCGTCGCTCCAGAGAACCTGTTTCCACTGTTTAACGGTCCACTGTCGACGTTCTTTGCACCACGTTAGCCGAGCAGCGCTATTGGACTTGGTGATCAAAGGCTTGTGGGCTGCAGCACGTCCATGATAACCGAGCAGATGGGCTTCCTTACGGATGGTATTCATCGAAAGAACACTCCCGGATGCCTGTTGAAACTCCTCGTGGATGTGGCCCATCGATTTGGTGCGGTTCTTCCGAATTTCTCTGGCTAGCACCCGTCGGTCTGTAACTCCCAGTTTTGTGGGTCTGCCGGGTCGGGGCACATTCCGACAGCCACCTCTCATCTTCCACTTGCCAATCACGTAGGCCACTGTCGATTTTGGGTACTTCAACTCGCTGGATATGTCACGAATGGATCGGTCATTTCAATGTTTTCCATTTCCCTTTCAAATGTGATGAAAGGGAAATGGAAAACCTTGTGCATCTGATAGATTCCCAACAGAAAGGGAGCGAGAGAAAAACAGAGCTGCTTTGAGACCTATTACTGAAACCATAATATTTGGTAGGGAACAAGAACTTGTTGTTCGATGCGATGAGGACTGTGGCCCCCTTTCTCTACGAAAACCTGCCAAAAAAGATGGAAACATTCGTGCTCTAATACATTTTCGTGCAAACTCTGGGCATGGTAATTAATTTTTGAAAAAACACGCAATAAATTGCTCTAAACATGCGTCTTGTATTAGTTCAATCTTTCAAAATGAAGTTATTGAAGCATGCGGATCTCTTATTCAGAATTCTATTGTAAATGAAATAAGCAATTCAGGCTGCTTCAGTTTTCTGGCTGATGAAACTTTAGATGCATTTCAAACTGAGCAATTATCATTTTTTGCAAGGTATGTGAATTCCGAAAAATATTTTAGGGGAAGATATTTCATATTTTCTCCTTGTGCATGATTTAACCGTTGATAGTTTAACATATGTAATTCTAGATAGTTGCACAATAGTTATCAGCCTTGATACGAGTAAACTTGTTGATCAAGGTTACGATGGAGATGCCAATATGGCAAGTAAATTGAATGGGGTACAAGCAAAAGTGAAGGAAAGATTTCCAACAGCTATGTACGTCCGTCGTGCATTGCGCAAATGATCGGCTCAATCTGAAGCTTTCAAAGGGAATGTCAGTTTATTGTGTCCGAAATTGTTCGGGGGTTCTGAACGAGGTGTACAACTTATTACGAAACAATTCTTTTGCTGGTAACATACTCAAAGAAAAGATAAAAATTCTTATTTCAAGTAGCAAAAAAAGTAGATTAGTTAGCTTGCGTGAAACTGGATTTGTTGAGAGACACGACTCAGTAATTTTTGCAGTCAAACTGTTTAAGCCAATAGTTATCAGTCTTCATGAATTAGCGGATTTTGATCTAGCCATTTCTACTAAAGCATAAACACTTTTAGCATCAGTAGAAAAAGGGCAATTCTTAATACCCCTGCTTGTGTATTAAAAGCTTTTTAATGTTACACTACCTCTATCAATATACCTTCAGAATCCCGCCCAGGATTTGGCTTTCTCTTTTCTTATGCAACGAACGTGGTGAATAGGTTATCAAAATTTCGCCAAGAGTCTAAAGAATGTTTCCAAGAAATATTTCAGTCAGCAACATATTTAGAAAGCGAAATTTCTGAAAACGAAATATCTACCACCACTTACAGGAACACAAACAAAGCGTGTTACTCATCCGCATGAAAATGCAGAAGAATACTACAGAAGAGTAGTTCTCCTTCTAGTTCTTGATGGCGTAATCAATAAAATGAGTGAAAATTTTAAGAATAATGCAAAATGTTGACTTCATTTGAAGTACTTCTAACAAAACATGTGTGACGTACCTGCTAGCAGGACGCACACGACATAAAGGCAGATTGCAGTCAGAACAAACGTCCGCGTAGCTCAATTGATAGAGTGACTTATTCAGGAGTGAGGGGATCCGGTTTCGAATCCTGGCGTGGACAGAAATGACGGAGAAATTTACTTCGTTATAATGGCGCCCGAACTATCCGGATGACCCGACCGTTCAAAATCTCGCAATGATGTGATGTTCTTTCCACACCGCGAGATAGGAAAAATAAGAGAATCTCTTCTCCAGCACTTCGAAAAATAAAAATGCGTGATGTTGCATTCCACACACCAGATTGACCGGGAGTTCTCAAGTGCACGTTCTACAGTGGATGGCTGCCTACGACGATTCATGGTCACGGCTGACCCGTGAGCCATGCCTCCGGCCCTCTTTCGGGGGGGGGGGGAGAGATGTGACGTACCTGCTAGCAGGACGCACACGACATAAAGGCAGATTGCAGTCAGAACAAACGTCCGCGTAGCTCAAGTGGTAGAGTGACTTATTCCGGAGTGAGGTGATCCGAGTTCGAATCCTGGCGTGGACAGAAATGACGGAGAATTTTACTTCGTTATACATGCTTCGCCAGATCAAAGTCACTTGATTGACAATTTATCAATTTATGTCAGTGACTTAACATCAACGGACGTGGTGAAAGGCGAATATGCTACAAGGTGTGAAAAATGGAGAGAAAACCGCCTAGAGTATAATGACAGTTCCCGCTATTTGTGATAGAAATTTCTTTCCACATATGTATATCACTTGCTTCGGATTCTAGCAACTTTGCCTGTTTCGACAACCAGCTTGTAGAACGGTTGTTTGCTACAATGAAAAGGATAAAATCTATGCCGAGGAACGTAACAGGACAAGAGCACCTTATAGCTTTATCTTTGTTGTCCGTTCATTGTGGGATGTGCCTATTTCACCTAGAAACGAAAGTTGTTGTTATGACTTTGAAATGCAGGTAAGCTATAATTACGCCATGATTACACGAAACATTTTATGTTTCAAAATGTTTTAAACTTTAGTACTGGTAAAATAATGTCTTTTACCATCTCGGTTTTTTTTTTTTTCAAAGTTTACAAAATTATTCTTATGAATTTAAAGTCACCGCCAAGAAAACATACATGTGATGCAAATGTGTGCGTCGCATCAGCGAAGTTTGAGAAAAAAGAAAATCGTATACATTCCCCGGTAGTAAAGACAAACTGTCGAAAATCTTTAACGCAATAAACTTCTTATCTTAATGATGAAGTTTGGGGTTGTGATCTCAATAACTTTTGAGCACAGGTCAGGTGACTCATCTGACATTTATGACAATTGAAAAAAAAAAAACGCAGACTGTTTCGGGTGAAAAGGGTCTGTCGGAGAACACCGACAGGCGTTGACGCAAGAATGTTCGAGTCGGAGGTTTGCAGAACTGGCGTGACTAAACTCCGTGTGCATTGACAGGCTGACAAATAGACGGATTAGAAAGCGATCAAAGAACGTCCTTAATCCTCATGAACTGCGTTGGGAAGCAAATTTTCAAGGTGAGCTCAGCTAGAACATGCACTTTTTTTTTCGGCTTTGCTCTTCAGTATATATATATATATGTATATATATATATATATATATTCTATAAAGAAGATACCTAAGCAAAAAAATACATATATAATTTTGACTCACACCTAGTACAACATAGAAAAGGTTATGTATCTACCTGTGTGAGTAAAAGGAGAAAAGATAAAAAAATAAAATAAAAAATAAAAGAATTAAAAAAATAAAAAAAATAAAAAAATAAAATAAAAAAACAACTGAATGTAGAAGGTGTCGAGAATACTGAGCCTTGGCTTTATCAAGGACCAGCAAAAACTCTGCATTTTCTCACTTCACAAAGACCTAGTTGGAAATGGGTTTCTGCAAGGCCATAGATGCAAGTAACATTCCCACCTAAAATAGTTTAAAATATATATATATAAGTCATGTCCTCCGTAGAGTAGCATGACCTAGCACTAGTTAACAATTTCGCTTGCATCCATTAACCTTCATGGCCCGACCCATGCTCTTCATCTGTTACTATTAAACAGAGAGAAGAAGATTAAAGAGAACTCAAGCTGTGAGAGTGACATAAAAAATAGAAATGATTTTCAGCTATAACGAAATTCCAAGTTCGTTAGAGAGAGAATTTAAACCTGAAAAACAATGCAAAAGAAATCCAAATTTTACATTGCAATTAAAAAAGGAAATGTTAATTTATAACGAACAGATTTTTGAAAGAAAACTTGAGTCTAAAACCCCCTACTCTACAACTTATGACAGCACGAAAACGAGAATAAGTTAAAGATAATAATTAACTAAAGAAAACTTTGTGAAAGTTATATACCTTAAACAGTTAGTTGCAATATGTACAAAGTATTTCAGCGGTGCTTTAAGTGCATAATTAATTAGTTATTAAGAACTTAACTACTTTGAAAAAACAGCGCACAGACAGCGCATAGAAAAGGAACAAGCTTAGCCTTCTTCTGTTCCTAGGTACCCCAAAAGACGCTCAAAGTTACAAAGAAAAGTAAGAGTTAAAACCCGCATAAATGTTAACAGACAAACCAATGCTTAAAAGCTGAAAAGTTACAAAGCGACAGAGAAAAGGTACATAAAGTACAAACATTGAACTTATAAAACCTAGAACCCAAAAACAAGGAAGAGAGCTTACCTCTTGTGTGACAAAAACTTTTCTCCTCACAAGAGGAGAACATGGCTGACCCCTTCCGCCACTCCCTAGACGCTGGGGGCAGTGAGGGTGGGGCTGATGGCCTCCTCATACAGCAAGAAACCAACGCGCGGAGATTTTAACCAGAGAAAAAAATATATAAACTTAAGACTGTGGATCTGTATGATCAGAATTAACTCTCCAGAATACATGAGAAATATTATAAAATACACGAGCAGTTTATTTAATAATCTTTGCATGTATTAAATCACCTTAGTGAGCTTCTATAGATTAATCAGAATCTTATTAATTTTAATGTTGGTTTTACTATTTTTAGTATAGCTATCCTAGTGATGAATAACTAGTTTTCTTTTTTATTTGTTTATATTTTCTTTTATAAACAGATTTTTAAGCTTTTTTTGTGATTTTGTTTATATTATTTAATTTTTTGTTTTAATAGGACCGTCATATCCATAGCACTAAGGTTCCTTTAGGTAGTTAATAGGCATCCTCTAGCCAACTTCCTTACGGCTTTGATTGGTCAGAATCATATTATTAACTGTGTAGAAAATTAAAGCAGATCTGCCAACCTTACTCTATTATTCAGAATAATTTTTCTTAAAGTTCTTTTGATGAAAGAAGAAGGAATTTCGTTCTCTAGAAAACTTTCTAATAGTATATTAATGTGGTAATTGAAATCCAAATTGTTGCTGCAAATTCTTGAAATTCTTAGGACCTGAGAAATTAGTACATTCTCAATTACTTTGGTTGAAATGTTATTATTCCAGTGTAGATATTTAATTACTTTGAAAGGAAAATTAACTCTTTTATCAAAGAGGCTAATAGATGGGTTACCTCTGTTGAGCTTAATGCTTAAGTCTAGGAACTCAAGTTCCTGATTACTGTGGTTGGTTTTACATAAGTTAAGAGAGCTAGGATAGATATTATCAAAATCACTCTCTATAACTTCTGAATTATTGATACACAGCAGATCATCAATATATCTAAAAGTGTAAAGGTAGTTATCTGAGCAGGTGGGGTGATTTTTAATGAATTTATATTCCTTAAAGAACAGGAATAGATTAGCGATATTTGTGGACGTTGATGTTCCCATTGGAATACCGTTCACTTGCTTATAGAGAGTATTATTATATAAGATATGGTTATTTTTTATGCAGCAATTGAGATAAGAGTTCCAAGTTCCTACATCAACAAATTGGTTAAGTTTAAATTCTGCATACAGCTCTTTAAAGGTAGTGATTATTTCTGATAGAGGCAGATTAGTATATAGGTTTTCAAAATCATAACTATTAATATCTAGGGGACAAACTTTGAGTATAGTAGAAATTACTTCTGCATTATTATTAATTATCCAAAAATCTCTGTACATCAAGTTAGAACAGTTTCTAATGTGTTTCAAAACCTTCTTTAAGACATCTTCAAAAGCAAGATCTATTTTCTTTTTATGACTCCTTACTCCACTAGCTATGAACCTGAACTTCACAGGATCCTTATGAAACTTAACCGTTGCAAAAAGAAATGGAAATTCAGGCCCATATCTTCTAGTTTGTGGAATTTTAAGTTTCTTGAAGAATGCCTTAAACCGATTTTCTAACTGCTTGGTAGAATAACTTACGGGCTCGTATGTTACTCTATTATTGAGTTCCATAGTTAACAATTCAAAATAGAACTTCTTACAGATAATTGCAAAATTATTGCTAGCTTTATCCGTAGTGGTAAAAATAAATTGGTCTTGTAGTTTGGAGAGTGACCTTTTAGCTTCTCCAGAGAAAAAGAGATTTCTGTCGAAACAAAAGTCCAGACCTGCCAACTCACCGGTGAAGCTATTGATTATATTATATTTCCTTTCTGCGAAGGCCTCAATAGGTTGATTGTACGTTAAACTGGTTTTTACGATGTACTTATTTATATCTTGAGTGAAGCTCTCAAGAATCCTTTCTTTTGGAAATTGTGAAGGAAGGTCTGAATTTAGAGCCATACTCTAATAAATTCCTAAGCTTTTCATTTTCAACATAACTCAAGTTTCCGGTGATAATATGGTTGTAATTCTTATCATAGTGAACTGTTTCTTTATGTTCATCACAAGAACAAGTAGTAATTACTGGAATGTAGCTCGAAGAGTTAAGTTTGTAGTTTTTAACTATTGACCCTAAGGTCTTAACATATTTAAAACTTACAATAGACTGGTGCCTGTGGATGGGAAAAAAATTGCATTATTGTAGAACAGCTTCCTTACATTGAGATTATCGTAGGCTTTATTTAGGAACCTGATGGTAACAAAATTACTGGAAAATTCTTTAAGAGAAATTTTATCTTTAAGAATATGTTTAAGAATGTCCAGAACCAAAGCAAAAACATGCTTATCAACATGGTCAGCAGTTTCATTCCAGAATTTGAAAAAACATTTAAGGACAGAGTGCTTGAAGGACTTGAGAATTTTGTAAGTATTTTTAACAAAATTAGTGCCAGTTTTAAAGCTTTCCAGAGTTTTTAGCAAGTTAGCAAAATCAACTTTGCTTGATGTGCGAAATAACCTCTGTCCTCTATTACCTCTAGAGCAGCTCTTATTATTAACAAGAAAGAAGAGTTCACGAATTGAAAATTTATGCTGATTATGCTTATTGTCAGATAGAGTGGAATTAAGGCCATAGGGATAAAGAGACTGATGCTGCAAAATTTCAAGGGATTCAGTTTCTAGCCGAGCATAGAGGTCAGGAATAATATGTAGTACCTCTATTTTCACTTTGTCAAAACCATGAGTATGGAAATGCTCTAATTCAAAGGTGGAGTACTGGTTGGCGTTTGTGGAGGGGTTCACTCCTGAATTAGAGAACTTGTTTACTAGAGACCTGTGACCATTAATCCTAAGATGAAGAGGATTTTTACTTTGGCCAATATAGCTAAGGTTGCAGACAGTACAGGTGAGCTTATAGATGGTATTGTAGGCTTTGCAAAACTTGTTGGAGCAATTATCCTCAACAGAAGAATACAGGTTAGGATCTGCAGATTTACATGTCAAACAACGTTTGTCATTTCATAACTTTAGATTACCTTTGCCAGCGAGTTCATACACTATGGGAAAGGGTGCTAGCCTAACCGAGCGGGAGGACTTAAATTATCTGAGCTGACCTCCAATCCTTTCATCGTCCTTAGAACTCCACTTGGGCCAAAACATACAAATTCTGAGCAAACCAACCAGGAAAAACTTTTTAGAAATAAGCAGTCCAAGAAAAGACCAAACTCGAGTATAAACTACACTCCAAAAAGCTGCATCCAAAACATACTAAAAAGAAAAATTAAAAAAAAAAAAAAAAAAAAAAAAAAAAAAAAACCTCAAGTGAAAAAAATAGTAATAAAAAAAAAAATAATAATAATAATAATAAAAATAATAAAACATTTCAACTAGAATTTGCGCATGAGCTGCTAATTAATAAATTGAAATTAGTTACTTAAGAGCAAAACTGAAGACTAAGGAATAAATTTTAGAATTTAAAACGAAGGGTGCAAAATAACCTGAAAATCAAAACGCGCAACGCAGCAGTTTTGAAAATTCAGAATTCACATTCTATAAAGAAGATACCTAAGCAAAAAAATACATATATAATTTTGACTCACACCTAGTACAACATAGAAAAGGTTATGTATCTACCTGTGTGAGTAAAAGGAGAAAAGATAAAAAAATAAAATAAAACAACTGAATGTAGAGGTGTCGAGAATACTGAGCCTTGGCTTTATCAAGGACCAGCAAAAACTCTGCATTTTCTCACTTCCACAAAGACCTAGTTGGAAATGGGTTTCTGCAAGGCCATAGATGCAAGTAACATTCCCACCTAAAATAGTTTAAAATATATATATATAAGTCATGTCCTCCGTAGAGTAGCATGACCTAGCACTAGTTAACAATTTCGCTTGCATCCATTAACCTTCATGGCCCGACCCATGCTCTTCATCTGTTACTATTAAACAGAGAGAAGAAGATTAAAGAGAACTCAAGCTGTGAGAGTGACATAAAAAATAGAAATGATTTTCAGCTATAACGAAATTCCAAGTTCGTTAGAGAGAGAATTTAAACCTGAAAAAAACAATGCAAAAGAAATCCAAATTTTACATTGCAATTAAAAAAAGGAAATGTTAATTTATAACGAACAGATTTTTGAAAGAAAACTTGAGTCTAAAACCCCTACTCTACAACTTATGACAGCACGAAAACGAGAATAAGTTAAAGATAATAATTAACTAAAGAAAACTTTGTGAAAGTTATATACCTTAAACAGTTAGTTGCAATATGTACAAAGTATTTCAGCGGTGCTTTAAGTGCATAATTAATTAGTTATTAAGAACTTAACTACTTTGAAAAAACAGCGCACAGACAGCGCATAGAAAAGGAACAAGCTTAGCCTTCTTCTGTTCCTAGGTACCCCAAAAGACGCTCAAAGTTACAAAGAAAAGTAAGAGTTAAAACCCGCATAAATGTTAACAGACAAACCAATGCTTAAAAGCTGAAAAGTTACAAAGCGACAGAGAAAAGGTACATAAAGTACAAACATTGAACTTATAAAACCTAGAACCCAAAAACAAGGAAGAGAGCTTACCTCTTGTGTGACAAAACTTTTCTCCTCACAAGAGGAGAACATGGCTGACCCCTTCCGCCACTCCCTAGACGCTGGGGGGCAGTGAGGGTGGGGCTGATGGCCTCCTCATACAGCAAGAAACCAACGCGCGGAGATTTTAACCAGAGAAAAAATATATAAACTTAAGACTGTGGATCTGTATGATCAGAATGAGCAGAATTAACTCTCCAGAATACATGAGAAATATTATAAAATACACGAGCAGTTTATTTAATAATCTTTGCATGTATTAAATCACCTTAGTGAGCTTCTATAGATTAATCAGAATCTTATTAATTTTAATGTTGGTTTTACTATTTTTAGTATAGCTATCCTAGTGATGAATAACTAGTTTTCTTTTTTATTTGTTTTTATTTTCTTTTATAAACAGATTTTTAAGCTTTTTTTGTGATTTTGTTTATATTATTTAATTTTTTGTTTTAATAGGACCGTCATATCCATAGCACTAAGGTTCCTTTAGGTAGTTAATAGGCATCCTCTAGCCAACTTCCTTACGGCTTTGATTGGTCAGAATCATATTATTAACTGTGTAGAAAATTAAAGCAGATCTGCCAACCTTACTCTATTATTCAGAATAATTTTTCTTAAAGTTCTTTTGATGAAAGAAGAAGGAATTTCGTTCTCTAGAAAACTTTCTAATAGTATATTAATGTGGTCCCTTCGTTTTAAATTCTAAAATTTTTTCCTTAGTCTTCAGTTTTGCTTTTAAGTATATATATATATATATATATATATATATATATATGATATAAGAATACAGAGTGTATAAAAATATGTAGCAAACAGTCTGTTGAGCCAGACGTGGATGGCTTAGTGGCTAGTGTTCGTGACTACGGAAGGAAAGAATTCAGGTTCAATCATAGGTGGTGGCGAATCTTGAACTTTACTGAATGTCCGCCTTATCTCGGACGACCACGTTAAGCCTCCGGGCTCCGAGTACTGGTCCCCACTTTAAAAAATGGGCGTCTCACCCTTTCTGCCTAGCTTGCGTCTGATTTTCCTGCGAGACATTCCAGCCCAAATATAGCATCTTAGTTCTAAGTGATGTTTAAGATTTGGTTCTGACACTCCCTTCCTAAAATCCTTTACATCTTACCTATTGAGCCAAACATTACGTTTCATGCATCCATCTTCAGCTTTCAAAGTTTAGCCCTATTCACTATTTATTGCATCTTACCAACCCAAACTGAATATCTCTGCAATACAATGAAATCTGCATAATCAAATATGGTGTCAAAATAATAACATAGAATCAATAAGAAACACAAATTTTTTAATCACACGTGGAAGTTCTTTTTTTAATCTGGGACGGACAATTCGAAATTGGTTGTATACCTTAATACATTAGAATTCACATGTGGTAAAACCTTTTGCGTGATTCTGCATGTGTGTGTGTGTGTGTGTGTGTTCTTTCCTTTCTTCTAGTAGAATCTCCAACTGATTTACTATATATTTACACTTCGAGCGCACGAGTTCTGCAAACTGCAGTTTTAAAAAGTCTGCTTCAGCTTCAACAAAAACGATTTCCACAATTGAAAATAATAAATACACTGCCTGACAGAGAAAATGTCACACCATCAAGGAATGCTCGAAAACAGAACAAACTGCACACACAGATAGCCAAGTAGAGCCTTCACAAATCATTTAATTGTTACATACACACTAGGCTCCAGGCCGAACATACAGGATGATCAATAAAGAATGTGGCCCCATTTTGGGCGATACAGCGTTGAATCCAACGTGGCATCTAGGCAATGAGAGTCCGAATAGAGTTCTGGGCATCCTGGACGTTGTGTCGATCCGAGTCAACAGTTCATTTTCATTTTTCCACAGATGCTCGATGGGCGGGGTTCGGGGGATCGTGCTGGCCACAAAAGCATCCGCACACCGTGTAAAACGTTCAGGCTGATCCGAGTGGTATGCGGCCGGGCGTTATCCTGTTGAAAAACGCCGTTTAAAATGCCCTTCAGATACGGTGGTGTCACGGGACGCAGAACCTAGGCAACATAGCAGCGTGCCATTAATGTGATTGTAATGCGTGCCAGCGGTTAGCGGCTGTTGGTACTAATAGCACTCCATGATTCCACTTTGATTCTACGTTGCCGGGCCGTGTGGCGCTCCACAATGGCGGAGGAATCCGCCCGTTGGCCACTTCGCCTCCAGAGTCCAGACTCTCACAGGGCGATCATCCGTGGTGAGACAGAACCACGATTCGTCTGAACACCATTCGGCACCTCACGAGCTGGTTGTCCGCTTATATCCCGAGCGCCGTTCGTACGATTGTCCTGTAAATTCAATCATTTGTATAACTTGTACGTGTACACCCATCTTGCAATTTGCACAACGCTGTGTTCACGTCTTCGTGGTGTGGCATTTTCTATCTCAGGCAGTGTATTTTTCTCTTCGCACCAATTAAATAAATTATGCTCTAAACTTCCTGCAATTCTAGTTATTTTCATTTTTTAAGGAAGTTTAAGGATAACTATGTACACTGCTGGTCACCCAAAATGCAACACCAAGAAGGAAGCATCCGATTGGCCTGAAATTCGCAGCATGCGTCGCCCGCGAGAGGACATACAAACGATTAGCATTGCAGGGCATATACAAATCATGTGCGACCGTCACGCAACCGAGAAAGTCTATCAGAAGGGTGCACAGAAGGCGGGATGTAAGTGTGTTGTGCTGCCGGACCTGTGCGTGGGAAGCTTCCTGATGCCTTGTCGCAGAATACGGCAGTCATTCCAGCACGTTTCGGAGTTCGAAAGAGGATGAATAGTGGCTTATCGAGACAGCGGTTTATCGTAGCGACACATCGGCGCTCGTGTGGGACGACATCCACCCACAGTGAGGCGGGTATGGATTCGGTGGGTGCAGGAGGGACGGACGGACGGACCGACGTGAGCGATTGCCGCAGCCGCGGCACACCATCGAACGAGAGGTTGGTTGGTTGGTTGGTTGATTTTTATGGCGCAAGGGCCATGTTTGGCCAAAGAGCGCCAGACACAAGATAAACAAACAGTATTAAAAAAACGTGGCATAAATCGCAAAATCTGGCTGACCAACCAAAAAAGACAATGAAACAAACAGTATTAAAAACATGGTACAATGGTTAGAAACTAGCCGATTAAGTAAAACTGAGGAATGAGAATGATAAAACACATCACGAAAACGAACACAACTACACATAAGATGAGTCATAGGAGAGGGACGAACTGTCACTCTCCTCCCCTTATGTTCCTCTATAATGTTGGTTGAGGGTGGGGACCTCGCCGAGTCTGAGACAGTTGCAATGTTGGTCAGTTGGACCACGACAGTTGGATGGACACTGCACACCTTTGCGGATTTAGGGCCGGGTCTTCCACACGTGCAGGCTTTCCGCTGGGAACTGGAAGAGTCGGTCGTCTTCAAAAGAGAAGGCGCAGAGTCAGCTGGTCTAATAAGCTGGAGCTCGGTGAAATCCACCTGTGTCGCTTGTTCAGCTGTAGATCTATTGGCAAGTCCGGCGAGAGCTACAGGGCGCTGAACAAAGGGCTGCACGGGTTGTGGCAGAGACTGAACTACTGCGGCAAAAGTACGCTGTCGGTTGTTGGGAATCCCCGACTTGGCCTTGGCAGCAGGGTACGAGAGGCCTTCCAGGGTCTTGAGGCACTGGATCGCCATCTCGTCCTTCCATTTCATACAGTTGCGGGAGTAAGCTGCATGGGCCTCACCACAATGAACACAGCAGGCCGCACAAGTGCAACACTGGAGCCACAATTTGCGCAACGAACGGAACTGTTACATGAACGTTGTGAATGCCCGTACCTCTGGCACCTGAAACAGCGCAAAGGACTGAGAATGTACGGGCGAACTCCACAGACCAAGTAGCCAGCCTTGATTTCGGTCGGAACTTTCGGGGAGTTAAAAGTCAAGATTACATTTTTAGACTTAATCAAAGAACCATCGCGCCGGAACATCATACGACGTGCAGCAATAACACCGTGATCTGCAAGTTCACTTACCAACTCGTCCTCACTGCATGGCAAGAGATCAAACTCTGAAATAACACCCCGAGAGGTGTTAAGAAACGGGTGAGGTGTCACTTTGACAGGAATGCCTTGAAGACTAGTGAGGTGCAGAAGAGTGTTACTCTGAGAAACACTGCAAGTTTGGACAAGCAGGTCCCCAGAGCGAAGCTTCCTCACAGACTTCAAGGAGCCAACCGCAGCGTCCAAAGCTTTAGAAATGAAAAAGGGAGATCTGGTGGACAGTCTCTCATTCGGATCGATGGATTCCACAACTAAGTGTGTAGCATGCGTATTCACAGCAATCGAGGGGAGACGACGCTTCGGAGTGACTGGTACAGCTGCCGAAGAAGAGGTTCCACGTTCTTGGTCCAGGTCATGATCTAAAGATCGTTTAAGGTTATGGGACTTGGTAGGTTGAGAAGACGAAGGAGAGTCGTTGTCAACTATCATTTTCTCAGGTGACTTGAGTTTGGAGTTTTTGTTTTTGTTTTTAGCCATGGAAAAAAGGAGGAGGATTCGTCTGCAGACTACTACACCCACCACCGAGCCCTACAAGGGAGAACTGGAGGTCTGCAAGCCAAGAAAATGACGCTGGACACAGTTCTGGAGCTTATACGCTGCAGATATAGTCCGTGAGCGACATTTTGCAGCCAGCAGTGACCCATCACTGCCAGTTGTTGGCCAGCAGTTTCCCAGCACTTGTGTTTTTGCTGAGCTTTCTCGTCCGATCGGGAGATTTTCAGTATTTACAAGCTGCAGCTCGACAAATTTTCTGTTCTGAGCGCATGTGCCTACGCAGCAAACCCGTCCGGGGAGAGGGGGGGGTAATTTCAAAAGTGTAAAATATGAAGAATTTCTCGTCGTCCAATCGGCAGATTTTTGGCATTTACAACTCGACACATTATTTGAGGGTAGGTGCCTACTCAGCAAACCTGTTGTGTGTGTGTGTGGGGGGGGGACCAAAAGTGTAAAGTATGAACAATTTCGTCCGATCGGGAGATTCTCAGCATTTAGCAGCTACAACTCGACACATTATCTGAAGGCATGTGCCTACTCAAGAAACCTGTCGGGTGTCGGGGGGGGGGGGCTTGTAGCTTGTAAATGCTGCAAATCTCCCGATCGGACGAGAAATTCTTCATATCTTACACTTTTGGTGTCCCCCCCCCCCCCCCACCGACGGGTTTGCAGAGTAGGCACATGCCCTCAGATAAAGTGTCGAGTTGTACGTAGCTTGTAAATGCTGAAATTCTTCGGATGGGTCGAGAAATGCTTTTTTTTACACTTTTAGTACCCCCCCGACAAGTTTCCTGAGTCAGTACATGCGCTCAGATAATTTGAAGACTTGCAGTTTGAAAACCCTGAAATCTTCTGTTGAAATGTAGATCATAAATATTTAAAAAGAAAAAAATTACATACATTAATTATCGCAATTAAGAAAAGACGAAATTACGGAAACTTTATATGACTCAGATAACCAACCTCTGTGGGTCGTGGGCATGAAGCGGTCAAAAACGCAATTTTTACACGACCCCTTAAAATTTTTGTGGCCAGTTCTCCGGTGGCTACTTCTCCGAGTGGCCAGTTCTCCTACACCCGCCTTTTAACTGCCGTCTGCCGGACAGACTAGAATCTTTGTAAACAGTGCTTAGTGCAGTGGATTTTTCTGTTAGCTGTTATCTTAAGAATTTCGGCTGAATTATTTTTTTTTCGAATTTGTAGTGTGAGCTATTTTTATATGGAAAAACACAGTAATTCGCAAGCACGCAAATTCTTCAATTTCTCCATTTACATCTTCAAAGCATGCAGTGACACTAAAGGATTCTACCCAAATTCTGGAGAGAGTCAACCACAGAAATATGTTGCTGACGATATTCCGAAATCAGGTGAAAATATCAGACAAGTGATACTTGAAAAATATACCAAGAATTCGTCAGGAAGAAGTTTTCAGAGTAATTGGTTCAGGAAGTTTAAATGGGTGGAATATTCCCAATCACTGGATGCTGTTTTCTGCTATGCCTGCAGACACTTTCAGCACTGCGGCAGTAAAGAAAATGCTTTTACTGTAAATGGATTTAAAAACAGGAAAGCTGCTCTGGACAAGACTAAAGCGGGCCTCCTAAAACATGATGCATCAGCATCTCATATTGAAGCAACGTCGAAGTGGGCAGAAAAGGAAAATTAACAATCACTGCATCGCTTAGATCACTGCGCCACCGGGGTGGCTATTTTAAGGTTTAAAAACCACCAAGAGTTGTTCTTTTTTTTTTTTTTTGATTGGAGGTGTAACGACCACCGTGAGCAACTCAACGAGATATAAAGCAGTTACCCGTTACTAATTTAGGGTCACTGGTTCCAGGGAAGGGAGAGAGCCAGTGCCGTAAGACAAACACAACATCCATGCCTGACCGGGGTTCGAACCCGGACCCCTTACGGACGAATAATCAGAGGCCAGCGTTTTAGACCACTGCGCCACCAGGGCGGCCAAGAGTTGTTCTTAAGGCTATTAGCAGTTGCCAAATTTAGGGCTACTGGTTTCAGATTTCAGAAAGCAACAGAGACATAGCCGTAAGATAGGCTGTACACATTAATCAATGTTACACCTGCGACTCGAACCCGGTACCAGGTTGATTCGAGAAAAGACAAGTCTGCGCCTTGTGCCAGTCGGCCACCAGGTCGACACTGGTTTCCTTAGTATGGCTTCAGTGGTGCAGTAAGGAGGAGGGAAAACACTAATAATTTTGAAATGCCTAAAAAATCTAGTTCAAAGAACTTACTGAGAAAAAAAGGATATTATTATCTTAGCAGGCCAAAACCTATTTTTCATCGTAGTCCACTGCTCGTTGTTACTCTCTCGGCTTCTCTTACATTCCGAGCGAACGAGAAGGGAGTATTCATCCAACCACTATCATATTTACGGCCAAAGGGATCACAGATTTTTTTTTTCTTCTAGTGTAACTCAGTTGGCACAGGCCTGTCAAAATTAAAAGCGGAAAGGGGAAAGGGATTGCATATTATAAGAATTAAAAATCACGGTTATGGAAACTACGGAACTGAAGAAGTTTCAAAATACAACATTTTAAATGTTTGAAACCATAAATGTAAAAAGTTACTGAAATCGTTCAAAACATTAAAAAATACGCTGAAAAAGTCATAAATCCAAAAAACAATGTCTGCTACTAACTCCATTCTGAAATTTAGTGAATGTCCCCCAAGTCGGCAAAACTGCGTGAGCGACTGCCCTCTTTGCCCACGCCTAGCAAAAATTTGCCCCCCTCCGCATATGAGCTCCGAGCCCCCCGTAGTTCTGGGACCTAGCTACGGGGTTCACTGTAAACCGCCACCCAGGAAAACTGCCACACCGGAAGATTGCCACACAAGAAAACTACCACACCGGAAGGTTGCCACACAGGAAAACTGCCACACGCTTTTCATTAAGGGGCCGGGCACAAATTACTATTCCAACGAGAAACACTTTGAATGTGTGGCAGTTTTCCAAGTTTCCGAATTATGTGTGGTAGTTTCCCAAGGTGCCTAACGATGGGAAGGAGCTCTTTTGTTTGTCGGAATTTTCATGTCCGTTCATACTTAGGGCAACTGGCCACAGAAGTTCGATGATGGAGGGGAGGGGGTATAAACATTGCCTTTTCCTGGCCTACATTGAGAATTGAATTGGGAACTCCAAACAAATTTCGAGAAAACGTTCTATGTAAGCCAAGCGAAAATTATTGTGTTCAGGAAAGGAAAATAGGGTGGGATTTTTTTATAACGCTGCACTTTTACTAAGGCACTAAATATTTACATAACATGTCAAATTTGTAATATTTTTCTTTTACTTAATTAATTCATAGGCCCTACAACTCAGACGTTTTAACAGATATTAATCCGCCGACTTCATATTCATAACGCTTACGTATCAAATCAAGTCAACGGCATTGCGCTTATACTTAGCCACTAAATACACTGACGGGAAAAAAATCCCAACACCACGAAAAAATAGTTGTAGAGGAATGAAATGGCGGCAATACATTTGTATAGGTAACATATTTAATCGATTAAGGTTTCAAGATCACAGCTTAATGTAAGCGCGAGAAGAGCCATTTTAAATGTGAAATGCTGGTACATTAATAACCGATGTAACCGCCAGAATGTTGAATGCAAGCATGCAAACGTTTATGCATTGTGTCGTACAGGTGCTGGATGTCAATTTGTGGGATGGAGTTCCATGACTGTTGCACTTGGTCAGTCAATACAAGGACGGTTAATGCTGGTTGGGGGTGACGCTGGAGTTGTCGCCCAATGATATCCCATAGGTGCTCGATTGGAGAAAGATCTGGTGATCTAGCAGGCCACGGCGACATGCCGAAACTCTGTAGAGCATGTTGGGTTACAATAGCGGTATGCGGGCGAGCGTTATCCTGTTGGAAAACACCCCCTGGAATGCAGTTCATGAATGGCAGCACAACAGGTTGAATCAACAGACCGACGTACAACTGTGCCGTCAGGGTGCGTGGGATAACCACGAGAGTGCTCCTGCTGTCATAGGAAATTGCTCCCCAGATCATACTTCCAGGTGTAGGTCCAGTGTGTCTCGGCCGCAGACAGGTTGGTTGTAGGCGCTAACCTGGCCTCCTTCTAACCAACACACAGCCATCACTGGCACCCTGGCAGAACCGGCTTTCATCAGAAAACACAACAGATCTCCACTCCGTCCTCTAATGAGCTCTAGCTTGACACCACTGACGTCGCAAACGACAGTGGTTTGGAGTAAGTGGAATGCACGCTACAGGGCGTCTCGCTCGGAGCTGTCCTTCAAGTAACCGATTTGTAACAGTTCTTTGTGTCACTGTGGTGGCAACTACAGTTCGAATTGCTGCCGCAGACGCGGTACGATGCGCCACGGCCATACGCCGTACACGGCAGTCTTCCCTCTCAGTAGTGCCACGTGGCCGGCCTGAACCCGGTTTTTTTGAGGCAGTACCTTACCTTGACCACCGCTGCCAACAATCATGCACGGTGGCTACATTCCTGCCAAGTCGTTCTGCAATATTGCGGAACGAAAATCCACCTTCTCGTAGCCTTATTACATGACCTCGTTCAAACTCCGTGAGCTGTTGATAATGGCTTCTTCGTCTTCTTAAAGGTATTCTTGACTAACATGAACACACTACGTCGAATCTCAACGATAACTAACACTCACGAACGTTACAGCGCGTATTTACAGCAAACCTGCTTTGCACGTTCCGAGGGGCGCTACTAGCGCCACACGTATGCGTCGAGCGCGAAATTTGCATAGACGTCATCTTACAGATGCACTCTCACCGCCTACCAACTGTCGTTTATCTAACACAACCCCTTCTTGGTGTTGGGATTTTTTTCCCCGTCAGTGTACTAAAGTCATGGGCCACAGGCATAGGCTTTTTTGCCAGTTTTTATTCTACCAATGCCATATTCAAAACGTTTACACAGAATATCAAGTTAATAATATTGGGCGTTTTCTTAGGCACGAAATAATAATTCATAGGCCCTAGACCTTCTTTGTAGTTTTTACTTTATCAATGCCATATTCACAACGTTTACACAAAAAAAAAAAATGTAATAATACTACTCTTTTACTTAGGCACGAAATATTCGTTCATAGGCCCTAGGGCTGGGCCTATGATTTAATATTTCGTGCCTAAATAAAAGTGCAATATTCATAACTTAATTTGATGTGTAAACGTTGTGAATATGGCATTGGTAAAAAAAACTGTCAAAAAGGCCTAGGGCCTATGAATTAATATTTCCTGCCTAAGTAAAAGCGCAATATTATAACATTTATTTGTTGTGTAAACTTTGTGAATATGGCACTGATAAAGTAAAAACAATTAAAAAGGCCTAGGCGTATGAATTAATATTTCGTGCCTAAGTAAACGTCCAATGTTATTAACTTGATTTGATGTGTAAACGTTGTGAATATGACACTGGTAAAATAAAAACTGTTAAAAAGGTCTATGCCTGTGGCCTATGACTTTAATATTTAGTGCCTAAGTAAAAGCGCAATGATATTGACTTAATTTGATACGTAGCGTTATGAATATGAAGTCTGCGGATTAATATCTGTTAAAAAGTCTGAGGTGTAGGGCCTATGAATTAATTAAGTAAAAGAAAAATATTGCAAATTTGACATGTTATGCAAATATTTAGTGCCTAAGTAAAAGTGCAACGTTATTAAAAAAATCCCACCTTATTGTCCTTTCCTGAACACAACAATCTTCGCTTGGCTTACATAGAACGTTTTCTCGAAATTTGTTTGGAGTTCCCAATTCAATTCTCAATGTAGGCCAGGAAACGGCAATGTTTATACCCCTCCCCCCCATCGAACTTCTGTGGCCAGTTGCCCTAAGTATGAACGGACATGAAAATTCCGACAAACAAAAGAGCTCCTTCCCATATTAGGCACCTTGGAAAACTGCCACACATTCCCAGTGTTCCTTGGAGGCAGAGCAATTTGTGCTCGGCTCCTTAATGAAAAGCGTGTGGCAGTTTTCTTGTGTGGCAGTTTTCCTGTGTGGCGGTCTTCCGCCAACCAGCTACGGCCCTGCTTCCCCCCACAGGTTTGCTGAGTAGGCACATGCCCGTAGATAATGTGCCGAGTTGTAGCTTGCAAATGCTGAAAATCTGCCGATGGTAAGAGAAAATCTTTTTGTTTTGCACTTTTGGTAGACAACGAAAGGTTTCCTGAGTCAGCACATGCGCTCAGATAATTTGCAGACTTGTAAACCCTGAAATCTTTTGTTGAGTTGCAGATGATTAACATTTTTTATAAAGAATTACATTGATTATCGCAATTAAGAAAAGACGAAATTACGGAAACTTTGTATGACTCAGATACCAACCTCTGGGGGTCGTGGCCACGAAGCGGTCAGAAACGCAATTTTTATACGGCCCTTCAAAATTTTTGTTGCCAGTTCTCGGCACCCTGATTCAAGCTGTTTTCAGAAAAGGGCGATAAGGTGGAATTTTTTAATAACTGCACTTTTACTGAGGCACTAAATATTCACATAACATCGCAAATTTTTTTTATTTCCTTTTACTTAATTCATTCATAGGCACAACACCTAGGGTCTTTTAACAGCTTTTAATTCGCCGACTTCATATTCATAGCGTTTACGTATCAAATCTAGTTAATAGTATTGAGCTTTTATTTAGGTACTAAATATTAATTCAGAGGCCTTAGACCTAGACCTTTTTAACAGTTTTTATTCTACCGATGTCATATTCATAACGTTTACCTGTCAACTCAAGTTAATAGCATTGCACTTTTACTTAGGCACTAAATATTATTTCACAGGCCTTAGACCTATGCCTTTTTAACAGTTTTTATTCTATCGATATTATATTCCCAATTTTTACATGGAGCTATGTTAAAACTTCTCCTAGGTAAAAACTACAAATTGTTCGTAAAATCTACAGTTTTTCAATTTATAACCACCAAATTTGGTATACTATTTCATGGTAGCCTAACTTAGACCCTAGACGGTTTTTAGAAAGGGTCGGAACCCGGAGTACCGTCCCAGTGGACTAAGCGATGGCTTCTGATCAATCGTCGGAAAGGGGTCTGGGTTCGAATCCCGTGGGGCATGGATGCCGTGTGTCTCTTAAGGCACTGGCTCCCTCCCTTCCCTGGATCCAGTGGCCCTACATTAGGGACGGGCGATTGCTTATAGCCCATTGAGAGTCTCACGGTGGTCGTTAAACCTCCATTTAAAAAAAAAGAAGAAAAGCCTGGAGTCAAAATTTTCGTAGAATCTACAGTTTTCAATTGCGGACCACCAAATTTGGTATACTATCTCATGGTACCCTAAGCTAGATCGTCGACGGGTTTTGGAAGGGGTCGTGGCCCAGAGTCTGTCGGAATCAGTGGTGAAGGTGCCCCCACAAAGTTTTTTCGTAAAATCTAGTTTCAATTTAGAACCACCAAGTTTGGTATACGTACTATCTCATGGTACCCTAACTTAGACCGTAGACGGTTTTCGAACGGGATCGGTAACCTGGGTCAAGGGCCCTGCACAAAATTTTCAAAAACTCTATAGCTTTTAATTTAGAACCACCAAATTCGGTATACTACCTCATGATACTCTAACGTAGACCGTAGATGGTTTTCGGATGGGGTCGGAGCCCGGGGTCCCCATTCAAGACTTTCGTAAAAAGTTCCATTTTTTACTTTTAAGAACTGCAACAGAATTCGGCAATCCAATGCCCGATCTTCGGTCTAAGTTAGAGACCGTAGATAACAATGAAGAGCAAAATATATCCGTTTAATGGTGCATTAAAAACACAAATGAATAAAAGTTAGCTTTCACCCCCAACGGGAGGCTTTATCAGGTAGAAATACAATTTGCTGTAAATAGAGTGTTCCAGATATTCGAAATTCAAAACGGTAAACAAAAGGATGATCAATGCCAATGTCAAGTCACAAGCACGCGACATGGCATAGCTACATTGCATTTCAATGACGCGGGGTTCTCAGAAGCGTACGCCAGATGTACGGCAGTTTATAGATGTCACCTCGAAGGTAAGTATTTCTATTCCTCCTCTTTTGTTTCGTAAAAATTAATTAACTAAATCATTTTTTTTTTATTTTTCTCATTTGCAGCCATCCCCTCTCCTATTTTTTTTTGCCAGAAATATTACTTCATCAGTCAGTCTTTGACAGTGGTTGGCATTAATTTGGAGGAACCCTGCTTTTCACACGAACAACTCTACGTCGCCTGCTCAAGGGTTGGTAATCCTGAAAATCTCTACATTTTTGCTCCCAATGGAAAAACCAAAAATTTTGTCTACCAAAAAGCAATAACCTAAATGAATAAAATGAATTTAGTGGAAAATTACAGAACACCTTTTTCATTCATTAACTTTTACCCGCTGAACTTGGTGATTCCACGAATAGTAATGTTTACCCGGGAATTACCGAGTACCCCTCCTAATTCACAACAAAAGAAAGGATTGGTATAATTAAACATATTACATCAATATTTTGCATATTACATTGTACAAAGTCATATTCTGGTTCAAATTGGGTGTCTCACAGCATTAAAACATCTTTGTATTATATGAGCTTATGAAATAACTTCCCTGATAAAACTATTCACAGGTCTTGCCAAAGAAATCATTAAGAACAAGCAGCTTGATGCAAAAATGTACTTACTTGAATTATGTTGGAATGTAGTGGATACGAAACTCTTCAGAATCCGATGTGAAACTTGACAAAAAACAACACAGGTGACAGCACGTGGACAACTACTCCGTCTGCTTAGGGAAAGATGGTTTGAAAAGACTTCTTAGTGTTTGTGCAGATAACAACAGTGGTAGGAACACGTGGTTATGAGTTTGTGTGAGCTCATTGGTTGAATTTAAAAGGCTGTCCCCACTTAACAGATTTTAGGGTAAGGGCATATGCAGATGGGAGCTTTAGCAAAGCTCCTTTGTCAAAGTAAGTAGATAGAGAATATAGCCCCAAGCTCTTAAGCCTGTCCTGGGGCGGCAAGGGAGATGGACCACTTTGAACCAAGTGACATCACTGTCTGGGCGGAAAGGGTGCGCCAAGGTTAGTAGATGGCAAGGTTATGCTCATCCTGCACTTCCGGGGATTGCTTTGTAACGTCACTGTCCAAATCACCACGTTTCTTTGTATCTGCAACCTTAGCTGCGTGTCGGAATTATTATCCGTACACCAGCTGGAATAATCTTCAAAAATCTTACCAGAGTTTTTAATGCATAATGTTTCGAATTTTTAACTTAACAAAATTGGGGAATGTTGCGGAGATGCTTTTCCTATTCCTCATAAAGAAAATCTTTATTATATGACAATAACAGGGGCGGATTGGCGGTCGCAAAAAGCCCGGGAAATGTTTTGCAAAACGGTCCATTCAGTTGTAGTTCTCCGGTACTCACAACAGAAAATCCCTTTTTTTACTTAAGAAACAAAACAAAAAGTACAGTTGCTCTGGAAACAGTGGCAGGCATAGTACTGGGAGGGGATTAAAAAAATGTACACCCGGCATCCTTAAATTGAAGTGGGTGTTGCGGAAAAATTTTCATCGGCCCATGTCAAGATTTTACTGCTGAAAAATTGTACTGCAATTTTTCTGTTGTGGACAATCACAGGTAGAAATTTCAAGATATTTAAATATCGTGGTAAACTAACTAAATCGGTGTACATAAAGCGAAAAACCAGGTTTAAATCACTAGTTTAGTTAGTTATGTATGTAATTGCGCTGGAGAAGCTTCTAATTTTGGATACACTCAATATATATTTGTTTAAAATTTTCCCTTAAGAACGCTGAAGTAAGAACATTATTTTTTTTTTTTTTAAATTGCTTATAATAGCTTTTTCGAGTTTGATAGATCGTAAAATAATTTTGATTTTCATACGTTTGAGCTTTCAGTTCTTAAATTTTCAACGAAGTGGACTGAAATTCCAGCAAACATTTGAGACCGAGAGAGAATTGCTACTACCAAGATTATGTTGGCGTTGTACCAAAAATTCTTTCGCATAAGACATGATTTCTAAATTTAAATAAATGTAAAAAAATACAGAACTTTTTCACTGTAGAATTTTTTATTTGTACTGCAATTTTTTGTAATTAGCACGTCTTTTGTAAAAAAAGATCGTGCTTATGTTACCGGTTTGTCCGTCCGTCCGTCCGTCTCTACCCACGGTATCTCTGCAACTATTAGTCCCATTTTAAAAATCCTTTTTGCGTTGAGAAGCTTGAAATATGCGAATGATGATCCTTCACTTCGTTTTTTTTTTTTAGGATGTACAATTTTGCCGCTAGAAGGCGTAAATGAAGATGATGTCGACTTCAAAAATACGTTTTATTTTACATATTTGCTTCTAAACATCCGATTAAAAAATTCTGCTATCTTTCGATTCCATTTATGTCGAAGAGCATTTTAGATATAGTTACTTTTTCAAATTACGCATAAATTCTCCGCTAGGGAGCGTAAAAATAAATTAAATTTTTTTCCGATAACTCTTCTTCTAAAACTCGGATTTGAAAACTTTTTTCTTCAAATGATACACCTCCTGATGAAAAATATTTTCCATATAATTTCAAATTTTTAGTAAGGAATATTTTGGCCACCACGAAGCGTAAGTGTTAATTTTTGCTTCTGATGTATTTGCCTTAAAATCTGAGCTTCTAAAATAACGATTGAAAAAATTCCTTCGTGGACTGATGCCACTCACATTGATAAACCTTTTCGGAATATTTTCTTCTTAAAATATTCCACAGTTTCTCCGCCAGGGGGCGTAGATGTATATCATATTTTTGTCAATATCTCTACTTCTAGGAATCCGATTTGAAAAATTCCTTCTTTGTTGGATAGTGTTTTTAGTGCGCATGTTTTTCACATAACTTCAAAAATTTCAAGTAATTCATAGACTTTCCGCTAGCGGGTGTAAAGGTAAATTGCGTTTCCCCCTATATCTCTGTTTCTAAATCTCCGATTTGAAAAATTCTTTCTGCACCGGATACAGCTCCTGATGGGCAACCGTTTGCACATAATTTCTAATTTTTGTAAAAAATGGTTTGGTTACCAGGGGTCGTAAATCTTAATTTCCGCTTCTGGTGTATCATGATCATCATTGTCAACCATTATCAATCCACTGCTGGACGAAGGTCTTCCCAAGTTTCCTCCACAACGGTCTGTCTTGTGCCAGTCTCCTCCATGTCACTCCCACATACTTTCGAATGTCATCCACCCATCTTCCATGTGGTCTTCTTCTGGGTCTTTTCCTGAACCTTGGAATCCAATCTAAAATTTCGGCTGTCTATCGATGGTCTGTCCTTCTGGCAGTATGTCCAGCCCATTGCCATTTCAGGGATTTAACTCTGATCATGACGTCTTCCATTCTTGTCATTTTTCGGATCCACGAGTTCCTCTTCTTGTCTCTACTGGTTACACCAAGCATGCACCTCTCCATGCTGCTTTGAGTTGTCTGCAACCTTTGTATGTCTCTTTTAGTTAAGGTCCACGTCTCTGCACCATACGTAAGAACTGAAAGGATGCATTGATCAAATACTTTTCTTTTAAGACATAATGGAATATTGCTCATGAAAATTATGCTGTTTCTTCCAAAAGCTCCCCAGGCAAGTTTTGTACGCCGATTAATTTCTTCACCAATGTGACCCTCACTTGATATCTGCTGTCCAAGATAAACGTATGTGTCTGTTATCTCCAGCTTTTCTCCATCAATCAACAAATCTTCATTTCTTGTAAAAGCATTGAACATCACTTTTGTCTTCTGAAAGTTCATCTTTAATCCCACTTCTTTACTCTTGTCAGCAAGTTCCTGGATCATACTCTGCAGCTCTGATGGGGTAGTTGCAAAAAAGACTATGTCATCAGCAAAACGAAGGTTGGTTAGATAATCTCCATTAATCTTTATCCATTTGTTTTCCTAATTCAGTGATTGAAAGACATTTTCTAATGTGACATTAAAGAGCTTCGGAGATATGGTGTCCCCTTGTCTCACTCCTTTTCCAATTTTTATGTGTGTTGTATTTTCAAACAGCCGAATCTTTGCACTTGCGTTTTCATAGATGTTATTAATAATATTAATGTACGCATCTTCAATACCGCAGGATTTCAGAGCCATTGTAACTGCTGATGGTTTCACCGAATCAAAGGCTTTTTCATAATCGATAAAAGCCATGCACAATGGAAGTTCATATTCCCTCGCTCTTTCAATTAGATCTCTCAGTACGTGGATATGATCTATTGTGCTGCAGCCACTCCTGAATCCAGCTTGTTTTCTCGGTTGAGCCATGTCCAGTGTCACCTTCAAGCGGTGTGAAAGAACTTTAGTGAAGATTTTATAAACCACTGATAGGAGGCTGATAGGTCTGTAGTTCCTGATATCCTCAATGTCACCTTTTTTATGTAGCAAGATCATTGTAGCATTGTTGCAATCCTCAGGAATCTTCCCTTCATTAAGGCATCGAGTGAAAATTCGGGCGAGTACTGTTTCGATTTCTTCACTTGCTTCTTGCATGATGTCTACAGTAATTCCATCTTCTCCTGGAGCTTTTCCCCGCTTCATGTTCTTGATTGCATGTGCAACTTCTGCTGGGAAGACTGGAAGAACTCTGGTACTGGTACCTTTCATGATGTCTGGAGTACATGTATCATCTCTTTCATATAATTTGGAGTAGGAATCTTTCACTCTTGTCAAAATTTCGCCTCTATTTCTTTTTACAGAACCATCTTCTTTTCTCAGTGCCATAATCTGTTTTCTTCCCTTACTGAGATGTCCCTTTGCTATCTTTAGGCTTTGGTTGTTTCCAATTGCTTTCCTCACTAGTTCACAGTTGAATTTCCTTACGTCTTCAGTGATACTTTTTCGTTCTGTCTTGCATAGCTCTATATAATCCACTTTGGAAGTCACATCTTTTATAGTTGCCTTCATCTCACTTCTTTTTTGCATCAACATTTTGGTTTTTCCTGATAATTTGTTCACATGCAACTTGTTCTTAGACCCAGCTAATTTTGTTGCTGTTTCTATAAGAGCTTTGGTTACTTTTCTGTTAACTTCAGAAATATCCACTTCTTCCGATGTTAGGCCTTCTAAAGCAGAGAATCTGTTCTTCAGTTCCAACTTGAAGGTATTATGGTGTTTTTTAAGGTTGGTTATGTCAATACATTTTGTTTGTCTTATGAGCTTGCCACGTTCCAGTTTAGTGTTGAGGTGCATCTTACATCTCACAGTAGTATAAAAGTGCGGGTTCTGGACCAAGGAGCAGGGGGCGTGGCGTGGCGCCGAAGGGTGGGGGCGTGGTATGGTCAGAAGGAGTGGGGCTTGGCGTGTGACGAAGAAGGATGTGGGCGCGTGGCAGCTGGCGCTAGTGTGTAGGGTCGGTGCTGCCCGCTAGCGGTGCTTCTTGGAACTTTCGACGAATCTTTGAGAGATGGCAACGACCGAGTGGGGGAAAAGGGGATGTGTACGTTGCCCCCTAGTGGTGCTTTTTCGAACTTTTCTCGGGAGATTTATTGGACTTTGACACATTTTTGAAGGAAGTTTTTTCAATCGAAGCATTTCCTCGAATTTGTTCTATTAAATTTATATTTTCAGGAATTCCCTGAGGTGTTAGGAATTTTTATAGACGTTGCATTATTTTATTTACTTTCTCGGGAGATTTATAAGACTTTGTCAAATTTTTGAGGGAAGTTTTTTTGTCGTTTCCAATATTTTTTTACTCGCATTTTTTTGTCCTATTTATTCTCTCTAATTTATTTTATTAAACTTATATTTTTAGAACTTCCGTGTGGTGTTAGGAATTTTTATAGACGTTGCATTATTTTTTTAATTCTTATATTTGTCCTCCCTCCAATTTTAATTTAGGCGAGGAAAGGCTTAGTTTGAAAAGATTTCGTTCCCGTTGATTAATGTTCCGCCATTTTAGTTTCACCACGTTGTCATTTTGTGAGCCATGTGTTTTGGGATGAGTCACCATTTTCTCTTTGTCTCAGAAAATTTTGTATGACACGTGTTTTGGGATGAATCACTATGATGGGTGACGCTGCCGTGAAGCAGACATGACATCAGCCAACGCTGTTTTCTCCTCAGCGGGGTCGGCGGTTGACGTCATTTGAGATTCTGTAAGACACATTAAGCTCCAAGACTGATTTTTTTTTCAATAACTTGATCGTTTTTGCAAAGAATTTATTCCTTATTTTTTCCCCATAATTTCCCATTTTATATACATAATTTTTCAACGTAACGATTTTTTTTTATTTTCTTTAAGGAGATTTCACGCTTTTTAAACGGACGTGCCAGCATAAAGACGTTTCCCAAAGTTTTGTGCTGCAGACATAATCTTAAAACACGATTGCTTATTAATGTACTTATGTGTTCATAACATTTTCTGTTACATTTGTTAACATTGTACCTTTTTCCGCCATACAAAGCCGCAATGTTTTATACATAGTTAAAATATTTTTTTTATGTTTTCGTATTTTCTTTTATGATTAATCAGTGAAATGTACCTTTTAATGCATTATCTTAATCTACTTTTTTTTTCTAAATGCTTGCATACTCGTTAAACTTCTCGATGTACCATCATTATTTTATTTTCTTACTTTTCAATCTAACAACTACTTTTATCGAGGCTTTATTTTTTCTGATTTAAACAAGCAAACGTTTCTTCATTATTATTTCTTTTTCCTACGCAAATAACTTTTCTTACTTGCTTTTAATATTTGACTTAATCTGGTTTTCTATATAGCTGTTTCATGTTTGCGCAAGAAATATACAGATCTATAGCAGATATACATAAAATTCGTCGTAACAGTATCTTTTTTTTTAGATTTAACCCAACATACGTTTCTTAACGACTTGATATCTGTTCTACAAGATGTGACGAAACTTCAGATTTTTAATTTTTTCCTATTTTCCTATCTTACTTTTCTATATGTGTACAAGAAATATACGGAACTATAGTAGTTAAAATTCGATTGAAACAATATTTTCTTCATTCTTACTGTATTTTTCCATTTCTTTCATCTATAGAAGTTAAAATTCGATTGAAACAATATTTTCTCCATTCTTACCCAGCAAAAACAGTATTGCTGGGCCAACAGTGGGCTATTGCTGGCAGCCAGCACTGCCAGCAATGGCCCAGCACTATGTTGCCGCTGCCGAACCGTCAATAAAATGTCCGGGCGGCCAACAGAAGGGCCATCAGTTCAGGCCAACAGCTGGCCAACAGTTGGCACCCCATCAGTTGTCATATGCCACAACAGGGCCATCAGTGGTCCATCACAGGCAGTAGCTGCCACAAGTGGCCCTTCAGTGGCCCTGCAAGTACTTGCCAGAAATGATGGCTAGCCTAATGTGGTCCGCTAGTGGGCCGTTAGTGGCAGCCAGCAACCACGTGACGTAACTGGTGGCTTGCCGAATCTTGTCCGCCAATTTCCCAGTAGTAGCAATAATAAAAAAAAAAAAAAGCAAGGATAACCGCAGTTTCCTAAAGCAACAACTCTTTTTTCTACCCTTACGAATCTTGTGAATTAACGCACTGCGCTGGGGAACTTTTCTCGACAGACCGGAAAAACGACGTTTGCATTTGACTAGATTCGGTCCTGGGCCGTTTACGTAGAAGCCGCGCTCGCTACTGACCGGACTAATTCACGACGCTCAGGTACGTGCTGGAAGCTATCTGCTTGGTATGCATATTGTAATCGAATGCTTCCCTCTTTCATTTTATAATATTGCGAGGTATTTTTCATAAAAGTCAGTTTTATATAATTGATAATTAATTTTTTCAAAGTAACAATAGTTTTTTTTTTTTTTTTACCTTAAGGGGACTTCACTCATTTTCAAGGCGTGTACATACTTAGAGTCGCATTCCAAAGTTTTGTACTGTCCTTGCCGTCTTGAAAAAAGATTGTTGAATAAATATATATTTACCCGGGTTCATGTCACATTCTGTTACATTTTTAACGTTGTGTCTTTCCTTTCCGTTTTCCGAAGCTACATTTGTTTTAAAGAGTAAAAGATATTTTATTTTACTTCTCGTTATTTTTAGAAGCGAATTCCTCCCAGTCTTGTGTATTCAACCCATGGATGAGTACACCACATACCGTTGCTTTTTTTTTTTTCAAATAATTAATAAATTTTGTACGCGTATAATTCTTTTTTTTTTCCCCACAAACGCTATTTTAATGGTTTTCCAGGATATGTGTTTCAAGCGGTTTCAAATTTTTTCTTGTTATTTATCCACTCCATTCCATGAATTGTTATTCATGGGAATGGAGTGGGTGTATTTCATGGCTGTAATCTAATATTTCACGGCTTATTAATCTGATATCTTCGTCGACGTAAAATTTCATTAGGAAATTAATTCGCCTCTCCACATATGGATTTTTTTCTTAACATCCACTAAAATAACACGATGGCGATAGCGTCGTCTTCAACTAACTGGTACCATGAGAGACACAGCAAGTGTTGCTTCCGCGCATGCGTAGTCCCGATGCTTCCACCTGCTGTTGGGGGTTGCATTGATTGCCAGCAACGGGCCACTAGTGGCACTTGCTTGGAGGCCCACAATTCACGGCGATGCTGCAGGGCCATCAATGGCTCGCCAACTGATAGCGCTGCCACCAACGGACCACTACCGGGCCGTGAGCGGCAGATTTCAGCCAGCAGTGACCCATCACTGCCAGCTGGTGGCCAGCAGTTTCCCAGCACTTGTGTTTTTGCTGGGTACTGTATTTTTACATTTCTTTCTAACAGACGTTTTTTCTTCTCAATTCCCGCTAACTTAATCTATGTTTTGAATATCATTCTATGTTCGCGTATTCGTCCATAATTTTATTTCAAACTTTGCTAACTGCCTCATACTTATATTTCTGACTTTATCATTTTCATTTCAACCAACGTTTCTTAACGACTTGAATTTCGGGATATGACAAAACTTCCGATTTATTTTTTCTCCTCTTAAACTATTTTTTTCTTACTTGCTTTAAATGTGACTTAATTTATTTTTTACATCGCTGTTTCGTGTATGTACGAGAAATATACAGATCTATAGCAGTTAAAAATGCGATTGAAACAGTACTTTCTTTATTTTTACATTTCTTTCTGACATACATTTTTTTTCACATTTTCCCCATATTTAACTTAATTTTGTGTTTTTGAATATCATTCTATGTTCACGTATTTGCCCATTGTCTTTTTTTCTAACTTTACACTTCATTCTTACTGTATTTTTCCATTCCATTTCAACCAACGTTTCTTAACGACTTGATATCACAAGATATAGCAAAACTTCGGATATTTTTTTGTTTCTTCATGTAACGTAATCTTTTTTCAAAACTCACTTTTAAGTATTCCTAAAAGCTTACATTTATGAGAAATATACAGATCTTTAGTGGTAAAAATTGGACTGCAACAGTATTTTCTTTATTCCAACTTTACTTTTCTATTTCTTTTCAACAGGCGTTTCTTCATTATTATTTCTTTTTCATATGTAAGCAACTTTTCTTTCTTTCTTTTAATGTATAACTTAATAAATTTTTCTATCTTACCTGTTCGTGGGTATACGAGAAATATACAGATCTATGACAGTTAAAATTCGATTGTATTAGTATTTTCTTTACTATGACTTTATTTTTTCATTTCATTTGAGTAAACGTTTCTTAACAAATTGATATCACAAGATGTACCAAACACTTCAGAATTTTTGTTTCCCTCACTTTCCAACTCACTTTTAAGTATTCCTAAAAACCTGCATGTATGTGAAATATTCATATTTTGTCCTTCTATCCTAATTTGCTATACTTTTCTATAACTGACCCAACAGGAAAAGCATTCATTGTCAAGACATTCATTCTAAAGCATTCTTTCTTACGATAAAATTTATGTTCTTTGCAATATATTTTCAGTATATTTTTTCTAAATCAACAGAAAAAACATTCATTCTGGAGACATAGCGACCAAGTCCGTACTTCCACTAAACATCATATTCTTAGCAAACATTTTATCCCGTACATAGCAATTTCCTAACTCACCAGAAAAGCAGCTATTCTCAACATGTAGCTAAAATATCGAATTTCTCCAAACAAATGTAATAATTTTTTTAAGAAAGACAGTTCTTTTCTTTGTATAACGACTTAATCTATTTTTCGAAAAACTGTTCTACGTTTACGTATGTTGTTTAACTTTGCTTTACACTGTACTTCGATTTTTTTTTCTTCGTAGTACTTTTTTCCTGTTTCATTCCAACAAACTTGTTTCTTTTCGACTCGATCACTATCACATTTCCATACAAACTTTCCTAATATCAGAAATGTAACAAAAACTTCAGATATATTTTTTAACTTTAGAATAAGTCTCACCGACATTTATTATCATGACAAATTAAAATTTCATACTTTCCCCCCCCCCCCCAGAACTTTTTTAATGAGTTGTTTTACACTTTTTTCATAATTGGCAAGGACTTTTTTTTTTTTTTTTTTTAAATATAAGGTTAGTTTCGAGAAAGTTAAATTTCGTGTAGTGCTAATCGAACAGAAAAAATATACATCAAGGAAAGAAAACTGAAATTATACATATGCAAAGAATTTGCTACGGCTGAAGGTCCCCCGAGTGAGTTATTCAACCAATGCTCGTATTACCCATTCAAAGATGGAGGTATCAGGATGACCAAATCCCTCGTTGTTGCCTTCTTGTAGCAAAAGAGGTGGTGAACTTCACCAAACATGGCTCCATAATATTGGAGAAACACATTAAGGTTTACGGAGCAATTAAACCCACGCCAGTGACCTTCTTCGTTCACATACACTCACATTCAAACAGAAAAAAATATAAATGAATGACAAAAAATAATGAAATAAAAGTAGTCCTGAAAAAGACTGATGCTTAGTCCTAAAAGGACTTTTTTTTTTAATTCCTCAAAAGAACTTTTTTCTCTCATCTGGACTCTAAATTGCTCCAACGTATTCCACATTCTTGAGCTTCCACAAGAATTTTCTTCGCATTAATGTTCTCGAAGAAAAAGTGAGTAATGGTGGGATGTATCAGCGATTGAAGGCGCTCACCAAAGTATTTCCCCAAAGTTTTGGGTTCAACAAGAGCAAATGCTTCGTCAAAGCATAGAGTCCATTTGTCTTCTTCTGTTTCGTTAAAGCACCTATGCCCCAGCTGATTGTTTGGCATGAGATTAGGATGCAAATGACATTCTCTGCAGTAATACACTTTTGCAATGTTTTTTCCAACCGCATCGACCAGAGCAAGTTTAAGAGCATTGATGTCTTGATCATATATCGTATGTTCGAGTCCGAATTTACTGCATACCAATCTCGCTGCGTCACGAAAAACTGTTCCAAACTGTAATTGTAGAATACCGTCCCATAGCTTTTCAGAAGCATCACGAAGCGTGTTGAATTGTTCCCATGTTAGGGACACCGAAGCACAATTCAATTGCAAGGCATCATTGGAGCACGTGAACAATTGTTGAAAGGTGTACACAGGCCCATCAGATGAAGGTGAACAGTTCATCAACAGTTTTTTATTGATCACTTAAAAGCCCAAATTTTGAAAATGGCAATCCGTTTTTTTGGTGTAAATATGACAAGGATATATCCGAAAACTTGAAAATTTTGTCGTCTTGGATTACATAGCACATAATCATGAATGGGGATTGCATCATATTCATGATTACTGATCCTCCTGAATATGAATTACATCATATTCATGATTACATTGCACCAAGGGCGTCCACGGGGGTGGGGTAGGGGTGGGTTGACCTCTGCCGTTGGTATAGCCAAATTTTTGATAAATTTAAAACACTAAAATAGATGAAACCTTTTTTGAAGCATTTTTAAAAATAATAAGATATTAATAATTGATTGTATCAATTATTTTTGTTGTATTTTAGTATCTTGCACATTTACTAAAATGTTTGACAGCCTTGAAGGAGGTAAGGATTTTTCTTAGCCCCCTTCCCCTCTAAAAGAACTCATATGGTTACGTATTATCTACAAATCATCCATAGCGGGCAAGTGTCCGGTGGGCAAATGTCCAGTGGGCTTTTGTCCGGACCCCGACTGTCACCATGTTTTCGCATCTTTTTGGAAAACGCTTTAAGTACAATTTTGAAAAGCTAATTCAATGTTGTGCTCGGCACTTTAAAAATCCGCCCCGGTGACGCAGTGTTCTTAGCGATAGCTTCTGATCGCTCGTCCGAGATGGGTCCGGGTTCGAATCCCGGTGAGGAATGGATGTTGCGTTTGTCTTACAACACTGGCTCGCTCTCCTCACTGGAGTCAGTGGTCCTAAATTAGGGGCGGGAGACTGCTTATAACCCATTGAGTTGCTGACGGTGGTCGTTAAACCTTCAATCAAAAAAAAAAAAAAAAAAAAAAAAAACACCCAACCAAAAAAAAAAAAAGTTAAAAGAAACTGCATTGCCCGCCCTGTATTGTGTTTGACTTGTTCTTCTCGTGATATGTGATAACTGTTTAAAATAGTTATCAAGAATAAAATAAATAAAACTACAGGAACGTGTAACATCTGGCGCTTTTATTTAGCTTTTTATTCTTTGCGCTTCTTCTTTGTACGTATAAGTAAGCCAACTAATTTCTCATATTTTTTACAAACGTTTGGAAATAACATCTGTTTGGATACATTGACAAAAAATCACAGGCTGAATTTTATTTTTTTGAATATTAATATTCAGCAAAAGAATATTTGTGTTTCTTTGTACATTTCCTGATCAGCAATTACAATTGCCTTTTAAAACATACGCGAAATCTCGTAGTTTATCTTTTTGTCCTTTTTTTTTTAATTTTCCTCCTGACAATGGGGGAGACGTGCTCTTCCCACGTCAGATCTCTTCAGACCTGTGCCCACCCCCCAAATAATTTGGTGAAGTCGGCGGTCCTGGTGTGTGTGTGTGTGCGCGCTTTGCTTTTCTTCTGTCACAATGTGCAAGAACTGAAAATTTTCGTTTTGATTTTGATTTTTTTTTTTTTTTTTTGATTTGAGGTTTAACGACCACCGTGAGCAACTCAATGGGCTATAAGCAGTCGCCCGTCCCTAATTTAGGGTCACTGGTTCCAGGGAAGGGAGAGAGCCAGTGCCGTAAGACAAACACAACATCCATGCCTCACCGGGATTCGAACCCGGACCCCTTTCGGACGAATGATCAGAGGCCATCGCCTTAGACCACTGCGCCACCGGGGCGGCATTTTCGTTTTGTTTCAGAATGAGGCTTAAAGAAAAATGTTCAAGAAATTTGTTTGCTTTTTGTTAGGTCCATCGGCCTTCTTTAGCAACAGCAACTTGTGTTTTAGAATAAGGTCATCTTTTTCTCCAGAAAAAAAGTACACATTCACACACATATACAAAATGGCACTGTTTTTTCTGGAGGATAAGCACACACACACACACACACACATCATTATCATCATTGCTAGCCATTATCAATCCACTGCTGGATGAAAGTCTCCCCAAATTTCTTCCAAAACTGCTCCAGGTCCTAGTGACATAAGACGATATATAGAAGTTTTTCAATTCATGTAATTTTTAGTTATGATTTTAATATTTTGTGTGTAATGACTACAATAAAAAGCTAATAAAAAGGATACAGGATACAACTGAACGATCTTCAAGTGTTTAAAAATAACGTAGGCGGCCGGCCTTTCTCGTAAGTTTTGAATTACAATCTAAATATTCGGTGCTTGTAGACATGCCTGAAAGCTAATGAAATGTACTCAATAAATTAGTCGTCAGATATTTTCAAGACACCTAGGCCGCGGGCCTTTTTGGAAGACTGAGTTACAACCTAAATATCAGTTTTGTATAAACATGTTATAAGAAGTAATAAAAGAGGCTCATTGGAACAGCTTTCAACTTTCTGAAAGATACCTATGCCTCGGGCCTTTTTTGGAAGATTTGAAGTTACAATATAAATATTTGTTTTGTATAAACATGTTAGAAGGCCTAATAAAAGAGACTCAAAGGAACAGCCTTAAAGTGCATGTTTAGAAGGCGCCTATGCCGGGCGGGGCCCATTCCGTTTACAGTAGGTCCTAAATTTTTTTCACAAATTTAAGTTGTTATTGTCGCATGTGAAACTACAATGATTTTAATATTTCGTAAGTCTGAATAGTGAATAAAAAGTTCTCGAGAGCCATTAACACATTTTATGTCAGATGCATTCAAGGAACCTAGACCTAGGAATTTTAAATGAAATTTAAGCTATGGTCTTGACCTTTACATGGACGGAAACCCCACTGAAAAGGCCTGCTTTCTAACGATTTCATTAAAAAAAAAAAAAAAAAAAGAAATCCGAGAAATATTGCGACTGACTGCTGTTATTTGTATTCGATATTTCATCAGCTGCCTATTGAAACATCTAATGTGCGGCTAACGAACACAGGTGCAACTTTGTTGTGTCTGATATATTTATGACTAAGAACTGTCAGCCCTCCATTGCTTACGGTAGAAGTACATATCTTATACCTGACCGCGTTTTCTTGTGAGTTTTAGAAGAACTTATGAAGCTCTATTTCCAGGTAAGTCTTTTATGTAATAAATTGTGTCCTGGTGTTCAGTGAAAACACGCTCTAAAAAAAAATGGCGCAGACATGAATTATCACAAAACACATAAAGATGCACCTAACGCCGTGGAGTTCATTACTCGGAAAAATTTACAAATATTAATTATGCCCTTTTTAAAACAAGTTAGTAAAATCGTGCGATACATTGATTATGATACGCTTTCCAACATACCAGAAATCATTCCTGAAGTTATTTAATAATGGCTGAGGAATAAATCTCGGTCCAGTGTCCTGACCTTTGACCCCCATTTCGATGATATTCAACAGAACCGGCACAGTATACCTTCGGAACAACATAGTAAAGTTTTGTCGCAATCGAAGCATTTTTACGTAAGTAATGACGCATAAGGGCAATGGAATGAATCCCGCTCCTATGTCCTGACCTTTGACCCCATTTCGTCCATTTTCAACAGGATTTGTCCCCAGGTAGTCCCCTACCACATACTAAAATTTCATCGAAATAGAAACATTGTTACGCAAGTTATGACGCATAAGGGCAATGACATGGATCCCGTTCCTCTGTCGTGACCTTTGACCCCATTTCCAATAGGGTTCGTTCCCAGGTGGTCCCTACCACATAATAAAATTTGATCAAACCATTTTTACGCGAGTTATCGTGCAGACAGACGGACAAAGCTGGAGCACATACGCTTCTTCAACCTAAGGATGGAAAGCGTAAAAAGTGTATATGAATGCTATTCGATAACTATAAATACAAAAAACAAAAATGAAGTAAGAAAGTTATTTTCAAATGACAATTTCAGACCATAACTGCCATGATGAAATATCAAGACTCTGCTAAACGTTGTATTTGACGCTGCTGCTCAAATGCAACGTCCACGCCAATCTAAACGTGCTCGACAATCATCAGAAGAGCAAGAAAGTCAACGTGCTTAGGACATTTCCCGAATTTAACGAATCAGACTTTGTCAGCAAGCCACAGAGTGTCCAGAAGAGGCTGCATTATGACGTGCTGAAGCACAACGTTCAGGCCAATCTAAAATCACTCGAAATTCACCAGAAGAGCAAGAATCTCAGCAAGTTTACGGTGTTTTACGAATTTAACTAATCAGACTCGGGCAGCAAGCCACAGAAAGTCCGGAAGAAGCTGCAATGCGGCGTGCTGAACCGGCTGCTTAAATTTAACGATCATGTCCATTGCATCGTCCTGCTATTCTCAATCATGAAATCTTTAACGAGTTCGAAGACCCTGCTCATGATTGTGGTGCGATAAATGTTGAGTGTCAGTGTAAGGGTGAACGTAAATGCTCCACCTGCCTTATGTAATCCAAAGTCTTGCAAGGCTCTGTAATCAAAGCTCGTTCACCGGAGCACACACCCCACAGACAATAGGTCAAGGTTCCTGTTACTTAGATAACCAATAATTTATAATTATTGGCCAAACAGGCGCTCTGCTCCCTCAGCTTCGTTATATTAAGATCTGCTGATCCAGGGAGGGGAGGTGAATGAATAACGATGGGACAGGCCTTGAAAGGAATACATCAAAGTTTTCTGAACTTAAACCAAATTTAATCATTATTCAAAGAAATGCTGTCCGAGCCTAGGCTGTATATCGGAGACTTCGTTCGTGGCAAGAAATCACTTGCGCATTGTTTCACACGTGCGTTTTCGTCGTCGTGCAGCTCTCCTTGCTAACACTTTATTGTTCTTCCTAATAATACCTGCCGGAGTCTGTCCGCTCTTTGGCACAGAATCTACACGCGCTTGTGAGAGCCTGCAACGGCCTGTTTCACAAGAACGCTAAATTTCCGTCCATCCACGAGGACAAGTTTTTTAGCTTCCTACCGAGCAGCATACACGTGCTCCTCCACCAAGCTCCCACCCTCAACTAACTGAACATCGAGTCTCGCACCCACGTGCTAACCACTGCCCTATCGCCTGAGGCGCGATGAACTATCTAACGAGAGGCAGACGAGTCTCCGCTGTTACCTACCCCCCCCATTCTTTTCCGACCCATTTGCTCCCTAACCCCCAGCCTTCGCTGCGTTACGAAGGTCACCTAACGGCCCCTATCGCGACCTTGACCTTTTCCAAGAACTAATCTTCAACGGACAGTATAGTTCGCCAGCATTGTACACAGTATTGTGTTCATACATTCCGAACCGACTTGGTTACAATAAATATGTACATTTTCTCAGACGGTCGGGCGCCATGTTGTAGTCTTACAATACATCCGAAACCCATTAGCCTCAAGGGTTTTTAGTAATCCGACAAATTTAACTTACAGAAATGTTCCTTTTCTGGAAATAAAAAAAAAAAAAATAGAAGAGTTATTTTTCTGGAAACGGGAAACCGCGTGCTGCTTCTTTTTTGTTGTTGTTTGATTTCTAATTCCAGTCCTTGTATCGTAATCACATAAAATATGAAAATGATGTCGAATGTCCAAAATTCCATTAATAATGTATTTCTCTCTTACAGTCATTCTATTAATTTTTGTGCTGAGAAGTCTGATGATGAAACACTCAAGTACTGCTGTTTCAAAGTAACTGTTTTGCTTGAGAATGAAGGCCAAGCAGTTCGCGAGTTTCCACCTGATTTGAAGGATCTGCAAAGTAATCCACAGCATCCAAATTATCGGCACTTCAAGGAAAATATTAGTTCTTTCAACAGCGCCTTAAGTTTCATATCGTTGGGTGCAAAAATTTGCTCACATTGTAGAAAACGGTCTCTACATCTTCAGAGTTCAGAGCCAGATCTATCATCAAACAGGCTAGATGAATAGCAGTGAAGACAGCAATTGCTTTTATACTGAGTTTTATGTTATTGACTCAGGCTTGGCAAATCAACAGCGTACAAATCATCCAGCGAATCAGCAACTTAATCCTGATATCGTAGCTTTCTTGGATGAGGTAATTCGGCGTAACAATGTGTATGCTCACGCTTATCGCATGCTGCGAGAAATTGAAATTGATGAAACGAAAAGAGCTGCTGATGAAGACCATAAATTGCCAATGACCGCAGACGCTACAGTCTTCCTATGGTTGATGAGATCGCCATGATTTTCCTGTCAGCTGACGGTGAACCACCATTTGAGCGCGACTTTTGAATTTCTTCTCGAAATTCCTCAGCAACCACTCATCAAGCTCAACATTTTGAGTCCTCATCTGAACCCAATGATTTATATGTCGTTTTATCCGTTCGGTGAAGCAGGCTGGTTACCAAATATTGAGATCAACGCGATAATCGTCCTAATCAACAGCATGCGCGTGTATTGATGCTGCAATGGAAGGTATCTCAAACAACCGTAAGAGTTAACCGATTCAATCCAATTTTACACGGAGGAAAGTTGTTCCAGCAGTGTGCTGTAGCTTCTTATTTTCAAGTTGAAAGCAACAACTTGAACTATATCCGCAGTCAGCAAGACCGTTTGCTAGTCGCTGTTTAAAACAAGATGCAGCCGTACAGCGAGTACAAATATGTGGGGGGAATTTCCGGAGTCGGCATTTCCTTTTTTTCAATGCAACCTACAAATGTTTTCCATTTTTGCCGTACTTTATAGTAACAGGCTGACACGGTGGGAGAAATTTCCGGGTTTGGCGTTTCTACTTTTACCGCGGATTATAGTAAGTAGCTGTTTGGGATGGGGAAAATTTCCGGGGTTAGCATTTTTATTCCATCATGCTAATGTTCGTAACATTTACGTAACATGTCAAATTATTAATATTGTGATATTACTCAGGCAGAAAATTATTAATTATTAGGCATAACGTCTAGTCGTTTCTAAGAGTTTTCATTCAGTCATTCCCATATTAATAAAATTTACATAACAAGTAACGTCAATAATAATATTGCGGCCGCTCCGGTGGAAGCAGTGGTCTAAGCGATGGCCTGTGATCATTCGTCCGAAAGGTGTCCGGGTTCGAATCCCGCTGAGGCATGGATGTTATGTTTGTCTTACGGCACTGGCTCTCTGCTTTCCCTGGAACCAGTGACTCTAAATTTTTAGGGACGGGCGACTGCTCATAGCTCATTGAGTTGCTGACGGTGGTCGTTAAACCTCCAATCAAATAATAATAATAATAATGATATTGTGGTTTTTTCTTATGCACCATCTATAACGAAGTAAATTTCTCCGTCATTTTTGGTCTACGCCGGGATTCGAACCCGAGGCCGCTTATTCCGGAACAAGTCGCTCTACCAACTGAGCTACGCAGACGTTTATTCTGATTCCTATCTGCCTTTATGTCGTGTGCGTCCTGCTGGCAGGTACGTCACATCTCCCCCCCCCGAAAGAGGGCCGGGGGCATGGCCCACGGGTCAGCCGCGACCATGAATCGTTGCAGGCAGCCATCCACTGTAGAACGTGCACTTGAGAACTCCCAGTCAATCTGATGTGTGGAATGCAACATCACACATTTTTTTATTTTTCGAAGCGCTGGAGAAGGAATTCTCTGATTTTTCCTGTCTCGTGGTGTGGAAATAACATCACACCAATGCGAGATTTTGAACGGCCGGGTCATCCGGATAGTTCGGGCACCATTATAACGAAGTAAATTTCTCCGTCATTTTTGGTCTACGCCGGGATTCGAACCCGAGGCCGCTTATTCCGGAACAAGTCGCTCTACCAACTGAGCTACGCAGACGTTTATTCTGATTCCTATCTGTCTTTATGTCGTGTGCGTCCTGCTGGCAGGTACGTCACACATCCATTAATTACAAGGCGACAGACCTAAGCCTTTTTAACACTTTCTTCTTCGCCACTGCTGGATGGGCTCCCAAAGCTTCTTTCACAAGTGTCTATATGAGCTAATCTCCACCCTGTCAATCCGACATGCTTTCGAATTTCATCCACCCATCTCCCACGAGGTTTTCTTCTAGGTCTTTTTATGTTCCTTAGTACCAGCCTAATACGTCAGTAGTCCATCGGTGTGTCCGGCTTATTGCCATTTTAGGGATTTTACTTTGATCATGATGTCTTCAACTTTTGCTATTTTCCTGATCCAAGAGTTCCTCTTCTTATCCTTCGTAGTTATGCCAGTATTATTAACTTGATATGTAAATATTGCGAATATGACATCGATAGAATAAAACTGTTTAAAAGGCCTAGGCCTAGGACCTATGAATTACTATTTAGTGCCTAACCAAAAGCGCAAAGCTATTGACTTGATTTGATAGGTAAACGTTATGAATATGAAGTCAACGGATTAAGGCTGTCTTTGAATGAGTGTAAGAGAAATTATTTTGTACACATTTTCTCGGAGACTATTACTTTGTAATGTTTGAAATTTTGAGCACAAATAAAAACGACCTATAGCTAATATGTGCCACAATTGTTACTCCGAAAAATTTGTTAGAATGTTTTTTTAAAATTCAATCTATCTGCCTCGAAATTATTCCAATTTGGGGGCTAGATGGCGCGATAAGTTAGCTTAGCAATGTTTCTGTTTGGAAGAAACGAAATATCTCATTTCTGTCTGATTTGTTTAATTATCTAGGACAAATAGAAATAATTGAATGGGGCCAAAAGTGAGACTGGAATCTTGTCTCCCATAAATAATCTTAAATCCTACTGTACGTTCATTTTTTGAAGAGAAACTGTGTACATTAGCAGTTAACCCTGAATTGGAGTTATAGAAGCTCCGCCCACCTACTAGGCTCCACCCCGAACAACTTTATTGGTTAAAAACAACAGAGCGTATTTTGTTATTTCATTGTGGAGCCAACGAGAGACCGCTTCCATTATGAATATGGCGAAGTCTGCAGTGATTCGGTGACGCCAAATTCTGGGACAGTCCCTCAAGACGTAAAAGCCACGCTCAAGGAGTGATATTTTGCCCCATCTATCACAGAAGAGGAACCCTAACACTCATTTAAAGACTGCCTTAAAAGCTGTTTAAGAGGCCAAGGTATAAGGCCTATTATTTGTAAAAGGAAAATATTACAAACTTGACAAGTTAAGTAAAAATTTTGTGCCTAAGTACAAGTGCAGCGGTATTAAAAAATCCCACCTTATCGTCCTTTTTTGAACACAGCATGAGCTATGCTGCAATTCCGTTGTTTCGTCGAACACTGTAGTTTTAAGAAATGTACTAAGTCACGGCAATTTATTTCTTCAAAGTAAAGTAAAATTCTCCCTTGGGTTACATAGAATGGTTTCTCGAAATTTGTTTGCAGTTTCCAATTCAGTTATCTATATAAGCCAAGAAACGGCGATAATTATACCCCCTCCCCAACCTCCAGTTGAACTTTTCTGACCAGTTACGCTAAACTGGTATGGACTGGCCTGAAAATTCACACAAACAAGGGAGGTTCTTCCCGTCGTTAGGCACCTTGAAAAACTGCCACACATAATTAGGAAAATTGCCTCACATTCAAAGTGCTCCTCGGAGGAACAGCAATTTGTGCTGGTCCCTTAATGAAAAACGTGTGGCAGTTTTCCGGAAACCCCACAACACTAGGTAAATAATGAAAGTATGGCCTCCCACTCACACCCCAACATTCAAACAGTATGTCAAATCGACTTATTGGCATGCCCATGATGACAATCCAAACGCCCATCTCGGACTTTTTTTCCGCGATTTTCAACAGTCTCGGACTCCTTTTCCTAAACTTTTTTCCTCGGACTTTTTTTCCTAGATTCACTAGCATATGCGATAACTGTGAGTTCTTTTTATTTTACCACGTATGTAAGACTCATTCAGTTTGGGGCTTAGATAAATCGCCACTCACTAATTCCTTGTGAAAAGAATGCGGCAGACATTTTGTCTTATGCGCAATTATTCTCCTTGGAAGAGCCAAGCACGTTTAAGGGACAGTATAAAATTGCAGTTGATTCGGTCAATGAACGTCTCTCGCCATTTTTGGGAACAAACTACTATGTCCTTATAATGCTAGATAACGTTATATGGTTCAGCGGAGGAAGTGTTCTGATTGGTTAGCTATTGCTCAAGATATTTTTTATGAAATTAAGCTTCATTTTTCTGTGGGCATTTCCCCCTATTTTTCAGAAGTGGGCATTTCCCCCTCAGGCATTCTTTGCTCATACCGCCTAGATCTACCTTGGACAACAGATATCAAGCGGCCGCCACGGTGGCGCAGCGGTCTACACGTTGGTTTCTGACCATTCGTCTGAGATGGGTCCGTGTTTGAATCTCGGTGAGGCATGGATGTTGTGTTTGTCTTACGGCGCTGGTTCTCTCCCTTCCCTGGAATCAGTGGCCCTAAACTAAGGACTGGTGACTGCTCATATCCCATCGAGTTGCCCACGGCGGTCGTTAAACCCCCAATTAAAACAAAAAACAAAAACAAAAAAATATATCAAGAGATGGCTACGATAACCTGTAAAAATACCCTCGGAAGAATATCCCCAGAACAAACACTCACATCTCCCAATATCATGCATTTTTGAAGTTACCTTCGACCCTTTCTCCGTTTTTTACTGTCAATCTACACGCATAAACTGCATGCGGTGAAACAATGAAAGGAAATCATTCTTGCAGTAGTACTAGAGCGATTTTCTTGTGCAATCAACTCAAACCCATTGAAAAAGGGTGTTTCTTCCGCTTTGGAAAAAAACACAACCGGAGAGAATACCACTAGAAAAAACACTCACATCTCCCTCTTTTAATCCTCAATTTAAAATGAAACAAGTTTTTTCAAATATGAAAAAAAAAAAATGTGCTCAGTGGAAGTCTCAACAGTCACCCAAAAGAAAGAAGGTCAGGTTTCGGAAGTCCAAAATTAAAACTGTTACTGGCAATGTTTACTTGTCCATTTTGGAACGCTTGTGGAGGATGATTAATTGTTCGTGTCAGGCCTGAGTACAAAACGGGGAAGTGTTCCTTCTGCACGATAATGTACCCACCCACAAATCCCCACAGAGCAGTCACTGTGCAACAATTTTTATCCCGAAAACAAGTGTGTGTGCTGAACCATCTCCCTATTCTCCAGCTTTGTCACCTTTTGACTACTTTCTTTACCTTAAATTAAAAATGCCGTTAAAAGAAAATGTATTTCAAGACATTGTAGGCATTCAAAGAACTGTGACGACATTTCAATGACCACTGCAAGTCCTTCCTTTCCACTTCTTTTATTAAAGCTAGGAGAAGTATGCTTCGAATAAAGTATATTCACGTAAGTTTTCCTGATTACGATGCCCCAGTGACTGAATGTAATAGAAATTTTCGTACATTTTTGGAAGGGTGGGGGGATTTGCGGTTAAGATTTTAATATTTGCCGTGAAAAAAATAGGTGTTGGCAACTAATAAGGAGAATACAATACATTGTTTCCTTTCCGGTGTTTAGAAGGGACTTGGGGTTTAAGAAAAACCTGATTTAATTATACGAAATTGAATGCTTTATTAATGAAATGGGGGTTCTACTATATCGACAATACAAAAATGTCATTAAATTTCGTACTACTGCCCTATATCCGATAAAAATTCTAAGGCAAATAAATAATATTTTCCCTGGAGCTCCGATAGGACTGCATTTAATTGCATTTGATTGAATTTCGACGGTAAGTTATCATTTACTTATTTGGTTCTTGATATGTTTTTCGTTTTAGGTTCTGGTTGTGTGGCTTCGGGAGTATGGCCAGCCGACATATGGGTTTCTTCTGTCGTTTGCTTGCACCAGAAAAGCCACTCCTACAGGTTGATGCTCTCCCGATGACGACAACCTGTGGTATTTAATTAACTTTATGATAATTATTTTGTTTAAATGCAATAGTACTTGTATATATACACTGCTGGCCACCCAAAACGCAACACCAAGAAGGAAGCATCCGATTGGCCTGAAATTCCCAGCATGCGTCGCCCGCGAGAGGACATGCAAACGATTAGCATTGCAGGGCATATGCAAATCATGTGCGCCCGGCACCCCACCGAGAAGCACTATAAGAAGGGTGAACAGAAGGCGGGGTGTAAGTAGTGGAAGTGTGTTGTGCTGCCAGACCTGTGCGTGGGAAGCTTCCTGATGCATCGTCGCAGCACACGGCAGTCATTCCAGCACGTTTCGGAGTTCGACAGAGGACGAATAGTGGCTTATCGCGACAGCGGTTTATCGTACCGAGACATCGGCGCCCGTGTGGGACCCCATCCAGCCACAGTGAGGCGAGTATGGATTCGGTGGGTGCAGGAAGGACGGACGCACCGACGTGAGCGATTGCCGCAGCCGCGGCACACCACCGAACGAGAGGACCTGCATGTTGTGCGGCGGGCATTGACGGCTCGCACCGCCACATCACGAACGTTAGTGCAGGAATTAGGGTGTGTTGCGCAACAACCTGTGTCAGCAGGTACCGTTCGACGTCATCTGCAGGAGCGAGGAATCGTCGCACGGCGCCCATTGCTCCGATTACCATTGACGTTACACCACCGGCGACTGCGGCGGTAGTGGGCCGTTGAACGCCGCACCTGGACTACGGAATGGCACGACATTGTCTTCTCTGACGAATCCCGCTTCTGCCTGCAACACCACGACGGCCGGATCCGCGTGTAGCGGCACCGCGGCGAGAGATTGTATGGTGCCTGCATTATGCATCGCCATACCGGTCCGTCGCCTGGCGTTATGGGTTTCGCCACCTCTTTGAATCGATGGCTCGCCGAGTGGCCGCTGTTTTGCGGGCCCAAAAGGGTCCTACAGCTTATTAGGTAGGTGGTCATAACTCGTCGGTGTATGTATATATACGAGTGTAGATTGATAAGTAAGGTCTCCTACCTCGTGAAGTCGGTAGTATTTGGGGAAGAAAAACGTTTGCGCATGCGTTCGGCAGCTGATACTGCGTAGTGCAAACGAGCTTAGTTTCAGTTCACTGTTTGACGTCCTTGAGCAATAGTGTTCGTTAGTCATGAGTGCTACCTCCAATTTACGTATAAAGCAGCGATCAGTAACGGAGTTTTTGACACTAGAAGTTTGCGCGCCAATCGAAGTTCACAGGTGTATGAAAGCAATTTATTGCAACCACGACAACGCAGGGCCACACTGTATCTAGTCGACAAACGATGGAAACAGTGACAAGCCTGAAAATATACACTTTTCCACACCTCATTACAGCCCAGATTTGTAACCGTCTGAATTTTGGTTGTTCCCAAAATTGAAAGAAATATTGAAAGGTCAACATTTGTCATCCAATGCCGAAGCTGAAGTTGCTGTGCGCAAATGGACCAAAAGCAAACCACAAACTTTCTTCATGGATGGAATGAAAAAGTGGATAGCGCGTTTTGACAAATGTGTAGCAGTAAATGGTGACTATGTTGAAATATTGGGTTGTAATGTTTAAGAGAAATAAATTTCCTTCATTTTGATACCACTTTCGTTATTTTATTTTGTCAGATACTTATTTTGTACGATTGGAGACCATACTTATCAATCAACCATCGTATATACTGTATAAAGGCGGCCACAGATGGAAATAGGAGTTCAGGAAATATCACGGCTTCACAGGTAGAATGCATTGGAACGAGAAAAAAAAAAGTGGACAGAGGACAATTTCTGGTGGCACAGTAACTAGAGCTATTTCTAGGAAAGCATATGATTTCTGAAAAGATAGAATTTCCAACACTTTACCAAGGGCAAGCACGTTGAAACGACGGTGTGCCAAATTTATTTGTCGCCCTGGAATTATCCACAACGTTCTGCTTCTTTGAAGAAAGGTAATGAAAATGTTTTCAGGGTACATAAATGCCGAAGACATAGCTTTAGAAAAAATTTGCAGTGAACCATGTTCAGAAAAGTGGTTCGATGAAATACGTGAAAAATAAATAAATAAATAAACTAGAAGTGTGAAGCCGATAAACCAGCTATTGCAGATTATATTGCCTGTCATGTATACGGGACAAAAATCCATCTTTTGGAACCATATCTAGCAACGTTGAAAATTTGAATTCTGCCCAGTGAACAAATGTTATCTCTTGGATGAAAACCATCGAATATTTTGAAACAATTTTCCTGTCAATCCGTGAAAAAAGAAATTTCGCGGGAGAAGGGTATCATACGAAAACCAAGGACAACTATAATATAAAACATCGTTACCTGAACGTCTGCAACTCATACGAATTCTGCATGTTAATCACAACTAAGCTTCAGTTTCAGCAAGAAAAATTAATCAAAAGAAAGCAAAGTAAATTTCACCGATGAGCTATTACAGTATGGCAACCTACCTAATAAGCTGTAGGACCCCCTTTATCCCGCAAAACAGCAGCCACTTGGCGAAGCATCGATTCGATGAGGTGGCGATAGGTATCCTGGGGTATCTGGTACCATAATGTGCAACAGTAGTTCCCCCAGGACCCGTACATTTCGTGGTGGTGGTGGTGATTTAGCACGAACCCGCTTTTCGAAGTCAAACAGCAAATGTTCGATTGGGTTCATGTCAGATGAATTTGGAGGCCAGAGCATTAACATAAAGTCACCAGCATGTTCCTCGAACAACTCCTTGACGATTCTGGCAGTGTAGCATGACGCATTATCCTGTTGGTAATAGCCATCACCAGCAGGGAGCACAGTTGCCACGAATGAGTGAACTTGGCCCGCAACGATGTTCGGATACCTCACAGCTGTCAGGGATTGTGCTATTAGGATAACGGGGCCTAAAGTGTCCCAAGAAAACATCGCCTACAGCATGACACCGCCGCCGCCGGCCTGTTTCCGCGCAACATTGCATCCAGGTGCCATAGCCTCTGTTGGTAAACTGAGTATCCGCGCTCGGCCGTTTATGTGATGCACCAGGAATCTTGATTCGTTAGAACAAGCTACTTTCTTCCAGTCATCCACGGTTCAATCTCGATGATCTTCGGCCCATTTCATGCGTTGTTGGCGATGACGTGCGGTGAACATGGGGGACCCGGCTGGGTCTTCGGCTACGCAGGCCCATGCGCAGAAAACTGCGATGAACTGTGTGCTGTGACACATTGCCCTGATCACCACTGTTGTTGCTGCGGTTGATTTGTCGCACTGTGGCCCTGCGGTCTCTGTAAACAATGCGCGACAGCCTCCGCTCCCCTCTGGCGTCAATGAGTTGCGGTTCGTCGTTTGGTCATCTGTGCACCACTTTTGATACGTGCTCACTACAGCAGTGCGTGAACGACCCACAAGCCGCTCCGTTTCCGAGATCGTAGTTCCGTGGCACCGTGCCATCACAATTTGTCCTTTATCAAGCTCCGATAAATCTTCATCTTTCCCATTCTGACTCCAAACACTCTACTAACCGAAAGCCGGTCCTCGGGTTGTATATATATACTGCTCTGTGAACCCCACCTGCGCCACCGTTCGGTTCCCAGGCGCGCTCATTTCTTTAGACTGGGGGTGGTCATAATGGAATGGCTCATCTTTGTATATTATCACGCATACAACGTACGTTCGAAAAGTTCCAGGACTGACCGCGTTAACTGATGTAACAGTAGTGGGATAAAACTATCACGTGTGTACTAGAACACAGCAGTCCTTGTCCAATCAGCGAACATCTGAAAAACAGTTTATACCGGTGCCCACAGGCTGGAGACGGGCATTAAGGGAGTCATAGCAAGTATTCTTGTCCCATTTCATTTCAGCCATGGAGGAACAGAGAGTAAATCTCCGTTTTTGTTGGAAACTTGGTAAATCAGTACAATGAGGATACAACCCTTCCATTATAAACAAGGCTCTAGCAAAATTCCGGAAACCGAAGCCTATATCTCCACATTAACTCCTGTGAGGCGCCCATTGCGAGAGAAATTTGCCATTATTCCATTTTCCCGTAACCTTGCCTTCAAAATTTCTCAAAACCTTTAATTTTAAGGTGATTTTTAAACCCATATACAAAATGAGATTTTTATTATCAAAGGACGGTGTTGAAGACAAAAACTCGTGGGGAATTTATCAAATTCCATGTGAATGTGGCGCTTTGTATATAGGACAGACCCGTAGAGCCTTGCGTTTTCGATTGAAAGGAGCACAAGACCTACATTCGAAATTGTGACCTAAAGAAGTCATCGATGGCTAAACACTGTTACGAAAAGGACCACAAATTTCTCTTTGAAAAAGCAAAACTAATTGACAAGCCAGATTCAACCACCAAACTTGATATTTTGGAAGCTTTCCATATATACACTGCTAGCCACTCAAAATGCAGCACCAAGAAGGACACGAGATAGCAAAAGCCAGATTTACTGGACACATAACAACAGATACAAAGATGAAACGATTGAGCTTCAATAGTTCGTGTGGTTCCCATGGCTGGCAATGACGGCCGCTACACGCCGCAGCATCGAACGAAAGAGGCTTTGGATGTGGGCTTGGGGTATGTCGGTCCAGGCTGCTTCCACGCGTTGCCACAGCTCATCAGGCGTAGCCGCGGGTGATGCTTGCCGGGCCACTCGGTTGCCGATCAGCGACCAGACGTGTTCGATGGGACGACATATCGAGAGAACAGACGGCCACGGCAGCAGTGACACCTGGTGGGCCGTGAAGAATTGTTGCACGATGCGTGCCACGTGCGGGCGCGCATTGTACTGTTGAAACGTGGCCGCTGGCAGGTCCTGCAGGTAAGGGAGGACTACAGGCTCCAAAACGTCGGAGACGTAGCGGTAGCTGTTGAGTGTAACGGCGATGCGTACCAGAGGGGTTCGGGTGTCATATCCAATTCCGCCTCAAACCACAACGCCAGGCGACGGTCCGGTATGGCGATGCACAATGCAGGTGTCATACAGTCTCTCGCCGCGGTGCCGCCACACGCGGATCATGACCATCTTGGTGTTACAGGCAGAAGCGGGATTCGTCGGAGGAGACAATGTCGTGCCATTCCGTAGTCCAGGTGCGGCGTTCAACGACCCACTGCCGCCGCACTCGCCGGTGGTATAACGTCAATGGTAATCGGAGCAATGGGCGCCGTGCGACAAGTCCTCGCTCTTGCAGACGACGTCGAACGGTACGTGCTGACACAGGTTGTTGCGCAACACACCCTAATTCCTGCGCTAACGTTCGTGATGTGGCGGTGCGAGCCGTCAATGCCAGCCGCAGAACATGCCGGCCCTCTCGTTCGGTGGTGTGCCGCGGCTGCGTCAATCGCTCACGTCGGTGCGTCCGTCCTTCCTGCACCCACTAAATCCATACTCACCTCATTGTGACTGGATGTCGTCCCACACGGGCGCCGATGTCTCGGTACGATAAATCGCTGTCGCGATAAGCCACTATTTGTCCTCTGTTGATCTCCGAAACGTGCTGGAATGACTGCCGTATTCCAAGATGAGGCATCAGGAAGCTTCTCACGCACAGGTCCAGCAGCACAACACACTTCCACTACTTACACCCCGCCTTCTGTGCACCCTTCTTATAGTGCTTCTTGGTGGCGTGCCAGGCGCATAGGATTTGCATATGCCGTGCAATGCTAATCGTTTGCATGTCCTCTCGCGGACGACGCATGCTGCGAATTTCAAGCCAATTGGATGCTTTCTTCTTGGTGCAGCATTTTGGGTGGCCAGCAGTGTATCAGAAGTCTTCGCGTCTTGTTAATGACATGGCATCCACGCCATTTCTATCAAGCGGGTGGAAGCATCTAACCAAAACACGTGACTGTAAACACCATTTATGATGTCATAAAGAATTTGAATATTTACGTGCCATTCGTCCTGATGAAGCTAGGTCAATACCCAGCGAAACCATGGTGGGCTTGAAAAAATAAATACACTGGCGGAAATTGAAAAAAGAACACCAAGAAGGAATTGGCGGACGATCATAAAATTTACATATGTTGATGGGGTCGATTTTACGTAGGTGTGATGCTAATTTCGGGACCAACCGGTGAGCGCTTACGCCACAGCACGGCATAATATGCAAATTATCGTCGGTGGTATTTAAGGAGTACGGCGAAGTGAAGGTAATCAGTCGTCGGCGTACAGACACGTGCGAAGACCCTGAAGAAGCTGCAATGCCTGGACATGGAAGACGTGTACAATTTCAGCAGTTATCGGACTTTGAGCGAGGTCGTCTAGTCGGATTCCGCGAGGCCGGGTGGTCGTATCGTCGTATTGCGGAGCGACTTGGACTGGAAGTATCGGTGGTGGTACGATGGTGGCGTAGATGGTCCGAAAAAACATTCCCACACGAGAAGTCGGTCGGTCCGCTCACAGACGGACTGATGAGCGGACCGACCGACGCATAAGATGAGCGGCGTTGTCAAGCAGAACATCCACTGCGTCGCAAATCCGAGCTGCCGTTGCACCTGAGGTGACTGCGCGAACAATCCGCAACCGTCTACTGGGTGCAGGACTACGTGTACGTGTGCCTATGGCATGTATACTTCTGGCTCCAGCCCACCGTCAGGAACGGCTGCAGTGGTGTCGCCAACGTCTGTACTGGAGAACGCAATGGCGATCTGTCGTGTTCAGCGATGAAAGCAGATTCTGCTTGGGAGCCTCCGATGGCCGTATGCGTGTTCGCAGACGCACATGGGAGCGTCTCCACCATTCTTGCATCCGCCAGTGACGCACAGGGCCTCCTACACCTGGTCTCTTGGTGTGGGGAGCGATCATCTATCACTCCTGTACACAACTAGTGTTTGTACCTGGTACGTTAAACAGCACCTCCTAATCAACATCATTCAGCCCGTTGTTGTGCCATTTGTAAGGTCTGTCCATCGTGGTGTTTTCCAGCAAGATAACGCACGACCACACACGGCACGTGCAACGCAACATGCACTTCAGGGTGTGAGACAACTTCCATGGCCTGCACGTTCACCGGATTTGTCCCCCATTGAGCACGTGTGGGATTTTATGGGACGACTTATCCGGTCTCCACGGCCAGCCACGACCATCCCCGATTTACGCGTCCAGGTTGAGGATGCTTGGACCTCAATACCCCAAACTTACATCCAACATCTGTACGACAGACTCCATGCCAGAATTGCACAGTGTGACGCAGTTCATGGCGGTTCAACCTCGTACTAACCATGTTAGATGGAAATGTTATTTTTCAGTTTACCAGCAAATACAGCTGTATTTTGCCATAATGTTTTGATCACGTTATCCTGTGTATTCCGTTATTATGCTGTATAAATTTCGTTGGTATCAGAGGTCTCCTTCTTGGTATTCTTTTTCACTTTCCGCCAGTGTATTTGTGACAAACTACGTTGTATTATTTTAATGTATATATAATCGGATTTGTTTTTGCAATTACATGTTAATTTTAATTAATTATGCTGGTACATGCAGGATCTTGTGCCCCCCACCAATTGTTTTGTCTAGATCCCCCCACTGCCGCTGGTCCTCGTAAACAAGTCATTAACCGGTAATCGCTTTGTTGCTCTTCTGGGTGACCATTTGCAGCGCTTCATGGACTTCATGTACCCCAACAACGATGAGATTTTCGAGATGAATAATGTACCATATCATCAAGCCCAAGCTGTCCAAAACTGGTTCAAGGAGCATTCTGGAGAGTTTTGACGGATGGTGTGGCCACCATGTTCACCCGACATGAACCCAATAGAGCACTTATGGGACGTGGTGGAAAGGTCCATTCGCATGCACCTAAGATCCAGCACCTACAAATACCAGGGAACTGTGGGCGGCTGTTTAAACGGCATGGCTCAACATCTCTCCAGAAGTCTTCCGGCCACTTGTGGAATCGATGTCTCGTCGAGTTGCTGCGCTATGCCGTGCTAGAGGATGTCATGCACGATACTAGGTACGTATCCCATGACTTTTGGCCCTTCAGTGGGTATATACGTCGTTTGCGGACGGCACTATTTAACTCATGGGTGTGGTGGCATGTAATGGAAATGGTAGCCCCCTTCCCTGTTTTTTTTTCACCTTACTGAGGGGGCTCGTGAAAATAAAGGTTTTTTTTCCATTGCACGGGACCCCCAGTGCATGTACACGTGTCTGTACTTTAGCCAGGAATCAGCAAAGGGCTTCGGCCACATACACACTCGCGCTGTCGAATAAATCTCCCAGCCAGACGCAAATTTAGAGCCCCTGCCCATTAGCACGTCCCACATACGGGCTATGGTAAAGGGGAGGAAAGTGTAGGCCCCGTGGTGGCAGCTGATTTCTGCTAGTCTCTGGACCGATCCTGTCCGGATGAAGGACTGCCAGATCCTGGTGAGATTGCTTTCGCAACGCCTTCATTACTATCACTTCGAGAGAGTTCCGTATATCTCTGCGAAGTCCGCATTTGAACGGTGCAGGCAGAATCATCAGCTTAGACTTGTGTGTATACGGAATAATCGTTTGGAATTATATTTTAATATAATGCGTCTTTCCCTCTGCAAAACTATCTCTCTGCGAATTTTGATCTAAAGTATGTATGTATTCACTCTATGTACAAATTCATTACACGATAGGATAGCCATCAGTGGCGTATATTCGAGTCTAGCTAACCTAGCTGCGAAGCCCAGAGAATGCACGAATAAAAGTTAATTAAATATACACAAATAAAAGTCAATTATCGATGGCATTAAGGTATGTCGATGCTTTCGGTGCGAAAAAAACACGAGCGGATTCACTTCTTTGGATTAGGAGAATTAGTCTGGCGAGCGATGATCAACGGCATAACGCAAGTAGGTCTTCGAGAGCCTTCGCTGTTTTGATGCGAAGAGCTTCAATACTATTGCCTGCTAGCGTTTCCATGACAACATGAATGAGCTACGGAGGTGATTGCACCATTGCTTTGCGCAAGGGTTCACTGAGTAAAAAAAGACTTCAGACTACCTCAGTCTCTCCATACTTCCGCCTTTAATGTGGCCTAGTGTTCAGCGTTCGTGACCGCCATGGAGATAACCTCAGGTTCGATCCTGGGCAGATACGAACGTTCGAACCTCTAAATACCCGCCGTGCGTCGGATGGGCACGTTAAGCCGTCGGACCCCGGGTACTGGCCCCCTGGTAATAGATAAGGGCGTCTTCCTCCCCTTTCTACTTTGCTTCCGTGTCACTTTCCTATCGGGCACTGTAGCACAAATCTCCTAGCTTCCTATTTCTAAGGGCTGTTTAAGACCTGGGGTCAAACACTCCCTTCCTAAAATCCTCTACATATAATCATTTAATCATTTCCGCCTTTAACAGCGCGTGTTTCACGAGAGTTGTGTCAGTTTGTGTGAAGTGTCAATGAATTAAAATCAGTGATATTATATCTTAAATTCGTGGCTTTGTTAGATTCGAACTGTTTTGATAACTTTTGTGAAAGCTTCCTTGAACATCTACTATCAGAGCTTAAAGAACTCTATGCTTCAAATTTTGATACAGCTCGATTAAAAAATGAACTGAAGTTGATTGATTCCCTTGATGAATATAAAACAAATCAGTGCGAGACATTACTTGTTACATAAAGTTGAATAATTGGACATAGTGTTTATTGAGGTGTAGAAATTAGCAGATCTAATATAAAACTGTTCATCAACAACTGCAACTGCCGAAAGAAGTTTTTCCGTATTAAAAAGAATCAAGATATATCTTACAGCCACACAATGACATGCACATTCGAGCAACTTGGCTGGTTTGTCAATAGATATAAACATTTTTTTTAAATATGAAAAAGTACTCCAAAGAAAGATTTTTGTGAAAACGTAACACTCAAGTTCACACAAAAGGAAAGAAGAATGGTGTTCATGTACAAATAAATGTTCAAATCCTAATTCTCATAATTATTTGGTATCATGTTAGCAATAAATAGCATGTACCTAAAATTTAGAAAATAAATGTTACTTCTATTACTTAACAATTAAAAAACAAAGTTTGCAATTTTCAAAAACAATGGGGGGGGGGAGATAGCCCAGGTCTCGGACCCAAGATACGCCACTGATAGCCATGTCTATTTCCCAAAATAAATAAAGCGCTTTGTACCGCATTGCTAAATGTTTAATCAGCGTTTCGATTTCAAAACACCTTATTACCTGCATGTGACATAAAAGGAATTTCTGGCACTGTCTGTAAACGATGATTTCAATAATTTAATGCGTCATGTTTTCGTAAGGTGGCGGTGGATGTAATGAAAGAAGGATTTTGTGAAACACAGCATGAAAGACCGACCAAATGTTTCATCTTGACGTTTATAAAGCTGTTACTTCCTTCTTGGAAATGAGCTCTAACGATGGGTGGTTTTCTCGTTTCCAAGCTTCAATAAGAAGACGGCCCCCACTGGTTAATTGCCCTCTTAATAAGAGCACTCTTAAGATCATACTATCAGTAGTTTCAGTGTGTGTGTGACCTTGCACGCAAAATAAAAACTAATTAGTTTCGTCGCGGTGAATTCATACTTACTTAATGGAGAATTATTAGTTAGTACAGCCAAGGGCATGTGAAGCCTTTTTGATTTAGAATACTCCCGAAACGATTTTCCGAAATTAAAAAAAAAAATGTTACGTTATATTTGTTTTATTTATTCATTATGCAATGAATTAGTATTTTAAAACAAACCAAATATGACTTTGGTTGGATATACAGCATAATATATAGTTCAATTTGGATACTGATTTTTTTTACGCACGCAAAAGGCACTGTTCGACATAGAAAATGCCACACCAGGAAGTTTTTGTCGTTGAACCATGATTGCGGTTGTGAACCAATCGCGTGATAAGTGAGGGAGATAAAAGGCCAAAGCGGCTCGACGTAGCTAAATTTGATCATCCTCATACCTGGCGTGTGGACTACTGCACCGGAGTGACTTCGGCGGCGAAAGTACGTGTAACAAGTGAAAATCTCTAGGTGGCTTCATTTGGAATACTATCATCACACGGACAACTTTACCAGAGGCTTCATTATAAGGCTACATACGACTGGTTGACCCCTGCGTTGCATCGCGGTAAGAACACTTCGAGATGTAAAGAGTGTCCGCCGAATGCGGTGACAGTGGCTGGAGGAAGGTAACATGCGTCGCCGTAGTGAGACTGGTGCACATAGTCGGACGTCCGAAAGCCTCGATTGTCGCATTCGACGGAAAGCCGTAGCAGACCCACACTTCCACAGCTGACGAAATTCGAGATGTACAAGCAGCTATCATATCCTCGTACCACTTCTTTTCTCCAAGTAGTACCCACAAGGACAGTGAATCGCAGACTGGTTGACGCATGTGCGCTCACCAGCCAATGAGACGACTACCGCTCACCGCAGCACAGAGTCGAACAAGTTTGCATTGCCAGACATGCGTGGTGGTAAAAATGGAATTATGTCGTATTCAGCGACGAGACACGCTTCTCTCTTAAACCTGACGATCGCTGATTGAGTTTATGGAGATATGGTCACTAGACTGATTTTGCTGCGATCCGTGAGCGTCATACGTCTCCTCAGCCTGGTATCATAGTTTGGGGCTATCAGTTTCAACAGCCGTTCACCGCTTGTATGCATCGTGACATTACGATACGTCGATGACATGCTGCAGTCTGTTTTGTTGCCAAATTTCCGTGGTATCCCTGATACCCAGCTTCAACAAGATAACGCCTGCTAGCACACAATGCTGACAAGGTGTCCAGGAGCTGTGCAGGGCAGCTCCTGGACACTTTCAACCCCCCTTGAGAACGTGTGGGACGTCATTGGCAGAAGACTTAACACCCTTGCACAACCCCTTGCACAACCCCTTGCAGCGACGCATGGTTAGCGATACCGCAGGATACCATCCGGGGATTTTTCAATTGGATGTCACTCCGAGTAGCCGAATGTATAAAGTTTGTATCCTAAAAACAGAGAGTAATTTCTTTTGAGTTGGCAACAGTGCGAAGCCGCCCCGGTGGCGCAGTGGTCTAAGCGATGGCCTCTGATCATTCGTCCGAATGGGGTCTGGGTTCGAATCCCGGTGAGGCATAAATGTTGTGTTTGTCTTACGGTACTGGCTCTCTCCCTTTCCTGGAACCAGTGACCCTAAATTAGGGACGGGCGACTGCTTATAGCCCATTTGAGTAGCTCACGGTGGTCGTTAAACCTCCAATAGCCGCCCCGGTGGCGCAGTGGTCTTAGGCGCTGGCCTCTGATCATTCGTCCGTGAGGGGTCCGGGTTCGAATCCCGGTCAGGCATGGATGTTGTGTTTGTCTTACGGCACTGGCTCTTTCCCTTCCCTGGAACCAGTGACCCTAAATTAGGGACGGGCGACTGCTTATAGCCCATTGAGTTGCTCACGGTGGTCGTTAAACCTCAAAAAAAAAAAAAAAAAAAAAAAGTGCGAAGGTGAAAAATAATCACGCAGACGACTTACTGAATTAAGGAAGTATCTATGGCAACAGTTATTAGACGTGGCAGACGATTCTGGTTTTGTTATTGTGCAGTTCTTTCGGTACCTCTGCATTTCGCCATACAGCTATGGAGGTTTGTGTTTCAGAGCTAAGAAGTGAAATGCGTTGTGCGATAAAATTTTGCTATTGTTTGGGTAAAACGGCTCCTGAAACAGTTGATTTAATGAAAAAAGCTGACAAAGATAAATTGTGTGAGCCAACAATTTTTAGATGGCATCATGATTTCAAAAACGGGCGTTTGTCGGCAGAACTCGCTCCTAGGCCTGGTCGACCTGAAAGTGTTGTTAAGGAACGTATTAACTGTTTGGGCAATCCTGCAAGAACATCGACGAATGACGTGTGAAGACACAGCAGCGTCCACTAATATTTCAAAAACGTCGACATTCCTCATTCTACGCGACAAATTACTGTTGCATTGTGTGTGATCCAGATGCGGTGCCTCATCAGCTGACGAGAGAACAATTGTTAACCAGAGTTCAGGCTTGTCATGAGTGGAAACAAATTATTGCAAAGGATCCAAACTTTCTAAACACAGTAATAACTGCCGATGAAACGTGGCTTCACTATTTCGATCTAATCACGAAAGGCTCAAGGTGTCTAGAAACACAAAGGCTCGCCTCCACCGAAAAAAGTCCGCCAAACCAACTCAGCTGGGTGATGATAATTTTCTCTGATCATAGAGGTGTAGTCTACCAGTACGCCGTTCCTCTACAAATTACTGTCAATGCTGAGTATTATATTTCAGTCTTGAAGCGTCTACGACGACACATATCAATTAAGCGACCGGAAGTGGACCCTTCACCATGATAACCCCCACTCACATGTGGCTGCTTGTGTTTAACAGTTTCTTACGAAATACATTATTGAAATCATGCCACACACTGTCTACAGTCCTGACCTCGCGTCGTGCGATTTCTGGTTGTTTTCAACAATGAAGAAGTTCCGTGGAACAACATTCAACACAGATGCTAACGTTATTCAAGCTGTACAGGGGTCGCTAAAGCAGCTTCCACAAAATGCCTTCACCACATGCTTTGAAAAGTGGATTGAACGATGGGAACGTTGCGTATCATCCCAGGGAAGATACTTTGAGAAAGAATAACATATATTTTGGTGTACCTATATTTCTTCATTGTGAGTGATTTTACTGTTTTTATGGAACTGCCGTTGTATATAATAAGCCAGCATGGCGGTCAAACGACCTACCGAATCAAACCATATTATACTGTCTTCCCGCCGATCTCATTCATGTGATCCCTCAGAAATTAAATCAGTTTTTCCCATTGCCGGGAAGTAGCGCGCTACTTTTGTTGTAGTTTGTAGTGAGTGTCGTATGACTATAAAAATAAAAAAAGTAGTTTTTTTTTTTTTTTTTTGATTGGAGGTTTAACGACCACCGTGAGCAACTCAATGGGCAATAAGCAGTCGCCCGTCCCTAATTTAGGGTCACTGGTTCCAGGGAAGGGAAAGAGCCAGTGCCGTAAGACAAACACAACATCCATGCCTCACCGGGATTCGAACCCGGACCCCGTTCGGACGAATGATCAGAGGCCATCGCTTAGACCACTGCACCACCGGGGCGGCAAGTTTTTTTTTTTTTTTTTTTTTTTTGTAAACCGCTACAAAAATCAAGCTGTTGTAACGAAATCCAATGCTACATTTCCCCGCTAATTTTCTTGGCAAGAGGAATAAATTTTACTGAGACAGCACGGAATCGTTTGACGTTCACAATGTTAATTAGGTCACAGGTCAAGACCGTAGGTGGTGCATAAAATCCTCTAAGCAATCAAAGGTAATAATGTCCGACCCTGCTGTAAGCGGGAAAGTACTGATAGCCCCCGCAACCTCGTCATCGCGAGGGGGTCACGTCAGAGACAGCTTCCAGCCTCAGTAAAAGATTTTGCATTTTTTTCAGTCATTTTTTTTCGGTTCCGCCCAAACCCGGTCAATAATTTTAGCAAATATATATATATTTTTTTCATTTGGCATATGTGCGATTTTTCTGTTGTGATGTGCTTTAGAAAGTTCCTCTAGGTAAGTGGTCAGGTGGTCCTAATCCCTAACAAAGCACCTTAGGCATTGTTTTTCTCCTGTTTGTTCCGGGAAGTGGGAAGAGGAGAGGGGCAGGGCCGGTGCTAGGGCGCTTGTCACCCTAGGTAGGCTTATCATCCTTGCGCCTCCAAAATTTATGTTATTCTTTGTGTGGGTAAACATTTTGCACTTATCCAATAGTAATTTCAAGATGCAAAAATGTAGTAAATAGAAACTAATGGAATCTATGTTTATTTGCTTACTACTTCCAATGTAAATTAAAATTTCATTTTGCGTTCTTTATTGTTTGCAAAATTAATACGTGTCTTCACAGGCCTTGTTCGATCAATAACGTAACTAATCCAACAAATTTCTTTCCCGGATTCCCCGGTAAAAAAAAAAAAAAATGCCAGGGAAATATAGTAGTATGACCTCTCTTATTCTTGCTCCTGTTATCATTAGAAAATAGTCTGAGTGTGACAGTTTCTACTCTTTATGCAAGCCACCCTGCCACGGTGGCACAGTGCTCTAAGCTCTAGCTTGGGACCTTTCGCCCGAAATGGGTCTGGGTTCGAATCCCGATGAAGCACGGATGTTGTGCTTGTCTCACGGCACTGGCTCTCTCCTTTCCCTGGAACCAGTCGCTCTAAATTAGAGACGGCGACAGCTTATAGCCCACCGTATTGCTCACGGTGGTCGTTAAACCCACAACAACAAAATTTTGGTTTTGAGCATTGCTACTATTTGTGATAGAATAAGGGGTCTTGATGTTTCCACAGAAAGTCGGATTAATATAGAATCAGTTACCGCCCTCAGGTGTCACATGACTTTCCTGCTGCATAGGGACGGACCTGGTTGATGGCAGTTTTTCTACAGAGGCATACTTTTCCATCTGCTCCTCATTTACAGCACGCTGACTTATCTAGTCTATAAGCGGAAGTCTCAGGTTTTCACTTACTCAAGGAATATAAGAATTCGCAAGTTATATAAAATATCGAAAGGGCAACAGAAAATAAAGTTGCTTTTTTTTTGTCTCATTTATTAACTAATTTTATTTTATCAACTCTGAATTTCGGCACCCTAGGCAGCTGCCTAATTCGGCTAATGGTTCAACCGGCCCGGTAGGGGGGGGAATCACGATTCGAAATTTCGGGCCCGGTCAACGAACTTCACTTCCCGCCGCGCCTGATATACAGTGGCACATCAAAGGGAGAGTTTTGTCCCCCTCCCCCACATGCATTTGCCCTTCCTTCATCAGATGAAGGAAACAATGTTTTAAAATCCCTTTTTTGAATATGAACCTCTTTAAATCGCCACCCTCCCTCGCCTACCGCCAATTTACCACGAGGACCAAAACATGGCGGTTTCTTTTCATTTCGTTTTTGATCCTGCAGTGTTATACCTATTTCTACTAAAATTTTCTTTCCAGGAAACCAGATCTTTTGTTACTTTTTTTCAGTTTGTACTCTACCAACCCCAATAAGAGTTTTAAGATGAAGTGGCAAAGCTAATCTCCCACAGTTTTTTTTAATGACATCATTGAACAAGGAAGACTATGATATTATATGGTATTAAAACTGTCTGTACTTCAAAGTTACTGTTCTATTAAAATGAGGAAACAAGATCTGGATGACATATATTTTTTTCATGACCATACAATGCTTGTGTTAGTTTTGATCACTATTTTGGTGGAGAACATGCTGATAAGATCTTTAGTGACATTAAATTTCAATCGTAGAGTAATGTAGGGGCAGGAGTTAGAGTGTGAACTGTGCTCCCTGCCTAGTTTCTTTTAGTAATTGTTTTACCCTAAGGTCAGAATGAGATATACATTCACCTACATGTATATCTCATCTTGTCCTTGAACTCAGATTTGCAGCATTAGCATTGAACTGTTGAGCTTTCAAAGTGATTATTTTACCTAAAAATACAACTTAATTTAGTACATTAAATGCGAGTTATTAAGAATGGATGTGTTACCGCTAAAGTGCAGAAATCAGTTATTCTACAGATTATCTAGGTAATGTGCAGATTAACTAGGGTGATCCGTTAAAGTGCCGAAAATTGTTTCATTTCTCAATTACCTAGATAATCTGCACATTACCTACTAGGCACTCGTTAAAGAGAAAATAAGATCTTTGCTGGAACAACAGCAACGTTTCTGTACGCTTAAATTAACATAATGTTATTTATTTATTTTTCAATATATAAAGAATCAAGTTAATACAATCAAACAATCAACAAATTAGTTGATAGAATCAATCATTAATCAATTAAAAAACTATAATAGAAAGAATCAAACGGTTTAAAATATAATTATAATTAAGGAAATGAATTTGCAAAACATATGGTAAAATTATGCTTACTTATTAGTGCAACTAAAGATTGGTGACACTTTGAATTACATAGCAATTGGTTTTTGCAACAAGCACACCTATTTGTAGTACATTTAGATTTGCAGTCACATTTTCTGTAACCCTGCCCAGTACCAAGGGATTGTTTTATTGCTGTTTGATGTAAAGATATTTCTACAGCAGGGACATCTTTTTTCGTTAAAAATCTCTCTTTGCAAACACTGAATTCAGATTTTGCATACAATTGTTTTAAAATACCCATTTTAGTACCAAGTTTATAGTTTTTCACAGCCTTGTACAGTCAACACATCATACCTTTGAAATATTTGATAATTTCGAGATGATTCTTTCTTCTTGGAAACTTTTATTCGCTTCACATCTTCAATTATGCAATCATACTTTCGTTTTGTCATTAAAACACTATTATATTTTGAATCTTTGCTAAAGAGGTTTTCGAAGAATCTTTTCTTCATTTTACTCACCAATTCGGCGCTTGCTTGCATACTAGGAGTTAAATTTATCTGCTTTAAAAAATCACGACACAAATTCACGCGCTAACAGGCAGAAACGAATTTGAAAACAGAATTAGCTATGCTACGCACTGGCAGCCGACGCCAATTATGAGAAATAAAAACAACCGGCGACGACTAGACGCTGGCAAAACGAAACTAAAAGCGGAGGGAGAGGGGGAAGGTGTAGGGAAAGGAAATGAGAGAAACAAACTTTTGAACTTTAACGATACGGAAGCCGTTAATGTGCACATTACCTAGGTAAACTGCGGAAAACCCTTGTTCAGTACGTTAACGGAGCAAATCAGTTAATCTGCAGATTAGCTAGGTAGGTAATGTGCACATTAATGGCTTTCGAGCTTTAGCGGTAACATCTACACTGATCTGACAATTCAATTAACACTGGAGAAAAATACTGAAAAAAAAAACAAAAAAACTTTTTATCTTTGCTTCCTAAGATCTACTTCTGCATTTTGGGAGGCATTTCTTCTTATCACAGGGCTTGTTACCAAATTCTGCTAAATATTATGTCGCCCATACAGATCTGCTGGCAAAACAGCTGTAACAAGTATTATCCATTGCAGTTTGTTAAATTGACATGCAAATCCAATTCTAGCAATGAAGAAATCCATGGCTACCCCTGTGCTTAAAACATTTATTAGCACAGAATAAACATTTCGTAGGGTTTAACTAGTGATTCTTATTTTAGACTAATTTTCAAAGTGAAAACACATCTTCATTTGGTCTTCAATAATGTTTAAATGATGAAGTGCAACACAGCAAATTTTCTCAAAAATATGAAAAAGCTCAAATAAAATCTCATGAAAGTTTTTTTTTTCTACCATCACTGGTTGGCAGATTATTAAAAAGGCCTCACCCCCCCCCTCTCTCACACACACACACACACATCACATTTTAAATTATTGAACTCATGTTCGGGGCATCATTCCATCACTTTTTAAATTATGTTAATGAGGAAGTTTCCACCTATTTTCTGTTGTAGGCAGGCCCAGATTTATAAGGGGGCAATTGGCCCAGCTCCCCCCATCTTCAGCAAAAGCGGCAGCCCCCTTTACACAAAAATATAATAATTGAAAGATTTTATTAAAACAAAAAAATAAAAATTGTGACAGTTTTTAACAGTGACCTACATTTTAATTTTTGTTACAATATTGCTATTATATATGAAATTTCGGGGTGTTTGCTCTGTTGTCATCGACAACATGCAGCTTACAGTGACCATTTACATCACTGTACACTGCACAAAGAAAACATAGTTACTCCTATATTCTCCCCCTTCTTTTCAGATGGTGGTATGTCACAGAAATTTCAGCTGTTTAAAATGCACCAGCCATTTCGTTACAGACACACTGTTTCAATTATATCAGTTGTGGGACACTATTATATCAGTTCTAATTACATGCAGTAAAATGGCTGCGATATGTAAATTTGGTGAACTGTCCTTTTTGCTGTGTATTTTATTTTCTGAGTTCAAAGGACAGGTCCCCAAGATCTAAATTCAGCACTGATTGTGGGTTATTTTGTTTCATGCTCCAATGGCAAAATTAAAAAAAAATTATATTTGTAAAAAAAATCACAAACTGCTAATAAACAATATTTCCCCATTTTCAAAAAAGAAAAAAAGAGGAAAATAAAGCTTCATATTGTTGGTGCATATGACCAGTGTAACCCTTTAATGACCACATACAGCCCAAAATGCCTGTACACAAAGACCATGACTACAGGGTCGTAGCCAGGACGGGCAGCGCCCGAGCCGTGTTTTCTTTTGCACGTCCTAGCGACTCACACTACAGTCTAGTGCCCGACCTCTTTTATAGAGATTAAAGATTTATGTAGAGGATTTTAGGAAAATAGTGTCCGACTCCAGGTCTTAAACAACCCTCGGAAGAAGGAAGCTAGGAGATTTGGGCTATATTGCCGGATAGGAAAGTTAAACGGAAGCGAGGTAGAAAGGTAAGGGGCAGCCCCGGTAGTGCAGTGGTCTAAGCGCTGGCTTATGACCATTTGTCCGAGATGGGTCCGGGTTCGAATCCCAGTGAGACATGGATGTTCTGTTTGTCTTAAGGTACTGGCTCTCTCCCTTTCCTGGAACCAGTGACATTAAATTTGGGGCAGGGGACTGCTTATAGCCCATCGAGTTGCTCACGGTGGTCGTTAAACCTCCAATCAAAAAAAAAAAAAAAAAAAAAAAAAGAAATACGTAAAGGGGAAAGATGTCTTTATTTATAATGGGGCCAGTACTCGGGGTCCGATGGCTCAACATACCCATCTGATGCACTGCGAATATTTAGTGGTTCGAACGTTTGCACCTGCCTGAGATTGATCTTGACACTTTTCCGTGGCAGTCCCGAACGTTGACCACATGGCCTTCTGCAGCCCACCTCTTTTATATCTTTTGCCCAGCCTCTTTATATTCTTTGCCCGACCTCAATCATCAGCCACCCTACCAACTTCTCTGTCTGGCTACAGGCCTGCATGGCTATGCAAAGCACACGCCTCGAGTGAGTAGAATTCCTACCACCACATGTTCTTTGAATTTGCACAGCATCTGTGGGAATAGCAGAAGTCACCATCAGTCACCATTGTTGTCACTAAACAAAGAAGTGAACCAATAGTTGACTTCCCTTGGGGCAACATTACTGGCTCTCATGATGTCACATCTCTTCTCAGTGGCAGAATAGAGTGATTGTCTCTGGCAAATGTATGGTCACTACAAAGCTTACAGATCGGAAGTTTTGTGTGGTAACCCAATGCTAATCTTTCTTTTGTTAACCTGTAAAGAGAGGAACAGAAATTCGAAAAGAAGCCCCAGACAGTTTCAGGCATTATGGTAATCTGGGAACCACATGATTTTTGGGTTCTGGTTGTTAAAGGGTTAACACTATGTTGACTTTTGAAAGTACACTGCTCAAAAAGATTTAAATATATATTGTGATGACAGCATGAAGTGATAGCAAAATTGACAGGCTGCAAGTATGTGATGAAAGGTCAACATCTGAACAGAACATGTCAATAATAAGAAGGGGATCAGAACATGAAAATCAGCAGAACTGATGCATTTTTCACTTTACCTTAGTGCAAAGCAAACTGGCTGTAAGTATTACACTTGCAGAGTCATTCTCATTCAGTAAGAAGTTGTATCTGCAGGCGAGATTCAGCTAAAGAACGTCTCAGCAACGCAATCGACAACTGCAATGTGAAGGATGAAATCTAGCCAGACTAAAGGTGGGCCTAACAGTGATTTTGTCGCAGTGACAATAGTAATACTTCCACGGAAAGAACTCCTGACTTTAAACGGTAGCAAAATCAACATTTCTACAGCAGAGTTCAACATTTTTTAACTCACTGACTCGTAATGCAGTTAAACTGCAATGCCTGTTTACTGGGACCATATGATGATGCATATCCACACAGATCACATGCATTTGGCTCCACCAAAGATGATCATATACCAAGTGACCAATGTTGTACATTTACCTCACTACATCACCAGAGAGCCCACAAAGAGTATGGTGAAGACTGTAGCAGTTGGGACCACAAGCACTGGTGCTCCATTCTTTACACGGTGGAGTCTGTTGTATTATAAATGTTTATATTTCTATTTATATGTGACGTTCAATAAAAAATTTAAATAAAGCTTATCCTAATATCTCTTTGAATGATGATACTGAATAAAGTTGACTCACCTTGAATAAGGTAATCCAAAACACTGCATAAACATTTTATCACTGGTGAATTATATCTACATTAGGAACACATTTACACCCCTGAAAGGAGAAGATATTTCTTGAGTATAACATTAAGCCAATACAGCACATGAACATGGCTTGCGAGTAAGACAGCAGAACTGAGAGTGAGCGATCATTCTCAACAGGTGGCCGAGACCTGATTATATGACTCGGTAGCAGATCCAGGATTTTCGTGAGGGGGACGGGGCGTGAGTGTCGGGAATAACCGGGGGACCTTTCTGATATTTTCCCTCAAAATGAAAAAGTGTTCTTGGAATGTCTAAAAATTCTTCCAATTAATTAACGAAAATAATTTACTTTTAAGTAATACTTTCTTTCACAAAAAATATTCACTTTGTTATTAAATCCTAACAAATCGAAGCTTTTCCTTGGTTCCTGAGGGGAGGGGAAGGGGGTCCCCCTCTGGATCCACCTCTGGTGGCAAGACTTAATGCAGTCCAGAGTCTGAAATAATGAAATAATTAACAACTTTTTCTTTCATGTTACAACAATGTGTGTGAATGCTGTCAGATGAACTTATGGTTTATTTTCCAACAGAGTTGTGGTTCAGTCTGCATTTTGGTAACTGTTTTATCCTTCTTTGGGATAAATGAGGAACACAGAATAATCCAGCCTTCATGCAGGAAAGAGATGCCTTTGGTGGTGGTGAAATCTTCATGTGGAAGGGCATCGTCACACAAATCCCTACATCGTCCAGAAGAATGGACCTTTGACAGTAGTCAGATATCAAGATGAGATCCTGTGACCTATAATTGAGACCTACGTCACAGCAGCTTGGGATATGTTCCACTTCTTGGGTGATAATGGGCAGTGATGTAGTGCCTTAGCGGTGTACTTTCTGAAACGCTCCACTTTATGGGTGATAATACCCAATGACATTGTTCTAAATGAAAACATGCCTTAAGAGTGAATGAAATACATTGCACTGCATGGGTAATAATGGCCAGTGATGTGTTAATAAGTAAAATCTGCAAAATGGTGATACTGTTAATGAGTAAAATCTGAAAATCTGGAAGACTAAACATGATTTGTCCCCCTTTTTTTTATTTACATGTTCTTTTACATATATATTTTTTATACATGAAAGGCAATGCAACAATTACACACATGCAATTTTACACAGTTGCATCACTTTCAGATAAAATAGAAAAGGAACAAAAACAGAATAGAAACAAAATGATATTTTGTTCTCAATCCATTGTTATGAGGATACCGGTTACACTGTAAAAACTATAACCAAGTGCACATTTTACTCTGAGCATATTCAGTTCAAAATAGTGAAATGGGGACATATACCGAAAATAGACATTAAATAGACATTAAATAAACAACTGACTTACATGAAATGTCTTAGGTATCAAGATGCTCACAGTGGGATTAACTCAAAGCTCAATAATATGTGGAAAAAAGAAACTAAAGTACAGAGAGAAACAGAGAGAACACTGCAGCACTACTCAAATAAAATAAAATTACCAAAATAAAACTTATGTATATATACATTACAGCACATCTATGAAGTTCTTTTTAAATTTCTAAGAGCTCAAAAAAAAAAAAAAAAATTAAGCAGTTTATATGAAAAATATTTGCAATATAAAAACACATTTCTTATTAACTGAATAATTTCAGAAGCACTTCATATACTTATGCTATCATTAAGAAGATATTTCTGTACCAAAACAATAAACAGTTTTTGACATAATATTCTCATTTACTTGTTTGTTTGATGCTATGATTTGTTTCCAACAGTCACTAAAACTGGAATAAAATATCATTTATATAGTTAACACACACACAAAATGATTTATAGTAGTATATTTATGACACTGCAATTCAAAACAAAATAGGTAAGTTCTTAAAACTTTTTTTCTTTTTGTATTGAAATTTTACAATCTGTAAAGCTATGAGAAAAATGACAAATAAGAAAACTCTGACACCACACAAGTTCCTTAGAATGCAGGAGATTATTTTTAAAGACTTTCAGAAAAGTCTTTAAAACCAAAACTACATATGGTTGATAAACATGTAAGACGTGGTTGCAGTAAACCATTTTCAAATTAAAAATACATCACTTGGAAAGAAATAATAATAAAGGTTATATATAAAATAATAATATTACAATTTATGATCTTTACTATACACATTAAGTAAAATCCTACAAAATATAGGACTTCTGCTGTACATGGAAGTTGTGTTCCAGAAAATTTCTGGATGAATACCAAAAATATGAATATTAACACTTATTACTATATACAGCATGAGATAGATTTATTGAAAGTGCAACATTTTGATATTTCAAAATTAAATTCATCATTAATACACATACTTTTACACATTAAGACAGTACATAACAAAATATACACAAAAGAAATAACATCATTAAAACAATATCTTAATACATTTTAACTGTAAATAAAATTGAATCTTCACAGCCATTGCTGGCAGGGCAGTTTTTCAGCAATTGAGTTGTTTACATTATATTATTCATATTACAGGAGGGCCAAACAAAAGCCAGCAACTCAAGTCATTTGAAACAAAGCATAAAATAAAATGAAAAGTAATTGATTCAGAAGTTGGGAGAGTGAATTATTATTATTATTATTATTATCATTTTTATTGGAGGTTTAATGACCACCGTGAGCAACTCAATGGGCAATAAGCAGTTGCCTGTCTCCTATTGGTTCCAGGAAAGGGAGAGAGCCAGTGATGTAAGACAAGCACAACATCCATGCCTCACCAGGATTTGAACCTGGACCCTTCACAGACGAATGGTCTAAGCACTACCACTGTGCCGCCGGGGCAGCTAGTGAATTATTTACAATTGACATGACATATATAAGCATTATTGTTAATTCTACATTAAGATAGGACTAAGAACTCATAATGTCACAGTTACCCTGGTCCTTATTCACTGCAGTGAAAGAGGTGCAGGTTTCTAGTAACTCTGCAGGGAAAGTGTAGTGGGAAAATAATGAAAAATCTATGAATTAGATAATAGAAGTAGTAATAATGGCTGTTGATTAGCATAAACTCAAAAGCAGAATTAGTTTGACTTTGTTTAGAAGACATCAGTTATTAATACTAATTTTTAACAGAAAAAAGTAAACTTCTAGGTAAAGGTTTAACAAAATTGAATAAACGACTCATTAAGAAAAACTATTACATCCAAAAGAGGTAAGTTATTAACCAGCCAACAAAATAAACATCTGAGATAATGTACAAGTACTGGATTGGGGAAAAACATTGAATAAAAGACTCATTAAGGAAAACTATTACATCCAAAAGAGGTAAGTTATTAACCAGCCAACAAAATAAACATCTAGGATAACGTACAAGTACTGAATTGAATAAAAATACTCATTAAGGAAAGCTATTACATCCAAAAGAGGGAAACTATTGACCAGTCAACAAAACCAATCAGTTACATCTTCAACACATGGATCAATCACCAATGGAGACACAAAAAAAAAAAAAAAAAAAAAAAAAAAAATCCCAGAAAAACCTTTACACCCATAATTTCTTAGATAATGAAAATGGCAACAGACAGGATTCATAGGAATCTGGCAACTAAAATGGACACAGTTAAAAAACCTTCTGGACAAATAACACCAGTAAAGCATTGATAACGTGATCTGGAAGGCATCAAGGGGCACGAAATGTCTGCACATAAAAACAAACAAACAAAAACCAGTCCAGAGATAAGGAATAATTTAAGGCAAGTACAAATGCCATTACTTACACAAAGGTGTGTGTGTATTTCTTCAGAAAACTTTAAAATTGGAGAGAGAATCGAATCCACATCACCTGATTTTCGTTCAAGCATGAAAATGCTACACCACACAAGAAAAGGAAGTCTCAAGCAACTGAAGCTAAGCAGATGTTCTCTGAAGCACAGGAACTTGTGACCAACATCTGTACTGGAATAAGAAATGGCCATTCGTGCTATGAGCAAGCATAGGATTGCTTCAACTAGCACAAATCGGAATGGTATTCATATTTCTAAGCTGCATCTGCTCAGGTTTAGTTACTTGGGACTTCAGTGTCCTGGAAATCAGGAGATACGGGTTCTGTTCTGTTCCAGGGCAATGCAATTTTAAAGTTTTCTGAAGGGTTGGATATATGGAAAATGGTGAAAATATGGCACCTTTGAGATGATAATGACATTTATGAGACTTTTGATGTTAAATCAGGAAATTCACTCAGCATGATACTCATATAATAAAGACTCAGTGCATCCACACCATTGCAAATGATTTTAGGTACAAAACCAATTATGTTAAATTGTTGCCAGGATTTTTGATGCTGACTTATGACATGTACTAGAGTGTCCAAGAAGTCTGCAGAAAGTTTGATGCAGATAAAATACTGATGATAAACATTTTTCATTCTCAAAGTACTGTGCAATTTGAAAAAATAAATAAATACAAGGACAAAGCATAAAGTAACAATCAGTGGCATAACTAGCACAACATGCCCCCTCCCCCCACAAGATTTACTTCAGAACCCCTAAGCACAGTCCCAGGATTTCGAACACAAGAGAGGACGTGTATTTCGCTGGGGGGGGGGGGCAGGCGGTTGAGGAGAATGTCTGGTAAAGTAAAAGTACATAGTGCAAGGTTATCAATCAGCCAATCAGGATTAGCACCTTACTCGGACTGATGCATGATCAGCATGAATATACATTTTATAGCAAGAAACGAATTTGGTAAAATATACTTTAATGATTAAGGTCAATAGCTATAAGACTTCATAATCACCCATTTTACTTTCACTTGTTTCTAAAGTGCTTTAGTTCATGTGAAATGTCTGCCTCTAAATTTTGAACAGTTGACATGCTAAACAAATCATCATTCTTTTAATCAGAAATGGCACTTGGGTTTAATTGATTCTGGGCAAAAAGAGCCGGTCGAGCTTTGGAAGTTTCTTCATGTGCTCTTTTTCTTTTTGGCCATACTATGCGCCACTTGGACGCTTTTGTGACATTTTGTACATGGATGCCGTTCGCTTGTATGTTAAAGTTTCCACACAGTAAATGAGATAGACATACTAACTATAAAGAAGAACTAAGAGCAAAGCAATGTGTAATTGTTTCATCCAAGACTAAAATACAGTAAATCATTTGAAGAAATCACCCTCTTTTACATGCAGATCTGCAGCTGCTGTTAATAATTGTTGGCGCCTGTCATGTACGTAATCTTAGGTGACCGATTCCTTTTTGATCCCCATGGGGAATCCCAATGTGGTCTCGTACTTTTCCTGAGAGGGTGATTGGAGAGCGATCGTATTGCTTACAATTCATTGGAGAATGATGGTATTAGAACCCATTGCAGAGCGATCGAATTACAAGCTGGAGCCCAAGGGCCAAATAGCTTCAATCTGTAGGGCATCTAGTGGTTTTTTTTTTTTCAGTAAATAAGTAAAAAATTGCTAGAAATCATTTTCGCTGTTTTCAAATTTATATAAACATGACAGGAATGCAGTTACTCCCTAGCCCCTTTTCGGAGCTATAACACTAGTTTCTATATACAGCAGTGGCAGCAAAACTGCCCGGGCTCGGTCAATTATTTTAGCAAATATATATATATATTTTTCATTTGGCATACGTGCGATTTTTCTGTTGTGATGTGCTTTAGAAAGTTCCTCTAGGTAAGTGGTCAGGTGGTCCTAATCCCTAACAAAGCTCCTTAGGCATTATTTTTCTCCTGTTTGTTCCGGGAAGTGGGAAGAGGAGAGGGGCAGGGCCGGTGCTAGGGCCCTTGACACCCTAGGTAGGCTTATCATCCTTGCGCCCCCAAAATTTATGTTATTCTTTGTGTGGGTAAACATTTTGCACTTATCCAATAGTAATTTCAAGATGCAAAAATGTAGTAAATAGAAAGAAACTAATGGAATCTATGTCTATTTGCTTACTACTTCCAATGTAAATTAAAATTTCATTTTGCGTTCTTTATTGTTTGCAAAATTAATACGTTGTCTTCACGGGCAATTTCTTGTTCGATCGATAACGTAACTAACCCAACAAATTTCTTTCCCGGATTCCCCGGTAAAAAAAAAGAAAAAGAAACAAAAATGCCAGGGAAATGAATATAGTAGTATGGCCTCTCTTATTCTTGCTCCTGTTATCATTAGAAAATAGTCTGAGTGTGACAGTTTCTACTCTTTATGCAAGCCACAGTGGCACAGTGCTCTAAGCTCTAGCTTGGGACCTTTCGCCCGAAATGGGTCTGGGTTCGAATCCCGATGAGGCATGGATGTTGTGCTTGTCTCACAGCACTGGCTCTCTCCTTTCCCTGGAACCAGTAGCTCTAAATTAGAGACGGGCGATTGCTTATACCCCATCGTATTGCTCACGGTGGTCGTTAAAACCACAACAACAACAACAAAATTTTGGCTATGAGCATTGCTACTATTCGTGATAGAATAAGGGGTCTTGATGTTTCCACAGAAAGCCGGATTAATACAGAATCAGTTGCCACCCTCAGGAGTCACATGATTTGCCTGCTGCATAGCGACGGACCTGGTTGATGGCAGGTTTTCTACAGAGGCATACTTTCAAATCTGCTCCTCATTTACAGCACGCAGACTTATCTGGTCTATAAGCGTAAGTCTCAGGTTTTCACTTACTCAAGAAATATAAGAATTCGCAAGTTATATAAAATATCGAAAGGGCAACAGAAAATAAAGTTGCTTTTTTTTGTCTCATTTATTAACTAATTTTATTTTATCAACTCTAAATCTTGGCGCTCCCTAAATTTCGGCACCCTAGCCAGCTGCCTGGTTCGGCTAATGGTTCAACTGGGCCGGGGCCGGGGAGGGGCATCACGATTCGAAATTTCGGGCCCAGTCAACGAACTTCACTTTCCGCCGCCCTGATATACAGTGGCACATCACAGGGAGAGTTTTGTCCCCCTCCTCCACATGCATTTGCCCTTCCTTCATCAGATGAAGGAAACAATGTTTTAAAATCCCTTTTTCGAATATGAACCTTTTAAATCGCCACCCTCCTTCGCTTACCGCCAGTTTACCACGAGGACCAAAACATGGCGGTTTCTTTTCATTTCTGTTTTTGATCCTGCAGTGTTATACCTATTTCTACTATAATTTTCTTTCCAGGAATCCAGATCTTTTGTTACTTTTTTTAGTTTGTACTCTACTGACCCCAATAAGAGTTTTAAGATGAAGTGGCAAAGCTAACCCCCCACAGTTTTTCTTTAATGACATCATTGAACAAGGAAGACTATGATATTATATGATATTAAAACTGTCTGTACTTCAAAGTTACTGTTCTATTAAAATGAGGAAACAAGATCTGGATGACATATATTTTTTTCATGACCATACAATGCTTGTGTTAGTTTTGATCACTATTTTGGTGGAGTACATGCTGATAAGATCTTTAGTGACATTAAATTTCAATCGTAGAGTAATGTAGGGGCAAGAGTTAGAGTGTGAACTGTGCTCCCTGCCTAGTTTCTTTTAGTAATTGTTTTACCCTAAGGTCAGGATGAAATACACATTCACCTACATGCACCTTGTCCTTGAACTCATATTTGCAGCATTAGCATTGAACTGTTGAGCTTTCAAAGTGATTATTTTACCTAAAAATACAACTTAATTTAGTACATTAAATGCAAGCTATTAAGAATGGATGCACTTATTGAGAAAAAGTTTGCCAGAAAACAAGAAAACCGCTTTTATTAATTGATTTTATTAGTTTCTCAGCTTTCAAAGTGATTATTTTACCTAAAAATACAACTTAATTTAGTACATTAAATGCAAGTTATTAAGAATGGATGCACTTATTGAGAAAAAAAAAAGTTTGCCAGAAAACAAGAGAACCGCTTTTATTAATTGATTTTATTAGTTTCTCAGTTTTACTGATATGGACTAGAAAATACATTATGTGAAATTCTCTTCAATATAGTACAGCATATCACAAAAAGAAAATCATTTGTAACTTCACATAAAAATGTAAAACACATTAAAAGTCCACAAGGTACACTTGTACTTCGATTACCATATCATGACTACCTTTAATAGCTGTTATGAACCAATTTTAATGATTTATCATTTAATTTATAAAACAAACACCACAGAACGATTTAAATATTATCAGTAGTGATATTAATATATACTTGATAACAATGGGACTTAGGAGTTATGTTCAGCAATACACGCTAGAGAATGTGATGTAATATGCAATATACTCTTTCAGTTCATGAGTACTTGTAATATGTTATTCCACTACCCCAACAGCCACGTTGAATTAAAATAAAAACAATATGGAAGGTAAACTGGTGTTTTGGTTTAGGACGGGGTTTTTTTTTTTTTTTTTTTAAATTTGGCAGTAGCTATCCAAAAACAGATGATCTATGCTTTTACTGAAAATAATTCTCAACAGAGGACAGGCACCACCTTAATAAATACACATTTTTTTTATAACATGTTTCATACACTTTTCAATCACAGAATTTCAAGACCTTTTCAGGACATTTTTGCAACAGTATGCATTGAATTTGTTACAGTTTACTGAAGGCAATAAATAAATAAACCTGTATCTATACTGATCTGACAATTCAATTAACACTGGAGAAAAATACTGAAAAAAAAAAAAATAGCTTTTTATCTTTGCTTCCTAAGATCTACTTCTGCATTTTGGGAGGCATTTCTTCTTATCACAGGGCTAGTTTCCAAATTCTGCTAAATATTATGTCGCCCATACAGATCTGATTGCAAAACAGCTGTAACAAGTATTATCCACTGCAGTTTGTTGAATTGACATGCAAATCCTATTCTAGCAATGAAGAAATCCATGGCTACCCCTGTGCTTAAAACATTTATTAGCACAGAATAAACATTTCGTAGGATTTAACTAGTGATTATTATTTTAGACTAATTTTCAAAGTGAAAACACATCTTCATTTGGTCTTCAATAATGTTTAAATGATGAAGTGCAACACAGCAAATTTCTCAAAAATATGAAAAAGCTCAAATAAAATCTCATGAAAGTTTTTTTTTCTACCATCACTGGTTGGCAAATTATTAAAAAGGCCTCACCCCCCCCCTCTCTCTCACACACACACACATCACATTTTAAATTATTGAACTCATGTTCGGGGCATCATTCCATCACTTTTTAAATTATGTTAATGAGGAAGTTTCCACCTATTTTCTGTTGTAGGCAGGCCCAGATTTATAAGGGAGCAATTGCCCCCCCCCTTTTCCTCCCTTCACAAAAAATCTAATAATTGAAAGATTTTATTAAAATAAAAAAATTAAAATAAAAATTGTGACAGTTTTTAACAGTGACCTACATTTTAATTTTTGTTACAATATTGCTATTATATATGAAATTTCGGGGTGTTTGCTCTGTTGTCATCGACAACATGCAGCTTACAGTGACCATTTACATCACTGTACACTGCACAAAGAAAACATAGTTACTCCTATATTCTCCCCCTTCTTTTCAGATGGTGGTATGTCACAGAAATTTCAGCTGTTTACAATGCACCAGTCATTTCTTTACAGACACACTGTTTCAATTATATCAGTTGTGGGACACTATTATATCAGTTCTAATAACATGCAGTAAAATGGCTGTGATCTGTAAATTTGGTGAACTGTCCTTTTTGCTGTGTATTTTATTTTCTGAGTTTGAAAGGCAAGTCCCCAAGATCTAATTCAGCCCTGGTTGTGGGTGGACGATGTCATCACTCTTTCCACGTTATTTTTTCCACGTTGTTTTTTTTTTTTTTTTTTTTTAAACAACGCATAGCGACTGAAAAATTGTATACCGGCACTGCTGGGATCGAACCCCAGAACTCTCGATAACTAGTCGAGTGCGTTCGAATTTACGCTACAGCGCCAACAATTCTCAGCGCAATGCGCGGTTTATCAGTCAGCATCTGACTACACGAATGCGTATTGATGGTCTCAGCAACTGAGATGTCGCAATCTGGTGGCATTTAACGCAACAGCTATTTTAATTGTAGCTGATAAATTCAAAGGGCGATAGAAATGGTTAATATATATAAAATACGTGGAGATAATGTAAATGGACGTGTCATCACTCTTTCCACGTTATTTTTCCACGTTTTTTTTTTTTTTTTTTTTTTTAAACAACGCATAGCGACTGAAAAATTGTATTCCGGCACTGCTGGGATCGAACCCCAGAACTCTCGATAACTAGTCGAGTGCGTTTGATAAACCGCGCATTGCGCTGAGAATTGTTGGCGCTGTAGCGTAAATTCGAACGCACTCGACTAGTTATCGAGAGTTCTGGGGTTCGATCCCAGCAGTGTCGGGATACAATTTTTCAGTCGCTATGCGTTGTTAAAAAAAAAAAAAAAAAACGTGGAAAAAATAACGTGGAAAGAGTGATGACATCGTCCATTTACATTATCTCCACGTATTTGATATATATTAACCTGGTTGTGGGTTATTTTGTTTCATGCTCCACTGGTAAAATTGAAAAAATTATATTTGTAAAAAATCACAAACTGCTAATAAACAATATCTCCCCATTTTCAAAAAAGAAAAAAAAAGGGGAAAATAAAAAGCTTCATATTGATGGTGCATATGACCAGTTTAACCCTTTAATGACCACATACAGCCCAAAACACACGCCTGTACACAAAGCCCATGGCTACAAAGTCGTAGCCAGGGGAGGGCCAGGATGGGCAGCACCTGAACTGTGCTTTCTTTTTCCCGTCCTAGCGACTCACACTACAGTCCAGCGCCCGACCTCTTTTATAGAGATTAACGTTTTATGTAGAGGATTTTAAGAAGGGAGTGTCAGACTCCAGGTCTTAAACAACCCTTGGAAAAAGGAAGCTAGGAGATTTGGGCTAAATTGCTGGACAGGAAAGTCAAACGGAAGCGAGGTAGAAAGGTAGGGGGCCGCCTCGGTAGTGCAGTGGTCTAAGCGCTGGCTTATGACCGTTTGTCCGAGATGGGTCCGGGTTCGAATCCCAGTGAGACATGGATGTTCTGTTTGTCTTAAGGTACTGGCTCTCTCCCTTTCCTGGAACCAGTGACATTAAATTTGGGGCAGGGGACTGCTTATAGCCCATCGAGTTGCTCACGGTGGTCGTTAAACCTCCAATCAAAAAAAAAAAAAAAAAAGAAATACGTAAAGGGGGAAAGATGTCTTTATTTATAATGGGGCCAGTACTCGGGGTCCGATGGCTCAACATACCCATCTGATGCACTGCGAATATTTAGTGGTTCGAACGTTTGCACCTGCCTGAGATTGATCTTGACACTTTTCCGTGGCAGTCCCGAACGTTGACCACATGGCCTTCTGCAGCCCACCTCTTTTATATCTTTTGCCCAGCCTCTTTATATTCTTTGCCCGACCTCAATCATCAGCCACCCTACCAACTTCTCTGTCTGGCTACAGGCCTGCATGGCTATGCAAAGCACACGCCTCGAGTGAGTAGAATTCCTACCACCACATGTTCTTTGAATTTGCACAGCATCTGTGGGAATAGCAGAAGTCACCATCAGTCACCATTGTTGTCACTAAACAAAGAAGTGAACCAATAGTTGACTTCCCTTGGGGCAACATTACTGGCTCTCATGATGTCACATCTCTTCTCAGTGGCAGAATAGAGTGATTGTCTCTGGCAAATGTATGGTCACTACAAAGCTTACAGATCGGAAGTTTTGTGTGGTAACCCAATGCTAATCTTTCTTTTGTTAACCTGTAAAGAGAGGAACAGAAATTCGAAAAGAAGCCCCAGACAGTTTCAGGCATTATGGTAATCTGGGAACCACATGATTTTTGGGTTCTGGTTGTTAAAGGGTTAACACTATGTTGACTTTTGAAAGTACACTGCTCAAAAAGATTTAAATATATATTGTGATGACAGCATGAAGTGATAGCAAAATTGACAGGCTGCAAGTATGTGATGAAAGGTCAACATCTGAACAGAACATGTCAATAATAAGAAGGGGATCAGAACATGAAAATCAGCAGAACTGATGCATTTTTCACTTTACCTTAGTGCAAAGCAAACTGGCTGTAAGTATTACACTTGCAGAGTCATTCTCATTCAGTAAGAAGTTGTATCTGCAGGCGAGATTCAGCTAAAGAACGTCTCAGCAACGCAATCGACAACTGCAATGTGAAGGATGAAATCTAGCCAGACTAAAGGTGGGCCTAACAGTGATTTTGTCGCAGTGACAATAGTAATACTTCCACGGAAAGAACTCCTGACTTTAAACGGTAGCAAAATCAACATTTCTACAGCAGAGTTCAACATTTTTTAACTCACTGACTCGTAATGCAGTTAAACTGCAATGCCTGTTTACTGGGACCATATGATGATGCATATCCACACAGATCACATGCATTTGGCTCCACCAAAGATGATCATATACCAAGTGACCAATGTTGTACATTTACCTCACCACATCACCAGAGAGCCCACAAAGAGTATGGTGAAGAGTGTAGCAGTTGGGACCACGAGCACTGGTGCTCCATTCTTTTCACGGTGGAGTCTGTTGTATTATAAATGTTTATATTTCTATTTATATGTGACGTTCAATAAAAAATTTAAATAAAGCTTATCCTAATATCTCTTTGAATGATGATACTGAATAAAGTTGACTCACCTTGAATAAGGTAATCCAAAACACTGCATAAACATTTTATCACTGGTGAATTATATCTACATTAGGAACACATTTACACCCCTGAAAGGAGAAGATATTTCTTGAGTATAACATTAAGCCAATACAGCACATGAACATGGCTTGCGAGTAAGACAGCAGAACTGAGAGTGAGCGATCATTCTCAACAGGTGGCCGAGACCTGATTATATGACTCGGTAGCAGATCCAGGATTTTCGTGAGGGGGACGGGGCGTGAGTGTCGGGAATAACCGGGGGACCTTTCTGATATTTTCCCTCAAAATGAAAAAGTGTTCTTGGAATGTCTAAAAATTCTTCCAATTAATTAACGAAAATAATTTACTTTTAAGTAATACTTTCTTTCACAAAAAATATTCACTTTGTTATTAAATCCTAACAAATCGAAGCTTTTCCTTGGTTCCTGAGGGGAGGGGAAGGGGGTCCCCCTCTGGATCCACCTCTGGTGGCAAGACTTAATGCAGTCCAGAGTCTGAAATAATGAAATAATTAACAACTTTTTCTTTCATGTTACAACAATGTGTGTGAATGCTGTCAGATGAACTTATGGTTTATTTTCCAACAGAGTTGTGGTTCAGTCTGCATTTTGGTAACTGTTTTATCCTTCTTTGGGATAAATGAGGAACACAGAATAATCCAGCCTTCATGCAGGAAAGAGATGCCTTTGGTGGTGGTGAAATCTTCATGTGGAAGGGCATCGTCACACAAATCCCTACATCGTCCAGAAGAATGGACCTTTGACAGTAGTCAGATATCAAGATGAGATCCTGTGACCTATAATTGAGACCTACGTCACAGCAGCTTGGGATATGTTCCACTTCTTGGGTGATAATGGGCAGTGATGTAGTGCCTTAGCGGTGTACTTTCTGAAACGCTCCACTTTATGGGTGATAATACCCAATGACATTGTTCTAAATGAAAACATGCCTTAAGAGTGAATGAAATACATTGCACTGCATGGGTAATAATGGCCAGTGATGTGTTAATAAGTAAAATCTGCAAAATGGTGATACTGTTAATGAGTAAAATCTGAAAATCTGGAAGACTAAACATGATTTGTCCCCCTTTTTTTATTTACATGTTCTTTTACATATATATTTTTTATACATGAAAGGCAATGCAACAATTACACACATGCAATTTTACACAGTTGCATCACTTTCAGATAAAATAGAAAAGGAACAAAAACAGAATAGAAACAAAATGATATTTTGTTCTCAATCCATTGTTATGAGGATACCGGTTACACTGTAAAAACTATAACCAAGTGCACATTTTACTCTGAGCATATTCAGTTCAAAATAGTGAAATGGGGACATATACCGAAAATAGACATTAAATAAACAACTGACTTACATGAAATGTCTTAGGTATCAAGATGCTCACAGTGGGATTAACTCAAAGCTCAATAATATGTGGAAAAAAGAAACTAAAGTACAGAGAGAAACAGAGAGAACACTGCAGCACTACTCAAATAAAATAAAATTACCAAAATAAAACTTATGTATATATACATTACAGCACATCTATGAAGTTCTTTTTAAATTTCTAAGAGCTCAAAAAAAAAAAAAAAAAAAAAAATTAAGCAGTTTATATGAAAAATATTTGCAATATAAAAACACATTTCTTATTAACTGAATAATTTCAGAAGCACTTCATATACTTATGCTATCATTAAGAAGATATTTCTGTACCAAAACAATAAACAGTTTTTGACATAATTTTCTCATTTACTTGTTTGTTTGATGCTATGATTTGTTTCCAACAGTCACTAAAACTGGAATAAAATATCATTTATATAGTTAACACACACACAAAATGATTTATAGTAGTATATTTATGACACTGCAATTCAAAACAAAATAGGTAAGTTCTTAAAACTTTTTTTCTTTTTTGTATTGAAATTTTACAATCTGTAAAGCTATGAGAAAAATGACAAATAAGAAAACTCTGACACCACACAAGTTCCTTAGAATGCAGGAGATTATTTTTAAAGACTTTCAGAAAAGTCTTTAAAACCAAAACTACATATGGTTGATAAACATGTAAGACGTGGTTGCAGTAAACCATTTTCAAATTAAAAATACATCACTTGGAAAGAAATAATAATAAAGGTTATATATAAAATAATAATATTACAATTTATGATCTTTACTATACACATTAAGTAAAATCCTACAAAATATAGGACTTCTGCTGTACATGGAAGTTGTGTTCCAGAAAATTTCTGGATGAATACCAAAAATATGAATATTAACACTTATTACTATATACAGCATGAGATAGATTTATTGAAAGTGCAACATTTTGATATTTCAAAATTAAATTCATCATTAATACACATACTTTTACACATTAAGACAGTACATAACAAAATATACACAAAAGAAATAACATCATTAAAACAATATCTTAATACATTTTAACTGTAAATAAAATTGAATCTTCACAGCCATTGCTGGCAGGGCAGTTTTTCAGCAATTGAGTTGTTTACATTATATTATTCATATTACAGGAGGGCCAAACAAAAGCCAGCAACTCAAGTCATTTGAAACAAAGCATAAAATAAAATGAAAAGTAATTGATTCAGAAGTTGGGAGAGTGAATTATTATTATTATTATTATCATTTTTATTGGAGGTTTAATGACCACCGTGAGCAACTCAATGGGCAATAAGCAGTTGCCTGTCTCCTATTGGTTCCAGGAAAGGGAGAGAGCCAGTGATGTAAGACAAGCACAACATCCATGCCTCACCAGGATTTGAACCTGGACCCTTCACAGACGAATGGTCTAAGCACTACCACTGTGCCGCCGGGGCAGCTAGTGAATTATTTACAATTGACATGACATATATAAGCATTATTGTTAATTCTACATTAAGATAGGACTAAGAACTCATAATGTCACAGTTACCCTGGTCCTTATTCACTGCAGTGAAAGAGGTGCAGGTTTCTAGTAACTCTGCAGGGAAAGTGTAGTGGGAAAATAATGAAAAATCTATGAATTAGATAATAGAAGTAGTAATAATGGCTGTTGATTAGCATAAACTCAAAAGCAGAATTAGTTTGACTTTGTTTAGAAGACATCAGTTATTAATACTAATTTTTAACAGAAAAAGTAAACTTCTAGGTAAAGGTTTAACAAAATTGAATAAACGACTCATTAAGAAAAACTATTACATCCAAAAGAGGTAAGTTATTAACCAGCCAACAAAATAAACATCTGAGATAATGTACAAGTACTGGATTGGGGAAAAACATTGAATAAAAGACTCATTAAGGAAAACTATTACATCCAAAAGAGGTAAGTTATTAACCAGCCAACAAAATAAACATCTAGGATAACGTACAAGTACTGAATTGAATAAAAATTACTCATTAAGGAAAGCTATTACATCCAAAAGAGGGAAACTATTGACCAGTCAACAAAACCAATCAGTTACATCTTCAACACATGGATCAATCACCAATGGAGACACAAAAAAAAAAAAAAAAAAAAAAAAAAATCCCAGAAAAACCTTCACACCCATAATTTCTTAGATAATGAAAATGGCAACAGACAGGATTCATAGGAATCTGGCAACTAAAATGGACACAGTTAAAAAACCTTCTGGACAAATAACACCAGTAAAGCATTGATAACGTGATCTGGAAGGCATCAAGGGGCACGAAATGTCTGCACATAAAAACAAACAAACAAAAACCAGTCCAGAGATAAGGAATAATTTAAGGCAAGTACAAATGCCATTACTTACACAAAGGTGTGTGTGTATTTCTTCAGAAAACTTTAAAATTGGAGAGAGAATCGAATCCACATCACCTGATTTTCGTTCAAGCATGAAAATGCTACACCACACAAGAAAAGGAAGTCTCAAGCAACTGAAGCTAAGCAGATGTTCTCTGAAGCACAGGAACTTGTGACCAACATCTGTACTGGAATAAGAAATGGCCATTCGTGCTATGAGCAAGCATAGGATTGCTTCAACTAGCACAAATCGGAATGGTATTCATATTTCTAAGCTGCATCTGCTCAGGTTTAGTTACTTGGGACTTCAGTGTCCTGGAAATCAGGAGATACGGGTTCTGTTCTGTTCCAGGGCAATGCAATTTTAAAGTTTTCTGAAGGGTTGGATATATGGAAAATGGTGAAAATATGGCACCTTTGAGATGATAATGACATTTATGAGACTTTTGATGTTAAATCAGGAAATTCACTCAGCATGATACTCATATAATAAAGACTCAGTGCATCCACACCATTGCAAATGATTTTAGGTACAAAACCAATTATGTTAAATTGTTGCCAGGATTTTTGATGCTGACTTATGACATGTACTAGAGTGTCCAAGAAGTCTGCAGAAAGTTTGATGCAGATAAAATACTGATGATAAACATTTTTCATTCTCAAAGTACTGTGCAATTTGAAAAAATAAATAAATACAAGGACAAAGCATAAAGTAACAATCAGTGGCATAACTAGCACAACATGCCCCCTCCCCCCACAAGATTTACTTCAGAACCCCTAAGCACAGTCCCAGGATTTCGAACACAAGAGAGGACGTGTATTTCGCTGGGGGGGGGGGCAGGCGGTTGAGGAGAATGTCTGGTAAAGTAAAAGTACATAGTGCAAGGTTATCAATCAGCCAATCAGGATTAGCACCTTACTCGGACTGATGCATGATCAGCATGAATATACATTTTATAGCAAGAAACGAATTTGGTAAAATATACTTTAATGATTAAGGTCAATAGCTATAAGACTTCATAATCACCCATTTTACTTTCACTTGTTTCTAAAGTGCTTTAGTTCATGTGAAATGTCTGCCTCTAAATTTTGAACAGTTGACATGCTAAACAAATCATCATTCTTTTAATCAGAAATGGCACTTGGGTTTAATTGATTCTGGGCAAAGAGCCGGTCGAGCTTTGGAAGTTTCTTCATGTGCTCTTTTTCTTTTTGGCCATACTATGCGCCACTTGGACGCTTTTGTGACATTTTGTACATGGATGCCGTTCGCTTGTATGTTAAAGTTTCCACACAGTAAATGAGATAGACATACTAACTATAAAGAAGAACTAAGAGCAAAGCAATGTGTAATTGTTTCATCCAAGACTAAAATACAGTAAATCATTTGAAGAAATCACCCTCTTTTACATGCAGATCTGCAGCTGCTGTTAATAATTGTTGGCGCCTGTCATGTACGTAATCTTAGGTGACCGATTCCTTTTTTGATCCCCATGGGGAATCCCAATGTGGTCTCGTACTTTTCCTGAGAGGGTGATTGGAGAGCGATCGTATTGCTTACAATTCATTGGAGAATGATGGTATTAGAACCCATTGCAGAGCGATCGAATTACAAGCTGGAGCCCAAGGGCCAAATAGCTTCAATCTGTAGGGCATCTAGTGGTTTTTTTTTTTTTCAGTAAATAAGTAAAAAATTGCTAGAAATCATTTTCGCTGTTTTCAAATTTATATAAACATGACAGGAATGCAGTTACTCCCTAGCCCCTTTTCGGAGCTATAACACTAGTTTCTATATACAGCAGTGGCAGCAAAACTGCCCGGGCTCGGTCAATTATTTTAGCAAATATATATATATATTTTTCATTTGGCATACGTGCGATTTTTCTGTTGTGATGTGCTTTAGAAAGTTCCTCTAGGTAAGTGGTCAGGTGGTCCTAATCCCTAACAAAGCTCCTTAGGCATTATTTTTCTCCTGTTTGTTCCGGGGAAGTGGGAAGAGGAGAGGGGCAGGGCCGGTGCTAGGGCCCTTGACACCCTAGGTAGGCTTATCATCCTTGCGCCCCCAAAATTTATGTTATTCTTTGTGTGGGTAAACATTTTGCACTTATCCAATAGTAATTTCAAGATGCAAAAATGTAGTAAATAGAAAGAAACTAATGGAATCTATGTCTATTTGCTTACTACTTCCAATGTAAATTAAAATTTCATTTTGCGTTCTTTATTGTTTGCAAAATTAATACGTTGTCTTCACGGGCAATTTCTTGTTCGATCGATAACGTAACTAACCCAACAAATTTCTTTCCCGGATTCCCCGGTAAAAAAAAAGAAAAAAGAAACAAAAATGCCAGGGAAATGAATATAGTAGTATGGCCTCTCTTATTCTTGCTCCTGTTATCATTAGAAAATAGTCTGAGTGTGACAGTTTCTACTCTTTATGCAAGCCACAGTGGCACAGTGCTCTAAGCTCTAGCTTGGGACCTTTCGCCCGAAATGGGTCTGGGTTCGAATCCCGATGAGGCATGGATGTTGTGCTTGTCTCACAGCACTGGCTCTCTCCTTTCCCTGGAACCAGTAGCTCTAAATTAGAGACGGGCGATTGCTTATACCCCATCGTATTGCTCACGGTGGTCGTTAAAACCACAACAACAACAACAAAATTTTGGCTATGAGCATTGCTACTATTCGTGATAGAATAAGGGGTCTTGATGTTTCCACAGAAAGCCGGATTAATACAGAATCAGTTGCCACCCTCAGGAGTCACATGATTTGCCTGCTGCATAGCGACGGACCTGGTTGATGGCAGGTTTTCTACAGAGGCATACTTTCAAATCTGCTCCTCATTTACAGCACGCAGACTTATCTGGTCTATAAGCGTAAGTCTCAGGTTTTCACTTACTCAAGAAATATAAGAATTCGCAAGTTATATAAAATATCGAAAGGGCAACAGAAAATAAAGTTGCTTTTTTTTTGTCTCATTTATTAACTAATTTTATTTTATCAACTCTAAATCTTGGCGCTCCCTAAATTTCGGCACCCTAGCCAGCTGCCTGGTTCGGCTAATGGTTCAACTGGGCCGGGGCCGGGGAGGCATCACGATTCGAAATTTCGGGCCCAGTCAACGAACTTCACTTTCCGCCGCCCCTGATATACAGTGGCACATCACAGGGAGAGTTTTGTCCCCCTCCTCCACATGCATTTGCCCTTCCTTCATCAGATGAAGGAAACAATGTTTTAAAATCCCTTTTTCGAATATGAACCTTTTTAAATCGCCACCCTCCTTCGCTACCGCCAGTTTACCACGAGGACCAAAACATGGCGGTTTCTTTTCATTTCGTTTTTGATCCTGCAGTGTTATACCTATTTCTACTATAATTTTCTTTCCAGGAATCCAGATCTTTTGTTACTTTTTTTTAGTTTGTACTCTACTGACCCCAATAAGAGTTTTAAGATGAAGTGGCAAAGCTAACCCCCCACAGTTTTTCTTTAATGACATCATTGAACAAGGAAGACTATGATATTATATGATATTAAAACTGTCTGTACTTCAAAGTTACTGTTCTATTAAAATGAGGAAACAAGATCTGGATGACATATATTTTTTTCATGACCATACAATGCTTGTGTTAGTTTTGATCACTATTTTGGTGGAGTACATGCTGATAAGATCTTTAGTGACATTAAATTTCAATCGTAGAGTAATGTAGGGGCAAGAGTTAGAGTGTGAACTGTGCTCCCTGCCTAGTTTCTTTTAGTAATTGTTTTACCCTAAGGTCAGGATGAAATACACATTCACCTACATGCACCTTGTCCTTGAACTCATATTTGCAGCATTAGCATTGAACTGTTGAGCTTTCAAAGTGATTATTTTACCTAAAAATACAACTTAATTTAGTACATTAAATGCAAGCTATTAAGAATGGATGCACTTATTGAGAAAAAGTTTGCCAGAAAACAAGAAAACCGCTTTTATTAATTGATTTTATTAGTTTCTCAGCTTTCAAAGTGATTATTTTACCTAAAAATACAACTTAATTTAGTACATTAAATGCAAGTTATTAAGAATGGATGCACTTATTGAGAAAAAAAAAGTTTGCCAGAAAACAAGAGAACCGCTTTTATTAATTGATTTTATTAGTTTCTCAGTTTTACTGATATGGACTAGAAAATACATTATGTGAAATTCTCTTCAATATAGTACAGCATATCACAAAAAGAAAATCATTTGTAACTTCACATAAAAATGTAAAACACATTAAAAGTCCACAAGGTACACTTGTACTTCGATTACCATATCATGACTACTTTTAATAGCTGTTATGAACCAATTTTAATGATTTATCATTTAATTTATAAAACAAACACCACAGAACGATTTAAATATTATCAGTAGTGATATTAATATATACTTGATAACAATGGGACTTAGGAGTTATGTTCAGCAATACACGCTAGAGAATGTGATGTAATATGCAATATACTCTTTCAGTTCATGAGTACTTGTAATATGTTATTCCACTACCCCAACAGCCACGTTGAATTAAAATAAAAACAATATGGAAGGTAAACTGGTGTTTTGGTTTAGGACGGGGTTTTTTTTTTTTTTTTTTTTTTTTAAATTTGGCAGTAGCTATCCAAAAACAGATGATCTATGCTTTTACTGAAAATAATTCTCAACAGAGGACAGGCACCACCTTAATAAATACACATTTTTTTTATAACATGTTTCATACACTTTTCAATCACAGAATTTCAAGACCTTTTCAGGACATTTTTGCAACAGTATGCATTGAATTTGTTACAGTTTACTGAAGGCAATAAATAAATAAACCTGTATCTATACTGATCTGACAATTCAATTAACACTGGAGAAAAATACTGAAAAAAAAAAAAAAAAAAAATAGCTTTTTATCTTTGCTTCCTAAGATCTACTTCTGCATTTTGGGAGGCATTTCTTCTTATCACAGGGCTAGTTTCCAAATTCTGCTAAATATTATGTTGCCCATACAGATCTGATTGCAAAACAGCTGTAACAAGTATTATCCACTGCAGTTTGTTGAATTGACATGCAAATCCTATTCTAGCAATGAAGAAATCCATGGCTACCCCTGTGCTTAAAACATTTATTAGCACAGAATAAACATTTCGTAGGATTTAACTAGTGATTATTATTTTAGACTAATTTTCAAAGTGAAAACACATCTTCATTTGGTCTTCAATAATGTTTAAATGATGAAGTGCAACACAGCAAATTTCTCAAAAATATGAAAAAGCTCAAATAAAATCTCATGAAAGTTTTTTTTTTCTACCATCACTGGTTGGCAAATTATTAAAAAGGCCTCACCCCCCCCCCCTCTCTCTCACACACACACACACACATCACATTTTAAATTATTGAACTCATGTTCGGGGCATCATTCCATCACTTTTTAAATTATGTTAATGAGGAAGTTTCCACCTATTTTCTGTTGTAGGCAGGCCCAGATTTATAAGGGAGCAATTGCCCCCCCTTTTCTTCCTCCCTTCACAAAAAAATCTAATAATTGAAAGATTTTATTAAAATAAAAAAATTAAAATAAAAATTGTGACAGTTTTTAACAGTGACCTACATTTTAATTTTTGTTACAATATTGCTATTATATATGAAATTTCGGGGGTGTTTGCTCTGTTGTCATCGACAACATGCAGCTTACAGTGACCATTTACATCACTGTACACTGCACAAAGAAAACATAGTTACTCCTATATTCTCCCCCCCTTCTTTTCAGATGGTGGTATGTCACAGAAATTTCAGCTGTTTACAATGCACCAGTCATTTCTTTACAGACACACTGTTTCAATTATATCAGTTGTGGGACACTATTATATCAGTTCTAATAACATGCAGTAAAATGGCTGTGATCTGTAAATTTGGTGAACTGTCCTTTTTGCTGTGTATTTTATTTTCTGAGTTTGAAAGGCAAGTCCCCAAGATCTAATTCAGCCCTGGTTGTGGGTGGACGATGTCATCACTCTTTCCACGTTATTTTTTTTTTTTTTTTTTTTTTTTTTTTTTTAAACAACGCATAGCGACTGAAAAATTGTATACCGGCACTGCTGGGATCGAACCCCAGAACTCTCGATAACTAGTCGAGTGCGTTCGAATTTACGCTACAGCGCCAACAATTCTCAGCGCAATGCGCGGTTTATCAGTCAGCATCTGACTACACGAATGCGTATTGATGGTCTCAGCAACTGAGATGTCGTCATCTGGTGGCATTTAACGCAACAGCTATTTTAATTGTAGCTGATAAATTCAAAGGGCGATAGAAATGGTTAATATATATAAAATACGTGGAGATAATGTAAATGGACGATGTCATCACTCTTTCCACGTTATTTTTTCCACGTTTTTTTTTTTTTTTTTTAAACAACGCATAGCGACTGAAAAATTGTATTCCGGCACTGCTGGGATCGAACCCCAGAACTCTCGATAACTAGTCGAGTGCGTTTGATAAACCGCGCATTGCGCTGAGAATTGTTGGCGCTGTAGCGTAAATTCGAACGCACTCGACTAGTTATCGAGAGTTCTGGGGTTCGATCCCAGCAGTGTCGGGATACAATTTTTCAGTCGCTATGCGTTGTTAAAAAAAAAAAAAAAAAAAACGTGAAAAAATAACGTGGAAAGAGTGATGACATCGTCCATTTACATTATCTCCACGTATTTGATATATATTAACCTGGTTGTGGGTTATTTTGTTTCATGCTCCACTGGTAAAATTGAAAAAATTATATTTGTAAAAAAAATCACAAACTGCTAATAAACAATATCTCCCCATTTTCAAAAAAGAAAAAAAAAGGGGAAAATAAAAAGCTTCATATTGATGGTGCATATGACCAGTTTAACCCTTTAATGACCACATACAGCCCAAAACACACGCCTGTACACAAAGCCCATGGCTACAAAGTCGTAGCCAGGGGAGGGCCAGGATGGGCAGCACCTGAACTGTGCTTTCTTTTCCCGTCCTAGCGACTCACACTACAGTCCAGCGCCCGACCTCTTTTATAGAGATTAACGTTTTATGTAGAGGATTTTAAGAAGGGAGTGTCAGACTCCAGGTCTTAAACAACCCTTGGAAAAAGGAAGCTAGGAGATTTGGGCTAAATTGCTGGACAGGAAAGTCAAACGGAAGCGAGGTAGAAAGGTAGGGGGCCGCCTCGGTAGTGCAGTGGTCTAAGCGCTGGCTTATGACCGTTTGTCCGAGATGGGTCCGGGTTCGAATCCCAGTGAGACATGGATGTTCTGTTTGTCTTAAGGTACTGGCTCTCTCCCTTTCCTGGAACCAGTGACATTAAATTTGGGGCAGGGGACTGCTTATAGCCCATCGAGTTGCACACGGTGGTCGTTAAACCTCCAATCCCAAAAAAAAAAAAAAAAGAAATACGTAAAGGGGGAAAGATGTCTTTATTTATAATGGGGCCAGTACTCGGGGTCCGATGGCTCAACATACCCATCTGATGCACTGCGAATATTTAGTGGTTCGAACGTTTGCACCTGCCTGAGATTGATCTTGACACTTTTCCGTGGCAGTCCCGAACGTTGACCACATGGCATTCTGCAGCCCACCTCTTTTATATCTTTTGCCCAGCCTCTTTATATTCTTTGCCCGACCTCAATCATCAGCCACCCTACCAACTTCTCTGTCTGGCTACAGGCCTGCATGGCTATGCAAAGCACACGCCTCGAGTGAGTAGAATTCCTACCACCACATGTTCTTTGAATTTGCACAGCATCTGTGGGAATAGCAGAAGTCACCATCAGTCACCATTGTTGTCACTAAACAAAGAAGTGAACCAATAGTTGACTTCCTTGGGGCAACATTACTGGCTCTCATGATGTCACATCTCTTCTCAGTGGCAGAATAGAGTGATTGTCTCTGGCAAATGTATGGTCACTACAAAGCTTACAGATCGGAAGTTTTGTGTGGTAACCCAATGCTAATCTTTCTTTTGTTAACCTGTAAAGAGAGGAACAGAAATTCGAAAAGAAGCCCCAGACAGTTTCAGGCATTATGGTAATCTGGGAACCACATGATTTTTGGGTTCTGGTTGTTAAAGGGTTAACACTATGTTGACTTTTGAAAGTACACTGCTCAAAAAGATTTAAATATATATTGTGATGACAGCATGAAGTGATAGCAAAATTGACAGGCTGCAAGTATGTGATGAAAGGTCAACATCTGAACAGAACATGTCAATAATAAGAAGGGGATCAGAACATGAAAATCAGCAGAACTGATGCATTTTTCACTTTACCTTAGTGCAAAGCAAACTGGCTGTAAGTATTACACTTGCAGAGTCATTCTCATTCAGTAAGAAGTTGTATCTGCAGGCGAGATTCAGCTAAAGAACGTCTCAGCAACGCAATCGACAACTGCAATGTGAAGGATGAAATCTAGCCAGACTAAAGGTGGGCCTAACAGTGATTTTGTCGCAGTGACAATAGTAATACTTCCACGGAAAGAACTCCTGACTTTAAACGGTAGCAAAATCAACATTTCTACAGCAGAGTTCAACATTTTTTAACTCACTGACTCGTAATGCAGTTAAACTGCAATGCCTGTTTACTGGGACCATATGATGATGCATATCCACACAGATCACATGCATTTGGCTCCACCAAAGATGATCATATACCAAGTGACCAATGTTGTACATTTACCTCACCACATCACCAGAGAGCCCACAAAGAGTATGGTGAAGAGTGTAGCAGTTGGGACCACGAGCACTGGTGCTCCATTCTTTTCACGGTGGAGTCTGTTGTATTATAAATGTTTATATTTCTATTTATATGTGACGTTCAATAAAAAATTTAAATAAAGCTTATCCTAATATCTCTTTGAATGATGATACTGAATAAAGTTGACTCACCTTGAATAAGGTAATCCAAAACACTGCATAAACATTTTATCACTGGTGAATTATATCTACATTAGGAACACATTTACACCCCTGAAAGGAGAAGATATTTCTTGAGTATAACATTAAGCCAATACAGCACATGAACATGGCTTGCGAGTAAGACAGCAGAACTGAGAGTGAGCGATCATTCTCAACAGGTGGCCGAGACCTGATTATATGACTCGGTAGCAGATCCAGGATTTTCGTGAGGGGGACGGGGCGTGAGTGTCGGGAATAACCGGGGACCTTTCTGATATTTTCCCTCAAAATGAAAAAGTGTTCTTGGAATGTCTAAAAATTCTTCCAATTAATTAACGAAAATAATTTACTTTTAAGTAATACTTTCTTTCACAAAAAATATTCACTTTGTTATTAAATCCTAACAAATCGAAGCTTTTCCTTGGTTCCTGAGGGGGAGGGGAAGGGGTCCCCCTCTGGATCCACCTCTGGTGGCAAGACTTAATGCAGTCCAGAGTCTGAAATAATGAAATAATTAACAACTTTTTCTTTCATGTTACAACAATGTGTGTGAATGCTGTCAGATGAACTTATGGTTTATTTTCCAACAGAGTTGTGGTTCAGTCTGCATTTTGGTAACTGTTTTATCCTTCTTTGGGATAAATGAGGAACACAGAATAATCCAGCCTTCATGCAGGAAAGAGATGCCTTTGGTGGTGGTGAAATCTTCATGTGGAAGGGCATCGTCACACAAATCCCTACATCGTCCAGAAGAATGGACCTTTGACAGTAGTCAGATATCAAGATGAGATCCTGTGACCTATAATTGAGACCTACGTCACAGCAGCTTGGGATATGTTCCACTTCTTGGGTGATAATGGGCAGTGATGTAGTGCCTTAGCGGTGTACTTTCTGAAACGCTCCACTTTATGGGTGATAATACCCAATGACATTGTTCTAAATGAAAACATGCCTTAAGAGTGAATGAAATACATTGCACTGCATGGGTAATAATGGCCAGTGATGTGTTAATAAGTAAAATCTGCAAAATGGTGATACTGTTAATGAGTAAAATCTGAAAATCTGGAAGACTAAACATGATTTGTCCCCCTTTTTTTTATTTACATGTTCTTTTACATATATATTTTTTATACATGAAAGGCAATGCAACAATTACACACATGCAATTTTACACAGTTGCATCACTTTCAGATAAAATAGAAAAGGAACAAAAACAGAATAGAAACAAAATGATATTTTGTTCTCAATCCATTGTTATGAGGATACCGGTTACACTGTAAAAACTATAACCAAGTGCACATTTCACTCTGAGCATATTCAGTTCAAAATAGTGAAATGGGGACATATACCGAAAATAGACATTAAATAAACAACTGACTTACATGAAATGTCTTAGGTATCAAGATGCTCACAGTGGGATTAACTCAAAGCTCAATAATATGTGGAAAAAAGAAACTAAAGTACAGAGAGAAACAGAGAGAACACTGCAGCACTACTCAAATAAAATAAAATTACCAAAATAAAACTTATGTATATATACATTACAGCACATCTATGAAGTTCTTTTTAAATTTCTAAGAGCTCAAAAAAAAAAAAAAAAAAAATTAAGCAGTTTATATGAAAAATATTTGCAATATAAAAACACATTTCTTATTAACTGAATAATTTCAGAAGCACTTCATATACTTATGCTATCATTAAGAAGATATTTCTGTACCAAAACAATAAACAGTTTTTGACATAATTTTCTCATTTACTTGTTTGTTTGATGCTATGATTTGTTTCCAACAGTCACTAAAACTGGAATAAAATATCATTTATATAGTTAACACACACACAAAATGATTTATAGTAGTATATTTATGACACTGCAATTCAAAACAAAATAGGTAAGTTCTTAAAACTTTTTTTCTTTTTTGTATTGAAATTTTACAATCTGTAAAGCTATGAGAAAAATGACAAATAAGAAAACTCTGACACCACACAAGTTCCTTAGAATGCAGGAGATTATTTTTAAAGACTTTCAGAAAAGTCTTTAAAACCAAAACTACATATGGTTGATAAACATGTAAGACGTGGTTGCAGTAAACCATTTTCAAATTAAAAATACATCACTTGGAAAGAAATAATAATAAAGGTTATATATAAAATAATAATATTACAATTTATGATCTTTACTATACACATTAAGTAAAATCCTACAAAATTCCTACAAAATATAGGACTTCTGCTGTACATGGAAGTTGTGTTCCAGAAAATTTCTGGATGAATACCAAAAATATGAATATTAACACTTATTACTATATACAGCATGAGATAGATTTATTGAAAGTGCAACATTTTGATATTTCAAAATTAAATTCATCATTAATACACATACTTTTACACATTAAGACAGTACATAACAAAATATACACAAAAGAAATAACATCATTAAAACAATATCTTAATACATTTTAACTGTAAATAAAATTGAATCTTCACAGCCATTGCTGGCAGGGCAGTTTTTCAGCAATTGAGTTGTTTACATTATATTATTCATATTACAGGAGGGCCAAACAAAAGCCAGCAACTCAAGTCATTTGAAACAAAGCATAAAATAAAATGAAAAGTAATTGATTCAGAAGTTGGGAGAGTGAATTATTATTATTATTATTATCATTTTTATTGGAGGTTTAATGACCACCGTGAGCAACTCAATGGGCAATAAGCAGTTGCCTGTCTCCTATTGGTTCCAGGAAAGGGAGAGAGCCAGTGATGTAAGACAAGCACAACATCCATGCCTCACCAGGATTTGAACCTGGACCCTTCACAGACGAATGGTCTAAGCACTACCACTGTGCCGCCGGGGCAGCTAGTGAATTATTTACAATTGACATGACATATATAAGCATTATTGTTAATTCTACATTAAGATAGGACTAAGAACTCATAATGTCACAGTTACCCTGGTCCTTATTCACTGCAGTGAAAGAGGTGCAGGTTTCTAGTAACTCTGCAGGGAAAGTGTAGTGGGAAAATAATGAAAAATCTATGAATTAGATAATAGAAGTAGTAATAATGGCTGTTGATTAGCATAAACTCAAAAGCAGAATTAGTTTGACTTTGTTTAGAAGACATCAGTTATTAATACTAATTTTTAACAGAAAAAAGTAAACTTCTAGGTAAAGGTTTAACAAAATTGAATAAACGACTCATTAAGAAAAACTATTACATCCAAAAGAGGTAAGTTATTAACCAGCCAACAAAATAAACATCTGAGATAATGTACAAGTACTGGATTGGGGAAAAACATTGAATAAAAGACTCATTAAGGAAAACTATTACATCCAAAAGAGGTAAGTTATTAACCAGCCAACAAAATAAACATCTAGGATAACGTACAAGTACTGAATTGAATAAAAATACTCATTAAGGAAAGCTATTACATCCAAAAGAGGGAAACTATTGACCAGTCAACAAAACCAATCAGTTACATCTTCAACACATGGATCAATCACCAATGGAGACACAAAAAAAAAAAAAAAAAAATCCCAGAATAACCTTTACACCCATAATTTCTTAGATAATGAAAATGGCAACAGACAGGATTCATAGGAATCTGGCAACTAAAATGGACACAGTTAAAAAACCTTCTGGACAAATAACACCAGTAAAGCATTGATAACGTGATCTGGAAGGCATCAAGGGGCACGAAATGTCTGCACATAAAAACAAACAAACAAAAACCAGTCCAGAGATAAGGAATAATTTAAGGCAAGTACAAATGCCATTACTTACACAAAGGTGTGTGTGTATTTCTTCAGAAAACTTTAAAATTGGAGAGAGAATCGAATCCACATCACCTGATTTTCGTTCAAGCATGAAAATGCTACACCACACAAGAAAAGGAAGTCTCAAGCAACTGAAGCTAAGCAGATGTTCTCTGAAGCACAGGAACTTGTGACCAACATCTGTACTGGAATAAGAAATGGCCATTCGTGCTATGAGCAAGCATAGGATTGCTTCAACTAGCACAAATCGGAATGGTATTCATATTTCTAAGCTGCATCTGCTCAGGTTTAGTTACTTGGGACTTCAGTGTCCTGGAAATCAGGAGATACGGGTTCTGTTCTGTTCCAGGGCAATGCAATTTTAAAGTTTTCTGAAGGGTTGGATATATGGAAAATGGTGAAAATATGGCACCTTTGAGATGATAATGACATTTATGAGACTTTTGATGTTAAATCAGGAAATTCACTCAGCATGATACTCATATAATAAAGACTCAGTGCATCCACACCATTGCAAATGATTTTAGGTACAAAACCAATTATGTTAAATTGTTGCCAGGATTTTTGATGCTGACTTATGACATGTACTAGAGTGTCCAAGAAGTCTGCAGAAAGTTTGATGCAGATAAAATACTGATGATAAACATTTTTCATTCTCAAAGTACTGTGCAATTTGAAAAAATAAATAAATACAAGGACAAAGCATAAAGTAACAATCAGTGGCATAACTAGCACAACATGCCCCCTCCCCCCACAAGATTTACTTCAGAACCCCTAAGCACAGTCCCAGGATTTCGAACACAAGAGAGGACGTGTATTTCGCTGGGGGGGGGGGGGGGGGCAGGCGGTTGAGGAGAATGTCTGGTAAAGTAAAAGTACATAGTGCAAGGTTATCAATCAGCCAATCAGGATTAGCACCTTACTCGGACTGATGCATGATCAGCATGAATATACATTTTATAGCAAGAAACGAATTTGGTAAAATATACTTTAATGATTAAGGTCAATAGCTATAAGACTTCATAATCACCCATTTTACTTTCACTTGTTTCTAAAGTGCTTTAGTTCATGTGAAATGTCTGCCTCTAAATTTTGAACAGTTGACATGCTAAACAAATCATCATTCTTTTAATCAGAAATGGCACTTGGGTTTAATTGATTCTGGGCAAAAAGAGCCGGTCGAGCTTTGGAAGTTTCTTCATGTGCTCTTTTTCTTTTTGGCCATACTATGCGCCACTTGGACGCTTTTGTGACATTTTGTACATGGATGCCGTTCGCTTGTATGTTAAAGTTTCCACACAGTAAATGAGATAGACATACTAACTATAAAGAAGAACTAAGAGCAAAGCAATGTGTAATTGTTTCATCCAAGACTAAAATACAGTAAATCATTTGAAGAAATCACCCTCTTTTACATGCAGATCTGCAGCTGCTGTTAATAATTGTTGGCGCCTGTCATGTACGTAATCTTAGGTGACCGATTCCTTTTTTGATCCCCATGGGGAATCCCAATGTGGTCTCGTACTTTTCCTGAGAGGGTGATTGGAGAGCGATCGTATTGCTTACAATTCATTGGAGAATGATGGTATTAGAACCCATTGCAGAGCGATCGAATTACAAGCTGGAGCCCAAGGGCCAAATAGCTTCAATCTGTAGGGCATCTAGTGGTTTTTTTTTTTTTTTCAGTAAATAAGTAAAAAATTGCTAGAAATCATTTTCGCTGTTTTCAAATTTATATAAACATGACAGGAATGCAGTTACTCCCTAGCCCCTTTTCGGAGCTATAACACTAGTTTCTATATACAGCAGTGGCAGCAAAACTGCCCGGGCTCGGTCAATTATTTTAGCAAATATATATATATATTTTTCATTTGGCATACGTGCGATTTTTCTGTTGTGATGTGCTTTAGAAAGTTCCTCTAGGTAAGTGGTCAGGTGGTCCTAATCCCTAACAAAGCTCCTTAGGCATTATTTTTCTCCTGTTTGTTCCGGGAAGTGGGAAGAGGAGAGGGGCAGGGCCGGTGCTAGGGCCCTTGACACCCTAGGTAGGCTTATCATCCTTGCGCCCCCAAAATTTATGTTATTCTTTGTGTGGGTAAACATTTTGCACTTATCCAATAGTAATTTCAAGATGCAAAAATGTAGTAAATAGAAAGAAACTAATGGAATCTATGTCTATTTGCTTACTACTTCCAATGTAAATTAAAATTTCATTTTGCGTTCTTTATTGTTTGCAAAATTAATACGTTGTCTTCACGGGCAATTTCTTGTTCGATCGATAACGTAACTAACCCAACAAATTTCTTTCCCGGATTCCCCGGTAAAAAAAAAGAAAAAAGAAACAAAAATGCCAGGGAAATGAATATAGTAGTATGGCCTCTCTTATTCTTGCTCCTGTTATCATTAGAAAATAGTCTGAGTGTGACAGTTTCTACTCTTTATGCAAGCCACAGTGGCACAGTGCTCTAAGCTCTAGCTTGGGACCTTTCGCCCGAAATGGGTCTGGGTTCGAATCCCGATGAGGCATGGATGTTGTGCTTGTCTCACAGCACTGGCTCTCTCCTTTCCCTGGAACCAGTAGCTCTAAATTAGAGACGGGCGATTGCTTATACCCCATCGTATTGCTCACGGTGGTCGTTAAAACCACAACAACAACAACAAAATTTTGGCTATGAGCATTGCTACTATTCGTGATAGAATAAGGGGTCTTGATGTTTCCACAGAAAGCCGGATTAATACAGAATCAGTTGCCACCCTCAGGAGTCACATGATTTGCCTGCTGCATAGCGACGGACCAGGTTGATGGCAGGTTTTCTACAGAGGCATACTTTCAAATCTGCTCCTCATTTACAGCACGCAGACTTATCTGGTCTATAAGCGTAAGTCTCAGGTTTTCACTTACTCAAGAAATATAAGAATTCGCAAGTTATATAAAATATCGAAAGGGCAACAGAAAATAAAGTTGCTTTTTTTGTCTCATTTATTAACTAATTTTATTTTATCAACTCTAAATCTTAGCGCTCCCTAAATTTCGGCACCCTAGCCAGCTGCCTGGTTCGGCTAATGGTTCAACTGGGCCGGGGCCGGGGAGGGGGCATCACGATTCGAAATTTCGGGCCCAGTCAACGAACTTCACTTTCCGCCGCCCCTGATATACAGTGGCACATCACAGGGAGAGTTTTGTCCCCCTCCTCCACATGCATTTGCCCTTCCTTCATCAGATGAAGGAAACAATGTTTTAAAATCCCTTTTTCGAATATGAACCTTTTTAAATCGCCACCCTCCTTCGCTTACCGCCAGTTTACCACGAGGACCAAAACATGGCGGTTTCTTTTCATTTCGTTTTTGATCCTGCAGTGTTATACCTATTTCTACTATAATTTTCTTTCCAGAAATCCAGATCTTTTGTTACTTTTTTTTAGTTTGTACTCTACTGACCCCAATAAGAGTTTTAAGATGAAGTGGCAAAGCTAACCCCCCACAGTTTTTCTTTAATGACATCATTGAACAAGGAAGACTATGATATTATATGATATTAAAACTGTCTGTACTTCAAAGTTACTGTTCTATTAAAATGAGGAAACAAGATCTGGATGACATATATTTTTTTCATGACCATACAATGCTTGTGTTAGTTTTGATCACTATTTTGGTGGAGTACATGCTGATAAGATCTTTAGTGACATTAAATTTCAATCGTAGAGTAATGTAGGGGCAAGAGTTAGAGTGTGAACTGTGCTCCCTGCCTAGTTTCTTTTAGTAATTGTTTTACCCTAAGGTCAGGATGAAATACACATTCACCTACATGCACCTTGTCCTTGAACTCATATTTGCAGCATTAGCATTGAACTGTTGAGCTTTCAAAGTGATTATTTTACCTAAAAATACAACTTAATTTAGTACATTAAATGCAAGCTATTAAGAATGGATGCACTTATTGAGAAAAAAGTTTGCCAGAAAACAAGAAAACCGCTTTTATTAATTGATTTTATTAGTTTCTCAGCTTACAAAGTGATTATTTTACCTAAAAATACAACTTAATTTAGTACATTAAATGCAAGTTATTAAGAATGGATGCACTTATTGAGAAAAAAAGTTTGCCAGAAAACAAGAGAACTGCTTTTATTAATTGATTTTATTAGTTTCTCAGTTTTACTGATATGGACTAGAAAATACATTATGTGAAATTCTCTTCAATATAGTACAGCATATCACAAAAAAGAAAATCATTTGTAACTTCACATAAAAATGTAAAACACATTAAAAGTCCACAAGGTACACTTGTACTTCGATTACCATATCATGACTACTTTTAATAGCTGTTATGAACCAATTTTAATGATTTATCATTTAATTTATAAAACAAACACCACAGAACGATTTAAATATTATCAGTAGTGATATTAATATATACTTGATAACAATGGGACTTAGGAGTTATGTTCAGCAATACACGCTAGAGAATGTGATGTAATATGCAATATACTCTTTCAGTTCATGAGTACTTGTAATATGTTATTCCACTACCCCAACAGCCACGTTGAATTAAAATAAAAACAATATGGAAGGTAAACTGGTGTTTTGGTTTAGGACGGGGTTTTTTTTTTTTTTTTTTAATTTGGCAGTAGCTATCCAAAAACAGATGATCTATGCTTTTACTGAAAATAATTCTCAACAGAGGACAGGCACCACCTTAATAAATACACATTTTTTTTATAACATGTTTCATACACTTTTCAATCACAGAATTTCAAAACCTTTTCAGGACATTTTTGCAACAGTATGCATTGAATTTGTTACAGTTTACTGAAGGCAATAAATAAATAAACCTGTATCTATACTGATCTGACAATTCAATTAACACTGGAGAAAAATACTGAAAAAAAAAAAAATAGCTTTTTATCTTTGCTTCCTAAGATCTACTTCTGCATTTTGGGAAGCATTTCTTCTTATCACAGGGCTAGTTTCCAAATTCTGCTAAATATTATGTCGCCCATACAGATCTGATTGCAAAACAGCTGTAACAAGTATTATCCACTGCAGTTTGTTGAATTGACATGCAAATCCTATTCTAGCAATGAAGAAATCCATGGCTACCCCTGTGCTTAAAACATTTATTAGCACAGAATAAACATTTCGTAGGATTTAACTAGTGATTATTATTTTAGACTAATTTTCAAAGTGAAAACACATCTTCATTTGGTCTTCAATAATGTTTAAATGATGAAGTGCAACACAGCAAATTTCTCAAAAATATGAAAAAGCTCAAATAAAATCTCATGAAAGTTTTTTTTCTACCATCACTGGTTGGCAAATTATTAAAAAGGCCTCACCCCCCCCTCTCTCTCACACACACACACATCACATTTTAAATTATTGAACTCATGTTCGGGGCATCATTCCATCACTTTTTAAATTATGTTAATGAGGAAGTTTCCACCTATTTTCTGTTGTAGGCAGGCCCAGATTTATAAGGGAGCAATTGCCCCCCCCCTTTTCCTCCCTTCACAAAAAAATCTAATAATTGAAAGATTTTATTAAAATAAAAAAATTAAAATAAAAATTGTGACAGTTTTTAACAGTGACCTACATTTTAATTTTTGTTACAATATTGCTATTATATATGAAATTTCGGGGGTGTTTGCTCTGTTGTCATCGACAACATGCAGCTTACAGTGACCATTTACATCACTGTACACTGCACAAAGAAAACATAGTTACTCCTATATTCTCCCCCCCCTTCTTTTCAGATGGTGGTATGTCACAGAAATTTCAGCTGTTTACAATGCACCAGTCATTTCTTTACAGACACACTGTTTCAATTATATCAGTTGTGGGACACTATTATATCAGTTCTAATAACATGCAGTAAAATGGCTGTGATCTGTAAATTTGGTGAACTGTCCTTTTTGCTGTGTATTTTATTTTCTGAGTTTGAAAGGCAAGTCCCCAAGATCTAATTCAGCCCTGGTTGTGGGTGGACGATGTCATCACTCTTTCCACGTTATTTTTTCCACGTTGTTTTTTTTTTTTTTTTTTTTAAACAACGCATAGCGACTGAAAAATTGTATACCGGCACTGCTGGGATCGAACCCCAGAACTCTCGATAACTAGTCGAGTGCGTTCGAATTTACGCTACAGCGCCAACAATTCTCAGCGCAATGCGCGGTTTATCAGTCAGCATCTGACTACACGAATGCGTATTGATGGTCTCAGCAACTGAGATGTCGTCATCTGGTGGCATTTAACGCAACAGCTATTTTAATTGTAGCTGATAAATTCAAAGGGCGATAGAAATGGTTAATATATATAAAATACGTGGAGATAATGTAAATGGACGTGTCATCACTCTTTCCACGTTATTTTTTCCACGTTTTTTTTTTTTTTTTTTTAAACAACGCATAGCGACTGAAAAATTGTATTCCGGCACTGCTGGGATCGAACCCCAGAACTCTCGATAACTAGTCGAGTGCGTTTGATAAACCGCGCATTGCGCTGAGAATTGTTGGCGCTGTAGCGTAAATTCGAACGCACTCGACTAGTTATCGAGAGTTCTGGGGTTCGATCCCAGCAGTGTCGGGATACAATTTTTCAGTCGCTATGCGTTGTTAAAAAAAAAAAAAAAAAAAAACGTGGAAAGAGTGATGACATCGTCCATTTACATTATCTCCACGTATTTGATATATATTAACCTGGTTGTGGGTTATTTTGTTTCATGCTCCACTGGTAAAATTGAAAAAATTATATTTGTAAAAAAAATCACAAACTGCTAATAAACAATATCTCCCCATTTTCAAAAAAGAAAAAAAAAGGGGAAAATAAAAAGCTTCATATTGATGGTGCATATGACCAGTTTAACCCTTTAATGACCACATACAGCCCAAAACACACGCCTGTACACAAAGCCCATGGCTACAAAGTCGTAGCCAGGGAGGGCCAGGATGGGCAGCACCTGAACTGTGCTTTCTTTTTCCCGTCCTAGCGACTCACACTACAGTCCAGCGCCCGACCTCTTTTATAGAGATTAACGTTTTATGTAGAGGATTTTAAGAAGGGAGTGTCAGACTCCAGGTCTTAAACAACCCTTGGAAAAAGGAAGCTAGGAGATTTGGGCTAAATTGCTGGACAGGAAAGTCAAACGGAAGCGAGGTAGAAAGGTAGGGGGCCGCCTCGGTAGTGCAGTGGTCTAAGCGCTGGCTTATGACCGTTTGTCCGAGATGGGTCCGGGTTCGAATCCCAGTGAGACATGGATGTTCTGTTTGTCTTAAGGTACTGGCTCTCTCCCTTTCCTGGAACCAGTGACATTAAATTTGGGGCAGGGGACTGCTTATAGCCCATCGAGTTGCTCACGGTGGTCGTTAAACCTCCAATCAAAAAAAAAAAAAAAAAAAAAAAGAAATACGTAAAGGGGGAAAGATGTCTTTATTTATAATGGGGCCAGTACTCGGGGTCCGATGGCTCAACATACCCATCTGATGCACTGCGAATATTTAGTGGTTCGAACGTTTGCATCTGCCTGAGATTGATCTTGACACTTTTCCGTGGCAGTCCCGAACGTTGACCACATGACCTTCTGCAGCCCACCTCTTTTATATCTTTTGCCCAGCCTCTTTATATTCTTTGCCCGACCTCAATCATCAGCCACCCTACCAACTTCTCTGTCTGGCTACAGGCCTGCATGGCTATGCAAAGCACACGCCTCGAGTGAGTAGAATTCCTACCACCACATGTTCTTTGAATTTGCACAGCATCTGTGGGAATAGCAGAAGTCACCATCAGTCACCATTGTTGTCACTAAACAAAGAAGTGAACCAATAGTTGACTTCCCTTGGGGCAACATTACTGGCTCTCATGATGTCACATCTCTTCTCAGTGGCAGAATAGAGTGATTGTCTCTGGCAAATGTATGGTCACTACAAAGCTTACAGATCGGAAGTTTTGTGTGGTAACCCAATGCTAATCTTTCTTTTGTTAACCTGTAAAGAGAGGAACAGAAATTCGAAAAGAAGCCCCAGACAGTTTCAGGCATTATGGTAATCTGGGAACCACATGATTTTTGGGTTCTGGTTGTTAAAGGGTTAACACTATGTTGACTTTTGAAAGTACACTGCTCAAAAAGATTTAAATATATATTGTGATGACAGCATGAAGTGATAGCAAAATTGACAGGCTGCAAGTATGTGATGAAAGGTCAACATCTGAACAGAACATGTCAATAATAAGAAGGGGATCAGAACATGAAAATCAGCAGAACTGATGCATTTTTCACTTTACCTTAGTGCAAAGCAAACTGGCTGTAAGTATTACACTTGCAGAGTCATTCTCATTCAGTAAGAAGTTGTATCTGCAGGCGAGATTCAGCTAAAGAACGTCTCAGCAACGCAATCGACAACTGCAATGTGAAGGATGAAATCTAGCCAGACTAAAGGTGGGCCTAACAGTGATTTTGTCGCAGTGACAATAGTAATACTTCCACGGAAAGAACTCCTGACTTTAAACGGTAGCAAAATCAACATTTCTACAGCAGAGTTCAACATTTTTTAACTCACTGACTCGTAATGCAGTTAAACTGCAATGCCTGTTTACTGGGACCATATGATGATGCATATCCACACAGATCACATGCATTTGGCTCCACCAAAGATGATCATATACCAAGTGACCAATGTTGTACATTTACCTCACCACATCACCAGAGAGCCCACAAAGAGTATGGTGAAGAGTGTAGCAGTTGGGACCACGAGCACTGGTGCTCCATTCTTTTCACGGTGGAGTCTGTTGTATTATAAATGTTTATATTTCTATTTATATGTGACGTTCAATAAAAAATTTAAATAAAGCTTATCCTAATATCTCTTTGAATGATGATACTGAATAAAGTTGACTCACCTTGAATAAGGTAATCCAAAACACTGCATAAACATTTTATCACTGGTGAATTATATCTACATTAGGAACACATTTACACCCCTGAAAGGAGAAGATATTTCTTGAGTATAACATTAAGCCAATACAGCACATGAACATGGCTTGCGAGTAAGACAGCAGAACTGAGAGTGAGCGATCATTCTCAACAGGTGGCCGAGACCTGATTATATGAGTCGGTAGCAGATCCAGGATTTTCGTGAGGGGACGGGGCGTGAGTGTCGGGAATAACCGGGGGACCTTTCTGATATTTTCCCTCAAAATGAAAAAGTGTTCTTGGAATGTCTAAAAATTCTTCCAATTAATTAACGAAAATAATTTACTTTTAAGTAATACTTTCTTTCACAAAAAATATTCACTTTGTTATTAAATCCTAACAAATCGAAGCTTTTCCTTGGTTCCTGAGGGGGAGGGGAAGGGGGTCCCCTCTGGATCCACCTCTGGTGGCAAGACTTAATGCAGTCCAGAGTCTGAAATAATGAAATAATTAACAACTTTTTCTTTCATGTTACAACAATGTGTGTGAATGCTGTCAGATGAACTTATGGTTTATTTTCCAACAGAGTTGTGGTTCAGTCTGCATTTTGGTAACTGTTTTATCCTTCTTTGGGATAAATGAGGAACACAGAATAATCCAGCCTTCATGCAGGAAAGAGATGCCTTTGGTGGTGGTGAAATCTTCATGTGGAAGGGCATCGTCACACAAATCCCTACATCGTCCAGAAGAATGGACCTTTGACAGTAGTCAGATATCAAGATGAGATCCTGTGACCTATAATTGAGACCTACGTCACAGCAGCTTGGGATATGTTCCACTTCTTGGGTGATAATGGGCAGTGATGTAGTGCCTTAGCGGTGTACTTTCTGAAACGCTCCACTTTATGGGTGATAATACCCAATGACATTGTTCTAAATGAAAACATGCCTTAAGAGTGAATGAAATACATTGCACTGCATGGGTAATAATGGCCAGTGATGTGTTAATAAGTAAAATCTGCAAAATGGTGATACTGTTAATGAGTAAAATCTGAAAATCTGGAAGACTAAACATGATTTGTCCCCCTTTTTTTTATTTACATGTTCTTTTACATATATATTTTTTATACATGAAAGGCAATGCAACAATTACACACATGCAATTTTACACAGTTGCATCACTTTCAGATAAAATAGAAAAGGAACAAAAACAGAATAGAAACAAAATGATATTTTGTTCTCAATCCATTGTTATGAGGATACCGGTTACACTGTAAAAACTATAACCAAGTGCACATTTTACTCTGAGCATATTCAGTTCAAAATAGTGAAATGGGGACATATACCGAAAATAGACATTAAATAGACATTAAATAAACAACTGACTTACATGAAATGTCTTAGGTATCAAGATGCTCACAGTGGGATTAACTCAAAGCTCAATAATATGTGGAAAAAAGAAACTAAAGTACAGAGAGAAACAGAGAGAACACTGCAGCACTACTCAAATAAAATAAAATTACCAAAATAAAACTTATGTATATATACATTACAGCACATCTATGAAGTTCTTTTTAAATTTCTAAGAGCTCAAAAAAAAAAAAAAAAAAATTAAGCAGTTTATATGAAAAATATTTGCAATATAAAAACACATTTCTTATTAACTGAATAATTTCAGAAGCACTTCATATACTTATGCTATCATTAAGAAGATATTTCTGTACCAAAACAATAAACAGTTTTTGACATAATTTTCTCATTTACTTGTTTGTTTGATGCTATGATTTGTTTCCAACAGTCACTAAAACTGGAATAAAATATCATTTATATAGTTAACACACACACAAAATGATTTATAGTAGTATATTTATGACACTGCAATTCAAAACAAAATAGGTAAGTTCTTAAAACTTTTTTTCTTTTTTGTATTGAAATTTTACAATCTGTAAAGCTATGAGAAAAATGACAAATAAGAAAACTCTGACACCACACAAGTTCCTTAGAATGCAGGAGATTATTTTTAAAGACTTTCAGAAAAGTCTTTAAAACCAAAACTACATATGGTTGATAAACATGTAAGACGTGGTTGCAGTAAACCATTTTCAAATTAAAAATACATCACTTGGAAAGAAATAATAATAAAGGTTATATATAAAATAATAATATTACAATTTATGATCTTTACTATACACATTAAGTAAAATCCTACAAAATATAGGACTTCTGCTGTACATGGAAGTTGTGTTCCAGAAAATTTCTGGATGAATACCAAAAATATGAATATTAACACTTATTACTATATACAGCATGAGATAGATTTATTGAAAGTGCAACATTTTGATATTTCAAAATTAAATTCATCATTAATACACATACTTTTACACATTAAGACAGTACATAACAAAATATACACAAAAGAAATAACATCATTAAAACAATATCTTAATACATTTTAACTGTAAATAAAATTGAATCTTCACAGCCATTGCTGGCAGGGCAGTTTTTCAGCAATTGAGTTGTTTACATTATATTATTCATATTACAGGAGGGCCAAACAAAAGCCAGCAACTCAAGTCATTTGAAACAAAGCATAAAATAAAATGAAAAGTAATTGATTCAGAAGTTGGGAGAGTGAATTATTATTATTATTATTATCATTTTTATTGGAGGTTTAATGACCACCGTGAGCAACTCAATGGGCAATAAGCAGTTGCCTGTCTCCTATTGGTTCCAGGAAAGGGAGAGAGCCAGTGATGTAAGACAAGCACAACATCCATGCCTCACCAGGATTTGAACCTGGACCCTTCACAGACGAATGGTCTAAGCACTACCACTGTGCCGCCGGGGCAGCTAGTGAATTATTTACAATTGACATGACATATATAAGCATTATTGTTAATTCTACATTAAGATAGGACTAAGAACTCATAATGTCACAGTTACCCTGGTCCTTATTCACTGCAGTGAAAGAGGTGCAGGTTTCTAGTAACTCTGCAGGGAAAGTGTAGTGGGAAAATAATGAAAAATCTATGAATTAGATAATAGAAGTAGTAATAATGGCTGTTGATTAGCATAAACTCAAAAGCAGAATTAGTTTGACTTTGTTTAGAAGACATCAGTTATTAATACTAATTTTTAACAGAAAAAAGTAAACTTCTAGGTAAAGGTTTAACAAAATTGAATAAACGACTCATTAAGAAAAACTATTACATCCAAAAGAGGTAAGTTATTAACCAGCCAACAAAATAAACATCTGAGATAATGTACAAGTACTGGATTGGGGAAAAACATTGAATAAAAGACTCATTAAGGAAAACTATTACATCCAAAAGAGGTAAGTTATTAACCAGCCAACAAAATAAACATCTAGGATAACGTACAAGTACTGAATTGAATAAAAATACTCATTAAGGAAAGCTATTACATCCAAAAGAGGGAAACTATTGACCAGTCAACAAAACCAATCAGTTACATCTTCAACACATGGATCAATCACCAATGGAGACACAAAAAAAAAAAAAAAAAAAAAAAATCCCAGAAAAACCTTTACACCCATAATTTCTTAGATAATGAAAATGGCAACAGACAGGATTCATAGGAATCTGGCAACTAAAATGGACACAGTTAAAAAACCTTCTGGACAAATAACACCAGTAAAGCATTGATAACGTGATCTGGAAGGCATCAAGGGGCACGAAATGTCTGCACATAAAAACAAACAAACAAAAACCAGTCCAGAGATAAGGAATAATTTAAGGCAAGTACAAATGCCATTACTTACACAAAGGTGTGTGTGTATTTCTTCAGAAAACTTTAAAATTGGAGAGAGAATCGAATCCACATCACCTGATTTTCGTTCAAGCATGAAAATGCTACACCACACAAGAAAAGGAAGTCTCAAGCAACTGAAGCTAAGCAGATGTTCTCTGAAGCACAGGAACTTGTGACCAACATCTGTACTGGAATAAGAAATGGCCATTCGTGCTATGAGCAAGCATAGGATTGCTTCAACTAGCACAAATCGGAATGGTATTCATATTTCTAAGCTGCATCTGCTCAGGTTTAGTTACTTGGGACTTCAGTGTCCTGGAAATCAGGAGATACGGGTTCTGTTCTGTTCCAGGGCAATGCAATTTTAAAGTTTTCTGAAGGGTTGGATATATGGAAAATGGTGAAAATATGGCACCTTTGAGATGATAATGACATTTATGAGACTTTTGATGTTAAATCAGGAAATTCACTCAGCATGATACTCATATAATAAAGACTCAGTGCATCCACACCATTGCAAATGATTTTAGGTACAAAACCAATTATGTTAAATTGTTGCCAGGATTTTTGATGCTGACTTATGACATGTACTAGAGTGTCCAAGAAGTCTGCAGAAAGTTTGATGCAGATAAAATACTGATGATAAACATTTTTCATTCTCAAAGTACTGTGCAATTTGAAAAAATAAATAAATACAAGGACAAAGCATAAAGTAACAATCAGTGGCATAACTAGCACAACATGCCCCCTCCCCCCACAAGATTTACTTCAGAACCCCTAAGCACAGTCCCAGGATTTCGAACACAAGAGAGGACGTGTATTTCGCTGGGGGGGGGGGGGCAGGCGGTTGAGGAGAATGTCTGGTAAAGTAAAAGTACATAGTGCAAGGTTATCAATCAGCCAATCAGGATTAGCACCTTACTCGGACTGATGCATGATCAGCATGAATATACATTTTATAGCAAGAAACGAATTTGGTAAAATATACTTTAATGATTAAGGTCAATAGCTATAAGACTTCATAATCACCCATTTTACTTTCACTTGTTTCTAAAGTGCTTTAGTTCATGTGAAATGTCTGCCTCTAAATTTTGAACAGTTGACATGCTAAACAAATCATCATTCTTTTAATCAGAAATGGCACTTGGGTTTAATTGATTCTGGGCAAAAAGAGCCGGTCGAGCTTTGGAAGTTTCTTCATGTGCTCTTTTTCTTTTTGGCCATACTATGCGCCACTTGGACGCTTTTGTGACATTTTGTACATGGATGCCGTTCGCTTGTATGTTAAAGTTTCCACACAGTAAATGAGATAGACATACTAACTATAAAGAAGAACTAAGAGCAAAGCAATGTGTAATTGTTTCATCCAAGACTAAAATACAGTAAATCATTTGAAGAAATCACCCTCTTTTACATGCAGATCTGCAGCTGCTGTTAATAATTGTTGGCGCCTGTCATGTACGTAATCTTAGGTGACCGATTCCTTTTTTGATCCCCATGGGGAATCCCAATGTGGTCTCGTACTTTTCCTGAGAGGGTGATTGGAGAGCGATCGTATTGCTTACAATTCATTGGAGAATGATGGTATTAGAACCCATTGCAGAGCGATCGAATTACAAGCTGGAGCCCAAGGGCCAAATAGCTTCAATCTGTAGGGCATCTAGTGGTTTTTTTTTTTTTTTCAGTAAATAAGTAAAAAATTGCTAGAAATCATTTTCGCTGTTTTCAAATTTATATAAACATGACAGGAATGCAGTTACTCCCTAGCCCCTTTTCGGAGCTATAACACTAGTTTCTATATACAGCAGTGGCAGCAAAACTGCCCGGGCTCGGTCAATTATTTTAGCAAATATATATATATATATTTTTCATTTGGCATACGTGCGATTTTTCTGTTGTGATGTGCTTTAGAAAGTTCCTCTAGGTAAGTGGTCAGGTGGTCCTAATCCCTAACAAAGCTCCTTAGGCATTATTTTTCTCCTGTTTGTTCCGGGAAGTGGGAAGAGGAGAGGGGCAGGGCCGGTGCTAGGGCCCTTGACACCCTAGGTAGGCTTATCATCCTTGCGCCCCCAAAATTTATGTTATTCTTTGTGTGGGTAAACATTTTGCACTTATCCAATAGTAATTTCAAGATGCAAAAATGTAGTAAATAGAAAGAAACTAATGGAATCTATGTCTATTTGCTTACTACTTCCAATGTAAATTAAAATTTCATTTTGCGTTCTTTATTGTTTGCAAAATTAATACGTTGTCTTCACGGGCAATTTCTTGTTCGATCGATAACGTAACTAACCCAACAAATTTCTTTCCCGGATTCCCCGGTAAAAAAAAAAGAAAAAGAAACAAAAATGCCAGGGAAATGAATATAGTAGTATGGCCTCTCTTATTCTTGCTCCTGTTATCATTAGAAAATAGTCTGAGTGTGACAGTTTCTACTCTTTATGCAAGCCACAGTGGCACAGTGCTCTAAGCTCTAGCTTGGGACCTTTCGCCCGAAATGGGTCTGGGTTCGAATCCCGATGAGGCATGGATGTTGTGCTTGTCTCACAGCACTGGCTCTCTCCTTTCCCTGGAACCAGTAGCTCTAAATTAGAGACGGGCGATTGCTTATACCCCATCGTATTGCTCACGGTGGTCGTTAAAACCACAACAACAACAACAAAATTTTGGCTATGAGCATTGCTACTATTCGTGATAGAATAAGGGGTCTTGATGTTTCCACAGAAAGTCGGATTAATACAGAATCAGTTGCCACCCTCAGGAGTCACATGATTTGCCTGCTGCATAGCGACGGACCAGGTTGATGGCAGGTTTTCTACAGAGGCATACTTTCAAATCTGCTCCTCATTTACAGCACGCAGACTTATCTGGTCTATAAGCGTAAGTCTCAGGTTTTCACTTACTCAAGAAATATAAGAATTCGCAAGTTATATAAAATATCGAAAGGGCAACAGAAAATAAAGTTGCTTTTTTTTTGTCTCATTTATTAACTAATTTTATTTTATCAACTCTAAATCTTAGCGCTCCCTAAATTTCGGCACCCTAGCCAGCTGCCTGGTTCGGCTAATGGTTCAACTGGGCCGGGGCCGGGGAGGGGGCATCACGATTCGAAATTTCGGGCCCAGTCAACGAACTTCACTTTCCGCCGCCCCTGATATACAGTGGCACATCACAGGGAGAGTTTTGTCCCCCTCCTCCACATGCATTTGCCCTTCCTTCATCAGATGAAGGAAACAATGTTTTAAAATCCCTTTTTCGAATATGAACCTTTTTAAATCGCCACCCTCCTTCGCTTACCGCCAGTTTACCACGAGGACCAAAACATGGCGGTTTCTTTTCATTTCGTTTTTGATCCTGCAGTGTTATACCTATTTCTACTATAATTTTCTTTCCAGGAATCCAGATCTTTTGTTACTTTTTTTTAGTTTGTACTCTACTGACCCCAATAAGAGTTTTAAGATGAAGTGGCAAAGCTAACCCCCCACAGTTTTTCTTTAATGACATCATTGAACAAGGAAGACTATGATATTATATGATATTAAAACTGTCTGTACTTCAAAGTTACTGTTCTATTAAAATGAGGAAACAAGATCTGGATGACATATATTTTTTTCATGACCATACAATGCTTGTGTTAGTTTTGATCACTATTTTGGTGGAGTACATGCTGATAAGATCTTTAGTGACATTAAATTTCAATCGTAGAGTAATGTAGGGGCAAGAGTTAGAGTGTGAACTGTGCTCCCTGCCTAGTTTCTTTTAGTAATTGTTTTACCCTAAGGTCAGGATGAAATACACATTCACCTACATGCACCTTGTCCTTGAACTCATATTTGCAGCATTAGCATTGAACTGTTGAGCTTTCAAAGTGATTATTTTACCTAAAAATACAACTTAATTTAGTACATTAAATGCAAGCTATTAAGAATGGATGCACTTATTGAGAAAAAAAAAAGTTTGCCAGAAAACAAGAAAACCGCTTTTATTAATTGATTTTATTAGTTTCTCAGCTTACAAAGTGATTATTTTACCTAAAAATACAACTTAATTTAGTACATTAAATGCAAGTTATTAAGAATGGATGCACTTATTGAGAAAAAAAAAGTTTGCCAGAAAACAAGAGAACTGCTTTTATTAATTGATTTTATTAGTTTCTCAGTTTTACTGATATGGACTAGAAAATACATTATGTGAAATTCTCTTCAATATAGTACAGCATATCACAAAAAAGAAAATCATTTGTAACTTCACATAAAAATGTAAAACACATTAAAAGTCCACAAGGTACACTTGTACTTCGATTACCATATCATGACTACTTTTAATAGCTGTTATGAACCAATTTTAATGATTTATCATTTAATTTATAAAACAAACACCACAGAACGATTTAAATATTATCAGTAGTGATATTAATATATACTTGATAACAATGGGACTTAGGAGTTATGTTCAGCAATACACGCTAGAGAATGTGATGTAATATGCAATATACTCTTTCAGTTCATGAGTACTTGTAATATGTTATTCCACTACCCCAACAGCCACGTTGAATTAAAATAAAAACAATATGGAAGGTAAACTGGTGTTTTGGTTTAGGACGGGGTTTTTTTTTTTTTTTTTTTTAATTTGGCAGTAGCTATCCAAAAACAGATGATCTATGCTTTTACTGAAAATAATTCTCAACAGAGGACAGGCACCACCTTAATAAATACACATTTTTTTTATAACATGTTTCATACACTTTTCAATCACAGAATTTCAAAACCTTTTCAGGACATTTTTGCAACAGTATGCATTGAATTTGTTACAGTTTACTGAAGGCAATAAATAAATAAACCTGTATCTATACTGATCTGACAATTCAATTAACACTGGAGAAAAATACTGAAAAAAAAAAAAAAAATAGCTTTTTATCTTTGCTTCCTAAGATCTACTTCTGCATTTTGGGAAGCATTTCTTCTTATCACAGGGCTAGTTTCCAAATTCTGCTAAATATTATGTCGCCCATACAGATCTGATTGCAAAACAGCTGTAACAAGTATTATCCACTGCAGTTTGTTGAATTGACATGCAAATCCTATTCTAGCAATGAAGAAATCCATGGCTACCCCTGTGCTTAAAACATTTATTAGCACAGAATAAACATTTCGTAGGATTTAACTAGTGATTATTATTTTAGACTAATTTTCAAAGTGAAAACACATCTTCATTTGGTCTTCAATAATGTTTAAATGATGAAGTGCAACACAGCAAATTTCTCAAAAATATGAAAAAGCTCAAATAAAATCTCATGAAAGTTTTTTTTTTCTACCATCACTGGTTGGCAAATTATTAAAAAGGCCTCACCCCCCCCCTCTCTCTCACACACACACACATCACATTTTAAATTATTGAACTCATGTTCGGGGCATCATTCCATCACTTTTTAAATTATGTTAATGAGGAAGTTTCCACCTATTTTCTGTTGTAGGCAGGCCCAGATTTATAAGGGAGCAATTGCCCCCCCCTTTTCCTCCCTTCACAAAAAAATCTAATAATTGAAAGATTTTATTAAAATAAAAAAATTAAAATAAAAATTGTGACAGTTTTTAACAGTGACCTACATTTTAATTTTTGTTACAATATTGCTATTATATATGAAATTTCGGGGGTGTTTGCTCTGTTGTCATCGACAACATGCAGCTTACAGTGACCATTTACATCACTGTACACTGCACAAAGAAAACATAGTTACTCCTATATTCTCCCCCCCCTTCTTTTCAGATGGTGGTATGTCACAGAAATTTCAGCTGTTTACAATGCACCAGTCATTTCTTTACAGACACACTGTTTCAATTATATCAGTTGTGGGACACTATTATATCAGTTCTAATAACATGCAGTAAAATGGCTGTGATCTGTAAATTTGGTGAACTGTCCTTTTTGCTGTGTATTTTATTTTCTGAGTTTGAAAGGCAAGTCCCCAAGATCTAATTCAGCCCTGGTTGTGGGTGGACGATGTCATCACTCTTTCCACGTTATTTTTTCCACGTTGTTTTTTTTTTTTTTAAACAACGCATAGCGACTGAAAAATTGTATACCGGCACTGCTGGGATCGAACCCCAGAACTCTCGATAACTAGTCGAGTGCGTTCGAATTTACGCTACAGCGCCAACAATTCTCAGCGCAATGCGCGGTTTATCAGTCAGCATCTGACTACACGAATGCGTATTGATGGTCTCAGCAACTGAGATGTCGTCATCTGGTGGCATTTAACGCAACAGCTATTTTAATTGTAGCTGATAAATTCAAAGGGCGATAGAAATGGTTAATATATATAAAATACGTGGAGATAATGTAAATGGACGTGTCATCACTCTTTCCACGTTATTTTTTCCACGTTTTTTTTTTTTTTTAAACAACGCATAGCGACTGAAAAATTGTATTCCGGCACTGCTGGGATCGAACCCCAGAACTCTCGATAACTAGTCGAGTGCGTTTGATAAACCGCGCATTGCGCTGAGAATTGTTGGCGCTGTAGCGTAAATTCGAACGCACTCGACTAGTTATCGAGAGTTCTGGGGTTCGATCCCAGCAGTGTCGGGATACAATTTTTCAGTCGCTATGCGTTGTTAAAAAAAAAAAAAAAAAAAACGTGGAAAGAGTGATGACATCGTCCATTTACATTATCTCCACGTATTTGATATATATTAACCTGGTTGTGGGTTATTTTGTTTCATGCTCCACTGGTAAAATTGAAAAAATTATATTTGTAAAAAAAATCACAAACTGCTAATAAACAATATCTCCCCATTTTCAAAAAAGAAAAAAAGGGGAAAATAAAAAGCTTCATATTGATGGTGCATATGACCAGTTTAACCCTTTAATGACCACATACAGCCCAAAACACACGCCTGTACACAAAGCCCATGGCTACAAAGTCGTAGCCAGGGGAGGGCCAGGATGGGCAGCACCTGAACTGTGCTTTCTTTTTCCCGTCCTAGCGACTCACACTACAGTCCAGCGCCCGACCTCTTTTATAGAGATTAACGTTTTATGTAGAGGATTTTAAGAAGGGAGTGTCAGACTCCAGGTCTTAAACAACCCTTGGAAAAAGGAAGCTAGGAGATTTGGGCTAAATTGCTGGACAGGAAAGTCAAACGGAAGCGAGGTAGAAAGGTAGGGGGCCGCCTCGGTAGTGCAGTGGTCTAAGCGCTGGCTTATGACCGTTTGTCCGAGATGGGTCCGGGTTCGAATCCCAGTGAGACATGGATGTTCTGTTTGTCTTAAGGTACTGGCTCTCTCCCTTTCCTGGAACCAGTGACATTAAATTTGGGGCAGGGGACTGCTTATAGCCCATCGAGTTGCTCACGGTGGTCGTTAAACCTCCAATCAAAAAAAAAAAAAAAAAAAAAGAAATACGTAAAGGGGGAAAGATGTCTTTATTTATAATGGGGCCAGTACTCGGGGTCCGATGGCTCAACATACCCATCTGATGCACTGCGAATATTTAGTGGTTCGAACGTTTGCATCTGCCTGAGATTGATCTTGACACTTTTCCGTGGCAGTCCCGAACGTTGACCACATGACCTTCTGCAGCCCACCTCTTTTATATCTTTTGCCCAGCCTCTTTATATTCTTTGCCCGACCTCAATCATCAGCCACCCTACCAACTTCTCTGTCTGGCTACAGGCCTGCATGGCTATGCAAAGCACACGCCTCGAGTGAGTAGAATTCCTACCACCACATGTTCTTTGAATTTGCACAGCATCTGTGGGAATAGCAGAAGTCACCATCAGTCACCATTGTTGTCACTAAACAAAGAAGTGAACCAATAGTTGACTTCCCTTGGGGCAACATTACTGGCTCTCATGATGTCACATCTCTTCTCAGTGGCAGAATAGAGTGATTGTCTCTGGCAAATGTATGGTCACTACAAAGCTTACAGATCGGAAGTTTTGTGTGGTAACCCAATGCTAATCTTTCTTTTGTTAACCTGTAAAGAGAGGAACAGAAATTCGAAAAGAAGCCCCAGACAGTTTCAGGCATTATGGTAATCTGGGAACCACATGATTTTTGGGTTCTGGTTGTTAAAGGGTTAACACTATGTTGACTTTTGAAAGTACACTGCTCAAAAAGATTTAAATATATATTGTGATGACAGCATGAAGTGATAGCAAAATTGACAGGCTGCAAGTATGTGATGAAAGGTCAACATCTGAACAGAACATGTCAATAATAAGAAGGGGATCAGAACATGAAAATCAGCAGAACTGATGCATTTTTCACTTTACCTTAGTGCAAAGCAAACTGGCTGTAAGTATTACACTTGCAGAGTCATTCTCATTCAGTAAGAAGTTGTATCTGCAGGCGAGATTCAGCTAAAGAACATCTCAGCAACGCAATCGACAACTGCAATGTGAAGGATGAAATCTAGCCAGACTAAAGGTGGGCCTAACAGTGATTTTGTCGCAGTGACAATAGTAATACTTCCACGGAAAGAACTCCTGACTTTAAACGGTAGCAAAATCAACATTTCTACAGCAGAGTTCAACATTTTTTAACTCACTGACTCGTAATGCAGTTAAACTGCAATGCCTGTTTACTGGGACCATATGATGATGCATATCCACACAGATCACATGCATTTGGCTCCACCAAAGATGATCATATACCAAGTGACCAATGTTGTACATTTACCTCACCACATCACCAGAGAGCCCACAAAGAGTATGGTGAATAGTGTAGCAGTTGGGACCACGAGCACTGGTGCTCCATTCTTTTCACGGTGGAGTCTGTTGTATTATAAATGTTTATATTTCTATTTATATGTGACGTTCAATAAAAAATTTAAATAAAGCTTATCCTAATATCTCTTTGAATGATGATACTGAATAAAGTTGACTCACCTTGAATAAGGTAATCCAAAACACTGCATAAACATTTTATCACTGGTGAATTATATCTACATTAGGAACACATTTACACCCCTGAAAGGAGAAGATATTTCTTGAGTATAACATTAAGCCAATACAGCACATGAACATGGCTTGCGAGTAAGACAGCAGAACTGAGAGTGAGCGATCATTCTCAACAGGTGGCCGAGACCTGATTATATGAGTCGGTAGCAGATCCAGGATTTTCGTGAGGGGGACGGGGCGTGAGTGTCGGGAATAACCGGGGGACCTTTCTGATATTTTCCCTCAAAATGAAAAAGTGTTCTTGGAATGTCTAAAAATTCTTCCAATTAATTAACGAAAATAATTTACTTTTAAGTAATACTTTCTTTCACAAAAAATATTCACTTTGTTATTAAATCCTAACAAATCGAAGCTTTTCCTTGGTTCCTGAGGGGGAGGGGAAGGGGGTCCCCCTCTGGATCCACCTCTGGTGGCAAGACTTAATGCAGTCCAGAGTCTGAAATAATGAAATAATTAACAACTTTTTCTTTCATGTTACAACAATGTGTGTGAATGCTGTCAGATGAACTTATGGTTTATTTTCCAACAGAGTTGTGGTTCAGTCTGCATTTTGGTAACTGTTTTATCCTTCTTTGGGATAAATGAGGAACACAGAATAATCCAGCCTTCATGCAGGAAAGAGATGCCTTTGGTGGTGGTGAAATCTTCATGTGGAAGGGCATCGTCACACAAATCCCTACATCGTCCAGAAGAATGGACCTTTGACAGTAGTCAGATATCAAGATGAGATCCTGTGACCTATAATTGAGACCTACGTCACAGCAGCTTGGGATATGTTCCACTTCTTGGGTGATAATGGGCAGTGATGTAGTGCCTTAGCGGTGTACTTTCTGAAACGCTCCACTTTATGGGTGATAATACCCAATGACATTGTTCTAAATGAAAACATGCCTTAAGAGTGAATGAAATACATTGCACTGCATGGGTAATAATGGCCAGTGATGTGTTAATAAGTAAAATCTGCAAAATGGTGATACTGTTAATGAGTAAAATCTGAAAATCTGGAAGACTAAACATGATTTGTCCCCCTTTTTTTATTTACATGTTCTTTTACATATATATTTTTTATACATGAAAGGCAATGCAACAATTACACACATGCAATTTTACACAGTTGCATCACTTTCAGATAAAATAGAAAAGGAACAAAAACAGAATAGAAACAAAATGATATTTTGTTCTCAATCCATTGTTATGAGGATACCGGTTACACTGTAAAAACTATAACCAAGTGCACATTTTACTCTGAGCATATTCAGTTCAAAATAGTGAAATGGGGACATATACCGAAAATAGACATTAAATAGACATTAAATAAACAACTGACTTACATGAAATGTCTTAGGTATCAAGATGCTCACAGTGGGATTAACTCAAAGCTCAATAATATGTGGAAAAAAGAAACTAAAGTACAGAGAGAAACAGAGAGAACACTGCAGCACTACTCAAATAAAATAAAATTACCAAAATAAAACTTATGTATATATACATTACAGCACATCTATGAAGTTCTTTTTAAATTTCTAAGAGCTCAAAAAAAAAAAAAAAAAAAAAAAAAAATTAAGCAGTTTATATGAAAAATATTTGCAATATAAAAACACATTTCTTATTAACTGAATAATTTCAGAAGCACTTCATATACTTATGCTATCATTAAGAAGATATTTCTGTACCAAAACAATAAACAGTTTTTGACATAATTTTCTCATTTACTTGTTTGTTTGATGCTATGATTTGTTTCCAACAGTCACTAAAACTGGAATAAAATATCATTTATATAGTTAACACACACACAAAATGATTTATAGTAGTATATTTATGACACTGCAATTCAAAACAAAATAGGTAAGTTCTTAAAACTTTTTTTTTCTTTTTGTATTGAAATTTTACAATCTGTAAAGCTATGAGAAAAATGACAAATAAGAAAACTCTGACACCACACAAGTTCCTTAGAATGCAGGAGATTATTTTTAAAGACTTTCAGAAAAGTCTTTAAAACCAAAACTACATATGGTTGATAAACATGTAAGACGTGGTTGCAGTAAACCATTTTCAAATTAAAAATACATCACTTGGAAAGAAATAATAATAAAGGTTATATATAAAATAATAATATTACAATTTATGATCTTTACTATACACATTAAGTAAAATCCTACAAAATATAGGACTTCTGCTGTACATGGAAGTTGTGTTCCAGAAAATTTCTGGATGAATACCAAAAATATGAATATTAACACTTATTACTATATACAGCATGAGATAGATTTATTGAAAGTGCAACATTTTGATATTTCAAAATTAAATTCATCATTAATACACATATTTTTACACATTAAGACAGTACATAACAAAATATACACAAAAGAAATAACATCATTAAAACAATATCTTAATACATTTTAACTGTAAATAAAATTGAATCTTCACAGCCATTGCTGGCAGGGCAGTTTTTCAGCAATTGAGTTGTTTACATTATATTATTCATATTACAGGAGGGCCAAACAAAAGCCAGCAACTCAAGTCATTTGAAACAAAGCATAAAATAAAATGAAAAGTAATTGATTCAGAAGTTGGGAGAGTGAATTATTATTATTATTATTATCATTTTTATTGGAGGTTTAATGACCACCGTGAGCAACTCAATGGGCAATAAGCAGTTGCCTGTCTCCTATTGGTTCCAGGAAAGGGAGAGAGCCAGTGATGTAAGACAAGCACAACATCCATGCCTCACCAGGATTTGAACCTGGACCCTTCACAGACGAATGGTCTAAGCACTACCACTGTGCCGCCGGGGCAGCTAGTGAATTATTTACAATTGACATGACATATATAAGCATTATTGTTAATTCTACATTAAGATAGGACTAAGAACTCATAATGTCACAGTTACCCTGGTCCTTATTCACTGCAATGAAAGAGGTGCAGGTTTCTAGTAACTCTGCAGGGAAAGTGTAGTGGGAAAATAATGAAAAATCTATGAATTAGATAATAGAAGTAGTAATAATGGCTGTTGATTAGCATAAACTCAAAAGCAGAATTAGTTTGACTTTGTTTAGAAGACATCAGTTATTAATACTAATTTTTAACAGAAAAAAGTAAACTTCTAGGTAAAGGTTTAACAAAATTGAATAAACGACTCATTAAGAAAAACTATTACATCCAAAAGAGGTAAGTTATTAACCAGCCAACAAAATAAACATCTGAGATAATGTACAAGTACTGGATTGGGGAAAAACATTGAATAAAAGACTCATTAAGGAAAACTATTACATCCAAAAGAGGTAAGTTATTAACCAGCCAACAAAATAAACATCTAGGATAACGTACAAGTACTGAATTGAATAAAAATACTCATTAAGGAAAGCTATTACATCCAAAAGAGGGAAACTATTGACCAGTCAACAAAACCAATCAGTTACATCTTCAACACATGGATCAATCACCAATGGAGACAAAAAAAAAAAAAAAAAAAAAAATCCCAGAAAAACCTTTACACCCATAATTTCTTAGATAATGAAAATGGCAACAGACAGGATTCATAGGAATCTGGCAACTAAAATGGACACAGTTAAAAAACCTTCTGGACAAATAACACCAGTAAAGCATTGATAACGTGATCTGGAAGGCATCAAGGGGCACGAAATGTCTGCACATAAAAACAAACAAACAAAAACCAGTCCAGAGATAAGGAATAATTTAAGGCAAGTACAAATGCCATTACTTACACAAAGGTGTGTGTGTATTTCTTCAGAAAACTTTAAAATTGGAGAGAGAATCGAATCCACATCACCTGATTTTCGTTCAAGCATGAAAATGCTACACCACACAAGAAAAGGAAGTCTCAAGCAACTGAAGCTAAGCAGATGTTCTCTGAAGCACAGGAACTTGTGACCAACATCTGTACTGGAATAAGAAATGGCCATTCGTGCTATGAGCAAGCATAGGATTGCTTCAACTAGCACAAATCGGAATGGTATTCATATTTCTAAGCTGCATCTGCTCAGGTTTAGTTACTTGGGACTTCAGTGTCCTGGAAATCAGGAGATACGGGTTCTGTTCTGTTCCAGGGCAATGCAATTTTAAAGTTTTCTGAAGGGTTGGATATATGGAAAATGGTGAAAATATGGCACCTTTGAGATGATAATGACATTTATGAGACTTTTGATGTTAAATCAGGAAATTCACTCAGCATGATACTCATATAATAAAGACTCAGTGCATCCACACCATTGCAAATGATTTTAGGTACAAAACCAATTATGTTAAATTGTTGCCAGGATTTTTGATGCTGACTTATGACATGTACTAGAGTGTCCAAGAAGTCTGCAGAAAGTTTGATGCAGATAAAATACTGATGATAAACATTTTTCATTCTCAAAGTACTGTGCAATTTGAAAAACTAAATATACATACAAGGACAAAGCATAAAGTAACAATCAGTGGCATAACTAGCACAACATGCCCCCTCCCCCCACAAGATTTACTTCAGAACCCCTAAGCACAGTCCCAGGATTTCGAACACAAGAGAGGACGTGTATTTCGCTGGGGGGGGGGCAGGCGGTTGAGGAGAATGTCTGGTAAAGTAAAAGTACATAGTGCAAGGTTATCAATCAGCCAATCAGGATTAGCACCTTACTCAGACTGATGCATGATCAGCATGAATATACATTTTATAGCAAGAAACGAATTTGGTAAAATATACTTTAATGATTAAGGTCAATAGCTATAAGACTTCATAATCACCCATTTTACTTTCACTTGTTTCTAAAGTGCTTTAGTTCATGTGAAATGTCTGCCTCTAAATTTTGAACAGTTGACATGCTAAACAAATCATCATTCTTTTAATCAGAAATGGCACTTGGGTTTAATTGATTCTGGGCAAAAAGAGCCGGTCGAGCTTTGGAAGTTTCTTCATGTGCTCTTTTTCTTTTTGGCCATACTATGCGCCACTTGGACGCTTTTGTGACATTTTGTACATGGATGCCGTTCGCTTGTATGTTAAAGTTTCCACACAGTAAATGAGATAGACATACTAACTATAAAGAAGAACTAAGAGCAAAGCAATGTGTAATTGTTTCATCCAAGACTAAAATACAGTAAATCATTTGAAGAAATCACCCTCTTTTACATGCAGATCTGCAGCTGCTGTTAATAATTGTTGGCGCCTGTCATGTACGTAATCTTAGGTGACCGATTCCTTTTTTGATCCCCATGGGGAATCCCAATGTGGTCTCGTACTTTTCCTGAGAGGGTGATTGGAGAGCGATCGTATTGCTTACAATTCATTGGAGAATGATGGTATTAGAACCCATTGCAGAGCGATCGAATTACAAGCTGGAGCCCAAGGGCCAAATAGCTTCAATCTGTAGGGCATCTAGTGGTTTTTTTTTTTTTCAGTAAATAAGTAAAAAATTGCTAGAAATCATTTTCGCTGTTTTCAAATTTATATAAACATGACAGGAATGCAGTTACTCCCTAGCCCCTTTTCGGAGCTATAACACTAGTTTCTATATACAGCAGTGGCAGCAAAACTGCCCGGGCTCGGTCAATTATTTTAGCAAATATATATATATATTTTTCATTTGGCATACGTGCGATTTTTCTGTTGTGATGTGCTTTAGAAAGTTCCTCTAGGTAAGTGGTCAGGTGGTCCTAATCCCTAACAAAGCTCCTTAGGCATTATTTTTCTCCTGTTTGTTCCGGGAAGTGGGAAGAGGAGAGGGGCAGGGCCGGTGCTAGGGCCCTTGACACCCTAGGTAGGCTTATCATCCTTGCGCCCCCAAAATTTATGTTATTCTTTGTGTGGGTAAACATTTTGCACTTATCCAATAGTAATTTCAAGATGCAAAAATGTAGTAAATAGAAAGAAACTAATGGAATCTATGTCTATTTGCTTACTACTTCCAATGTAAATTAAAATTTCATTTTGCGTTCTTTATTGTTTGCAAAATTAATACGTTGTCTTCACGGGCAATTTCTTGTTCGATCGATAACGTAACTAACCCAACAAATTTCTTTCCCGGATTCCCCGGTAAAAAAAAAAGAAAAAAGAAACAAAAATGCCAGGGAAATGAATATAGTAGTATGGCCTCTCTTATTCTTGCTCCTGTTATCATTAGAAAATAGTCTGAGTGTGACAGTTTCTACTCTTTATGCAAGCCACAGTGGCACAGTGCTCTAAGCTCTAGCTTGGGACCTTTCGCCCGAAATGGGTCTGGGTTCGAATCCCGATGAGGCATGGATGTTGTGCTTGTCTCACAGCACTGGCTCTCTCCTTTCCCTGGAACCAGTAGCTCTAAATTAGAGACGGGCGATTGCTTATACCCCATCGTATTGCTCACGGTGGTCGTTAAAACCACAACAACAACAACAAAATTTTGGCTATGAGCATTGCTACTATTCGTGATAGAATAAGGGGTCTTGATGTTTCCACAGAAAGCCGGATTAATACAGAATCAGTTGCCACCCTCAGGAGTCACATGATTTGCCTGCTGCATAGCGACGGACCTGGTTGATGGCAGGTTTTCTACAGAGGCATACTTTCAAATCTGCTCCTCATTTACAGCACGCAGACTTATCTGGTCTATAAGCGTAAGTCTCAGGTTTTCACTTACTCAAGAAATATAAGAATTCGCAAGTTATATAAAATATCGAAAGGGCAACAGAAAATAAAGTTGCTTTTTTTTGTCTCATTTATTAACTAATTTTATTTTATCAACTCTAAATCTTGGCGCTCCCTAAATTTCGGCACCCTAGCCAGCTGCCTGGTTCGGCTAATGGTTCAACTGGGCCGGGGCCGGGGAGGGGGCATCACGATTCGAAATTTCGGGCCCAGTCAACGAACTTCACTTTCCGCCGCCCCTGATATACAGTGGCACATCACAGGGAGAGTTTTGTCCCCCTCCTCCACATGCATTTGCCCTTCCTTCATCAGATGAAGGAAACAATGTTTTAAAATCCCTTTTTCGAATATGAACCTTTTTAAATCGCCACCCTCCTTCGCTTACCGCCAGTTTACCACGAGGACCAAAACATGGCGGTTTCTTTTCATTTCGTTTTTGATCCTGCAGTGTTATACCTATTTCTACTATAATTTTCTTTCCAGGAATCCAGATCTTTTGTTACTTTTTTTAGTTTGTACTCTACTGACCCCAATAAGAGTTTTAAGATGAAGTGGCAAAGCTAACCCCCCACAGTTTTTCTTTAATGACATCATTGAACAAGGAAGACTATGATATTATATGATATTAAAACTGTCTGTACTTCAAAGTTACTGTTCTATTAAAATGAGGAAACAAGATCTGGATGACATATATTTTTTTCATGACCATACAATGCTTGTGTTAGTTTTGATCACTATTTTGGTGGAGTACATGCTGATAAGATCTTTAGTGACATTAAATTTCAATCGTAGAGTAATGTAGGGGCAAGAGTTAGAGTGTGAACTGTGCTCCCTGCCTAGTTTCTTTTAGTAATTGTTTTACCCTAAGGTCAGGATGAAATACACATTCACCTACATGCACCTTGTCCTTGAACTCATATTTGCAGCATTAGCATTGAACTGTTGAGCTTTCAAAGTGATTATTTTACCTAAAAATACAACTTAATTTAGTACATTAAATGCAAGCTATTAAGAATGGATGCACTTATTGAGAAAAAAAAAAGTTTGCCAGAAAACAAGAAAACCGCTTTTATTAATTGATTTTATTAGTTTCTCAGCTTTCAAAGTGATTATTTTACCTAAAAATACAACTTAATTTAGTACATTAAATGCAAGTTATTAAGAATGGATGCACTTATTGAGAAAAAAAAAGTTTGCCAGAAAACAAGAGAACCGCTTTTATTAATTGATTTTATTAGTTTCTCAGTTTTACTGATATGGACTAGAAAATACATTATGTGAAATTCTCTTCAATATAGTACAGCATATCACAAAAAGAAAATCATTTGTAACTTCACATAAAAATGTAAAACACATTAAAAGTCCACAAGGTACACTTGTACTTCGATTACCATATCATGACTACCTTTAATAGCTGTTATGAACCAATTTTAATGATTTATCATTTAATTTATAAAACAAACACCACAGAACGATTTAAATATTATCAGTAGTGATATTAATATATACTTGATAACAATGGGACTTAGGAGTTATGTTCAGCAATACACGCTAGAGAATGTGATGTAATATGCAAAATACTCTTTCAGTTCATGAGTACTTGTAATATGTTATTCCACTACCCCAACAGCCACGTTGAATTAAAATAAAAACAATATGGAAGGTAAACTGGTGTTTTGGTTTAGGACGGGGTTTTTTTTTTTTTTTTAAATTTGGCAGTAGCTATCCAAAAACAGATGATCTATGCTTTTACTGAAAATAATTCTCAACAGAGGACAGGCACCACCTTAATAAATACACATTTTTTTTATAACATGTTTCATACACTTTTCAATCACAGAATTTCAAGACCTTTTCAGGACATTTTTGCAACAGTATGCATTGAATTTGTTACAGTTTACTGAAGGCAATAAATAAATAAACCTGTATCTATACTGATCTGACAATTCAATTAACACTGGAGAAAAATACTGAAAAAAAAAAAAAAAAATAGCTTTTTATCTTTGCTTCCTAAGATCTACTTCTGCATTTTGGGAGGCATTTCTTCTTATCACAGGGCTAGTTTCCAAATTCTGCTAAATATTATGTCGCCCATACAGATCTGATTGCAAAACAGCTGTAACAAGTATTATCCACTGCAGTTTGTTGAATTGACATGCAAATCCTATTCTAGCAATGAAGAAATCCATGGCTACCCCTGTGCTTAAAACATTTATTAGCACAGAATAAACATTTCGTAGGATTTAACTAGTGATTATTATTTTAGACTAATTTTCAAAGTGAAAACACATCTTCATTTGGTCTTCAATAATGTTTAAATGATGAAGTGCAACACAGCAAATTTCTCAAAAATATGAAAAAGCTCAAATAAAATCTCATGAAAGTTTTTTTTTCTACCATCACTGGTTGGCAAATTATTAAAAAGGCCTCACCCCCCCCCTCTCTCTCACACACACACACACATCACATTTTAAATTATTGAACTCATGTTCGGGGCATCATTCCATCACTTTTTAAATTATGTTAATGAGGAAGTTTCCACCTATTTTCTGTTGTAGGCAGGCCCAGATTTATAAGGGAGCAATTGCCCCCCTTTTCCTCCCTTCACAAAAAAATCTAATAATTGAAAGATTTTATTAAAATAAAAAAATTAAAATAAAAATTGTGACAGTTTTTAACAGTGACCTACATTTTAATTTTTGTTACAATATTGCTATTATATATGAAATTTCGGGGGTGTTTGCTCTGTTGTCATCGACAACATGCAGCTTACAGTGACCATTTACATCACTGTACACTGCACAAAGAAAACATAGTTACTCCTATATTCTCCCCCCCTTCTTTTCAGATGGTGGTATGTCACAGAAATTTCAGCTGTTTACAATGCACCAGTCATTTCTTTACAGACACACTGTTTCAATTATATCAGTTGTGGGACACTATTATATCAGTTCTAATAACATGCAGTAAAATGGCTGTGATCTGTAAATTTGGTGAACTGTCCTTTTTGCTGTGTATTTTATTTTCTGAGTTTGAAAGGCAAGTCCCCAAGATCTAATTCAGCCCTGGTTGTGGGTGGACGATGTCATCACTCTTTCCACGTTATTTTTTCCACGTTGTTTTTTTTTTTTTTTTTTTTTAAACAACGCATAGCGACTGAAAAATTGTATACCGGCACTGCTGGGATCGAACCCCAGAACTCTCGATAACTAGTCGAGTGCGTTCGAATTTACGCTACAGCGCCAACAATTCTCAGCGCAATGCGCGGTTTATCAGTCAGCATCTGACTACACGAATGCGTATTGATGGTCTCAGCAACTGAGATGTCGTCATCTGGTGGCATTTAACGCAACAGCTATTTTAATTGTAGCTGATAAATTCAAAGGGCGATAGAAATGGTTAATATATATAAAATACGTGGAGATAATGTAAATGGACGTGTCATCACTCTTTCCACGTTATTTTTTCCAAGTTTTTTTTTTTTTTTTTTAAACAACGCATAGCGACTGAAAAATTGTATTCCGGCACTGCTGGGATCGAACCCCAGAACTCTCGATAACTAGTCGAGTGCGTTTGATAAACCGCGCATTGCGCTGAGAATTGTTGGCGCTGCAGCGTAAATTCGAACGCACTCGACTAGTTATCGAGAGTTCTGGGGTTCGATCCCAGCAGTGTCGGGATACAATTTTTCAGTCGCTATGCGTTGTTAAAAAAAAAAAAAAAACGTGGAAAAAATAACGTGGAAAGAGTGATGACATCGTCCATTTACATTATCTCCACGTATTTGATATATATTAACCTGGTTGTGGGTTATTTTGTTTCATGCTCCACTGGTAAAATTGAAAAAATTATATTTGTAAAAAAAATCACAAACTGCTAATAAACAATATCTCCCCATTTTCAAAAAAGAAAAAAAAAGGGGAAAATAAAAAGCTTCATATTGATGGTGCATATGACCAGTTTAACCCTTTAATGACCACATACAGCCCAAAACACACGCCTGTACACAAAGCCCATGGCTACAAAGTCGTAGCCAGGGGAGGGCCAGGATGGGCAGCACCTGAACTGTGCTTTCTTTTTCCCGTCCTAGCGACTCACACTACAGTCCAGCGCCCGACCTCTTTTATAGAGATTAACGTTTTATGTAGAGGATTTTAAGAAGGGAGTGTCAGACTCCAGGTCTTAAACAACCCTTGGAAAAAGGAAGCTAGGAGATTTGGGCTAAATTGCTGGACAGGAAAGTCAAACGGAAGCGAGGTAGAAAGGTAGGGGGCCGCCTCGGTAGTGCAGTGGTCTAAGCGCTGGCTTATGACCGTTTGTCCGAGATGGGTCCGGGTTCGAATCCCAGTGAGACATGGATGTTCTGTTTGTCTTAAGGTACTGGCTCTCTCCCTTTCCTGGAACCAGTGACATTAAATTTGGGGCAGGGGACTGCTTATAGCCCATCGAGTTGCTCACGGTGGTCGTTAAACCTCCAATCAAAAAAAAAAAAAAAAAAAAAAAAAAAGAAATACGTAAAGGGGGAAAGATGTCTTTATTTATAATGGGGCCAGTACTCGGGGTCCGATGGCTCAACATACCCATCTGATGCACTGCGAATATTTAGTGGTTCGAACGTTTGCACCTGCCTGAGATTGATCTTGACACTTTTCCGTGGCAGTCCCGAACGTTGACCACATGACCTTCTGCAGCCCACCTCTTTTATATCTTTTGCCCAGCCTCTTTATATTCTTTGCCCGACCTCAATCATCAGCCACCCTACCAACTTCTCTGTCTGGCTACAGGCCTGCATGGCTATGCAAAGCACACGCCTCGAGTGAGTAGAATTCCTACCACCACATGTTCTTTGAATTTGCACAGCATCTGTGGGAATAGCAGAAGTCACCATCAGTCACCATTGTTGTCACTAAACAAAGAAGTGAACCAATAGTTGACTTCCCTTGGGGCAACATTACTGGCTCTCATGATGTCACATCTCTTCTCAGTGGCAGAATAGAGTGATTGTCTCTGGCAAATGTATGGTCACTACAAAGCTTACAGATCGGAAGTTTTGTGTGGTAACCCAATGCTAATCTTTCTTTTGTTAACCTGTAAAGAGAGGAACAGAAATTCGAAAAGAAGCCCCAGACAGTTTCAGGCATTATGGTAATCTGGGAACCACATGATTTTTGGGTTCTGGTTGTTAAAGGGTTAACACTATGTTGACTTTTGAAAGTACACTGCTCAAAAAGATTTAAATATATATTGTGATGACAGCATGAAGTGATAGCAAAATTGACAGGCTGCAAGTATGTGATGAAAGGTCAACATCTGAACAGAACATGTCAATAATAAGAAGGGGATCAGAACATGAAAATCAGCAGAACTGATGCATTTTTCACTTTACCTTAGTGCAAAGCAAACTGGCTGTAAGTATTACACTTGCAGAGTCATTCTCATTCAGTAAGAAGTTGTATCTGCAGGCGAGATTCAGCTAAAGAACGTCTCAGCAACGCAATCGACAACTGCAATGTGAAGGATGAAATCTAGCCAGACTAAAGGTGGGCCTAACAGTGATTTTGTCGCAGTGACAATAGTAATACTTCCACGGAAAGAACTCCTGACTTTAAACGGTAGCAAAATCAACATTTCTACAGCAGAGTTCAACATTTTTTAACTCACTGACTCGTAATGCAGTTAAACTGCAATGCCTGTTTACTGGGACCATATGATGATGCATATCCACACAGATCACATGCATTTGGCTCCACCAAAGATGATCATATACCAAGTGACCAATGTTGTACATTTACCTCACCACATCACCAGAGAGCCCACAAAGAGTATGGTGAATAGTGTAGCAGTTGGGACCACGAGCACTGGTGCTCCATTCTTTTCACGGTGGAGTCTGTTGTATTATAAATGTTTATATTTCTATTTATATGTGACGTTCAATAAAAAATTTAAATAAAGCTTATCCTAATATCTCTTTGAATGATGATACTGAATAAAGTTGACTCACCTTGAATAAGGTAATCCAAAACACTGCATAAACATTTTATCACTGGTGAATTATATCTACATTAGGAACACATTTACACCCCTGAAAGGAGAAGATATTTCTTGAGTATAACATTAAGCCAATACAGCACATGAACATGGCTTGCGAGTAAGACAGCAGAACTGAGAGTGAGCGATCATTCTCAACAGGTGGCCGAGACCTGATTATATGAGTCGGTAGCAGATCCAGGATTTTCGTGAGGGGGACGGGGCGTGAGTGTCGGGAATAACCGGGGGACCTTTCTGATATTTTCCCTCAAAATGAAAAAGTGTTCTTGGAATGTCTAAAAATTCTTCCAATTAATTAACGAAAATAATTTACTTTTAAGTAATACTTTCTTTCACAAAAAATATTCACTTTGTTATTAAATCCTAACAAATCGAAGCTTTTCCTTGGTTCCTGAGGGGAGGGGAAGGGGTCCCCCTCTGGATCCACCTCTGGTGGCAAGACTTAATGCAGTCCAGAGTCTGAAATAATGAAATAATTAACAACTTTTTCTTTCATGTTACAACAATGTGTGTGAATGCTGTCAGATGAACTTATGGTTTATTTTCCAACAGAGTTGTGGTTCAGTCTGCATTTTGGTAACTGTTTTATCCTTCTTTGGGATAAATGAGGAACACAGAATAATCCAGCCTTCATGCAGGAAAGAGATGCCTTTGGTGGTGGTGAAATCTTCATGTGGAAGGGCATCGTCACACAAATCTCTACATCGTCCAGAAGAATGGACCTTTGACAGTAGTCAGATATCAAGATGAGATCCTGTGACCTATAATTGAGACCTACGTCACAGCAGCTTGGGATATGTTCCACTTCTTGGGTGATAATGGGCAGTGATGTAGTGCCTTAGCGGTGTACTTTCTGAAACGCTCCACTTTATGGGTGATAATACCCAATGACATTGTTCTAAATGAAAACATGCCTTAAGAGTGAATGAAATACATTGCACTGCATGGGTAATAATGGCCAGTGATGTGTTAATAAGCAAAATCTGCAAAATGGTGATACTGTTAATGAGTAAAATCTGAAAATCTGGAAGACTAAACATGATTTGTCCCCCTTTTTTTTATTTACATGTTCTTTTACATATATATTTTTTATACATGAAAGGCAATGCAACAATTACACACATGCAATTTTACACAGTTGCATCACTTTCAGATAAAATAGAAAAGGAACAAAAACAGAATAGAAACAAAATGATATTTTGTTCTCAATCCATTGTTATGAGGATACCGGTTACACTGTAAAAACTATAACCAAGTGCACATTTTACTCTGAGCATATTCAGTTCAAAATAGTGAAATGGGGACATATACCAAAAATAGACATTAAATAGACATTAAATAAACAACTGACTTACATGAAATGTCTTAGGTATCAAGATGCTCACAGTGGGATTAACTCAAAGCTCAATAATATGTGGAAAAAAAGAAACTAAAGTACAGAGAGAAACAGAGAGAACACTGCAGCACTACTCAAATAAAATAAAATTACCAAAATAAAACTTATGTATATATACATTACAGCTACATCTATGAAGTTCTTTTTAAATTTCTAAGAGCTCAAAAAAAAAAAAAAAAAAAATTAAGCAGTTTATATGAAAAATATTTGCAATATAAAAACACATTTCTTATTAACTGAATAATTTCAGAAGCACTTCATATACTTATGCTATCATTAAGAAGATATTTCTGTACCAAAACAATAAACAGTTTTTGACATAATATTCTCATTTACTTGTTTGTTTGATGCTATGATTTGTTTCCAACAGTCACTAAAACTGGAATAAAATATCATTTATATAGTTAACACACACACAAAATGATTTATAGTAGTATATTTATGACACTGCAATTCAAAACAAAATAGGTAAGTTCTTAAAACTTTTTTTCTCTTTTGTATTGAAATTTTACAATCTGTAAAGCTATGAGAAAAATGACAAATAAGAAAACTCTGACACCACACAAGTTCCTTAGAATGCAGGAGATTATTTTTAAAGACTTTCAGAAAAGTCTTTAAAACCAAAACTACATATGGTTGATAAACATGTAAGACGTGGTTGCAGTAAACCATTTTCAAATTAAAAATACATCACTTGGAAAGAAATAATAATAAAGGTTATATATAAAATAATAATATTACAATTTATGATCTTTACTATACACATTAAGTAAAATCCTACAAAATATAGGACTTCTGCTGTACATGGAAGTTGTGTTCCAGAAAATTTCTGGATGAATACCAAAAATATGAATATTAACACTTATTACTATATACAGCATGAGATAGATTTATTGAAAGTGCAACATTTTGATATTTCAAAATTAAATTCATCATTAATACACATACTTTTACACATTAAGACAGTACATAACAAAATATACACAAAAGAAATAACATCATTAAAACAATATCTTAATACATTTTAACTGTAAATAAAATTGAATCTTCACAGCCATTGCTGGCAGGGCAGTTTTTCAGCAATTGAGTTGTTTACATTATATTATTCATATTACAGGAGGGCCAAACAAAAGCCAGCAACTCAAGTCATTTGAAACAAAGCATAAAATAAAATGAAAAGTAATTGATTCAGAAGTTGGGAGAGTGAATTATTATTATTATTATCATTTTTATTGGAGGTTTAATGACCACCGTGAGCAACTCAATGGGCTATAAGCAGTTGCCTGTCTCCTACTGGTTCCAGGAAAGGGAGAGAGCCAGTGCTGTAAGGTGGTGGTGAAATCTTCATGTGGAAGGGCATTGTCACACAAATCTCTACATCGTCCAGAAGAATGGACCTTTGACAGTAGTCAGATATCAAGATGAGATCCTGTGACCTATAATTGAGACCTACGTCACAGCAGCTTGGGATATGTTCCACTTCTTGGGTGATAATGGGCAGTGATGTAGTGCCTTAGCGGTGTACTTTCTGAAACGCTCCACTTTATGGGTGATAATACCCAATGACATTGTTCTAAATGAAAACATGCCTTAAGAGTGAATGAAATACATTGCACTGCATGGGTAATAATGGCCAGTGATGTGTTAATAAGTAAAATCTGCAAAATGGTGATACTGTTAATGAGTAAAATCTGAAAATCTGGAAGACTAAACATGATTTGTCCCCCCTTTTTTTTATTTACATGTTCTTTTACATATATATTTTTTTTACATGAAAGGCAATGCAACAATTACACACATGCAATTTTACACAGTTGCATCACTTTCAGAAAAATAGAAAAGGAACAAAAAAGGAATAGAAACAAAATGATATTTTGTTCTCAATCCATTGTTATGAGGATACCGGTTACACTGTAAAAACTATAACCAAGTGCACATTTTACTCTGAGCATATTCAGTTCAAAATAGTGAAATGGGGACATATACCGAAAATAGACATTAAATAAACAACTGACTTACATGAAATGTCTTAGGTATCAAGATGCTCACAGTGGGATTAACTCAAAGCTCAATAATATGTGGAAAAAAGAAACTAAAGTACAGAGAGAAACAGAGAGAACACTGCAGCACTACTCAAATAAAATAAAATTACCAAAATAAAACTTATGTATATATACATTACAGCACATCTATGAAGTTCTTTTTAAATTTCTAAGAGCTCAAAAAAAAAAAAAAAAAAATTAAGCAGTTTATATGAAAAATATTTGCAATATAAAAACACATTTCTTATTAACTGAATAATTTCAGAAGCACTTCATATACTTATGCTATCATTAAGAAGATATTTCTGTACCAAAACAATAAACAGTTTTTGACATAATTTTCTCATTTACTTGTTTGTTTGATGCTATGATTTGTTTCCAACAGTCACTAAAACTGGAATAAAATATCATTTATATAGTTAACACACACACAAAATGATTTATAGTAGTATATTTATGACACTGCAATTCAAAACAAAATAGGTAAGTTCTTAAAACTTTTTTTCTTTTTTGTATTGAAATTTTACAATCTGTAAAGCTATGAGAAAAATGACAAATAAGAAAACTCTGACACCACACAAGTTCCTTAGAATGCAGGAGATTATTTTTAAAGACTTTCAGAAAAGTCTTTAAAACCAAAACTACATATGGTTGATAAACATGTAAGACGTGGTTGCAGTAAACCATTTTCAAATTAAAAATACATCACTTGGAAAGAAATAATAATAAAGGTTATATATAAAATAATAATATTACAATTTATGATCTTTACTATACACATTAAGTAAAATCCTACAAAATATAGGACTTCTGCTGTACATGGAAGTTGTGTTCCAGAAAATTTCTGGATGAATACCAAAAATATGAATATTAACACTTATTACTATATACAGCATGAGATAGATTTATTGAAAGTGCAACATTTTGATATTTCAAAATTAAATTCATCATTAATACACATACTTTTACACATTAAGACAGTACATAACAAAATATACACAAAAGAAATAACATCATTAAAACAATATCTTAATACATTTTAACTGTAAATAAAATTGAATCTTCACAGCCATTGCTGGCAGGGCAGTTTTTCAGCAATTGAGTTGTTTACATTATATTATTCATATTACAGGAGGGCCAAACAAAAGCCAGCAACTCAAGTCATTTGAAACAAAGCATAAAATAAAATGATAAGTAATTGATTCAGAAGTTGGGAGAGTGAATTATTATTATTATTATTATCATTTTTATTGGAGGTTTAATGACCACCGTGAGCAACTCAATGGGCAATAAGCAGTTGCCTGTCTCCTATTGGTTCCAGGAAAGGGAGAGAGCCAGTGATGTAAGACAAGCACAACATCCATGCCTCACCAGGATTTGAACCTGGACCCTTCACAGACGAATGGTCTAAGCACTACCACTGTGCCGCCGGGGCAGCTAGTGAATTATTTACAATTGACATGACATATATAAGCATTATTGTTAATTCTACATTAAGATAGGACTAAGAACTCATAATGTCACAGTTACCCTGGTCCTTATTCACTGCAGTGAAAGAGGTGCAGGTTTCTAGTAACTCTGCAGGGAAAGTGTAGTGGGAAAATAATGAAAAATCTATGAATTAGATAATAGAAGTAGTAATAATGGCTGTTGATTAGCATAAACTCAAAAGCAGAATTAGTTTGACTTTGTTTAGAAGACATCAGTTATTAATACTAATTTTTAACAGAAAAAAGTAAACTTCTAGGTAAAGGTTTAAAAAAATTGAATAAACGACTCATTAAGAAAAACTATTACATCCAAAAGAGGTAAGTTATTAACCAGCCAACAAAATAAACATCTGAGATAATGTACAAGTACTGGATTGGGGAAAAACATTGAATAAAAGACTCATTAAGGAAAACTATTACATCCAAAAGAGGTAAGTTATTAACCAGCCAACAAAATAAACATCTAGGATAACGTACAAGTACTGAATTGAATAAAAATACTCATTAAGGAAAGCTATTACATCCAAAAGAGGGAAACTATTGACCAGTCAACAAAACCAATCAGTTACATCTTCAACACATGGATCAATCACCAATGGAGACACACAAAAAAAAAAAAAAAAAAAAAAAAAAAAAATCACAGTAAAACTTTCACACCCATAATTTCTTAGATAATGAAAATGGCAACAGACAGGATTTATAGGAATCTGGCAACTAAAATGGACACAGTTAAAAAACCTTCTGGACAAATAACACCAGTAAAGCATTGATAACGTGATCTGGAAGGCATCAAGGGGCACGAAATGTCTGCACATAAAAACAAACAAACAAAAACCAGTCCAGAGATAAGGAATAATTTAAGGCAAGTACAAATGCCATTACTTACACAAAGGTGTGTGTGTATTTCTTCAGAAAACTTTAAAATTGGAGAGAGAATCGAACCCACACCACCTGATTTTCGTTCAAGCATGAAAATGCTACACCACACAAGAAAAGGAAGTCTCAAGCAACTGAAGCTAAGCAGATGTTCTCTGAAGCACAGGAACTTGTGACCAACATCTGTACTGGAATAAGAAATGGCCATTCGTGCTATGAGCAAGCATAGGATTGCTTCAACTAGCACAAATCGGAATGGTATTCATATTTCTAAGCTGCATCTGCTCAGGTTTAGTTACTTGGGACTTCAGTGTCCTGGAAATCAGGAGATATGGGTTCTGTTCTGTTCCAGGGCAATGCAATTTTAAAGTTTTCTGAAGGGTTGGATATATGGAAAATGGTGAAAATATGGCACCTTTGAGATGATAATGACATTTATGAGACTTTTGATGTTAAATGAGTAAATTCACTCAGCATGATACTCATATAATAAAGACTCAGTTCATCCACACCATTGCAAATGATTTTAGGTACAAAACCAATGATGTTAAATTGTTGCCAGGATTTTTGATGCTGACTTATGACATGTACTAGAGTGTCCAAGAAGTCTGCAGAAAGTTTGATGCAGATAAAATACTGATGATAAACATTGTTCATCCCTCAAAGTACTGTGCAATTTGAAAAAATAAATAAATACATACAAGGACAAGGCATAAAGTAACTATCAGTGGCATAACTAGCACAACATGCCCCCCCCCACAAGATTTACTTCAGAACCCCTAAGCACAGTCCCAGGATTTCGAACACAAGAGAGGACGTGTATTTCGCTGGGGGGGGGGGGGGCAGGCGGTTGAGGAGAATGTCTGGTAAAGTAAAAGTACATAGTGCAAGGTTATCAATCAGGATTAGCACCTTACTCAGACTGATGCATGATCAGCATGAATATACATTTTATAGCAAGAAACGAATTTGGTAAAATATACTTTAATGATTAAGGTCAATAACTATAAGACTTCATAACCACCCATTTTACTTTCACTTGTTTCTAAAGTGCTTTAGTTCATGTGAAATGTCTGCCTCTAAATTTTGAACAGTTGACATGCTAAACAAATCATCATTCTTTTAATCAGAAACGGCACTTGGGTTTAATTGATTCTGGGCAAAAAGAGCTGGTCGAGCTTTGGAAGTTTCTTCATGTGCTCTTTTTCTTTTTGGCGATACTATGCTCCACTTGGACGCTGTTGTGACATTTTGTAAATGGATGCCGTTCGCTTGTATGTTAAAGTTTCCACACAGTAAATGAGATAGACATACTTACTATAAAGAAGAACTAAGAGCAAAGCAATGTGTAATTGCTTCATCCAAGACTAAAATACAGTAAATCATTTGAAGAAATCACCCTCTTTTACATGCAGATCTGCAGCTGCTGTCAATAATTGTTGGCGCCTGTCATGTACGTAATCTTAGGTGACCGATTCCTTTTTTGATCCCCCACGGGGAATCCCAATGTGGTCTCGTACTTTTCCTGAGAGGGTGATTGGAGAGGGATCGTATTGCTTACAATTCATTGGAGAATGATGGTATTACAACCCATTGCAGAGCGATCATATTACAACCCGGAGCCCAAGGGCCAAATAGCTTCAATCTGTAAGGCATCCAGTGTTTTAAAAGTGAAACTTGGCATTCCTTTACACAAAGCTATATATGTATTAAAGGAAAATAGGAATTTTTGGATTAATTATTTGTATTTTTTCGTATGCGTTCGGATTTTTTCATAAAACCATTACTGGCAGCTGCAGTACGCCCCTTCGTTACATGTGCCTCCACGCAGCTGCGGGGAGGCAGGGGTGGCAGTTACGCCACTGGTAACTATATTATTTAGGACAAGAGTAAAGAACAGGGGTGGGGAACTTGTGGCTTCCTAGGCCATTAAATGTGGCCTTTTCAGTGAATCCAAATTTTGCAGAACAAATAAATTTATTTTTATTGATATGTTTTTGTTTGTCTTTTATTTTTATCTTAACTTTAAAATGACTGTATTTAAAATATCAAACATTAAAGGAAGATTCATCCAAATAATGCTCCCCAACAGACGGCCCCAATTAAAACATCAGTAAGTCATATGGGCTATTTTGACACCAACTACACTCATGATTTCGTCCTGTTGCTCCTAAAGAACTACAGATGGAATTGATTGAACTCCCAGAACATGACATATGTTGAAGATCATTTTGTTTCCAATACTTCACTTAATGTTGAAGATCATTTTGGTTCGAATACCTCACTTAATGATAATAGGCTACATGCATATATTTGACTTAAATATGTTGAAGATCATTTGGTTCTTAAAATATGTTGAAGATCATTTGGTTCTTAAAATATGTTGAAGATCTTTTGGTTCTTAAAATATGTTGAAGATCATTTTGGTTCCAATACTTCACTTAATGATAATAGGCTACCTGAATATATTTGACTTCAAGTGTATTCTGCCAAAAATACTTAAATATCTGACTCCCAAAAAAGGCTATCAGTTCCCACTCTCTGTCACTACGACTCTTTTTAACAGTTTTTAATTTTTATGAATATCAGTTTGCCAGACCCCAGTACACAATACTAACTATAATACATTAAATTATTTCATAAAGAAAATACGGTTGTGAAAAATACATAGTTCATTTTAATTCTAACTCGCAGTGATATGGTATAATAAGTTTTAGGGTATTTCAACCTTGAGCTTCTGCTTAAAAAAATTTCAAATCAAATTATATTTTCTAATTAAAAAATAACAATTATTCTTTTTAAAATATGACTAAACGGTACAATTAATGATTTCATCACTAAAAGCTAACCACAAGAGGCCAAAATGTTCTTAGTTATCATCTATTTCTGCATTGATGCTAAATTGGAATAGCTTAAATAAGTCAGAATTTCAGTTAAGTTTCCTCAATTCTTAAAACATATTTCAACACCAAAACAGTGTTGTCACATACCAATAGCAAGTACACATGGACTCTCACTGACTTAACAACCATGATACGATCAGTAACACTCATGACTGGCCAATACAACATGCATGCACTGCATTCCCAGCCATGATCAATGTGAACGCACACAGACCATTGTCTTTTGCCAGGCACATATCCAGGAGGGATATGGAGGTCCTGACCCCTCCCTCCCAAAAAATGTTTAAATATGCATTATATATATAGATAGTTTTTTATAGTAGCATAATAAGAAAACCAATGCATTTAAACATGAGCTTTTGCAAATTATTAAATTGATCATGAAAGAATTGTCATCTTCAAAATTTGTATTAAATTGATGTAAATATTTATGGCTTGATGTAGAGTTCTGCACTGACTGGGCTGGGTCCTGTAACAAAGAAAGTGAAGCATGATGAACTGGGGTGGAAGATGAAAAGTAGTTAATGGGCCAGCTTTTAAACTATGTTATGCTCTGAGCAATCAGCATTGCATTTCTGCTTAGTTGTTCTACATTTTATAACAGAAAACGTCCAGAAAGAGGGAACTTTTACTATTGAAAGCAAGAAGTCATTTTGTAAAATTTTAAACCACTCTTAAAAGGTGTGAAGAAATAGCTCTTTTTTTCCCTGGGTGTTCATGGAATTGGGAAAATGTGTTACACACCCACATGCATGTATGTGTGTGTGTGTGTGTGTGTAAAATTGTAGACTGGATACCAATGGACAAGAACAGACCCAGAAGAAGACCAAGTGGGAGATGGGTTGGATGAAATTCAAAAGCATGCTGGAGTGACATGGATAAAACTGGCTCAAGACAGACCATTGTGAAAGAAACTTGGGGAGACCTTGATCCAGCAATGGATTGATAATGGTAGACGATGATCAATCAGGGACATTGCTAGACTTTGAAATCAGGATGGGCGAGCATTATTTTTGGCAGAGCAAGCTTCATGGTATTTTTTTTTTTTTTTTTATGAAACACTGAAAGGACGAATTTTTAGTGTGTGTGTGTGTGTGTGTGTGTGATTGTAATCATTGGCACAAATATGCCGTATTTGCACAGTTTCCATGTAGCCACTCTTTCAGAAAACTTGAAAATTACATTGCCCTGGAGCGGGAATCGAACCCACATCTCTGATTTCTATTTGAGCATGTAGCAGGTTCGATTCCCGCTCTAACGCAACGTAATTTTCAAATTTTCTGAAGGAGTAGCTAGCTACATGGAAACAGTGAAAATACTGCATATTTGTGCCAACAATTACATTTGTATTGCCTTCCATGTATTTGTGAAGAATTATTTCTTCAAGGAAATTCGTTTCCCACTTATGCATGATGATCTTTTTTTATTTTTTTTATTGAAGTTTTAATGACCACTGTGAGCAACTCAATGGGCTATAAGCAGTCGCCTGTTCCTAATTTAAGGTCACTAGTTCCAGGGAAGGGAGAGAGCCTGTGCCGTAAGGTAAACATAACATCCATGCCTCACCGGGATTCAAACCCGGACCATTCTGAGATGTATGGTCATAAGCCAGCACTCAGACCTCTGCACCAATGCTTTTCACTACCAGCTACAAAATAATTCATGCAATCCCCGCCCCCTGCACCTGTACAGACACACATACACGAATCTGACTAGTTATGCATCTGGTGTAAAATACAAGTGTTGGTAGACTGTTGCCTTCAACTTTTTGCTTGCTCTGAATACATTGTCTGAAATTTCTTTTCAAAATTTTGCATTTTTGCTTATGAAAATAGTACCGTACTTGAACCATTTTTTAAAAAGAATATGCCATTTTTATTTATCTAAATAACATCTTAACATCATGCCATGCGGACACAATACCACCCCCACCTTAACTACCTTCCTTCAAGTTAGCGACTTTGCCTTGCACTCCTCTACTACAAGCAGTCGTCAGCCACTTTCTGCCCTTTCACTGTCCCGGGGCAGTCTTGAACACTAGTGCAGCTATAGACTCCACTTTCTGTGTTGGAATTCCTTATTTTGTAAAGAAAACAAACAGAGCAATTAGTAGTGACCCCCTCGGTGAATTCCTGTCCACCCTCCTCATTGGCCCCCGGGCCATACAAACATGAAAAAAAGGCTTAAACTAAGGAATTGGAAGAATGGAGAACTGAATTTTCAAGGCTCTGCAGATGCTATTTTGATAACTTTCTATGGAGAAGTAAACAATGCACTTCCTAGAGGAAAATACATAGGGCTACATAAAATAAAATACAAGACTTATTACTTGGCTAAGTCCAGATTATGTTTTAAAGTTAAATATACTGAAAAATAGCACATTTTGAAACTGGGTGGGCAACAGGGCCGGCAAGACAAATTCAGCCCACCCTCACACCCCTTTGCAACATCCCTGTCACACACACACACACGATTTTTCTGGACCCCCTCCCCTCTCCCAACAGAAATCCTGGATACGTGCTTGTCCTTTGCTTATGTTTCCTATCTGGATACAATGATGCTCTATGTTTGGGTTCATTATTCACAATTACACATTTGCTTTATTGTGAATCCTTCTGTGTTTTCTGGTGCACAGTATGGCAAATGACAAGAAAAGTGATAATGTGGTGATGAAACAAAGAGAAAGGCAACAAATTTAGAAATAAAATAACAATAAAAAACATTGTGAAAGTCACAAAATGACACATAAGGCACAAAGAATGAATTAAGAGTCACAATAATAATCTCAAATAGATACCTTCCAAGAAAGGGATAAATTGTTGGTGTTTAAGGTTTTTGTTTGTCATGCAGCAAAAAAAAAAAAAAACCCAGCCAATTCCAAAAAGAATGGAAATGGGCAGTAGCAAGGGCGTATTTAGGGAGAAGGGCCTTGACCTTCCCAAAAGTGTTTTATTTATTTCTTAAAATGTGACTTACATTAGAAAAAATGCATTAATTTAATACAAATGCATTAATTTAATACAAATGCATCAACTTACAGTAGAAAATAATGCTTTAACCTTTTCCTTCTATTTTTCATTAACTTTTATTTTGTCCTGATGGATTTCAAAAACTTCCATTTTCAGTTGCGCCCCCCCCCCAATTTTTTTTCTATAAACGCCCCTGGGCAGTAGATACTGTAGATAAAATACACATATACAGTATTAGAGACTTACAACTTAGTTACACTTGTCATAAGTCACAGAGGGTTTGCAATAGCAATGGACAAACTTCATTATGATCAAAACTAGTGTTCACTGTAGGGAGGAGGAGCTCTCATGTTGGTAGGCATTGCTCTTCTTTGATCCAAGGTTTCATCAACACTGTGAAAAACTGGAGGATTTGATGCATATCTGGAATAATTCTGATGAACTTCTCCTCCAATGCATGGTTGATACTCGTCAGAGTAGGAGACAGCACTGGAATACACAGATCTGCTTTGATTTCTGGTTTCAGTGTTTCTATGAGACTCAGATGGAATTGTCTCATAAAAGCTGTTGCTTTGGTGTGCTGAAAGCAATGGCTGTCGTTCGCTTGGATATCTAATGTTACCAGGGCATCTCATTCTGCCCTGAGTGAACTGCTGGCCATGACAATTACATGTGTAGTAAAACCTAGGGCAGCAACAGCTGCATCCATATGGTTTTGGAAAATCTGGACGACCTCTTTGAAGGCAGCACTGCACCAGAACTCCCAAAACTGAAATTCCTACCCACACACAACTTGATATTATTTCTAGAAAAAAAAAAAAAAGAAGTTCAATGTGAAAAAAAAAAAAAAAAAAAAAAGCAAACTGCAAAAATATAAATGCAGGAGAAAAAAACAACTCAGATTTCTTAAATAGCAAAAGGCATGAAAAAGCTGCACACATAAATCAGAAGTAGGTTTCCCAAACCACAGGTGATTTCATGAATATATTCATATGAAAAATGTTCTCTTGACATTTTTTGAGATGTAAGTCCTTTAAGTTTTGTAACATCATTACATTTATTTATTTATTTTGCTGCTATTTCACATTTCTAACAAACCCTGAGCAGAGTGGTGTCAGAACTACAAAAGCTGAAGGGACAGCTGCCCCCGTATTCATCAGCGTGCAGGGGTGAAACATCACATTTGCCCCCTCACTTTCTTCCTTTTAAATTATGTCCATAATTGGTAGTCAGACAAATATTTGGATTTTTTTAATTTCCTACCATCTAAAATTTTTTCTGGTAAAACTAAATATGAATTTCTATTTTAATTATGAACCATCATGAACTCTGAAAATGTTTAATGCCTTTTCAACTCTCCTCACTTCTTCAGTATGAGAATAAAAACAATGTTTTATACAGTATCTCTTTTACAGTTACCAATATGAGAGAGGAAAAAAATACTCAAGTAACACTAACTTTATTAAAAAATAGTTAACCTACAATTCCTGAAAGGTATTGTGCTTTTATAAGATGAGCTGGAACATTTATTTGATTTAAGTATAATAAAATCAGTCTTTCTTTAAAAGAAAGAATAAACATGAAAAAAAATGGAGGTAAGGGATGAAAGAAATGAGATATATCTTTATATGCATGTTGTTTGATGCAAAATGTAAGGGTTCTGGTTCTTGCTATGGTTCTTGTGGAATTCATACTAACACGCATGGCAGCAAACTGCATGCGTCACAATCCATTTTGTGGTTCTAGTGGAATCTATACTAATACTAATGTGGAGATGTCCAAATCAATAAAGTTCAACAGCATTTATGAGTAAAATGTTTTATATTGAAAAACCTTACAGATATACAACTCAAGTTTTATATTAATTTAGATTTTATTGATGCAATCATTTTATCTGTAACATGTTCTAATGATGTCATTAGGTCCTGCTTTACAACAGCACACATTTTACAACCTAACCACAAAGTACATATCGCAATATCATGTCCACTGTTGTCAAAAAATAGTTTTGACGCTCCCTGACTGACCATTAAACAAGGAATTTCTTCGTTTATAAAAACTATACAAGCACCAAGCTATGTAAATGATCCTGTATAAATGCAGTGGTAATATGCTTGCATTTGCATGTATTTGGGTTTAACAAAGAGCTTCCTTGCATAATGCATGGTTTTTCATCAGGAGACTAAATTAGCAATAAAAAAAAAAAGAAAAAAGGTGGAATGGCATTGTAAATTTAACTTTCAAAAACTTACATCTTAAAAAATAACAAGGTGTAAATATTAAAACAATTTATTATATTTTTAGAAATATTAATACATGAGTAACACTTTCACAGACTTATAAAAAGAAAAGGACATCTTTATAAAACATAAAAAATAATGTAATTTGTGTCATATAATCAGCAGATTGTCTGTTAAAAAAAATTCTAAATTCAGGCTTGGCAGATCATATGCCAATTAAAAAAAACTGTTTTTGCAGCACTTTGGTTTTTAAAAAATCCACAATGCAACTGTCGACAAAGGTCATATATTTGAAAAATTATGCAAAACACATCCCAAACATGTTTCCTTATGAGCTTTTTGACAGAAAATACGATGCAATGAAGATCACATATTTTGCACTCAAGGATGATCACATGCAGTTGGAAGCTTAGTGTCACACATTCGTGGGTACTGCATACTACAGAATGTAACCACGGAACTGTGGTAATGCTGAAAAAACTCAAGATTTTTGCCCTTTTGATCCTTTTAAGTAACACAGAAGCACTTAAAAAATGAGAGTTATTTATTTTAATAAGAAGGTCGTTTTTTACCCTATTTCTTTGGACTGCTGGGGGTGAATTGAGATTTTTTTGTAAGCAAATATGATTCATGATAAACATCGCATGTGTGGATCCTAAGGCGTAATGAACAAACTAGCAAAGTGGGTAGGCCTACCACACACACCAACCATGACACAGAAGGAATTCCACCACAAAATTGCACTCAGCAACCTTGCGTGGTATTGTTGCAATCATAGGTTGATTACAAGCTCCCTCTGCTTAGGAATTTTATGCACTCAGGCAATGACATCAGCCATGGTCCTGTGTTGAACCTGGTACTTCTGTGGAGTCTTTACCCCATGCAAAGTTTCATGAATGCAAAATCTTACTGATTGTTGGCATGGATATTTGGGGTGAGGCTTTTTGAAAGATATATGATGAGAACATCACCATGACATCGGAGAGGTATAAGTCATTTCTACAGGAGCATATTCTAGCATCGACACTGTGACCTGTCCTCATACACCATGCATGGATGCATAAGGCCTGGACTGTTTGCCTGTTCATTGAACAGAATGGTTGGGTGGAGCTGCCTCACCCACCATATTCACCAGATATGAGTCCCTGTGACTTTACCTGCTTTTGACCATTTGAAAAGGAAGATATCTGGTACTTGCCACAACACCAAAGCACGATTTGGATTATCAAATCAACATTTTCCACAGACTTAATAACACTGGCATTTTTAGTGGTGTTAATGAATTACACAGTTTGAGAATGTACTATTGATAATGAAGGGAACTATTATTTTTTCTGAAGTATTGTGACAATTGCTTTGCTATTACAGGAATTAAGGTAATTTGAAAGTGTTCACAAACTTCCCAAATGACCTAATATTATTGGTGTTACAAAAGCTTAATAATGGGGGGGGGGGGGGTAATGACCACTGTAAGCAACTTGATAAGCAGTTGCCCATCCTACAGGGTGTCCTAAAAGTTCCTGTACTGACACTTCCTGAATTTATTGTACAAATACATCAAAGTTTAAAGCGTTATGAAATAAATTTATGTACTTACCATTGAAAAGGAATTTGTAGAGGAATTTATAATAAATGCTCAAAATGTCCGGCATTTTCCTGGAGGCATAGCTGAACGTGTTTGCGTATATTTTGAGATACACGTTTCAAGATTGCAGGAGTGACTTCTTGTACCGTTTGTGTAATTGCAGTTTACGACTCATTAATTGAGTGGGGATTATCTGTATACACTTTGTTTTTTAAATACCCCCACAGAAAAAAAGTCAGGGATGCTTAGATCTGGGGAACGAGGTGGCCAAAGATATTTCGTGATGAGGTGATCACTGAAAAATTCTCTAAGCACGCCCATGGTTTCATTACTGGTATGGCACGTTGCACTGCCCTGTTGGAACCAAGAATCCCGTTCATCCAATTCTAACAATGCAACAAATAGCTGGATGAGTTCTCTGTATACAGCGCCATCAACAGTTGATTTGAAAAACAGAAGGTCCATGATTCTTCTACGCGACACAGCACACCACACACAAATTTTCTGGGAGTGCAACAGTTTTTCGTGTAATGAATGGGGATTTGTTGTAGCCCAAATACGGGTGTTTTGTGTGTTTAAAAAATCACTGAGATTAAGCCATGCTTCATCGGAGAAGAAAGTTTTGTCCAAAATGGCAACATTGTTAGGAGTGAATTTCTGTAACCACTGACAGTAATGATGATGCTTCTCATTGTCTGGTGGCTTTAACTCCTGTACGACTTTCACATGGTACGCACATAACTGCAAAGCTTTTACAGCGTTGTGCCTTGATCCACGTGATGCACCCAGTTGCTGCGACAAATGCCCGACAGAATTTTTTGAGGAGATTGCAATATTCGATGTTCAAAGTCATTCACAAAGTCCATTGTCACAACGTTCGGTTGTCCTTTCCTGGGTCTGTCACCCACGGAACCTGTATCACGAAATCGTCGTACGAGTAAGTACAGTGTATCTTTACTTGCTATCGGATCATCAGGATATTTCTGTCACCAGATTCGTGCACACCTTTCGTACAATTTACATTCGAAATAAGCTTCAATAAGAGCAATTCTCTGAGCGTGCACTAAACCCATTTTGCAATAATGAATAAAATGGATGGCACTTCATTTTCCCACAGCTCCACCTTTGAAGCGCCACCTAAAGATGACTCCTGACATCCACTGCTACTGTAACCACGAGGTAAAATCTAGCAAATTAAAACATAACCTTACAATAAATTTTAAAAGTCAGAGTAGAGGAACTTTTAGGACACCCTGCATATTAGGGCCACTGGTTCCAGAGAAAGGAGAGGGACAAATGCAACATCTGTGCTTCACTGGGATTCCAACCTGGACCCATCTTGGGTGAATGATCAGAAATTAGTGCTTAGACCACTGTGCCACCACGATGGCAAACTAAATTTGAACACGGACAACTTTTTCATGCTGGCTGAATGCATTCAGACACAGATTCCTCTATGGCAAGGCTGCGTGACATACTTCCTTTTCACATATATGAAAGCAGCTCAGCTGTATCTGCCATCAGGGAATACACCAGTAGTATTAAAATTACATAAAGTAGACTAGTTTTCTCAGCTTGGACAAATAGTCATAAACCTGCACCTCTGACCACTGGGACAGTGTGAATGAGTTTCTTTGAAAATGTGGTAATGCTATTTTCAGATCCTTTTCAAAAGAAGAAAAAAAAATGCAGAACTGTTGCTACCAACAGGGTTTTTACTGCTGTGTTAGCTGGAATGTTGAGAAAAAAAGGAAAGTATACAGCTAGCAACTAGTAAATGCCTAAGAAAGAAAATTCCTCCAACAATATAGAAATTTTTGCTACTGTGTGTAACTTCTTTGAAGAAATATGGTGGAATGGACTTTAACTATTTACCATGGTCTGACTAAAAAAATCAAGAGAGTATCTTGGTACTCTTTGTAGATAACTTATGCTATGCACCATTCACATGCAAAGATCTTTGTGGGTGTGAAATAAAATGACTGATTCGAGAATATACATTTATTTACATACAACACATTGTATTTATTCACATCATTCACGACCACACCGAGCCACAGTTTAGTACATACTAAGTGGAATTAAATCATAACAACAAATAATAAGGCTTACTCTATTGCAGTACTTAGGTATGTGGATTAATGAATGTTATTATCACAAAACAAATCAAAGATATGTGAGTCATAAAAGTAAATATTTACTAAACAATGGGGCAAGAATAGTAAGACCTTCGACTGTTTAGTTTTTCAAAAGCAATATTTATTATTATTATTACATATTATTCAGATTTAGACGAATGGAAGAAACAACCCTGACACCAATGAAATGTGTCATGGCTATGAAAGTCCATCTGTACATGCACAAGCTAAATTCTGACCTCAAGACTAAAAGAAAAGCTAAATCCCCAGTGCGTTAGTGAAGGGGATTGGAAACTTTTGGTCTAGGATATCTACAGGTTATACCCCATTATGTTATACATCATTTTTAAGCTATCACCAACAACAGGTAATCCCACCTTGGCAGAATTGAGAGGATGCCAAATTTCATTACAGTGCATACTTACTACTGTCAGGAAAGATGCATAGCATCAAAATGAATTTTTGTAATGGCTTTTATCACATTTAGTATCAGCTTCTGATAATTTATACAGATTGCAATGAGATATTATTATGTTCATGTAAAATGTGATGAAATAGAGTCTGGCGATAGTTTAGTAAAATATACCGTTAAGTAACAATGAAATTATCTGTTGCTGCATCACTTCATGGGACAGCATGTGGCACAATCAGATTTCAACAATGATTTTGACAACTTCCATTACCCATTTTCATTACACCAAAATTGTTTACTTGGATTTACATTACCACTGTTGAGAAAGATGCATAGCATTAAAATGCTTTCTTGATCTGAACATGAACACACTGGCAATGATTCCCCACAAAATTTCCCAATAACATCATCTTTTACAATTCCATGAACAAGTGGCAGGAAAGAAAGGTAGAGGAAGGCCAAGGAAATCATGAGAGGACCAGATTCAGGAATGTCTGCATGAGAAAAAGATATTGAGTATGAAGTACAAATGGCCTTGAGTGTGGTGTGTGATGGATGTCAATGAAGATCCAGCTGTGTGTCAAGATCACTGTGGTTGGAGGGGTTAGCTCATCACAGAAAGAACTTACTGACAGCAACAGTGAGTTCTTTCTGTGAGGAGCTAACCTCTGAATATCAGATAACAGCTATCTGTGTGTGTGTGTGTGTGAGTGTGAGAGAGAGAGAGAGACAGTGTGTGTGTGTGTGTGTGTGTGAGAGAGAGAGAGAGAGAGAGAGAGAGAGAGAGAGAGAGAGAGAGAGAGAGAGAGAGACAGAGTGTGTGTGTGTGTGAGAGAGAGAGAGAGAGAGACAGTGTGTGTGTGTGTGTGTGTGAGAGAGAGAGAGAGAGAGAGAGAGAGAGAGAGAGAGAGAGAGAGAGAGAGAGACAGAGTGTGTGTGTGTGTGTGTGTGTGTGTGTGTGTGTGTGTGTGTGTGTGTGTGTGTGTGTGTGTGTAACTCTATGACATATGAAGTAGGAGCCATAAACCAGATGGCAAAAACAATTCTGTAAGATCTGCATCAACCTGTTGGCAAGTTCAGGTGTTTTACAGTATACTGGGTTTAATGCTAAAAGACATGTCAAATTTGGTACACTAGTACAAAATATAATGGATGCCAGTGCCATGCATCAAAATGAAATGGTGAACAAATATGACTGTCATACAAAACCAACCTGAAGAATATGTTTGCACATGAATGCCATTTTGACTGAAAGTACACTTGTATAACACATTTTCATTTTATATTCTCACAGGACTTTGCACTACAATAGTAGTTTTGATGTAGTAAATCCATACATTCTGCAACTAGTGTTGTTTCTAACAAATGAACCAAATTAATAATGATATTTTTTTAATTCTGACATCAATAGCAAAACATTGACGTTTTTTCTTCACATAAAAATGTTTCAATTAATAATTTGTTTATGTTTGTCCTTTAAAATTTAGGTGTAGGTATTGAAATAAACTTTGTTAAAAAGTATCCTGAGACCAGTACTTTGAATGAAAGTTTTTTTGTTTTTTTTATTATTAAGAGCATTTGAACTGACCACAACTGTAGTTTGCAAAACATATGCAAAAAAAAATCCCATGGTTGTAGTGTTAATACTGCAGTGCCCAGTGCTAATAATCAAGAAATATATGTAGGAGTCCATGAACATGATACAGATGATCCAACAAGTGAATGCACATGAGATGCAATATTGAAATAAATACATAAAGAAAATGAACAAAATGCTGCCATGAAGGGGAAGTTCATCAGGAACCTCAGTCAGGATGTGTAATGAAATACATCCCCACATGCAAGACCAACACACAATTTAGAAAATGGACAACTTCTACTTTACCAAGAGTCAAATGATTCCATTCACTTGTTATTGAGTCCATAAAAATTAAAAGCTGCACATCCAGAGAAATCTTTGATTAATAAATCTCTTTTCTAAAAATCAGTGTGTCAATGGCTGTCAAGAAACTTTCACCACTGACAGATCAGCAGATATTATGTCAGACATATACTTAATGTTTATACTTATTTATTAATATAAATTAATTACATGATGTGTTCTACACAGAGAGCAAAGAAAACATGCATAAAAAATGAATGAAAATCTTTACCATTCTTTTCAAATGGGTACTCATTATCCGCCACAGACAACCCATTACGAAGAGCTCTTTTGACTACATTTATTATTATATATGGCAAAGAACCTCTCAGGTCTTGCTCATAGGAGACGATGGCCACAAATGAACCAACAACAGATGTGGCAATGATGCTTAGCTGAAGGAGGAAACAAAGTATTGTTATTACATAAATTTTCAACAGACATGCAGCAGCATGTGTGTGAAAGTATGAAAATTGTTAATACAGACAAAAATCAAGCAATACGAATCACATTACACTCAGCATAAAACTGGACAAATACTTTTTGAGAATAGGTTTTATTTAGAAGAGACACATTTTGGCACTTAATCAATCCAAAGAGAGCAAAGAAACTCTCCTATTTACACTAATTACCCAAATGCATCATAATTTTGAGTCATACAAGATGAGCACACATATCACTTACTTTGGATGAGAGTTCATTTCCAAAATTTTTGTTCTTAAATTGCAATTACAAGACTAATGCAGTTTCTTTTGTCCATTAAGTTCTTTTATCAAAACAGATGCTTTATGACTCTTGAGAAAGGCCTGTTCTTAGCATTTTACAACAGCTATTTGAAAATGCTGCTCACCAACATTTCACAATACTAATTTGAAAATGATCTCCTCAGCATTTCAAATACCAGTTTGAAACTGCTACTCCGCTGCATTTCACAGTATGAATTCGATCATTCTGCTTTTCGGCATTTCACAACATTAATTTGAAAATGCTAAGCTAAATAGGGGAAAAAAATCATTGCCAAATCCACAAACCTGTCATTAAAAAATTCTGAATTTTCAATGGATGGTGAGTTCTGAAAACAAACCACTTAGAGGTTACTTTTCTGTTCAGCAACCAATTGTCAATGGATCTAATTGATTTAAAAGGTTCATTCGTACAGAATTTGACTTTCTTATAAAGGAAGTTCCTTAAATAAATCTATTGTTTGGAATGCTGTTGAAATCTTTAAAATTTCATTCCTTCCTTTTTTTCCATTAAAATTTCTTCTTTCTTTTCTCTATGAGAAATGCTTTCCATCTTCAAATCTTTCAGAATCTGAATAACACTTTTTTTTCATACATTCGATTTAATTGATTTTCACTGCTTTGGAAAATTCTTAACTACTCCTGCCATTCTAAACTCTTATGACGAGTTCCATTCTCACTCATAACAAGAATTTATAACATTGTACAAATTTATAATAATAAATTATAAGGTTTTATTAGTGATAGATCTGTGAGGAATCAAGAACATACAGACATCAGCTTATGAATCTTTTACAAGAAACTTTATTAAAGAAATTTTCCTTACTTTGAAAAGCCTGGTCAAGAGAACTTATGTGACAGACCATAAAAACAATTATTTCATGGGAGGGTACCAATCTGAGTACTTATTTGTTTCGAATTTCATCTTGCAATTCCTCAAGGAGAAATGCAGACATTTTCAGGTTTGTTTGGGATTTTGAATTTTGAGGGGAGCAATGACCCAAAACTTTTTACTTTTCTTTTTTGAGGGACAGTTAGTTCCATGCCCTCCACTTTCAGTGCCACTACAATGTGCACACACACAAAATGCTTGCTTAAAAAAATATTTTCATTTTTTTGGAAACTTGGACTTTTGGATTTAAAAACCTAAAAATTCCAAGAACATAATCACTCTAGTGATTTTCACAAAATTTATGAATCCACATGTGCACATATTTTTGACATCCACAAAACATTCAAGAAACACTTCTGACACTGTCCAAAGAATTTCAATATAAGGTCTACCAGCGAGATGCAAGTATCAAGTTAATCATGTACTGTTTTCAATAACCTGAATGGCATTTCCAGTATGTGAAACATGGTACAACTGGAGGGAGTGCTAAAACTGGCAGGCACATAATGTGCTACTATCCTCTACAATAAAATGGCAAACAAATTAAATCCATTAATGCATTGGGGATAAAAATTTAAGGACTATTAACTTAAGCACACTTTACATGTACATGCTGGTATATCATTAGTCCTCTATGTGTAAGTCAATTGCTTTGTGATGTTGCTTCCAGCAAAGATGGCATAACTTAAATAAAAGCTCATGTTATAAATTAAGGCATGAAAAAATGTATTGAACAATAGTGTGTCATTTTTAATGAAGCAGCTAGCTGGCTTGCTATGATGAGAAAGATGATAGGACATACGCTTTTTGCCCTAGATGTGGAGAGACCAGGTCCAGCAAGGCTGCTGTATTAAAGAACTTGAGTGAATTACTGTAGATGGTGTGATGCAATGAAGTTGTCTGTGAAGCTGTAGGGTAGTTGAAAAACTTTACTGAAATATTGTAGATGGTGTGATGCAGTGAAGTTGTCTGCAAAACTGTGGGGTAGTTTGCTTAATATTAAAATCGTCCAATCATGTTGCTGGAAAAATATGTTATGTAGAAATGTGTTCAGTGTGCTACTTGAACATAAAGCTTTTACTGTATAATGAACCTGATCTTGTGGAAAGCATGGTGCTGTTATCCTACAGGAACACATGCTACTGAAAAAATTGGAGAGCTCTTTCTGTAGTACTGTAATGCATGTATCAATATATATTGAAATGAAATCCTCAAACTGAAAAAAAGCTTGTCCATCAACATGGTGTAACAGAAAATGGGATTCATTTGACCATCGGACTCTCTTCAGTCTTCTACAGTCCAATGTAAATGATTATGTGCCCACTGCAAGAATTGATGACAGTGAATGGCTGTGAGCATAGGCACATGAATAGGTCTGCTGCTGTGGAGACATATCCAAGAGAGTATGATCAAATGTGAAGGGTCCAATGTGTCCATGTTTGGACACATTGGGCCCTTCACCACAATTGGAATTATGGGTAATATCAGCCACAGTAGCCTTCCTGTTGCTGTAATCGTAAAGTCAGGAATATATATTATACACCATTTTAAAGGAAATTTTATGCTGAATTCAAATATTTCTACAGAATGTCATTACTAGTAATAGAAGTGAAGTTACAAGCAAAAGTACAGCATCTGGTCATAAAAAGTAAAAAAAAAAAAAATAGTGGAATTTGTGAAATTAGTGTACAATGCATTTAATGTAAAATTACTGTTCAGTACATTATTGAAACTTGCAGGACACTTGAAATAACTTACCAACAAGCAAAATACGCTTTAATATTTAATTGGAAAGCCACAGTTTCTTAGTACAAATTGCACCTTCTTGGCATGGAACTAATGAGTTTCTTTACTTATCCATTGGTGGTAACATGGTGCCATACGGCCCTTACAGACTCAATTAATGCTGTTTTACATGTGGGTCCTTGTTGACGGATCATTTACTTCAATCTCACCCACAGATTCTCTATGGGGATTAAAATCCAGTGACTGTGCCAGCCACTGAAGTTTTCTTATAAATTTGTTATTAAACCACTCGTTAACCAACTTTGACCAATGGCATGGCACATTATCATTCTGAAAGATAAAATTCTGCAAACCCATGTATTCTGCAGATGGTAGCAGTTTGAACTCCAAAATATCCGTATATTTCGATCCATTCAATGTGCCATCAACAATGTGCAGACGGCCAACACCACTGGATGAAATACAGGACCATAACATCACCGAACGTGGGTGCTTGATTGTTGGCTGGGTGCAGCATGCCTTATATCTTTCACCAGCCTGACGACGTACATAATTATTTCCATTATTCAGAGATGAGAATGGACAATTTGTGAAAAAGAGGAAACCAATAACTTGCTTTACCCATGTTGATTTTCAACGACTTGAAGAATCTTGGGAGTGACCATCTATGTCTGTCCGAGCAGTCACCATCATGGTTCGCATAACTGAGTATAGAAGAATCAAACAACACTGAAAGCTGAAACACACTAGAACAGAGCTAACAAAAAGATGTCTTATGCCCACATTAACCACTAATCTGATTCATGTGACAGAAAAGGGGCAAGTCAAAAGGTTGAGGGCTTTTTTCAGAGGAGGGGAGGCAGGTGAGTGGGGATTAAAATCCCAGGGAGGAACAAAGCAAGGAAGAGCACCAAGCACAGGGGGCTGAAAGGCGGGGCAACTTCCCTTTTGTTTAGGAATTCTCCCCCACCCCCACCCCCACCCACTTACCCTACCCTGATGAAAAAAAGGGGGTGGGGTGTTGTTCCTGCTCTCCCCTGTTTTCAGAATTTGTCAGCAGTGGGAGTTTAATCCCCTCAGAGGGGGAAAGGAAAGGAACATTGTTACCGCTTGCAAGGAAAAGAAATTATATTTTAACGCCTTTGGGCATGGTAACCAAACAGCATTGGGAAAACGTGAAAAAAAAAACCCCTTCCCAAAAAAAAAACCCCAAAAAATGGGAAGAAACAATTTGTTTGAAAATGCAAAAAAGAAGCGGGAAAATCACGGAAAAGAGGAAGATTAGCATCCCTAATTATTAGTGGAAATAGTAACAATTGTTTCATCACTGAAAATAAAATTTTTCCATTCATCAACAGTCCAATTCTTGTGTGCCTTGACCCAAGCAATTCTTTTGAGCTGTTGTTGTTCAGTAAGGAAAGGTTTTCATGCAGTCAGTCCATTTTCTAGTAGCCTACAACGAACTGTACGTGCAGATGCAATAATGCCTACCTCATTCTCCCACTCATTTCTTAAATCAGAGGCTGTTTTAAACCTTGATTTTAAGGAACAACAAATCAACATGCGATCATCACGTTCAGTATACAGCCTTGGTCGACCTGTTCTTTTTTTTTTTTTTTGTTTCCACACATCCACTTTCTGCAACTCTTTTAATGGTTGCAGAAACTGGAACCATGAAAAGAGTTGCAGAAACTGGATGTGTGTTCTTGGTTCTAGAGAAGAGAACAAATATCACAAAGTCCTGAAAGAAAAAGGATCATCGATTCTCCAAAAATTTAATTTTGAGCTATTCTAAACTTGTGACATGATTTAATCTATCAAATTAACCCTTTCCTCCGGGTTTTTATTTTTATTTTTATTTTCTTGCCAATGAATTGATGGTTTTCCATCATTTCAGGACTCAAAATCTTGCATGACTCACTTTTGCAAGACAGTGGAATGATTAAAGACACATTTAACAGCAATTTTACAACTACTGAATCCAAGTTCATGCAAAGTAATAATTTTTGTCCTGGTTTGAAGAGGCAAGACCAATTTTTGGGTCTTTGACATTCTGAAATTCAAATATCACCAGGAATGCTGCATGAACTTCCGTCAACTGACTACAAGCAACTGCGTTCCAAGTTGGCAAGACGATTCTACATCCTTTTATATCCATACCTGCCAACTTTCAGAAACCGAAATCCGAAATCCGTAAAAAAAAAAAAAAAAAAAAAATTATTCGATATGTTCGATGTCCTTCTGGCAGTCCTTCTGGCAGTATGTCCAGCCCATTGCCATTTCAGGGATTTAACTCTGATCATGATGTCTTCCACTCTCGTCATTTTTCGGATCCACGAGTTCCTCTTCTTATCTCTCCTGGTTATACCAAGCATGCACCTCTCCATGCTTCTTTGAGTTGTCTGCAGCTTTTGTATGTCTCTTTTAGTTAAGGTCCACGTCTCTGCACCATACGTAAGCACTGGAAGGATGCATTGATCAAACACTTTTCTTTTAAGACATAATGGCATATTGCTCTTGAAAATTATGCTGTTTCTTCCAAAAGCTCTCCAGGCAAGTTTTGTACGCCGATTAATTTCTTCATCAATGTGACCCTCACTTGATATCTGCTGTCCAAGATAAACATACGTATCTGTTATCTCCAGTTTTTCTCCATCAATCGATAAATCTTCATTTCTTGTAAAAGCATTGAACATCACTTTTGTCTTCTGAAAGTTCATTTTTAATCCCACTTCTTTACTCTTGTCAGCAAGTTCCTGGATCATACTCTGCAGCTCTGATGGGGTAGTTGCAAAAATGACTATGTCATCAGCAAAACGAAGGTGGGTTAGATAATCTCCATTAATCTTTATCCCTTTGTTTTCCCAGTTCAGTGATTGAAAGACATTTTCCAATGTGGCATTAAAGAGCTTCGGAGCTATGTTGTCACCTTGTCTCACTCCCTTTCCAATTTTTATGTGTGTTGTATTTTCAAACAGCCGAATCTTTGCACTTGCATTTTCATAGATGTTATTAATAATATTAATGTATGCATCTTCAATACCGCAGGATTTCAGAGCCGTGGTAACTGCTGATGTTTTCACCGAATCAAAGGCTTTTTCATAATCGATAAAAGCCATGCACAATGTGGATGAAATTCGTAAATATGCGGGAGTGACATGGAGGAGACTGGCACAAGACAGACCGTTGTGGAGGAAACTTGGGGAGACCTTCGTCCAGCAGTGGATTGATAATGGTTGACAATGATGATGATGATGATGATGTTCGATGAAATTTTTAATCGATATATTCAATGAAATTCCTTGGACATTACTTTTCGCGCATATTGATTAAATGTACTGAACATCTCGATTAAAAAACGATGTTACCTTTGAAACCAGTATCAACTTTTAATTGATATTATTACAGATGTTTGAATTTATCGTCACGTTTTTTTCGCTTAAAATAGAATCTATACATAATTTCTCATTACTATGATATAATTATGATCTATAAAGAGATAAAAATTTATTTTTATGGGGGTTTGCATCTCAAGGGAAGGTTGTTCCACCCTTTGACCCGAAATCCAATAGGATCATATCCCACGCCGTCACGGAACAAACTAAAATGTTTTCAAAAACGAACCATTTTCATGCTAAGATTATCTTACGGAGAGGCGGACAATGAGACAATCAAATGAAATAAATGAGTGACTGAGGGACACTAATTGGTAAATTATGCTCAACTAAAAACGAAGTGAATAAACACTTTGCACGAATCGCATCCAGTTCATTATAACTTTTAACAAAGGAAGTTAATTTCATATTTTTTTTTTCACGCAGCCAACGTTAGATTTATGCTTGGCGCTATATGATTAGTAATATCATTCCTTTCACCACGCGAAACGCTGAAATTACATCGACACGTAGAGCAAAATGCATATTTTTCATTTTTTGAAGATTTTACAATACACAGGAAACTCCGCAGAATATGCATTTTTATATTGCTGCTCATAGCGAATCACTAATACTAAATTTATTGACACTTGAACAAAAAATGCAAGTAAAACTGCTATAGTAAAACAGTAACAGTTTAAAAAGAGATGCAATTTGCAGAGGAAAAAATAGTACCGCAACATATTAATTTGGTTGAATCAAGGCAAAATATTTTTACGCACGTTATCGAGAGACGAACAAAGCACGGTTGGAAAATATACAAACTTACTAACGGACGAGCAAAATAAACCATTGCTGGAGAAGCACTGGCTCGAATGAACATTGGACTTACTTTTTTCTTTTAACTTCCTAGTAGCATTCTTCCGTTAGGTCAAATTTATTACCACAGAGGAAGTTGCGAAACCATGACCCAATGCATTTTTAATTTCACAAAACTGACAGTTTTTGCTTCATTTCGTCATGTTGGGTATCGATCTAGGCTTAAAAATTACACAGATTTAAAATCCGTTTGAATTTTTTTCTACGATAACTACGTTCTGAGATCGCATTTCGAACTAGGAGCAGTAAAGACACCTGCTCCCAAGTGTGCGCTACAATGCAGGTCAAACCCACTTTGGCCTCCTCAGAAGTTGGGACCCGGGGGACGAAGAATGCATTACCTGAAAAGGAGAAAGGGGGGGGGGGTCGGCGAGAGAGAACCAAGCCCAATAAACAAGCCGCCCAGCTGGTTGTTCTTGTTATCCTTATCAGTTTATGCGCGTCGCAAGTTTTAGTGTTTGAAACAACGCAAAACCTAACACGTGGTAAAACTGCTGCAAATGTTCCCACAAACACATTACGAATAAGCTTATTTATAATAACTGAAAAGTTGTTCGTAACTTACATCGGCGCTTTACTTTGAATGGATAAAGTTAAATAAAAAAAGTTTTAATAGCGGGTGCAAAATCATCAAAAAAAGGAAAATAAATCTCGGGAAACCATCAAATCCGTAAAAATAACATTTTGCCCGTAAAACAAGTCACGTTTCCGTAAATTTTACGGGAAAATCGTAAAACCTGGCAGGTATGTTAAATATTTCACTAACCGACATCGGAAAAAGCTATGGTGAATTAGAGGGGTGGGCGCAATTTTTCAGAACTGGATGTGTTTCTCACTTGCACATTTTTGCTTGTAACTTCACTTCTATTACTGGTAATAGCATTCTGTAAAAATTTGAATTCAGAATAAAATTTTCTTTAAACTGATGTATAATACGTATTCCTGACTTTATATTAGGCTGTATAAGTTGACTTCAAACATAAAATATTGACTTTTGGTCAACTGGTGCAGCACTTCTAGAAGGCCATAACTGTGTGTATATATATATATATATATATATGCAAGAATGCTGTCTATGGTTTTATCAACAGATAGTGTCATTTTGGGCATTTGGTAAAAGAGCAAAAATTAATCCTTACCGCTTTAGGAAATGGAAGCAATATAGCTGTGATCAACAGAGTTCCACATCCAAGACTCAGCCAATAATTCTGATCATTAGTAAAAATTTCAAAGCTTCCTAGATAAAATTTTATGAAAGGAAAAACAGATATTAGGGCACCAAAAAACTTCAGCATGATGAAATTACACGTTACACTTTATAAACAGAGGTAATACACTTTTCCCTCTTTTTACTAATTACTAGACAAAACCCGTTGGAATCGATGGTGAGTTTTTTTTTTTAATTTAAAAAGAATAAACTCATATGAAACAACAAATGTAAACTTTATTTGACTGACAAATTCATTCAACCACTTCAATAAAGACAGTAGTCCAGGTTCGTGATTTTTTTTTTTTTCCGGCTGAAGGTTTAACGACCAACTCAAACGGCTATAAGCAGTCATCCGTCCCAAATTTACGGTCACTGGTTCCAGGGAAGGAAGAAAGCCAGTCACCAGGATTCGAACCTGGACCCTTCACAAACGAATCATCATAAGCCAGCGCTCAGACCACTGCGCCAGCGGGGCGGCCAGGTTCATGATGAACATAACGCCTGCATCCTTTTTCAGTCATTGAATGTGAGGCGGAAGTCCACTCATGTCGATCGTGTGCAAAAATTCAACTGGATAGCGCACTTTCACTTTCATCTTCAGTCACAACTGTGTTTGTAAATTTGTTGTAATGAGATTTGCATTGCGAATACTCTTCATTCTCTCTTGTCTGAGACATATAGTTGCGACCCATTGAACGCTCACGCCTTTCAGTAAGGCGCTTATGTTTTCTTTTTCTTCTTATTTTTTTTTTTTTCTGCGGGAGAGACATTCTGTTAAAGGTAAGTATGCAATAAAGTATTTACTTACTTTAGGATTGATCATAGAACACCATGCACACACCAAGTCTGACACTGAATTGAGCACCTGATGTAGACAAGGGGCGCATGTTTCTCCCATAGACTTTACATGGGAACTTTGCCGCCCCACAATGCCCGAACTGTTGCCCCAATCTCATTTTTCTCTTCGACTGGCATATCAACATGGTAAGAGATTTATTTTGATACCTCAATCATATCTTTACATTCAGCCGTTCTCTCAAAATAGGACTCACAGTAAAAAACCTTATAAAATTAATACACTGCCGGAAAGTGAAAAAAGAACACCAAGAAGGAATTGGCGGACGATCATGAAATTTACATATGTTAATTGGGTCGAGTTTACGTAGGTGTGATGTTAATTTCGGGACCAACCGGTGAGCGCTTACGCCACAGCACGGCATAATATGCAAATTATCGTCGGTGGTATTTAAGGAGTACGGCGAAGTGAAGGAATTCAGTCGTCGGCGTACGGACACGTGCGAAGACCCTGAAGAAGGTGCAATGCCTGGACATGTAAGACGTGTACGATTTCAGCAGTTATCGGACTTTGAGCGAGGTCGTCTAGTCGGACTCTGCGAGGCCGGGTGGTCGTATCGCGGAGCGAATTGGACGGGAAGTATCGGTGGTGGTACGATGGAGGCGTAGATGGTCCGAGAAACATTCCCACGCGAGAAGACGTGGAACCGGGAGTCACAGACGGACTGATGAGCGGACCGATCGACGCATAAGAAGAGCGGCGTTGTCAAGCAGAACATCCACTGCGACTCAAATCCGAGCTGCCGTTGCACCTGAGGTGACTGTGCGAACAACCGTCTACTGGATGCAGGACTACGTGCACGCGTGCCTCTGGCATGTGTACCTCTGACTCCAGCCCACCATCAGGAATGGCTGCAGTGGTGTCGCCAACGTTTGCACTGGAGAACGCAATGGCGATCTGTCGTGTTCAGCGATGAAAGCAGATTCTGCTTGGGAGACTCCGATGGCCGTATGCGTGTTCGCAGACGCACATGGGAGCGTCTCCACCCTTCTTGCATCTGCCAGCGACACACAGGGCATACACCTGGTCTCCTGGTGTGGGGAGCGATCAGCTATCGCTCCCGTACACAACTAGTGTTTGTACCGGGTACGTTAAACAGCACCTCCTACATCAACAACATCATTCAGCCCGCTGTTGTGCCATTTGTAACATCGGTCCATCGTGGTGTTTTCCAGCAAGATACGCACGCCCACACACGGCACTTGCAACGCAACATGCACTTCGGGGTGTGAGACAACTTCCATGGCCTGCACGTTCACCGGATTTGTCCCACATTGAGCACGTGTGGGATTTTATGGGACAATGACTTATCCGATCTCCACGGCCAGCCACGACCATCCCCGATTTACGCGTCCAGGTTGAGGATGCTTGGAACTCAATACCCCAAACTTACATCCAACATCTGTACGACAGACTCCATGCCAGAATTGCACAGTGTGACGCAGTTCATGTGGTTCAACCTCGTACTAACCATGTTACATGGAAATGTTATTTTTCAGTTTACCAGCAAATACAGCTGTATTTTGCCATAATGTTTTGATCACGTTATCTTTTGTATTCCGTTATTATGCTGTATAAATTTCGTTGGTATCAGACGTCTCCTTCTTGGTGTTCTTTTTTCACTTTCCGCCAGTGTATATAGATTGTATTACACTTACACACTCAAAGGTGTTCATTGAGGGTGAGGCACAACACATAAAAACCAACAAGCTGTGTCAGTTGGTTTTGGAAATTTTACGCTAATTTACTCAGCATGCCACATTATTTAAATACAACTTCATATGACTGGAAGGTTGCCCAAGCAAAATTGATTTTAGTCATGCCAAAATCAATCAAAGAAAATAGTTCTTGATCTCAAAAACTACAGTCTTGTGACACATATATATATATTAAGGTAATACAACGTAGTTTGTTACAATTATTATTTTTTTTTCAAGCCGACCATGGTTTCGCTGGGTGTTGACCTAGCTTCATCAGGACGAATGGCACATAAATATTCAAATTGTATATGACATCATTAATGGTGTTTACAGTCACATGTTTTGGTTAGATGCTTCCATGTGCTTGATAGAGATGGCGTGGATGCCATGCCATTAAGTCGGCTTGAAAAAATAAATAATTGTGACAAACTACGTTGTACGTATATATAAGTGTCACAAAACTGTAGTTTTTGAGATCAAGAATCTTTAGTTTAATGGACTTCCAGACTACACCGGTGCGTAAGTATACGTCTGTGCATCTTAAACGGAAGCCATTTTAACATCCTGATTGGCTACTTCAAATCCAGCCTTCTACGTTAAGTGAATTATAGGAACGTTGTACATCTAATGTTCCTGAAATGACATGACTACTTTAAAAAGTACGATTAATCGTTTTTCGAAACTGAGAATAAAGAAGTTCAGATTACTGAACCATTTGAACTTTTTACAATGATGCAAAAGACATCGCATCTTACAGAATTTTATATCCTTGAAATGTAATCTAATACCTACTCAGAACATAACAAAAGCAGTGAGCAATGCTTGGCTTGCCATTCTTAGAGCTGTTATTAAGGGCACTCGAAAGGACATTGCGAAGGTGGAACATGAACTTTATGATCTACATCTTTGGTTAGCTAACAAATTAGCAAATTTTGATATTTTAGACAAAAACACATCAGTTCGCAGTGCCAACATGTCAACTAATCACAGAATTTCCTCTGAAGGAAATTCCAAAAATTGATAGCTGATAATAAGAATAAGCAGGCTTATACCCATAGTAATAATAATGGAATGGTGTATCCAGATAATGAAGTGTTTGTCAACTTGTCCGGTCATAGTCTCACTGAAATTCAGAAACGGACTTTACGATATAATTCTAACTTTGCTATCTCAAGAAAGGTACCGGTATCAGACATAGTTGCTTCAGTCGAGGAATCTCTAATACAAAGCAGTCTCAACTTTGAAGAAAAAGAAATAGTTAGACATTGTATCAGCCAAGTGATAAACGCAAATCACGCTACATTGCCTAAACCAAATTTAACCAGCACAGAAATGAATGCGCTTAAAGAATTGCGCAAAAATTCAAATTTAATCATCACTAGAGCTGACAAAAGGTCAGGTGGTTGTGTTAGACAAAAACCATTATGATAACAAAGTCAAAAATCTTATTTCGGATGGACCTTACAAAGAAATAAAGAATGATCCTTCAGATAAACAATTGAAAGAAATACAGAAATTGAAGAAAAACTCAGAAACTCTGAACCAAAACATAAAAAACAAACTTAAACCTTCATACATCCATTGTGCGAGATTCTATGCTCTCCTTAAAATACACAAATCTGGAATTCCTTTCCGGCCTATAGTAAGAAATATCGGCACAGCAGCATATAAGTTATCGAAATTCTTATCTTCAAAATTATCTACATTGGCCACTCCAAATGATACATCTGTGAAAAATTCCATTGAGTTTACCAATTGACTCAAACTACACCCCATACATAGATTAACTAATGCTATCCTTTGATGTGGCATCTATGTTCACCAATGTTCCAGTAAAAGGAGCTCTGGAATCCCTAAATTCAAGTCTTGTAGAGCATCATTACAGCCAACCTGAAGTTGAAGAAATAATAAGACTAGTGGGCATTTGCATAAAACAGAACAGTTTTACTTTCCGTGCAGCGTTTTATGAACAGACAGAAGGTCTAGCCATGGGCAGCCAACTGTCACCTATATTATGTGAACTCTACATGCGCCGATTTGAAGGAAAACTTTTCAAACTTGTGAAATTTGACTTATGGATATGATATGTAGACGATCCTTTCATTCTGTGGAAGGGAAAACATTCTGAAATTCCGGAATTAGTCAAACTTATAAATTCCATTGATCCTCACATTCAATTCAGCTACAAAACTAAAAATACGGATGCCTACCATTCCTTGACGTCCTGGTAACTCGCTTAAATGGATCTCTCGCAACCACAATTTATCCGAAGCCTTTCGCTACTTTTTCACCTCCACCGGCCAAGTCCAATCACCCTTATCAACAAAAACTCAGCGCTTTTTACACTTGCGTATATCGTGCGATACATATATGTTCAGATAAAGACAGTTTGGAAAAAGAACTTTATTTCCTTAAACGTGTTGCAGTAGAGCGAGGATACAACCCTTCCATTATAGACAAGGCTCTAACAAAATTCCGGACCAGAAGCTTATCTCCACATTAACTCCTGTGATGCGCCCACTGCGAGAGAATTTTGCCATTATTCCATTTTCCCATGACATTGTCTTCAAAATTACAAAAATTCTCAAAACCTTTAATTTAAAAAAAACTTGTACAATACTCTAGATGACAATCAGAGATTATCACAGCATGCTTGATGTTTTCCATCCTCCGTAACGAACCGACGTTTTCCGTCGTCCGCAGTGGACCGACGATTTATACTCGATGTTTTGCGTCCATAGCTGACAGACGATTATCATAGCATGCTTGATGTTTTCCGTCGTCCGTAGCTGACCGACGATTTCCATAGCATACTCGATGTTTTCCGTCGTCCGCAGCGGACCGACGATTTCCATAGCATACTCGATGTTTTCCGTCGTCCGTAGCTGACAGACGATTATCATAGCATGCTTGATGCTTTCCGTCGTCCGTAGCGGACCGACTATTATCATAGCATACTCGATGTTTTCCGTCGTCCGTAGCTGACAGACGATTATCATAGCATGCTTGATGTTTTCCGTCGTCCGTAGCGGACAGATGATTATCATAGCATGCTTGATGTTTTCCGTCGTCCGTAGCGGACCGACTATTATCATAGCATACTCGATGTTTTCTGTCGTCCGTAGCTGACCGACGATTTCCATAGCATACTCGATGTTTTCCGTCGTCCGCAGCGGACCGACGATTTCCATAGCATACTCGATGTTTTCCGTCGTCCGTATAGCTGACAGACGATTGTCATAGCATGCTTGATGCTTTCCGTCGTCCGTAGCGGACCGACTATTATCATAGCATACTCGATGTTTTCCGTCGTCCGTAGCTGACAGACGATTATCATAGCATGCTTGATGTTTTCCGTCGTCCGTAGCGGACCGACGATTATCATAGCATACTCGATGTTTTCCGCTGTCCGTAAAGGACAGACTATTTCCATAGTAACTACGTAAATTCCGCAGTAGTTGGAGTCTCTGAATCTTTATTCCACGCAAAATCTTTATTCAGCGTCAAGCATAACAGTGTGCACGAAGAATTTACTGTGCCGAAGTCTCGACGATGACGACAGGGCACGAGTGTTCTGGCGCACAAAGTTCCCATCTCTGTTATATATTTTATTTATAGGGACATTTTTAACAAAAAATACAGAAAATTTTTAAAATCCGGAAGAAAAGTTCTGCCGGCCGGAAAACCAGAAGACCGTATAAAAAAACGGAAAACTTTAGCAAATTCCGGAAGAGTTGGCAGGTATGATTTAAACTGAAACATTAACAAATATTTCTCAAGGAAGATTAAAAAAAAACGGTTTTTAAATATACGGAAATGCGTAAAAAATACCGATCTATGCGTAAAATCGTAAAGAACAGTTAAAATGCGTAAATTTTAAGCGTAAAAGTTGGTAGGTATGCTACTGCTACATAAAAATTTCTCACATCTGCGAAAAATAACTTTTTATCTGCACCATTAAGTTCCATTTCTTGCATTAATGTCCTGTTGGAGAGGCCTACTGCTAGTGTGATGTCATAGTGCGTGCTGCACCTCGCGATTATTGAATTTGATTTGCCTCAAATCAGCCGCTTGTTTTGATTATGGAATATAATTATGTTAAGAAATTTATGGAATAAAATTTTATTTAAAAATACAGGACAAAGGAACATCGCTAGAAAAAAAAACTACGATTAAGGGAAAAAACTCTCACTCCGTCCGACTTCCATTTTCGATACATTTTTCTTCATTTTCGATCTTATATATTAAATGATGTTTAAACAATAATACAGTGCAGGGAAAACACACAAAAAAAAAAAAAAAAAAACGAATTCGGAAGAACCATTCGCTGCTTTTAGCTTTCTTTGTCGAAATTTTTTTGTGCTTCCGATTTACGATTATGGGATAAATTTCTGTTCCGTTCAACTTTCGTTTTCGGAAAAATTTCCTCCGTTTTCAGTCTTAAATACGTATAAACATTTATGTAACAAAATTATACTTAACCATACGGAACAGAGGGAATATCGTGGAAAAGGAATGTAAGATTACGAGGCTGCGCCTACCTTCCGTTTTCGGAAGTTGTTACCTCCGTTTTCAGACTGAAACACAATGGAATAAAATTATATTTAGCAATATCGGAAAAGGAAACATCGCGCGAGAGAAAAAAAAAAAAAAACATTACGGGAGAAATCTGCACTCCGTCTAACTTTGTTTCCGGAAAGTTTTGAAGACTGAATTTCATCCAAAGACGAAAATCTTGCATCCATGATCGGAAATCCGCAAGAGGAGCTTCAATTGGGTTCTGGAGATATCATTTTTGTCTGCAGAACCAAAACATAATCTGCGACGTAACATCGCCCGTCGCCGTGATTCAGCTACGGTTGCACGCGCCATGGAATGAACGTAAAACGTTTGGTATTATATCCGCAAAAAAGTTGTAGAATAGGGCCAGTTAATGTAAATAATTAACAAAAATAGCTTTTCAGAGATTTAAAAAAAAACGTACAAAACGTTTGTACGGCCGTACACGAACGAAAATGTAAAAAAAAACCGTACAAAGTCTTTACGGGCAAACCGTACAGGTTGACAGGTATGTACTCTTGTGCTATTTTCGAGACAAACTCTAGCTCTTGATTTTTTAGCCTGTTGTTCGGTGTGTGTGTGTGTGTACGCTCGCTTTATCAAGTTTACTATGTTTTTTTTTTTAATGTATCACTGGATGGTGCGACAAGTATGGTATCAATACAGGTAAGTTGCTTTCCTGAACACAGAGTATTCAAAGCTATTTTTGTTTTTCTTTAGTTGAATGTCCAGGAAGGATAGGCGATTATCCTCTTCAAACTCTAGAGTTAGCTCGATGGTGTTACAAATTTCGCTATAATGCTGGGCTAGATCTTGTAGTTCGGCTTTGTTGAGTTTTGACATTATAATAATGTTGTCTACATATCAAGCATAAAGTATTGATTTTTCAGGTAGAGTTTGAATAATTTCTTTTACAAGTTATGCCATAATCACTTCTGCGTATAATGCCGATAATGGGGATCCCATAAGGCCACCTTGTGTTTGTTTATATATATTTCCTTCAAAATGGAAGATATTGTTTTCCTTGATGAAATATAAAGTATTCTTTAACTCTTTCAGTTGTGACATGTTTAGTTCTTCGTTGATGTTTAGTTGTCACATAATTAATTAGATGGCTAGCTCGACAGGAGTATTCCGGAATAACGCCTTAACGCCCATATGCTGAAGACAAAAAATTGTGGGGAATTTATCAAATTCCGTGTGAATGTGGTGCTTTGTACATAGTGCTGATCCAGTTCAAATCAAGAACAACTAGGAGCATTTGGATGTCCAAGAAAAAAACTCTTACCTATAATAATGATCTAATGCCTGGTTTGGGGGCAACAAGAATCTACTTAAATGAAAACCTTACCCCTTACAATAAACATCTGTACTGGGAAGCAAAGACACTGGTGCAGCAGTCAAGGCTCAAGTACACATGGACATGGAATGGAAACTTATTCATAAAAAAAAAAAAATGAAGAAGCTCAAAAAAGGTAAATACTGACTATTGAGGAACTACATGAATTTATGAACTCCTCTTAATGACTTGATTAAATTATAAATTATAAGGGCTAAAATGGGGGATGTGGGGGACAAGATGGATGGTTATTATTCAGTTGAACCACTTAATAACAACTAACCTAAATAATTCATTAAAAATTATACATATTCATGCAGGATCACTAACAAACAAAATTACACTTCTGGAGTCTTTATTACACTTAATTAAGTCAGCGATAGATTGCCTGTATAACTGAAACATGGTTTCCAAGTGGGGATTATTCAACACAGTTAACTAATTATACCATATTCAACCTAAATAGAAATTACTCAAGGAGGGGGCATTGCAATATATGTTAATAATCAATATAGGGACTTTTCAACTGTTAACAACTTTACTATAACAAACTCTAACATAGAAATATTAACTATTCAAAATGAATTTTACATAATCATGGTGTGTTAGAGATCAACCTAAATCTGATTATAATATATGTCTAAATATATTAAGTGAATTTCTAAACTATGCTAACCTTGTTAAGAAAAAAAACTGTTATCATGGGGGATTTAAATATTGATATTTCTCAGGATAATTCTATAACTAATCAGTTAATTTATATTTTAAATTCATCAGGATTTGTAAATATCATCACATTGAAAACCAGAATAACTACACATTCTAAAAAAAATTTGGATTTGTGTATTACTAACATTCAACAAGATCCAATTATTGCGGGAATATTTAATTTTAGTGATCATTTACCTATTTTTATTATTTATAAACACATACTTAAAAAGGCTCAAATACATGAAGTTTCTAAAATGAGACTTATAAACAAAAAAAATCTAGAAGTTTTTAAAAATAAATTACAGAATTTAGACTGGAGCAAATTGGACAAATATTCATCACCTAATTTAAAATATGAAATATTTTTTACAAAACTAAAAGATATCTATGACATGTGTTTTCCTATTTCAGTACTAAGTAATAAATCTAGAAAAAGTTTTCGAAAACCATGGATTACAGATACATTATTTAAGTGCATTAAAAAAAGGAATAAGTTATATTCTAAATTCCTTAAAACTAGACAACAATCAGATTTTAATTATTTGAAACAATATAGAAATAGGCTGAACTCTGAATTAAGAACTACTAAAAGGTATTATTATGCTAATATATTCTCACAAAATTCATCTAAACTAACATGGAAGCATCTTAATCAATTACTTGGTAGGACACCTAAAACGATATTACCATCTCACCTAACTATAAATAATATGAAAATAAGCAATCAACAGGACATTGTTACACAACTGAATCATCATTTTACAACTACCCCAGTTACAATAAAACAAAAGTTAAAAATGGTTAATACTCATTACTCTAGCTATTTACAAAAATCATATCTCCCTAATAATTTTCATTTTACAGATATTACAAAAACTGAATTGTTAGTGGAATTTCAGAACATAAGAATATCATCAGGTTCAGGATCTGATGAAATTAATTCACAGGCAATTAAATATATTGCAGATGAGATATCTGAACCTCTACTTCAAATTTTTAATTCTGTTCTTGATACAGGATTTTTCCTGATAAGCTGAAAATTACCAAAATTACCCCTAAATATAAAGCAGGATCACACAATGATGAAAACAATTATCGCCCAATATCTAAGACATCAATCTTTGCAAAATTACTTGAAAAACTAATTTACAATAAATTGTTATCCTACTTACAGAAATATAAAGTTATTGATAAAAACCAATTTGGATTTCAATCAAATAAATCAACAGATCTTGCTCTTCTCCATATTCAAGATATAATTCAGAAAAAATTTGAGGAAAAAAACTTAACTGTTGCTATTTTTTTGGATTTAACAAAGGCTTTTGACACATTAAACCATAACATATTACTATCAAAACTACATAATATAGGAATAAGGGGTACTGCTCATGCACTCTTTACAAATTACTTATCAAACAGAATTCAGTTTACTCAACTGGGGGATTATTACTCAACAATGGAAAATATTAAACTGGGTGTACCCCAAGGTTCAATACTTTGACCATTATTATTTAATATCTATATTAATGATATTTTTAACATCAAATCTGAATCCAACATTATCCTCTATGCAGATGACACTACATTGTTATTTAAGGGTACTAATCCAGAAGAAATAATTTTACTAAGTAATATTGAATTGCAAAAATACACAAATTGGTTGGCTGCTAATGAACTTGTTTAAATACAGATAAAACTGAAGCAGTTTTTTTTTTCAAGACAACAAACAAGCCAACTTATTAATATACCATTACTTCTCGACAAGAAATCAATTGAAATAGCAAATGAGTTTACTTACTTAGGTATTAAACTTAATAATGATTTAAAATGGAATAAACGCATTGATAATCTTTTGAATAAATTACCACAAAATATAGGAATTGTAAGTCATGTTCTGACAAATCTTACTTTTAAAACATTAAAATTAATATATTTTACTTTAGTTCATACACACCTTAACTACTGTATATTAACATGGGGTCAAACAACTCAATCTAATATTAAAAAATAACAAATACTTCAAAACAAGTATATTAGATTATTAGACTTAAAATATAGTTGTAATAATGTTATTTCTTCTCAATCATGTATACATAAATGTACAAGAGTTGACCCTAACAAATATAACATAATGACTATTAAAACAACTATATAATTTTAACTTGGGTAAAATCATGTACAAAAGAATAAAAAATAACATAGAGCAGGAATTAATTAAAATATCTACATATACGCATCAATATAATACAAGAAATCAACAGGCACTTATACAAGTGCTCCCTAAAACTTTAACTATGAAACAAAGTTTAAATTATTGTGGGCCGGCGTTTTGGAATTCATTGCTTGGAGAACTGACATTGATTAATAACTTTAACCTCTATAAGAAAAAATTAAAAGCATACCTATTAAGCTAGCTATTTAAGGGAATAACAGGGGAGGGGGAGAGAAAGAGTTATACTAATGGCTGGTGGTGTACATTGCTGTACTTGACTTGTAAATTTCCTTCAGGGAGCTCCGGGCTTAGACAGGACTCAATGAGGCCTTTTCCTGGAGCTTCCTTGCTGTTATTTTATAACTGTCAATAATTGTTATCATTATTCAATAACCTATAACAGCAGAAATAATAAAATGAAAAAATGAAAAATGGACAGACCTTGTGTTTTCTCGATTGAAGGAGCACAAGACCTACATTCGGAATTGTGACATAAAGAAGTCATCGATGGCTAAACACTGTTACGAAAAGGACAACAAATTTCTCTTTGAAGAAGCAAAACTAATTGACAAGCCAGATTCAACAACCATACTTGATGTTCTGGAAGCTTTCCATATATATCAGAAGTCTTTGCAACTTGTTAATGACATGGTATCCACGCCATTTCTATCAAACGCGTGACTGTAAACACCATTTATGATGTCATATACAATTTGAATATTTACATGCCATTTGTCCTGATGAAGCTAGATCAACACCCAGCGAAACCATGGTCGGCTTGAAAAAATAAATAATTGTGACAAACTATGTTGTATTATCTTAATATACATAAAGAAAATAGTTACCTGTCCAATCTTATGAAAAATTTCAGCTTTTTATTTTTGAAGTAAACCACTTTGTATTACATTGAACACACTTTGTTTTTTTGATTAATTAATATAAAACTGGTTGCTTGTACAGTACTAGCAGTATATGTACAGTTAAAAACAATCCGACAATTAAACATATATATCAATGAAGGAAGAAATTTTCTTCATAATACATGGGAAATCGACAGAATATTCAAAGCAAACTGAATTTGCTTGTAATGCACACTGGTCATCCATGTAACACTTCTCAGAAAACTTGAAAATTTCAGCTCCAGGGTGATGAATTTTTCAAGTTTTCTGAGAATCCACGATCACCAAACTAGACCAGTATATGGTACAAGCAAATTCAGTTTGATTTGAATATTCTAAACACATACATATATATCTGTGCAAGCTGACACTGTTTCACCTCAAACTGAAAAAATGTATAGAAATGCAACTACTAATACACATCTACAAAACATATATTTAATTAAAAATTAATTAAATATATGAAAATATTTGGTAATTAATGCTGGTTTTATGCCTCTGCACACATCCACAATCACCAAATCATGGCTAGAGGAATATTCCACGGATCATTGGCATATTTTCACTGTATTCCATGTATTTACTTCATTCAGAAAACTTGAAAAATTTTGCTGTCCTGGAGCTGGAATCGAACCCATACCTCCAGATTTCTGGTCGAGCATGCTAGTCATTACACTGCTTGGAATTTCCTTGTCTTGGGTAGTGCAATGACTAGCATGCTCGACCAGAAATCAGGAGGTGTGGATTTGATTCCAAGTCCAGGACAGCAAAATTTTTCAAGTTTTCCAAATGAAGTAAATACATGGAGTACAGTGAAAATATGCCAGTAATCCATGGAATATTCCTCTAGCCATGATTTGGTGATCGTGGATGTGTGCAGGGCATAAAACCAGCATTAATGCCTACCATGTATAAATGAAGAATTATTTCTTTGGAGAAATTAGTTTTTCAAATATATGATCTGGTAATTATTTAGCTAAATATGCACACTATGTGCTATTTTCATTTTTAATATGTAGAACAGCGAATTTAAAGTGGCAGTCAATAGTTTTTCTGATGCAGAATGTTTCTTAGAAAAAAAAAAAATGGAATTTTTAGCTACACATATTTGCCAATGTTCCATGTGCAGTGCAATCTGGAATCTCAAAATGTAAACATTGTGCACTACCAGAGTTCTAATGTCAACTTGCTCTGTAGTAAATTCAGAAACAGTTCACATTTACGCATAATCGATCTCATGCAATTTTTTTATTGCTAGTGAAGAATTAAACATACCGTAAAACATATATTTCTAATCAAAACTGTACGTTTCCTTCACTTTGTATATGAACTAAAACCAAAAATTTACGAAATTATTATTTAGGGATTTACAACTGGCCCAGATCAAACAGAAAGGCATGAATTACAGTATGAGTGGCTACATACGTTACTACTTTCAAACACTGGTTTAAATATTACTGCAAAATATTTTCAGACAACCAATACGATCTCTTGTCACATATCAGATGTTTGTTTCTAATTTATACATCTGGCAATAACATCTGACTTTGATTCAATTGCAGGTTGTTTGCATTTCGAATCTGCAAGTGAAATGAAATACTGACAAATAGGCATAGGTAAAAATTTTGTTCTTTTCTTCAGAAAAATCTATTCTGTGGTGGAAAAAAACTATTGATTGTCACTTTAAACCAGAAGTACACATAAAAGTCTGGAAGAAAAAAGAAAAAAAGGGAATGTCAACTAAACTTTACAATTACCAAATATATATATTATTTTCTTGTTAAAATAGTTTTGGTTGTTCAATGTTGTTATGTGGTGATACCTATTGGTAAAGCTTTAAATAATAAATTCAATTTTTCCTTCACATATACAGTGTGTATATACACTGGCGGAAAGTGAAAAAAGAACACCAAGAAGGAGACGTCTGATACCAACGAAATTTATACAGCATAATAACGGAATACAGAGGATAACGTGATCAAAACATTATGGCAAAATACAGCTGTATTTGCTGGTAAACTGAAAAATAACATTTCCATGTAACATGGTTAGTACGAGATTGAACCACCATGAACTGCGTCACACTGTGCAATTCTGGCATGGAGTCTGTCGGTCGTACAGATGTTGGATGTAAGTTTGGGGTATTGAGTTATTGAGTTCCAAGCATCCCCAACCTAGACGCGTAAATCGGGGATGGTCGTGGCTGGCCATGGAGACCGGATAAGTCGGTGTCCCATAAAATCCCACACGTGCTCAATGGGGGACAAATCCGGTGAACGTGCAGGCCATGGAAGTTGTCTCACACCCTGAAGTGAATGTCGCGTTGCACGTGTCGTATGTGGGCATTCGTTATCTTGCTGGAAAACACCACGACGGACCGACCTTACAAATGGCGCAACAACGGGCTGAATGATGTTGATGTAGGAGGTGCTGTTTAACGTACCCGGTACAAACACTAGTTGTGTACAGGAGTGATAGCTGATCGCTCCCCACACCAAGAGACCAGGTGTCGGCCCTGTGTGTCGCTGTCGGATGCAAGAAGGGTGGAGACGTTCCCATGTGCGTCTGCAAACACGCACACGGCCAACGGAGGCTCCCAAGCAGAATCTGCTTTCATCGCTGAACATGACAGATCGCCATTGCGTTCTCCAGTGCAGACGTTAATGACACCACTGCAGCCATTCCTGACGGTGGGCTGGAGTCAGAGGTACACATGCCAGAGGCACACGGGCAGGTAGTCCTGCATCCAGTAGACGGTTGCGGATTGTTCGCACAGTCACCTCAGATGCAATGGCAGCTCGGATTTGCGTCGCAGTGGATGTTCTGCTCGACAACGCCGCTCTCCTTATGCGTTGATCGGTCCGCTCATCAGTCCGTCTGTGACTCCCGGTTCCACGTCTTCTCGTGTGGGAATGTTCCTCGGACCATCTACGCCACCATCGTACCACCACCGATACTTCCCGTCCAATTCGCTCCGCAATACGACCACCCGGACTCGCAGAGTCCGACTAGACGACCTCGGTCAAAGTCCGATAACTGCTGAAATCGTACACGTCTTCCATGTCCAGGCATTGCAGCTTCTTCAGGGTCTTCGCACGTGTCCGTAAGCCGACGACTGATTACATTCACTTCGCCGTACTCCTTAAATACCACTGACGACAATTTGCATATTATGCCGTGCTGTGGCATAAGCGCTCACCAGTTGGTCCTGAAATTAACATCACACTTACGTAAACTCGACCCCATCAACATATGTAAATTTCACGATCGTCCGCCAATTCCTTCTTGGTGTTCTTTTTTCACTTTCCGGCAGTGTATATATATATATATCACTAAGCTGTTCTCTGAGATTCAGAGGTTAGCTCCACAAAGAAATACAAACTACCAGATAATTTTTTCTTACTGTTGCCAGATCAAACTTCTCCATTTACAGCAATCTTGACATACAACTTGGGCTTCACTCACATCCATCACACGCCATACACAAGACCTTCTATACTTCATACTAACAATCTTTTTCTCATGCAGACACGCTTGAATCTGATCCTCCCACGACTTCCTTGGCCTTCCTCCGACTTTCCTTCCTGTCACTTGGGTTAAAAGATTTTCTCATCTCATTACTCATTCTTTCAACATGGCCAAACCATCGAAGCATAACCCAAAAGGATGTGCTTTTCAAATATGTGAAAGACAATTTGAAAGATTTTGTCAAGAAACACTGGGATGAACCAAAAATTAAAGACTGTGTAGAAGCTTTAAGGAAACAATCTGAAGGTGATAGTCTTCAGGGTCTTGAAGGAGCTATTTCAATACCATCATTACCAGATAATGCAACCACCTCAGAAATGGTATCTACCCAAGATGCTGTTATTTCAAATGTTCTTTGGCAGATGGCATCAGATAGAAAAACTACTGCTTTAAAGCAACTTCAAGGACTCATGTGGACTGCTTCATATCATTCTGGTGATATTCGTGGACACCCAACATGTGAAGACGTCCCTGAAGTACTTAAGAAGTGGAAAGACATGGGCAAATTAATATACATTTACTCCTCATTCTGGTGATATACATTTACTCTTTTTGGGTTATGTCTCCACCCCGTTAACAACATTTTGCTTCACATCACACAACTGCAACACATCTTCATTCCTCACACGAGCAGAACATGTCTTGCCACCAACCCCTCTAAAGTAATGCATTTCTCCAGCACACAAACGACTCCTATGTTTCTTCTGTAGTACCCAGGTTTCACTGCCATACATCAGAGTAGGAACAATTACACTTTCATATACAGCCATGTGGGACTCTCTTGAGAACCCATCATTCCTGTGGAAACCTCCCAAAGCAGCCAGACTTTCAATGAAGAATTCACTCACCTACTAATTTCACCATCCAATTTGTTCTCTCTGTCAAACATGCTTCCTAAATACACAAAATCATTCCCCTGGTCAATCACTGTGCCATTTAGACTTATATTACATTCAGCACTACCAGTTCCTTTCTCAAAAACCATAACTTTGGTTTTTCCCTTATTTATACTCACTTTGAATTTCAAGCGAACTTCGTACATCCGGGACAGCATACTCTTGCAACTCAAATTTGCTCTCTGCCAACAGGACCGTGTCATCAATATACAGCAATCTGCACACACAATTTCACTTTAACCATACCATGAAAACATTTATCTCACTAAGAAATTTAAATTTTAAAATATTCACTTTGATTTCTTAAAAGTCACTAAAATTTTAAACTTGCAAAAAAATCTAGACATGTAGTACTGGTTTCAACTTTCTGAAACAGCATATAAGCAAAATACCTAGCAGTTACAGAAAAGTACTTAAATGAAAGTAACAAATGATTAAACAAGAGAGAGGGGAACTACTTCAGCGAGACTTTTTGATATATATATATATATATATATATATATATATATACAGTAAAACTTTTAAAACTCGAACTTCTATGAGTCAAATTTTTCCATAACTCGAAGAATTTTGGCATTTTACATAAACATTTCTTTTTCTTCTATAAGTCAAATTTCTTAAACTCGAATTTTTCTACAATTCGAAACGTTATTTCGCCTTTTATGAGAAAAAAAATCGTATTTTAATACTCAAATTAAAAAAAAAACTCCTGTTTCTAGACTTGTAGCTGCTGGGGGTCAAACAAGGTTAGGTCAAACAAGGTCAGCTGGGCAAAAGGGATCCCCTCTCTCATCTATCCTGTGAAGGGGTTGTTTTAATCCCTTCCAGGTGGAATTATGTACTGTTTTCTTAGGCAAATTTAGAAAATTTAACAACAGATGCCAGTGGCAGATTAATTATTTCATGACTAATATTTTCTGCAACTCGAAGTTAATCATAGTTCTCTTGAAGATTCGAGTTATGGGAGTTTTACTGTACATAGAATATTTTTCAAAACACAAAGATTTAGAAGAATGTTTTGTTCAAAAATAACAAATTCTAATTACTTTGAAAATGTTCCTGAAAAAGTTCATTCAAAATTTAGGTTCAAATTTTATGAACAAGTAAAATGATTAGATGCATGAAAATATTAGAACATACCTTTTACATGTCTTTCTGAATGTTAACACAGTTGTTTTATTCATTGATTTATTTCTTAGAAGATTTATACTGTGAATATTTTGTGTATTCTTACACATTTGTTTATTTTAATTGAGGGGTTACCCAGTTGAGTGAAAATATAACGCCTGTAGTCAAAATAAATCTGTTGTTGCTTTATTAATTTTTGGATTACTAAAAGTAGTTGGGTAAACATGCTACTTACATCAAGAAAAAAAAAAAAAAAAAAGAAAAAACAGCAAACTTTTAACCAGCTTGGATCTTGGTTACCTGTTAACAGTCAGAGTGAAACTGGTTCCTAGATTTTCAAAAATCTGGTCTTGATCACCTGTAAACAGTCAGAGTGAGACTGCTTGCCAGAGTTTAATTCAGGATCTCATGATATGTATAATTAAATGGGATAAATTTTGGTAGGAAGGCCATTTCATGTAATATGACAAAACCAATAATGAAGAAAATTTCACACGTATTTTATTACATATTAAACTTCAAATTTGTAAGATCTTTTAGGTGCAGCATCAGCTTTGCTCACACAACAAGCAAGCACTCACGTGGTTGGCATCGTTTCTTTAGCTGTTGCCAGTAGAGATTTCCAAATTATCGGAATACTGAAGGGTGCATCTGAATTGCAAGAGTTTTTATTGAAGAGAATCTGGACGCACCCTTCAGTATTCCTATAATTTGGAAATCTCTACTGGCAACAGCTAAAGAAACGACACCAACCACGTGAGTGCTTGCTTGTTGTGTGAACAAAGCTGATGCTGCAGCCAAAAGATATTACAAATCTAAAGTTTAATATGTAATAAAACACGTGCAAAATTTTCTTCATTATGGGATAAATTACTTTTTAAAAAGACTATACATACATTTTAAAACCTATATGAAAATTAACTAATAATGCAAACATACTTTATTAAAGTTATCTTTCATTTGTGGAAGACTGATTCAGGTTCACTTTTAACGACTGAATTACTTTTTCTTCAGACATCACAGCATGTGTGTAACAGCAACCTTTATTAAATTGCCATGAGGGAAGGAAGTACAAATACCTATTTACAGTACAAAATAAGGTACTTACGTATTAAACTGAGGACCTCAGCAGAGACAGTTTTTGGTGCAAATCTAACCACGGCAAATACACGTACAAGAGTGAAACAGTTTAATATAAAAAAAAGAAACATATACTGCCTAAATTACACATACAAAAGTCAACATATACTGTCTAAATTACACATACGAAAGTCAAACAGTTCAATATAAAGAAAAGAAAATTTACTGCCAAGTACACATACAAAAGTCAAACAGTTCAACATAAAGAAAAGAAACATATACTGAGGCATCAGTCCAGCTTTTCTGATGGTGGACAAACAATAGCAATAGCAGTAAGTATGGCTTCAAACACGTTTTCATCTCTATGTGTCGTTCTTCATCACGTGAACTACGCCAAATAAGATTCGATATGATGACATGCAGTACCACAATGTTTCTTGTTGCACCATTTTGTAGAACTCTATAACCTTTCTATAGATTGTGTGTGTGCCTGGCTGTCGGAGTCAACAAAATTGTATTTGTGATTCACAGTGAAGTGATGAAATCCAGTCTTTTTAAGTTCATTAGATTTATACGCCCGCCATAAATCTGAATATATCGTACTGCCTTTGTTTATATTTTGAACAATAGCATTAATAAATGTTGAAGCGTTTCGATCAGCAACTTGAATTATAAAACATTCATTTGTCTCTCCACAAATTCTCCCCAAAACCCACTGCTGTGGGAATATTCGTCCCGAGTTGCTCTTTCGTTTGGTAAACAAACTTTCATCATTCTCCACCATCATATTCGGCCCTCTGATTTTTTTCTTATATCCAAAATTTCAACACAAACTTCTCTCATATAGTTGTTCCAGTCAATTACAGTTTTGTCTGACATATCAAGTTGCCTTTTACACCACTCAATAGATGTGAGCTCTTCACCCCAACAGTAAATAAATCGTAAAGCAGTTACGAAAGGTATACAAGATCCTTCAAACTAATTTCCAACACACGTACCTAATTTGCTCTTACAGCTTTTTACATTACACTGCGAAGATTTAAATGAAAAGTATAATTTCGTATCATGGCCATTCTTACATATATGCTGTCTTGGCAATATTCCTATACTCTGAAAAAAACTCACTGCATCTTTCTCAGTGTTAGGTAGATCCCAAATTTTCATCATATTTCCACAAAATGGCAAAAGCTTACTTACTTAAACAGCAATTAACGATTGAAGCACACAGAATGTGAAACAAACTAAGAACAAGAAACAAAAAATCGAATGATATATCAAATGAAGTTCTCGTATGATGTCATGAGTCCATAACGAAGTTCAGAACAATGATCGTCGCGTGTCTCAGCTACGGTCCTTGGTTTAATACGTAAGTACCCAAAATAAATATTCATAACAAGACGTGTGAAATGCTATGGTAATTTCCAAATCAATTACATAACAGCAAATGACTTCATCAAAAATTATGAAACAGATAACGCTTTATCAGAGTGATTTGGTAAAAATTTAAGAACAGTTCACATGACACCACACACACACTGTAATCACCAGAAAGGACAGATGTCGACATAAGCAGAGTGTGTGTGTCGGCTTTACTGAAACAGTCATATACAAATATTCACACATATATTTTTCTTTTAAACACAAATATTTTCTCTTTTAAACATAAAATATACCTAGATACGTAGTGTAACACTACTTAAATTTGTTACTATAAGCAGGACACACATTTACCTAATGGAGTATACATAGCAGTGCAACTGAGTAGAAAGCCCAAAACGAAACCAACCAGAAGTAGAGATATCACTGGGCGACCAATCAGATTCCAGAGTGCAACCCAGATCAAACCACCTAACACTCCAACTGAGGCAGCAGATATAAACCTCACTAAAACAAGGAGGAAAATTGCTTTTCTACAGTAATTTCAGCATATGTTTTTGTTTACACAGTTAACAAAATATATGTACATCACACACACACACACACACAAGATGCACAACAAATATAGTCTCTTTATTATTATGATTGAAATAATTTGTATATACAGTACATACATATCACTAAGCTGTTCTCTAAGATTCAGAGGTTAGCTTCACAAAGAAATACAAACTACCAGATAAATTTTTAATTGTTTATTTACTTACTGTGTCAAACTTCTCCATTTACAGTGATCTTGACCTACAACTCAGGCTTCACTCACATCCATCACACGACATATACAAGGCTTTCTATACTTCATACTCATAATCTTTTTTTCATGAAGACACTCCTCAATCTGCTCCTCCCACGACTTACTTGGCCTTCCTCTGCCTTTCCTTCCTGCCACTTGGGTTAAAAAGTTTTCTTAGTAAGCATCTCATCACTCATTCTTTTAATATGGCCAAACCGCTGAAGAATGTTAGTCTCCACCTTGCTAACAACATTTTGCTTCACATTACACAACTGCAACACATCTTCATTCCTCACACAATCAGAAGGTGTCTTGCCACAAACCCCCAGTAAGTAAGGCATTTCTCCAGCACACAAACGACTCGTATGTTTATTCGGTAGTACCCAGGTTTCATTGCCACACATCATAGTAAGTAATAATTTGTTTAAATATATGATCCCCTACCCCCTCACTGCAGATCAGAGCTACATCTACCAAAAGGGAAGAGGGAGGCTTTCCTCTCCCTGACTGGTGCAAAGCGTAGGAATAAATTTACTGAGAATTGTACTGTAATTTTTGGGCTAAGAGCCGCAGCTCTTACGTTACTAAAAGTAAAAATTTTCGGGTGCGCTGCCCTTATACCGCAGCGGCTCTTATGCCAAATTTGTTTTCGATAAGACTGTTTCTTCCCTCCCCCTTTTTTTTTCATGCAGATGCTTAGTAAATTTTTTCAAACCATGTCTCTTTTTTTCACAAACTCGACTGTGATCATGTCCCCCCCTTTTCTACTCATACGTTAGACACATCTATTTAAACGATAACTCCGCTGTCCTGATGTTGGTTTAGGAGGGAAAGTGGGGGAGAACAGGAATGCCTGACTCAAATGCCCTTTGCATGGGGGATGGAATGGGGACATAAGCACACAGACGAGTAGCGTGACGTCCGAGGCTCCTGTGGATAGCGCACCCTACCTTGAGCGCGCCCAGCGTATCTCTTTCGTTGGCTGCAGCATACATCATGCAGGAAGGTGCGATGCAACCAAGGGAAGGAACAGTGATTTTCACTGGGGTGAGGAGACCGGTTTGATGGGCGCTTCCCTGAACTAAAGCTTAAAAACATGAACAATGCAAAAGCCAGCCCCAGGATGATTCCATTAGCAGAGACTTATTCCAAACAATACTGGCGGGACGGAAAGACAAATTCTGTTCACTCTTCTTGGTTAATCTGGCATACGGTACAGGCATTTCTTGGCTCTGTGCTCCCGAGTTTTGCTTCGATTTTATTTATTTATTTATTTTATTGACTGACGATAGTGGAAGTTGAAGGCTTCCACTGGAAAAGAAAAAAAGAAGGGAGAGCTGTCCCATTCATAAAAAAGGCTCAACCTCAACGTGAAGGCTCAGTGCGCAGTAAATGAAAGTAGGTCGAACCACTTGAAAGAGATAAAGCAGCATCGTTGTTTCGAAGTGTTGGTGGCTAGATCGGTGAACATGTGTGAGGCAACTGGTAAAAGGAAGCGCAACTTCATTCTAACAAAAACATCTCTAGATGAGAAAAAAAAGCATAACATAGAAGGAACATATGATTAAAGAAAACATTAATCGAAAGCATTACAAGCGATAATTTATAAGTTAATTACTTCTCAGACGGATTCTGTTGCGGTGAACAGAAAACCATCCTGTAGCAGACATCCACATTGAATGGAATTTAGACAATTGTGCAGTTTTATGAGCAATGAGATATTCTAACGGGAGTCTTAAGATTAACTGTGATTTATATTGATTACATAAATGGTTTTGAGCATTTAATAAAGGCAAACAAATAATATCATTAGTATGATTAATAAAAAATGTATGAATAAAAATTTTTACCAGTATGAAAAAATAAGTGTATAAAGCAGATCAACACTGAGTTGCAGAATTAGCCTTTGAAGTATACATATAATCACGTTGGGCGTGAGTTAATTCATGAAAATAAGGAAGATAATTTACCTTTCTGCGCAGCACCACAACTTCACAGGTGCGGCTCTTACGGCAACTTTTGCTTTCAAGATTGCAAAATTTCACCTACAGCCCTTACGCCGATTCGGCTCTTAGTCCGAAAATTACAGTAGCTAAAAAATAAAGTTGTGCACTTTAGTATTTTTTAAAGACCTTAGTTAGCCACACACATAAAATGTTCTGGGCAGCTAACCAAGGCACAGAATAACTTATTCTGTGATGTGTGGACTCTTCACATGAGTGAAAAGAATATTCTGAAACAGCGCATATTGATCATTATGCAGATATGCTAATCTCTGTGTCCCCTCTGAACAGGGTGAAGGATAAAGGGCTAATCAGTCAGACATGCTCCATTGCAGAAAGCTCCCCTCTAAGCACTTAATCTTCAACAGAATTTTCAAAGCTCTATGCTGAAAGTGCCTTCCTATTGTTGCGTTTATTATCTGATACTCATTCATTCTGAGCAGGTTCGGTTTTTACTTTGCATTTCTGTGGAGTGCTGTGTTGTTGACATTCACATAAATTTTGTGCTTTATTTGACTCTTGGGTGTTTACTAGTTTTTTCACTTTAATAAAATTATACCCAAAACTAAATGTGTAATTGTTGAACAAAGAACACTTACCTACAACGAACATATGAGAAAGTAAAAACTGAATACTATTTCAATGGAAGTAGAGAATTTTTGAGCTCGAAGGGACATAATTTCATGTTTTGCCCCCCCCCCCAGGATAAGAAAACTTTGTTCCAGATACAATTTGTTTAATCCATGCAATACAGAGTTCCCTAATTTTTCCTTTTCCAAGAGATTTTGGAAATAGAAAATTTCCTAAGCAGATGTACATGGCCAAAATTATTCAGTCAATCAGGACATGATTTTCAAAAGGTGCCCTGAGACTTCCAAAACACATTTGATCAAATGGGAATGCTGAAGGATTCTGTGGTTAGGAGAGATTTCCCATTACTGCTTGAAATAATGTGCTGATTTGTTTGACATATACAAAAGCAAAGCAACATGAATAACATGCATAATATACAACAAAGATATCTTTCATAACTGAAACTACTGCATAATTTTTGATAAACTCAAAAAATATTTGAGTACATCAAATATATATAGTAGAATAGTCAATTTAATATTTAGATCTCCTCAGATTGGAGGTATTTTTTGCTTAATTTTTAAAATCTGCATGACTTACTGAAAAGCGGAATTCAAAAGTGGTTTGACATCACTAGAATAGTGGACAAAATGTAATAACCATAAAGCAAGTGGTGTATCCACATATGGGTTAGTTGGAGTCAGACTCCTCCCCCACCCCCTTCTGGTCTATGACTCACCATTTTTATTTAAAAAAGTAAAAGTTCTGATAGAAAAAATGAAATTTAAATTAAAAGGAAATTAGGTTGGTCAAAATGCAAAGACCACATAAACTTTCACGAATGCAACTGAATTTAAACTAAAGTGAAAACTACAAAAAAGAACTCAGTTTGATTTTTTTAATCGGTGGAGTACTGGGACAGGGGGACACAGTGGGAGGTTCACTATGAGGCAGACATATGTATTCCAAGTTGAACTGGAAGGCAAATCCATCATTGTAATAATATAAAGGATACTCGGAGGAATATTACTGCATCTCAAATTTCATTCTTTTTCTTGATTCAGTCAAGAACCAAATTCACAGCCAACTACTCAAGTATACAAAATGATTTTGCAAATTTGTATGTGTCTTAAATTGCCAAATAAGACAGGTTTTACCATAAAGCAAGAAAACAGCATCAACAAACTTATAGAAAAATATGGATGTATTCTTGATTGTATAATAATAGTATAGAGGAAGGTATTGCAAAACTAAAACTGTCATGCTGGCATATTCTCAATTCTGAAAATATTCTGAGAAATGGTCATGAAGCATTTTTCATATGTGATAGAAATGTATTACCTGCAGTAAGAAAAGTTCTACAAATACTTGCAACACCGCCAGTAACTACCAGAGTAAGTGCATGATCATTCTCAATGGTACAATGACTCAAAACATATCTTCGAAACACAATCAGTGAAAATCGATTAAATGAATTAGCAGTATTAAATACACACAGAGAAATCGCGATTACAAATGATGCAGTGCTTGATGAACTATCTAAAACAGTATGTTGAATTGAGTTCCGTTAGAAGTCAGGGAATATATTTTTCATACTACAGTAGAGGCATTGTTCATCTTTAACACTTCAGACTGCATATACCATGTATTGTTGGGGTGTCAACTGACTTAAAGATTTTAACAGATTAATCAAAATTTGTTAGTTGATTAATTGTTCCTTTAAAGAACTCACCTACAACACTATTTCTGGGAAGAATTTTTTTTTCCCCCTAAACCTTTCCCATACCAGCATTCTATATATGCCGCTGCATAAAGCTACATTCATTAGTCTTACATGAGCTTATGAACTTTATTATTTATTATTATCTCCATAAAATATCACCCAGAAGTACAGAGCACTACAAAAATCCTACAATGAAAAGTAGCTCTAGCAACACATCAATTTATTTGAAGTGAATGCCACACACATCGAATCATGGAATTTTAAGGCACAGAGATCAGATGGAGGATACAGTTTCATGTACAGAGTGAATCTAGGAAGACAGAGGAGACATGGAATGAATAATACAGGCTAGCTTGGAATGTGAGGATATTACATCGCACACAACATAAAATCTACAGTAGCGAACAAAAGTATTTGGTGAAACACTTTTTCGACCATAATTTTTTTCCTGCAGGACCAAATTGGGTCATTTTGGGATATGATATGTGTTGATTCGTGGGTTACAATGCCGCGGAGTTTGTATTTTGCTCAGAGCGAATTTGTCGTTCGAAATGGGCCATATTCAAGAGTCGCCAATTATTACCCATTTGTTTGCTGCATGTATTAATGTTTTTCTTGTGATTTTTTGTGGGTTTTGTGATGTGTAGTGTGATAATAAGTCAATCTTAGGTTTTCAGTAATGGGTAAAAAAAAGGCGGAGATCCCTGTTGGAGCTCGCCAGGCGGTCGTGAACATGATGGAATCCGAAATACGCGTCACCGACATTGCGAGGGTCCTGAAAATCCGACACCAGTCCATTTCATCTATCCTGCAATGTTATAAGAAGACTGGGACCGTCAAGAACAGTCCGGGATATGGTAGGCCTCGTTCCACTACGTTGCGTCAGGATAGACGCATCCTCCATCGATCTCGTGCTGATCCCACCTTGACTGCTGTGGACATCGCCACCGAATTCCGCGACAGCGACGACCTGAACGTCAGCCGAATGACCATTTGCCGTCGTCTCATTGCTGGTGGATTGAATGGAAGTCGCCCCGCCAAGAAACCACTCCTCGGAGTCAAGAATCGACGAGTCAGAGTCGCCGTCATCAACACTGGACCGCGGCGGACTGGAGTAAGGTCCTTTTCACCGACGAGAGCAAGTTCAACTTGTTTGGAAGTGATGGCATCCGATACATACGATGTCCGTGTGGCCAGAGATTCAACCCCCAGTTCATTCAGCCGAATGTCAAGCACAGAGGAGAATCGCTCATGGTTTACGGCGCCTTGTCTCGCAATGGAATGGGCCCCATCATCAAGATTGATGGAATAATGACTGGCCAGAGCTACACGAACATGCTCATCAACGATGTCTTCCCATGGGTAAACCAGAACATGCCACCCGGATGGATCATGCAGCAAGACGACGACCCGAAGCACACCTCCAGAGTAGCGAAGGCAGCCTTCCAGCAACAACAGGTCACACTTCTAGACTGACCAAGCCAATCTCCAGACCTCAACCCCATCGAGCACATGTGGGAGGAGCTGGAGAGACGATGTGCAAAGAAAACCTGCCGGAATAGGGCCCAGAAGTTCGACCAGCTGTCTGCAGAATGGGCGCAAATTCTGCAGGTCACCGTCGAGAAGCTAGTGGACTCGATGCCGGCCCATTGTGCAGCTGTTATTAAGTCTTGTGGTTATCCCACTAAGTATTAGTTATTGTTTTGTCGTTTTCTCGTACTTGTTTTCTGTTATCGTTGCATTAAATGATTGTGATACACACCTACTTTGTTGGCCAATTTGTATGATCTTTGCGATTAAGCTCGGTACCTGATCTGTGTTAAGGTTTCTGATCCATCAGCATATGGATCATGTTTACAACTGATTAACACATAACACATCCCAAAATGACACGATTTGGTCCAGCAGAAAAAATATTATGGTCGAAAAAGTGTTTTACCAAATACTTTTGTTCGCTACTGTAGCTGTCTCCAAGCACAGATCAGAGCATGAATCTCAATTGGTGTTCTCACTAATGCTTTGTTTTGAAATAAACACAAAGGCAAACTTTGAAACTTCCCCAAATTTTCTTTTGGGGAGTTTAAATTTTAAAATGAAAAAAAGTAACAGTTACAGTAAATGTATTATTATTTAATGGAAATATGAAGGACATGGAATTCAGTTCTTTTGGAACTTTATTAAGTCTTGTGGTTATCCCACTAAGTATTAGTTATTGTTTTGTCGTTTTCTCGTACTTGTTTTCTGTTATCGTTGCATTAAATGATTGTGATACACACCTACTTTGTTGGCCAATTTGTATGATCTTTGCGATTAAGCTCAGTACCTGATCTGTGTTAAGGTTTCTGATCCATCAGCATATGGGTCATGTTTACAACTGATTAACACATAACATATCCCAAAATGACACGATTTGGTCCAGCAGAAAAAATATTATGGTCGAAAAAGTGTTTTGCCAAATACTTTTGTTCGCTACTGTAGCTGTCTCCAAGCACAGATCAGAGCATGAATCTCAATTGGTGTTCTCACTAATGCTTTGTTTTGAAATAAACACAAAGGCAAACTTTGAAACTTCCCCAAATTTTCTTTTGGGAAGTTTAAATTTTAAAATGAAAAAAAGTAACAGTTACAGTAAATGTATTATTATTTAATGGGAATATGAAGGACATGGAATTCAGTTCTTTTGGAACTTTATTTTAATCCTGAAAATAAAAAGAATCATGTTAATAGCATGTTTTTTTTTTTTTGTTTTTTTTTTTGTGTATAAAACTTTAAATTACATTATCTACCAACAAGTAATTGGACACCCTTGCAATGGACGATATCTGCGGTCCTGATACACGTCACGGCCGACGTCGTTAAATATCGTGTGGGAAACAACAACGCAACCAGTCGCATGCAAGATGCCACGCAGTTTGGAGCTCTCTGATTTCGAGAAAGGTGCAATCGTCGGGTATCACAGAAATTGCCGCTCCATACGTGACGTATCCAGCGAGTTGAAGTACCCAAAATTGACAGTGGCCTACGTGATTGGCAAGTGGAAGATGAGAGGTGACTGTCGGAATGTGCCCCGACCCGGCAGACCCACAAAACTGGGAGTTAGAGATCGACGGGTGCTGGCCAGAGAAATTCGGAAGAACTGCACCAAATCGATGGGCCACATCCGCGAGGAGTTTCAACAGGCATCAGAGAGTGTTCTTTCGACGAATACCATCCGTAAGGAAGCCCATCTGCTCGGTTATCATGGATGTGCTGCCGTCCACAAGCCTTTGATCACCAAGTCCAATAGCGCTGCTCGGCTAACGTGGTGCAAAGAACGTCAACAGTGGAAACAGGTTCTCTGCATCGAGGAATGAAGGTTCACCCTCTACCGTTCGGATGGCAGGGTCTGGGTTTGGCGTCTGCCTAGAGAACGTCTCCTGCCGGAATGTATTGTGCCAACTGTGAAGTTCGGCGGTGGTGGAATTATGCTATGGGGGTGTTTCTCCTAATATGGCACGGGACCCTTGGTCGCAATTCCTGGTAGACTCAATGCCGAGACCTACTGCACCATTTTGGATGACCATGCGCTTCCTACGTTGTGGCAGTTTTACGAGGTGGACCCATGTTACTTTCAGGATGACAATGCCACCTGTCATGTTGCGAGGTCCACCATGGCTTGGTATGGTGACAATGGGGTTAATCGAATGGACTAGCCTGCGCAGAGCCCGGACCTTAACCCTATCAAGCACCTCTGGGACGAGTTGGAGCGTCGACTTAAGGGGTGCCCCTACAGTCCAAAATCGGTGAAGGAACTGACCTGTCTTCTCCAAGCCGAGTGGAAGAAAATACCGCTAGCCATCGCACAACGCCTGGTTGAGAGTATGCCCCGGAGGGTCACAGCTGTAATCGCCGCTCGTGGAGCTCCACCAACTATTGAAGGTGAATAAACTTCGTTTTCCTTTGCTATCACAGGTGTCCAATTACTTGTTGGTAGATAGTGTATAAGTCATTATAAAGTATTGGGTTGATGCATAAGTTCGTGCCGTTTTGTTTCACGAATATTTCCCAGCTCAGTAGTAATGGTGCAGATGGCCAGTTGTAAATCAAAATGTAGCCAGCAATATTGTGTATTTAAATCATATTGCATTGTGCGATTGTGGCCAATGGTTTTTTGGTTTTCAGGTCAGGAAGTATGGAGCGTCAAGTAGAGAGGAATGAACACTTCTGACATCTGTTCCTCTATGAGTTTAACAAGGGATCCACAGCCACCGAAGCTACACGACAAATTTGTGCTGTGTATGGGGAGGATGCTATTGCTCCCAGGACAGCTCGCAAATGGTTTGAGTGGTTCCGAGGGGGCAATTTTGACCGCAACGACTCTCCACGCTCATGTCGTCCATCTCACTTTGATGAGGATCGTTTGAACCATCTCATCCACTTGGAACCGCATCAAACTACATGCGAATTGGCCACTGAGATGGACTGTGATCAGGCCACAGTGGTGCGACACCTGGAATGTATGAGAAAGATCCAGATATTGGGGTCTTGGGTGCCACACACTCTAATTGAGGACAAGAATCAGCGTGCTGCCATATGTGATTCCTTGTTCGAGCATTATCACGAATGTCCTCAGCAACACAAACCCTTTCTATCACGTATTGTTACTGGAGATGAAAAGTGGTGCCTGTACCTGAATTTCAGGCATCGGAGGAAATGTTTAAGCCCAAACAAGACGCCCACACAATGTCCAAAACATGACCTTTATCCTGCGAAGATCATGTTGTGTGTCAGGTGGGACATGGAAGGCATTATTCATTGGAAAATGCTGCTGAGGAATCGGACCATCAACACTGCTTCTATTGTGAGCAACATCGCTGTGTGGAGGGAGCAATTCAGCAGAAATGGCCACATCGGCACCATGGTGTCCTTCTCCAACATGATACTGCACACCCTTACAGTACAAACATGGACAAAATGGCCATTCAGGACATGAAATGGGAGATCCTTCCACATCCAGCCTATTCCTCAGATGTTGCTCCTTCAGACTATCCCCTCTTCCAATCTCTGTTGAATGCACTCCATGGCAGAACGTTCAACAATGATGTTGGTCTCCAGAATTTCCTTGATTATTTCTTCGCAGCAAAACCTGCACGTTTTATCGAGAATGGCATTGCAGACCTATCCATCCAGATGTTGGAACACCATTGTAAACAGTGAGTGGCAGAGAGGGGGGGGTGCATAGTCGATTGATTCAGTTTTCCCTTCTGATGTAATACATTCTTGTAGTGCAGTGCAAAAAGTGGCAAGAACTTATGTATCAACCCAATATTTCATAAATGGATATACAAAACTCTTTTGTCCTTTAAGTACAAAAAAATCTTTAAATATTATCTTTTTATTTAAACAACTTTTATCATCTCATTCACCCTTGTATTTTTCCTACAGTAAAGTGCTTTTGTAACTGATGGAAGTTTCACACAACCATCAAATTGCTTCATAAATTCACTCGGACATGATACATATTTCTTCTAAGTCACTCAGTAAAGAAGTCTAAAACTAACATGTCCAGCAGACAATCCAAGAACTGTTGTAATACATAAAATATGTTAACATATTACAGTGGTTCTTTTGTTACATTTTATTAAATACAGTCATTTGTATAAAAGTATAAATATCTCAACAGATGATCTAAGAATCACTGTAACACATTGAATGTGTCATATAAGAATGAAGAATATTGACTTATTGAATGATAAAATGAAATTACATTAAAAATGTTACAGGAATGAACAGGGAAACATAGTTGAACCAGAAGTAAACAAGGTAAATACATTGAAGTATATTTATTAAAAAATCACTAGGATCAGTATAATTTCCATTTATCACAACAGTTAAAACAGAGTGAAAATGAAGTTATGAGTTTGAAAATAATTTTTCAGTGACATAAAAATACAAAAAGACACATGCTCACATAATAATCTGATAAATTATTCTAAAATGTAAAAGAAGCATATAAATGGCAATAAGATAAATACCTGTTTCAGGCAAAGCAGCATACTTTGCAAGTAGTACATAACCAACAAAACTTGAGGCAAGGAACCCAAAAAAGATCATTTCTACAAAAAACATAATGGTCAATTCATTTGAGAAGCACCAAACAAACTTGTAACACAAGTAACTAAAATTAAAATTAATATGGTACTGAACTTTTCTAATATTGTCCATTCTAAAGAAGAATTGTCAAAAAATAAAATAAAAAATAAAATACGATAAAGCAGCACATAATTAGCAGAACATACGAAATGGCACGAGCTCATATATTTTTAATAACATTATTAGCCTTAGCCAAATACAAATATGCAGTGAGAAGTACATTAAAAACATAAATGGTCAGAAAAAAGGACTGAAAAACTTTAGTTGTACAAGGTGAATTATGAATTTCCACAACAAACTAATCACCGTCAGTAATGAAAAATACTTAACAGTAATTATTGAGGATTAATTTATTAAAGTATATTACCTCTCAAGTTTTTGATCTATACACTAGATCATCATCAGGAGTGCTTGCATGTTAATATTTCTATAGGACTCTATATTATTAAGCATTTGTGGGAATATAGAGACCTGTGGAAGTAGCAAGACACAGGAACTTATGATGATGATCTAATGTATGGATCGAAAAATTTGAGAGGTAATGTACCTAAATAAATTTATCCTCTATAATTATCATTAAGTTTTTTTCATTAATGAAGTTGAAGTACATGTATACATGTATAAATGCTGAGCTTTGGGATGCGACTAACTCATTGAATATAGTTTCAACTGATGTTTAATTGGGAAACAATTTACTCTGTGGAAAGTGTTCAGGTGCTTGAAGAAGTGACAGACCATAGATAAGCTGACCAGGAGTCCCGGATTTTTTAGGACAGTCCTGGAATTTAATTTACTGTCCTCAAAAATGTCTGATGGTTTTGGGGATGCAAATGGTCCTCAAATTTTAACGTTTGTCCGCAAATGTCCTCAAATTTACCCTTCCTCATTAACCCTTTAGATTTCCAATGAAAAATGTTCTTAAAAGTTGTTTTAGCCGTACTAATTTTCCAACATGCTTCTTGTAAAAACAAATTTCGACTATTTTTTTTTCTTCTTTTCGAGTTTAATGACCACCACGAGCAACTCTAAGGACTATAAGCAGTCACCCTTCTCTTAATTAGGGACATTCGTTCTAGGGAAGGGAGAAAGAAAGTGCTGCATGACAAACACACCATCTGTGCCTCATTCGGGACTTGAACCCATACCAACTTGTACGAATGGTCAGTAGCTAGCACTAGGACACTGCACCAATGGTGCGGTCAAATTTTGACTGTACTTGTTCTGAGTTTCCCCAAAAACTTTGGCAAAATGAAAAATTCGCCATGCAATTACTTTGGTGTGCAGCCTGATTTTAATTCAGTGGATGTATCTAAGGTAAAGCATTTCACTTTTGCTAATATGTTCGCGCCATCATAGTTCTACTTTTGTCAGTACAAATTACCAACATTCTACAAGATATATCCTTTTAAGACACAGATTTTCATGTGTAATATCAAAACTATTGAAACAATGCAGTTTTGTGACAAAAAGATGCATATTTATTTTGAGTATGCATGCGTACCCAAATCAGTTACCGATTTGGGGATGCCACACCCTTTTGTCCTCAAATCAGTATTCCAATATCTGGTCCCCTTAACCATAGGGGGGCAGATCTGGTGAATAAGGCAGATGAGGTAAAGTTTGGTACCTCAACTGGAACAGCTTCTGTATCATCTGGCATGAAATGTGGTCTCATGTTACCATGGAGAAGTGTGCACCAATTATGATTGAATAATGCCAGCTATTTGGTGTACAGTTTTTCATACATGATATCAAGTTCTTGACAATACCTGTCCCCCATGATGATTAGTCCTGGTCTTAAGTAGGAGGAGCAGATCACACCAGCTGAAGACTACGAACACTGAACATCATCTTTCTAGGTGTGTTTTGGGGTTTTCTTACAGTTGAGCCATTCTGCCAAACATCAGTGATTGTCATACAGCATCCATTTCTCATCACATGTGATAAAACACCTCAGAATGTTGTTTCTTTGGTTCACTTAAGCAAAGAAGAAAGACATCAGATCGTCGTGTTTTGCGCTATTCTGTCAGTTCATGTAAAACCCATTTGTCCATCTTCTTCACTTTGCCTGTGGCCATTAAATGTCTGGAAATGGTGGCATAATGTACTTCAAGTCTCACGCCAAAACCATTTGATGAGGATTGGATTCAATCAAGGCCTCCAACTTGGCATTATCAATAGCTCCTTCTGGGCTACTGCCAAACCAATGCTGTGTCTTGCATTTATTAACAGTGCCTTCACCGAATGCTGTTTTGATGTTGCTAGTTGCCTCAGGTGCATGGTGCCCAAGTTTAGACTCATTCAGTAAAATGACATGAATTTGGCTCTGTCCATTGTTCTCTTTACTGTAGCACTATACCCCCTTGGAACTGATGCCACTGACAAAATGACCCATGTTATACAGGCAGCAACCTTAATGCTTTAAATTTACATATCACTCAGAAGTCCTATCTTGTGAGGTGTTAATTCCTAAATTGCCTGACAATTGCCCAAGTCTGCAAAATCTGATATTTCATCTGCAAGATCTTCATTTAAAAATGTCTGTAAGAACCCCAGAGTTTAAGCTGGCTCAAAAAATACTGTAACAAAAATGATAAAATGGGGGTGGGGGGAGTTGTAGCAAAATGCTAAAGATAGTTAGCCGCTTTTGTCACTTGGAAAATCATAACATCAACTGAATCGTTCACACCAACAATGATTTGGACATCAGTAGAAAACTAATGTTTATGGCCTTAGGGGGAATGTCATAGACATCACAGTTGCCTCCGGTTTAAACTTGAACTTTGAAATGGGAGGAAGGGGTCTAATCCCTCCGGCCTCTATAATCTTATGCCACCCTTTATGGAGGGGTGGGGGGATGGTTGAGCCAACAGGTGCTGTAGGAACATACCTTAAGGATTAAAAAAATAACATTAACGAAGTGCGAATCGAGGGCAGAATTTCAGAAACTAGTTTTCACAGAAAGAGAAAAGTTGGAACAGAATCTGCTGATGGGTTGATATATTTAAATGGCTGGCACCATTTTGCTACAGACACTAATTTTTCTCTCACATTTTAGATTAAGTAATCACATTTTGTGAAAATAATGACTGTAGCTTAATCTCTGATAAGAACAATGTTTTGTGCTGTCAAACATTGTTCTTATGACATTTTTGAATGAGGATCTTGCAGATGAAATGTCTGATTTTGTAATATTTCATCTGCAGGATGATCCGATATGAAGAAATATTGGATATCCTTGAGGACAGAGCTTGCGCCTCATTTTCTCGTATGTTATCTCACACTTGTGGAGCATCATATGCTAGACTTATAACATTGCAAGAACTGAGGGTCTATAATTGTATGCATTTTTCAGTTTAAGGCACTGCTGAATATCACTTTATCTGTGGGAACATATGTCTCTTTATTTCTTTCAGGTTCTTATCTATTGCCCTAGGTGGTTTTTAATATTTCTTGTTAATTAAGTGAAGTACATTGAATAATCTCTCAATAAACTGTTCAGCAAAATGTTGACAGAGTACATAATATAATTAATACCAATTCTATAAACTATTTTGCATTACTACATAAATCAGAATAAGATGCTTCATTCACTCCTTATTTTGTTGCCAACTTGTGATAGAAAATATTTTTAGCAAAAAAAAAAAAAAAGAAGTTAATGTTAAGCCATTTGATTGAAGAAAAAGTAGGAAATAGTAACCTCATTTGTAGTAATATCGAATTTTCGTTCTTCATTTCTTAAAAATTAGGTGAAACAAAAGATTCTTTGAAAAAGTACGTAGTTATTTAATCTTTCATCAAACTCAATTTGGGAAACTGAGACATGCACTTTAATTTTGCATTTTATATATCATTTTGTTAAAACTGTGTTCTCTTGCTCAGAACACTTATCCAAAGATAGGAAAATAAATAAAAAGATCTGTATTCTGAAAATAAAAGTTTCTATTTTCATGTTAATAGAAAGTCTAAAGAAAATAAATGTTACAAGCTGGAGAGCAATTGTGAATATGCTTGTTTTCAAGTAATTAGATCATAATACTTTTAGTTGTAGTAGCAGCTAAAAATATTGTGATCTAATTACTTGAAAACAGGCATATCCTTTTTTTTTTTTTTTTTTGTATAATGCTGCTCTTCTAAAAAAAAAAAGTTTCTTTGGAATCAGTGTTTTATGTACATTTTTTGTGTGACATTTAGTCTTTTATTGCTGTAAGACTGTGGGGGTGGAAAATAGAGTAAATATGTTTTAACAGTATTGGTAAAAAATTATTACTGCAGGGCATCACGTGCATGTGCAAAAGGGCATGCAACTTGCATTTTATGCATAAGCTTTATCCAGTTTGTTTCGTTTTGTTTAGGAAAAAAACAATTGAACATTTTCCCATTGTCCACTAGGCAATGGGAAGAATTGTGTATATGGGATATGGGAGTGGTGTAATTTTGGCACACAATGTTCCACCTCCTCGTAATCAACACAGATATCAAGCAGAAATGGATGTTACACTAGCAGTGCTGCATGTCATGTCCAAAGTTCCACCTATGTTTTGAATTTGAAAGAAACTATCTGGAAATTGATGTTATTACTATTTAGCATGTTGCAGTTTTTAATTAGTGGCAGTACTTTTATACATCCATGTATACATCTTCAGCCACAGTGTTTGAATCTTTGTTCAAATTTTTATATCCTGAATATTAGACGTTGGGCTGTTGCCATAATGATCTTGGGATTTAGTTTAATTGTTATGTATGGTGCATTTATATTGTCTGACATGGTTTTGCATGATTGGTTCCTGTTTTAGAATTTCTGCAATAGATTTTGAATGATTCATTGTTTCATGCACTAGTGTAACTTTCAGGGTAGTGATATGGTGTAAAGTAGCTTCCATGGTAGTGGTATGGAAATTATTAGTGCACAAAACAAAGAATCTTTCAAAATCTATTGCAGAAATTCTAAGACAGGAGCCAATTGTTTAAAGCCATGTCAGATAAAATGAATACCAGAACTGCTAACCTCTCAGAACCAAGAAACGTAACATTCAGATGGAAAAATCGTAACACGACGCATGCTGATAATTTTTGAAGCCTATTTCAGCTATATAAATTCTTGATGATGAGAATGTACGGATTTTTTCCCTACATCAAAATGTTATTGAGAAACTACTTAAATCTAATCAGAAAACACTTTTATGTTGTTAATTATTAGAAAAGAAATAACAATTACGGGAGAAATCCTCACTCCGCCTAACTTCCGTTTTCGGAAATTTTGAGAGGTGGAAAACTTTTATTTTAAGGAGTCTGCAAGATGGTTTAATTTGGGTTCTGGGGATGTCGGTTTTGCCTGCAGGACCAAAATAAGTCTGTGATGTGCATCGGCCGTTGCCGCGATTCTGCTACGAGGATTAGAAGACATTTAATCTGTGAAGTACGTTGGCAATCGCCGCGATTCTTCTATGGGGGTGGGTACAAAATAAATATGTGATTTTTGTCGGCCATCGCCGTGATTCTGCTACGGGGATGAGTACAAAATAAACCTGCGATGTACATCGCTGCGATTCTTCTACGGGGACGAGTACAAAATAAATCTGCGATGTACGTCGGCCGTCGCCGCTTTTCTTCTACGGGGATGAGTACAAAATAAACCTGCGGTTTACGTTGCCCGTCACCGCGATTCTGCTACGGGGATGAGTACAAAATAAACCTGCGATGTATTTGCCGCGATTCTGCTACGGGAATGAGTACAAAATAATTCTGCGACGTACATCCTATCGCAAGTCAGATAAAAAAAAAAACATGCCATAAAAATAGTGTTAGTCCTACAATGAATGTAGGGTGAGCAGTGGCGGATCCAGCAGGGGGAGGGGGCACTGGGGTGACCCCCGTAAACCCTATAGAAGTTTTTACGTTTAAAGTAGCGAAGATCGTAAATGATTAACTTTGCATGTTTTGTTTTCAGTTTTTCTAAAAAAAAATTAACAATTGACTTTACTACGGAATTGGATTTAAAATATGTAAAACATTGATTTAGCTTCAGTAAAAAAGAAAGAGAAGGGAATAGAATAGAGAGAAAGAGAAGGGAATAGAATAGAGAGAAAGAGAAGGGAATAGAATAGAGAGAGCACGCAAAAGATAAAAAGAAGACGGACAGTGAGGGAGGGAAGCATGGGGGTATTCTTTGTTAGTTCTTTGCTATTGTCGTATTGCCTAGCGTCTATAACATCTCGAAAGAGGGCAAGGCTCTCATTCAGGTATTAAACGATTTAACATTCTTGAAACAAGTGAAAGTGTTTTAAAGACCTTGCAAAGGAATACCAGGTAGCAGCGGCACCACCAATATGTATAATGTATATCTAAAAAATCCTTCCATAATGTCCTCAACCCTTTTTTATGCCCCCCCCATTAAACTTCTGGATTCACCCCTGAGGGTGACTATATGTGTAATTCACATATAAAGGGGTGCAATACGATATCAGTAACAGTGCCACAGTTGTAGGCAAAACAGCTGTTGTGGAGCAATTGTCGACAATGTCAGATCACAGTAACCTCAAGAAAGGAATGATCATTAATGTACATCTTGCAGGAGCTTCAGTAACTTCCATGGCAGAAATAGTGCAACACAGGGATCTAAGATTATGATTACTTTTCAAAAAGACCACGCATTGCCTCCAAGTATGCAAATTGTGGATGCCATACAAAGACGTCAGATACAGATAGATGAATGGTGGCACGGACTGTGCAACGGAAGTACAAGATCATGGCACTGCAAACAGCAGCAGAAGTTGAACAGTAGTCGAAATGACCACATTTCTGCCATAATAATTCATCAGAAACTGCATTGTGTAGGTGTTTTATGGCTTTGTAGCAATCCACAAACCTCTGCTTACCAACATCAATGCAACAAAAGGTGTAAGGTGGTGCAAAGCACTTAAAAACTAGAAAGCTGAAGACTGGCAACACGTCATCTGGTCTGATGAATCATGCTTCACATTGTTTCCCACCACTGGTAGAGTGTAAGTCTGGAAAAAACCTGTAGAAGCATACCACCCTGACTGTGAAGCATGGAGGTAGATCCCTGACAGTGCTGAGACAGGCCGAGCCCAAGCCCGAAGTCGAGCCCAGACTCCATAATACTTACTGGATTTTGGTCGGGATGGAGGGGGGGGGGGGGGCTTGGTTTCTAAGAGAGGAAGAGAATTTTCTTCCTTTTTTTAAAATTTGATTTTGTACCATTTATCACTCAAGACTTTTTCACACTTTCTAGTTGTCAAATAGAATTCTTCGGCAACTGGTTTTTTTGTTTTTTTTTTTATTGGAGGTTTAACGACCACTGTGAGCAACTCAATGGGCTATAAGCAGTCGCCCGTCCCTAATTTAGGGTCACTGGTTCCAGGGAAAGGAGAGAGCCAGTGCCGTAAGACAAACACAACATCCATGCCTCACCGGGATTCGAACCCGGACCCCGTTCGGACGAATGATCAGAGGCCATCGCTTAGACCACTGCGCCACCGGGGCGGCAGGCAACTGGGTATAGATGGGAACTCGACAGGGCTCTTCATTCCGGGATAGGTAACAAATACCATAGGCCATGAATTATTGAATTTCTGCGAAGGAAAAGTTTCTTTAAAAACTACAGATAGTAGATAGCAAGCTGACAACATTTTGCTCCTTATCACAAAGGGGCAGCTCCCTGCTAATTCTGTTGAGCAACATACAAAGTAGATTACTGTGCCGCCTAATTTTTCCTGATGCCCGGCCCCCAAAGCATTTCAGGAAGAAATGAATGCTCAAAGAATTTATAGAAATAGATAGACATCTCTTCCCCACTCTGCAGTTGGGGACAATGGTTAATTGCCGGGAAGGAAAGAGTGGAAGTCTGGAAGTTGTTTTTTTTAATGCATAAACAGGTTAATCATAGTTTTCAGGCTTGTTCGGCCCCGGGCTGTATCTTGCAATATAAAATTCGGGTCCGGGCTCTTAAAATTGAGCCCAAACTCAGCTGTGATCCCTGATGTTGTGGGGTGCCTTATCATGGCATTCCTTAGGGCCATTGGTTATTTTGCAGGGCTGTGTCACATCTGCAATGTACATATCCATTTTTGGGGACCACCTGCACCCAATGTTGCAGGCATTGTTCCCTAATGACTGTCCCTGGTTTCAAACAGATAATGCACCTATGCACTGGGCGAAATGTGTCAAGTTGTGGTCTGCAGAGCATGAGGATAAGGCACAGCAGCTACACTGGCCACTTAAATCCCCAGATCTCAATATTATTGAACATTTGTGGGAATATCTGGAGCGAAAGTTCAGATCACACTTTCCAGCTCCAACATCACTGGCACAGTTGGAACATATTTTGCAGGAAGAATGGTCCTAAATTCCATTACTATATGTGCATGATTTGTATCAGTTTAATACCATTTCTAATTGCTTTGGTTCTGAAAGCTTGAGATGGGCCTACAGCTTACTAATAAAAAGTTCTTTACAAAAAGTATTTCCATTGCTTTTATAAAGTCTTGCTGCAGCACCAACAATTATTTTTTTTACAAACAAATATAAAAAATCAATTAGCACACAAATATTGAATTTTATTTAGAAGCTAGAGGTAAATTCATATACATATATATATATATATACAAACCTCCATTAAAACAAATGTGGCCAAAGAAAATCTGAAATGTAGCATAGAGGGTCAGAAGCAGAAACACTGGCCTTGGAATCACTGAAGCTAGAAAATAACAGAAATAATCAAATTATAAAACATTAGTCAATTTATTTTACAATGCCTGTAGAAAGTTAAAAAACTTACAATAGCAAAAACAGACACGTAAAAGAAATCTGCAACTAAGCATTTTATTGCGTTTACTCAGAAAAAGCTATTTTAATCTAAACATTTGGTATAGTTCAACATACATGCTTGCAAGCTCTGATTGATAATCAAATACTTGTTGCACCTCATTGGGTACAGAAAATTTACCAGCTTCATGCAATTTGAACAGGAATATTATAAAAATTTTAAGTAATAAACAATAAGTTGAATTAATGACTTCCTCTAATTACTGTCAGTAACAAAAAATACTTAACAGGAATTATAGAAGATACATTTATTAAGGTACATTTCCTCTCAAATTTTTTTATCTATACACTAGAACAGAAGCTTTTGCATCTTACTACTTCTATAGGGCTCTATATTATTGAACATTTGTGGGAATACAGAGACATATGGAAGTAGTAAGACACAGGAACTCCTCTCGGTTGTAGGTGGTCGATGTTCAAATCCTTGCACTGTTGTTCTCATCAGGTTATTGGGTGTAGGCATTTTTGACTAACTTCAAAAAGTCCGCACTTTTCTTGAGTGAGATATACTTTTTTAGTTGAACTACAGGAGGCATATGGAGACAAAGGAGATGTGAAAATTACGTTGGAACACTTGAAAAACGGAAAAATGAATCACTCATTAAAATATTCACATGAGGAATTGCAATCACCAAAAAACTTCGTCTGACTTCTTGGGTGTATTGTCCGATGCATTTCGGCAGATCTGTCTGCCATCTTCTGGGACATCTGGTCGTCCGTTCTCTCTGCAGTTTACGTTGAATATGTGACATGCTCAGTTTGGGAATCTTTGTGACGTCATCGGATGTTTTGCGTTGCCATTCCAGTGATTTGAAGACTGGATTTTTTTTTTTTTAATTTCTATGTGTTTGCATTGTTTCTGTTCTGTTTTTCCTTCCCATTTTTTGTTCTCTTCTTCTATCAGTATCTTTCATGGAGTTGGCATTTCTACTCCACTACAATGTTGCAGTTTTTTTTTTTTCCAATTATGATTGCTTCGCCGAAACGGATGGTCTTTTCGGTTGGTTGTTTGCAGATAATTTCAATATTTTCAAATTCTGGTATTGTGTTATTTTTTATGCAATATTGTACAAGTGCTGTTTTTTTCCTCCTTTTTTTCCCAGTTCTTCATTTGTTGTGCCAATCTTGTTTTTAATTTGTTTCTTGTGTTTCCTATGTATTTCAACTCTATTGCTGATGTTGGTTGGCTTAATTGGAATGCTATATACTTCTGCACTGTCCAATAGTTTTGTTTTTTCTCTGTTATTGATTATTATATTCTTGTAGTCTTTAACTGAAATTCCAACATCTAGATGTTGTTTTTTGCATTCCTTTTTTATTACATTTGTAACCTGTTTTATGTATTAAATTTTACCACAATATTTTATATTTTGCTTGGTTTTATTTTTAAGATGTTTATACATGTAAATTACTTTTTTGACATCTGAGGTGGTATATCCAAATTTTTTGGGTGTTGTTATTATCCATTGAAGTTCTTTTTCTTTGAAAAAGTTATTGCTGGAATGTGTGAGGCTCTATGCACTAAACTTCTGATTGCCGATATTTTATATGCCTTTGGATAGTATGAGTTTGCAGGTATAAGTATTGGCACGTAGGTGGGTTTTCTATGCACATAGTATTTGCAGGATGTTTGAGTTTTTATTATTGTAATATCTAAGAAATTAATTGTATTTTCCTTTTCTGATTCCATTGTAAAGTTGATACTTGGATATTTTTCACTGAAATATTTTTTCAGCTTGTCTAATACTAAAGAACTGGCATTCCAAAAGAGTAGTGTGTCATCGACATATCTTCTGTAGAAAAGCACTTTGTCTTTATATTTGTTAAGGACTTCTTCTATTTTCTGTAATACGACCTCTGAAAATAACGAAGATAGTGGGGAGCCCATCGGTGCTCCGAACTTCGGTCTGTATATTCTACTGTTATATTGAAAGAAGTTGTTGTGATATATATATATGTTAATAGGTCTATTAGTTCTTTAACTTCCAATTTTTGGAAAGTATTGTTGTTGTAAAGTCTTTCTGCTATGATGTAAATAGCTGTCAAGACGGGAATGCTTGGAAACATCGAAACAACATCCAAGCTGGTCATGATTGGTGGGTTGGAGTCAAATTGGATTGTTTTTACTTTATTTATTAAGTCAAATGAACTATGTAAGGTATAATTATTTTCCATACATATTGGTGTAAGTATTTTATATATATACTTTTCTAGGTTGATTAGTGGAGCATTAATTTTGGAAACTATGACACGTACTGGTTCTTCTGGTTTGTGGGTTTTTAGCTTTCCGAAGATCTCTGGGATACCTGGTTGAATTTGTGGATAAACGGAAGTCAGTCTTGGAGCCAAACAACTGTGATTTTTTACTTGTGACAATTTTGTCAACAGTTTATTTGTTGGATCTCTTTGGACTTCTTCTATATTTAGTTCTTGCATTGCTGATATCATTTTTTCATTATAAGCTGTATTATCTAGGATATGTACTTGTTTGGTTTATCTGCTTCAACAATTTTTAAGTTGGGTTTGTTTCTTAAAGCTAACAGTTCTTTTCGCTAAAGCTAAAAGATCTTCAGAAAGCTAAAAACCCACAAACCAGAAGAACCAGTACGTGTCATAGTTTCCAAAATTAATGCTCCACTAATCAACCTAGAAAAGTATTTATATAAAATACTTGTACCAATATGTACGGAAAATAATTATACCTTACATAGTTCATTTGACTTAATAAATAAAATAAAGACAATCCAATTTGACTCCAACCCACCAATCGTGACCAGCTTGGATGTTGTTTCGATGTTTCCGAGCATTCCCGTCTTGACAGCTATTGACATCATAGCAGAAAGACTTTACAACAACAATACTTTCCAAAAATTGGAAGTTAAAGAAATAATAGACCTATTAACATATATATATATCACAACAACTTCTTTCAATATAACAGTAGAATATACAGACAGAAGTTTGGAGCACCAATGGGCTCCCCACTATCTTCGTTATTTGCAGAGGTCATATTACAGAAAATAGAAGAAGTCCTTAACAAATATAAAGACAAAGTGCTTTTCTACAGAAGATACGTCAATGACACACTACTCTTTTGGAATGCCAGTTCTTTAGAATTAGACAAGCTGAAAAATATTTCAGTGAAAAATATCCAATTATCAACTTTACAATGGAATCAGAAAATGAAAATACAATTAATTTCTTAGATTTTACAATAATAAAAACTCAAACATCCTGCAAAGACCATGTGTATAGAAAACCCACCTATGTGCTAATACTTATACCCGCAAACTCATACCATCCAAAGGCATATAAAATATCGGCAATCAGAAGTTTAGTGCATAGAGCCTTCACACATTCCAGCAATAACTTTTTCAAAGAAAAAGAACTTCAATGGATAATAACAACAGCCAAAAAATTTGGATATACCACCTCAGATGTCAAAAAAGTAATTTACATGTATAAACATCTTAAAAATAAAACCAACCAAAATATAAAATATTGTGGTAAATTTCAATACATAAAACAGGTTACAAATGTAATAAAAAAGGAATGCAAAAAACAACATCTAGATGTTGGAATTTCAGTAAAAGACACAAGAATATAATAATCAATAACAGAGAAAAACATAACTATTGGACAGTGCAGGAGTATATAGCATTCCAATTAAGCCAACCAACAACAACAATAGAGTGAAATACATAGGAAGCACAAGAAACAAATAAAAAACAAGATTGACACAACATATGAAGAACTGGGAAAAAAAGGAGAAAAAACAGCACTTGTACAATACTGCATAAAAAATAACACAATACCAGAATTTGAAAATATCGAAATTATCTGCAAACAACCAACCAAAAAGACTATCCGTTTCACCGAGGCAATCGTAATTGAAAAAAAAAAAAAAGACTGCAACATTAGTAGTGGAGTAGAAATGCCAATTCCATGGAAGATACTGATAGAAGAAGAGAAAAAAATGGGAAGGCAAACACGCAGTTATATAAAAAAAATAAAAAAATCCAGAGTTTTCAAATCACTGGAATGGCAACGCAACACATCCGATGATGTCACAAAGATAGATTCCCAAACTGAGCATGTCACATATTCAACGTAAACTGCAGAGAGGATGGATGACCAGAGGTCCCAGAAGATGGCAGACAGATCTACCGAAATGCATCGGACAATACACCCAAGAAGTCAGACGAAGTTTTTTGGTGATTGCAATTCCTCATGCGAATATTTTTACGAGTGATTCATTTTTCCGTTTTTCAAGTGTTCCAACGTCATTTTCACATCTCCTTTGTCTCCATGTGCCACCCGTAGTTCAACTAAAAAGTATATCCAACTCAAGAAAAGTGCGGACTTTTGAAGTTAGTCAAAAAAGCCTACACCCAAGAATATGATGAGAACAACAGTGTAAGGATTTGAACATCGACCACCTACAACCGAGAGGTACGTGAAAGATTTTTCTTTGAATCACATTTGATTACTGCGATATATATTTGCAGCGGGTATTAATAACTTCCAACTGAGAAATTGCTTTCCACTCAAAGGAAACATAACATGTAAAAAGTTACAGCAGTTAAAACCACCATTAAACGGTTCTACCTGAAAAAATATCGTATAACTAAGTACACTGTAACATTACCTATTCCTAGTACACCGAAACTATCCATGTACATATTACTAGTATTGATACAGGGTGATCTTTTTGGGTGGGGATAATTTAAAAATGCTGTGGTATGTCTTGTAACAGATATAATAAGTCAAAATTTGACAGAAATTACCTCTATGAGTGAGGGTTTGTCTAGATCTCTACAAGACCCCCTTTGCAGACTTCATACCAGGTGCTCAATTCTTGCCACATGTTTTCTAACATCTGTGGAGTGATTCGTGTGAATGCTGCAGTATGGAGGTCGGTACGGCCCTTTTTATTGCACCGAGGACACTGTACGATCGGGACCCTACCTGGATGTGCTATATATTTTGGTAAAACTGGATAACAATGTCATTTTACAGCAAGATAGGGCCCCATCTTACTGATAACTGGGAGTTTGTGAAAAACATCATCTACGTACAATGACCTCAAAGCCTGGATGACTTGAAGGTGAAAATTTCTGCAGTGTTTGCACAAATCACCCTGCAGATGATGTTAGAAAACATGTGGCAAGAACTGAGTACTTGTTATGAACTCTGCAAAGGGGATCACGTAGAGGCCAAGACAAACTCCCACCTGTAAAGGTAATTTCTGCCAAATATTGACTTATTATATCTGTTACATGCCATATCATAGCACTTTTAAATTATCCCTACCCAAATGGATCATCCTGTAGATTTTAATTACAAGGAACAACATACACATGTATTTGCCATTTTATACTTTTATACTAATAACAATTTAAGTGAAGAAGATGAACTGTCTGAACTGTCATCCATTTTCACCTTTGCATTAGAGACATGCATAAGAGAGATAACAAAAGATAAACAGGGGAAAAAATACAATCCTGGGATATGTTGGTAATATTGATGATAACAGGGGAGGCAATCCAGGAAACACAATAGAGATGTTTAAAAGTCCAAAAACTGAAACAGAAAAATTGCACCTACATCAAGCAAAAACAGAATACATGAAAGCAGCAGAGGATATTAATAATCATGATATGGGACATTTTTTCAATGGACAATTAAAATTTTACACATACACTCATCATCAAAAAAAAAAAAAAAGTTACACCCAGAAGGAAGCAACCAACAGGAATGAAACTTGGTGGATAGGTTTGACATCGTGAGACATACAAATGATTCAAGCATCACAATTGGCCGTGAATGTGACGCCAGCACGAAGGGATCGTAGTGCTGTGTCTGACCGGCTATATAAGGTTGTCCTGTCATGAGCGCTTGCTATTCTGCCTCATGCCGTTCTGTTGGTTGTAACCTTTGCAAGTGAAGTATGCCTCAGAGAAAAGTTTGGAAGCAATTCAAACAGTTGCAGGAGTTTGAAAGGGGCCGCACTGTCCGGCTCCGGGAAGCGGGATGGTCTTATACCTGTATTGGGTGCCTTACCGGTCGTGCGGATATCACCATAGCATGCTGTTGGTGGCAATAGATAGAACAACAGGAAGAGTCTGGGAGGCCTAGACGAACCACAGAGAGAGAGAGAGAGAGAGAGGACCGATGGGTTATCTGACATGCATGGAGTGACCCAGCAGCAACGATTGCGGATATTCAGTGAGCAGTGGTGCCCTCCATGCATTGTCCAATTAGTGCCAACACCATTGGCAGATGGGAACAGGACGAAGGACTACATGCACGCAGACCATTACGACGACTGCCCTTAACAACATTGCATTGTCGTCAAAGACTGCAATAGTGTCATGCCGGACTATTATGGAGCCACTCAGAATGGCAGTGGGTAATCTTCAGTGATGAGTCCCTCTTTTGTCTTGGAGGAGACAACCAATGAATCAGTGTGTGGAGGCACCGTGGTCAGCGCCAAGAAGAACAGTTTGTTGTCGAGCGTCACACATACAGAAGGCCTGGTGTCATGGTGTGGGGTGCAATTGCCTACGATGCCAAATCACCTTTGGTGTTCATTACAGGCACTTTGACAGCCCAGCATTACATTAATGAGGTGCTGCAACCAGTGGCCCTTCCTTTTCTGAAAGCTCACTCCTGTGCATTTTACAAGACAACATTTGTCTGCATACTGCTGTTGTCTTGAGAGCTTGCCTTCAAGGCACTGACACTTTGCCATAGCCAGCTGCATCACCAGATCTATCGCCAATTGAAAAATGTGTGGAATGCTATTGGACACGCTATTCACACTCCACTCCTACCACACAATCTGCAGGAACTGTGTGAGAAGATTCAAGCTGCATAGGATGGCTTATCGCAGGACACAATTAGGAACCTGTACAACTCCATGCCGAGATGTCAGGCATGCTGTGTGAGCAAACATGGTGGCCTGACACCATACTGAAAGACACTATTTATTAGCATGTAGCTCAATGAATATTACCCATATGTTTAATCATTTATTGTTCCTGGTAACCTTTACCTTCCTCCCGAATAGCATTGTAGTCTGACACGTCCTTTTGGGTGCAACTATTTTTTTGACGATAAGTTGATTTCATCTTATAAATATCTAGGAAATGTGATCGAGCAAGTAAAATAAATGCTGAAATTCAAGCCAAAACTCGAGTAAGCAATAGTGATTTTTATTCTATAGAGCAACTCCTTATTTTCAAAGTGTTATCACACAGAAGTTAAATTTATAAAACTGCCTTTACACCTGTTTTTTTTTTTTTTTTTTTGTATGGGACTTTATACCTTACAATCGGCAATGAAAATCAGATGCAACCAGGAGTTTTATGTTACATTTGGGGTTCCTTTAATAGTTAAAGAAATCAGAGCCTCAAGAACGAGGTGTTTTAAAAACATGTTGCAAAAATGGGTAAATAGGACAGTTATTTCAAATGCCCTATTTTTCTCTTCTTGGGTGAAAGAAGTGTGGGACATAATTCCACCAGAAACAGTTATAAAATCTTTCAGAAAATGCTGCATAAGTAATGCCATGGATGGTACAGAAGGTGATTTGATTTAAGATTCAGATGAAAATGACAATGGGCACAATGACTAATTTGGTGATGTAGAAAGGTGTTTATATTGACAATGCAAATGCAACAAAAGTAAACTTACAGGAGTCATTTGGAAACTCTGACTGGACTTACAAGGTTTTTAAAGAATGTAATCTCAGAAATTTGCATAATTTATTTCAATAAATATGTTTTCCGAAATCTTGCAATTTGAGGTCGGCTTATACACGGGACAAGGTTTTTCACCAATTTTTAGCTATAGGGCATTGGCTTATATGCTAGTATATATGGTAGTTATAAATCAACTGTACTGCACCTACATTTGTTCAGTTACATTGGACACATACATAACTTTGGAGAAACATCATCATGCTGAGAGCACCAATGATGTATGATTAATGAATCATTCAATATTTTCCTCATCCACTAAGGATGTAGCAACAGAGTTTTAGAAAAATTGAATAAATCTATCACTATGTGTATGTTTTAAGTGATAAATAAAAAGAGATGATGTTGAGCTTCACTATATAATCAAATAACATTTACCTGAATAATAACAGCCATAATCTTGTGAGACAAGGTTGCATCCATACGATGCAATAGGAACATATGGTGCTTCTCTGATTACACCTGTCACTGCATGTTGTGCAATAACATTGTACACTACACCTACATTTGGGTATGTATAAAAGGCAGTTCTTGTTCCAGGGTGTAGTGTGTAGATTTTAGCCTACAGAATAAAAGGAGATAATTTATTTACATAAATTCATACAGTATAACTGGAACACATATAATATACTGAAGTACATGTTTAATTTTTTTGTACATAAAAATATAGAATTCCAAAATTTCTGAGTACATAAGTAGTACATGTACATCAGGGATCATAGCATACTTCTGGAAAATTTTAGGTTGGAATTTTAGGAATTTTAGGAATTTTTAGAAAAATTTTAGGAAAATTTTAGGAGTGTATTTCAATAAAAACTAGATGTATATTTGTATACATCTAGTAAAACAACTTTGTATACATTGTAAAGAGTTTGCTTCACACCCTTCAACCATATATACTGATAGACTGCGCATGACATCAAAATTTCTGGCTCCAACATAAAATCACATGACAACAGTCAAAAAGATGGGTTACACCTGCTGTGCTTATGGTTGCTCTGAGCGATATAGTAAAGAAAGTTCTATGATTTTTCATGGGTAAGAAACGAATTAAATACCTAAGTCAATAAAGTTCAATTACTTAACCAGAAACTTGCAGCTATTGATATAAAAATATAGTAACTTAAGAAAAAAATGGAATGCATGTTCCAAATTCTTCGCAAATGTTCATCACATTATAAATCACAAAATGTAAACAACCCGTTCATGCATGTATATAGCTCATAAGTAAACTTACCTGAAGAGTTTTCATTATATATGAGGCGCATTCACATAATACACCGAAAACACTGAAGTTCTGCAATGTAAATTAGTAATCATAACAGCATTTTTACACGAAATTTGGAGTCTGATGATGACGTGCCCAATGTTTGAGCCATGGCGGCTTTGATGCAGCTATTGCCAATGCGCAGTCCATTAGTATATATGGTCGAAGTTCACACCCAAATTTTTTTGCATAACGTCTAATGTCTAAAGTTTAAGTATGATTTACTTCTAATGTTCAGTTCTTATCTTTTCACGTGTTATTATCATATTCAAGTATATTTACCACATTCAAGTTTCACTTTGAACATTAATATGCTGTTTAACCAGAAGCAATTCACGATTTTCACAGAAAGTTTTCAGGTTTCACATTAAATTATAATATCCTAAAAAGGTAATTGAAAACCAAGAACTATGTACAATTGTTCACTGAATTACTTTTTTCATATTATTGTTTTAACCTTTTCCTGATACGCCTATCTTTTTCTGCTTCCACCACAACTAATTTACTTTGTTTTCTTTATTTCAGCTGAACCTTGTATGATCAAGTTAGAGGCAACTGCTATTTCAACAGTATTTTGTTTTTCTACAGCTTTTCTCATTCTTTCTGTTCCCTCTTGAATTACTGCTAGAGGCTTCTTTATCTTTTTTAAGCCTATTTATTTCTGCATCATTTTCTTTTATTTTGTCATCAAACTCAGCTTTTCTTTTTCTCTAGCTGCTTTTCCTTATTTTCCCTCTCTTTCTGCTTCCTTTCTTTTACCTTTTTTGATTGTTCTTCCTTCAGCTTATCAACATACTCTTTATAAAATTTATGTGAATAACGAACACTATTTAACAAATTTATTGTTATGGGAATTTCTTGTTATGGGAACTTTTTTTTCTTTATGATGCGCTTTTACTTGTGAAAAGCCACTATTAGAAATATTGAAAATTTCTGAACACAATATCACTTAGCAGAAAATATTGTTTCAGTTGCAGAACACCATTCTTTCAACTTCACTCCGTCCAATTCTTTGGCGAGCCACGCATCTTGAAATTTTGTTTTGGATTTAGGCATCTTAAACACTTGTATTACTAACCAGAAAATGAAAGGGAAGTACAAAAACACGTTCCAATATTGCAAAACCAGACAACTTCCTGAAATTTGGCTGCGAGGATGTCAGAAGATATGAAAAAAAAAAAAAAAAAAAGCAGGTCACCACTAGAGAACTGAACCTGCACAGAGAACACCATAAAAGACGTAAAACCAGAAACTATCATACGCATCTCACGCAAGTTCAGTCAAAAGCGAGTCGGAGCCGAGATATATTGCGCATCGAAGGTCGCTGTCGCCGACGCATGATCGAAGGTCAATGATCACGTGCTCTACTGCCTGCCAAGATAACTCAGCTACCATCCCATCGTCATTACCGGAGGTTACGGAAGAAGACCACGTTTCCTCTTTGCTTCCACCCACCTGCGGTTTACAATAACAAAACATCAGCAGAAAAGAGGAGGTTCCACAAGGCATGTACAAAAATAAAGTACGATCTTCTGCGTGCCACGGAGTTCGTCTGCAAAGCGCAAACCAGGGGTGAAAATGACCCCTCCCCTTTTCCCTTAGATCTCTTGTTACTCTCGAAAACTGTTCGAAGGCAAAAAATGGAACGCCCGCCCCGAAGCAAGTGCATCTCGATGGCGTCATTTTTCCCTCCCTTCAGCAGCACAGCATATAGGCTGTGTTTCTACAATAACAGGTCTTTTTACCTTACCGTAATGGTAAATTTATTGGCGTTAATAACGGTTGTTTTTAATAAAAATAAGCTTACGAAAATTTTAGGATGAATAGCAAATTTTAGGTCTAATTTTAGGAATTTAAGGAGGGTCACAAAATATTAGGAATTTTAGGAATTTTAGGACGAATGCGATCCCTGGTACATTGTTAATTCTTGTTATTTGAGAAAAAATCCAGAAATTAGGGGCTCCAAGAAGAAAAATACTACCTCAACTCAAGCAAAAATTGGGGTGGGAGTAAGGAATACAGCCAAAATTTGAAGTTATTTGCTACTTAAACAGAATCTTTTATAAAAGAAAAAGGGACCGTGCCACCAAATTTTTAGACAAAAATATTTTGAACCAAAAAGACTACATTTAAATTGCCTAATTTTCCCCAGGTGTTCTAAATTCATTCAGATGGGGAAAATGTATAGTACTAAATCAGAAAACTGTTAGCATATGAAGTTTTGGTACTACAGCAAAAGCAACAAAATGTTTCAAAACTGAAAACACAGCCAAATAGGCATTATTAAAAGGCCAAACAGTTTTTATACCACACTTTTGTAGGGAGCCATTATTTTTACAAAAATTTCCTCTTCAGGTTCTCAACATTGTTTACCTCTTTAATAAATATTTAATAAATTATAGATACTAACCTGGAACTATTTTTAAGTCATAAGTAACAAACAAGTGTCCAGATGGTTTCTGATTAAAATAAATAAATAAATAAAAAGTGGCATCTAGAACCATATCTTGATTGAACTGATTGAACATATAAACCATATCTTGATTGAACAGAAATTTTCAAATCATGAACAGAAAGTTGAAAGAAATTGAAATAGAAAAGAAAACAGAATCACTACTAAAATGCAGATGGTTTTTGCTACATGAATGGTGAGAAATTTTTTATTTATAACTGAAATTCCTTTTATGGTAATGGGAGGATATTATGCATTAGCCAGAGAGGGTCCAGATCAGATTTACCTAACAAGTGTCACGAAATATCCAGAAAAAGGTAGAGTTAGCATTCTATCCCAACACACATGGTAACTGATTCACAGCATTCCAAAGAAGAATCTCACTGGTTATTCATCTTTAACACCTTTACACCAATAAAAAAAAACCCCAGCTTTTATCTTAACTCAATGACCAACCACTGTAGGTGGGGAAAAAGGTAAAAACAGACTAGGTGTTATGAAAGGGCAGTTGAACAAAAGAGCAACACTTGTAGGCTTGACTTACAGAATTTGTATGTTTCTGGTGGAATTATTACTTCCCCGACTTTTAGAGGGAAATCCCAATTTTCCCTGACTATCCATGACCATTTTTCATTTTCCTGAGTTTCCAGGAATTTCCAGGTGAGTGAGAACCCTGCTAAATCAATATTGACAGCACAAAATTTTTTTTAACTGATGCTAAGAAACTATTTCAATTCCTTCAAATGAATTCATAATTTAAAAAAAAAAATTAAACAACTAATTGCCTTACAATTTCTTTCTGAAATTAATTTTTTTCAATCTTTGTTAACTGCACAGCATTCACTAGGAATGATAACACAGAGTCCAAAGAGTAACATGTGCAAAGTTTAGACTTCAGATCATTTTTATCGAATGTTCTGAACAATATTTAAATAATCAATTTGATTATTTCATTTTATCAAAATACCCCCCCCCCCCAAAAAAAAAATGTGTTTTGCATTCAACAATGGAGACAGATCAAATTCACCCACAAGTTACCTCAGAAAGCTATGGTTTTTAGAAAACCACCAATTGGGACACCTTAAAATTTTTGTATTGTATTCAAGTCATGACGAGAGTCAAAAAATCTGCTCATTACACTAAAGGAAATTCAGTGGTATCTTATGTGTTTTCCTTCCAAAAATAAAAAAAAGAACATATAATAGGAGGATAACATGCTGAAGTTTCACCAGAAAATTGAAATTATGAATATAGTCCTGGAGCAAATCATAAAACACAGATCTAAACTGATTGCGACGTGAATAATTACAGAGTAAGACTATGATACTTGCCTTCTTGGCAGCTTTGTAGATGGAAGTGATATTACTCATTTCTTGTATTCCTCTGAAGTAGTCCTCTTCATGAAATGAATTCTCACTGAGGAAAAGAACATATATTTCATAAGAAAGAAGAGAAATGGTTCTTGAACAAGATGGTGGTTGTGCTTTCCTGGGATGACCAATATTAGCATGCTGATATTCCAATTTCGTAATTACATCATCATAAGAGAGATGCAAAAATGGTGATATATCCACTGGAAATTCCATGTTACAGCCACCAGGTACCAAATCTGCCAGAATGCAACAAAAATGATATAAATAAACAAATATGAACAAAGGTAAGATACTTTAACCATAAAAATAATTTTTTCTACTCATATAGAAAATATACTTTTAAACAATAAAATCACAAGGATTTATGAACATACATTTCTAACCTATACACCATGCAAAAATGCTGAGAAAGTGTAATTTTGTTAGGCAGAGGGAGAAGAACTACATATAAAATTGGTTCTTGAACAAGATGGTGGGCTTTCCTGAGATGATTGATGTAAAATCAGTCTTGCTCCAGATCTGAATAACAGGTTAGAAAATTCCTTCCATCTCTAAAACAGCAAGAAAAAACCCATCCAATTACAAGAAGGGGTAGTCTATAACATAGACTGTACTGGTGGATTAAGCTGTATAAGTGAAACAGGGAAAAGTGTAAAAGTCCATATGAAGGGACATAAAGCAGCTATAAGAAACATTGGAAACCAGACAGAGTTAGACAGACATGTACAAGCACGTGGACACTCCATAAAATGGGATTTAATAAAAATATAATCACTCACCAATCACGCTTAGTAAAGAGGAAACTCGAAGGGATAAAAAATAGCAAGAAGTACCACACTTAACAATAATTGTGAGTGAGCACCCCCAACTGAATGGCAACAACTACGCCAGTGACATAGTCCCGATGATGAACTAGTTTCCAGTTTGAGAATCTGACCACCAAATATATATATAGGATTTATTTGAAATAGCTCGAGCAGATGCTCTGACCCTCATAACAGTAGTAGAGGATAGAGAGTTTCTCCTAGCGCAGAGAGAGAAAGGAAGACATGGAAGCATGGGTCTGGTTGACACTACACTTACTAAGAAAGAAGAGTGATGCCGAAAGCAACAGCTGCAAATTGAGTCAAAGAAAAAGGAGGAGGGAGAACGTGAAAAGGAAGAAGCAATAGTTGCGAATATCTACAGCGAAAACAGTGATAGTGAGGATGCCCACTGCAGCAGTAGCGAAAATAATGATGTGTCTTATGTCAGTCCCAGTACCAAAAGGCTAAAACAAGGCAGTAGCTCTAGCAAGGTCAACGTTTCCAGAACATCAAGAATTTCAACTCCTGAAGTTGCATCTGCTTTGGATAGAACGAAACTAAGTGACAGAAATGCTGTGTATGCATCAGCTACTGCACAACCTTTGGGACTCAATCCTCAGGAATTTACCCTTAATAGGGAGTCAATCAGACAAGCTCGTCAAGAATATTGCAAGACAATTGCCAACGAAATGAAAGTTTTGTTTGTTCTAACTATTCCATTGACAGCTCATTGGAATAGAAAATTACTTCCATCTCTGATGTCGAAGGAAAAAGTTGATCGTCTTGCAGTTATTGTTTCAGGTGAAGGTGTTACTAAGCAACTTAGTGTCCCATGAATTCCAAATGAAACTGGACAGGCACAAACAACTGCAGTTTTTAATTTAATAGAAGAGTGGAATTTGACTGAACGCATTCAGTTCATGTGCTACGATACAGCAGCCAGTAACAAAGGAGTTAAAGCTGGTGCATGTGTTCTTCTTGAAACGAAATTCCAAAGAGACCTGCTCGGCTTAGCTTGCTGACACCACGTTATGGAGCTTATTACTGAGAGTGTGTTTAATATATTAATGGGGGCATCAAGTGGACCAAATATCCAGCTTTCCCAGCAATTTTCGGACAACTGGAACAAGATGGACAAATACACATGAGAGTGGAATTATAGAAGATTCCGTGGCTGAACAATTAAATCCACTGAAAGATGATCTTGTCAAGTTCATCAAGAATCAGCTAACAACATTTGAAAAGAGGGATGACTACAAGAATTACTACAACTCTCTCTCCTATTCCTAGGAGATGACGATGCAAAGCAGATTAACATTCATGCTTTTGGAGCTTCACATCAGGCTAGGTGGATGGCTACGTTAATACACAGCATAAAGATCAACTTGTTTCACTTGCAGTTCAAACTAACTGCCCGAGAACTTTCTAGACTTCAAGTCTTTAATGTGCTTGTGCTACAGATCTATTTCAAATATTGGTATACTTCTTCCTGTGGAGCATCAGCGCCTAATATAATGACCTAAAACTCTTAAAGAAACTTGATAAATACAAGAAAACAAAGAAAGTCATTGTTGATGCTGCAGCTAAAAGCATTGCAGGACATTTGTGGTACTTAGTGAAACACTTGTTGGATTAGCCTTTTTTGACTCCAAAGTTTCATCTGAAACAAAAGTGATGGTGAAAGCACTGAAAAAGAAAGGTGCCGACAATCCTCTATGCCATATCAAAGTTGTGGCAACAGCTGTTCAAATGAAACAATTGTGCGATTTTGTGTTTCAAAACACTCTCAAATTATTTACAGCTTTGGATATACAGTATCTCAAAATTTTTAAAATCAAGATCCAAATACTTGAGAAAACAACAATGATTTCCTTTGAAAGTCATCAAAAAATCCAAAAACTGAAAGTTGTAAATGATGCAGCCGAATGTGAAATCGCACTAATTAAATGGAATTCTTACCAACCAGGAAAAGCAGAAACATTACCTTTTGTAAGTAATACAAAAGCATCGACAGGACAATCCAAACCCAAATAAGGCTACCATGGTTGCCCAAAATGTTCTTTAAACAGTGATACACAACACTTTCCTTAATGTTGATATACTTTTATTACGAAACCCTGTGTTAATCACATCAAAATTTAAAGTGTGTTGTGAAACCAATAAATATTAATAATTTTTCTTGAAATTTTTTGTGAGTGTTTTTTTCAGGTAAATGAAAATAATTCCAGGGCGTGGGACCTTGAAAATAATGAACTTCATTTTTTTATTGTCACCCTAATATATATCTTTTGCTTCATGATGAAACTTGAGATAAAAGGGCGGGAGGCTAATAACTGAAAAATGACACACTGGTTATTGAATGAAGACCTGGTAAATGGGATATGCCATGAAGACATGGCTAATTCTATTGTGGCTTAGCAGTTATATCAAGAATTACGTTTATGAAGTTGTGATGGCATACAACAAAATATTACACTTGTGGTTTATTGTTTTACCCAAAATGTGTAACAAAAAACAAGAAACATAAAAAAATAATCAAATATTGGCTTGATGCATAAGTTCATGCTGTTTTTTTCACCGCACTACAGGAATGTATTACAACAGAAGAGAAAACGGAATCAATCAACTATGTATCCCCCCCATTGTTTACAATGGCGTCCCAATGTCTGGATAGGTCAGCAATGGCATTTTTGAAAAAAATGTGCAGGTTTTGCTGTGAAGAAATCATCAAGGAAATCTGGAGTTCAACATCATTGTTGAACATTCTGCCACGGAGTGCATTTGACAGAGATTGGAACAGGTGATAGTCTGAAGGGGCAACACTTAAGGAATAGGCCAGATGTGGAAGGATCTCCCATTTCATGTCCTGAATGGCCATTTTGGGCATGTTTGCACTGTGAGGGTGTGCATTATCATGTTGCAGGACACCATGGTGCCAATGTGGCCGCTTCTGCTGAATTGCTCCCTCCACACGGCAAAGTTGCTCACAGTAGAGTGTAGCGTTGATGGTCCGATCCCCCTGCAGCATTTCCCTGTGAATAATGCCTTCCATGTCCCACCAGACGCACAGCACGATCTTCGCAGGATGAAGGTCATGTTTCGGACGTGGTCTGGGCGTCTTGTTTGGGCTAAACCATTCCCTCTGATGCAGGCACCACTTTTCATCTCCAGTAACAATATGTGACAGAAAGTGTTAGCGTTACTGAGAACATTTGCGATAACGGGCGAGCAAGGAACCACATATGGCAACATGCTGATTCTTGTTGTCCTCAGTGAGAGTGTGAGACACCAAAGATCCCAATTTCTGGACCTTTCCCATACGTTCCAGGTGTCGCACCACTGTGGCCTTATCACAGTCTGTCTTGGTGGCCAATGCGCATGTGGTTTGATGCGGATCCAAGTGGATGAGATGGTTCAAATGATCCTCATCAAAGTGAGATGGACGACCTGAGAGTGAAGAGTTGTTGAGTTCAAAACTGCCACCTTGGAACCGCTCAAAGCATATGACAACGGAGCAATAGCATCCTCCCCATACACAGCACAAATTTGTCGAGTAGCCTCGGCGGCTGTGGATTCCTTGTTAAACTTGTAGAGGAGCAGAGGTCAGAAATGGTCATTCCTCTTTACTTGACACCCCATACTTACGGACCTGAAAACCACAAAATCATTAGCCACAATCACCCAATGCAATATGATTTAGATACACAACATTACTGGCTACATTTTGATATACAACTGGCCATCTACACCATCACTACTGAACTGGGAAACACTTGTGAAATAAAACAGCATGAACTTAAGCATACTTTACAATAATTTACAATAATTTGTAAATACTTTACAATAATTTGTTTAAACATATCTACTATACACTGAAGTAGCAAATTATTAGGAACATCTACCTACCTAATAACATGCTGGGCTACCCTTGGCTTTCAAAACAGCCACAATTCAATATGGCATGGATTCAAAGAAGTGCTGATATTTTTCTACGAGTATGTTCAGCCAAGCAGATATGATGACGTCTATCACTACGAATTTTTGCTGGAGGAAGATCGCACATTCTCATCCCACGAGTATACATTTGGGTTAGTATCCGGGGACTGTGGGAGTCATTTTAGCATTTTGAAGACACTGTGATGCTCCTGGAACCACTGTGTGGCATGGCACATTAATCATGCTGGAAGAAGCCTTGTCCGTCAAAAAACACCATGCACTTGGTCCACAATGATGTTAAGATACCTCAAATGCTGTCCCAGAGGTATTAAGGAACCCAGTACCCACCACGAAAACAGATTGCAGACAATTGCATCACCTCCAACTTGCACAGTAAATGCTAGGCAGTTGTGATCCACAAATTTGTGCTGTTGATACCATATTCTGTAGTGTATAAATTGGAAATGTGACCAGGCAACCTTTTTTCAGTCCTCAGTAGTCTAGTTTTGGTGCTCCCAAGCCCACATCAGACAAAATTTACAGTTTTGAGCATAGATGAGTGATACACAAATGGGGCATCTGTTGTTAAAACCCATTCACACCAATATATGTGTCGGCTCTGTAAGCTGAAATTCTCCTCTTGATACATGAAATTCTCCTCTTGTTACATGAAATTCTCCTCTTGCTACATGAAATTCTGTTCTTACTACATGGTTACTTGAAACAATGGAGCTCATCTGCTACTTTGTACAATCCTCTCTGGCTGCCATTGCCCTCAAACATTGACTAGTTGTTTCTTCCCACAAGAAGGCTACTGATGCTTGTTTTGTTGTTTGTGCATCCTGTATTGTACAATCCTGATACAGTTGTTCTTGTGTAAATGAGGTCTGCCATTTCTGAAGTGCTTGCACCTGCCAGCCTAGCACCCATTATCATGCCTATTTCAAAGTCACTTAAATCAAGTCTCCCCCCTCATATTAAGTCGTTCGGTGGGAAATCACCCAATTTACAAAAAAAGTGGTTGCTGACACATTTTTTGTCCATCTGGAAAGTCATACTTTGAGAGTTCAAATCTGAGTTGTTGTTTTTTTTTCCGTTTTTTTCTTTTTTTAACATCTGCCATTTTGGATTTGCCAGCCAAAATAGCCATTGTGGCATGGAAAAATCACATGCAGGCAGCCTTTTTGCTTTTTTAACTGCACAAAAACCTAATTGGCAGAGAATTCCATCTCATTTCAAAGAGCACAGGTCAATCTATAAAGGAAATACCATGTAAATATTTACTAAAAATTAATATAATGTTGTGAAATCCTTAATTCAATTTCAAGATGAAAATTGACTTGTTTTTTTTTTGTTTTTTTTAATCCAGGTTAGGTTAGTAACAAAGATATTTTTAAGTGAAGTAATGAAGATATTTTAAAGGGAATTTTAGCTTAAACTTTTTAATTTCATGTTTATTTTACTTATGTGTTAGTATTAGTTATCAGTGTGTATGAAAAATGGTTACGAGAGAAAAGAAGTTTTAAAAAGTTTTGTGTTTAATGTTTTTCGTGCTTCCAGCTGGAATTGTCCAAAAACGATGTCAGAGGGTTTATGTGTGTTGGATATGTATTTCCTGTGGAATTATGGGCAAAATGGTGAGTTTTAGTATAAAAAAACTTCACTGTCTTTAGCTTTCATAGATATATAGCATTGCTGTTACACATGTTGTAATATTTATGACTAATGAGATAAGGTTTAATGCTTTTTCTCATGAAGTTTATGGTACACAGTATAGATAAACTACAAGGTTCGACATATATTTTAAAACGCAATTGTAATTATTCATCAGATGAACAAAGAAACAGAAATATTCTTTTGCTGAATATTAATATTTTTAAAAATAAAATTCAGCCTGTGATTTTATAAAAATATATAAGAGATATTTTATTTCCAAATTTTTATAAAAAATTAGCGCAATTACTCAAAGAACAGAAAACGCAAAAAAAAAAAAAAAAAAAAAAGGTGCACTAAAGATTATACATTTCTGTATTTTTATTAATTTATTTTATTTTTGATAAGTTTTTAAACATTTACCACATATCATGAACAGAACATGTCAAACACAATATGAAGTGAGCAATTAAGTTGCTTATCAAATGAGCAAGCTGAATATTGAAAAAAAGCTTTTAATTATTTTTTTTTTATTTGCTAATTTTTTGGAAATAAATCACTTTGGCCTCATAAGGTGGAGCTTGGTCCATCTTAAAAAGAATAATACATTTTTATAAAGGAAAGAGATGCATTTTTTTGCAATTAGCACAGCACACGATATCCTGAATTGCATAGGGAAACGTCTTTTCTCTAGAAAAATATTTCAAGTCATGCATTTTGAAAATGACATACACACACAAAAACAAATTTATTTAACTAAACAGGACACAAAAATATTTTCCTTTATAAAAATGTCAAATTATTGGGACGGGCAAGATTTACCTTTGCCCCCCCCCCCCCCTTCATAGTCGGCACCTACGCGCAGAGTCATAGTTGTGCTAGTGAGGATGGCATGTGTTTGATTGCTTTTGGGTGCTCCAAATAATTTGCTGCTTCAATGCAAATATACTCCTGTACAAAGTATGAATATTCATACACCATAAAATACAAGTAAAACACTATATTCAGATTTTATCATTGTTATTGTATCATTATGAACTTACACAGTGACCCTTAACATTTGTCAAAATGAAAAATATTCAAACTTACCATCATCATTATATGGAATGACTATTATTAGACATGTTATATTTCTGTTATTATTATTGTAGACCCACATCATGACCACAGCATCGTCAGTTGGTGTTCCAATTAACCCCAGGTTCTTGCCAGTAACTGATGAGTGCACTGATGGTGATTTAACTTTAGATAAAGTAACATCTGATTTCTGAGTATGAGTTTGAAACATAATTGAAGATATCTCTGATGGGACATTATCTGCTTGGACAACAAGAGAGGAATTTGCTTCAAGTGTTATTACTTGATTATGCTGTGAAGTCCCAATGTCAAAGTGTAGCTCTTGCTGATCTGAGGCACAATCTGGAAAATAAAAGCAATTCAAGTGTTTGCTATTACAAGTGAAAAATTATCAAAACATACATTTATATACACTGAAGTGCCAGAAAAACTGGTACACCAGTCTAAGACTTTGTAGGTCCCCCACGGGAGTGCAGGACTGCAGAAATACGACTGGGCATGGACTCCACTAGCTTCTGAAAATATGCTGTAGGCAATGCACACCATACTTCCTGCAGAGCGTTCCACAGTTCGAGTGTATTCCGAGGTCTCGTGTTCCTGAGTTCGATAGCGCGTTGCATGGCATCCCAAATGTGTTTTATCACGTTCAGATCTGGGGACTTGGGTGGGATTGGCAACACCCCAAACTCAGATTAATGCTCCTCTAACCATAATGTGGAGTCCTGACACTTGTGTAGAGGTACATTGTCCTGTTGGGACAGGCCCAACCCATCAGCATGAACGGGTGTTCCTCGTCAGAAAGGATGTGCACATAGCGTTGGCTGGTCACAGACGTTTGTAGATGTACCAGGGGTCTCAGTGAAGTCCAGCTAAACACATCCCATACCATTACGGACCCCCCACCAGCCGGTATAGTTTCCTGTTGACAGGCGCGATCCATGGCTTCATGGGGTTTGCGCCATACACGAATCCTTCCATCTACCCGATACAGTTGGAAACGAGACTCGTCAGACCAGGCTACTTGTTTCCAGTAATCAAGTGTCCAATAGTGGTGTTTCCATGCCCAAGCAAAGCATATAGCTCTGTGCCGTGCACCCATCAAGGGGACTCTAGTTGGGCATTGGCTCCCAAAGCCCATATCGTGCAGGGTACGCTGCACAGTCCGGACGCTGATGCTTGTTGAGGTTCGAGCATTGAATTCCGATGATACCTGCGAGAGTGTTGCACGCCTATCGCGTGAACAGATTCTTGACAGCCGACAATGGTCAGGTTCACCCAATGTCTTTTTACGGCCACACTGGTATCGTAGGTTGGAGGTTTTGCCGGAATTCTTGTAGTCACGGTACACCCATGCAATGGTCATCCGTAAAAATCCAAACTTCGTTTCTACCTCCGAAATACTATGGCCCATCTCACAAGCGCTAACTATGACACAACGTTGAAAATCGCTTAAATTGTTATTACTTGTCATTCTCATGCCGAAAACAGCTCCGACAGCTGGCAAGGATGTCTATCACTTTATATACGCAATGGCGGATGCAGCCGAGTACGAGGATAAGTGACGTTGCTATGTATTTTGCATAAGCTCGTCTGTACCAGTTTTTCTGGCACTTCAGTGTATATGTATATATATGTATGCAATGTTTGTACTTTATGTACCTTTTCTCTGTCGTTTTTTAGCTTTTCAGCTTTTAAGCATTGGTTTGTCTGTTAACATTTTTGCGGGTTTTAACTCTTACTTTTCTTTGTAACTTTGAGCGTCTTTTGAGGTACCTAGGAACAGAAGAAGGCTAAGCCTGTTCCTTTTCTATGCGCTGTCTATGCGCTGCTTTTTCAAAGTAGTTAAGTTCTTAATAACTAATTAATTATGCACTTAAAGCACTGCTGAAATACTTTGTACATATTGCAACTAACTGTTTAAGGTATATAACTTTCACAAAGTTTTCTTTAGTTAATATTTATCTTTAACTTATTCTCGTTTTCGTGCTGTCATAAGTTGTAGAGTAGGGGGTTTTAGACTCAAGTTTTCTTTCAAAAATCTGTTCGTTATAAATTAACATTTCCTTTTTTTTTTTTTTTTTTTTTTTTCTTTTAATTGCAATGTAAAATTTGGATTTCTTTTGCATTGTTTTTCAGGTTTAAATTCTCTCTCAAACGAACTTGGAATTTCGTTATAGCTGAAAATCATTTCCATTTATTATGTCACTCTCACAGCTTGAGTTCTCTTTAATCTTCTTCTCTCTGTTTAATAGTAACAGATGAAGAGCATGGGTCGGGCCATGAAGGTTAATGGATGCAAGCGAAATTGTTAACTAGTGCTAGGTCATGCTACTCTACGGAGGACATGACTTATATATATATATTTTTTAACTATTTTAGGTGGGAATGTTACTTGCATCTATGGCCTTGCAGAAACCCATTTCCAACTAGGTCTTTGTGGAAGTGAGAAAATGCAGAGTTTTTGCTGGTCCTTGATAAAGCCAAGGCTCAGTATTCTCGACACCTTCTACATTCAGTTGTTTTATTTTTTTTTTTTTTTTTTTATCTTTTCTCCTTTTACTCACACAGGTAGATACAAAACCTTTTCTATGTTGTATTAGGTGTGAGTCAAAATTATATATGTATTTTTTTGCTTAGGTATCTTCTTTATAGAATGTGTATTCTGAATTTTCAAAACTGCTGCGTTGCGCGTTTTGATTTTCAGGTTATTTTTGCACCCTTCGTTTTAAATTCTAAAATTTTTTCCTTAGTCTTCAGTTTTTCTCTTAAGTAACTAATTTCAATTTATTATTTAGCAGCTCATGCGCAAATTCTAGTTGAAATGTTTTATTATTATTATTATATTTTTTTATTACTATTTTTTTCACTTGAGGTTTTTTTCTTTTTCTAATTTTTCTTTTTAGTATGTTTTGGATGCAGCTTATTGGAGTGTAGTTTATACTCGAGTTTGGTCTTTTCTTGGACTGCTTATTTCTAAAAGTTTTTCCTAGTTGGTTTGCTCAGAATTTGTATGTTTTGGCCCAAGTGGAGTTCTAAGGACGATGAAAGGATTGGAGGTCAGCTCAGATATTTTAAATCCTCCCGCTCGGTTAGGCTAGCACCCTTTCCCATAGTGTATGAACTCGCTGGCAAAGGTAATCTAAAGTTATGAAATGACAAACGTTGTTTGACATGTAAATCTGCAGATCCTAACCTGTATTCTTCTGTTGAGGATAATTGCTCCAACAAGTTTTGCAAAGCCTACAATACCATCTATAAGCTCACCTGTACTGTCTGCAACCTTAGCTATATTGGCCAAAGTAAAAATCCTCTTCATCTTAGGATTAATGGTCACAGGTCTCTAGTAAACAAGTTCTCTAATTCAGGAGTGAACCCCTCCACAAACGCCAACCAGTACTCTACCTTTGAATTAGAGCATTTCCATACTCATGGTTTTGACAAAGTGAAAATAGAGGTACTACATATTATTCCTGACCACTATGCTCGGCTAGAAACTGAATCCCTTGAAATTTTGCAGCATCAGTCTCTTTATCCCTATGGCCTTAATTCCACTCTATCTGACAATAAGCATAATCAGCATAAATTTTCAATTCGTGAACTCTTCTTTCTTGTTAATAATAAGAGCTGCTCTAGAGGTAATAGAGGACAGAGGTTATTTCGCACATCAAGCAAAGTTGATTTTGCTAACTTGCTAAAAACTCTGGAAAGCTTTAAAACTGGCACTAATTTTGTTAAAAATACTTACAAAATTCTCAAGTCCTTCAAGCACTCTGTCCTTAAATGTTTTTTCAAATTCTGGAATGAAACTGCTGACCATGTTGATAAGCATGTTTTTGCTTTGGTTCTGGACATTCTTAAACATATTCTTAAAGATAAAATTTCTCTTAAAGAATTTTCCAGTAATTTTGTTACCATCAGGTTCCTCAATAAAGCCTACGATAATCTCAATGTAAGGAAGCTGTTCTACAATAATGCAATTTTTTTTTCCCATCCACAGGCACCAGTCTATTGTAAGTTTTAAATATGTTAAGACCTTAGGGTCAATAGTTAAAAACTACAAACTTAACTCTTCGAGCTACATTCCTGTAATTACTTCTTGTTCTTGTGATGAACATAAAGAAACAGTTCACTATGATAAGAATTACAACCATATTATCACCGGAAACTTGAGTTATGTTGAAAATGAAAAGCTTAGGAATTTATTAGAGTATGGCTCTAAATTCAGACCTTCCTTCACAATTTCCAAAGAAAGGATTCTTGAGAGCTTCACTCAAGATGTAAATAAGTACATCGTAAAAACCAGTTTGACGTACAATCAGCCTATTGAGGCCTTCGCAGAATGGAAATATAATATAATCAATAGCTTCACCGGTGAGTTGGCAGGTCTGGATTTTTGTTTCGACAGAAATCTCTTTTTCTCTGGAGAAGCTAAAAGGTCACTCTCCAAACTACAAGACCAATTTATTTTTACCACTACGGATAAAGCTAGCAATAATTTTGCAATTATCTGTAAGAAGTTCTATTTTGAATTGTTAACTATGGAACTCAATAATAGAGTAACATACGAGCCCGTAAGTTATTCTACCAAGCAGTTAGAAAATCGGTTTAAGGCATTCTTCAAGAAACTTAAAATTCCACAAACTAGAAGATATGGGCCTGAATTTCCATTTCTTTTTGCAACGGTTAAGTTTCATAAGGATCCAGTGAAGTTCAGGTTCATAGCTAGTGGAGTAAGGAGTCATAAAAAGAAAATAGATCTTGCTTTTGAAGATGTCTTAAAGAAGGTTTTGAATCACATTAGAAACTGTTCTAACTTGATGTACAGAGATTTTTGGATAATTAATAATAATGCAGAAGTAATTTCTACTATACTCAATGTTTGTCCCCTAGATATTAATAGTTATGATTTTGAAAACCTATATACTAATCTGCCTCTATCAGATATAATCACTACATTTAAGGAGCTGTATGCAGAATTTAAACTTAACCAATTTGTTGATGTAGGAACTTGGAACTCTTATCTCAATTGCTGCATAAAAAATAACCATATCTTATATAATAATACTCTCTATAAGCAAGTGAACGGTATTCCAATGGGAACATCAATGTCCACAAATATCGCTAATCTATTCCTGTTCTTTAAGGAATATAAATTCATTAAAAATCACCCCACCTGCTCAGATAACTACCTTTACACTTTTAGATATATTGATGATCTGCTGTGTATCAATAATTCAGAAGTTATAGAGAGTGATTTTGATAATATCTATCCTAGCTCTCTTAACTTATGTAAAACCAACCACAGTAATCAGGAACTTGAGTTCCTAGACTTAAGCATTAAGCTCAACAGAGGTAACCCATCTATTAGCCTCTTTGATAAAAGAGTTAATTTTCCTTTCAAAGTAATTAAATATCTACACTGGAATAATAACATTTCAACCAAAGTAATTGAGAATGTACTAATTTCTCAGGTCCTAAGAATTTCAAGAATTTGCAGCAACAATTTGGATTTCAATTACCACATTAATATACTATTAGAAAGTTTTCTAGAGAACGAAATTCCTTCTTCTTTCATCAAAAGAACTTTAAGAAAAATTATTCTGAATAATAGAGTAAGGTTGGCAGATCTGCTTTAATTTTCTACACAGTTAATAATATGATTCTGACCAATCAAAGCCGTAAGGAAGTTGGCTAGAGGATGCCTATTAACTACCTAAAGGAACCTTAGTGCTATGGATATGACGGTCCTATTAAAACAAAAAATTAAATAATATAAACAAAATCACAAAAAAGCTTAAAAATCTGTTTATAAAAGAAAATAAAAACAAATAAAAAAGAAAACTAGTTATTCATCACTAGGATAGCTATATAAAAAAAGTAAAACCAACATTAAAATTAATAAGATTCTGATTAATCTATAGAAGCTCACTAAGGTGATTTAATACATGCAAAGATTATTAAATAAACTGCTCGTGTATTTTATAATATTTCTCATGTATTCTGGAGAGTTAATTCTGCTCATTCTGATCATACAGATCCACAGTCTTAAGTTTATATATTTTTTTCTCTGGTTAAAATCTCCGCGCGTTGGTTTCTTGCTGTATGAGGAGGCAATCAGCCCCACCCTCACTGCCCCCCAGCTGTCTAGGGAGTGGCGGAAGGGGTCAGCCATGTTCTCCTCTTGTGTGGAGAAAAGTTTTTGTCACACAAGAGGTAAGCTCTCTTCCTTGTTTTTGGGTTCTAGGTTTTATAAGTTCAATGTTTGTACTTTATGTACCTTTTCTCTGTCGTTTTTTAGCTTTTCAGCTTTTAAGCATTGGTTTGTCTGTTAACATTTTTGCGGGTTTTAACTCTTACTTTTCTTTGTAACTTTGAGCGTCTTTTGAGGTACCTAGGAACAGAAGAAGGCTAAGCCTGTTCCTTTTCTATGCGCTGTCTATGCGCTGCTTTTTCAAAGTAGTTAAGTTCTTAATAACTAATTAATTATGCACTTAAAGCACTGCTGAAATACTTTGTACATATTGCAACTAACTGTTTAAGGTATATAACTTTCACAAAGTTTTCTTTAGTTAATATTTATCTTTAACTTATTCTCGTTTTCGTGCTGTCATAAGTTGTAGAGTAGGGGGTTTTAGACTCAAGTTTTCTTTCAAAAATCTGTTCGTTATAAATTAACATTTCCTTTTTTTTTTTTTTTTTTCTTTTAATTGCAATGTAAAATTTGGATTTCTTTTGCATTGTTTTTCAGGTTTAAATTCTCTCTCAAACGAACTTGGAATTTCGTTATAGCTGAAAATCATTTCCATTTATTATGTCACTCTCACAGCTTGAGTTCTCTTTAATCTTCTTCTCTCTGTTTAATAGTAACAGATGAAGAGCATGGGTCGGGCCATGAAGGTTAATGGATGCAAGCGAAATTGTTAACTAGTGCTAGGTCATGCTACTCTACGGAGGACATGACTTATATATATATATATTTTTTAACTATTTTAGGTGGGAATGTTACTTGCATCTATGGCCTTGCAGAAACCCATTTCCAACTAGGTCTTTGTGGAAGTGAGAAAATGCAGAGTTTTTGCTGGTCCTTGATAAAGCCAAGGCTCAGTATTCTCGACACCTTCTACATTCAGTTGTTTTATTTTTTTTTTTTTTATCTTTTCTCCTTTTACTCACACAGGTAGATACAAAACCTTTTCTATGTTGTATTAGGTGTGAGTCAAAATTATATATGTATTTTTTGCTTAGGTATCTTCTTTATAGAATGTGTATTCAGAATTTTCAAAACTGCTGCGTTGCGCGTTTTGATTTTCAGGTTATTTTGCACCCTTCGTTTTAAATTCTAAAATTTTTTCCTTAGTCTTCAGTTTTGCTCTTAAGTAACTAATTTCAATTTATTATTTAGCAGCTCATGCGCAAATTCTAGTTGAAATGTTTTATTATTATTATTATATTTTTTTTATTACTATTTTTTTCACTTGAGGTTTTTTCTTTTTCTAATTTTTCTTTTTAGTATGTTTTGGATGCAGCTTATTGGAGTGTAGTTTATACTCGAGTTTGGTCTTTTCTTGGACTGCTTATTTCTAAAAAGTTTTTCCTAGTTGGTTTGCTCAGAATTTGTATGTTTTGGCCCAAGTGGAGTTCTAAGGACGATGAAAGGATTGGAGGTCAGCTCAGATATGTTAAATCCTCCCGCTCGGTTAGGCTAGCACCCTTTCCCATAGTGTATGAACTCGCTGGCAAAGGTAATCTAAAGTTATGAAATGACAAACATTGTTTGACATGTAAATCTGCAGATCCTAACCTGTATTCTTCTGTTGAGGATAATTGCTCCAACAAGTTTTGCAAAGCCTACAATACCATCTATAAGCTCACCTGTACTGTCTGCAACCTTAGCTATATTGGCCAAAGTAAAAATCCTCTTCATCTTAGGATTAATGGTCACAGGTCTCTAGTAAACAAGTTCTCTAATTCAGGAGTGAACCCCTCCACAAACGCCAACCAGTACTCTACCTTTGAATTAGAGCATTTCCATACTCATGGTTTTGACAAAGTGAAAATAGAGGTACTACATATTATTCCTGACCACTATGCTCGGCTAGAAACTGAATCCCTTGAAATTTTGCAGCATCAGTCTCTTTATCCCTATGGCCTTAATTCCACTCTATCTGACAATAAGCATAATCAGCATAAATTTTCAATTCGTGAACTCTTCTTTCTTGTTAATAATAAGAGCTGCTCTAGAGGTAATAGAGGACAGAGGTTATTTCGCACATCAAGCAAAGTTGATTTTGCTAACTTGCTAAAAACTCTGGAAAGCTTTAAAACTGGCACTAATTTTGTTAAAAATACTTACAAAATTCTCAAGTCCTTCAAGCACTCTGTCCTTAAATGTTTTTTCAAATTCTGGAATGAAACTGCTGACCATGTTGATAAGCATGTTTTTGCTTTGGTTCTGGACATTCTTAAACATATTCTTAAAGATAAAATTTCTCTTAAAGAATTTTCCAGTAATTTTGTTACCATCAGGTTCCTCAATAAAGCCTACGATAATCTCAATGTAAGGAAGCTGTTCTACAATAATGCAATTTTTTTCCCATCCACAGGCACCAGTCTATTGTAAGTTTTAAATATGTTAAGACCTTAGGGTCAATAGTTAAAAACTACAAACTTAACTCTTCGAGCTACATTCCTGTAATTACTTCTTGTTCTTGTGATGAACATAAAGAAACAGTTCACTATGATAAGAATTACAACCATATTATCACCGGAAACTTGAGTTATGTTGAAAATGAAAAGCTTAGGAATTTATTAGAGTATGGCTCTAAATTCAGACCTTCCTTCACAATTTCCAAAGAAAGGATTCTTGAGAGCTTCACTCAAGATGTAAATAAGTACATCGTAAAAACCAGTTTGACGTACAATCAGCCTATTGAGGCCTTCGCAGAATGGAAATATAATATAATCAATAGCTTCACCGGTGAGTTGGCAGGTCTGGATTTTTGTTTCGACAGAAATCTCTTTTCTCTGGAGAAGCTAAAAGGTCACTCTCCAAACTACAAGACCAATTTATTTTTACCACTACGGATAAAGCTAGCAATAATTTTGCAATTATCTGTAAGAAGTTCTATTTTGAATTGTTAACTATGGAACTCAATAATAGAGTAACATACGAGCCCGTAAGTTATTCTACCAAGCAGTTAGAAAATCGGTTTAAGGCATTCTTCAAGAAACTTAAAATTCCACAAACTAGAAGATATGGGCCTGAATTTCCATTTCTTTTTGCAACGGTTAAGTTTCATAAGGATCCTGTGAAGTTCAGGTTCATAGCTAGTGGAGTAAGGAGTCATAAAAAGAAAATAGATCTTGCTTTTGAAGATGTCTTAAAGAAGGTTTTGAATCACATTAGAAACTGTTCTAACTTGATGTACAGAGATTTTTGGATAATTAATAATAATGCAGAAGTAATTTCTACTATACTCAATGTTTGTCCCCTAGATATTAATAGTTATGATTTTGAAAACCTATATACTAATCTGCCTCTATCAGATATAATCACTACATTTAAGGAGCTGTATGCAGAATTTAAACTTAACCAATTTGTTGATGTAGGAACTTGGAACTCTTATCTCAATTGCTGCATAAAAAATAACCATATCTTATATAATAATACTCTCTATAAGCAAAGTGAACGGTATTCCAATGGGAACATCAATGTCCACAAATATCGCTAATCTATTCCTGTTCTTTAAGGAATATAAATTCATTAAAAATCACCCCACCTGCTCAGATAACTACCTTTACACTTTTAGATATATTGATGATCTGCTGTGTATCAATAATTCAGAAGTTATAGAGAGTGATTTTGATAATATCTATCCTAGCTCTCTTAACTTATGTAAAACCAACCACAGTAATCAGGAACTTGAGTTCCTAGACTTAAGCATTAAGCTCAACAGAGGTAACCCATCTATTAGCCTCTTTGATAAAAGAGTTAATTTTCCTTTCAAAGTAATTAAATATCTACACTGGAATAATAACATTTCAACCAAAGTAATTGAGAATGTACTAATTTCTCAGGTCCTAAGAATTTCAAGAATTTGCAGCAACAATTTGGATTTCAATTACCACATTAATATACTATTAGAAAGTTTTCTAGAGAACGAAATTCCTTCTTCTTTCATCAAAAGAACTTTAAGAAAAATTATTCTGAATAATAGAGTAAGGTTGGCAGATCTGCTTTAATTTTCTACACAGTTAATAATATGATTCTGACCAATCAAAGCCGTAAGGAAGTTGGCTAGAGGATGCCTATTAACTACCTAAAGGAACCTTAGTGCTATGGATATGACGGTCCTATTAAAACAAAAAATTAAATAATATAAACAAAATCACAAAAAAAGCTTAAAAATCTGTTTATAAAAGAAAATAAAAACAAATAAAAAAGAAAACTAGTTATTCATCACTAGGATAGCTATATAAAAAAAGTAAAACCAACATTAAAATTAATAAGATTCTGATTAATCTATAGAAGCTCACTAAGGTGATTTAATACATGCAAAGATTATTAAATAAACTGCTCGTGTATTTTATAATATTTCTCATGTATTCTGGAGAGTTAATTCTGCTCATTCTGATCATACAGATCCACAGTCTTAAGTTTATATATTTTTCTCTGGTTAAAATCTCCGCGCGTTGGTTTCTTGCTGTATGAGGAGGCAATCAGCCCCACCCTCACTGCCCCCCAGCGTCTAGGGAGTGGCGGAAGGGGTCAGCCATGTTCTCCTCTTGTGTGGAGAAAAGTTTTTGTCACACAAGAGGTAAGCTCTCTTCCTTGTTTTTGGGTTCTAGGTTTTATAAGTTCAATGTTTGTACTTTATGTACCTTTTCTCTGTCGTTTTTTAGCTTTTCAGCTTTTAAGCATTGGTTTGTCTGTTAACATTTTTGCGGGTTTTAACTCTTACTTTTCTTTGTAACTTTGAGCGTCTTTTGAGGTACCTAGGAACAGAAGAAGGCTAAGCCTGTTCCTTTTCTATGCGCTGTCTATGCGCTGCTTTTTCAAAGTAGTTAAGTTCTTAATAACTAATTAATTATGCACTTAAAGCACTGCTGAAATACTTTGTACATATTGCAACTAACTGTTTAAGGTATATAACTTTCACAAAGTTTTCTTTAGTTAATATTTATCTTTAACTTATTCTCGTTTTCGTGCTGTCATAAGTTGTAGAGTAGGGGGTTTTAGACTCAAGTTTTCTTTCAAAAATCTGTTCGTTATAAATTAACATTTCCTTTTTTTTTTTTTTTTTTTTCTTTTAATTGCAATGTAAAATTTGGATTTCTTTTGCATTGTTTTTCAGGTTTAAATTCTCTCTCAAACGAACTTGGAATTTCGTTATAGCTGAAAATCATTTCCATTTATTATGTCACTCTCACAGCTTGAGTTCTCTTTAATCTTCTTCTCTCTGTTTAATAGTAACAGATGAAGAGCATGGGTCGGGCCATGAAGGTTAATGGATGCAAGCGAAATTGTTAACTAGTGCTAGGTCATGCTACTCTACGGAGGACATGACTTATATATATATATTTTTTAACTATTTTAGGTGGGAATGTTACTTGCATCTATGGCCTTGCAGAAACCCATTTCCAACTAGGTCTTTGTGGAAGTGAGAAAATGCAGAGTTTTTGCTGGTCCTTGATAAAGCCAAGGCTCAGTATTCTCGACACCTTCTACATTCAGTTGTTTTATTTTTTTTTTTTTTTTTTTTATCTTTTCTCCTTTTACTCACACAGGTAGATACAAAACCTTTTCTATGTTGTATTAGGTGTGAGTCAAAATTATATATGTATTTTTTTGCTTAGGTATCTTCTTTATAGAATGTGTATTCTGAATTTTCAAAACTGCTGCGTTGCGCGTTTTGATTTTCAGGTTATTTTGCACCCTTCGTTTTAAATTCTAAAATTTTTTCCTTAGTCTTCAGTTTTGCTCTTATGTATGTATATATATATATATATATATATATAGTACATAAATAAAACAAAAAAAATACTTTATAAATAAATTATTTAACACAAGAAAATTAGACAAAAAAGGCTAATACCATGAGAAGCGCCGAAGGCAGCTAAACCTCATGTAGTAGCTTATATAGAATGAAAATATTACAAAACAAAAATACAAAATTTCAAAACAAGTATAAAAAAAGTAAAAAACTAGCAAAAAACTGGTAAAAAACCAAGTAAAAAACTGGAACAGGTTGCCGTCATCAGGAGCAACCTGTTCCAGTTTTTTACTTACTCCTGATGACGGCAACCTGTTCCAGTTTTTTATTTGTTTTGAAATTTTGTATTTTTGTTCTGCAATATTTTCATTCTATATATCATCATCATCATCGTCAACCATTATCAATCCACTGCTGGACGAAGGTCTCCCCAAGTTTCCTCCACAACGGTCTGTCTTGTGCCAGTCTCCTCCATGTCACTCCTGCATACTTTCAAATTTCATCCACCCATCTTCTATGTGGTCTTCTTCTGGGTCTTTTCCTGTCCCTTGGAATCCAATCTAAAATTTTGGCTGTCCATCGATGGTCTGTCCTTCTGGCAGTATGTCCAGCCCATTGCCATTTCAGGGGTTTAACTCTGATCATGATGTCTTCCACTCTTGTTATTTTTCGGATCCACAAGTTCCTCTTCTTATCTCTCCTGGTTACACCAAGCATGCACCTCTCCATGCTTCTTTGAGTTATCTGCAGCCTTTGTATGTCTCTTTTAGTTAAGGCCCACGTCTCTGCACCATACGTAAGCACTGGAAGGATGCACTGATCAAACACTTTTCTTTTAAGACATAATGGCATATTGCTCTTGAAAATCATGCTGTTTCTTCCAAAAGCTATCCAGGCAAGTTTTGTTCGCCGATTAATTTCTTCATCAATGTGACCCTCACTTGATATCTGCTGTCCAAGATAAACGTATGTGTCTGTTATCTCCAGCTTTTCTCCATCAATCGATAAATCTTCATTTCTTGTAAAAGCATTGAACATCACTTTTGTCTTCTGAAAGTTCATTTTTAATCCCACTTTTTTACTCTTGTCAGCAAGTTCCTGGATCATACTCTGCAGCTCTGATGAGGTAGTTGCAAAAATGACTATGTCATCAGCAAAACGAAGGTTGGTTAGATAATCTCCATTAATCTTTATCCCTTTGTTTTCCCAGTTCAGTGATTGAAAGACATTTTCCAATGTGGCATTAAAGAGCTTCGGAGATATGGTGTAACCTGGTCTCACCCCTTTTCCAATTTTTATGTGTGTTGTATTTTCAAACAGCCGAATCTTTGCACTTGCATTTTCATAGATGTTATTAATAATATTAATGTACGCATCTTCAATACCGCAGGATTTCAGGGCCATTGTAACTGCTGATGGTTTCACCGAATCAAAGGCTTTTCATAATCGATAAAAGCCATGCACAATGGAAGTTCATATTCCCTCGCTCTTTCAATTAGTTCTCTCAGTACGTGGATATGATCTATTGTGCTGTAGCCACTCCTGAATCCAGCTTGTTCTCTCGGTTGAGCCATGTCCAGTGTCGCCTTTAAGCGGTGTGAAAGAACTTTAGTGAAGATTTTATAAACCACTGAGAGGAGGCTGATAGGTCTGTAGTTCCTGAGATTCTTAATGTCACCTTTTTTATGTAGCAAGATCATTGTAGCGTTGTTCCAATCCTCAGGAATCTTCCCTTCATTAAGGCATCGAGTGAAAATTTGGGCAAGTACTGTTTCAATTTCTCCACTTGCTTCTTGTATGATGTCTACAGTAATTCCATCTTCTCCTGGAGCTTTTCCCCGCTTCATGTTCTTGATTGCATGTGCAACTTCTGCTGGGAGGACTGGAAGAACTCTGGTACCTTTCATGATGTCTGAAGTACTTGTATCATCCCTTTCATATAATTTGGAGTAGAAATCTTTCACTCTTGTCAAAATTTCACCTCTATTTCTTGTTACAGAACCATCTTCTTTTCTCAGTGCCATAATCTGTTTTCTTCCCTTACTGAGATGTCCCTTTGCTATCTTTATGCTTTGGTTGTTTTCAATTGCTTTCCTTACTAGTTCACAGTTGAATTTCCTTACGTCTTCAGTGATACTTTTTCGTACTGTCTTGCACAGCTCTATATATTCCACTTTGGAAGTCACATCTTCTTTAGTTGTCCTCATCTCTCTCCTTTTTTGCATCAACATTTTGGTTTTTCCTGATAATTTGTTCACATGCAACTTGTTCTTAGACCCAGCTAATTTTGTAGCTGTTTCCATAAGAGCTTTGGTTACTTTTCTGTTAACTTCAGAAATATCCACTTCTTCCGATGTTAGGCCTTCTTAAAGCAGAGAATCTGTTCCCGCGAGAACCACCGAAATGCCCAGCTGACACGGTCCGTGCTAGTCGGAGCAAAACGTCCCCTCGAAGACGGTAAAGGAATTTTACTGAAAGTACTCGGGTATGAATAAATATTGAAGTAAATGAGGATGCAGCAAAGGAAAAACTTATTTGGTGATGAGACAAAATAAATTCCAACGGAAAAAAAAAAAAAAAAAAAAGAAGAAGTGGACCCGTGGCCAAATGAAAAACCCCCGTGCCGCATCCACATAACGGAAATATGAATTGAAAGCCAAGCCCCACGTGCGGTAAGTGTTCATCGAACTTTACCAACTAAAAGTGAAGTTCAAAAATGCAAATGCATTAATGCACGTTAAATAATATAACCTCCAATATCGGAAGTAAATTGAAATAATAAAATCAATTTCACTTGTCGTCCCATTTGGATGTCTCCATGTCCATTTCCTGTGTGGCTTTTTCTTGAAAAAGGAGTTCAAGATGAAAAACCCTTCTGCCTATGCAAACTCTACGAGAGTATTTCCACGCTGGTTTTTGTTGCCGTGACCGAATTTACCTACTGAAGTTTCATTCTGCTGCCGTTGCTCTATTTTTGCATTGAAATCTCCCATAATTATCTTTAAGTGCTGCTTACCTTTATTATTTAGATGACGAATTTCCTCATAAAATTCTTCAATTTCTTCTTCAGGATCACTTGTGGTGGGTGCATAAGTTTGAATAATCTGAGCCTGGTATCTTCTCGAGAGTTGGATAATGAGTCGTGCAGCTCTGTCAGAGGAACTTTCAACTTCTACAACTTTATCCTTTAGTTTCTTGTTTATTATAAATCCAACACCACTAGTTCTGCCAGTATCAGTCCCACGATAGTAGAAGAGATGTCCACTTTTCAGCTTAATGAGATCTTCTCCTTTTCTCCTTACCTCACTTAGCCCCACAATGTCCCACTTGATCCTTTGTAGTTCCTCTTCCAATTCAAGAAGCCTTGAATCAGAAGATAGGGAGCGTCCATTATACGTAGCCAAGGTCAGCATCAGATGGCAGCCTAGTCCGGTCCTCCGGGGATTCTTAGCACCCTCTGCCTTCATGTCGTACTGGCCGCTGCCTTGGCCAGGTACATTCCAGCTGCCGGAGACTGAGGGCCAAGATTTAAGTTGTGGAGTCATTTTGGAGGGGTTTGGTCATAACTCACCACGCTGGCCAAGCGGGTTGGTGAGTGTGGGATAGCATTTCCTCTAATCCCGATGGTATAGTTATACCGCTACTGGCGGTCGTCAGAGCCCCTTTAGTGGAAACAGGATGTACCACGAGAAGGCGGAGTTGACATTTGTCAAGGAGAGGCAGTGATGTTACGCATCACCTGACCTTAAATCCCATTCTATATATATATGAACTTCCATTATGCATGGTTTTTATTCATTATGAAAAGGCCTTCAATTTCATGAAACCATTGGCAGTTACAATGGCTTTGAAATCCTGCGGTATTGAAGATGCATACATGAGCATTAATAATAACATCTATGAAAATGCAAGTGTAAAGGTTCGGATATTTGAGGATAAAGCATAAATAAAAATTGGAAAGGGAGCGAGACAAGGTGACACCATATGTCCTAGGCTCTTTAATGCCACATTGCTAAATATCTTTCAATCATTGAACTGGGAAAACAAAAGGATAAAGTTTAATGGAGATTATTTAACTCCCCTTGGTTTTGCTGATGGTGTAGTCGTTTTTGCAACTACCCTTCTTCAGATATGCAGAGTATGATTCAACAACTTGCTGACAAGAGTAAAAAAGTGGGATTAAAAATGAACTTTTAGAAGACAAAAGTGATGTACAATGCTTTCACAAGAAATGAAGATTTATCGATTGATGGGGGAAAGCTTGAGACAACCGATACCCACATTTATCTTGGTCAGCAGATATCAAGTGAGAGTCACATTGATGAAGAAATTAATTGGTGAATAAAACTTGGATGAAGAGCTTTTGGAAGAAACAGTACAATATTTAAGAACAGTATGCAATTATGTCTTAAAAGAAAAGTGTTTAATCAATGCATCCTGCCAGTGCTTATGTACGGAGCAGAAACATGAACCTTAACTAAAAAATACATGCAAAGACTGCAGACAAATCAAAGAAGTGTGGAGAGATGCATGCTTGATGTAACCAGGAAAGATAAGAAGAGGAACTCGTGGATAAGGAAAATGACAGGAGTGGATAACACCATGACCAGAGTGAAATCACTGAAATAGCAATAGGCTGGACATACTGCCAAAAGAAAACATTGTGAATGTACAGTAGAAAATAATAATGCATTTTTGTATTGAATATAGAACAACATAGATATGTACACTATGAAAGGCGAAGGAATGAAAAATATATTCTTGCAGCAGTGATGCCTAGAGTTTCATGGCACATGGGCCACAAGTAGTCGAAAGGATAATGCTCAACAAAATAAAGAAATTTTACTATTGCCTCAACAAGCTATCGAATTTACTTTACCAACCTCTTTTTATGAAGTTTTTGGATCTTCTGATTTTCAGTTAAATTTATGCATTGTACATACATACATATCACTAAGCTGTTCTCTGAGATTCAGAGGTTAGCTCCAAAAAGAAATACAAACTTCCAGATATTTTTACTTATTGTTGTCGTATCAAACTTCTCCATTTACAGCGATCTTGACATACAACTCGTGCTTCACCGATATCCATTACACGCCGTACACAAGATCTTTTAAACTTCAAACTCATAATCTTTTTCTCATGCAGACACTCCTGAATCTGATCCACCCATGTCTTCCTTGGCCTTTCCTTCCTGCCACTTGGGCTGAAAAGATTTTCTTAGTAAGCATTTCATCACTCATTCTTTCAACATGGCCAAACCACCGAAGCATATTGGTCTCCACCTTGCTAACAACATTTTGCTTCACATCACACAAACTGCAATACATCTTCATTTCTCACACAATCATATTGTGTCTTGCCAGAAACCCCACGTAAGTAACGCATTTCTCCAGCACACAAACGACTCTTATGTTTTTTCTGCAGTACCCAGGTTTCACTGCCATACATCAGAGTAGGAACAATTACAGTTTCATACACAGCCGTGCGGGACTCTCTAGAGAACCCATCATTCCTGTGAAAACCTCTCAGAGCAGCTATGACTTTCAAAGAAGAATTCACTCGCCTACTGCTTTCACCATCCAACTTGTTCTCTCTGTCAAACATGCTTCCTAAATACACAAACTCACTCACCTGGTCAATCACTGTGTCATTTATACTTACATTACATTCAGTGCTACCCATTCCTCTCTCAAACAGGATTTATACTCTTAATTTTCTTCCACAAGCTATTATGCTTACCAAGCATATTTGCCCCATTATCGTATCACTGGCCACTCATATCTTGAATATCTAGTTCATAAACTGCTAAGAGTTCACTTAGAAGATAATTACATAATCCTTCCCTCCTAGTGTCTGAAACTGGACAAAACCTAAGAAATAGTTCTCTAATTGCAACATCAGAATTGCCAATATTTACAATTCTAACTGCAAAAGCTATCTGTTCAATATGACCTGCACTGGCATGCAGTCGAGAATTACTGAAAAATATTTTGGTTTCTTTACAAATTCCTTGATTTTTGATTTTACGCCACTTGCTAAAACAGATATGATTTCATTTTGAAAAGCATGGCCTAAATAATGAGGCATATGACTTTTAGCAGGTTGAGATTGACATTCTGTGAGATAACGGGATCAAGTTTTGCTAACATTTCTACAGCCTTCAAAAAGTTCCCAGTGTTTGCTTCATATAATTTATCATATTCACTTCTGAAAGCTAAACACTACCCTGCTGGAAACTGAACAATTGAAATGATTCTCAAAATAATGGCTCACCGTTGTCTTTTTTCAGATTCAAAGTACCGTTGTTGTTCTTTATCAATTGTACAACTATGTTGTCGAGGCGTGTTTTTTAATCACACCACTTTTTGTAGTTCTACACAAGAAGTCCCCTTAGTTCTACACTCGCTTCATGCCGCGATAAATGAGTGGCTAAATATCGCCAATCTGAAAACCACTGACAATCTGTTAGTTTGTTTTGTTATAAAGCAAACAACTTGCAACAAAAGCAAAACACACAATTGGATTTTGTAGAATAGATTAACCAAGCTCTTTGAACTTTTTCACCGTTAGGTAAAACTCACGTTGCCAACGCGAGTCTAGAGTCAAAGTTCTGAAAATGGTGGTTCCGCAAATATACCACCGAAAGAGACTGCTCCGGCCCCCTGCGTGCATAGATGCACTGCACACCTGCCAGAAGCAGCCCTGGTGACCGCAGAGCATGGATGGGTCTTTTGTATTTTTCCCAACTGGAGTTTGAAGAACCATTTATGCTCCGACTTTGTTAAATTGTGTTTCTCTCCGCATGAGAGAACCTCCTGCCTTTCGCACTGAAGCAAGGTATTCTATGAAGAAGGCTCTTGGTATGTTGCATCTAGTGTAATTATAATCAGAGTACGGGGTATGGTCTGGCTACTAGCACCGTGTGCATACAAAATGTATTAGTATTTGTGCCACTTTTGAACCAGTAAAAATGAATGAACTCCCAACTTTTGTTACACACTGGTCAGGGTTTTTTTTTTTTAATTTCTACCACTGCATAGCACGTTTGTGTTTTATTTATTAGTACTATTTTCATGTATGTACACACATATCTGCTCTAAATTTGCAATATACTACTCCAATGAAATTTACACTTTTTTTTTTTTTTTTTTGAACGGACTAGCGGCCATTTTGACGAACCAGTGATTTGGAAATTTGAGTGATCCGCTGAGCCTTTAGAAGATTTATTTCTAATTCTAAAACTGCGAGTTTATGTCTTGCTAATATCTGTGTATGCACATTGCTGTATGCTAATGTCACAGCCGTCCTGTTGGCAGAGAGCAAAATGGAGTTGCAGAGTACGCTGCCCCGGACATAGAAAGGTTGTATGAAATTCCAACTGAGTATAAATAAGGGAAAAATCAAAGTTAAGGTTTTTGAGCAAGGAACTATTAGTACTGAATGCAAGAAAAATTTAAATGGCACAGTGATTGATCAGGTGAATGCATTTGTATACTTGAGAAGCATGTTGACAGAGAGAATAAATTAGATGACTACATTAGTAGGTGAGTGAATGCTTCATTGAAAGTCATAGCTGCTTTAGGAGGAATTCACAGCAATGATGGTTTCTCAAAAAGTCCTGAATGGCTATATGTGAACGAGTAATTGTTCCTACTGATGTACGACAGTAGTGAAGCCTGGGTAGTACAGAAAAGACACAAGATTCACAGGATGTGCCGGACAGATGTTACCGGGGAAAGGGGGGTGGGGGCAAGACACACTCTGTTCATGTAAGGAATGAAGATACGTTGTAGTTGTGTAATGTGAGGCAAAATATCTTATTTTTATTTTATTTTTTATTGGAGGTTTAACAATTGTGCCGTGAGCAACTCAATGGGCTATAAGCAGTCGTCCGTTCCTAATTTAGGGTCACTGGTTCCAGGGAAGGGAGAGAGCCAGTGCCGTAAGACAAACACAACATCCATGCCTCACCGGGATTCGAACCCAGAGCCCGTTCGGACGAATAATCAGAGGCCATCGCTTACACCACTGCGCCACCGGGGCGGCGCAAAATGTTGTTAGTAAAGTATCTAGACAAATACTTAATTCTCTTCTATCTTGAAGAACATCATGACTTTGTTTTCACTTCCTCGGAGTTCTTTTTTTTTTTTTTTTTTTTTTTATTGGAAGTTTAACGACCACCGTGAGCAACTCAATGGGCTATAAGCAGTCGCCCGTCCCTAATTTAGGGTAACTGGTTCCAGGGAAGGGAAAGAGCCAGTGCCGTAAGACAAACAAAACATCCATGCCTCGCCGGGATTCGAACCCGGATCCCTTCCGGTCGAATGATCAGAGGCCATCGCTTAGACCACTGCGCCACCGGGCGGCCCTCCGAGTTCTTTTATTTTCTCATGAAGTGAAGACGTACAGTCAAGTTCTTCAAGATGCAAAAGAATTAAATATATTAATCTGAGTACAGCCTTATGTAAGTTTTTTAATTAATATTCTTAGGTGGTTTGGCCATGTTGAAAGAATGAGTGGAGATATTAACAGAATTTTTTAGCCCAAGTGGCAGGAAAGAAAGGTATGAGAAGGTCAAGCAAATCATGAGAACAGATTTCTGAATGTCTGCATAAAAAAAGATTATGAGCATGAAGTACAAAAGGCCTTGTATGCATCATGTGATGGATGTCAGTGAAGCCTGACCAGTGTGCCAAGATCGCTGTAAATGCAGCCATTTGATACGAAAACAGCGGGTTTTTTTTGTTTGTTTTTTTATTGGAGGGTTTAACGACCACCGTGAGCAACTCAATGGGCTAAAAGCAGTCGCCCGTCCCTAATTTAGGGTCACTGGTTCCAGGGAAGGGAGAGAGCCAGTGCCGTAAGACAAACACAACATCCATGCCTCACCGGGATTCGAACCCGGACCCCATTCGGACGAATGATCAGAGGCCATCGCTTAGACCACTGCGCCACCGGGGCGGCGAAAACAGTGAGTAAATTCTAGTTTTATCAGTTAAACATTTATCTTTGCAGACTGTCTTTCTTTGAGGAGCTAACCTCTGAATATCAGAGAACACGGCTTAGTGATATGTACACAGTGGATCAAAGAATTTTTAAGACTGATGCTAGATTTCAGCCTACGGTGGCGCCACCAGTGTAATTGCGAATGCATTATAAACCGTGACCATCTGCTTGCTTTCTGCCAAAAGTACTGTGCAGTTGTTAAAGTAACTCAAACGAAATGGCCGTTCATTAGAGAAGTGACAGTTTTTTCATGTTGAATTATTAAGATGGAACAAAGGGCTGTTATTAAATTTAACGCAAAACTTGTTAAAAGTGCCTCGGAAACGTACCAAATGATGAAACAAGTTTACGGTGAGTTTTGTTTAAGTAGATCAAATGTTTTCCTGTGGCACAAACCTTTTTGGACGGAAGAGATACGCTAGAAGATGATAAGCATACCGGAAGACCAAGTTCATTTAGGACACCCCAGATTATTGAAAAAGTGCGTGATTTCGTGGCAAACGATCGATGTGCGTCACTAAGAATGATGGAAGAGTCTTTAAACATCAACAAAGAAACGATTCGAACCATCCTGCATGAAGATTTGGGCAAAACAAAAGTCTGTGCTAAATTTGTTCCACACACGTTAACCAATGAACAAAAATCAAGGAGAAGTGTACATTGCAGAGACATCATTTCAGCCGTTGAAAATGATCCAAACTTCTTAAAATTGATTGTTACAGGTGATGAAACATGGTGTTTTCAATATGATCCTAAGACAAAGCGACAAAGTGCGGAATGGAAGTCAAAAAACTCACCACAAGCCAACAAAACAAGAAAAGTTCCATCGAAAATCAAAACAATGCTCATTACATTCTTCGATAGTAAGGGTATTATCCACAAAGAATTTGTTCCAAGTGAACAAACAATTACTGGTGAGTTTTATTTAAATGTTTTGAGGCGTTTGATGGGCAGAATTTGTCGCATTTGTCCAGAATATCGGGATGAAAACAGTTGGTGTTTGTTGCACGATAATGCACCCAGTCACACCTCAATTCTTGTTCGCAGATTTTTGGCAAAAAATAACGTCTGTGTGTTGAATCATCCACTTCACCTGATTTAGCACCCTGTGACTTTTCTTTATTCCCAAAACTTAAAATGACGTTAAAAGGGTGTTATTTTGATGATATTTCGACCATACAAACAGCTTCGACGCGTGCTTTGGAGGCAATTCCGCAAAGTGAACTGGAACAGGCATTCAAATCATTCTTAAATCGCTGTAACAAGTGTATTGAAGCCAGAGGGACTTATTTTGAATAACAAACCAAAACAAATTATAATTTCTTGTTTCTATTTTATTTTACAGACCCAGTCTTAAAAATTCTTTGCCACACTGTGTATATGCATACAAATTTTCATCATGCCTATTTGTACCCATATAATATTACATCACTTCCTCTTGGGAAACAGTATACCCCAAAAGCAAAAATGCACCACTTTCAATTTTTACACTTTCTACCGTAGGTTGAAGAATCATATATGCTCCAGCTTTTTCCACCTGTCCGCAAGATAACTCGCGTAAAAATGGTTCGATTTCGATGAAGTTTTAATGTGTGGTAGAGAACAACCTGGGAATGAACCCTATTAAAAATGAACGAAATGGGGTCAAAGGTCAGGACATAGGAGTGGGATCAATTCCATTGCACTTATGCGTCATAATTACATAAAAATGCTTTGATTGAGAAACAACTTTATTATGTTATTCCGGAGGTATACTGAACCTGTTCTGTTGAATACCATCGAAATAGGGTCAAGGGTCAGAGCACAGGAGCAAGATTTATTCCACAGCCATTATCCTCATAACTGGACTAAAAATGCTTCTGTTGCGACAAAACTTTAGTATATTGTTCCATAGGTATACTGAACCAATTCTGTTTATCATCATCAAAATAGGGTTAAAGGTCAGGGCACATTAAGCTAGATTTACACAGTCATTATCCTCATAATTTGAGTAATGATTTCTGGTAAGTTGGAAAGCATATCATAATCACTGCATTGCACGATTTTACTAACTTAATATATATGTATGATTTTTCTAATCCATATATACCACATGCAATAGTCTTTTATCTGCTCTGGAAATCTTTATAAGTTTTCAAGCTATACATTGTCAGATCCGGGAGGGGAATGTGGAAAATTTGCTCTTAAAGAAACGAATGCGTTAGCCCAACATCGTACCCCAGGTACTCTAGATTTTCCACTAGTTTGTAAAATCTTAATTTGAAATGTTGATATATTAATTGTAATCCAATGTAACTTCGAAATTTCATAATAATCGTGATCTGTTCACTATTAACCATATACTGGGAACCCATCATGAGTTTACATTACTTTCATTAAATATTTTCTTTAAAATTTATTATTTGCTAACTTATCACAACCTCTGTTGAACAACAACGTCAACTATGTCGCCATTATTGATAAATGACGAAACTTTTACATCAATACATGTATTTTTGATTTTAAAGAGACTAAAGAATAAACTACGACCACGAAAAATAAACGAATGTTATCTCTTACATTTCTTAGGTAAGGAGAAAAGTAAACAGGAAAACAAAAGTAAATAATAAAATGCAGTCATCTTATTGCTTGCTCAAAGATACCGTAAACAACCATGATATTTACAAATTTAAAGTTCAAACTGAGAACTGTTGCCAGTTACAAAATTGCAATGTTTCTTGTGAGAAAAATTAGCGGTCACGAGTTCTTTTGCAGTAGTGGTTAGAATGACGTCAAAACTTCAAAATATCTATTGATCGTCAGGAAACCAAAGTACGGAATGCTCGATATACGGAATACGCAAACGTTTCTATTTTCCACGGTGTACGATAGTCAAGTGGTGGTACAACTCTGGAAACGAAAATCGCCCGTAAATGCCACTTGTCACTAGATGGCGAAACCAAGATGTAGGCTGATGGCTTTACACAACCTATGCTTTCTTATGGGAGGAATAAATAGAAATATTCAATTTTTAGGAATACCGTTTTGCTTAAAATTGAAGAAAGAAAACCTGAAGCGTTTCGTAAACATGCACCTTTGTGCCTACCAAGTGGGATGTCGTCAAACATAGCGATATATGTACATATTTTTGTTTGGGAAATTAAATAGATTAATCGGCATGCATTGGATTTCATGCTTACACACTTTTAGCGAATAATTATATTTTTTTACATGTAGAAGAGGAAGTTTATAGTAGCGATCAATAGTTTTTTCCCATCATAAAGAAGAGCTCTTCTTTCTTTTATTAGGAAAAAAAACGCCACTCCGGTGGCGCAGTTGTCTAAGCGATGGCCTCTGATCATTCCTCCGTAATGGGTCCGGGTTCAAATTCCAGTGAAGCATGGATGTTATGATTGTGTTACGGCACTGGCTCTCTCCCTTCCCTGAAACCAGTGACTCTAAATTAGAGGCGGCGCCTGCTAATAACCCATTGAGTTGCTCACGGTGGTCGTTAAACCTCCAATAAAAAAAAGCGAAAAAAACAACAACAACAGCAAAACGAAATGTTTATTCATGATTTCTATTGTTTAATGCGTGCCGCCATTTATTATTATTGATTGACTGGAGGTTTAACGACCACCGTCAGCAACTCAATGGGCTATAAGCAGTCACCCTTCTCTAATTTTGGGCCATTGGTTCCAAGGAAGGCCGTCATTTGCAATTACACAACGTAAACAACTTGAACTGCTGGAGTTCTGATGATATCAAATGAAGAATTAGCGATCGTTTTTCGTCTGTTGGTGCTTTAAAAGTTGATACACATTCTTTACGTGTCGAATAACCTTATTCGACAGTTTGATAAAATACACTTTCCCCACATATCAAACACACAAGAATTGAACTGATCCTAGTAGGACACACAGCTACACTACATTATAAATTTTAGCCTCCTTCTAAATTAGAAACAGCTAGGGCGTTTTAACTTCTGTATATAAACAGGGCCGGTTCTGGCAGGTGTGCAGTGCATCCATGCACGCAGGCGGCCAAATTCTAAGGGCGGCCGGAGCATTCTCTTTCGGTGGTATATTTGCGGGAACTTTTACTCTAGACTCGCATTGGCAACGTGAGTTTTACCTAACGGCGAAAAAGCTCAAAGAGCTTAGTTAATCTATTCTACAAAATCCAATTGAGTGTTTTGCTTTTGTTGCAAGTTGTTTGCTTTACAACAAAATAAGCTAACAGATTGTCAGCGGTCTTCAGATTGGCGATATTTAGCTACTCATTTATCGAGGCATGAAGCGAGTGTAGAACCAAGGAGACTTCTTGTGTAGAACAATGTAAAACTGCAAAAAGTGGTATGAATTAAAAACACGCCTCGACAACATAGTTGTACAATTGATAAAGAACAACAACGGTACTTTGAATCTGAAAAAGTCAACGGTGAGCCATTATTTTGAGAATCATTTCAATTGTTCAGTTTCCAGCAGGGCAGTGTTTAGCTTTCAGAAATGAAAATGATAAATTATATAAAGCAAACACTGGGAACTTTTTAAAGGCTATAGAAATGTTAGCAAAATTTAACCCCGTTGTCTCAGAGCATATCAATAGCATAACAAAATCTCAACCTGCTAAAAGTCATATGCCTCATTATTTAGGCCATGCTTTTCAAAATGAAATCATATCTGTTTTAGCAAGTGGCATAAAATCAAAAATCAAGGAATTTGTAAAGAAACCAAAATATTTTTCGGTAATTCTCGACTGCACGCCAGATGCCGGTCATATTGAACAGATAGCTTTTGCAGTTAGAATTGTAAATATTGGCAATTCTGATGTTGCAGTTAGAGAAATATGTATTAGGTTTTATCCAGTTTCAGGCACTATGTGGGAAGGATTATGTAATTATCTTCTAAGTGAACTCTTAGCAGTTTATGAACTAGATATTCAAGATATGCGTGGCCAGTGATACGATAACGGGGCAAATATGCGTGGTAAGCATTATAGCTTGTGGAAGAAAATTAGGAGTATAAATCCTAGACTCTTTTTTGTACCTTGTGCATCCCATTCATTGAATTTCATTGTAAATGATGCTGCCAAAGTACAGTAACATTTAAAACAGTTAATTTTTTTAACGTTATCGAAAAATTGTACACACCGTTTGGGATATACACTGAAAATCTGAAATTAACCCTGAAATCTGTAAGTTATACAAGGTGGGAGAGTAGAATAAAAGCAGTACAACCTCTGAGATTGCAATTGGGTGAAGGCATGAAAAGTTTAAATGATCTAATAGACGACAATTCTAGAGCCACGAAAACAAAACATGCTGCTCAATGTTTGATAGATCGGATTGCGTCTTTTAAGTTCATCTCGTCAATCATTATATGGAACAGTTTTCTGTCAAAAATTAATGTAAGTAAAATGTTTCAATGCCCTCAATCCAGGCGCAGATACAAGGGGGTGGCCATGGGGTTCACGGCCCCTCTCTTGAGCTGTTGCATGAGGGAGAAAGACCAGGACCTTAAGATATACGTTTTTTTTATTATTTAGTTTATATTATGCAAATAAATTGTTTACAGTTGCAGTCTGTTTGAAACCCTTGTGCGGATGGTTCGATGTTATACATCTTTTTCCCATTTTTTTATCTTTTCTCCGGAGGCGAAATGTAAAACTCTTTATTATGATTAAAGAAGTGACCTTATTGTTTAAGAATTTCTGAGGGAGTAGACAAACTGTCCGTCGGAAAGGCATTTTCTCTCCGCCGTCTCCCGCACGTGCGTTCGTCCCAGGCGGCAAGTGCAGAAAATGATTAATCTGCTTTGATCATGCTTTCGGTTTTACAGTGCAAAGTCTGTCGTTGCGATAGCCGTTATTTGGGCTCTCCGTTATTTGACCTCTCACTTCCTCTTCTTTGCCCAGGTTACTCCCTTCTAGACGCTATACTTCCTCTACAATTTAGTTGGCTTGTGATCCTCCATTCCAGTAGTTCATCATCATCTCCTTGTCTGTCCCCTTCTAACTAATACGATTAATCTGTTGAATTTTGATTTGCTGTATGCTCGCGCTGTACCCCAAATTGGACTAGATGATTTCTTTTGTGGAAATAAGAAGGTATTTACACTACTATTTCTCTTGTACGATAAGAGAAATCGGGGAGACGGCAGGGGACTGTGTTAAGCATATATTAGTTATTTAACATAGCCACGGCATGAAATAACTTCATTATTATTCTTAATAATTGTTGGGCTTCCTCTAACCCAGTTTCGCCCTACAAAACACTCTTCTAGATCGTGGCTCCTTCGAGGTCACCATTCGGTAGTGGATACGAAAAGCAAGGAGCGGACGAGAACAGCAGAAATATCTCAAGAGTTGAACATATTCTTAATAATATATAGAACATATTCTTTCTATCACTCAACGTCAGCCATAGATTACTAAAATTCAAAATTGTTATATTCAAAACACGCAAAATGTTAAGGACCTTTCAGTAGCTTAAAATTTTAATAGAAGTTCCAATATTATTATTGTATGCAATAATATTGGAGTTTTACTATATTGCACATTTTACTGCCAGCAATATGTACAATATACACTGGTGTGCAAAAATTAAGGACGAAGAGGAGAAATTAGCATAACAGCAGAAGGAGCAGGCTGAATGGACCGAAAGACCACTCAGGAGATAGACTAGGGTCCGGTACGGTAGGGCATGCGCATATATGCAGCATGACGTAGGGGAGGGGAGTGTCGGAAGGGTACAAAGCACACGGGCAGTGTACGCTCAGCAATTCGGTGAAAGCTATTGCACGGTGTACATCGGTTTGAACGACGTCGAATTGCTGCCACAGTGTGATATGGCCAACAGGCAATCCAGTAGACGACATCTGGATTACTTTACCCGAGGTCGCGTCATTGGGAAGTTGGAAGAAGGTCGAAGTGTGACTTGTGTGGCCGAGGAGTTCGGGATCGCTCACAGCACCGTTTCACGAGCTTGAAGAGCATTTCAGACGACAGGAACAGCTGTCCGAGAGTTTAGCAGTGGTCGTCCAAGATCAACCACGGCGGTGGACGACCTGTACATTGTCCTACAGGCGAGAAGAGACAGACGGCAGACAGCGGGAGAAATTGCAAGGCACTGCAACAGACAACTGGGTGTCCGTTTTCGCGTTTTACCGTGGCCAGGAGGCTGCACGAAGGTGGTCTATTTGCACGACGACCAGTACGGTGTGTGCCATTGACGCCTGCTCATCGGAGACGGCGCTTTCTGTGGTGCCAGAAACACAAGAACTGGACACATCAGCAATGGGGTCGAGTTCTCTTTACGGATGAGAGCCGATTTAGTCTGACGAGCGATTCTGGATGTATACACATCAGGAGAGAACAGGGAACGCGCAATCAGACCTCCAACATCATCGAAAGGGACCGGTTTGGAGGTGGCGGAGTTCTCGTTTGGGGCGGTATCATGCTTGGTAGCCGTACGGACCTCCACATCTTTCAAGGAGGTTCAGTCACTGGTGTCCGCTATTATACCGAGGTCCTCCTGCCTCACGTGCGTCTGTTCAGAGGTGCTGTAGGTCCTGAGTTCCTCTTCACGAACGACAACGCTACACCTCATCGTACAGTGGCTGTCGCAGAGCTGTTGGAGAGTGAAGATATTCAACGCATGGATTGGCCCTCAAGGTCCCTAGACCTAAATCCAATCGAACACGTGTGGGAGCTTCTCGGGAGACGCTTGGCATCACGTCACCAGTCGCCAGCAACGATTCCACAGCTGCGATTGGCACTACAAGAGGAATGGGCCACGATGCCTCACCAGTTCCTGGATAACTTTGTCCTCAGCATTGACAGACGTTGCAAATCCTGCAACGCAGTCAGGGGTGATCATATCCCTTACTAAAGACTGGAATTTTCTTGGCAGCCGCCTGTCACATGGACGTTTCTGTCTTCTGTCCAGTTGTGCTCGAAGCTACCTTTTCAATAAAGTGTCTTTGCATCCTTTGGATTCCTTGTTCGCACAATTTTGCTCACTTGTCCCATGTTCTTACATCTTGGGGATCTCGTGGTATGATTTGAGTCGATGTGCAGCACTTCTGTACGACGTTACATTCGAAAAACCGTCTCGTCCTTAATTTTTGCGCGCCAGTGTATGATCACTGTAATTATTAAAACATATAAATTTATTTCGCAAAATTTTTAATTGTACCTTTTCACCCATTTATGTAGTTTTTGAAAAAAATATATTTTTTCTTATAAAAATTCAATGATAACCTTATAGTTGTGGGTGGGACTCCTTTGTCTCGTGGCAACCAACATTTTTAGACCCAATCGGCCACTGCGTGGGAGCGTCACTTTATTCTCCGCAGGAAGATGTTGCCGTGTGGATTTGTACTGGGGAGCCTAATGTTGTGTGTACATGTCTTTTTTATGTAACAAAATGTTTTAAATGTTATTGTGGTAAGTGATTGAAGTATAATAGGGCTTTGGATGAGATCGTAGCGAAATAAAGGAAAGATGATTCCCGAAACAATACAATTAATCCCCCGTCCAACAGGGGTGCAAATATTTAATCTGTTTTCCCCGATATCTCTGCTTCTAAATGCCGGATTTCAAATATTCTTTTAACACCGGATACCATTTACCTTGTGGAACTCTTTAGGCTTAAACTTGCGGAGAGCCGCCCTCGGTGGCGCAGTGGTCTAAGCGATGGCCTCTGATCATTCGTCCGAACGGGGTCCGGGTTCGAATCCCGGTGAGGCATGGATGTTGTGTTTGTCTTACGGCACTGGCTCTCTCCTCCCTGGAACCAGTGACCCTAAATTAGGGACGGGCGACTGCTTATAGCCCATTGAGTTGCTCACGGTGGTCGCTAAAATTCCAATAAAAAAAAACAAAAAACTTGCGGAGTGGTTTTAGTTCATAGTTCTGTCGCTAGGTGGTGTTCGTGTATACCTCTGTTTGGAGCTGTATCTCTGCTTCTAAAACCCTTTTGAATTTCTTTTTTCTTTTTTTTTTTTACTGTGTATCATTCAATTCAACAAAGATATGGAACATTATCCTCTTTAAAAATAATGCACAGCTTTCCCGCCAGAAAGCGCAAAAGTCAAAACCTTTTTCTCGCTATCACTGCTTTCGGGAGACGTGTTTTAAAAATCCGTTTCCTCAACAAAGGTTTTGCTACGAAGATTACGTTTTGCATATTTTCAGTTTTTCCATTACGCAAAATACTTCCGCTAGAAGCGTATCACATTTCTTTCTATATTTCTTCTTTTAAGTGTTTGATTTGAAAATATCTTTGTCTCTGATATTTCTGCTATGAGAAACTTTTCATGCACAATTTGTTAATTTTCGTAACATACTTTTCAGCTGCCGGTGGAGTAAGTAGCTCTTTCTATTTCTGGATGTTTTATCGATTTATAAATCCGGCTGATTTTTTTCTAACGGGTTCCATTGAATATGAATAACTTTGAAAGTTTTGATTAACATCGGAAATGATTCAAAAGACGTGCTTATTATAACCGAAAATTTGGTGTCATCTTTCTTGCTTTAATTTATGTAGACACGACGTTTAAAAAAACTACAATGGAACCAAGGCCGTCTAGAAAATACAAAGCCACGACATTAGAGAGATGAGTTCCCCCTTTTAGTGAAGTCACGCAGAAACCAAGGCTTCTTATTGGTTTCCAGCCATCATGACGTCACACACGACACCGACGTATTAGTCTGTGTAAGATGAGAATGACATCACAAACGGAGGGAACTGTTCACCTACTGTAGATGGCCTTGGTGGAACCCAGTGATGTACCGGAAACCAAAGCAAAGAATATAAACGCTTCGCGTGAAGAAGCTCAACTCTCGTAGAGATAATGTAAAACAGGCGACAGCAGCGCCACCATGTAATGCGGCAGCAGATGCTCTGCGGGAAAGTTAACATTCAGGCGCAAAAAGCGTAGGAGACACGGGACGGGAAGCCTATTTCACGGAAAGGAAGCTAAGCTTTGATCTGCGACTGTTTCCTTCGGTCTCATTGGGTCTACTAAAGCATTTTCTTTTTTGTTCTTTTCTGAGTATCCCTCCTGTCCCTTCTTTTGGTGAAACAAATATATACATTAGCAATTAATATTATTTTAAGGAAATTTTAGCAGTTTTATTCTCACTTTAAGCACCGTAGTAATACCAGGTTGCTTGGCATGAATTTCACATTTACAATATACCTTAAATGTCAAAAATGCTGAGGCTGGTTTTGAATTTCCATGGGATTCGTGGTACTTCGTATTAAAAATTGTTTGCATGGAATTTTCAGTAGCAAAACAAAGGAATGGGTTCCCACAAAACGTAAACATTAGGTACCCAGCAAAAACAGTCTTGCTGGGCCAGCACTGTCCGCCAATTTCCCAGTAGTAGCCATAATAATAAAATAGAAAAAAAAAAAAAGCAAAGACAACCGCAGTTTCCCAAAGCTACAATTTTTTTCTACCCTTCCGAAGTTTGTAAATTAAACGCACTGCGATGGAGAAATTTTCTCAACAGATCGGAAAAACACCTGTTTGCATCTGAGTAGGTTTGAACCTGGGCCGCTGGCGTGATAACTGAGCTCTCTACCGACCGGACTAATTCGTCACGTTCGAGTATATGCCTAAAGCTGTCTGTTTGGTATGCAATGTGTAATCGAATGCTTCCCTCTTTCATTTTACAATATTACGAGGTATTTTTCATAAAAGTCAGTTTCATATAATTGATAAATTAATTTTTTCAACGTAACGATAGCTTTTTTTTCAGCAAACGTTGTTTTAATGGTTTTCCAGGATATTTGTTTCAAACGGTTTCAAATTTGTTCTTGTTATTCATCCACTCCATTCCATGAATTGTTATTCATCGGAATGGAGTGGGTGTATTTCATGGCTGTAATATAAACGCAGATCTAGATGAGAACAACAAAACCTTTGAACAAAACGCCAACACAAACAAGCGTTTATATTCTTTGAACACAAACACGCATGCTCAGTCTAACTCAGTCTGCTCGGCATCCTGCGGCATCAGCCTGTAATGTTGGCTTCTGTGTAGTAATTCTTTGCCGCATAATATAGTGGCGCTAGTTACGTCTCGCTGAGCCTTACCTTCTTATAGTTAGATATTCTTTGACCAAAGACCTTTAAGATACATAGACTGGAAATTCTTGTGTAAATGAGTGGCAAGAGCTGGCGACATTTTGATCGCAGGTATTGCACGGCAAAATGGCATGTTTCCTATGTAAACAACGTTAATTAAGGTCTTTTAGCTACGTGAAAGAAGGAATTTTACGTTGTTATAATACTGCGTATTAATGTTTTTTATCAGTGGGGAATAAATTGGATGTTGCACATTTTAATTTACGATTAAAGAAAACATCATTATCGTAATTTTGGAGAATATGAAATAACAGGAAGGACACGTCGCTTGTCCTACGAGTAAAATATGTTTCGGCTTCATATGCTTGCAAACTGCTTGATCTAGTTGTATGAAATTCGTATTTCACACTCTAAGTAATGTCACAAATCATTTTAATGTGGCAATTTGTTTATTAAGTGAAGTTGCCGAGAACAAAACTTTTACATGGAGGTTTTTCTCGCAGTATTATTAATTCGTAATTGCTACTCAACGGCAGAAAAAATAAATAAAATTAATATGATAGAAAGAAATGCCCTCTTCACATATTAAGAGTTTAGATAATTTCAAATCTCGGGGATTAAAAGTCTCGGAAAGAGAACTGTTTAAACTGAAGAATTTGTAGCTCATTAAAAAGTTTTGTTTAATTGAATTTTTTAGCTCATTAAATCGGGCTATATTATTTTCTGAAATACTTTACAATGTATACATGCTATTATAAAGACAAAAATGATAAATCTTACTGGTTATACATAAAAAAAAAAAAGGGTGCAACTGATATAAACACGCGAACGCCTTTATACGTAGTAAACAACTGTAACGTACCAGGAGATGTGACGTACCTGCCAGAAGGACGCACACGACATAAAGGCAGATAGGAATCAGAATAAAACGTCCGCGTAGCTCAATTGGTAGAGTGACTTACTCCGGAATGAGGGGATCCGGGTTCGAATCCTGGCGTGGATAGAAATGACGGAGAAATTTACTTCGTTATAATGGCGCCCGAACTATCCGGATGACCCGACCGTTCGAAATCTCGCAATGGTGGGATGTTATTTCCACACCGCGAGATAGGAAAAATCAGAGAATCCCTTCTGCAGCGCTTCGAAAAAAAATAAAATAAAAATTGACTGGGAGTTCTCAAGTGCACGTTCTACAGTGGATGGCTGCCTGCAACGATTCATGGTCACGGCTGACCCGTGGGCCATGCCCCCGGCCCTCTTTCGGGGGGGGAGATGTGACGTACCTGCCAGCAGGGTGCACACGACATAAAGGCACATAGCAATCAGAATAAACGTCCGCGTAGCTCAATTGGTAGAGCAACTTATTCCGGAATATAGTGACCCGGGTTCGAATCCTGGCGCGGATAAAAATGACGGAGAAATTTACTTCGTTATACAACGAGATGTGACAGATTCTTGCCGTACAAAGCTGAACTTCAAATGTCGCACTGTTAACTTACGGTTTTCCAGTCTATGTATCTTAAAGGTCTTTGCTGAAAACACTCGAGGCCCTCCCACGAAATATTTTTTCGAGGCCCTTTTGTGAAAATTTATTAGTTTTGAATTACTGAACATTTTGAACTTCCATATTATTTGCTAGACTTAATTAATGGGCGTTTTAATAAATCAAATTCGTTGGAACCTGCAAGTATTTTTCATAAAACCAAAATTATTACTTTCTTACGTGAAATACAAATGTGCATTTCGTAATTAAAATGTTTTCCCTACTTTCATACCGATACAAAGTACCCCCAAAGAGGTTAGAATAAATGGAGTAAGAATGACGTCACAAACTTGAAGCACTTTGAGCAGACGAATTTAATGCTCAAACGTCTCACCAACATGGCAGCAGAGACTGCGATTGGCCGCGACTCGCCTCAAACGTCTCACCAACATGGCGGCAGAGGCTGTGATTGGCTGTGACGCGTCATGATCGTGACATTTCGGTGGCTTCACTTTGATTACACGAGGGGAATGGCTGGCCCCTACTCCATCTATTCTAACCTCCTTAAGTACCCCAAAACACTTACGCCAAAGTTAATCATATCATGCAAATTTTATTCTCTTAGAGAACTATACAAAAGGCCAGCCTCTTATAAATGCCTCACGATCACACACACAAAACATATAACTTCCGTGTGACCAAGGAGGTTAGAATAATACTTCCGGAGATGCTCTGGTCTCGTAATCGTCAAGCCGCAAGGTGTGGGAATTTGCCATTGTTTGCATGATACCTATGTAATTTCATCTGTTTGTATTTTGGAATTGCGTGGTTTTGGGTTGTAGAAACCGTGTTAATATCGAACCGGAATGAATCATACTTCTTACACGAGTGAAGTTTTCACTTTTAACGGTACGTTTTGTTTAGCATTCGCACCAATGTTCGTGTATTTCAATTTAAAATAAAAATGGGAAGGAGCCTGAAAATAATTAGGAATTTTATAAATTCAGCATTTTATCACACATTGGCAACAAGTTATGATGCGAAATTGGAAATATTTGCGACGAAAGAAGGCGATTCGGCCAACACAAAATGCATTGCAACAGCATTGAAAACCATAATCTTTCCCACAATTTGACGGCCTTCGCTCGAGGTTATAGGCTTCACGCAAAGTGGTACTGCTTCATTAATAAGGGAATCTCCAGATATCTTATTCTAACCTCCTTGCGTGTGACAGTGTTTAATAACCTATTCCGGTTTATACGAAAATACGGAACATAAGTAAGCAAATAAATACGTAATAACTAAGAATCGTGGCACAAAACCCATAAAACTACTTAAATTCTTTACTCTTGAACATAAAAAAACATATTTAATCTAATATCACAATGTTTTGTACAGAGTAAAAAATATATTTCTTGACTCTCTCATAAAAAAGATGACTGTGCTTCTTCGTTCCAGCAAAGAACTTCTTTTAAGTTCATTATATTCTGAAGGATGCGTAGTTATGTGCAAATATATGCACTTTATCGTCATTGGTATAAAAATTCCGCTCATTGAACTGATACGCGTATTTCATGTACACGTTCTGTGGTTAATATACTAGGGGTGTTCAAATGAAAAGGTACGAAACGACACTGTGGGTATAAATGAAGACTTTATTCAAAGTATACACCATAGGCCGTAGCACAACGATCCCATTGATTAACGAGCCGAAGGATTCCTTGTTCCCAGAATTCCTGTGGCTGTGACGAGACCCAGTCCTGCACAGCGTCCTTGAGCTCGTCGTCCGAGTGGAAGCGCTTCCCTTTCAGATGTTTTTTCAGGGGACCAAACACATGGAAATCGCAGGGCGACATGTCCGGGCTGTTGAGCGGATGGTCAAGCTGCTCCCACTGGAACTTGGCCAATTCCGCGTGTGTGACCCTGGAGACGTGTGGACGCGCGTTATCATGGAGCAGAACCACACCCTCCGTGAGCAGCCCCGGTCTTTTGTTCTTGATGGAACTGCGTAGGCTTTGGAGTGTCTCACACTACACATCGGAGTTAATGGTTCGTCTGTGCTGGAGGAATTCAACAAGTAGTCAATTGGACGGCGCTCTTTATAAGAGCCTCTGCTCTCTCCTGCGCATGCGGGCTCCCGCGCATGCTCCGATCCACGCCGGCGACTCCAATCGCATCCCTAGATGTGTCGCTACGTTCTCCCATAGCGGCATAGGCAAATATGTTAACGGTTACGTTCTTATGACGTTTCGTACCTTTTCATTTGAACACCCCTAGTACATGCAAAGGAACTTTTGCTGTGGCCGTGAAAAGGGCCCTCAAGCCCAGCGACCGACTTGGAGCCCTGGGCAAGAGGCTTTCAGCCTCCATCCCCCGCAAAACGCGTTAGGCCATGCCTCCTTTCATTACAAAGCGACAGTGATTGGTTGCATCCTACATTCTTATGCTATCGGACCGGTTACATAGTTATTATTGGAACAATAGGACATTAATTTGCCAATAATATGGCGTTCTATTTATATGCACTGTAGAAATTATAATTGTCACTTCCATGTGTTTCAACGTACAGTTCTGCAATTACCATTTTAACCCTTTTTTCAGTGGATAACATCGTGAAACAGATAGATTGAAAGCAAGTAATAAACTGTATATAACTATATTTTGGAAGCCCTCAGCGATCGGAACACAGGGCACGGGCCCCCAACGTCCTCTTGTAAATCAGTCCCGGTTCAAGTCCTCTGGAACAGCTGCTTTCCCGTCATCCAGTTTTAATGAACTAAAGCAGCGAAAATGTTTTCTAAAGTTTCACTTATTTACTGAAAAAAGAAGCAAAACTTGCTTTTCTTTTTAATACTTCATTCAAAGCCGCCTGAATTCTTGGCTATTTATTTAACCAGTTTTGCATGAAGTTTCCGCAAATGTTTTGCGAAATATTTCTGCTGAGGTCAGAGGTCCCCTTAGCCGTGAGGCTGCCACGCAATGTGGGGGTTGCGGAGGCTATCAGTACGCCTCTGGTGGAACCCGCTTATAACGAGTCCGTATTTAACGAGCAAAACCGGAACTTTTGTTTTAACTCAAAGCTAATTTGATCGTTTGTAACGAACAAAATGTTATGAAATTCCCGGGTTTAACGAGGAGCGAAAAGCTAAGATGATCAATTTTAACAAGCGAAGTAACAATATTTAATAAAATTTGTGACATATTACAGAGGTAAAGCACGCGTCTTGACACTGCAGCGATACATTCCGTCCGTGTAGCTTAGTTGGGGGAGCAACTTACTCCGGAGTATTCGGATTTTTTTTTACTTGGGACTTGATGATAATGAAATCGCCTATTTTTGGGGGTGCGAGCATTTTGGGTGCGACGTGTCGAAGGAGGTGATTTCCGACGCTCAGAGACAACAGGCGAAAATTTTCACAGTCATTTGTTCCCTGCAGGGCTAAGATTTTAAGACCCATTACCACGCAGTCCCACCCTTTGATTCATCCTTCAGCTGCTGTGTCCACTGTTGGCTCCCATATTGTCTCACATTGCTTTTAGGGGGCATAATCGCTGGGGAGAGAGAACCCACTGTTCCCTTAAGAAAGATAATTTAAGAGACAAAGAAGCCCCCTTCTCCCTTTCAGATCAAGCAATGTCTACTGCCACGCTTTCCAGAAGAATCCCGCCCCAGAGTGAGACTACTACGGAACCCTTCGCCAGATCACATGTGTTTGGACCTGGGAAGGGCTTGCGGCACACCCAAAATCAGGCTATTTCATTGTCGTCAAGTGCCAAGAAAAAAAAAATCCGACTATGTATACATGTTGTCACCTATGAATATTTTTGCATAATGGGATTTTTCACCCCAAATCGGATTTAGCGAACGCCCGGATATGAAGAGGATTTCCGTTGCTCCGGAGCTCATCGGTAAAAACGAGTACAACTATATTTACATTTTTAGTCTTAGTTCAAGCTCGAATTCGAACTTTTAGACTGGAACTATATTATGCAGGGAAAGTATACACTCAGTCTTGCACTCTATAGTCAGGTTAGCCTTGCCACGAGTTTAAGCGAATGGTGGACAGAACATGTGCTATGCAGGTGATGGAGATTTCAGTAGGATTTTTGAATGGACTCTAAAATGATTTGTTTACAGAAACAAGATTTTCACGATGTCATTAACGAATCTGCAAAATTGAAGGCACCAAAAGTCAAATTAATTTAATGAGAGTTATTTGTTTTCGTAATGTAAATTAAAAATGAAAGTATTTTATTCACAAAAAAGACTATATCTCAAGGCCGTAACTATGGGAAGGGTAGGGAGGGTGGTCGCCTTTCCAGAACGATCATACTAGGGGCGTAAATTCATGCTCAGAGGGGCGTAAAAGACAGTCATGAACAACGTGTCAATAAATTCACTGAAAACGGTTACGGAAAAAGAGTCATACACTTTCTTGAGTATTTCATTTTTTTGAAAACTTTAATTTGTCGCATATTGTATTCCACGCAGTTAATTTGTATATAGTAATCTATACTGTGAGGCATGAACCCATTCACAGGCATGAAAGGAATTGTCTGAAACAGTAGATGGAGAAATATAAAACATATGCGATTGGCCTCCGTGACCTTTCGGAACACGCTGTAGGGATGAGTAACTAGTTAATAATTTGTGCTCTCTGCCGCAGAAAGCTTCTCTGAGAGTTTAACCTTGAACGGTATTTTTCCAAGCCCTACACCGAAATCATCTTCCTATTGTTGCTCTCACTATTTGATACGCATTCATTCTGTGCTGAATTGTTTTTCATTCTGTATTTCTGCTGGGCATTACGTTGCCGCCGTTCTCATGACTTTTAGGTTTTACTTGATATTCACAACCGTAGGCTCTTGTGAGTATTTACCAAGTTTTCTCCTTTTTAGTAATGTTACGTCAAAAACCGGAAGTGAGTTTTTGAAGGATCATAATACTTTCTTATAACGGAGGTTTGAGAAAGTAAAAACTGCGTGCTATTTGAGTGGAACCAGGGAACTTTTGAACTCTAAGAGGCGCAATTTGAAGTATCACCCTCCCGGAGAAGAATTTCGAAGTTCCATGTTAAACGGGATGTGAAGTGTTTTAGCTCCTTGAAACAAGAAAAACATACTGAACACACCACTTGTAAAATCTGTTTGGAACAACAAATAAAAATAAAATTGAGCACACACATTTGCGACTTAAATCTTAAAATTTCACATAACATCGTTCTAAATCGTAAATGGCTGCATAAAATTCATTTATCAAATGACCCATACTGTAAATACTATGGACTTTTAGAAACCACTGAACACATTTTTATGGAATGCAACTTTGCAAAGAATATTTGAGCATGGTTAAAATATTACTTGAATTTAACAGGATATTTAAATAGTAATCAAATTCAATATCATGTGCCATTAAAATGTAGAAATTTAAAAAGTAATGCAATACGCTATTTAAAGCCATAACAAAATATAACCTTTGGAAAAATAGAAACTTAATGTCTTACAACCAAAAATATCGAAATGCAGAACAAATGAAACTAACAATTAAATGCGATTTTCGACGAGTGTTAAAATTTGAAACTGGAAAATGTGGAGTAAATAAGACTTTTAAAAAATAGATATCATTAAAACCAACAGTCTAAAGAAAAGGAAATAATATTATCAATAAAATACTGGAATAAGGTAATACAAATAATAAAAGATAATAAAAATAATATGAAACTTGAATTTTAAAAGAGGATCCCAAAACAAACTTTTATATTGTGAATCTTTAATTTTCCTGTGGCAACTTTTGTCTGCAAAGGTTTACTATCTTTCTAAATTATTTTTTATTTCATTTTTATTTTCTCCCTTTTTTAAAGAATCTCTTTAGTATGGGACTCTTTTTAACTGTTCCAGGTGGTTCTTCCTCGTCAGGCTACTCCCCTCCCCCACAAAGTTGATGTGAAATACCTGTATGGATGAATAATCGAAAATAATTATAACAAATTTTATGTAAATTTTTATTGGATCCATAAGAACTTGGATTTTGTAGTGAATGAGAAGTGGATTTCAGTTTGTGTTCTACCTTTTTTTTTTTTTTTTTAATCTGAAACCTTTTATTTTTAAATACTTATGACACAGTGGCGCTCATATAAGTACGTTTAGGGGGAGGGGGAGGCTAAGAAAAATCCTTACCTCCTTTAAGGCTGTCAAGCATTTTAGTTAATGTACAAGATACTAAAATACAACAAAAATAATTGATACAATCAATCATTAATATCTTATTATTTTTAAAAATGCTTTAAAAAAAGGTTTCGCCTATTTTAATGTTAAAATTTATCAAACATTTGGCTATACCAACGGCTAGGGGGGAACTCGAGCCCCCCCCCCCAGTCCCCCTTATGGGCGCCCTTGTTATGATACGTAGTTTTATCTAAATAAATAAGTGGTTTAAATTACTAAGTGAGTAAATGTTATCAAAGAGTGTAAAAGTTGTGTATAAATGTGAAACAGGAAAAAAATTCCCAAAACCTTACCAATTCTTTATTAATCCCTCATGGTCGGCTTTCAATAAAGTCGAGCATGAGAAAATAATATAAAGAAACAACATCGCTCCGGACCTGCTATGTATTTATTTTTTACAAAAGAAAACTGTGATTATATTTTTTTTAGGATAAGTATTTTGTAGTGTAACTTTTGCTGTTATTTTTTGGTGACTACATTTTAAATTCATATTTTATCTTCTTAAAGCGACAGGTTATTGCTTGTAATGGAGACTATGCAACAGATCGAAATAAAACATTATATATAAATAAGAAACTGCTTTTTTATGTACACGCAAACGGAGAGTTTTTGTACTTGCCCAGTACAAATACACATTTCAAAACTATTCATGCATTTCTACACTTTTTGGAAAACTGCGTATCCCAAAAAGTGTAGAAGGCGTGAATAGTTTTAGAGGGGCTACAGCTATTTCACGCAAAAAGAATGAAATATATCTCATGCATGTGGATATATCTTGCCGGCATACGGGCAGACAAACAGATGTTACTAGCTGACAACTTTCGTCCCATAGACTAGGGGTGCGGAACTTTTCGGTCAGGACCCTTTTTGGGGTCATGAGGGTTTATTAAGGGGTCGCCATTTCTTTCTCTTTTTCTCCTCTTTTTTTTTTTTTTTTTTTATAGGAAATAGAGTGAATACCAAAATAATACGATTAGAATTAGACAATATGCAATCTTTGTAATCGAGAACAAACACTGATCTAAAATAGAAGTTGAAGATGATCTCAGAATGCCGATCTGAAGTATAAAACCAAGAATGGAGAGCATAATTCCCAAGATTCAAGCTCAAATGTCACATTAGCACTGTCCAACAAAGGTCGTGTAGCTTTTTTCCTCCCACTAACTGTGCTTATTTTTTGTTTCAATATTTCCTACATGTTATTTCTAGTTGATGAAATATTTTAAAAATTTTAATTCATAAATGTAACTAATATTGGTGAACATCACATATTAAAAAAAATGCATATATAATTATAATTTTTAACCCCTTGTTTTATCTATATGGTGACATGGGACCTACATCAGAAAATATTTCTTCAGTGGGTTCCCACCCATAGAAAGGTTGCGACCAACAGCGACAGATGGTCGAACAATTGGAAAATTAAGAATGTGCAAAAATAAAATAAAATAAAATAAAATAAATAAATGAATAAAAACCAAAGAAATAAAAATAAAAAATATATAAGAAAATAAAAATAAAAAATATATAAGAAAATAAAAATAAAAAATATATAAGAAAATAAAAAAGAACTTTGAGGTCATTGAGAGTTACATGTTGAGAAATACCATTATTACAAAGATTAAATAACTTTAGAAATCCGAATTTTTTCTTTTTCATGATCTTCATTAGAAATATGCGAATGATGGGAATTCCTCTTGAAATGACTGGTTAGCAAACCTGTCAGAAAAAAAAAAAAAATACATATACGCAAAAGAAAAAAAAAAAAAGGCGAGCAGCATTTTTGCGCTCATTGTGGTAAATATTGTTTATAAAAATCTTTTACGTCGCACTGATCTGTATTTTGCATTTCTTTTTTTCTTCCTAATTATCAAAAGAAAATAAGGAAGGTGGCCTTGCTTCTGCACAACGTGTTTTTTTCCCCGTCTAAGGAATTACTATTTGCATAACATTTGAAAGAAAGGTGTCAAGAATGATACGGGTTTTTGGTCTTTGTCGCCGGCCTTTTCAGATCTTTTATTCCAGTGGAACGTAGCCAAGTTCTCAAGCAAAACAGAAAAAAAAAAAAAAAAAAAAAAAAAAAAGAGAGAAGGAAAAAAATGTGGACACTTGTGTATTGAAACGTCAAGATTTGCCCTTTCTATAAAGGAGAGCGGCTATTATTGCTAAAGCTACCCCATTCAACAACAGTAATTGGGGCCCGGACACTACCCTTAAAGAAGCTCATGAAAGAATGGATGATCTGTTGTCAGGACATCGAAAGCAGGGATAGTCAAATAAGATGACCAGGGCTTAGTAATTAGCCCATTGATGATGCGCCGGCGTCTCAGAATGAATGGAGTCCTGCGGGACACTAATAGTTGGAATGAACATCTACATCGTGTGTCTTCAAGAACCAAGGTGTTCACTCACTTGTAGCTTTACGTCGAATAAGCAACTTTACTTTTCAATACCGCAAGAATTTTGGAAACATCTTTACAATACCTGAATTGAAAAACAAAAATAAATGAATAAGACTTACAGAGGTCATAACTTAACTGGAGGAATGATAGAAAAAAATGTAAAGAACTTGTCTTTTCAAGAGAAAAAAAATAAAATAGGAATACTCAAATTTAGAACATTCCATAGTACACTGGCGTGCAAAAATTAAGGACGAGACGGTTTTTCGAATGTAACGTTGTGCACAAGTGCTCCACATCGACTCAAATCATACCATGAGATCCCCAAGATGTAAGAATATGTGACAAGTTAGAAAAACCGACCAAACAAAGAATCCAAAAAATACAAAGGCACTTTATTGAAAATTTAGCTTCGAGCAAAACTGGACAGAAGACAGAAACGTCCATGTGACAGGCGGCTGCCAAGAAAAATCCAGCCTTCAGTAGGGGATATGTTCACCACTGACTGCGTTGCAAGATTTACAACGTCTGTCCATGCTCAGGACGAGTTTGTCAAGGAGCTGTTGAGGCATCGCTGCCCCATTCCTCTTGTAGCGCCAATCGCAGCTGCGGAATCGTTGCTGGCGGCTGGTGACGTGCTGCCAAGCGTCTCCCAAGAAGGTACCACACGTGTTCGATTGGATTTAGGTACGGCGACCTTGCGGGCCAATCCATACGTTGAATATCTTCACTCTTCAACAGCTTTGCGACACCCACTGTACGATTAAGTGTAGCGTTGTCGTCCATGAAGAGGAACTCAGGATCCACAGCACCTCTAAACAGACGTACGTGAGGCAGGAGGACCTCGGTGCAATAGCGGACACCAGTGACTGAACCTCCTTGGAAGATGTGGAGGCCTGTACGGCTACCAAGAATGATACCGCCCCAAACGAGAACTCCGCCACCTCCAAACCGGTCCCTTTCGATGATGTTGGAGCTGTGATTGCTTTTTCCCTGTTCTCTCGTGATGTGTACACGTCCAGAATCTTTCGTCTGACTAAATCGGCTCTCATCCGTAAAGAGAACTCGACCCCATTGCTGATGTGTCCAGTTCTTGTGTTCCTGGCGCCACAGAAAGCGCCGTTTCCGATGAGCAGGCGTTAATGGCACACACCGTACTGGTCGTCGTGCAAATAGACCACCTTTGTGCAGCTTCCTGGCCACGGTAAAACGCGATAACGGACGTCCAGTTGTTTGTTGCATGTGCCTTGCTATTTCTTCCGCTGTCTGACGTCTGTCTCTTGTCGCCTGTAGGACAATACACCGGTCGTCCGCCGCCGTGGTTGCTCGTGGACGACCACTGCTAAACTCTCGGACAGCTGTTCCTGTCGGTTGAAATGCTCTCCAAGCTCGTGAAACGATGCTGTGAGTGATCCCGAACTCCTCGGCCACACTAGTCACACTTCGACATTCTTCCAACTTCCCAATGACGCGACCTCGGGTAAAGTCATCCAGATGTGGTCTACTGGATTGCCTGTTGGCCATATCACACGGTGGCAGCAATTCGACGTCGTTCAAACCGATGTACACCGTGCAATAGCTTTCACCGAATTGCTGAGCGTACACTGCCCGTGTGCTTTGTACCCTTCTGACACTCCCCTCCCCTACGTCATGCTGCATATATGCGCATGCTCTACCGTACCGGACCCTAGTCTATCTCCTGTTCTGCCTACTCGTTCCGCTGTTATGCTAATTTCTCCTCTTCATTCTTAATTTTTGCACACCAGTGTAGGACGTAGTGGCGTACCAAGAAATTAATTTTTGGAGGCGCTTATCGTCGCCGCAATGTTAAAACCACCAATGCAAAATTTTGTAGTTTGAATTACCGCTATTTAAAAATTAAATTTGATCAAAGAATCACTTTTGCCATTACATTGACTATTCAAGCACTATACATAACATTTACATCAAGTTGCAACTGTATTATGCATCAGTGAATTACATTTTGTGTGATGTCAAGTCAACAATCGAAAAATTCTCACATTCTTGGTTTTATCACCGCAACTGTGATATCATTCCTTCCCAAAGTGATAAGAAAAAATGTGCATGAGAAAAGGCATTTTTATTTTTCTCAAATACTATTAATTACAAAGAAATGTTCATTCTACGTTTTTGTTTTCTGGTTATGGCATGTACTCAAGAAAAAGGCTTACCCCCTGCCTCCCCAGCCCTCACTTTCATTAGCCTGACAACCTGACCAGTGTCCTCTCGTTTCCCCTAATCAGATGGTTCGTTGAGGCCCATTCTCCCTATGTATATACACTATCTACCAACAAGTAATTGGACACCTGTGATAGCAAAGGAAAACGGAGCTTATTCACCTTCAATAGTTGGTGGAGCCTCCACGAGCGGCGATTACAGCTGCGACCCTCCTGGGCATACTCTCAACCAGGCGTTGTACGACGGCTAGCGGTATTTTCTTCCACTCGGCTTGGAGGAGACAGTTCAGTTCCTTCACCGATTTTGGGTCCACCCCGTAAAACTGCCACAACGTAGGAAGCGCATGGTCATCCAAAATGGTGCAGTAGGTCTCGGCGTTGAGTCTACCAGGAATTGCGACCAAGGGTCCCGTGCCATACCAGGAGAAACACTCCCATAGCATAATTCCACCGCCGCCGAACTTCACAGTTGGCACAATACATTCCGGCAGGAGGCGTTCTCTAGGCAGTCGCCAAACCCAGACCCTGTCATCCGAACGGTAGAGGGTGAACCTTGATTCGTCGATCCAGAGAACCTGTTTCCAGTGTTCAACGGTCCACTGTCGATGTTCTTTGTACCACGTTAGCCGAGCAGCGCTATTGGACTTGGTGATCAAAGGCTTGTGGGCGGCAGCACGTCCATGATAACCGAGCAGATGGGCTTCCTTACGGATGGTATTCATCGAAAGAACACTCCCGGATGCCTGTTGAAACTCCTCGCGGATGTGGCCTATCGATTTGGTGCGGTTCTTCCGAATTTCTCTGGCCAGCACCCGTCGGTCTCTAACTCCCAGTTTTGTGGGTCTGCCTGGTCGGGTCACATTCCGACAGTCACCTCTCATCTTCCACTTGCCAATCACGTAGGCCACTGTCGATTTTGGGTACTTCAACTTGCTGGATATGTCACGTACGGATCGGCCATTTCTGTGATACCCGACGATTACACCTTTCTCGAAATCAGAGAGCTCCGAACTGCGTGGCATCTTGCATGCGACTGGTTGCGTTGTTGTTTCCCACACGATATTTAACGGCGGCGGCCGTGGCGTGTATCAGGACCGCAGATATCGTCGATTGCAGGGGTGTCCAATTACTTGTTGGTAGATAGTGTATATTCCCGGTTCCCCTAATATTGTTACTGCAATCCGTGTTGCCCCTAATATAGTTGGGTCAGAAGTTACGATTTCCGTTTCCCCTAATAGTTCGGTCAAAGTTACGATTAATTCCACAGCGTCACTTTCAGTTCTTATTTATATTGGTATTCCTATTTGAATTTGCAAAGGAAGAGCGTCATACGTTTCTTTATACATACAGATTGCATTCATATATTTTGCCCTAACTGGTAGGCAGAAGCATAGCTACAATAACATTTATATACAGTTTGACATAGAACAAAAAACTAAAAAAACACTCATGGCATTGAAAATAAGATATATTGTAATAATTTATTGAATAACTAATTAAATCAGCATTTATTAAGCATTGAATGGCATTCAGCAACAGTATTTGCTAAGTTACCATGTATCTGTTAAATTAAATCCAACAGATGACATAAAATGAATTAAACTACATTCTTCGTCAATATATTTGTTTGTAAACTTCGTTATTTTTTCATCGATTTTCTTGTATTTCAATTTGAGGTGTGGAGGCCGGTTTCCAACGTCAAGCAAAGCCATCTGATTTTTAAAATTGGCATGCTTGGTTTTTAATTGGTTGATGAATTGGTACAAATATCCAGTTATAGCATACATAGATTGACCTTTGTTTTACTGAATAATTTCAACAGTGAAATTCATTAATTTTTTTACTACTAACCAAGAAAACTTAAATTCTAATAAACCAACGCTAAAACGCTAACTGCCGTATGAAATCCTTGCCCAGAATTATATTGTACGGAGTTTCTTGTTTGAAACTCTAATAAACCAACGCTAAAATGCTAACTGCCGTATGAAATCCTTGCCCGGAATGGTATTGTACGGAGTTTCTTGTTTGAAACTCTAATAAACCAACGCTAAAACGCTAACTGCCGTATGAAATCCTTGCCCGGAATGGTATTGTACGGAGTTTCTTGTTTGAAACTCTAATAAACCAACGCTAAAACGCTAACTGCCGTATGAAATCCTTGCCCGGAATGGTATTGTACGGAGTTTCTTGTTTGAAACTCTAATAAACCAACGTTAAAACGCTAACTGCCGTATGAAATCCTTGCCCGGAATGGTATTGTACGGAGTTTCTTGTTTGAAACTCTAATAAACCAACGCTAAAACGCTAACTGCAGTATGAAATCCTTGCCCGGAATTATATTGTACGGAGTTTCTTGTTTGAAACTCTAATAAACCAACGCTAAAACGCTAACTGCCGTATGAAATCCTTGCCCGGAATGGTATTGTACGGAGTTTCTTGTTTGAAACTCTAATAAACCAACGTTAAAACGCTAACTGCCGTATGAAATCCTTGCCCGGAATTATATTGTACGGAGTTTCTTGTTTGAAACTCTAATAAACCAACGCTAAAACGCTAACTGCCGTATGAAATCCTTGCCCGGAATGGTATTGTACGGAGTTTCTTGTTTGAAACTCTAATAAACCAACGTTAAAACGCTAACTGCCGTATGAAATCCTTGCCCGGAATTATATTGTACGGAGTTTCTTGTTTGAAACTCTAATAAACCAACGCTAAAACGCTAACTGCCGTATGAAATCCTTGCCCGGAATGGTATTGTACGGAGTTTCTTGTTTGAAACTCTAATAAACCAACGTTAAAACGCTAACTGCCGTATGAAATCCTTGCCCGGAATTATATTGTACGGAGTTTCTTGTTTGAAACTCTAATAAACCAACGCTAAAACGCTAACTGCCGTATGAAATCCTTGCCCGGAATGGTATTGTACGGAGTTTCTTGTTTGAAACTCTAATAAACCAACGTTAAAACGCTAACTGCCGTATGAAATCCTTGCCCGGAATGGTATTGTACGGAGTTTCTTGTTTGAAACTCTAATAAACCAACGTTAAAACGCTAACTGCCGTATGAAATCCTTGCCCGGAATGGTATTGTACGGAGTTTCTTGTTTGAAACTCTAATTAACCAACGCTAAAACGCTAACTGCCGTATGAAATCCTTGCCCGGAATGGTATTGTACGGAGTTTCTTGTTTGAAACTCTAATTAACCAACGCTAAAACGCTAACTGCCGTATGAAATCCTTGCCCGGAATGGTATTGTACGGAGTTTCTTGTTTGAAACTCTAATAAACCAACGTTAAAACGCTAACTGCCGTATGAAATCCTTGCCCGGAATTATATTGTACGGAGTTTCTTGTTTGAAACTCTAATAAACCAACGCTAAAACGCTAACTGCCGTATGAAATCCTTGCCCGGAATGGTATTGTACGGAGTTTCTTGTTTGAAACTCTAATAAACCAACGTTAAAACGCTAACTGCCGTATGAAATCCTTGCCCGGAATGGTATTGTACGGAGTTTCTTGTTTGAAACTCTAATTAACCAACGCTAAAACGCTAACTGCCGTATGAAATCCTTGCCCGGAATGGTATTGTACGGAGTTTCTTGTTTGAAACTCTAATAAACCAACGTTAAAACGCTAACTGCCGTATGAAATCCTTGCCCGGAATTATATTGTACGGAGTTTCTTGTTTGAAACTCTAATAAACCAACGCTAAAACGCTAACTGCCGTATGAAATCCTTGCCCGGAATGGTATTGTACGGAGTTTCTTGTTTGAAACTCTAATAAACCAACGTTAAAACGCTAACTGCCGTATGAAATCCTTGCCCGGAATTATATTGTACGGAGTTTCTTGTTTGAAACTCTAATAAACCAACGCTAAAACGCTAACTGCCGTATGAAATCCTTGCCCGGAATGGTATTGTACGGAGTTTCTTGCTTGAAACTCTAATAAACCAACGTTAAAACGCTAACTGCCGTATGAAATCCTTGCCCGGAATGGTATTGTACGGAGTTTCTTGTTTGAAACTCTAATAAACCAACGTTAAAACGCTAACTGCCGTATGAAATCCTTGCCCGGAATGGTATTGTACGGAGTTTCTTGTTTGAAACTCTAATTAACCAACGCTAAAACGCTAACTGCCGTATGAAATCCTTGCCCGGAATGGTATTGTACGGAGTTTCTTGTTTGAAACTCTAATAAACCAACGTTAAAACGCTAACTGCCGTATGAAATCCTTGCCCGGAATGGTATTGTACGGAGTTTCTTGTTTGAAACTCTAATTAACCAACGCTAAAACGCTAACTGCCGTATGAAATCCTTGCCCGGAATGGTATTGTACGGAGTTTCTTGTTTGAAACTCTAATAAACCAACGTTAAAACGCTAACTGCCGTATGAAATCCTTGCCCGGAATTATATTGTACGGAGTTTCTTGTTTGAAACTCTAATAAACCAACGCTAAAACGCTAACTGCCGTATGAAATCCTTGCCCGGAATGGTATTGTACGGAGTTTCTTGTTTGAAACTCTAATAAACCAACGTTAAAACGCTAACTGCCGTATGAAATCCTTGCCCGGAATGGTATTGTACGGAGTTTCTTGTTTGAAACTCTAATTAACCAACGCTAAAACGCTAACTGCCGTATGAAATCCTTGCCCGGAATGGTATTGTACGGAGTTTCTTGTTTGAAACTCTAATAAACCAACGTTAAAACGCTAACTGCCGTATGAAATCCTTGCCCGGAATTATATTGTACGGAGTTTCTTGTTTGAAACTCTAATAAACCAACGCTAAAACGCTAACTGCCGTATGAAATCCTTGCCCGGAATGGTATTGTACGGAGTTTCTTGTTTGAAACTCTAATAAACCAACGTTAAAACGCTAACTGCCGTATGAAATCCTTGCCCGGAATTATATTGTACGGAGTTTCTTGTTTGAAACTCTAATAAACCAACGCTAAAACGCTAACTGCCGTATGAAATCCTTGCCCGGAATGGTATTGTACGGAGTTTCTTGTTTGAAACTCTAATAAACCAACGTTAAAACGCTAACTGCCGTATGAAATCCTTGCCCGGAATGGTATTGTACGGAGTTTCTTGTTTGAAACTCTAATTAACCAACGCTAAAACGCTAACTGCCGTATGAAATCCTTGCCCGGAATGGTATTGTACGGCGTTTCTTTTTTGAAACTGTCCGAAGTTGTAGTGCGATGTTGTCAACAAATGACGTTTTCTCACTCCACCCACAAAGAAATGACTGATGGAAAACGAGTAAGCCGGCAGAGGGAAGGCAAAAGAACCTTAGAGAAAGATTATGCATTAGGGTAAACGGAGAAGAACCCACTACAACACCAGTTTTCTCTCTTCTGTCTTTGGTGGCATACAAATGGGAAACGAGCACGGGGGGGGGGGGGGTAGGCATTAACAATTGGCATATGTGACCATGTCTAACCATTCTAAATAAAGAAGTAACTAATGGCTATTTAAGGAAGACCAGAATGGCGACACTAGCAAAATAACATCACCGACAATTTCTTATCAATTTTTAAAACTAGACAAAATAATGCCCTTTGTACCTGCTCTAGGTACGCCATTGGTATGACGCATTAACGTCGAACCCGTTCTAGAAGGCAACGAAGACAGCGTATTCACAGCAAATGCCATTTTAAAAATATGTAAGTTCAAAACACGTACAGCTAGTGCCGGACTAACGAACCATAAACGGCCTTTGAAGCGGATTTTGTGCCGTCCACTATTTAGCAAAATTTATCAAGGTACCCCAAACCTGAAGTTAACGACATGTCAGTTTCGCCATTTGCTGTTTATATACCTTTTCAGCACAAGACTAAGAATAGTATTGGTTGGTTGGTTGGTTGGTTAGTTTTTATGGCGCAAGGGCCATGCCTGGCCAAAGAGCGCCAAACACAAGACAAGACAAGACACAGGACAGACAAACAGTGTTAAAAATATGGTAGAAAACTTAAAATCTGGCTGATTAAGTAAAAGTGAAAAATGAGAGTGATGGAAGGGCTAAAAGGCAATGAAACAAACAGCATTAAAAACATGATACAATGTTTAAAATTCGGCTGATTCATTAAAACTGAAAAATGAGGATGATGGAAGAGTTAAAATCTAAATGCGCTTAAAAAAGCCAATTTCTTTTAAAAAGGAAAACACAGCGACAGTATCGCAGAGGTCATCCAGGACCCGCTGCAGAGTAGCGGCGTCCTCGGTCAACAAATGAGAATGAAAATAGTGAAAACGTACACCACGAAAACGAACACAGCTACACAAAAGATGAATGACAGTGAGTCGGCAATTGTACGTCTCACACATCGGTGCAAAGAATAGTATTGTGTGTGTGTGTGTGTGTGTGTGTGTGTGTGTGTGTGTGCGTGTGTGTGACAATTAGTTAACAAAAGTTTACCGATTTTTACCGCATATGAGAGCCTATCTACAGTAAAACTTAGCAGAGCAAATTTTTAGGAGACGGGGGCCCGAAAACTGGACACTATTTTCGGGGCCCAGAATTAGTGGCACATCTGTATAGGATTTCACTATCGTGAGCAAATAAAAATATCCGTGGCGCAGTGGTCTAAGCGATGGCTTCTAACCATTCGTCCGAGTTGGGTCCGGGTTCGAATCACAGTAAAGCATGAATGTTGTGTTTGTCTTACGCCGCTGGCTCTCTCCCTTCCCTGGAACCAGTGACTTTAAATTAGGAACGTACGACTGCTTATAGCCCATTGAGTTGCTCCTCACAATGGTCGTTAAAACTTCAATGAAAAAAAAAAAAGATATATATATATCCCGGAGAAAGCATTCCTAAAATACGTATGATGAGGAAGCCATAAAAATATCCTCGCCGTCAGGGGCGTACTGACACGCCAGTAATGACCGGGGTTGACGTAGACTATCTATACTTCGATACACCCTAAGATGACACTGCAGTTTAAGGTACAAGAGCCTACACACTCACTGACCCTCCGGGCACTACCGAGAGTTATGTTCGTCCGCGTCACTTCCCATAGTGTTCAGCAATTAGCAGGTGTAAATCACTTCCCCCATTAGCTCATTGGTACCATTGTCTCCCAAACACTGCATATTTATATATCGATTCACCCTAAGATAACACTGCAGTTTTAGGCTCAAGAGCCTACAAACTCAATGAGCTATCAGGGACGGTCGCGAGTTATGTTCATCCGCGTCACTTCCCATAATGTCCAGCTATTAGCAGCTGTCAATCAATTCCCCCATTAACTCATTGGCACCCTTGTCTGCCAAACACTGCATATCTATACTTCGATTCACCGTAAGACGACACTGCAGTTTAAGGTTGAAGAGCCTACGCACTCAATGAGCCATCGGGGATGGCCGAGAGTCATGTTCGTCTGCGTCACTCCCCATAGTGTCCAGCTATTAGCAGCTGTCAATCAATTCCCCCATCAACTCATTTGCACCTTTGTCTCCCAAACACTGCATATCTATACTTCGATTCACCGTAAGACGACACTGTACTTTAAGGTTGAAGAGCCTGGGCACTCAATGAGCCATCGGGGACGGCCGAGAGTTATGTTCATCCGCGTCACTCCCCATAGTGTCCAACTATTAGCAGCTGTCAATCACCTACCCCAAACTTGTCTCTCAAGCACTGCACATCTATACTTCGATTCACCGTAAGACGACACTGCAGCTTAATGTTGAAAATGCTACGCACTCAAGGAGCCATCGGGGACGGCCGAGAGTTATGTTCATCCGCATCACTCCCCATAGTGTCCAGCTATTAGCAGCTGTCAATCACTTCCCCAACAACTCGTTGGCAACCTTGTCTCCCAAACACTGCATATCTATACTTCGATTCACCGTATGATGACACTGCAGTTTAAGGTTGAAGAGCCTACGCACTGAATGAGCCATAGGGGACGGCCGAGGGTTATGTTAACCGCGTCACTCCCCACTGTGTCCTGCTGTTAGCAGCTGTAAATCACTTCCCGATCAACTCATTGACATCCTTGTCTCCCAAACACGGCATATCAACGCATGCGTGTGTTGTTCTAATTTTAAAACTTAAGTTCTGAAAATAGTTTATTTTTAGATTTGTCTAAAATAACTACTATATGTATTTATAGGTAAACAGCTAGGACACTATATAGTATGATTCTGGGCAATTAATGTGTTGGTTTTCACGGAAAATGTTCGGAACTACTTTTAGTCGCGGCGATAGTTTCACGTACCTTCCCTTTCAGTGCCATCTTAGGGTGAATCGAAGTTAAGGCTCGTACAGACCGATCGCTTGGCAACGGCAGCGGCATAAATCACGTCCAGGTTAAAAGTTGGATGCCCCAAAAGCTTCAGCGAGCGAAGGACACGGCACACGCTGCATTCCGTGGGCCGCACGCTGCATTCCGTGGGCCACACGCTGCATTCCGTGGGCCACACGCTGCATTCCGTGGACCGCACGCTGCATTCCGTGGACCGCACGCTGCATTCCGTGGACCGCACGCTGCATTCCGTGGGCCACACGCTACATTCCGGGGGCCACACGCTGCATTCCGTGGGCCACACGCTGCATTCCGTGGGCCGCACGCTGCATTCCGTGGGCCGCACGCTGCATTCCGTGGGCCACACGCTGCATTCCGTGGGCCACACGCTGCATTCCATGGGCCGCACGCTGCATTCCGTGGGCCACACGCTGCATTCCGTGGGCCACACGCTGCATTCCGTGGGCCACACGCTGCATTCCGTTGGCCACACGCTGCATTCCGTGGGCCACACGCTGCTGCATTCCGTGGGCTACGGGAGTCGATGCCCTACTCGTGTGCCACTGTTGAATGCTTATTGTCGGATATTACTCCTCTCCTGATGCCGAAAACATCAAAACTGGACCTCTGCTGATAGGTGCAGCGTTGTGCGGTCAGATGAATCCCATTTTCAGCTGTACCGCGCTGACAGAAGATGCGGATGGGGCGGTGACAGCATCAGGCCATGGCCCAGTTGTGCCAGGTCGATTCTGTTCAAGGCGGTGGTGGCTCTGTGGTGGTTTGTGATGTCATCACATTTCGCACGAAATGAGGTAAGTCCACTTCAAATTTCGTTGCAATATCTTCATTGGTGTTAATATGTATTATTAAAGAAATGCCGGGTTCGGTAGCGAGTGGGACACCCTGTATAACGGGGATATGCACGGAGAAGGCGATAAGCGCGTTATAGAGATATCCGCGGCAGTGACGGATTAAGCGAGGGTGTCTGACAGGGTTATGGCCTAGAGGCCCACCATTACAAAGGGGACAAGGAGGTATACACAGCTTATATATTTACATACAAAGAGAAGTAAAATAATTATAGTTTTATCTCGCATGACATCCACTCGATTGCAAGCAGTGGCTAGAAGACGAACAGATTTTGAACTAGTGACTCACTAAGGGTAAAGGTTTCATGTCGCTATGTACACCACGGTTTGCGAGATAGTTTCAGCTTTTTCACTACCATCCACTCACACTTCACTGCTTGCAGTTGGATCAGTTAGTGAGCGAAATCTACTGTGACTTCACATTGCATAACAAAATAAGAAAGATGACACCGAATTTTCGGGTGTAATGGCCACGTCTTTTGAATCCGTTCTGACGCGAAATAAATTTATCAAACCTATTCTAAGTCAATGGAACAGGTATGGAAAACAATAGTATCTGACCGAAGAAAGACGTTTTTCAGTCGGGTTTTTAATCCCGCAGATATTGCTGTAAACGGAATCGTGAACTTACGCCCTCTGGTTGCAGACTTGTGTGTTAAGAAAAAATTGAGAAACATTTCGCAGCAGAAACTCTCCAACAAAGAAATAATTTTTCAAATCGGGCTCTTAAAAGCAGAGATATCGACAAATATAAGATATGCATCTACGCCCCGTGGAGAGAAAAACATGCATTGTTTTAAGACGAAAGTGTTCTCAAAAGGCTTTTCAATGTGAGCGGGCCGCCCCGGTGGCGCAGTGGTCTAAGCGATGGCCTCTGATCATTCGTCCGAACGGGGTCCGGTTTGAATCCCGGTGAGGCATGGATGTTGTGTTTGTCTTACGGCACTGGCTCTCTCCCTTCCCTGGAACCAGTGACCCTAAATTAGAGACGGGCGACTGCTTATAGCCCATTGAGTTGCTCACGGTGGTCGTTAAACCTCCAATCAAAAAAAAAAAAAAAATTGAGCGGTATCGGTCCAGGATAGAGATTTTTCAGTCCAGTTTTCAGGAGCTCAGATTTTGCTGCAAATACATCAGAGGCAGAAATTAACACTTATGCTCCCTGGTGGTCAAACCATTCTTTACCCAATATTAGAAATTATAGGAAAAACATTTCCCGCCAGGAGCTGTACTGTGATACAGGAAGAATTTTTCAAATCGGAATTTCAAAAGCAAAAATATCGGGGAAAACTGAATTTACATTAACACCCCCTAGCGGAAAGTCTATGAGTTGCTTGAAAATTCTGAAATTATATGAAAAACATTTCGCACCGGAAAAGCTATCCAACAAAAAGGAACTATTCAAATCGGATTGTTAGAAGTAGAGACATTGGCAAAAATATGATATATATCTACGTCCTCTGGCGAGAAAACCATGCAATATTTTAAAAAGAAAATATTCCGAAAAGGTTTATCGACGTGAGTGGCATCGGTCCACAACGAATTAGATTTTAGAAGCTCAGATCTTGTGGCAAATACATCAGAAGCAGAAATTAAGGCTTACGCCCCCCCCCGGGGCCAAACCGTTCTTTACCAAACATTCGAAATTATATGCAAAAGATTTCCGATCAGGAGCTGTATCCGCTGAAGAAAAATGTTTTTAAATCGGAGTTTTAGAAGCTGAGATATCGGTAAAAACGCATTTTAGTTTTACGCCCCCTAGCGGAAAATCTATGCGTAACTTGAAAAAGTGATTCTAGCTAAAATACTCTTCGACATAAATGGAATCGAAATGTAAAAGAATTTTCAATTGGATGTTTAGAAGCAAAGATGTGGAATAAAATGTAATTTGAATTCGATATCATGTGCATTTATGCCTTCTAGCGGCAAAATTGTGCATTATAAAAAAAAAAAGCGAAACAAAGGATCATCATTCGCACGTTTCAAGCCTCCCAATGCGGAAAGAATTTTTCAAATCGGAGTAATAGTTGCAGAGACTTTGCCCCGACCCGGCAGACCCACAAAACCGGGAGTTAGAGAGCGACGGGTGCTGACCAGAGAAATTCGGAAGAGCCGCACCAAATCGATGGGCCACATCCGCGAGGAGTTTCAACAGGCATCCGGGAATTTTCTTTCGATGAATATCATCCGTAAGGAAGCCCATGTGCTCGGTTATCATGGAGGTGCTGCCGCCCACAAGCCTTTAATCACCAAGTCCAATAGCGGTGCTCGGCTAACGTGGTGCAAAGAATGTCGACAGTGGATCGTTGAACAGTGGAAACAGGTTCTCTGGAGAGACGAATCAAGGTTTGGGTTTGTCGTCTGCTTGGAGAACGCCTTCTGCCGGAATGTATCATGCCAATTGTGAAGTTCGGCGGCGGTGGAATTATGCTATGGGGTGTTTCCCCTAGTATGACACGGGACCCTTGGTCACAATTCCTGGTAGACTCAACGCCGAGACCTACTGCACCATTTTGGATGACCATGCGCTTCTTACGTTGTGGCAGTTTTACGGGGTGGACCCATGCTACTTTCAGGACCACAATTGCACCTGTCATGTTGCGAGGTACACCATGGCTTGGTATGGTGACAATGGGGTTAATCGAATGGACTGGCCTTCGCAGAGCCTGGAGCTTAACACCATCGAGCACTTCTGGGACGAGTCAGAGCGTCGACTTAAGAGGTGCCCCCACCGTCCGAAATCGGTGAAGGAACTGACCTGTCTTCTCCAAGCCGAGTGGAAGAAAATAGCGCTAGCCGTCGTACAACTTCTATTTGAGAGTATGCCCCGGAGGGTCGCAGCTGTAATCCCCGCTCGTGGAGGCTCCACCAACTATTGGAGGTGAATGAACTTCGTTTTCCTTTGCTATCACAGGTGTCCAATTACTTGTTGGTAGATAGTGTACGTTATATCCGATTACGCCGTGTAACCAAATTCGTTATATCAGGCTCCCTCTGTATTTCCGTATGAGTTGTCTGAAGGCAAATATGGCACTTTTGAAATTGCCTTGACCTCTGACCATCGTCCGGATTGTGTTCAGGTTCGAGTACAGTGTGAAGTATGAGTTTTGCGTGTTTGAACAAACAGCAATCATAAAACATACGGTTGTGGTTGGCCCTTTCCTTGAGATCAATGACCTTAAATTAGGGATGGGCGGCTCCTTATAGCGATAGTTACACAAGGGTCGATAAACCCAGAAAACAAACAAACGAAAAAAGGGAATCGAGAATGTTTTGCTATCTTTACGCTCTCTTAGTCTTCAAATCCAATATAGTGCGCCGTACTTTCATGTTACTGGAAGTTAATTATATGCTGCGGGAAGTTTCCTTATTGATGAGAATGCTCTTGCATTCATCTGGAATCATTTTCTGCAGACATTTTTTTAATTACAACCCACAAGATGTCAACACCCTTTACACATAACGCTTTCCTTATTCCCGCAGGTATATTATCAGGCCTACACAACTTCTGATTTTTTCATTCTTTTAAGGTTTTTCTCCTTTTCTCATTATAACTACTGTTTCATTCGATTCTTCTCTTCTTCATTTTTCCTCCTTCATTTGCAGCTCACACATAAAGTGGTGAAAGTAAAAAAGTAAATAATCTGTTTTAGGGGATTGCAGGATTCAGCGTCTCAGTTCTGGGCGAGTTTACACAAACACATACGCACACACATTTTATACGTCTGCGTGTCTGTGTTCTTAAACACACACACACGTGCGCGTTGTCGGGCCACATTATTGTGACCACCAGCTAATATCCCGAGTAATCGTCGTGTGCAGCGCGGACAGCAGCTAGACGAGCTGCAAGTGACTCAATAAGGAGCTGGAAAGTGTTCACAGGTATGTGGAGCTCTGCTGACTGCAGTGCATCTGATAGCTGCTAGAAGGTACGTGGTGGAGGATCCATAGAGCGAGCAACATGATCGAGGTGGTCCCACAGATGTTCCAGGAAAGTACTTTGAAGTCTTCATCGTTCAGTCTTCTCTCGGACATTTCTAACTGTGTGACACGTCGCATTGTCGTGCTGGAAGATCCCATCCGCCCCAGGGTAGACATTCAGCATGTATGGGTGCATAAGGTCTGTAGGAATGGATTCATAACGAATTCGGTTCATAGTGCCTTCCACAGGTATGAGTGGACCCAGGGAATGCCACGAAAACCTTCCCCAGACCATAACGCTTCTCCCACCAGATTGTGTTCTTCCAGCAATGGTTGAAGAGTGTTTGTTCTCCGATGTTTCTCGCCTTATACGCCAACGTCCATCCGTTCGATGACAGGAAAACGTGACTCATCAGCGGAGGTTCAATTCCGATACTGCAGCGCAAATGTAAGTCTTTTCCGCAGACGCACCTTCGTTAACATAGGTGCAGTGACAACCCATCTGCATCGGAGCCCCATACGCAGCAAGATTCGTTGAACTGTCGTTTTAGATACACTTCCGGTAGCCCTCTGGTTCATTCGCCCAGTGAGTTGTTTCACTGTAGCGTATCAATCGGAACTCACGCACCTTCTCAGCCGACGTTCACCTCTCACATCAATGGCACGTGGTGCTATGCAGTTTCCAAGTCGCTTATTCGCAATGCTGCCATTTCTCTAATCAGGATACACTTTAATCACAGCAGCACGAGAACAGTTCACAAAGTGCGCTGCTTCAGAAATACTGCCACCCTTGGATTGAAAGCCGATAATCATCCCTTTTTGCAAATCTGATAAATCGGTCCTTTTATCCATTACAGCAACGAGTGACATGTTTGCAAAATGCCTACAACATACCTTATATACCCTCCAAGCCAGCTCACGACACGTGCCCTCTTTCATTGACTACGCGCTGTTGACGTCAATAGTATGAGGTGGTAAAAATAATGTGACTCGACTGTGTATAAATCGTCATCATTGTCAACCGTTATCAATCCACTGCTGGATGAAGGTCTCCCCAAGTTTCTTCCACAACTGTCTGTCTTGAGCCTGTCTCCTCCATGTCACTCAGGAATGTTTTCGAATTTCATCCATCCATCTCCCATGCGGTCCTCATCGGGTTTTTTTTTCTGTCTCTTGGAATTAAAATTTCGGTTGTACATCGGTGGTCCGTTCTTCTGGGAACTAGTCCAGCCCATTGCCATTTCAGTGATTTCACTCAGGTCATGATGTCGTCCACTCCTGTCATTTTCCTTATTCACAAGTTCATCTTCTTATCTTTCCTGGTTACACCAAGCATGAATATCTCCATACTTCTTTCAGTTGTCTTCAGTCTTTGTATGTCGTTTTTTTTTATTAAGGACCATTTATCTGCTCCATAAGTTAGCACTGGCAGGATGTATTGATTGAACATTTTTCTTTTAAGACATAATGTCATACTGCTCTGAAAAATTGTATTTTCTTCCAAAAGCTCTCCATCCAAGTTTTATACGCTTATTAATTTCTTCATCAATGTGACCCTCACTTGATGCCTGCTACCCAAGATAAATGTAGGTATCGGTTATTTCCAGCTTTTCCATATCAATCGGTAAATCTTCGTTTTTTGCAAAAGCATTGTATAATACATTACTTTTGTTTTCTGAAAGTACATTTTTAATTTCACTTCTCTCTCTCTCTCTCTCTCTCTCTCTATATATATATATATATATCATCATTATCATTGTCAACCATTATCAATCCACTGCTGGACGAAGGTCTCCCCAAGTTTCCTCCACAACGGTCTGTCTTGTGCCAGTCTCCTCCATGTCACCCCTGCATACTTTCGAATTTCATCCACCCATCTCCCATGTGGTCTTCTTCTGGGTCTTTTCCTGTCCCTTGGAATCCAATCTAAAATTTCGGCTGTCCATCGATGGTCTGTCCTTCTGGCAGTATGTCCAGCCCATTGCCATTTCAGGGATTTAACTCTGATCATGATGTCTTCCACTCTTGTCATTTTTCGGATCCACGAGTTCCTCTTCTTATCTCTCCTGGTTACACCAAGCAACCAAGCATGCACCTCCCCATGCTACTTTGAGTTGTCTGCAGCCTTTGTATGTCTCTTTTAGTTAAGGTCCACGTCTCTGCACCATACGTAAGCACTGGAAGGATGCATTGATCAAACACTTTTCTTTTAAGACATAATGGCATATTGCTCTTGAAAATTATGCTGTTTCTTCCAAAAGCTCTCCAGGCAAGTTTTATACGCCGATTAATTTCTTCATCAATGTGACCCTCACTTGATATCTGCTGTCCAAGATAAATATACGTGTCTGTTATCTCCAGCTTTTCTCCATCAATCGATAAATCTTCATTTCTTGTGAAAGCATTGAACATCACTTTTGTCTTCTGAAAGTTCATTTTTAATCCCACTTCTTTACTCTTGTCAGCAAGTTCTTGGATCATACTCTGCAGCTCTGATGGGGTAGTTGCAAAAATGACTATGTCATCAGCAAAACGAAGGTGGGTTACATAATCTCCATTAATCTTTATCCGTTTGTTTTCCCAGTTCAGTGATTGAAAGACATTTTCCAATGTGGCATTAAAGAACTTCGGAGATATGGTGTCACCTTGTCTCACTCCTTTTCCAATTTTTATGTGTGTTGTATTTTCAAACAGCCGAATCTTCGCACTTGCATTTTCATAGATGTTATTAATAATATTAATGTATGCATCTTCAATACCGCAGGATTTCAGGGCCATTGTAACTGCTGATGGTTTCACCGAATCAAAGGCTTTTTCATAATCGATAGAAACCATGCACAATGGAAGTTCATATTCCCTCGCTCTTTCAATTAGTTCTCTCAGTACGTAGATATGATCTATTGTGCTGTAGCCACTCCTGAATCCAGCTTGTTCTCTCGGTTGAGCCATGTCCATTGTTACCTTCAAGCGCTGTGAAAGAACTTTAGTGAAGATTTTATAAACCACTGATAGGAGGCTGATAAGTCTGTAGTTCCTGAGATCCTCAATGTCACCTTTTTTATGTAGCAAGATCATTGTAGCGTTGTTCCAATCCTCAGGAATCTTCCCTTCATTAAAGCATCGAGTGAAAATTTGGGCGAGTATTGTTTCGATTTCTCCACTTGCTTCTTGTATGATGTCTACAGTAATTCCATCTTCTCCTGGAGCTTTCCCCCGCTTCATGTTCTTGATTGCATGTGCAACTTCTGCTGGGAGGACTGGAAGAATTCTGGTACTGGTACCTTTCATGATGTCTGGAGTACATGTATCATCCCTTTCATATAATTTGGAGTAGAAATCTTTCACTCTTGTCAAAATTTCGCCTCTATTTCTTGTTACAGAACCATCTTCTTTTCTCAGTGCCATAATCTGTTTTCTTCCCTTACTGAGATGTCCCTTTGCTATCTTTAGGCTTTGGTTGTTTTCAAAATATATAAAACAAACAAATATATATATATATATTGTGACGTACCTGCCAGCAGGACGCACATGACTTAAAGGCAGATAGGAATCAGAATACATGTCTGCGTAGCTCAGTTGGTAGAGCGACTTGTTCCGGAATAAGCGTACTCGGGTTCGAATCACGGCGTAGACCAAAAATGACGGAGAAATTTACTTCGTTATAATGGCGCCCGAACTACCCGGATGACCCGACCGTTCAAAATCTCGCATTGGTGTGATGTTATTTCCACACCGCGAGATAGGAAAAATCAGAGAATCCCTTCTCCAGTGCTTCGAAAAATAAATGTGTGTGACGTTGCATTCCACACACCAGATTGACGGGGAGTTCTCAAGTGCACGTTCTTCAGTGGTTGTCTGCCTGCAACGATTCATGGTCACGGCTGACCCGTGGGCGATGCCCCCGGCCCTCTTTCGGGGGGGAGATGTGACGTACCTGCCAGCAGGACGCACATGACTTAAAGGCAGATAGGAATCAGAATACATGTCTGCGTAGCTCAGTTGGTAGAGCGACTTGTTCCGGAATAAGCGTACTCGGGTTCGAATCCCGGCGTAGACCAAAAATGACGGAGAAATTTACTTCGTTATAATAGAAAAGTAAAAGTTATTTTAATGACTAATAAATTTGAAATTCACCTAAAAATGTCTATATCATAAAGCGGAGGTTACGCATCGGCTGAAGAAGTTTCGTTTTTCTTAATTGCATAACTACAGAACAGTTGGAATTTACTAACAGTTTTCCTACTTAAATATACATAGTAATTATTCAGTTCATCGATATACGACGGGATCAAAACGACGAGAACTAGCCACCTCGATAACTTAAACGTACAACGTAACACCTCAGAGGGTGTTCAAGTTACCCAAGAAATTTCTGCTGTTATACACCACTTTAAACAATTTTATATGCTGTCTCCCTGGAAGTCAGTGTGTTCAGTTGCTATGTATCAAATTGTCACTATGAATGAATTTGATATCAATATTCTAAAGCTAGCCTTCAGCACTGTTACCAGTTCAAGATTCAGCTCCAAGGGAAAACGCACTGAACGGTACGAAAACAAAACAGTAGAATCCGAGCATCATCTGTGAGTCACTAGCTGAGATCATAGGCACCGAATTGTGCAAATTATTACGGGGTCCCAATGGATGAGTTTTGACAGAGCATACAATTTTTTAAATTTTTATAGATTACAAGTTAATTCAACATGTTCCGCATATTCTCACATCAAGTAACATTAAATGTTTACAATCGTCAGACACGCGAATCGGCAGTCTATAAGATTGATCTCCAATAATAAAATGGGAAAATAAATCTCAATTATTTATAATTCTGTCAACAACTTGCAAACGGATTTGCTGATGATCTTGAGTCTTCATAGGACAAAAAGAAATTGAACGAAATAAACAATTACCATCAAGAGAAATTGAAATTCTTCTAAATTACTGTTGTTGTGTACTGACATTTTTTACATGATAACGCACACCCGCAGTTTTCAATTTGAAACTAAGACTGTTGTCTGAGTTTGAATGACTCCTGTTCGTGCTTCGTTGTGGTTCGTGACAGATCGAAATGTGACGTCACAACATAGCGCTTGTTCATCTTTCCAATAATATGCAACACGTCATCGAAGTGTGACGTCACAACATGGAACTAAGCCACAAACTAACGTTAGCTAACATGTTAACAACGTGTTTTTATGCCCAGTCGCCATGTTGTGACGTCACGAATTTGACGACGATGCAAACTCGAAGCATATGGCCCAAAAAGAGTGTGGAAAAGGAAAAAAACAAAAAAATTGAGGGCAAATAAAAAGCAGACGGAATCGAAAATCGCGACTTTTTAGATTTTCGTGCACATCTACATAGCTACAGTTTTCATTACAACAGAAATCATCAAAATCGGTCCGGTAGAAGTTCATAACTCAGGACGAAAAAAAAAAACGGCTTAGCCTTTTATTTATTAAGATGGGTCAACAGTAAATACACAATAAAGTAATATTGTTTATTTGATGTTAACTTATTATTATTATAATTAGGGAGGCTACAACAATTTTGAATTACTTAACTATTTACCATTGAAACTTTCTCTCTATTCTAAAAAAAAGGAACTGCCGCTGTTTTAGAAATTTCGTGACACTCTTGCTTTCCTAGCTTGCAACGCAAAACGTAATGAACACAAAAATATGAAATTTACATCGTTTGTAGAGAATTGTTTGGAGAATACGCTGAAATAAATCGTTTCTAGATTCTAGCGAACCTTCAAGAGCTATTGTATTTCAAAATTAAGGTAAGCAAAAAAGTGATATCAGGTCGCGTTCCGGACACACTAACAGCAACAGAACCACAAAACTTTGTAGGCATATAGTGCCATAACCGAATTTTTGCACCTCTTTGCCTTTTTTTTTTAATTTTGATTTAGTTTACGAGAAATTAAATTTCTAAATTTCTCAAAATTCTCTATTTCGCGAAGGCATCCATTTAAAAAAACGGATATATATGGCCAACTATAAATTGTCACGCATTGCAATTTTTACAGCCTAAACTTACAACTATCGTCTCTTTTTTACAAAAATCTTTTTAAAGAAAAAGTCATTTTCAGATTTTTAAGCATTTTTTAAAGACGCAAAGGAAAGAAACGAACGGCTTGTCTTCATAAGGTATTTATTGCTCAAAATGTTAGGTATAAAAAACCGCCTCTACAAAATATGAACAAGTACAGAATACAAAACAGTAACAAGATGTGGGAGAGAACAAGGTATACGCAAGCATTTAAAAAAACAATAACAACAATGTAAAGGGTGTGGAAAAGAGGGCGCTCACGGGCTGCCCAGTTGAACAGTAGTAAAAATAAAAGTCTATGAGTCCGTTGATAACAATAGTATTAAACTGTGTCTAAGAGTTCGCCGAAAACTAAACAAAAACAGACGGTAAAGCATTACATGTTCAAAGGTAAACAATTTCAAAACAAAACGTTTATTCAGAAGAAAAAAAACTCAGTCAGTTGGGAAATCAAGAACATTGCTGTTGAATGTTTTCGAGTTCAGCTGTGAGCAACTTCAGCATGTACCACAGACGATGCTGAAGCTGGGCATCTTCAGGGGGAACGGAAACGTTGATCAAAAATTCATCAAGCAATTGCAGTTTTTGAAGCATTTCAGGTAACCAATTTAACTTAGATTGAATACACGGGATTGTTAGAAATTTGTCAATCCTAGGGCGTTGAATTAGTTCAAGAAGTTCAGTAAATGTGAGCGGTTGCATTGGAACAGAACAGTCTTTGAACAGAGCGGAAAGTTTGGGAATGGAGGGAAGAGAAGAATCATCTCCAACAACATCCGAAGCAATCGATGCTGATTCACTTAAATTAGCAGCAACATCCATATCATCATCAGTAGGGAGGCAAGCGAATCTGTTTGTTGTACGAAGTTGAGAAGAAACATTTTCTACGCCAGGTGAGGTTCCAGAGGAAGTGGCAGAAGATTTGGTCCGAAAACGCCTAGTGCGACGCGAAGGCCTAGGAGAAGACTCGGCAGAATTTGGGCGTTTCCCTGCAATTTTGGGTCCAGAGAAGCCCACCGAAGTAGGAAGAGGTGGAAATGACATGTCAACAATGAGAGCAGATTTGAACAGTTGAGAAGCAGGTGTTTGCACTTGCGAAACAGGCTGTGAAACGGGAGGCAATTTGTTGCTTGGTGGTGGCGCGTGAGAGCTGGGCAATGATGACGCAGTAGTTTCGGAAGAAAGCGGCTGCTCGGAGTTGTATGGTAATGGCTGTTTAGTGCTTGGCAATAACTGAGTAGGAGTTTTGAAAGACAGCGGCTGCTCGGAGTTGAATGGCAGTGACGGAACTGAAACAGGTGAAGACAACGAAATATCTGCAGTCATTGAAGGAGCAAGTAGCAGAGATGGTGACGTGGTTGACATTGGGGAAACAGTTTGTTCAGTAGTAAGGGCGGAGGAAGTGTATGATGGAGGTGTGTCACGAACCTTCAACGAAGGGACAGCACCTTGCGCAAGTGTGCGCTGAGGGCACTCATAAGCCAGGTGTCCCTTAGCTCTACACCGGAAACACTGGACACCAGCAAATAAGTTGAAAACGTATGTTCGTGTGTCCGTAACAAGTTGCAGAGATGTGGGGCGGTTAGAAATGGCTTGGTCAGTGGGGAAAATAACACGATATTGGCGACGTTCTCCTTGCACAAATTTGAATGGAGAGTCTCTGGCAGCAGCTGGGAGAAATTTAGTCTCTCCCACTACTCGACCAAGAGTGCCGAGTGCAGCAACAAGTAAGTTGTCAGGAATAGCAGTAGGCACAGGAGATAATGTCACTGTGACCGGGCGCTGTACAGAAGCAACAGGTTGCAAGTGAAAAGAGCCAATATCAATGCCTGTGGCAAGAACGGTGTCGGTGGCTTGTTGGAGAACAAAATGAACGACAACACCCCCTCCAATGCGAATAATTGAAACGATGCTTTCCTTGGGAACAACTTTAACCAAGGCCTCCAAATAGATGGGGAGGGGGTGTCACGAAGAGACGGAAAATACACACTTAATAACAAAGCTGAGGAAAGTTCTTTACCTGCTGGTGAGTCGTCAGAAATCCGAATCTTGAGAACTTTATCTTCTCTAGAAAATTCTGGTTGCATTGAAAGAGGTGTATGAGATTGGTTTGGACGAGCAGTCGCAGCATACGAACGTGGAGGAGTAGCAGCCATGGCAGCAGAACGTGACTCGGCATGCAGGATATGCAAATTAGGACGAAGAAAATTCGATGCAGAAACATTAAGACGAAGCACATTAGAAGCAGAAACACAATTAGAAGCAGACAAATCCACACTTGAAGAGGTCATAGTTGTCTCACAAGCGGTCGATGTAGCCAAAGAAAATCCAGCGGAGATAAAATCAGCAGACGGAACTTGCATTTGTACTTGGGAAGCAGCCATCATGGCCGCTAAGCCGAACAACACAACACCGTGTGCTGCAACTGCGTCACACAGAAGAAACACAAAATATCGTAACAGAAGGCACACACACTCACTTCAAGTGAGGCAAAACGGTGAAAACACAACGCAATCAACACGAACCACTAACGCAGACGATAAATTCACAGGAAAAAAAACATTTTTTTTACAGACGCAAAGGAAAGAAACGAACGGCTTGTCTTCATAAGGTATTTATTGCTCAAAATGTTAGGTATAAAAAACGCCTCTACAAAATATGAACAAGTACAGAATACAAAACAGTAACAAGATGTGGGAGAGAACAAGGTATACGCAAGCATTTAAAAAAAACAATAACAACAATGTAAAGGGTGTGGAAAAGAGGGCGCTCACGGGCTGCCCAGTTGAACAGTAGTAAAAATAAAAGTCTATGAGTCCGTTGATAACAATAGTATTAAACTGTGTCTAAGAGTTCGCCGAAAACTAAACAAAAACAGACGGTAAAGCATTACAAGTTCAAAGGTAAACAATTTCAAAACAAAACGTCTATTCAGAAGAAAAAAACTCAGTCAGTTGGGAAATCAAGAACATTGCTGTTGAATGTTTTCGAGTTCAGCTGTGAGCAACTTCAGCATGTACCACAGACGATGCTGAAGCTGGGCATCTTCAGGGGGAACGGAAACGTTGATCAAAAATTCATCAAGCAATTGCAGTTGTTGAAGCATTTCAGGTAACCAATTTAACTTAGATTGAATACACGGGATTGTTAGAAATTTGTCAATCCTAGGGCGTTGAATTAGTTCAAGAAGTTCAGTAAATGTGAACGGTTGCATTGGAACAGAACAGTCTTTGAACAGAGCGGAAAGTTTGGGAATGGAGGGAAGAGAAGAATCATCTCCAACAACATCCGAAGCAATCGATGCTGATTCACTTAAATTAGCAGCAACATCCATATCATCATCAGTAGGGAGGCAAGCGAATCTGTTTGTTGTACGAAGTTGAGAAGAAAAATTTTCTACGCCAGGTGAGGTTCCAGAGGAAGTGGCAGAAGATTTGGTCCGAAAACGCCTAGTGCGACGCGAAATCCTAGGAGAAGACTCGGCAGAATTTGGGCGTTTCCCGGCAGTTTTGGGTCCAGTGGAGCCCACCGAAGTAGGAAGAGGTGGAAATGACATGTCAACAATGAGAGCAGATTTGAACAGTTGAGAAGCAGGTGTTTGCACTTGCGAAACAGGCTGTGAAACGGGAGGCAATTTGTTGCTTGGTGGTGGCGCGTGAGAGCTGGGCAATGATGACGCAGTAGTTTCGGAAGAAAGCGGCTGCTCGGAGTTATATTGTAATGGCTGTTTAGTGCTTGGCAATAACTGCGTAGGAGTTTTGAAAGACAGCGGCTGCTCGGAGTTGAATGGCAGTGGCGAAACTGAAACAGGTGAAGACAACGAAATATCTGCAGTCATTGAAGGGGCAAGTAGCAGAGATGGTGACGTGGTTGACATTGGGGTAATAGTTTGTTCAGTAGTAAGCGAGGAGGAAGTGAATGATGGAGGTGTGTCGGGAACCTTCAACGAAGGGACAGCACCTTGCGCAAGTGTGCGCTGAGGGCACTCATAAGCCAGGTGGCCTTCAGCTCTACACCGGAAACACTGGACACCAGCAAATAAGTTGAAAACGTATGTTCGTGTGTCCGTAACAAGTTGCAGAGATGTGGGGCGGTTAGAAATGGCTTGGTCAGTGGGGAAAATAACACGATATTGGCGACGACCTCCTTGCACAAATTTGAATGGAGAGTCTCTGGTAGCAGCTGGGAGAAATTTAGTCTCTCCCACTACTCGACCAAAAGTGCCGAGTGCAACAACAAGTAAGTTGTCAGGAATAGCAGTAGGCACAGGAGATAATGTCACTGTGACCGGGCGCTGTGCAGAAGCAACAGGTTGCAAGTGAAAAGAGCCAATATCAATGCCTGTGGCAAGAACGGTGTCGGTGGCTTTTTGGTGAACAAAATGAACGACAACACCCCCTCCAATGCGAATAATTGAAACGATGCTTTCCTTGGGAACAACTTTAACCAAGGCCTCCAAATAGAGGGGGAGGGGGTGTCACGGAGAGACGGAAAATACACACTTAATAACAAAGCTGAGGAAAGTTCTTTACCTGCTGGTGAGTCGTCAGAAATCCGAATCTTGAGAACTTCATCTTCTCTAGAAAATCCTGGTTGCATGGAAACAGGTGCATGAGATTGGTTTGGACGAGCAGTCGCAGCATACGAGCGTGAAGGAGTAGCAGCCGTTGCAGCAGAACGTGACTCGGCATCCAGGACATGCAAATTAGGACGAAGAACATTCGATGCAGAAACATTAGGACGAAGCACATTAGAAGCAGAAACACAATTAGAAGTAGACAAATCCACACTTGAAGAGGTCAAAGTTGTCTCACAAGCGGTCGATGTAGCCAACGAAAATCCAGCGGAGATAAAATCAGCAGACGGAACTTGCATTTGTACTTGGGAAGCAGCCAACATGGCCGCTAAGCCGAACACAACACTGCGTGCTGCAACTGCGTCACACAGAAGAAACACAAAATAACGTAACAGGAGGCACACACACTTACTTCAAGTGAGGCAATACGGTGAAACACAACACAGTCAACACGAACCTCTAACGCAGACGATAAATTCACAGGATTTTTTTTTTTTTTTTACAGACGCAAAGGAAAGAAACGAACGGCTTGTCGGTCTTCACGATAACCACAGAGGAACGTTCTGGTCTCGTGACCTGCTGCCATGGTGGCGCAGAGAATTTGTTATGCATATGTTTTGTTGGTAAAGCTATCTCAGTTGTTTAAGCTGGACGTCAAGTAATTTTGCTTTTTTTTTTTTTTTTTGATTGGAGGTTTAACGACCACCGTGAGCAACTCAATGGGCTATAAGCAGTCGCCCGTCCCTAATTTAGGGTCACTGGTTCCAGGGAAGGGAGAGAGCCAGTGCCGTAAGACAAACACAACATCCATGCCTGACCGGGATTCGAACCCGGACCCCGTTCGGACGAATGATCAGAGGCCATCGCTTAGACCACTGCGCCACCGGGGCGGCTAATTTTGCTTCCTATACTTTCAATGGAAAAACTTCTGTACGCATTTTCTTTACAATTAATGCGTTCCCAAGGATGAAAATTTGAACATAGATTAAAATAGCTTTATTTTATAACTTGGAATACTTAATACTTTTTAAAACATAACTATAATTATGCAATCCAACATTTGTTTATCTACTGACGTCATCAAAGTACAGGTCGCGCCATCTTTTTTCTGGACAAAAAATGCGTTCCTAAGGATGAAAATTTGAACATCGATTAAAATAGCTTCATTTTATAACTTGGAATACTTAATATTTTCTAAACATAACCATAACTATGCAATCCAACATTTGTTTGTCTACTGACGTCATCAAAGTACATCTTTTTTCTGGACAATTAATGCGTTCCCAAGGATGAAATTTTGAACATCGATTGAAACAGCTTCATTTTATAACCTTGGAATACTGAATATCTACTAAAACATAACTATAGTTATGCAATCCAACATTTGTTTGTCTACTGTCGTCATCAAAGAAAAGGTCGCGCCATCTTTTTTCTGGACAATTAATATGTTACCAATGATGAAAATTTGAACATCGATTAAAATAGCTTCATTTTATAACTTGGAATACTTAATATTTTCTAAAACATAACCATATTTATGTAATCCAACATTTGTTTGTCTACTGACGTCATCAAAGTACAGGTCGCGCCATCTTTTTTCTGGTTCCAACACCACCAAAGGAAAAGTTATTGATTTTTTATATAATTATGGTTATGTTTTAGAAAATATTCAGTATTCCAAGTTATAATATGAAGTTATTTTAATCGATGTTCAAATTTTCATCCTTGGGAACACAATAATTGTGAAGGAAATGTGTACAAAAGTTTTTCCATTGGAAGTATAGGAAGCAAAATTGCTTGACGTCCACCTTAACGGTTTAGCATAACGATTTACGGTTTACGGAAATGCTTTTGGGACCGCTTTTGATTTTCTCGGTAAATTTAGTAAGTGCCATAGGTTAAAACGACAAAAATCCGACCTTCCAAAAATTAACGACAGTAAGAAAAATATCTGAAATTTTGGAATAACAAGCCATAAATTTAGTCCGAAGTACAAAATTTATTGTCTGGGTTCAAAAGCTCTGAAAACAGCAAATTCAGGGACAGAAAATTTTCATACATAAGAATCTTGCACAAATTACGAATAGAATTCATAGGTATAAACAAACAGCAAGCCCATATTTCCTTGTCGACCCGGTGGCGCAGCGCTCTAAGAGCTGGCTTATGACCATTCGTCTGAGAAAGAGTTCGGGTTCGAATCCTAGTGAGTCATAGATGTTGTTTGCCTTACGGCATTGCTTCTATTCCTTACTTGGAACCAGTGGCCTAAATTAGGGACGGGCGACTGCTTATAGCCCATTGACTTTGTAACGTACCAGGAGATGTGACGTACCTGCCAGAAGGACGCACGCGACATAAAGGCAGATAGGAATCAGAATAAGACGTCCGCGTAGCTCAATTGGTAGAGCAACTTATTCCGGAATGAGGGGACCAGGGTTCGAATCCTGGCGTAGACCAGAAATGACGGAGAAATTTACTTCGTTATAATGGCGCCCGAACTATCCGGACGACCCGACCGTTCAAAATCTCGCATTGGTGTGATGTTCTTTAAACACCGCGAGATAGGAAAAATAAGAGAATCCCTTCTCCAGCACTTCAAAAAAAAAAAAAAAAAAAATGAAAAAAAAATAAGGGGGAGATGATGTAACGTACCAGGAGATGTGACGTACCTGCCAGAAGGACGCACGCAACATAAAGGCAGATAGGAATCAGAATAAAACGTCCGCGTAGCTCAATTGGTAGAGTGACTTATTCCGGAATGAGGGGATCCGGGTTCGAATCCTGGCGTGGACAGAAATGACGGAGAAATTTACTTCGTTATAACTTGCTCACGGTGGTCGTTAAACCTTCAATAAAAAGAAAAATCCTTTGGTTAGTTCAGCAGCACATTTTTTAAAACTTTTTTTCCTTCCAAATTTCTATGAACTTTTGTTCACAATTATTAGCACGTCTTTTGTAAAAAGATCGTGCTTATGTTATCGGTTTGTTGGTCTGTCCATCTGTGGACACCACATCTCTCCAACAAACAGTCCGATTTAAAAAAATATTTTTGCATTGGAAAGCTTTTAATGTGCGAATGACGATCCCTTATTTCATTTTTTTTTTCACCATGCACAATTTTGCTGCTAGAGGGCGTAAATGCAGATGATATCGAATTCAAAATACATTTTATTAGGTATGTTTGCTTCTAAACGTCCGATTGAAAAAATTCTTTTGCCTTTCGATTCCATTTATGTTGAAGATTATTTCAGGCGTAGTCACTTTCTCAAGTTACGCATAGATTTTCCGCTAGGGAGCGTAAAACTAAACTGCGTTTCCTCCGATATCTCTGCTTCTAAAAGTCCGATTTTTCTACAGCGGATACAGCTCCTGATGGGAAATCTTTTGCACATAATGTCCGATTTTTGGCAAAAAAAAAACGCATACGTGTTAACCTTCTGCTTGTGTTGCATTTGCAGCAAAATCTGAGCTCCTAAAATTTCGAATAAAAAAATTCGTTCGTGGACCGATACCAGTCACGTAGATAAACCTTTTCGGAATATTTTCTTCTTAAAATAATGCATAGATATATATCATATTTTTATCGGTATCTCTGCTTCTAAGAGACCGATTTGAAAAATTCCTTCTTTGCGGAATATAATTTCCAGTGCGAAATGTTTTTCGTATAATTTCAAAATTTTCAAGTAATTCATAGACTTTCCGCTAAGGGTTGTAAAGTTAAATTTCTTTTCCCCCAATATCTCTGCTTCTAAAAATTCCAATTTGAAAAATTCTTTCTGCATCGGAGACAGTTTCTTATGGAAAAAGCTTTGCATATGATTTCTAATATTTAGTAAAGAATGGTTTGGCCACCAGATGGCGTAAGTGTTTATTTCTTCTTCTGATGCATTTGCTGCAAAGTCTGAGCTCCTGAACACTCGATTGAAAAAATTCTTTCGTGGACCGATACCGCTCACATAGAAAAACCTTTTGAGAATGCTTTTCTTCTTAAAACAATGCATGGTTTTTCTGCAACGGGGCGTACACGTATATGTTATTTTTGTCGATATCTCTGCTTCTAAGAGTCCGATTTAAAAATGCTTTCTTTGTCGGAGAGCGTCTCCGCTGCGAAATGTTTTTCATGTAATTTAAAATTTTCTTAACGTACAAGTTTGCCACCAGATTGCGTAAGTTCATGTTTCCGTTTACAGCCATATCTGCTGGACTAAAAACCCGATTAAAAAACTTCTTTCTTCAGTTAGATACTACTAACTATGCAAACTCTGTGTGCTTATTTTCTTCCCAAAATAATGCACAACTTCGTCGTTAGGGGCGCATATGCTTAATCTGTTTTTCCCAGTATCGCTGCTTCAACATGTGCGATTTAAAAAAATCTTTCAAGACCGGATGTCATTTACCTGGTAGAACACTAGGATGAAGAATTTTGTAGTTCACAGTTCTGTCGGTAGGTTGTGCTTGTGTACTTCAATTTGCAGCTGTTTCACCGTTTCTAAGAACACTATTGGAAAATTTATTCTTTACTGTATGCAACGAGATAGAAATACGTAGAGCGCTTACGTCGGGGAACGGGTGAAGCCACCGGAAACAAGTGGCAGCCATGTTTGATGAGGTACAGAACGATTTCCGTTCCGTGTTAAGCAAGGGAGTTTTCGTAATATATGGTTTGATGTTAAATAAGGATATAACTCAGAAATGTTGTTATAAACACCTAGGGGATGAGACTAAAACTTTAACGTATCAAATAACGCTTTTCATTGTTAGTTGACGGCAATAGTGTTTTTTAAAAAAATGATATTTTAATGTATGCAGCTTGCTGTCGTTGAATAAAATCTCATGCCGTAATTTTTTGACATTTAACAAATTTTTTGGAGCAAATTTTCAGAGAAATATAAGTCAGCGGTAATAGAGTAAATGAAAAAAAAAAAAAAAGAAACACAAAAATAAAAAATACAGTTGCACTCAATCCGCAATTTCGGTAAAAATTTTAGATATTCGTGGGTCACCACCATGAGAATGCTGAATCATCCCACAGCTTATCACTCCAAATACATAGACGCCAAATATTTTATGAGAGTTTTAAATGAAAAAAAAGTTCGAAGAAAAACGGAAAGCAAACAATGAGTTTACACAGCCAAGAGGTACCAATATTAAAATACTTTTACCAACTGCCCCTATCTTATATAATCAGAAGAAAACTACTACTTACCTAGTTTTTATTTAATAAAAACTAAAAGTCCTTAGCACTGGGCATGTTTCTAATCTGTTTGTTAGTCTTGACATTCTACAACACAAATCTGTAAGCCTTATTCGTGGGTACGCAAGGCAATTGTGGTAACTTGACCATAATAAAGGTATCTCCCAGCACATACACTAAATACTTAACACAATATAATTCTCACTCTCTCTCTCTCTCTCTCTATGTATATATAAGACCCAGAAGAATACCCCATGGGAGATGAATGGATGAAATTCGAAATCATGCAGGAGTGACACGAAGGAGACAGGCTCAAGACAGACAGCTGTGGAAGAAACTTGGGGAAGCCTTCATCCAGCAGTGGGTTGATAATGGTTGATGTTATACATTTATCAGTAAAAAGAAGTAAAAAAGCACACTCATGTAGTAATTAGACCACGTCAACACTGCACCTTGCTGCAGGAATCAGACGTAGTAGAAATAAACATAGAATTAACCAGAAGTAACCCACTTTCATGGTTCTAAACAAAAATGACATGGAATAAAACAACTCAGGAACCCCAAACGACTCTTCAGGGAAAGACATCTAGAGCCCCGAAGTTAAATCATAGCTTAGGTGTTACCGAAAAAACCCCAGAAGATCCCATGGGAGATGGGTGGATGAAATTCGAAAGCATGTCGGAGTAACATGGAGGAGATAGGCTCAAGACATACGATTGCGGAAGAAACTTGGGGAGACCTTCATCCAGTAGTGGATTGATAATGGTTGACAATGATGATAATGATATATATATTGATTATATACAGTATACATATATTGTAATGATAATAGTTGTCAATGATCATCATTGTCAACCATATATATATATATATATATATATATATATATATATATATATATATATAGCATAATCATTGTCAACCATATATATATATATATGGTTGACAATGATGATATATATATAGCATTATCAATCCACTGCTGAATGAAGGTCTCCCCAAGTTTCTTCCACAATTGTCTGTCTTGAGCCTGTCTCCTCCATATTACTCCGGCATGCTTTCGAATTCCATCCACCCATCTCCCATGAGTCTTCTGTCCCTCGAAAACCAGTTCAAAATTTCAGTCGTCCATCGGTGGTCTGTTCTTCTGGCAACATGTCCAGCCCATTGCCATTTCAGTGATGTCACTCTATCTATCTCTGTATATATATTCTTTGAGTTGTCTGCATTCTTTGCATGTCTTTTTTGGTATCAAAAGAAAAATATTTCTATATATCCTGCTTTTCTTTTTTAGTTAAGGTCATACATACAGTATACATATATATATATCATCATCATCATCATTGTCAACCATTATCAATCCACTGCTGGACGAAGGTCTCCCCAAGTTTCCTCCACAACGGTCTGTTTTGTGCCAGTCTCCTCCATGTCACTCCCGCATACTTTCGAATTTCATCCATCCATCTTCCATGTGGTCTTCTTCTGGGTCTTTTCCTGTCCCTTGGAATCCAATTTTTTATGAATGAAATTTTTTTTATTTATGTATCTACATTTTTGATTCGGTGAAAACATCAGCAGTTACAATGGCTCTGAAAACCTGCGGTATTGAAGATGCATACATTAATATTATTAATAACATCTATGAAAATGCAAGTGCAAAGATTAGGCTGTTTGAAAATACAACACACATAAAAATTGGAAAGGGAGTGAGACAAGGTGACACCATATCTCCGAAGCTCTTTAATGCCACATTGGAGGGTGTTTTTCAGTCACTGAGCTGGGAAAACAAGGGGTTAAAGATTAATGGAGATTATCTAACCCACCTTCGTTTTGCTGATGACGTAGTCATTTTTGCAACTACCCCATCAGAGCTGCAGAGTATGATCCAGGAACTTGCTGACAAGAGTAAAGAAGTGGGATTAAAAATGAACTTTCAGAAGACAAAAGTGATGTTCAATGCTTTTACAAGAAATGAAGATTTATCGATTGATGGAGAAAAGCTGGAGATAACATACGTACGTTTATCTTGGACAGCAGATATCAAGTGAGGGTCACATTCATGAAGAAATTAATCGGCGTACAAAACTTGCCTGGAGAGCTTTTGGAAGAAACAGCATAATTTTCAAGAGCAATATGCCATTATGTCTTAAAAGAAAAGTGTTTGATCAATGCATCCTTCCAGTGCTTACGTATGGTGCAGAGACGTGGACCTTAACTAAAAGAGACATACAAAGGCTGCAGACAACTCAAAGCAGCATGGAGAGGTGCATGCTTGGTGTAACCAGGAGAGATAAGAAGAGGAACTCGTGGATCCGAAAAATGACAAGAGTGGAAGACATCATGATCAGAGTTAAATCCCTGAAATGGCAATGGGCTGGACATACTGCCAGAAGGACAGATCATCGATGGACAGCCGAAATTTTAGATTGGATTCCAAGGGACAGGAAAAGACCCAGAAGAAGACCACATGGGAGATGGGTGGATGAAATTCGAAAGTATGCAGGGGTGACATGGAGGAGACTGGCACAAGACAGACCGTTGTGGAGGAAACTTGGGGAGACCTTCGTCCAGCAGTGGATTGATAATGGTTGACAATGATGATGATGATGATGATATGTTTATTTGCTATGTTTTATCTAACTATCTTCCAAGGCTTATCCTTAAGAAAAATAATTGAAAATAATTATTCTTAAGTGCAGTTTAAATAAACTTGGTGACCTAATATATGCTGTAGTCATATGTATATATATGTATATATCACTTCTGTAACTACCCTGTGACTTAGGTATAGACAGACATTGGGGCAATATGATGCTCCAAATGGTATTTACAGTTAGTAACACCAGTACCGAGTAGCTAAAAATAGTTTTATGTACTTTTTCAACCTAAAAAGACATAATTTTTGGTATAAAAAAAATCTTTCTACACATCCTGCTTTTAATATCTGGGCAGGTAAATTTTCTCTGGGCATGTATTATTTTAGATATTATTCAAGCTCTGGGGTGAGTGACCAAAAAATTCAGATTATGGACTTAAATTTTTTTATGGGACAAATAATTGTATTTTTTTTTGTTTCAGTATTAAGTATTTAATATTTTTTATTTGCACTTTCATATTTTACTTTTTTTTTAAGAAGCCTAGTTTTTTGTTGTCCCAAAGCTGAAATTTTGTAGTTTTCACCTGATATTTGGACACATTTTGGCAATTGTTAAGATGTACTGCACATAGTTTTTTTTTTGTTTCAATTTTAAGGGCACAACCTCTTATTAATATGAAGTGAGAAATTAACAACTACTGATTTGCATTCATGATGTGCAAAAAGTTTGGCGAGCAAATGTTTATGTTTTGTGTTGTTATTTTGTGGGTTCCTTCAGCAGTCTTGCTGGAAATACAAGTGCGTCTGATTTGTATTTTAGAGAAATACAGGCACAACTTGTTCAATTCAAAGAAAGATTGATTTACGTGAGTGATATTTGTTCAATACTAACCTCTCATATATATGGTTGATGCAAAAGGAATAACTTGCAATTTATACATGGACATACTGACTGTACATTCATCATGAATCAGAGGTCACATTCTTCAAAAAAAAAAAAAAAAAAAAAAAAACGTTACCTTTCACGCAAAAATCAAATGCAAGTTGTTATTACAAAATGTTGCTAGTCCCTTTCTTTTGTATTATTCCATAATTTTTTTTCAATTGTCATTTCATAATCGTTTGTGCCAGTTTTCATAAATATTTTATGTTGTTTGCATTTTTGAGGTACCATTGTACTCCCTGTTTCCTATTTTCAGTTTTAAATCAATATTGCCTGTATTTTTGCTACCCAAAAACCACACACATTGACTAACACATTCACAAATAAAGAGTATTCTGTCAAGAAATTTTCAAGCTCCCCACTCTCACTTTGTTGAAGTAATACTACAGATTAATCAGTAATCAGAGACAAATGCCTAGAACACAAGCTGGGTGACCCTGTGCTTTCAGATAAAATACTAGATTGTTTCCTGACAGGTGTCAGCAAGCAATAAATTTATATTACCAATCACAATTATTACTTCTGCAATTTAAGTAACCATAAATTGATTGCTTTACCAGTATTTGCTATCTAATGGGCATTAGCCATGGGTACATGATCTTTATCACATAAAAAGAAATTGCTGCTTCCTAAGATTTTGAAATATTTGTTGTCTTGTCAGACAAGTTGCATGTACACTGTACAGATTCTAGAATATATATGCAAATACCATTTGCAAGACATCCTCAGTATATTGAAAAAAACAAAACATTTACATAGGTAGAAATTGTACCCAAAAAGCCTCAAAGTTGGTAACCCACAGTTAACCTCAGCTTCCCAGAGTAAACATCATTCAGTTTTCACATTGAGTACGACTGTTTACAAAATATAAGAAATAAAAAGTCTTAAGATAACACAGATATTGAAATGGCTTATCTGCTGGTTTAATCACCAGCTACACAGATTAGATGTTTTATTTTTTGTGTTTGATTAACTGAGCATTTACAGCTCAACCTTATTTTAAAATGCTTACTTGTGAAATGTAGTTCCACAATCCTTGTTCCTTTTATTCTTACAATCAAAAGCTGCGCAGTACTATGGCATTTTAAATATCAACAATGTGCTGATAATTGTGATTATTTACGAAACTGTAACACTAAATTTGTAATGAAGCATAACACGATCGCCGAACAGCTGAAAGAACCGAGGTGACTCCTTGACACACGCAGAATTTGTACCTCATCAAAGATGGCGGGCTCTCCCCGCGTTGACTTCAGCTGCCTCGGCAGAGAACCTATCACAGAAGCACTCTATGTATTTCTATCTCGTTGACTGTATGCCATTCTTTACACTACAGATGTGGAGTATTATCCTCTTTAAATAATGCACAGATTTCTAGCTAGGGGCCGTGAAGGTCGAAACCTTTTTCTCGCTATTTCTGCTTCCGGGAGACGAACTTGAAAAGTTCTTTTTCCTTAGCATAGCGTTTTTCCGTGCGAATATTTTTCGACTATTTGCAACTTTCCATTATGAAAGATCCTACAGCTATAAAGCATAGAGTTATATAATATTTCCTTCTCTCATATATTTCTTACCTTAACTATTAGATTTGAAAATCTTTTTGTGTCTGATACCTTCCTTGTGCAATGAAAAACTTTTTGTGTGCCATTTGTTAATTTTCCTAACATGCTTTTTAGCCGCTGGTGGAACTAAGCAACTGTTTCTATTTCTGGATGTTTTTTCGAATGTTGACATCGGTTGATTGTTTTCCTAAACGGTTCCATTGACTTTGAAAAGCTTTGACAAATTTAATTCGCATCAGAAAGGATTCAAAAGACTTGCTCATTGCAACCGAAAATTCGGTGTCATTTTTCTTGTTTTATTTTAGGAAACGTCGTTCCCCTTACCAATTTCTTAAGAGAACGCCGTTCCCCACAGCTCTCGCCCTCATTTGTTTACTCTATGTCGTGTTTTTTTTTCTTGTACAAGAAATATCCCTCATCGCTTCATTCTTTACATTTGAAATTTTGAATTTTTTTCTCCACGCTCTTGTGCCTGGTTTACGAATTTTTTCTTTGCTCTTTACGTTCTGTAGTATTTATACATTTCGCCACTTGCAATTTCTTTTTTTATCTTTTTTAGTGTTTGCTAAACGACATAGTACAAATAATTTTGCAATGCACTGCCATTTTCATTTCCAGAAATTTAATTATTTTAAAAAGTAGATCTTTAAAAGTAATGAAACAAAACGGCATCGGGGCAATCCTTGACCTACCCATCCCCTACGGAAGAAAACTTCGAACAATTGGATCCTCTTTCATCTTTTCCTGTTACTATATTTATCCAATCTTAGTTTTTGCTTGGTCTGTGATCACTATTATGATCTGAACTATGTTTTACAAAGCTAATCCCTACTGAAGAGACAACTTCAGAAGGAACCCTTCTATCAAACTGCGCATTAATTCTTTTATACAAGCGGTGTCGTTAGCTGCGGGAGATGGAAACGAGATAATTAATACTTCTGCTTCTACGAAACAAAATTATAGAAGCAAGTCTTGCGTTTAGAATATTCTTCATTTGGATTTTTCTTGTTCTCGACGGCGTTCAGCATGTTCTGTCGCCGCTTCTAATCACAAAGTGATTGTGATCCATCATCTTTGACACTTTTTCAATTACCGTTCATTTTAGTTTTCTTTAAATGAAGATGTCAAGGTAGTAGTAACAGCTAGCTTCAGGTCGCGTTTGTTGTATTTAGTAGTATCTTATCATCTGATTTGCAATCACTTGTCTAAAAAGAAACTGGTCGATGAAGGGAAAAAAATTCAGCTTTGCAAAATTTGAATTTCAGTTCTGCTGTAAAAAACCATTATGTCAAACAAAGGGAGTTTAATTTTATAATCCAAAAGCGTACTCGTTGGGCTAAAATTCTTTTGAATGCGCGATTTAGGCTAAGTACTGGCAGCCAAAAATTGTTTCGGTCTAAATTGAGAAACCATACGAAACTTCCTGAAAGAAATACGGGATTACGCCATATAATACAAATTTTGAAGATGACAATCCAATTTTTGGCGTAAATGTGACAAGGATGGTAAGTCAGATAATATCCGAAAACTTGAAAATTTCTTCATCGTCCTGGAGCGGCACTCGAATCCGCGTCTCCCGGAAAACGCCCGGGTATGCTAACCACTACACCACTCAGAACGACCAAGTTTCAAGTTTCTGATCAATTTGAGTATAACCATCATCATATTAAAATTGATCGGAAACTTGAAACTTGGTCGTTCTGGGTGGTGTAGTGGTTAGCATACCCGGACGTTTTCCGGGAGACGCGGGTTTGAGTCCCGCTCCAAGACGATGAAAATTTTCGGATATTATCTGACTTACCATCCTTGTCATATTTAAGCCAAAAATCGGATTGTCATCTTCAAAATTTGCATACGAAACTTTTCTGTTTGTTTGGGGTTTTAGCGACCACCGTGAGCAACTCGATGGTCTATAAGCAGTCGCCTGTCCCTAATTTAGAGCAACTGGTTCCAGGTAAGGGAGATAGTCAGTGCCGTAAGACAAACACTGTGTTCATGCCACACCGGGTTTCGAACCCTGACCCATCTGGCACGAATGGTTACAAATCAACGGTTAGACCACTGCTTCACCAGGGCGGCCTAGATGAACGTTTGCATTTGTAGGGGTCAGGTGAACATGAAAACCGGTGATACCCATTCCAACAGGATAGTTATTCAAGATGGCGGACTTTTATATACAGGATGATCACAATTAAAGAGGAGGTATTCAATAGATATTTGTCAAATAGTTCTTTCATCTTTCTGTAGAAAGAATTATTTGACAAATATCAACAAAATTTGGTTTATATACCGTACTTTCCTGAGTATACGGTTTCGATTTTCAAAAAGAAAAGTTCAAAATTCAGTGTGCAATTTCGCGTTGCTGTCCCCTTAATTTGCATATTACGTAGGTTATCAAACGAATTTGGAGAATGAATCATGGATGCGGTTCTATGTGTCCTCCATCTCCATGCTCTAAAACCGCATTCACTCGACGGCGGAACGCAACTGACCTCAGTGAAGTTGTCTCAGATGCCGCGAAATTCTGTCTTTTAAGACAGCTAAGTTGGGGACATTGCCTTGATAAACGAAGTTCTTTTAGGTATCCCCATAACCAAAAGTCACACGGGTTTAGATGTGGTGATCGACTTATCACTCTCTATTTCGAAAAATGTTGCTGCTGTAAGGCTAGCACATTAAATCCGATATGACGTGGTGCACCATTTTGCATAAAGATTACAGTGTTCAGACAATTTCAATGCTGAAGGGTTGACATGACGAAGTTTTGGAGCATATTTACGTATCTAGCGGAAGCGGCATTAACAGAACATGCCACTGGCCCAGATGCAGAGTTTTCTTCAAAAAGTAAAAAAAAAAAAGGTCCAATGATGCCGTGAAACCAAACCGCACCTTTACTTTTGGCAAATGCAATGGAATTTGTTGGTAAATGAGGTGGTTTTCGTCAGATCAAGTGCAACAGTTATTAGTGTTCACAGCACTATTCAAGTAAAAATGAGTCTCCTAGCTGTACAGAATTTGCCAGGGCCATGCATCAGCAACCGTCATTTGAGCTACGAATATCAAGGCAAATTAATAACGAGGAACTTTACACCAATTACAGTGAAACTATACTAGTAATCCGATTTATTGGCGCAGGAATATATAAATAAGCGTTTCCAAGATTTCGTACATCATCCAGATGGCTTTTTGAAGGAATTTAGACAGAAACTGCAATCTGATTAATAGAACACTGTAGGGCCAGACATATCAATTCTTAGATAAAACCTTTTGTTTCCCGCCGTATAGCGAGCTACCGCCTGGCCTTTACTATACGATCTGGCTATCGAGACGGCTGAAGGCGTCCTTGTGTAGAAGAATAATTACCTCGACAAAACTTAGTCCAGCACACGGAAATAAACACAACAGCAAGACTTTATTATTCCGATAACATTTGATTCACGGGTTTCCGATGACTTTCCGCTCAGGTTCCCGTGCTGACCACGTGCTACCTTTCCACAATTCTTTCCACGATACCCGGTGGACGAAGGAATCCTCCTTCCCGTTCACCACGCTGCACTTCTGCGATAACCGCAGCCCTTCCGTCAGAAACCGGTGTCCAAACCAGGATCCTCTCTCCTTGACAACCGAAGCTCAACTGCCTCACTCAATTCTCCTCGCCCTTTCTGTCCTCTATCACGCATGCGCAAAAAAAACCGGTTTCCCCGGTCAGCACGTGAAATACCTGAACTCAGGAATGCCGTCGGATACCCGCAGGCGATTACAACCTTGCACGTATACAAAAGCGGTATGACAACTTGTTTAACAGAAGCACTAGAGCAGCTGACTCTTCAAGGTCAGGTGCCCCAGGTGTTCATGCACCCCTCTCTTAATCCCACACAGGATTAAAATTTGTACCACGTGGGTGGTGAAAAATATCAGTTCTTATCTGAAACAACAACATGGCCGAATGAAACGTCCGTCCGCACGTGTTCATCACAATATTAAAAGTAAATAAATTCATAATGGACTTCCCTGAGTATACGGTTTCGATTTTCAAAAAGAAAAGTTCAAAATTCAGTGTGCAATTTGGCGTTGCTGTCCCCTTAATTTGCATATTACGTAGGTTATCAAACGAATTTGGAGAATGAATCATGGATGCGGTTCTATGTGTCCTCCATCTCCATGCTCTAAAACCGCATTCACTCGACGGCGGAACGCAACTGACCTCCGTGAAGTTGTCTCTGATGCTGCGAAATTCTGTCTTTTAAGGCAGCTAAGATGTGGTGATCGACTAATCACTCTCTATTTCGAAAAATGTTGCTGCTGTAAGGCTAGCACATTAAATACGATATGACGTGGTGCACCATTTTGTATAAAGATTATAGTGTTCCGACAATTTCTATGCTGAAGTGTTGACATGACGAAGTTCTGGAGCACATATTTACGTATCTAGCGGAAGCGGCATTAACAGAACATGCCACTGGCCCAGATGCAGAGTTTTCTTCAAAAAGTAAAAAAAAAAAAAAAAAAGGACCAACGATGCCGTGAAACCAAACCACACCTTTACTTTTGGTGAATGCAATGGAATTTGTTGGTAAATGAGGTGGTTTTCGTCAGATCAAATACAACAGTTATTGGTGTTCACAGCACTATTCAAATGAAAATGAGTCTCATAGCTGTACAAAATTTGCCAGGGCCATGCATCAGCAACAGTCATTTGAGCTACGAATATCAAGGCAAATTAATAAAGAGGAACTTTACCCCAATTACAGTGAAACTATACTAGTAATCCGATTTATTGGCGCAGGAATATGTAAATAAGCGTTTCCAAGTATTCGTACATCATCCAGATGGCTTTTTAAAGGAATTTAGACAGAAACTGCAATCTGAATAATAGAACGCCTTAATTTGGATTGGGTGACTTGACTTGACAATGAATAGGTACGACGTTATATTCATTTAAAGATACGATGTTAACACGTTGCTCGTGCACGCGGTATCCTGGTAGGGAGAAAACGTTATTTGAAGAACGGGCTCCAAATTCGCGGCAAATCGAGTGAGACGCTACCAAGTATTACTGTTGTTAATGATCTTCAAGGCTTCCCGAATGGCTGTACATTTAAGGGTAGAGTTGGTACTACCTACCTCTTGGAGATCATTACCAAACCTTGGTTGTATTCTGTTGGTAATGATCGCCAAGGTTTTCCGAATGGCTGTACATTTAGAGGTAGAGTAGGTACTACCTACCCCTTGGCGATCATTACCAAACCTTGGTATATATAACCTTTGTTGTATTACTGCTGGTAATGATCTCCAAGGTTTCCCGAATGGCTGTACATTTAGGGGTAGAGTAGGTACTACCTACCACTTGGAGATCATTTTTTTTTTGATTGGAGGTTTAACGACCACCGTGAGCAACTCAATGGGCTATAAGCAGTCGCCCGTCCCTAATTTAGGGTCACTGGTTCCAGGGAAGGGAGAGAGCCAGTACCGTAAGACAAACACAACATCTATGCCTGACCGGGATTCGAACCCGGACCCCTTACGGACGAATGATCAGAGGCCAACGCCTTAGACCATTGCGCCACTGCTTGGAGATCATTACCAAACCTTGGTTGTATTCCTTTCGTAATGATCTGCAAGGCTTCCCGGATGGCTGTACATTTAGAGGTAGAGTAGGTACTATCTACTCCTTGGAGATCATTACCAAACCTTGGTGTATATATAACCTTTGCTGTATTACTGTTGGTAATGATGTCCAAGGTTTCCCGAATGGCTGTACATTTAGGGGTAGAGTAGGTACTACTTACACCTTGGAGATCATTATCAACAGTAATACTTACAATGATAGCGTCTCATTCGAATTGCCACGAATTTGGAGCCAGTTCTTCAAGTAACGCTTTCTCGCTACCAAGATACCGCATGCACAACGAACGTGATACCTCATACGTTTAAATGAATCTAACGTCGTATCTATTCATTGTCAAGTCAAGTCACCGGGTACAAATTGTTAAAATGTTCTGTTATTCTGATTGCAGTTTCTGTCTAACTTCCTTGAAAAAGTCATCTGGTTGATGTGCGAAAGCTTGGAAACGTTTATTTATACAGTGTATTCCTACGCCAATAAATCGGATTACTAGTACAGTTTTACTATTTATAAAGGCAAATGTTTTCCGCTTATCATTATCACCAAAAACAAGATTTTTCGTAAAATTTACCACACTGTCGTATAGGGTATGTCTAATTCCCGAGATATTGCACGTGCACTACTGCTGTTTGAGAATTTTCCATTCCGTGCTCCACTTCTTCAGTTTCAATTTCACCCATTTCCCGATGTGCAATGGATTTGCGACTCCGTTCTGGTTTTCTTCTCTCATATATTTCTGATTTTTAAGCATTTTTTTAAGACGCAAAGGAAAGAAACGAACGGCTTCTCTGTCTTCACGATAACCACAGAAGAACGTTCTGATCCCCTGACCTGCTGCCATGGTGACGAAGCGATTTTTAGCACTCTCTTCTCATTGGGTGAAAGAACAGGCAACAATATAAAACTGGTAATGACGCAATGCTTAATGACGTAGGGACGCTTTTATTAAAGTTCTGTGTTTTCTGCCAGCATACGTGAATACCCACGTAAATATCGGCTTTTGTCTCGTATATGAAAAGCAAACAGGGAAAATGCAAGTGTGTTCGTCCGCGAATTGTTCGACCACTTCTAAATGACCTAGAGATCTGAAAATTAGCATGTTGATAGGTCTTCAGGTCCGTATACCTAGAAAAGTACGAAATAAAAAAATAATCAAAATGGTGGCTTTGGAACATTGTCTGCTTAAACTTTTTGCGAATTGTTAGACCACTTCTAAATAACCTAGAGATCTAAAAATTGGCATGCTGGTAGGTCTTAAAGTTCGAAATGCTTTTTGGACCGCTTTTGTTTTCCTTGGTGGTAAATTTAGTAAGTGATATGAGTTCAAACGACGAAAGTCCGCCCTTCCAGAAAATAACGACAGTAAAAAAACTTGGAAACTTCGGAATGTCTGCGGAGCAAAGTCCTTCAATAAAAATAGAAGGAAATTGAAAAATATTCTGCCAAAATCTAACAGGGAGTTCACCGGGAGCGAGACGAAAACTGCAAACAAGTCGCCATCTTGGAATCGATTCAGCGAAAAAAGTATTGAACACTTGGGAGAACATTTTCATTTCGTCAGATGGCATCACCGGAAAGAGACAGTCGGACACATTTGTCGAAAATTCTGACGTATAAGTTCAAACGACAAAAGTCCGCCCTTCCAAAAAATAACTACAGTAAAAAAACTCGTAAACTTCGGAATGGCGGCGGACCAAAGTTCTTCAATAAAAGTAGAAGGAAATTGAAAAAAAGTTCTGCAAAAATCTAACAGCGAGTTCACCAGAAGCGAAACAAAAACTATAAACAAGCCGCCATCTTGGAATCGATATTTCTATCAGTTTTTCCATACTTATTTGCTTACAAGGTTAATAGACAGTAAGGTTTGTTCATCCTGCCTGCCTCGCAGACGAATAATCGCGACGTCACTGAGTGACATCACCGTCCTAACATGTGAATCGTAGATCCTAACATCCGAACTGTAGCTATGGAGGAAGATGTCTTGACCATTTATTCAAAAGCATGTTGAACCAGGTACTACCATCTACCCAGATCAATGGAAAGGATGTAAACATTTTTCGGAACATGGTTTCACTCATTTAATAGTCAATCATACAAAATTTTTTTATAGATCCCTATAGTGGAGCTCATAATAAAGAATCGAATCCAGTTGAGAGCTCTCAAGCAAAATCTCAGAAGCCATACTAACAAATCGGAAGAACTGGCCGATAGCCTAATGGAATATCTGTTTTGGACGATTTAGTAAAAAACAAAATTTAGATCCATTTGAACAGTTCATTGAAGTACTTTGTTCTACCGAGTGGAAAAAAGGCACGTTAGATACATTTATTTCGTGAAAAGGGCGTTGCATTTACAAGGAGTGTTCAAATGAAAAGGTACGAAACGACACTGTGGGTATAAATGAAGACTTTATTCAAAGTATACACCATAGGCTGTAACACAACGATCCCATTGATTAACGAGCCGAAGGATTCCTTGTTCCCAGAATTCCTGTGGCCGTGACGAGACCCAGTCCTGCACAGCGTCCTTGAGTTCGTCGTACGAGTGGAAGCGCTTCCCTTACAGATGTTTTTTCAGGGGACCAAACACATGGAAATCGCAGGGCGACATGTCCGGGCTGTAGGGCGGATGGTCAAGCTGCTCCCACTGGAACTTGGCCAGTTCCGCGTGTGTGACCCTGGAGACGTGTAGACGCGCGTTATCATGGAGCAGAACCACACCCTCCGCGATGAATAGCGGCTGGTTTAACACCTTCCGCTGTCAGAAATCGGATAACGCCTCGCTGCTCCTCAATCGTCGAATTTTGCAATGTGAACGCCATCCTGTCCTCACACGCACTGCCGCGTCAATTGGACGGCGCTCTTTATAAGAGCCTCTGCTCTCTCCTGCGCATGCGGGCACCCGCGCATGCTCCGATCCATGCCGGCGACTCCAATCGCATCCCTAGATGTGTCGCTACGTTCTCCCATAGCGGCATAGGCAAATATGTTAACGGTTACGTTCTTATGACGTTTCGTACCTTTTCATTTGAACACCCCTAGTACTTTATCTGAATTATGATGCACAAATCTGTGATATGAAAATAAATGTATTATTATTTTCCATAAGAAAATAAATGCCTATTTCCATTACAATAAGATTTATTTCGATGAAAATAGTAAAAATAAATTCCGTATATTATCATGAACTACTTGCTTTCACATTGGGTGTGATCAGGTTGTATGTAAACAAAGTTGAACGATACACGGGAAATCGGGAACTACTTGAAAGCTTTCTGATTCGGTAGTACAGCCGAATGTCTTTATGAGAAATAAGAAAAGCATCTCGACAACATTTCCCAACTTTTTTTAAATTAAAAACATTATGGATTAGAAATCTAATAGAATTTTTGAAGATTTTTTCCAGCTGGTTTACGAATCATAATTCCGATACGCTTCTATGGTGCAGATACAAAGAAACGTAGCGATTAGGTAGTCTTACGTTGACGATTTGGACAGTGGCGTCACAAAACAATCATCGGAAGTGCAGGATGAGCACAACCTTGTCATCTACTAACCTTGATTTGCTTAGACATGCAATAAAAATTTAAATTTATATGAATTTTACAGTTTTTATTTCATGTGATGTACTTGAAGATAGGGCTGCAGGGCCCGAGCGCTACTCTGGAAACGAGCGTAGTGAGCCTAGAGGCGTATCCCCTAGTTACCTAAAACTGCATTGTTGAAATTCAGCTAGTGTTAGCTGACGAATGCAACAATTTAGACACAGAAGTGTGTATTCGTAGGAATATCTTGATTCTGTTTATCGTTATTTTTATCAGTTCATGCTAGCTTATTTTTTAAAAGAAACGGACTGTAAATGACTCATCTAAGACTTGCACTTTAACAGATAAATCGAAAGAACAGCCAGGGCGAATTGACTGTCACCTATGTTTGTTCTGACTGAAGTACAGCGGCTGGCTGTTATAGCCGGCTGCATTGGAGTACTTCTGTTGGTCATAATCCTGACCCTCTGCGTTGTCTGGAGCGAAACGCTTGTATCAATTAAGAAGTTTTCAGCATATCGTAAACACTTTTTGGTTTCAGTACTGAATCTGGCTTGTAAACCGGTTGCACATGATCAATAATTTCTTTGTAAATTCTGTTATAGCGATCTTTCGCTGTGAAGACATTCTATCCCGGTGACTCCTGTTTACAATTTCGCAACCGAAAATAGCTTGCGGTGGTCGCTCGAGCACCCCAGTATCTCCCCTTCTCTCTTTGTAGAAAGAGCACAGTTAAACTAAAAGAAAAAACTCAGCATTATTAGATAAAATTAAAATGTCGATACAAAACCAAAATAATTTAAAATTTAAAAAACATGCATTTCCAGAGGAGACCGATGGGGACCAAAACATATTTTTGCCCCCGCGGGCTAATCACTGAGGGGGCGATCGACCCGTTTCCCCCGCGTAGTCGGTGCTTATACACTAAGTGGCCACTTTATTATGACCACCTGACAGTTTTAAGCAAATGAGCTATGGCTGCAGGCTGTTGCCGCCAGAGGGCGAGGCTAGTATAAAAAGGGAAAGCTTAGTGCTTGCGACAATAGTAGAAGAGATTTTTGGGTGACGAGATGGGTAAAAAACGCGATTTGACGGACTTTCACCGTGAGATGATTGTAGGAGCTTGGAGCTATGGAGCGAGTATCACACAAACAGCCGCATTCGTGAAATGTTCCGGAGCAGATGTTGTTAAAGTGTTTAAAGACTGGACTGTCAGCCTAAAAACTGGGTCTCTACGTGCAACGTGTGGTCGTCATCGACTAGTAACTGCTCGGGCGGAACAGACAGTATCCAGACTGGTAACAGACAACAGAAGGGCAACAGTGCAGCAAATTACAGACCATCTTACTCAAGGATCCCCTCAAAGGATCTCTGAACGCACTGTTCGCGGTACAGTGCATCGAATGGGATATGGCAGCCGAAGGCCTGTTCGAACACCATTGCTGTCTGCAGTTAACAAGAGAAAACGTCTCCAGTTCGCACAGGAGCACAAGAATTGGACAGTCGATAATTGGAAACAAATTATGTGGTCCGATGAATCACGTTTTCAGTTGTACCATGCCGATGGCCGAGTGAGAATTTGGCGGAAACAGCACGAAAGCATGGACCCCAAATGCATTGCTACAACCCTTCAAGCTGGTGGAGGCAACGCTATGGTTTGGGGAATGTTTTCCTGGCATGCTTTGGGCCCTTTAATTCGTGTTGATCAACGTCTGACTGGCATATCATATCTAAACATCGTTGCGGACCAAGTGCATCCTGTCATGTTGATGGTTTATCCCAATGTCGATGGCTACTGTCAACAAGATAATGCGTCCTGCCATAGTGCTCGTATTGTACATAATTGGTTTCAGGTACACACGCCGGTTAGTTTACTTTGTTTAGGTGGCCCCCCACAATCTCCAGATCTCAACCCCATTGAGAATTTATGGGATGAAGTTGAACGAGCCATCAGACAGCTGGATACACAAACGTGCAATCTCACACTCCTGGAAAGTGCTATTCATCAAGCATGGTCTCAGATTCCACAAACCACCTATCAACATCTCGTGGAGTCCATGCCACGAAGAATCGACGCAGTATTAAACACAAAAAGTGGCCACTCAGTGTATATGTCTATATATCAGTCTTTGGAGAACTTAAGATAAAAGCTATTATAGTTATGAAGAATAAATTTTATATTTATGAGTTTTGTGAAATAATATTATTAACATGAAAAAAGTACATTTTACCTTTTATAAAGATAACTGAAAGACATTGTCAGTTTAAAAAAATCAAGTTGCAAAGCATTTTGTTGCTTTGATAAAACCCGATGAAAAATGCTTAATTTGTGCAAAATCCTCCTACAGAAAAAAAAAAGTTATTACAAACCTATTCAGAAAAAATAATAAGCTCCAACAAAAAATAAAATATCTAAATCTATGCCAAAAAAAAAAAAAATAATTTCATTGTCGCACAATTTTTTTTACGATGTACGTGAGTCGAATTTCCTTCCGAGTGTTTTTGGCTCAGTGGTTAAAGGCATGCGCTACGTATTCGACCAAGCGAAGAGGCGTGGGTTCGATCCTGACCGAAGCGGAAGGTTTATCTGGGGAAAGGGCTGAAAAATGTAAGGTTTTCGGTTTTGCGGAATTTAAGTTAAAAACCTGAAATGGATTTTTCTGAAAGAAACTGAATTTCTGGCTACAAAAAAAAAAAAAAAAAAAAATCTGTGAAAATACGGAAGTTAAAATAAACAGGGAACTTTTAAAATCGGAAATTTCTGTAAAACACGGATACTTACCGGCAACTTTGCTGCACGTCATTTTCAGAAATGTCCCATGAATTCACACCACTTATTTTTTACAGTGTAGAGATCTGAGTGTGTCCGCATACCGGGCATCATTTACGGTGTTACTGGTGGCTAGAAACTTGATTAACACGGGGCCCTTGTGGTCGAGAAAGAAGGTCAGCATGACCTTTCGTGCACTTGTCTGCATTCCTGTTTGACTTCTTTGGTGACGGAGTCGACGTGTGCTTCCATTGGCTGCTTTGTCTTTCGCTTTTAGGTTGACAATGAAAGCACTGCGTTTCATCTCCCGCAATGATTCTGTCGATGAAACGGTGATCTTCCTCATGATACTGTAGTAAATGTTCCAATGACACACCCACGCGAATTTCTTTCTTCACAGATTACAAGCTGTGTGGCATCCACTGCCCGCAAGTCTTCCGGTACTGCAGACGATCCCGGATAATGGTGTGCACACTCCCTACACTAATTCCAACTTTGTCGGCAAGTGCTTCCATTGTGGTTCTTCTGTCTTCTCGAATGAGCCTATCCACTTCAGTGAGGGAAACATCGGTGATCACACGGTGTGCTAGCCCTATGGCCTCGAATCATCAGTCAAAACGAGGACCGCCTCTCACGGAACCGTTTACTCCAGTTTTTAACACGTGATAAAGACATTCAGTTTTCGTACATGTTGCTAATGCGGCGATGAATTTCCATTTCTGTACTTCCGACACCTTCCACGGTTAAAAATTTGATAACCGCTCTCTGTTCAACGCTCGTTGCTTCAATCACGACTGCTTGGACCGAACACCTGCACGAGGTCCTGTACAAAAGACAACTGCTTCCGTCGTCATGTGATCGCAGCGTCACATTTCACTGCGTCATAACTCTACAGTGGCGCCACCTGTGTTTTGTTTCGACGCTGCCGGGGTAAAGCCATTCGGCAGCTGCTTTTTTATTTTTTTATTGGAGGTTTAACGACCACCGTGAGCAACTCAGTGGGCTATAAGTAGTCGCCCGTCCCTAATTTAGGGCCACTGGTTCCAGGGAAGGGAAAGAGCCAGTGCCGTAAGACAAACACAACATCCATGCCTCACCGGGATTCGAACCCGGATCCTCTCGGACGAATGATCATAAACCATCGCTTAGACTACTGCGCCACCGGGTGGGTTATTTGGCAGTTTGCTATACCCGTTGGCTCGTTTTCATTTAAATGACCTTTATACGTATATATTGTTTTGTTTCGGGGTTTAGCGACCATTATGCACTAATCTGAGGGCTTAACAGCTCTCCCGTCCTTAATGTATAGGGAAACTGGTTCCAGGGAAGAAACACAGCAAAACCACCACCCATGCCCAAACCAGGGTTTTAGGCCAGGCCCCTCTCGAACGAATGGTTAGAAATTAACAGCTCCCGCGCCGGAGGCGGCTCTTTTAAACCCCTAAAGAATTTAAAAGACCTTGTAGGATTAAAAAAATTGGCAGCGGGTGGCCTAGTGGGCAACGTTCGTGACTGCCACGGAAAGGACCTAAGGTTCGATCCCAGGCAGGTACGAACGCTCGATCCACTAAATATCCACCGTGCGGGAGATGGGCACGTTAAGTCGTCGGACCTCGGGTACTGCCCCCCCCCCGGTAATAAATAAGGTCGTCTTCCTCTTCCCTTCTACTACACTTTCGTGTCACTTTCCTATCGGGCACTCTAGCCCAAATCTCCTAGCTTCCTATTTCTAAGGGTTGTTTAAGACCTGGGGCCAGACACTCCCTTCCTAAGAACCTCTACATATGATCATCAAAAAAAGACCCCTGTGCATTATAAACCCCTGTGCATTATTTAAACCCCTATGCATTATTAGAACAAATTTTGTTTAATTGGAGGTTTAACGACCACCGTGAGCAACTGTGTGGGCTATATGCAGTCGCCCGTCCCTAATTTAGGGTAGCTGGTTCCAGGGAAGGGAGAAAACCTGTGCCGTAATATAAACACAACATCCATGCCTCACTGGGATTTCGAACCCAGACCCATCTCGGGCGAATGATCAGAAGCCATTGCTTAGACCATTGCGCCAACCGGGGCGGCAAGTATTCTTTCGATTTGTATGGCAAGTATGTAGAAATTAATAAAAACAGGACAAAAACAAGGAATTGCCAGTAATAAACTGACAAATATTTGCCTTCATATTTCAAGTCTGATGTCTAAAGCCTTAGCTAGCAGAGAGACAAAGAGGTCTCAGCCCCTGTCAAATACAAGCAAGCAAGCGCCCCCTGAAAAATACACGCTTTTGTAAATTCTTTGAACTTGATTCTCGTTGGTTCATGAGTATGACTTTTGTATTTCATTATAACTATAAATGCTTTTCCTTATTTTGTCGAGCATCAGTTTTTAAAAACAAGGAAAATTGTGCATTATTTCGTTAAGGAAATTTCATTTCATTTATTTATTTATTTTTGTTGTGTTTACGTGTTCTAAGAGAAAAAAAGAGTAAAAAATATTTTTGACAATTTATGAATGGCGAACATATGCTGAAACAACAGGGAAGACAAGGGAAAAGGGCCCAAATGGCCTGACATAGCCCTCTACTCCCCGAATGCCAACATGATGTTTTGGGCTTGGGAACAGAGAAATGCCCCCTCCCCTTTTCTTCGGAAAAACGTAAAATTTTAAAGAACATTACCAGAAAAAGAATAGAAAAGATAGAAAGAGTGACGGAGGTGGAAGCGCAATTGGGCAAAAGGGAAAACCCCTGTTCCTAATTTTAGTGATATATATATACACGGCCGAGTCACATTATTGTGACCACCAACTAATATCCAGAGTAACCGTCGTGTGCAGGGTGGACAGCAGCTAGACGGGATGGGAGTGACTCAATAATGTGCTGGAAGGTGTTCACAGGTATGTGGAGCCATGCTGACTGCAGTGCATGTGACAACTGCTGGAGGGTGCGCGGTGGTGGATCCGTAGAGCGAACAACACGATCGAAGTGGTCCTACAGATGCTCAATTGGGCTTAAGTCTGGGGAATTAGGGGGCCAAAGTCTTCAACGTGCTTTTATAACTACTCTCAGGCATTTCCAGCTGTGTAACACGTCGCACTGTCGTGCCGGAAGATCCCATCCGCCCCAGGGAAGACCATCAGCATGTATGAGTGCACGTGGTCTGCAAGGATGGATTCATAACGAATTCGGTCCATAGTGCTTTCCACACGTATGAGTGGACTCAGAGAATGCCACGAAAACATTACCCAGACCCTAGCTCTGCCCACACCAGCTTGTGTTCTGCCAGCAATGGTTAAAGAGTGTTTGTTCTCCGATGTTCCTCGCTTTATACACCAACGTCCATCCGTTCGATAAAGCAGAAAACGTGACTCATCGGAGAAGGCAATCCTTTACCAATTAGCGAAGGTCCAATTCCGATACTGCCGTGGAAATGTAATCCTTTTCTGCCGATGCACCTTCTTTAGCATTGGTGCCGTGACCATCCGTCTGCATCGAAGCCACATACGCAAAAGGGTTCGCTGAACTGTCGTTGAAGACCCACTTCCGGTAGCCCCCTGGTTCATTTGGCCAGCAGCGTGTCAGTCGGAACTCACGCCCCTTCGAAGAGGACGTTCACCTCTCACATCAATGGTACGTGGTGCTCCGCAGTTGCCACGTCGCTTATTCGCAATGGTGGCATTTCTCCAATCACGACACACTTTAACCACAGCAGCACGCGAACAGTTCAGAAACTGCGCTGTTTCAGAAATACTCCACCCTTGGCCCGAAAGCCAATAATAATCATCCATTTTTGCAAATCTGATAAATCGCTCCTTTTATCAATGACAGCAACGAGTGATATGTTTTCAGAATGCCTACAGCACACCTTATATACCCTCCAAGCCAGTTCACGACAGGTGCCTTCTTTCATTGTCTACGCGCTGTTGACACCAAAAGCAGGAGGTGGTCATAGTAGTGTGTGTGTGTGTGTGTGTGTGTGTGTGTGTGTGTGTGTGTGTGTGTGTGTGTGTAGTGACTATGAGGTGCTAATCTGCTGTGTTTAAAAGCTTCCAGGTAGTTCGTTGCCTACAAAGAAGTGCCATGGTGGAGATATTTTAACTAAATGTATCCCTCTACGTTGGAAAATAGTGCTAAAGGGAAATCCTTGCACGTGCGGGAGGGAGAAAGAGCTTTCAACATCTCGTTCATTATTTTTCGTCCAGTAAGAGTAGTTTTACGATGCTTGTGCTGTAGAAATATTTTTTGGCGGGATTCTGTTGCTCTTGGTTTTTGAGAAGAAAAGTGGGCATGGCTGTTGATCACAGTAACAAGTGGCTACCACCGAGCTCTAGCGAAGAAGAATACGCGATTAAAGATGGAGAAAAAAGTGGAACCGAAGAAGAGGAGGAGAACAAGATGAAGTATGATATCACTGAATCCCCGATGTCATTGCGTGGATCAGAGACCACGCAAAGTAAACTAAAAAAAATCACCGTAGTTGGGAGTTATTTTGACTCCTGAAATAAGAAACGCAGAACATAACCACCCTCAAGCAAATTCAAAGAATATAACTTATTTTTTATATTTCAAGAGAGTTCTGTTTTCTTTCTCCCCTATTATTTCACATTTGTGCATTGTGACGTGCCTGACCCACAGGACGCATACAATATAAAGGCAGATAGCAGCGAGAACGAAAGTCTGCGTAGCTCAGTTGGTAGAGCGACTTGTTCCGGAATAAGTGGACTCGGGTTCGATCCCCGGCGTGGACCAAAATGACGGAGAAATTTACTTCGTTTTAATGGCGCCCGAACTTCCCGGATGACCCGGCCGTTAAAGATCTCGCAATGGTGTGAAGTTCTTTCCACACCGCGAGATAGGAAAAAGAAGACAATCCCTTCTTCAGCGCGTCGAAAAATAAAAAATGTGTGATGTTGCATTGTAGCTCAGTTGGTAGAGCGACTTTTTCCGGAATAAGTGGACTCGGGTTCGATCCCCGGCGTGGACCAATTGACGGAGAAATTTACTTCGTTATAGTATCTAATTGTTTTTACTTTTTGGCATAATTATTCGCTAAAGAAGTAAATTAAAAAAACGAGGCTAAAAACAAAGCAAAAGTTACATCTGTATTCGTGGGAAAATGCACTTTGTAGTGGAACACAGAGCCTCCTCGCATATGGCCCTTCAGCCTCCTCGCAGATGACCCTTCAACCTCCTCGCAGATGGCCCTTCAGACTCCTCCAAGATGGCCCTTCAGACTCCTCGTAGATGACCCTTCAACACCTCGCAGATGGCTCTTCAGACTCCTCGCAGATGACCCTTCAGCCTCCTCGCAGATGACCCTTCAGACTCCTCGTAGACGACCCTTCAGACTCCTCGCAGATGGCCCTTCAGCCTCCTCGCAGATGACCCTTCAGACTCCACGCAGATGACCCTTCAGCCTCCTCGCAGATGACCCTTCAGACTCCTCGTAGACGACCATTCAGACTCCTCGCAGATGACCCTTCAGCCTCCTCGCAGATGACCCTTCAGCCTCCTCGGAGATGGCCCTTCAGCCTCCTCGCAGATGACCCTTCAGACTCCTCGCAGATGACCATTCAGCCTCCTCGCAGATGACCCTTCAGACTCCTCGTAGACGACCATTCAGACTCCTCGCAGATGGCTCTTCAACCTCCTCGCAGATGACCCTTCAGCCTCCTCGCAGATGACCCTTCAGCCTCCTCGGAGATGGCTCTTCAGCCTCCTCGCAGAGGACCCTTCAGACTCCTCGCAGATGACCCTTCAGCCTCCTCGCAGATGACCATTCAAACTCCTCGCAGATGGCTCTTCAACCTCCTCGCAGATGACCCTTCAGCCTCCTCGCAGATGACCCTTCAGCCTCCTCGGAGATGGGTCTTCAGCCTCCTCGCAGATGACCCTTCAGCCTTCTCGCAGATGACCCTTCAGACTCCTCGCAGATGACCCTTCAGCCTCCTCGGAGATGGCCCTTCAGCCTCCTCGCAGGTGACCCTTCAGACTCCTCGCAGATGACCCTTCAGACTCCTCGTAGCCGACCATTCAGACTCCTCGCAGATGGCTCTTCAACCTCCTCGCAGATGACCCTTCAGCCTCCTCGCAGATGACCCTTCAGCCTCCTCGGAGATGGCTCTTCAGCCTCCTCGCAGATGACCCTTCAGACTCCTCGCAGATGACCCTTCAGCCTCCTCGCAGATGACCATTCAGACTCCTCGCAGATGGCTCTTCAACCTCATCGCAGATGACCCTTCAGCCTGCTCGCAGATGACTCTTCAGACTCCTCGGAGATGACCCTTCAGACTCCTCGCAGATGACCCTTCAGCCTCCTCGCAGATGACCCTTCAGACTCCTCGTAGACGACCCTTCAGACTCCTCGCAGATGGCTCTTCAGCCTCCTCGCAGATGACCCTTCAGACTCCTCACAGATGGCCCTTCAGCCTCCTCGCAGATGACCCTTCAGCCTCCTCGCAGATGACCCTTCAGCCTCCTCGCAGATGACCCTTCAGACTCCTCGCAGATGACCCTTCAGCCTCCTCGGAGATGGCCCTTCAGCCTCCTCGCAGATGACCCTTCAGACTCCTCGCAGATGACCCTTCAGACTCCTCGTAGACGACCATTCAGACTCCTCGCAGATGGCTCTTCAACCTCCTCGCAGATGACCCTTCAGCCTCCTCGCAGATGACCCTTCAGCCTCCTCGGAGATGGCTCTTCAGCCTCCTCGCAGATGACCCTTCAGACTCCTCGCAGATGACCCTTCAGCCTCCTCGCAGATGACCATTCAGACTCCTCGCAGATGGCTCTTCAACCTCATCGCAGATGACCCTTCAGCCTGCTCGCAGATGACTCTTCAGACTCCTCGGAGATGACCCTTCAGACTCGTCGCAGATGACCCTTCAGCCTCCTCGCAGATGACCCTTCAGACTCCTCGTAGACGACCCTTCAGACTCCTCGCAGATGGCTCTTCAGCCTCCTCGCAGATGACCCTTCAGACTCCTCACAGATGGCCCTTCAGCCTCCTCGCAGATGACCCTTCAGACTCCTCGCAGATGACCCTTCAGCCTCCTCGCAGATGACCCTCATCCCCTCCCCTCGGTGTTGGGACTTAGCTGCGGTCTTGTTTAAAACCCAGTCGGTTCTAGTGTACCATCTGAATTTTAACAAACTGTTTGCTCGAAAGGTTACATATTTCCCATTGCTTCACTGTTAAAAATTTTGTGGTAGGTTGCACTAAAAAGTGGTGCTACACTAGCTGCACAACTTTCTGAGAAATGATACCCCATTATGTGATGCAAACAAAATCGAACAATATGGTGCAACTTTGCATCACGTAATTGTACAAGCTCGCCAACATTATGATGCAAGGTTGCAACGTGTTGTTGGGTTTTGTTTGAGCCACACAATGGAGTATCTTTTCCGAGAAAGTGGTGCAGCTGGTGTAGCACCACTTTTTGATGCAATCTACTACACAATTTTTACCAGAGTTGTAGAGCAGGATTCTGAAGAATTTTTCAAATGAGACAAACAGATATAGAGATATGGTGTCCAGGATATGGATGGACAGACACAGGGATACTGTCTGCACGCTCGTTTCTTTTTTTCTATTTCTACCCTCCCCCCCCTCAGCTCCCCGTCCGAAGCGGCGTACTAAAAATGATCTGTTGGTCTTTCAGCCTCGCGAACAACTCAGTGAAGTGAATACTTTCACCCTCTTGATTTTCAAACAGGCAGTTGGCGAGGAAAGCACTTGACACTCATCTTCGGATTGCCTTAATTCCTGATGATTGTTTCCCCAGCGGTATGACTGAACGGGGGTGATAGCGATCTTCCGGAAAGATGTGCACCTGTCCGCAAGAATAAAGTCATGCGTCCGTTGTCTGTTGTCAGCACTGACCGCAGTTGACAGCCATTCACTTTGGTGCTTGTCCTCAACAATCAATTTCCTTTCAGAACTTTTTCTTCACGTTGCTTCTGACATTTGTGTCGTGAGTTGTCTGCTTACCGTGAAGTTTGGTATGAATGTCGAAACTTGATGACAGCCTTTTGTTTTAGCTTCGTATTGACGGTTGAGTAGCTCTTACATGTGGAAAAGGAGATGATACGTAAGAACTGGCAATTTACATATCTTCCGAAGTGCATAAACAACCAGCTACTTCGGTGAGGTACGGAGCTACAACCGACCACACATGTGACGAGCTCGTATAGTACGAATTTCCTCATAAACCGAACATTTTATAGATCCCTTGATATATTTTTTTTTGTTATTTTAACTGCATATTATGAATATGTTAGTAAAATCATGCAATGCACTGATTATGATACGCTTTCCAACATACCAGAAATCATTACTCAAGTTATGAGGATAATGGCTGTGGAATAAATCTCACTCCTGTGCCCTGAACTTTGACATAATTTCGACGATATTAAACAGAATTGGTTCAGTATACCTCCGGGACAACATACTAAAGTATTGTCACAATAGAAGCATTTTTAGTCAAGTTATGAGGATAATAGCTCTGGAATATATCTCGCTCCTGTGCCCTGACCTTTGATTCCATTTCGATGATATTCAATAGAAACGATTCAGTATATCTCCGAAACAATATGATAAAGTCTTGGCATAATCGAAGCACAGTTACGTAAGTGATGACGCATAACGGCGATGGAATAGATTCCGCTCTTATATCTGACCTTTGACCCTCCATTTTCAATAGGGTTCATCCTCAGGTTGTTCCCTACCACATACTAAATTTTCATCGAAATCGAACTATTTTTACGCGAGTTATCGTGCGGACAGACAGACAGACGGACAAAGCTGGAGCATATACGCTTCTTCAACCCACAGTTGGAAATCGTAAAAAATAATATTTGGAGAGATTACATGTGTCGAAGTTCAGCATGGTCATCGGAAAACAGAGTAAGTGGCGTTCATTCAGTTTTTAAATCTTCTGCTTTCACTGGAAAATAAGGTGTTGCCTGCTGTTGACGAAACATCGTGGTTCCATATCAGGGCCGACCCTCATGATCCAGCCCACCTAATTTCACTCTAAGCCCACCCATTAGCCCCTCCCCGCAAAATATTTAAGCAGGTGGGACATATGGCGAATGCAGCCATTTAAGATTTTAGGGCTTGGATAAACCTGCGTGAATTTCTCGAATTTACTGAAATTTTGTTAAACAAAATGAATTTTTTGTTAAATTTAATGTATGTACTTCTGGGAAATGAAAGGTGTCCTCTGAAAGAATTTCTAAGAGAGTAATAGAAACACATCATTTTTTAACTATAGTTAAAAAGATGAGAAAAGAGAAAGAAATATAAAAATATTCCTTGTCAGGTTATAAACTAAAATTTATAAACAGCCATATGAAAGACAAGTTAGTAAAATCATGCAATGCATTGAATTATGATACACTTTCTAACATACCAGAAATCATTGCTCAAGTTAGGAGGATAATGGCTGGGGAACAAATATCGCTGCTGTGTCCTGACCTTTGACCCCATGCCGATGATATTAAACAGAATTGGTTCAGTATACCTCCAGAACAACATACAAAAGTTTTGTCGCAATAGAAGCATTTTTAGTCAAGTTATGAGGATAATGGCTGTAGAATAAATCTCGATCCTGTGCCCTGAACTTTGACATCATTTCGACGATATTAAACAGAATTGGTTCAGTTTACGTCCGGAACAACATACTAAAGTTTTGTCACAATAGAAGCATTTTTAGTCAAGGCTGTGGAATAAATCTCGCTCCTATGCCCTGACCTTTAACCCCATTTCGATGATATTAAACAGAACCAGTTCAGTACATCTCCGGAACAATATCATTAAGTTTTGTCGCAATCGAAGCATTTGTACGTAAGCTATGACGCATAAGGGCGATTGAATGGATCCTGGGAAAGAACCCTATTGAAAATAGATAACATCTCGTCCATTTTCAATAGGGTTCCTTTCCAGGTTGTCTCCTACCACATACTAAAATTTTATCGAAATCGAACCATTTTTACGCGAGTTAGCGTGCGAACGGATGGACGGACAGACAGACAGACAAAGCTGGAGCATATCCGCTTCTTCAACCTACAGTTGGAAAACGTAAAAAAAGACCCAAAATAAGCTAAAATTGCGAAAAAATAGTAACTTGCCATGGAGATTCATATCCATGGTTGCCGTTCTACAGACATTGAATAAATACTACGTAAATTATTTTCACTTGAAATGTTTATTTTTTGTTGTTAGGAGTAACGCTATCATCATCGGGTAAAACGCACATGAACAGCATTTTTTTCCAACATTTCTGCCAAACACTTCAAAATTTGTGTCTCCATATCATGGTTACCCCCCCCCCCTCCCAATAGCCCACGCAATTCTGAGCGGCTGATGTCGCCACTGTTCCCAATACAGATATATCGACGAGCCATTGCATTATGACTATACACCCAGTCTAGAGATATCAGCGCCCCTGGATACCGAACGGTGGCGCAGGTGAAGTTCACTGAGCAGTATATATGCAAACCAAGGACCAGCTATCGGTTAGTAGAGTGTTCGGAGTCAGAATAGTAAAAGCTGCCGATTTATTCAAGTTTGATAAATGACAAATTGTGATGACACAGAGCCTCGGAACTCGGATCTCGGAAACGGCGCAACTTGTGGGTTGTTCACGTGCCGCTGTAGTGAGTACGTATCAAAAAGTGGTGCACATATGGCCAAACGACGAACCGTCGTCCAGCAGCGTGTCGTTCGGTCCCCATGTTCACTGCACGTCATCGCCAACAACGCATGAAATGGGCCCAAGATCATCGAGATTGGACGGTGGATGATTGGAAGAAAGTGGCCTGGTCTGACGAATCAAGATTCCTGGTGCCTCACGTAGACGGCCCAGCACCGATACGCTGATTACCAAAGGAGGCTACGTCATGGATGCACTGTCGGGCGGAAACAGGCCGACGGCAGCGGTGTTATGCGGTGGGCGATGTTTTCTTGGGACACTTTAGGCCCCATTATCCCAAATAGCACAATCCCTGACAGCTGTCAGGTATCTGAACATCGTTGCAGACTAAGTTCACCCATTCATGGAAACTGTGTTTCCTGCTGGTGATAAATATTGCCAACAGGATAATGTGCCATTGCACACTGCCAGAATAATCAAGGAGTGGTTCGAGAAACATGCCGGTGACTTTCTGTTAATGCCCTGGACTCCAAATTCACCTGACGTGAGCCCAAACGAGCATTTATGGTTCGACTTGGAAGAGCGGGTTCTCGCTAAATCACCACCACCCCGAAATACACGGGAACTGGTTGACCTGCTGTTGACATTACGGTACCAGATACCCCAGGATACCGAACACCATCTCATCGAATCGATGCCTTGCCGCGTGGCTGTTGTTTTCCCGGCAAAAGGGGTTCCTACAGCTTATTAGGTAGGTAGTCATAATCTAATGGCTCGTCGGTGCATATGTACAGTCGTGGCCAAAATTGTGGAAACGTTTTGGAAAAAGAGTATTTTTGAGGTTTAATGGCTCATAACACCACTTTTTTTGGAGTAATACCATAAAATTATATATCAATGGAAAGATAATTTCATCAAGAATGTAATGCAAGAATGTTTGTTCAATTATATGCATTCTATGAAAACTCATAGTCAAATAACCAGAAAAAGGAAGCACAACTTGCTTAGTTTGATATGAAGTAGCTTTCTTTCATTTGAATGTAGCCAATGAGAATGCGTGTTTAGAGAGCCAATCAGGTGTTATCTAGTTTTGGCAATGAGCCAATCAGGTCACAGTAGGATTCAACTATTGATGTCATGTATTGGAGCTGAGAGGAGGACATTTGTCACTGTGTTATGTGATTGCTATCAAGTTGGTTGGTTTTTTTTTTTTTTTTTTTTGTGTGTTCCTTTCATTTACTGGGCTTGTAAAACGTACTAAAATTAAAGAAATGGCGCAAAGAGTTGACTGGTCACCCAGAAAGCGATGTAAGATGGTACTATTAAGTGAACAAGGCTTCGGTTATGAAGAAATTAGAAGAAAAATTGGTGGAAATTTAACCAAAGGTGGAATTTCTAAATTTTTGAAGAAGTATGAGAAGACTCTGTCACTACAAAACCAGACTGGTAAAAGCAGGAAAAGGTGCACAGCAGCAAGTGATGATAGAAGAATTAAGAGACTGTGCCTAGGTGACAGAAGAAAATCATCCGGGTGTATACAAGATGAAATGGCGCAATGTAATGTGAAGTTGAGTGCATGGACTGTTCGGCGCAGACTTCAGGAATTTGGTCTAAAAGCTAGAATTTCACGAAAAAAGCCATTTTTATCTCTCAAACAAAGGTTGAAAAGATTAAACTGGGCTAAAACCCCATGCTAACTGGACAGCGGAACAATGGGACAGTGTTATTTGAGTGATGAGACCAAAATCTCCCTGTTTGGTAATGATGGCATAAAATACGCAAGGAGAAGAATCTGAGAAGATTTGCACTCTGATTGCATTACATCAACCGTGAAACACTCGGCAAGTGTCATGATCTGTGGTTGAATGACATCAACAGGTGTGGGCAGAATTTGCGTGATTAATGGGAATATAAATTTCCAAAAATACATTAATGAAATACTTGAGCCCAAACTGAAGCCGTGATTTTTTCCAAGATAATGAAGTATTTATATTTCAACAGGATTTAGCTCCATGTCATGTTGCTGCTGTGTGCAAAAAGTAATTTCAAGATAATCATATTCCACTGCTGGAATGGCCTGGTAATAGCATAGACCTTAACCAAATCGAAAACCTATGGAGCCGACTAAAGAAACTTGTTAGTCAGAAGCAACCCAGCAATAAAACCCAATTATTAGAAGCAATAATTCAATCTTGGCTTCACATTATAACAGCTTCAGAACTAAAAAACTTGGTTCACTCCATGGGAAGGCGTTGTAAGACCGTAATGAACGCTAAAGGATACCCAACTAAGTAATAACTGACATGGTGAGAATTTTTGTATATCATTTTTTCTATGTGTTTCACTCTTTACAAAACCCTCCATAAAAGTTATTGCATTGCATTCTTGATGAAATTAACTTTCCATTGATATATAATTTTATGGTATTATTGTATAGTGGTGTTATGAGCCATCAAACCTCAAAAATACACTATTTCCAAAAGGTTTCCATAATTTTGGCCACTACTGTATATACACTATATTGACAAAAGTCACCGGAAACCTAGAAGAGGAACACAACATAGCATTTATTGACATAAATTAGTACGGTGTCGGTTCACCTTTGGCCTTAATGCATGCACTGACCCTTCGAGACAGGCTTTCGACAAGGTTTTGGAACACAGCGATAGGTATACGCCTCCATTCAGTACATAATGCTGCCGCTAACTGTTGCTTAGCAGTAGGCCTTGGTTCCAAACTTCTTATGCGGTGCTTTAATTCATCCCACAGGTGCTCTATGGGATTAAGATCAGGACTCTGTGCCGGCCAGTCTCCTCATGATACGGAATTATCGCGTCAAACCACGCCGTACCAGTCCTTGCTTTATGGCTCGGTGCATTATCCTGCTGGTACCAACAATGCTGGGTTCCATAGTATTGCCACAGAGTTGGTAGGGCATAATTGTCCAGAATATCGAGGTAGACGTGCCGGTTAACAGGTTTGTCCACGCCAACCAATGGGCGGGACCATACCACGAAAAACACCCCAACACGAGTACACTGCCAGCTCCAAACTTGACCGTAGGAACAGTACAGTGTGGTAAATAGCGTTCCCCTGGTTACCGCCATACCCACACACGCTCACCAGACAGATGGATCGTGTATCTGGATTCATCAGTCCATAGGAACGTTTCTATTGATCTATGGTCCACGATGTGTTCTTTACACCATGCTAAACTATGAGTAGCATTCCGAATGGAGATGAAAGGCTTATGAGCAGCCGCACGACCACGGCAACCCATGGAAAGAAGTTCTATGCGAATGGTACGTGTAGATACCGAGGTTACAGCTTTTTTACTTTCCTGTTCACTGAGGTCTTGTGCAGTACTCCGTCGATTAGCTGTAACGACTCTCCTGAGTCTTCGACATTCTCTATCACTGATTTCCTTTGATCTGCCGGTACGGTTTGCTGCTTCAGGTAAGCTATGTGTCTTCCACTTATTCAGTGCATCCAAAACAGTTGACTTGGATATGTTTAAACGCCTCTCGGTTTTGCTTACGGACAACCCTCTAATATAACACCCAACAATATTTCCTTTCTCAAAGTCAGTTCTCTCCTGCCGCGACATTTTCACTCAACCTCGCAGTGCGATATAATCGCGGTCATCTGCAGGCTTGTTTTTATACCATTTGCAGCTGTACCGCACATCTTAACAATGCGGCGTATTCGTTCATTTGCATTTGAAGGGGTGTCCGGTGTCTTTTGTCAATATAGTGTATATATCGTCATCATCATCAACAACCATTCTCAATCCACTGCTGGATGAAGGTCTCTCCAAGTTTCTTCCACAACGGTCTATCTTGCGCCAGTCTTCTCCATGTCACTCCCACATGTTTTCAAATTTCATCCACCCATCTCCCATGTGGTCTTCTTCTGGGTCTTTTCCTGTCCTTTGGAATTCAGTCTATAATTTCGGTTGTCCATCGGTGGGCCGTTCTTCTGGCAACATGTCCAGCCCATTGCCATTTCAGTGATTTCACTCTGGTCATGATGTTGTCCACTCTTGTCTTTTTGTTAACCACAAGTTCCTCTTCGTATCTTTCCGGTTTAAACAGAATGTCTTCTTTTGTCAAGGTCGACGTTTCTGCTCAGTACGTAAGCACTGGAAGTATGCATTGATTAAACACTTTTCTTTTAAGACATATTGGCATATTGCTCTTAAAAGTCGTACTGTTTCTTCCTACAGCTCTCGAACCAAATTTTATACGTCGATTTATTTCTTCATCAACGTGACCTTTGCTTGATATCTGCCTGCTGTTCAAGGCAAATGCAGGTATCGGTTTATCTCCAGCTTTCCCCCATCAACTGATAAATCTTCATTCCTTGTAAAAGCATTGCACATTAGTTTTGTCTTCTGAAAGTTCATTTTTAATTCCGCTTCTTTACTCTTGTCAGCAAGTTCCTGGACCACACCGTGCAGCTCTGAAGGGGCAGTTGAAAAAATGACTACGTCATCAGCAAAAACAAGATGAGTTAAATAATCTGCATCAATCTTCATCCCTTTGTTTTCCCAGTATATATATATATATATTCCCTCCTTGTCCTAGTTGCTGCAGTACATATATTGTTTATAGATAAAGAATTATGTGTAAGACATTGTAGCAACTGAAGGAATAAATAAATGAAATGTAATTTTCGCATCTCTTTATTCACTGAAGTTCTTATGCGGAAACAGTGTTGTCTGATAATTGTTCTACCACAGAATGATGATATCGCTCGGGCCTGTCTTCAAAGCGCCAGGCCACTTTCTTTTTCAGGACTGCACCACTGCCTTCCTTCGCCACTTTTCAATCCCTTAATCTCTGTTTAGGAAATTTTATTTACATTTATTTTGCATCTAGAAACATTTTCACTACCGCATCAGAGGAAGCTAAAAACATTTAAAGCTGATAAACGCAAAACAAGCAAGAATTGCCTCATATATCCGACGTAACATGTAACAGATAAAATTTCAAATTTTCGGTGATTATTTTAATTCTTTATATGCATTACAGTAGATTCACCTAGAAACTCTGCCCTATGTTTCTAAAGGTAAAAACTTCTGTAGACATTTTCTTCGCAATTAATGTATTCCCAAGGATGAAAATTTGCACATAGATAAAAATAGCTTTATATTATAGCCTAGTATACTTAATATTTTCTAAAACTTAACCATAATTATATTAAAAATCAATAACTTTTCCTAATGTAGTGTTTGAGATCTGCTAACAGATGGTTCGCTTATTAATTGCACTCATGTCGCATTTTTTCAATACTTTTATTAATTTCCGGTTTGGAATCAACACTTGAGTCTAACCACGTGATAGTCTGGAATGTTTAGAATGATTTGGGGCACTTAAATTAAATTTTCTGACAATAATTTAGCTGAAAATGTCGCAGAATGAGCTTGCTGGTTTGTTTCGGAATTAAAAGGCAGCAATAACTACAGTTTTAATTAAATAACAAGGAACTATACACCAACTGTACTTAAATAGTATAACTATACTAGATATCCGAAATTTCTTGGTGTAGAATAGAAATCAAAATTTCCAAGCTTTCGCACATCAACCACATGGCTTTTTCAAGGAAGGTAGACAGCAAGCTGCAAACTGAATAATATAGAACGCTTCAAAAATTTGTACGCGATGACTTGACTTTACAATAACGAAGAGATGCGAACGTAATCAGGTATTCAAAGACACGAGGCGTTATGCTCGTTTAGCACGCGGAATCATTGAAGGAAAATAAAGAGGTAATCACTATTTGAAGAACTGGTTCCAAATTCGTGGCAACTCCAGTGAGAAGCCATCACTGCAGGACTCGCTGTTTGTTATGATCTCCAAAGTTTCAAGAATGGTCGTGTATTTTAAGCACTCATTTTGCTCTTCTTGGCGGACATAATCCCGTTTGTATGTATCACCAACAAACCCTGTGGCAATGAGGCAGAGAATTACCGGTACGATAATTTGTACTAGGCCACCATGAGAAATTGCAATTTTTTCGTCCCATGACACTTGTCATCAAAAAGAGAATAACTATTTTGATGACAAGTGTCTGAGAATAACTGGTACAACAGTTTCAACTGATACAGCTCGAGGAGTATAAGCTTCTTTCTCATCTGAGTCTTATTACGAAGAAACCTTGTGACCATGCTGCGGAGACTTTGCGATTCAACCGTTCGTACTGATTTACCTAGAGAATTCAAAGTTTCTTCCTTCCCTGATCCTTATCAGCAAAAATCACTGTGGCATGATGGATAGAATTTCTGGTACAACCACTTTGTATTGATTCATTATGAGAAGTCGAAGTTTCTTCCTCCCCAGATCCTTATCACAGACAAGCCGTTTGGCCGAGAATTACCGGAACAACAATTCGTAGTGATTCACTATGAGAAGTCGAAGTTTCTCCTTTCCCTGGTTCTTATCACCTACAAGCCCTGTGGCTGTACAGCTCTGAATAACTGGTACAACAGTTTCAACTGATTCAGCTTAATTACAGTAGAAGTGATTTGCCACGTGGAAGTGCGCTGTGTCTGGTAAACTTCACGTCTCCCCACCCCCAGGCATGCGCAGCTAAGGTCATTCCCGAACGCTTGATCGATGGATGCAGACGTGTCGATTGATCGCTCGTCTCGGTGCAAGGACAATGATGTTAACTGTTGAACAGAGGGTGTTCTTGGTGGAACATGTATTTCACCATAAAAATAAGTACACGGACGAAGTGCAAAAATAGTTCGCTAGGAAATATCGTGATACAGATGTCCCCCACCGTAATGCGGTGCGTCAGCTCATAGCAAAGTTTCGGGAAACTGGCGGTGTTCTGAATGCCCTCCGCACCGGTAGGCCATTCACGGCAGACGAGATAATACAGGATATCCAGGACAGGATACAGAGGATAAAGGATATCCACATAAGTCCGTGAGGCGGCTGTCACAAGAAGCTAATGCGCCAAAGAGTAGAGCCCACGATATTCTGAAAAAGAAGTTGGGTTTCCATCCGTACGAAGTGTAAGTCGTGCATCAGCTAAAAAGAAACAGACCACGTGACGCGTGTTCGGTACTGCAGGTGGTTCCAACAGTTCCTGTCTGAAGAAGGTGAGGACATTCTTCGCATGACTTTCTTTACAGATGAGGCATGGTTCCACCTGTCCGGATACATCAACAGCCAAAACACTCTTCTGTGGGGTGCTACCGCATTCACTTCAAGAGCTATAGGCTGCAATAACGACCCACATCTAACAAATCACACCACATACCCTGAGAAAGGTCTTCACCAACATGTAGAAGCATGTGCAGACATGTCTGGACGTCACTGGGGCCCATTTCCAACACCTCCTGTAGGAACCAGTTCGACATGGCAGTAGAGATGGTCACGGGTCACCGGATCGACAATTTCTCGCGGGTCAAACGGGTCGAGTCAAGGTGTTCCTGACCCGATTTCGACCCGGTTCTATTTCCGTTTTATTCCTGAATTGAAAAAAATATTTCAAAGAATCCTTCAGATTTCTTTGAAATAATACTTCAGCGCTGCAGAGTGTGATCCAGGAATTTGCTGTGAAAGGTAAAGAAATGGGACTTAAAAATGGACTTTCAGGAGACAAAACTAATGTACAATGCTTTTACAAGGAACGAAGATTTATCAGTTGATGGGGAAAAGCTGGAGATAACCAATTCTTATATTTACCTTGGGCAGCAGATATCAAGCGAGTGTCACATTGATGAAGAAATTAATTGGCGTATAAAACTTGGTTGGACAGCTTAAGAGCAGTATGCCATTATGTCTTAAAAGAAAAGTGTTTAATAAATGCATCCTTCCAGTGCTTACGAACGCAGCATAGACGTGGACCTTAACTAAAAAAGACATCCGAAGACTACAGACAACTGAAAAAAGCATTGATGCTTGGTGTAACTATAGGAAAGATAAGAAAAGGAACTCAGGGATAAGGAAAGTTACAAGAGTGGAAGATATCATGATCAGAGTAAAATCCCTGAAATGGATTTTACTCTGATCATGATGGGCTGGACATATTGCCAGGAGAACGGACCACCGACGAACAACTGAAATTTTAGACTGGATTCCAAGGGACAGGAAAAGTCCCAGAAGAAGACCACGTGGGAGATGGGTAGACGGAGGAGACTGACCCAAGATAGTCCGTTGTGGAAGAAACTTGGAGAAACCTTCATCCAACAGTGGATTGATAATGATTGACAATGATGATATTTTCGAGTTTATAGTTCAAAGCAGATTTGTCCAAGTCAGGCCCGGGTCGGATCCGGGTCCAAAATTTTTGACCCGTTTCCAACTCTGCGTGGTACTAAGTGTTACTTTCAGTGCACAATTATTTTTCGGACTCCCTGTACTAAACTAGTAATGTATAAACAGGACAGACGGGGGCTCAATTTTTTGTGGTTTGCCCAGGATGCAGAAATTCTTAGTTACGCCTTTGGTTGCGCTGTTTCCATTCTGAAAACACTACGTGCAGCGTTGACACTTGACGGAAGAAATAACGGAAACGCGCTAGAGAATCATCCTGTGTTTGCATATTAATGAATGTTTATAACACAATGGAATACGAAAAATGTTGGCAAAAGGTTTCTGATTTATCCTCTTTTAAAATGCAATACGAAATCAAATCTTTTTCTTCTGTTTCATGAAATTTGTGCATTCAATGTACGCAATCATCATTAGAACTAATCTGCGAGTGTTATCTATTACTGATCTGATAGCGTGCAGAATCGTTGAAAGATATTCAAGGAAGAAGGCGAAAATGAAAGGTTTCTCGTGACATTTCTTTCCCTTTTCTTGTTTTTCAAGGATCTTGCTGTCACATGTCTGATGGAGCTTGATCAAAGCATATTAAAAAAAAAGACAAAAAAAAAAGAAAAGAAAGGAGGCAATAAAAAAAAAAGGCACTACGACTATGATTGAAGTATGACTGCTGCGTACTTTTAGTGCGTGTATTCTTCACTAAGAAGCAGGGCCTTGACTGCGCTGGACGAAAAAGGGCGGGAATTGCTGCTTTTTATTTTTATTTTGTCTTTCTTCTCACCTGCTCTCCTATCATTTGATCACAGTGATAACATCTAAGATGTCATGATTTGCTTTGATCATACATATTCATGTTTATACTCTGTTTGACATTTGAATTTGGAACGAGAATTCTGGAAAGCAAAGTACGGAAACGTAATCACGATAGTAACTATTCGAAAACTATTTAATACGTCATTCAAGAAAAAAACGAAGAAAGAAAAAGAAAGAAAGAAAGGAAAGAAAGAAAGAAAAAAAAAGCGCATGTGTTATCATTTTGCATTTCCTTTTTGTAGATACGATATCTCCGCTTCCACACGACGGATTCTGAAAGTTCTTTTGCACCAGAAAGCCTACACCATCAGGTTGATGAGTTATGCGTTTGCGAATTTCTACGGAGCACATTTTTCTTGCTTTTTATGTATTGGTGTGCCTGACAACATAACTACGCTACGGAAAGAAATTTTTTCTGCATTCGATATTTAGAACTATCCCCAAACCTGACAATGAATTTTTTCGCGCTGTGTGGTGTGAAGGTTTACTGCTAGGTGGCGCGTAAGCATGCGCTTCTGAGAGGTGAGGTAAATGTAAATTTGCATGCGGCACCATGCATTTGGTTCTAAAAGTCCAATTTAGAAAATTATTTTTGCATCCGATAATAATAGCAACAATTCATTATCATCATCCTCAACCATTATCAGTCCACTGCTGGATGAAGGTCTCCGCAAGTTTCTTCCGTAACTGTCTGTCTTGAGCCTACTTCCTCCATGTTGCACCGGCATGATTTCGAATTTCATCCATCAATCTCCCGTGTGGTCTTCTTCTAGGTCTTTTCCTGTCCCATGGAATCAAGTCTAAAATTTCGGTTGTCCATCGGTGGTCCGTTCTTCTGACAACATGTCCAACCCATTGCCATTTCAGGGATTTTACTCTGGTCATGATGTCTTCCACTCTTGATATTTTCCTTATCCACGAGTTCCTCTTTTTATCTTTCCTTATTAGACCAAGCATGCATTTAGCACCTTCTGTCTTCATATCACACTGGCCGCTGCCTTCGCCAGGTACATTCCAGCTACCTGGGACTGAGGGCCAAGTTTTCAGTTTTAAAATCATCGGGAACGGGGGGAGGGGTAGGGGGTATAACTCACCACGCTGACCAAGAAGGTTAAAGCATATCCCTCCCTCTAGGTGGCCTGACATTAGACGTACAGCGCAACAGTCTGTTCCTAACTGTCGGATTAGAATATTTTTCAAAACATTTTTTCAATCACGGTATTCTTAGATTTGTGAGATTCACAAATTTGCTGTTGGTAGAAATCGAAGCCACTCCTCCTTGCTCCGGAGCCAGTTGTTCTAACCGGCTAAACTACACCGACGGAATGTATCGCTGCAGGCTTAGCGTCTTGACACGTGCTTCCCCTCTGTAGTACACTGTTAAAAATTTTGTGGTAGGTTGCACCAAAAAGTGGTGCGACCCCAGCTGCACCACTTTCTGAGATAAGATACACCACTGTGAGATGCAAAAAAAAAAACCAATAACATGGTGCAACGTTTCACCATAATGTGGTGCAACCTTGTACCATATCGTGGAGCAAAGTTGAACAATGTTGTTGGGTTTTGCTTGCACCACACAGAGGTACATCTTTTTTTTTTTTTTGGAAAATGGTGCAACTGGTGTAGTACCACTTTTTGGTGCAACCTACCACGCAATTTTTAATGGTGTACGCCACAGATTTGCCAGATTCATTAATTTACCGCCGAAAGGCGAAGTGTTGTATTTAAACTGAATGCTCACTGAATTCCGACTTGCTCTAAGTGAATTAATCGTATGCAAAAACATTGAAAGTCAAGTCATCGAAAGCGAAATCATTAAAAACGAAATCATCGAAAACAAAAATCATGGAACTGAGAATTCATCGCAGGGGAAGATTTTCGAAAATTTGTGCTGCAGGTGAAATCATCGAATACAAAATCATCGAACGCGAAATCACCAAAAAGATGAATTCAATGTAGGGCACATTTTTCGAAAATTACGAATGCAAGTAAATGGAATCGTATCCGAGGATTCTAATAACTGCTATGGATGTCTCTCTCAGGATTCCATAGCAGTTATTTAAAGGACCTATTGGATGTTTCCGCATTTGTTGGTCAATCATGTGAATTGAAGAAAATTTTCCAAGACTGTTTCTTCTCTCCCCACTTTAATTAGGCCCGTTTCACACAAACGGGTTTTTCCGCCGAAGCAATAAGACCGTCCCGCAGTACAGTTTTTGGCTAGCTTTTACACAAGCAGTTTTATTGCTAAAACGGAGAAAAAAACGCCTCAAGGATGATCGGGGGTTCTTTGTGCAACAGCACTTTGTTCCGCATCCCCTCTCACAGGAAAGATTGCTTTATTGCAGTAGCGGACAATTGATCAATGATCATATGTAGAGGATTTTACGAAGGGAGTGTCTGACACCAGGTCTTAAACAACCCTTAGAAATAGGAAGCTAGGAGATTTGTGCTAGAGAGGAAAGTGACACGGAAGCGAAGTAGAAAGGGGGAGGAAGACGCCCTTATTTATTACCTGGGGGCCAGTACCCGGGGTCCGACGGCTTAACGTGCCCATCCGACGCACGGCGGATATTTAGTGGATCGAACCTGAGGTCCTTTGCGCGGCAGTCACGAACGTTGCCCACTAGACCACCCGCGGCCCGGTATCAGGCAGGTACAAACGCTCGAACCACTTAATTTCCACCGTGCGTCGGATGGGCACGTTAAGCCGTCGGACCCCGGGTACTGGTCCCCCGGTTATAAATAAAGGCGTCTTCCTCCCCCTTTCTATCTCACTTCCGTGTGACTTTCCTGTCGGGCACTCTAGCCCAAATCTCCCAGCTTCCTATTTCTAAGGGTTTTTTGGTCAGACACTCCCTTCCTAAAATCTTCTACATATGATCTGATCTATCCACGCAGCACTGACCGCCATTAAGTCACCGCCAGTGCTGTAGGAGACGTCATAGCTACACACTGCACATGCTGTTTTGAAACTACTGAAACCAATGTAACAAAAGCTCCGCGGCGTATAGACAAATAAAATGTTGGATTTAATAATCTTTACCAGTTATACAAGCTTACTGTTTTACCAACTGTATAATTTAGTTTGTTTTTGCCTGCATGTGACGTCACGCCAAAAGCTGTGACCTACGGCGGCAGAGCCACGAGTGGTGTGTCTCCTCCTGATGTGAGCTCGATGGGCTGACCGCCTGTGTGCACATCTTACGTTACACCTACGTTTTTCTAAATTTGGACTGTATTTTCACCATTAATTTTGTAGCGCACCCCGCGGAAGCTGAGTGGCTACCGCGTCGGAATTTCAACCGCTTCCGCGAGTCTGAAAGTCTCGGTGTAAACTCTATTGTCTACTTTAAAACGAGCGGTAAGACAGCCGGGAGATTTATTGCTTCAGAGGAAAAAATTCGCTTGTGTAAAACGGGGAGTCGTTGCTTTGAGAGTGGGTGTTTTGTTTAGACGTTTCAAATGCTGGTGGGGCGGGCTGGGGGGGGCAACCATGGCCGGATTAAGAGGGTCTAGAGGGGCTATAGCCTAGGGGCCCTCCATTATCAAGGGCCCAGGAGGAATGCGGCTACACCGAAAATAATACACAGCTTATATATTTACAAACAGAGTGATGTAAAATAGTTTTAGTTTTGTCTTGTATGATTTCCACTCGATCACAAACAGTGGCTAGAAGACGAACAGATTTCAAGGCAGTGAAAATTCACTAAGGGTAAACGTTTCACGTCGCTGTGCACAGCAGGGCCAGCGATACAGTTTCAGCTTTAGCACAACCATCCACTCCCGCATCCCTGTTCGCACTTGGAACTGTTAATGATCCAAATCCACTGTGATTTCAGACTACATAACAAAACATATGCACCAATAAAAGCATGCAATGCTAAATTATTAAGAATTCCAAGACAAAATCTAGGTATCTTAAGCTTTCGACTCATGTTCTTTTGAGAACAGTGGAAAATACAAGGACTTCTTATGAAAACTCTTCAGGTAATTTATTGGTTTGAAGAATGTACTGCCTATTAATCATCAGAAGCAAATTGTTAGAATTTCGTGTTTTAACGGACTTCAATAATGATTGTCCGTCATAGATTCTTTGGGGCCCACTCAAATGTTTTAGCCTTGGTATCCCACTGAGATGTCTTAGCCTAGGGCCCACTAAGGCCTTAATCCGGCCCTGGGGACAACACGGGTCAGTAATACGATAATGCCAATAAGATAATTCTGGACTACTGGGGTGGCGATTATCATTGAAGAAAGCAGAAGAGGAAGAAAGAATAGGCGATAAGAGAAATAGGGAGAAGGAATGGTAGAGTGTTGTTGATAGTACTTTATTTATTTATTTATTTGTTTTGTTGCTCGTAGATCATTTCCTTACTTTAGTATTTGAGAGAAGCAACCAGAAAGGAAGTGTAATGCTGAATCCGAATTGTTGTCTCACATCCTCACGAGTCACAAAATGATTGCTGTTGTCTGTTTAATTATTATTCAGTGAAGTGAAGCAGAAGCCTTATTTGTTGATTTTATATATCCATTTTTTTAATAATATAAAGAGAGACGTAACTAGGCATTTCTGCGCCCTGGGCACACAACAAAATATTGCGCCCCTCTTCCACCGAAGTCGTGAAGACAAAAGAGCTTTATCGCCTAAAATATTACAATCCTGCTTGTTCCATAAGTCTTTAGGATAGTAAAATGGGTCTTGTCTGTTGACTATGTACAAATCTTCATTATTTAATAAGCGAAATTTTGACTTGGGTGAAAGATGATTTCTATTCAAAACTATATGAAAGGGATGATGCATCTATTCCAGACATTACGACAGGTACCAGTGCCAAAGTCCCTCCAATTCTCCCTGCAGAAGTTACATATGCAATTAAGGACATGAAACAGGGAAGAGCTCCAGGGGAAGATTGAATTACTGTGGATATTATACATGAAGCAAGTGAAGAAATTGAAACTACACTCGCCCAAGATGCTACAATGATGTTGTTCCATAAAAAAGGCAACATTGAGGATCTCAGGAACTACAGGCCCATCAGCCTCCTTTCAGTGGTTTATAAAAACTTCACTAAGGTTCTTTCACATCGCTTGAAGGTAACACTAAGCATGGCCCAACTAAGAGAACAAGCTGGATTCAGGAGTGGCTACAGCACTATAGATCATATCCATGTACTGAGAGAACTAATTGAAAGAACAAGAGAATATGAACTCTTATTATGCATGGCTTTTATTGACTATGAAAAAGGCCTTCGATTCTGTGAAACCATCAGCAGTAACAATGGCTTTGAAATCCTGCGGTATTGAAGATGCATACATTAGCATTATTAACAACATCTATGAAAATGCAAGTGCAAAGGTTCGGATATTTGAGGATACAGCACAAATAAGAATTGGAAAGGGAGTGAGACAAGGTGACACCATATCTCCCAAGCTCTTTAATGCGACATTGGAAAATGTCTTTCAATCATTGAACTGGGAAAACAAAGGGATAAAGATTAATGGAGATTACTTAACTACTTTCGTTTAGCTGATGACGTAGTCGTCTTTGCAACTACCCCTTCAGAGCTGCAGAGTATGATCCAAGAACTTGCTGACAAGAGTAAAGAAGTGGGATTAAAAATGATCTTTTAGAAGACAAACGTGATGTACAATGCTTTTGCAAGAAACGAAGATTTATCGATTGATGGAGAAAAGCTTGAGACAACCGATTCCTACATTTATTTTGGGCAGCAGATATCGAGTGAGGGTCACTTTGATGAAGAAATTAATCGGCGTATAAAACTTGGACGGAGAGCTTTTGGAAGAAACAGTACAATTTTTAAGAGCAGTATGCCAGTAGGTCTCAAAAGAAAAGTGTTTAATCAATGCATCCTGCCAGTGTTTACGTATGGAGCAGAGACATGGACCTTAACTAAAAAAGACATACAAAGACTGAAGATAACTCAAAGATGCATGGAGAGGTGCATGCTTGGTGTAACCAGGAAAGATAAGAAGAGGAACTTGTGGATAAGGAAAATGACAGGAGTGAACGACATCATGACAAGAGTGAAAGCCCATTGAAAAAAATGGGCTGGGCATGTTACTAGAAGAACGGACCGCCGATGGACAACTGAAATTTTGGACTGGATTCCGAGGAACAGGAAAAACCCCAGAAGAAGACCCCATGGGTGATGGAAGGATGAAATTCGAAAGTATGCTGGAGTGACGTGGAGGAGACAGGCCCAAGACAGAAAATTGTGGAAGAAATTTGGGGCGACCTTCATCCAGCAGTGGATTGATAATGGTTGTTGATGATGATGATACGCATATACAATTACAGTTCCTCAAAAGAACTAACACTGGGCAACGGGAATTGCTTCTGACATTTCGCTTCACACTGAATTTTATGCTAAGTTTTTTGTCATATTCACTTGTAGTTAATTACTAACTAATAATCACTAATGGTTATGCAATAGATGTTAAAAACAGGCTTGTTTTTCGGCGGACCAGAGAAAGACCTTTGAAAAGTTATTGTCATTTTAATTGTAGTTTGACAACCTAACTTTTACATATTTTATTGGGTTGTGATACTGCAAATAGGGTATTAGGGAGCTAGGTGTCATTTCTTATACCAATCGTGAACGGCATTTTGTCCTCATTAATTGCGTCGGAAAAATTTAGGAAATGGGGACAGCACTCAGCGGAAGTGTTTCGTATATTTCTCATACCCTTACTTACATCAAGGATGTTCTCAGCGCTGAAGCTGAACTGGACGCCGAACGCCATTTAGTGCTGTAGAATACAAAATGTTAAGAGAGCGGTGAGATTCCCAACTGCTCCGGAGACCTTCGGTACCACATTAAACGGACCGAATGCAGCTTGCAGAAGTGGCAGTAATGATCGAACTGCTCCCAGAGAATCATCAAAAATATGAATGGCATCCTTATCTTGTAACGTACGAACAACCGCGCGGTCATTTCTGATTGTGAGCAACTTACATCCCCTGAACATTTTGAGGAAAAAATGAGAATCTGTAGCCGCTAAGCTACCGTAACTGGCGGAAGAAATTATAGGTAAATTCTGTACCAAAAACTGGTGCAAAAGTTTCAACTCCGATTTTAATCTGATTTTACGCAGTGATTTTTGCGCTTTCTCTTGAGCTGCGGCCGAGGCAGCCGCCCCCACTGCCCCGCACTAAGTTACGCCTCTGAATGCAAACAGCTGCATGTACTACAGAGTTATTCACTTATAAGTGTGACTGATGATTAATTGCACTTACTCTAAAATCATAAATTGCTAATTACTGGTAAGGTCTTGTTAAATGTTCGGTGTGAGGCTATTGTAATAAATTTATGGAACAGGGAATCTTGTAGGAGAAAGAAAGGCTCCAAAATTCTGTTGTGCGCGAGGCGAGGCCCCTGAGCAGGTAAATGTGCCTCTGTTCATAATCATATACAATGTAAGCAGATACGCTATCAACAGTCTTGGATAGAAACTTGAAATTCATTGTGTACGTTAATGCATTGAGGTTCACCTATACGGTAAAATATTTGTGTTGCTTTTTTTTATATATATGTGGTCCTTTTTTTTAAAAGAGATATGCATCTGATTTACTATGTTTTGGGTCTTACGGTTAAACGAATCCTTGAACTTCAGTTCTGGAAAACCTGTTTCAGCTACAACAAAAACACTTTTTTTTCAATTTGAAAATAATTAAATAAAAAATAATTTATAAATTTGCACTGAAATTCTTACAATTCCGGACATTCAAGATATTTTTTTGTAATTATTTTATTAATGATAGGTAAGTATAAAAAATAAATTGATTTTTGGCTCATTTGAATTTCCATTTTCACTAAAATCGAAGAAACTACGAGTGTTGCACCGAAAATAATGCAAAAGGGGGCATAACTTTAGAATAACTCTTTCTCTATACAAAGGTATTACTCAACATAGTCTCCATCACAAGCGGTGTATTTCCGCCATCGTTGAAACCAACGTCTCACTGCTTATTTAAGTTCATCAGTGGTTTGGTGGCGCTGCTGTGCAACAACCTCCTTTATGAAACCCCAAAGGGCATTATCACACGTTGAGAGATCTGGGCTTCGAGGTGGCCATTCAAGTGGAGCGGGCAGCACTGCCGAACCTCGGCCGATCCAACGATCCCGAAAGACCTCACCAAGGTATTCCCGAACAGCGATTGCGTAATGGGAGGGTGCCCCATCCTGTTGGAACCATACGTCATTCAGAATGCCAAGATTTCCAAGTTGTGGCACAAACCAGGTTTGCAGCATGTCCAGGTAAGTTGTCTGATTACCTGAACCATCAAAGAAATACGGTCCAAACAGATGTAGACTATTCATTGCAGCCCATATCATGACATGCGGAGGATGATGTTCCAATTTTTCGACATAATGTGGGTTTTCCATGGACCAGAACACAAAGTTCCGTGATCGACAGCTGAGGTAAATCGCACATTCATCACTGAAAATGACCTTTCCACGTTTTGGGATTGTGGCAGATGTCTGAAGCATCATTGCACATGCATCCCGTCTGCGGTTTAAATCGATGTCTGATAACTCCTGAACGAACATCGGGCGATATGCGCGCAAATTCAGTTCATTCTTCATGTGCTTATGCAGTGTCGATCGTGGTATTCCAAGCTCCGCTGATCGTTTGCGGAACGACTTCGTCGGTGACCTGATAACTGATTCCTCGACCGCTTGACACAGTTGCACTCTGGTTGATGGTCTTCCCCTTCGTGGTTTATCTTTGCTGTTGCCTGCTTCGAAGAGTTTATGTTCCCACCGCAGAAGAGTCTGTTTTGGAGGGGCCTCTTTGTCGAATCGTTGTTGGGAATCGGCTCCCACGTCACGCATTGTCTTCCCTGTGTGTGGACGTTCGTGTACCCAGACACTGACAACAATCCACTGTTCCATGGTGTATTCGCTGGTATCACACATGGTTCCGGTACCTAATCTGTAAATAAACACAATACAGACCATAACTCAACATGTACATCATACAACAGATACATAGCTCACTTACATTTTTTATTACAGGGGAGTAACAAGACATTGTGGACACCCTGTAGATATCAAGAGTAAATTTTATATTTAGAAATCAACAGCTATCTATTATAGCTATCAAGAGTAATAGTATGAAGCAATACATTTGACCTTTTCTTAAAAATAACTGAAAGTCATTATCAGTAAAACGATCTCAAGTTTCACAGTATTCTGTTGTTTAGAAAAGTCACGATATATATACTGTATATATACACTATCTACCAACAAGTAATTGGACAGCTGTGATAGCAGAGCGAAACGAAGTTTATTCGCCTTCAATAGTTGGTGGAGCCTCCACGAGCGGCGATAACAGCTGCGACCCTCCGGGGCATACTCTCAACCAGGCGTTGTACGACTGCTAGCTGGTATTTTCTTCCACTCTGCTTGCAGAAGAAAGGTCAGTTCCTTCACCGATATCGGACGGTGGGGGCACCCCTACGTCGACGCTCCAACTCGTCCCAGAGGTGCTCGATAGGGTTAAGTTCCGGGCTCTGTGCAGGCCAGTCCATTCGATTAACCCCATTGTCACCATACCAAGCCATGGTCGACCCCGCAACATGACAGGTGGCATTGTCATCCTGAAAGTAACATGGGTTCAACCCGTAAAACTACCACAACGTAGGAAGCACATGGTCATCCAAAATGGTGCAGTAGTTCTCGGTGTTGAGTCTATCAGGAATTGCGATCAAGGGTCTCGTGCCATACCAGGAGAAACACCCAAATAGCATACTTCCACCGCCGCCGAACTTCAAAGTTGGCACAATACATTCCGGCAGGAGGAGTTCTCCAGGTAGACGCGAAACCCAGACCCTGCCGTCCGAACGGTAGAGGGTGAACCTTGATTCGTCGCTCCAGAGAACCTGTTTCCACTGTTCAACGGTCCACTGTCGATGTTCTTTGCACCACGTTAACCGAGCAGCGCTATTGGACTTGGTGATCAAAGGCTTGTGGGCGGCAGCACGTCCATGATAACAGAGCAGATGGGCCTTCTTACGGATGGTATTCATCGAAAGAACACTCCCGGATGCCTGTTGAAACTCCTCGCGGATGTGGCCCATCGATTTGGTGCGGTTCGTCTTAATTTCTCTGGCCAGCACCCATCGGTCTCTAACTCCCAGTTTTGTGGGTCTGCCGGGTCGGGGCACATTCCGACAGTCACCTCTCATCTTCCACTTGCCAATCACGTAGGCCACTGTCGATTTTGGGTACTTCAACTAGCTGGATATGTCACGTATGGATCGGCCATTTCTGTGATACCCGACGATTACAGCTTTCTCGAAATCAGAAGGCTCCGAACTGCGTGGCATCTTGCATGCGACTGGTTGCGTTGTTGTTTCCCACACGATATTTAACGGCGGCGGCCGTGACGTGTATCAGGACCGCAGATATCGTCGATTGCAGGAGTGTCCAATTACTTGTTGGTAGATAGTGTACATTCACGGACAATGAAATTTGCTGACTAAGATGGAAGCATCGGATTGAACTGAAATTTTATGGGCGTAATGATACAGATGAATGATACGAATGATGGCAAGAACAGGGCTGCATGATAATTACAGAGAGATCTGTGGCACGAAAGTCCGGTGATCTTCAATAGCGCGTTGCACCGCCTCGTGCGGCGATAAATGCTGCAATACGGTCCGGCATGGAGGCGAACAGACGCGTGATATCCTGCGGCAGACTCCCATACGTGTTGGACGGTGGATTCCAAATCCCGGAAAGTGCGGCACGGCGGCGATTCAACTGGTCTCACACATGCTCGTTAAGGGACATGTCCGGGGCGCGGGAATGTCATGGAAGTGTCTGGACATGACGTAGGCAGTCCTGGGCAACCCAAGCTGTGTGAGGGTGGGAATTATCCTGCTGGTATAGTGCACCTGGAATCCCGGCCAGGAATAGGAACACATGGGGCCGTAGGATACAATTCACATACCGCTGATCCACAATGGGAACACATGGGGACGTAGAATCTCATTCACATACCACTGACCCGTCAATGATACATGTGTCCTACAATGGGAACACATGGGGCCGTAGGATCTCATTCACATACCGCTGATCTGTCAATGATACATGTGTCCTACAATGGGAACACATGGGGCCGTAGGATCTCATTCACATACCGCTGATCTGTCAATGATCTAAGTACCACTACTAGAGCTGATCGGCTATCGTCGGCAATCGTCCGTCGGGAGCCGCTCCTCCGTGTGGCAGTGCCGTCACGTGTCCACTGCTCCCAACACAGTCGGGCGGTATGGCCAGAACGATCCACGTGGCGGGCTATACGGTGAGCCAAAAAAAAACCCAGTGGTTCTCATCCCGGTGATCATGCCCCTCTCAAAGTCAGTAAATTGCGTAAATGGACGTCTCTGGAGTCTACCCGGCATTCTTGTCGCTTTGTACTCTGGATTGTGTCGGTCGGTGCTTTTCGCTTTCATGGGGCATCGACTCAGGTTGGTTTATAAGGCTGCTGGTTTGTGCTTCCAGCTGCACCACAGGGCGTGCAGTCATGCGCAATCGCACCAAACGTGTATCATCTGCATACCAGCACGCACTCTAGGTACTGTATTTGCGAAGTTTTGCGGTTGTAGCATGTTTTCTTCTATGCGCGCAAATTTCATTGTCCGTGAGTGTGTGTGTGTGTGTGTGTGTGTGTGTGTGTGTGTGTGTGTGTGTGTATATAAGAAGATGGTTCTGTAACAAGAAATAGAGGCGAAATTTTGACAAGAGTGAAAGATTTCTACTCCGAATTATTTGAAAGGGATGATACATGTACTCCAGACATCATAAAAGATACCAGTACCAGAGTTCTTCCAGTCCTCCCAGCAGAAGTTGCACATGCAATCAAGAACATGAAGCGGGGAAAAGCTCCAGGAGAAGATGGAATTACTGTAGACATCATACAAGAAGAAAGTGGAGAAATCGAAACAGTACTCGCCCAAATTTTTACTCGATGCCTTAATGAAGGAAAGATTCCTGAGGATTGGAACACCGCTACAATGATCCTGCTACATAAGAAAGGTGACATTGAGGATCTCGGAAACTACAGACCTATCAGCCTCCTATCAGTAGTTTATAAAATCTTCACTAAAGTTCTTTCACACCGCTTGAAGGTGACACTGGACATGGCTCAACCGAGAGAACAAGCTGGATTCAGGAGTGGCTACAGCACAATAGATCATATCCACGTACTGAGAGAACTAATTGAAAGAGCGAGGGAATATGAACTTCCATTGTGCATGGCTTTTATCGATTATGAAAAAGCCTTTGATTCGGTGAAACCATTAGCAGTTACAATGGCTCTGAAATCCTGCGGTATTGAAGATGCGTACATTAATATTATTAATAACATCTATGAAAATGCAAGTGCAAAGATTCGGCTGTTTGAAAATACAACACACATAAAAATTGGAAAAGGAGTGAGACAAGGTGACACCATATCTCCGAAGCTCTTTAATGCCACATTAGAAAATGTATTTCAGTCAATAAACTGGGAAAACAAAGGGATAAAGATTAATGGAGATTATCTAACCCACCTTCGTTTTGCTGACGACGTAGTCATTTTTGCAACTACCCCATCAGAGCTTCAGAGTATGATCCAGGAACTTGCTGACAAGAGTAAAGAAGTGGGATTAAAAATGAACTTTCAGAAGACAAAAGTGATGTTCAATGCTTTTACAAGAAATGAAGATTTATCGATTGATGGAGAAAAGCTGGAGATAACAGACACGTACGTTTATCTTGGACAGCAGATATCAAGTGAGGGTCACATTGATGAAGAAATTAATCGGGGTACAAAACTTGCCTGGAGAGCTTTTGGAAGAAACAGCATAATTTTCAAGAGCAATATGCCATTATGTCTTAAAAGAAGAGTGTTTGATCAATGCATCCTTCCAGTGCTTACGTATGGTGCAGAGACGTGGACCTTAGCTAAAAGAGACATACAAAGGCTGCAGACAACTCAAAGAAGTATGGAGAGGTGTATGCTTGGTGTAACCAGGAGAGATGAGAAGAGGAACTCGTGGGTCCGAAAAATGACAAGAGTGGAAGACATCATGATCAGAGTTAAATTTCTGAAATGGCAATGGGCTGGACATACTGCCAGAAAGACAGAGCATCGATGGACAGCCAAAATTTTAGATTGGATTCCAAGGGACTGGAAAAGACCCAAAAGAACACCACATGGAAGATGGGTGGATGAAATTCGAAAGTATGCGGGAGTGATATGGAGGAGACTGGCACAAGACAGACCGTTGTGGAGGAAACTTGGGGAGACCTTCGTCCAGCAGTGGATTCATAATGGTTGACAATGATGATGATATACTGTATATAATATTGGAAGGGAAATTGCCACACCACCAATGCAATCATCACCCTCGACACACAGGAACCTTGCGCAATGCTGCAAGAGCCAGTTGTGTGCTAAATACTGAAAATAAAAAAGCAACAAGCATCCAAATCATACCATCATGGAACACCCAAAACATGCAAAACTAGAACCCTTAAACAAACGAACCCGGCAAGGGAACCAAACCAATGAAATTGACTCAGAAGCTTTCAGCCACTCATCAGGGAAAGACATCCGGAGCAATTAGCCACTCATCAGGGAAAGACATCCACCCTTGAGTCGGAAAGTTCAGGTTTCATGAGAGCGCCTTCAATTAAAAAAAAAAAGAATGCCAAACAACTGACGTCCTTATTAAAATTTTGAGATGTTACAATTGTTTCGTTGGGTTTATTGTTCAAATATGTGAAGTTTCTAATTAAATAAAAAGGAACTATACACCAACTGTACTTAAATAGTACAACTATACTAGATATCCGAAATTCCTCGGTGTAGAATAGAAATCAAAATTTCGAAGCTTTCGCACATCAACCAGATGGCTTTTTCAAGGAAGGTAGACAGCAAACTGAATAATAGAACGCTTCAACAATTTGAACGCCGTGACTTGACTTGACAATAACGAACAGATGCGAACGTAATCAGGTATTCAAAGACACGAGGCGTTATGCTCGTTTAGCACGCGGAATCATTGAAGGAAAATCATGAGGTAGTCACTATTTGAAGAACTGGTTCCAAATTCGTGGCAACTCCAGTGAGAAGCCATCACTGCAGGACTCGCTGTTTGTTATAATCTCCAAAATCGCTTTGCACGAATTACAATGTTTGTAGTTTACTATGACTGTGTATATTAACTGCTGACTGTTCCATTCGTGCACTCGGCCTAATGATGGAGCTAGAGTAGCTTCGAAAGTTCTTACCCCTCATGTATGTTTTTAACTTGTAAATAAACACCATTTTACTTTTCAAGTTTTTAGGGGAAAATTAAATTGTTCTTAACGCAGCTTCACCTTAGTTAGAATGTAGCAAATTGGGTATGTCATTTTTTTTTATTTTTTTTGCATGCCTCCACAAAAAGTATACGCCACGCTGCTGGCAACGTGTATTATCACGATTTCGATTTAAATTTCAGTAATGCGTAGAGTTATGGTTACACATTTTCTAACAAAAATTTGTCGACAGCTTCCCAGATGTTTTATTTCTTCGTTTTCGATAGTCATTTTAAAATGATGTTAGCTTTTAATAAGTGAAAGAATGTGTTCATTGTACTCTTTAAATGCATACCAAATAAAAATCTCGAACTACGCACCAGAAATTACTTTTCCGTGTAATTGTTCCTAATTTAACTTCTGCCAGTCCTGTTGAGTTTCTGCGTTTCCCCGCTTTTCCTCTAAAATGACGTTAGTTTTTAATATGTGAAATAATGTGTTCATCGTACTCTTTAAATGCATACCAAATAAAAATCTCGAACTACGCACCAGAAATTACTTTTCCGTGTAATTGTTCCTAATTTAACTTCTGCCAGTCCTGTTGAGTTTCTGCGTTTCCCCGCTTTTCCTCTAAAATGACGTTAGTTTTTAATATGTGAAATAATGTGTTCATCGTACTCTTTAAATGCATACCAAACAAAAATCTCGAAATACGCACCAGAAATTACTTTTCCGTGTAATACTGTAGTTCCTAATTTAACTTCTGCCAGTCCTGTTGAGTTTCTGCGTTTCCCCGCTTTTCCTCTAAAATGACGTTAGTTTTTAATATGTGAAATAATGTGTTCATCGTACTCTTTAAATGCATACCAAATAAAAATCTCGAACTACGCACCAGAAATTACTTTTCCGTGTAATTGTTCCTAATTTAACTTCTGCCAGTCCTGTTGAGTTTCTGCGTTTCCCCGCTTTTCCTCATACCATTCGACTCAAGGTCACCTTGTCCACGAAGCTACTTGCAAACACTTAGATGAACAACAGCTATCAAGGTGCGAACATCGAATTTTCACTAGCAGAACATGTGTTTATTATTTATTATCGAAATCCAAATCATTCGTTTTTCCGTTCGTGAAGCATTTCGCAATGCCAATATCAATAGGGAAGCATCGAATAATTTAACTACAGACCAACGAGGAAGTCCCGAAATGAGATAACAACAGACTGCGTGGGAACACAATTTCAGGGCAGACGAAGGATTTTACAACAGGAAATATGTCAGTAGAGGCGTAAGTACAACCGGGAAGTACAAAACAGGACGTAAAAACCACTGCTAGCAATCTGATTGAAATTGGAATTGAAAAAATTTTTAATTCTGGTACAATTAAAATTTTTGTTTGTTCCTCAAGATGTTCTGGAGATGCTAGTTATCCACATACAGAAATGAATGAGGGATTCTATAGCCCATTAACTAAAGAAGAACCGCGGCCTTTGTCGACAACAATGGGGACAGCGATGTTCCTTTAATTGGATGGATAAAGAGAGAATGTCGTTCACGCTGTTGAAGATTATCTTGGGGCTATTCGAGCATTACTGTGACTTCTAGCCGCGATTGCCAGCTGCATTCGACTCGTTTCATATAACTGCGAAGGTCCGAACTCTGAAGCAGTTGGGAAAGGGTGCACAAACAGTCACAGTTTGATTGGGTCTCCGGGATAGAGATAACATTGGATTATGACGTTATACTCACCGATGTGTCATTACATTATGACCACCTACCTAATAAGCTGTAGGAAACCATTTAGCCCGCACAACAGCGGCCACTTGGCGAAGCATCGATTCGATGAGGTGGGGATAGGTATCATGGGGTATCTGGCATTATAATGTCAACAGCGAGTCCTCCAGTTGCCGTACATTTCGGGGTGGTGGTGTTTTAGCGCGAACCCGCTTTTCCAAGTCGAACCACAAATGCTCCATTGGGTCCATGTCAGGTGAATTTGGAGGCCAAGGCATTAACAGAAAGTCATCAGTATGCTCCGCGAACCACTCCTTGACGATTCTGGTAGTGTGCAATGGCACATTATCCTGTTGGCAATATTTATCACCAACAGGAAACACAGTTGCCATGAATGGGTGAACTTGGTCCGCAACGATGTTCAGATATCTGACAGCTGTCAGGGATTGTGCTACTGCGATAATGAGCCCTCTAGTGTCACCAGAAAAATACGCCCACAGCATAACACTGCCGCCTGCCTGTTTCTGCCCAACAGTGCATCGAGGTGCCACAGCACCCGCTGGTGATCTGCGTATCCGCGTGCGGCCGTCTACGTGATGTACCAGGAATCTTGATTCATCAGACCAGGTCGCTTTCTTCCAATCATCCACGGTTCAATTTCGTTGATCTTGAGCCCATTTCATGCGCTGTTGGCGATGACAAGCTGTGAGCATGGAGACCCCGCTGGTTCTTCGGCTACGCAGGCTCAGACGCAGGAGGCTGTAATGAAATGCGTGCTGTGACACATTGCCCTGATCACCACTGTTGCAACTGCGGGCGATTTGTCGCACTGTGGCCCTGCGGTCGCTGTGAACAATGCGCGACAGTTTCTGCACCCCTCTGGCATCAATGAGCTGCGGACGAAACACGACTGGACGATGGTTCGCCGTTTGGCCATCTGTGCACCACTTTTGATACGTACTCACTACAGCGGTACGTGAACAACCCACAAGCCGAGCGTTTTCCGAGATCGTAGTTCCGAGGCGCACTGCCGTTGATCAAACTCCGATAAATCGGCAGCTTTTCCCATTCTGACTCCGAACACTCTACTAACCGAAAGCCGGTCCTCAGGTTGTATGTATACTGCTCTGTGAACTGCACCTGCGCCACCGTTCGGTCTCCAGGGGCGCTCATTTCTCTAGGCTGGGGGTGGTCAAAAACAGACAAACAGACTGAGACACGTCTCTAACACCGCGTTGCTCCTCCTCCCGATCGGATAAAGGCTGCAACGCGACGTGGCCTGGGCTCCACGAGCTCTCTGTAGTACTGTGAAGATAGTGCGCACCATGCTTTCTGAAGAACGTCCCCCAATTCCGCAATATTCGCCGATAAAGATTCTTGGCATTGAGGGCACGTTGAACATAATCCCAAATGAGTTCGATGTCGTTTAAATCTGGCGAACAAGGAGGCAGCAAGTCAGGACGCCAGACTCCGTGAAACGTTCCTCCAGCTATAATCAGGTGATTTTTATTTTCTTCGAAACAGGAGGGACACAACCATAATACAGTTTACTTAGCATAAGAAGTTGTCCTTTGCAAGCTTAATAGGTTTCCCAACACTTATTTAATTATTTTTTATTTAACCCTATAAGCTACCGGTGCACCCAAACCAAATTGTTTTCGAAATGTTCTGCGCTTCCCAAAGAGATACGTTAACATAGCGGCCATGTTTCACGGCAAAACAATTCCTTTCCCCTCTCATTTCAACAATAAAATTGTGAAAATAGTTTAACCATACTAGTCATCCGAACTTATTGACGTAGAATATATATCAAAGTTTCCAAGCTTACGCACATCAACTAGATGGCTTTCTCAAGGAAGGTAGACAGCAAAGTGCAACTTGAATAATAGAACACGTCAACAATTTGAACGGAGTGACTTGACTAGACAATAAATGAAAAATGCTAATGTGCAAATTTGGAAATGTGAATCCGTTTATTAGTGTAAATACGACATGGATGTTAAGTCAGATGATATCCGAAAATTTGAAAATTTCGTCGTCCTAGAGCAGAATTCGAACTCGCGTCTCCCATATAGCGGCCGGGTATGCTAACCACTACACCATCCAGAACTACCAAGTTTCAAGTTTCCGATTAATTTGAATAACAATAAATTCAAATTAATAGTAAAGAAATTTATTAAAGAAATTGAACTCTTTTTTTTTTTTTGTAAGTTTTGGGGCGCCAATCTCCCCATTTTTTTGAATATGTCATCTCCGTTCGTCGTACGGACACTGAGGTTTGCAGATTCCAAATGGTTATTGTAACCATCTTAATCTTTTTCGCATTCATGAAATAGCAAATTAAATTTCATCATTTTGTGGTCCCCTACTTTCATACATTCAAGAATTTGTGTGCAAACCAAATACCTGAATTTAAGGAAATAAAAAGAACGATATCCAAGCTACTGTAGTTTCGAACTACATGTGGAGGCCACCTTTTCGGTGACTTTAAAAACATTACAAGAAAGAAAAAAAAAAAAAAAAAACGATTTTCATACATGAGCGCATATAAAAGTTTGGAATGCCACTAATTTGTCACTTACAATCAATTACCAAACATGTATCAAGGGGAAAAACTGTTTATACCAATTTATTTTAGTGGAATACTCATTATATTTCCTACTCAAAAATATTCGCTACGCAGGTATCTTTTTAGCACGTCTTTTGTAAAAAAAGATCGTGCTTCTGTTATCGGTTTGTCCGTCCGTCCGTCTGTACCCACGGAATCTCTGCAACTATTAGTCCGATTTGAAAAATTCTTTTTGCATTCCGAAGCTTGAAATATGCAAATGATGATCCTTTATTTCGTTTTTTTACGATGCACAATTTTGCCGATAGGGGGCGTAAATGCAGATGATATCGAATTCAAAATTACGTTTTAATCCACATATTTGCTTCCAAACATCCGATTGAAAAAATTCTTTTATCTTTCGATTCCATTTATGTGTAAGAGTGTTTTAGATATAGTTTCATTTTCAAATTACGCACAGATTTTCCGCTAGGGGCGTAAAAGTAAATTACGTTTCTTCCGATAACTCTTCTCCTAAAACTCCGATTTGAAAAATCTTTTTCAGCGGATGCATCTCCTAATGGAAAATCTTTTGCATATAATTTCAAATTTTTGGTAAAGAATACTTTGGCCACCAGGGGGCGTAAGTGTTAATTTTTGCTTCTGATGTATCTGCCATAAAATCTGAGCTTCTAAAATATCGATTGAAAAAATTCTTTCGTGGACTGATGCACTTACATCGATAAACCTTTTCGGAATACTTTCTTCCTAAAATATACCACAGTTTCTCCGCCAGGGGGTGTAGATGCATATCTTATTTTTGTCAATATCTCTACTTCTAGGAGTCCGATTTGAAAAATTCCTTCTTTGTTGGATAGTGTTTTTCAAGTGACATGTTTTTCATATAATTTCAAAATTTTCAAGTAATTCACAGACTTTCCGCTAGGGGGCGTAAGGGTAAATTGCGTTTCCCCCTATATCTCTGCTTCTAAATCTCCGATTTGAAAAATTCTTTCTGCACCGGATACAGCTCCTGATGGGAAATCGTTTGCACATAATTTCTAATTTTTGTAAAAAATGGTTTGGCCATCAGGGGGCGTAAATCTTAATTTCCGCTTCTGATGTATTTGCAGCAAAATATGAGCTTCAAAATTCTCGATTAAAAAAATCGTGGCTTGTAGACCGATACTACTCATGTCGACAAACCTTTTAAGAACATTTTCTTCTTAAAATAGTGTATGGTTTCTCCTCCAGGGGGCGTAGATGTATATCTTATTTTTGTCAATATCTCTACTTCTAGGAGTTCGATTTGAAAAATTCCTTTTTTGTTGGATAGTGTTTCCAGTATGACATGTGCTTCATATAATTTCAAAATTTTCAAGTAGTTCATAGACTTTCCGCTAGGCGGCGTAAGGGTAAATTGCGTTTCTCCCTATATCTCTGTTTCTAAATCTCTGATTTGAAAAATTCTTTCTGCACCGGATACAGCTCCTGATGGGAAATCGTTTGCACATAATTTCTAATTTTTGTAAAAAAAAAAAATGGTTTGGCCACCGGGGGGCGTAAATCTTAATTTCCGCTTCTGATGTATTTGCAGCAAAATATGAGCTTCTAAATTCTCGATTGAAAAATACGTCGTTTGTAGACCGAACTACTCATGTCGACAAACCCTTTAGAAACATTTTCTTCTTAAAATAGTGCATGGTTTCTGCGCCATGGGGCGTAGACGTATATCTTATTTTTGTCAATATCTCGACTTCTAGGAGTCCGATTTAAAAAATTCCTTCTTTGTTGGATAGTGTTTCTAGTGTGACATGTTTTTCCTAAAAATTCTAAATTTTCAAGTTATTCATAGACTTTCCACTAGGGGGCGTAAAGGTAAATTACGTTTCCCACTATTTCTCTGCTTCTAAACCTCCGATTTGAAAAATTGCTTCTGCACCGGATACAGCTCCTGATGGGAAATCCTTTGCACATAATTTTTAATTTTGTAAAAAAATGGCATGGCCACCAGGTGGCGTAAGTCATAGTTTCCACTTCTGACGCATTTGCAGCAAAATATGAGCTTCTAAAATTTCGATTGAAAAAAAGTCTTTTGCTGACCAATGTCTACAAACCTTTTAGGAACACTTTCTTCTTGAAATAATGCATGGTTTCTACGCCAGGGGGCGTAGATGTATATCTTATTTTTGTTAATATCTCTACTTCTAAAAGTCCAATTTGAAAAATTCCTTCGTTGTTGGATAGTGTTTCCGATGCAAAATGTTTTTCTTATAAATTCAAAAATTTCACGTAAATCTTTTAAGACTTTCCGTTATGGTGCATAAAGGTAAATTGCGTTTTCTGCTCCTAAAACTCCGATTTGAAAAATTCTTCCTGTATCGCATACAAGACCTGACAGAAAATATTTTTCACATAATTTCTAATGTTTTGTAAAGAATGGTTTGGCCACCAGGGGTCATAAGTGTTAATTTCTGCTTCTGATGTATTTGTAGCAAAATCTGAGCTCCTGAAAACTCGACTATTTTTCTTTTCTTGGACCGATACGGCTCATATGGAAAAACCTTTTGAGAATACTTTCTTCCTAAAATAATGTATATTTTTTCCACCAGGGGACGTAAAGTCACATCTTATTTTTGTTGATAACTCTGTTTCTAAGAGTTCGTAAGCTAAAGATTCCGTTTACACCAATATCTGAGGGATTAAAGACCCGATTGAAAAACTTCTTTCTTCCGTCAGATACTATTGTTTTCCATACCGGTTCCATTGCCTTTGAATAGCTTTGATAAATTTAATTTGCGTCAGAACGGATTCAAAAACGTGCTTATTACACCCGAAAATTCGGTGTTATCTTTCTTGTTTCATTTTGTGAATAAGTTAAATAGACGATGTCATGGCTCTGTCCACGTTATTTTATAAACAACGCATGGCAACTGAAAAATTGTTTATCCGACACCGCTGGGATCGAATCCCAGATCTCTCGATAACTACCCGAGTCCGTTCGCTTTAGGCTACGTGGACAGAGCGATGACGTCGTATATTTACATTATCCCCACGTATTTGAAATATATTGTGAATAAGTTGTCATAAGTGTCACAATACAACCTAAACCCGTTCTCCCGGGAAAGAAAATCTGATTTTAACTCTTTTTACTCCTTTTCTCTGTCTCTCTTTTCTCACTCTTTCTCTTTCTCTGTCTCCCTTTCTCTTTTCTCCTCTCTTTCTCTGTCTCCCTTGCTCTTTTCTCCTCTCTTTCTCTCTCTCTTTTCTCTTTCTCTTCCACTCTCTCTTTTCTCCTCTCTTTCTCTTACACTCTATCTTTCTCTCTCTCTCTTTCTCTCTCTCTCTTTCTCTATCGCTCTTTCTCTAACGCTCTTTCTCTATCGCTCTTTCTCTAACGCTCTTTCTTTATCTCTCTTTATCTCTCTCTTTCTTTATCGCTCTTTCTGTAACTCACTTTCTCTATCTCCCTTTCTCTTTCTCTCTCTCTCAACTTTCAATCCGTATTATGGTCTTTTTCTCAAGCTTAAATCAAATACTTCTTTGAGATAATCATTTTGTCTTTATGGCACTTTTCGTGCGTCTTCCTTACGGACGATAATTTTCAAGTAACGACTTTATTAAAATATGAGATTTATTGTTTAGTGCCCACAATGAATTTTTGCTCCTGGACGCCGCAATGAAATTTCACCCAGGGCCCCGGAAAAGTTCCATCCGGCCGTGGTTTTGGTAATTAAGAATAAGAATCGTTAACTTCATTTCAGCTTTATATTATCTGCCTAATACGTCATTGTCTTAAAAAAATTGGCTTTTATTTCTATCTATCTACATGTTGAACAATCTATCTATATGTTAAAACAAGTTAGTAAAGTCATGCAATGCATTGATTATGATACGCTTTCCAACATACCAGAAATCAGTACTCAGGTTAAGAGGATAATGCCTGTGGAATAAATCTCGGTCCTGTGCCCTGTTCTTTGACCCCATTTCGATTATATTAAACAGAATTGGTTTAGTATACTTTCGTAACAATATACTAAAGTTTTTTCGCAATAGAAGCATGTTTAGTTAAGTTATTAGGATAATGGCTGTAGAATAAATCTCGCTCCTGTGCCCTGACCTTTCACCCCATTTTGATGATATTCAACATAACCGGTTCAGTACATTTCCGAAACAACATGATGAAGTTGTGTCCCACTCGAAGCATTTTTACGTAAGTTATGACGCATAAGGACGATGGAAGAGATCCCGCTCCTATGTCTGACCTTTGACCCTATTTCGTCCATTTTCAATACGGTTCATCCCCAGGTTCTCCCCTATACCACATACTAAATTTTCATCGAAATCGAACCATTTTTACGCGAGTTATCGTGCGGACAGACAGACGGACAAAGCTGGAGCACAGACGCTTCTTCAACCTACGGTTGGAAAGCACAAAAAGGCGTCTATTTAAGGAGGTGGTACGGAAAACGTTGCGCAGTAGACAATCAGTGACTAAATAAATATAATTATCTGGTGCAACACCCTGTTTTAAGCATGGTTTGATATGCTACGTTTAATCATGAGTGGATTTTTAAAATCCTTTCACCCTTAAATTGCTATTAAAATTTGTTCACGACTTAATTAGTTTTTCAACAGTTCTCTTTCATTCAGGAGTTAAAAAAAAATATTTTCATGAAGAAATTTATGAAGTATTCCGCGGTGGGTAAGTGTGTTTCTGTAGTGAACTACAAGACTAAAATTCCCGGTCTGGTTTCGTCGATCCAATCCGCTTCTCGGCACGTGGTACCGAGGGAGAAAACGCAGTATTATTTGAAGAACTGATTCCCAGTTCGTGACAATTGCAGAGAGACGCTATCATTGCAAGCCTCACTGCTGGTATTCAGAGTCGTACCTGAAAAACTATGGGCGTCACCGCAAAAATATTTTGCGAGAATCTATTTGCTTCAATTATAGGAATTTTTAAATTACATATTATTAACTAGGTTGTACGGGTGTTTTTAATAATTCAAATTCTTTGGAACCTATAGGTATTCTTCATAAGACCAAAACTATTACATTTTATTGCGTTTAACACAAATGCACACGTTGTAATTAAAACAAGTTAGTAAAATCTTGCAATGCATTGATTATGACACACTTTCCAACATACCAGAAATCATTACTCAAGTTGTTACTCAAGTTATGAGGATAATGGCTGCAGAATAAATCTCACTCTTATGTCCCGACCTTTGACCTCATTTCGCCCATGTTCAACAGGGTTTGTCCCCAGGTAGTCCCCTACCATATACTAATATTTCATCGAAATCGAACCATTTTTACGCAAGTTATGACGCATAAGGGCAATGGAATGGATCACGCTCCTATGTCCTGACCTTTGACCCCATTTCGCCGTTTTCAGTAAGGTTTGTTCGTAGGTAGTTCCCTACCACGTGCTAAAATTTCATCGAAATCGAACCATTTTTACTTAATCATGACGCATAAAAGCATCGGAATGGATCCCGCTCCTATGTCCTGACCTTTGACCCCATTTCGCCCATTTTTCAATAGGGTTCGTCCCCAGGTGGTCCCCTACCACATACTAAAATTTCATCGAAATCGAACCATTTTTACACGAGTTGTCGTGCCGACCGACGGACGGACAGATAGGATAGACAGATGGACAAATCTGGAGCATCTTCAACCTACGGTTGGAAAGCGTAAAAGAATGACACTGGTCTGTGTTTTCTTGTTCCCGCGAAGAACATATTTTAGCTAATTATATTCTAAAGGATACGTATTTATGTGCAAACAAGTATAATATACAACACTCCTTACCCTCACTGATATAAAAATTTCATATATTGTGATATTTATTCACATTTTCTTGTTATTTGTTCACATTCTATGAGTGATATTCATTCATATTCTCTTGTTAATATACACGGTCGAGTCACATTATTGTGACCACTAGCTAATATCCAGAGTAACCGCCGTGTGCAGTGCGAACAACAGCTAGACGAGCTGGGAGTGACTCAATAAAGTGCTGGAAGGGGGTCACAGGTAGTAGAGCCATGCTGACTCCAGTGGTTCTGACTGCTGCTGGAGGATGCGCGGTGGAGGATGCGTGGTGGAGGATCCATAGAGCGAGCAACACGATCGAGGTGGTCCCACAGATGCTCAAACCAATCATGTTTCACTTTAACCACAGAAGCACGCGAACAGTTCACAAACTGCGCTGTTTTGCCGTCCTTCGCCCGATAGACGATAATCATTGGTTTTCGGAAATCTGATAAATCGCTCCTTTTATCCATGCCAGCAACGAGCTATATGTTTTCGGAATGCCTACAGCACTCCTTATGTATCCTCCAAGCCAGCTCACGACACGCGCCTTCTGTCATTGGCTACGCACTGTTGACATCAAAAGTAAGAGATGGTCATAGTAATGTGGCTGGACTGTGTATTATACAGTACATGTATATGGAACTATTACTATGACTGTGGAAAGGGACCTCAGATCCTTTGGAATAGCTGCTTTCTCGTCATCCAGTTTTTATAAACTCAAGTGAAAATTATTTCTCAAAGATCTTCATTATTAAATTAAAAAAAAAATGCTTTTCTTTTTAATACTGCATTCAAAGCTGCCGTCAAAGATTCCTGGTTATTTCCTTAACCAGTTTCATATGAAGTTTGAGCAAAAATTTTGAGCAAAAATTTTGAAAAATACTTCTGTTGAGGCTATAGGGGCCGTCTTAACCATGAGGCCCCCGCACTTCGGGGGATGCTGGGGCTATCAGCACTCCCATGTTGGTAATGATCTCTAATGTTTCGCGAATGGCAGTGGATTTAGGCGTGAGTAGGAAGCCAATTTCTTTATATCACCCCACATAGGATCAGCAGACTTGAACTTGACTTCTCTGGCAGCGGTTACTTTTCCGTTCCTTGTGTCTTTTTTATGTTCGTTGAGTCTAATTCTGAACAGACGCTTGGTCATTCCGATGTAGCATCGTTTGGAGCCGTCCGGATCTTATAATGGGAAGGCACAAACACGCGTCTCGTTGAAAAGAGGGAGTTTGACAATATTTCTCTTTGTGTAGAGATGCCGGAGAACTTACGTATGTCGACACCGAAGTTCATCCTCCTGAGCTAGTACTTGAGTTGATAGTAAGGATTTGGTATGTAGGGAATAGAGCCCAGGTAGCGTAGTTGCTGCACAAAAAATTAACACTGCTGGTTCTGAGTTTTTTGATAAAGTTATGCATCTGGTTCGAGGTATATCCTGCTTCAATAGCCAATTCGATTACGTTTCTGAATTCGGATTGTCTAGAATGAACATCTATCCAATAAATTCGAATTACTACACTGGCGTGCAAAAATTAAGGACGAGACGGTCTTTCAAATGTAACATCGTGCAGAAGTGCTCCACATCGACTCAAATCATACCATAAGATCCCCAAGATGTAAGAATATGGGACAAGTGAGCAAAACCGTCCAAACAAGGAATCCAAAGGATACAAAGGCACTTTATTGAAAAAGTAGCTTCGAGCACAACTGGGCAGAAGGCAGAAACGCCCATGTGACAGGCGGCTGCCAAGAAAAATTCAGTCTTTAGTAAGGGATATGATCACCTCTCACTACGTTGCAGGATTTACAACGTCTGCCCATGCTGAGGACGAGGTTGTCAAGCAGCTGTTGAGGCATTGCGGCCCATTCCTCTTGTAGCGCCAATCACAGCTGCGGAATCGTTTGCTGGCGGCTGGTGACGTGCTGCCAACCGTCTCCCGAGAAGGTCCCACACGTGTTCGATTGGATTTAGGTCCGGGGACCTTGCGGGCCAATTCATGTGCTGGATATCTTCACCCTCCAACAGCTCTGCGACAGCCACTGTACGATGAGGTGTAGCGTTGTCGTCCATGAAGAGGAACTCAGGACCCACAGCACCTCTAAACAGACGCACGTGAGGCAGGAGAACCTCGGTACAATAGCGGACACCAGTGACTGAAACTCCTTGGGAGATGTGGAGGTCAGTACGGCTACCAAGCATATTACTACCTCAAACGAGAACTCCGCCACCTCCAAACCGGTCCCTTTCGATGATGTTGGAGGTGTGATTGCGTGTTCCCGGCTCTCTCCAGATGTGTATACGTCCATAATCGCTCGTCAGACTAACTCGGCTCTCATCCGTAAAGAGAACTCGACCCCATTGCTGATGTGTCCAGTTCTTTTGTTCCCGGCACCACAGAAACCGCCATCTCCGATGAGCAGGCGTTAATGGCACACACCGTACTGGTCGTCGTGCAAATAGACCACCTTTGTGCAGCCTCCTGGCCACGGTAAAACACGATGACGGACGTCCAGTTGTCTGTTGCATGTGCCTTGTGATTTCTCCCGCTGTCTGCCGTCTTTCTCTTCTCGCCTGTAGGGCAATAAAACGGTCGTCCGCCGCCGTGGTTGCTCGTGGACGACCACTGCTAAACTCTCGGACAGCTACTGCTGTCGTTTGAAATGCTCTCCAAGCTCGTGAAACGATGCTGTGAGTGATCCCGAACTCCTCGGCCACACTAGTCACACTTCGACCTTCTTCCAACTTCCCAATGACGCGACCTCTGGTAAAGTAATCCAGATGTCGTCTACTGGATTGCCTGTTGGCCATATCACACGGTGGCAGCAACTCGACGTCGTTCAAACCGATGTACACCGTGCAATAGCTTTCACCGAATTGCTGAGCGTACACCGACCGTGTCCTTTATACCCTTCCGACACTTCCCCCTCCCCTATGTCATGCTGCATATATGCGCATGCTCTACCGTACCGGACCCTAGTCTATCTCCTGAGTGGTCTTTCGGTCCGTTCTGCCTGCTCGTTCCGCTGTTATGCTAATTTCTCCTCTTCGTCATAAATTTTTGCACACCAGTGTATAAGTAAATATTTATTTTAGACAAATCTAAAAATGATCTATTTTGAGAAATTAAATTTTAAAATAAGACCAACACACGCATGCGCACATATGCAGTGTTTGGGATACAAGGATGTCAATGGGGGAAGTGATTGACAGCTGGTAATAGTAGGGCAGAGTGGGGAGTGACGCGGATGAACACATATATCTCGGCCGTCCCCGAAGGCTCAGTGAGTGCGTAGGCTCTTGTACCTTAAACTGCAGTGTCATCTTAGAGTGAATCGAAATATAGTAATGTTGCAGTACAAGAAAGTTAAATGATTTGAAGAAGAAGAAGATTAAATTATTTTCCTGATTAGATTTTTCTAAATTTATTTAACAGAACTACTCCCTTATACTGTAATTATTATATGTTATAATTATACGGTACATGATTTAGAAGTATATGTAAATCGCGTATCGTGACTTTTTGTTTCAAACATCGACATAATAATTTTCCGCTCTATCAGCCCAAGAGGATGGCCCGTGCCCCATCGGCCACCCCCGTGGGGGCGCCACTGTCTCTGTGTATTACATTTTGTACGAATCTGAAAATTATTCACAGTCCGAGACTACAATTTGTTACATGGTACAAAAGTACAAATTTCTTGGAAACAGCAATGTGCTTTCATTAGACTTGTCTTCTTCACGCATATTGTTAGACATTAAATAGCTTGACAAGTCCAGAGAACAGCGTCTGCGATAACATTACGTATACAAGTCCAGAGTACAGCATGTAAGATAATATTCCATATTGTAATCCAGTAAAAGAACTGATTCTTCTCACCTTATTTTCAGAGGGTCGATTTTGTGAGGATTTCTCTGCTTATTTCGATCCGCGATTGCTTTCCTTCAAGAGACGCAAGATTAAAAAACAGGATCTTAATTGAAAACGTCCTTTCTCTTGTCCGCTGGACTTCCGAATAAAAACGCTTTCAAGTAGATGTGTACCGTTCCGTTTTGTTTACATAGAACCTGATAACACCAAACGCGAAAGGGTAAATTTTATGCGGAGGTTTTCAGGACTTCGCTACACTAGACGCCTTCAGTGGCACATCCACGGGAAGAGCCGATGGACCCTTCCGTTGGGCTAACAGAGCTGAAAATTATTACGTCAAAGTTTCTCTCTATTCTAAAAAAAGTAACTGCCACCGCTGCCGCTGTTTTAGAAATTTCGTGACACTCTTGCTTTCCTAGCTCGCAGCGCAAAATGTTTTGAACACAAAAATATGAAATTTACATCGTTTGTAGAGAATTGTTTGGAAAACACGCTGAAATAAACCGTTTCTCGATTCTAGCGATACTTCAAGAGCTATTGTATTTCAAACTCAAGGTAAGCAAAAAAGTGCTATCAGGTCGCGTTCCGGACACACTAATAGCAACAAAACCACGAAACTTTGTAGGTATGTAGTGCCATGACCAAATTTTTGCACCTCATCGCCCTTTTTTGGAATTTCAATTTAAATTTACGAGAAATTAAATTTCTAAATTTTACAAAATTCTGTATTTCGCGATGGGATCCATTAAAAAAAACGTATATATGGCAAACTATAAATCATAACGCATTGCAATTTTTACTGCATAAACTTACAACTATCGTCCCTTTTTTACAAAGAAAAAATTAAGAAACAGTCATTTTCTGATTTTTAAACATTTTTTAAAGACGCAAAGGAAGGAAACGAACGGCTTGTGAAACAAAAAATCACAATACGCGATCTACATATACCTCTTAAGGCTCTACGAGACCAGTCATCTTGTATTGCTGCCTTCTCTTGTTAACCAACGGGCAAGCGTATTTCACAAATTGCTCGGGCAATTTTGCACATTTTGGAACACCGTTTGTGGCTAACGCAAGATATATGACAAATAAAGAGTTCCCTGGTTTCAGAATTTTTATTGACCTTTCCCTTCATTTTTTATCTGCAGCGAAAGTCGTACCAAGGCAGGCGTCTTCCATAGTTTTATTAATTAAAAAAAATATTTAAAGAGTCCAAAATGAAAATCTGAAACCAGGGAACTCTTTATTTTTCATATATCTTGCGTTAGCCACAAACGATGTTCTAAATTGTGCAAAATTGCCCTAGCAATTTGTGAAATACACTTGCCCGTTGGTTAACAATAGAAGGCAGCAATACAAGATGGCGGGTCTCGTAGAGCCTTAAGGTGGACGTCAAGCAATTTTGCTTCCTATACTTCCAATGGAAAGATTTTGTACACATTTCTTTCACAATTAGTGTGTTTCCAAGGATGAAAATTTGAACATCGATTAAAATAACTTCATATTATAACTTGGAGTACTTAACATTTTCTAAAACATAACCATAATTATATTAAAAATCAATAACTTTTCCTTTGGTGGTGTTGAAACCATAAAAAGATGGCGCGACCTGTACTTTGATGACGTCAGTAGACAAACAAATGTTGGATTGCATAATTATGGGTATGTTTTTTTAAGTATTCCAAGTTATAAAATGAAGCTATTTTAATCGATGTTCAAATTTTCATCCTTGGAAACGCATTAATTGTGAAGAAAATGGGTACAGAAGTTTTTCCATTGGAAGTATAGGAAGCAAAATTACTTGACGCCCACCTTTATTATGTACCGTATAATTATAACATACGATCATTATAAGGCAGTAGTTCTGTTAAATAAGTTTAGAAAAATCTAACCAGAAAAAGAATTTCATATACAGATTCTTCTAATCATTTAACTTTCTTGTATTGTAACATTATTAGTAACTGAATAAGAATAAATGTACAAAAGTCAACCTCCTTCTTAATTGCTATGTAACCTGACTATTTTCCCCGGTAAGTTTAAAGAGGGTCACCCCCATTTGGGGTAATTTCTGTGCGCCACGCCCCCTCCCCTGGAAATTTCTGAGTGCGCTACTAGACGACTTATGACTATTTTTATTTGTAAATATATTTTATGAAGGGAATATATCGAAAATAACACTACGATTTTTTTTGTCGTTGATTTTTATCCGGAGCTTGCTAGTTTTTTATTCGAAGCTATTTCCAACTTTTGACGCAAGACTAGGCCTACGTCTCACTCCGCGCATAGCATGGGACGACTCTCTGCCGACCACCTGTGACAAAAATCGATCCGAATTGAAATCATTAGAGCGTTAAAAACGCGTGCCGCACACTAATCGTATTAGCATATTCGTAAACAGCATGGAGTCCAATTCGCGTACTGCGCAATACAACATGCGCGCGACGCTCCCCTCATTCCCTGTGCGCGGGCGGATGATGCACTATTTCTGAGGGTACCGCCGCGTTTGACTCAGTCTATTTCAGCAATCTGAGCGCAACACGATTGTGCATGGTGTCTTTTTAAACCTCCCGACGAGATCTATTCAAATATATAAAGAACATGTCGCATTGGTTTAAACTAAACTTTTTGAAAATTCTTTCCGTGTGGACGGGTTAATATTTTCGACAAGGCAGCGGAATTCGCACAATGAACGCAAGCAAAATTGGAGAAAATCAAAACGAGAGGCAAGAACAAGTGATGAGGAATGTAAGAAGCCCAAGAAGACGGAGCACTGCGTTGGGTAATTCGTGTGTCGATCTGATTTATATTCGCAATGTATCGGCCACTGTTTTTACAAATCATGTAAGCTATTTTTCATATCATAGACCTGTGTTGTCTATAACAAATTAAATAAACGCTTTGAAACCATACTCCTCTAGCTCATTTCAACTCTCCGATCTGGAAGTCTTAGTCCTATGTTCCAAACTGATGGCACAATCAGACTGAGCCTACCTGATTCTTTTTTGTTCCGGAAGTAAGAGCGGATAAGATTATTGCCTCATTATTTGGTAGTATTTATTCGAATTTTGTAAATTACGTGTGGAAAAATGAATCTTAGACACATTAATTTCGTGCTATGATACCACATGAAAAGTACGTTGCATTATGATTCTTTATGTAATTACGATGTATAAATTTAATATGAAATAAATATATCATTATTTTCCATAAAAAACGAATGGCTAAAATTATTTCCGTTACATTAAGATTTATTTTGGCGAAAATAATAATAAGTGAATTACTTTCTTTCACATTCGGTGTGATCAGGTCTTACGTAAACAAAGCGGTTAGATACATTCGAGATCGGGAACTACTTAAAAGCCGTGAAAAGAAGCTTAATTCGTGTATGAGTCAATATAAACAACACTTGCCGTATCTGCACGATGTGATAAAAGACGATGATGGTGACATTAAAAAACTTTAATTAAAAGGTTGAAAGTTTAAATATACTGCTGGCCATCCAAAATGGAACACCATGAAGGAAGCATCCGATTGGCCTGAAATTCGCAGCATGTCGCCTGCGAGAGGACATGCAAACGATTAGCATTGCAGGGCATATGCAAATCATGTGCGCCCGGCACGCCACCGAGAAGCACTATAAGAAGGGCCTCGTCGCAGAATACGCCTCGTTGCAGAATACAGCAGTCATTCCAGCACGTTTCAGAGTTCGACAGAGGACGAATAGTGGCTTATCGCGACAGCAGTTTTTAGTACCGAGACATACGCACCCGCGTGGGACGACATCCAGACACAGTGAGGCGAGTATGGATTCGGTGGGTGCAGGAGGGACGGACGGACCGACGTGAGCGATTGCCGCAGCCGCGGCACACCACCAAACGGTAGGCCTGGCATGTTGTGCGGCGGGCATTGACGGCTCGCACCGCCACTTCACGAACGTTACCGCAGGAATTAGGATGTGTTGCGCAACAACCTGTGTCAGCACGTACCTTACGACGTCGTCTGCAGGAGCGGGGACTTATCGCACGGCGCCCATTGCTCCAATTGCCATTGACGTTACACCACCGGCGAGTGCGGTGGCAGTGGGCCGTTGAGCGCCGTACCTGGACTACGGAATGGTACGACATTGTCTTCTTCGACGAATCTCGCTTCTGTCTGCAACACCACAATGGTCGGATCTGCGTGTGGCGGCACCGCGGCGAGAGACTGTATGACGCTTGCATTATGCATCGCCATATCGGTTCGTCGCTTGCCATTATGGTTTGGGGCGTAATTGGATATGACACCCGCACTCCTCTGGTACGCATCACCGGTACACTCAACAGCCACCACTACATCTCCGACGTTTTGGAGCCTGTAGTCCTCCCTTACTTGGAGGACTTCCAAGCGGCCACGTTTCAACAGAACAATGCGCGCCCGTACGTGGCACGCATCGTGCAACAATTCTTCACGGCCCACCAAGTTTCACTGCTGCCGTGGCCCGCCTGTTCTCCCGATATTTCGCCCATCGAACACGTCTGGTCGCTGATCGGCAACCGAGTGGCACGGCAAGCACCACCCGCGGCTACGTCTCATGAACTGGGGCAACGTGTGGAAGCAGCCTGGACCGACATACCCCAAGCCCACTTCCAAAGCCTCTTTCGTTTGATGCCGCTGCGTGTAGCTGCCGTTATTGTCAGCAATAGGGTCCCCATGAACTATTGATGTCTGCGTGTTCCGCAAGTCGCACGGGCCTGTAAGCTCAATCGTTTCATCTTTGTATCTGTTGTTATGTGTCCAGTCCAGTAAATCTGGCTTTGCTATCTCGTGTCCTTCTTGGTGTTGCATTTTGGGTAGCCACAGTGTACATTAGCACTTTCGAGTCTGCTATAGACCCATCATCAGATTTGAAATAATCGAACTCAGAGATTACGTATGGTTATATATCATGAACAATGCCAGATTACAACTTACAATGTGAGAAACAAAGATACATATGTGACGTAGTCAATCACAAAATCTGTGCACGAGAGTCAACGCCCTTGTAGGAGGGGTCACTGTTTGTTGAAAATAAGGTTTTTCCAAATCACAGGAATGTAATTAGGGAGATCATCATTGCAACAAGAGTCAAAGTTCTTAAGTATAAAAAAACTTTCTGCAAACAAGAAAGTTGATTTACATGACGGAGATGCCAGTATTGTCATATTGTCGCAATCTGGGAAAAAACTTACCACTGTGAACTGCTCTTGCCAAGGCAGTCGTTTGTGACCCGTTCCGAACATTGTGTTTGTGTTCTATAAGTCTGGTATGAAACCTCCTAGTAGTTGAGTCGATATATACAGAATCGTGAGTTCCTGGATCGTTTGATTTCAACGGTATACTGCCTTCTGATTCGGAAGTCCAGCCCTCTTCTCTTTTGAGACTTTAAAAATCGATGATAATTGGGTTAAAACCGCTGTTCGTTAAAAAGACCAAGAGAAAAAAAAAGAGTAAAAGGCCACTTGTCGGTTCAGGTAGTGACTTGTTCTTCCAATAAAAAAAACAACAACAGGTAGGCTCAGTTTTGATTGAGCCGTCAGTTTGGAACGCAATACTACGACTTGCAGATCGGAGAGTTGAAATGAGCTAGGCGAGTATAGTTTCAAAGCGTTTGTTTAATTTTTTATAGCCAACTCATTTCTATGACATGAAAAGTAAGTTACATAATTTTTACAAATAATGCTGGATACATTGCGAACAGAAATCAGATCGATACATGAACTACCCAACGTGGAGCTATGTCGTCTTGGGCTTCTTACATTCGTCATCACTTGCTCTTGGCTCTCGTTTTGATTTTCATCACTTTTGCTATCGTTCATCCTGCGAATTCCGCGGAATTGTCGAAAATATTAATCCGTTCGCACGAAAACAATTTTTTAAAAATTTTAGTTTAAACCACTGCGATGAATTCTTTATAAATTTTGAATAGATCTCGTCGGGAGCTTTAAAACGATACCACGCACAGTCGTTTTGCACTCACGGTGGTCCAAATAAACCACGATATTGTCAAAAGTGTTCACCGGTTCACAATAAAATTATTTTTAAAATGTTCAGTTCGAACCACTGCTAAATGTTCTTCGCATATTTGAATAGATCTCATCGAGAGCTTTAAAACGATAGCATACACAGTCGTGTTGCACTCATGGTTACCGAGATAGATTGAGTCAAACACAGCAGCATACCCAAAAATATTGCATCATCTCCCACGCGCACAAGGAAGCGAGGGGAGCGTCACGCGCACGATGTATTGCGCAGTATGCGAATTTGACTCCATACTGTTTAGGAATATGCTAACACGATTAGTGTGTGGCACCTATTTTTAACGTTACAATGATTTCAATTGGGACCTAATTTTGCCACAAGCGGTCGGCCGTAAGTAGTCGCCCAGTTGCGAAGCGTGACTTCGTAAGTATAGGAAGCAATGCAGTTAATATGTGATAAATAGATGGCAAAAATGATATGAAAATTTATAATAATTAAAATCAGCAAGTGACACGTAGTTTATATGCTACGTTGACAATACGGCATGGCAGAAAGCATCGTAAGACCACCTCCCCAAACGCGACCATGCATGGTACCTCCAAAAAGAAATGTCTAGGTAGAAGTTCAAATGCAAAGATTTATAAAAAAAATGTTCAGTGAGAATCTTGAAAGGGAAAGAAACTTGTCTTCCCACACAACGAAAAGAATTGGGGGTTGCTTCTATCAGAGCTGCGACCGGCTGAGCCCGAAAGTCCGAAGCAGAGCCTGGGCCCGAATCGGGCTCGGGCTGTAGAATATTTACTGCGGTTCGAGCTCGGGCTCTTAGAGAGAGGGAGAGTGAGATATTTTTTTTTAATTTATAAATGTGATTTTATATGATTTATATATAAAACCACATATAAATTATCATTTAAAATCACATTTATATAAATCAACTAATTACACTAACACAGAAAACTTTTGACAAATTGCAACTTCAAACTCTTGTTACGGGAGTCCTCTACTGAGTCTGACTGAACGTTTGGAAAGAGCGCATGCTCCAGTTAGTGGCTTTATATTTCAAATTCTCTTCTGTGGTTCTGCCTTCGGCGCCGTGGAAGCGTTACTGGCTGTGGCTGGCCACTCTGCGGGTGGGCATACCGAGGTTCAGCTGGATGCGTTATCTACGTTGCTTCCAACGAGCGAGCTATGTACGAGACATTTGTTCTTGTTTTCGTAAAAATACAAATATGAATTTGCTTTCTTAAAAATAAAAGTTACTGAAAAAAAATGCTCGCTGCGTTATGTTGGTGTGATATTTTTATTTTACTTTAATGCTACATATTTTTAATTCACGCAAAAGAAAGCGCATGGACGAAAGGGAAGCAATGCTTCCCTTGCTTCCATTGACGCTTCGCCACTGATAGTCCCCCCTCCCCATACTATCCGCGGAGTTAGACGTAGTCTTACGTCAATTTGAGGCGTTTTCATTAGAATCTAAAATAGGCTACTTCGCCGTCCATATCGCATGTTCTGTTCTAAACCGGTCACATATGAAATGCCATCGTATGCATTTCTGCTGGGTTGGACCAGTCTTCAGCACGTGGACTTTCACAAGTCCCAATGATGAAGGATGGTCGTTATTCTAAGTTTCGATCCTTTTCTAATAATCAACTTTGATAATTTCTTTTGTTTCGGAAAATATTCAAAAGACGTGTTCTTCACACCCGAGAATTCGGTGTTCCCTTTTTTGTTTAACTCATGTTGCTTTTGATGCGCGTTCGATTAATGTGCGATGCACGTGGCAATCGTGATCGATTACAAGTCGCTTACTTACGCTTTGGAATTGAAGTAGGAAAAGAGTCACCACTTACAGTGAATCGTGAATTCAGTATAAAAGAAGCTCGAAAATTGCTTGAATAACAATTTTGTTTGTTATGTAAGATCGTAAGGCATTTTCAGTAGAGATATTTTTATTATATTATGCCATCTAGTTAACAGGGGACTTCTTAAAAAAATAAAATTAAATAAGCTGGCATTAAAAAACAGCGCAACTCTGTCAAAACTGTATAAGCGCTGGCAAAATTTGTAACGTACCAGGAGATGTGACGTACCTGCCAGAAGGACGCACACGACATAAAGGCAGATAGGAATCAGAATAAGACGTCCGCGTAGCTTAATTGGTAGAGCAACTTATTCCGGAATGAGGGGATCCGGGTTCGAATCCTGGCGCGGATAAAAATGACGGAGAAATTCACTTCGTTATAATGGCGCCCGAACTATCCGGATGACCCGACCGTTCAAAATCTCGCAATGGTGTGATGTTATTTCCGCACCGCGAAATAACTTCGAGAAAAAAATAAAAAATAACAAAAAAATAAGGGGGAGATGATGTAACGTACCAGGAGATGTGAAGTACCTGCCAGAAGGACGCACACGACATAAAGGCAGATAGGAATCAGAATAAAACGTCCGCGTAGCTCAATTGGTAGAGCAACTTATTCCGGAATGAGGGGATCCGGGTTTGAATCCTGGCGCGGATAAAAATGACGGAGAAATTCACTTCGTTGTTAATTGTCCATGTGATTTTTTTTTCGAACTTTTTCAAAGCACCAGGATATGCACGTTTAATAAAATTCAAAACAGAAGACCCCGTCACTTGTTTGAGACAACTTGCAATGACACGATTGATTCCTGAACATTTTTTGAGTTTCGTAAACGATACCATTGAAATTACAGGTTACGCAGCCGAGGTCGATATGCTTATTCCAAGGATTCCTTGTCACCAACGGAATTTCCTTTTCAGTTTAATAGGCGTCATCACTTCATTCGTCTGAATTGTGCAATAAGCGTGAATGAAGTTCAAGGGCATTCAGTCAAAACAGTTGATCTTGACCTGCGGAACCCTTGCTTTGCAGGGTTCCGCAGATCAATATCAAAATTTCTAGCGCTTTGTGTGGAATGCTAAAGCATAAATATAAAAACGGAATTATTTACTTTTTGTTTCAGTCGTAAGCACAGTTAATATTATATACTAGTCTCACTTCATCAGAATTCCTGAAATACGTCATGTTTTTTCACATTTGATGTTTTCTTACAACAAAGTTGCGCTTCGTCAAACGAAATACATCGAAAATCATTACAACAGAGTAATACAGTACAACCGAAGTTCATTTTTTCAGTTGTCATAGCTTTATACTACATACCTTATACACTGCTGGACAATTGCTAAGGACGGATCATAAACGGCTATATAGCGCATAAAAAAGTAAGTGTGGTTGGATGCCAAGTGAAATAAAATAATGTCAGAATGCCAGGACATTACAAGAAAGACAATTTATTGTGCTCTGAAATCCAGAAGGCTTTGGAACGTGTTCAAGGGACAAACAGGCCATTTTGTGCACAATACGTAAACGTGAAAAAATGCAATTACCGTCCGCAGGCGTTCCGGCGTAAGATGTCAATACGGGATATGGCCACCATGGAGGGCCATGCAAGATTCCACACATCATGTCATGCTTTGCACAACATTATCAAGCAGCTGTTGGGGTAATTTATCGCATTCCTCTGTCAGTGCACGGATGAGGGTGTCCTTGTTTATTGGAGGGCATTGGCGACCAGCAAGACTCCTCCCCAAAGTATCCCACACATTTTCAATGGGATTCAGATCTGGAGAACGTGCTGGCCATATGAGGCGTTGAATATCCTCGCTCTCAAGACACTCCTGGACAGCGACTGTTCGATGACATGTTGCGTTGTCGTCCATGAAAATGAATCTATCACCGACAGCACCACGGAACATGCGAACATGAGGTAGCAGAACATCATTAATGTATCGTTGGCCAGTCATAGTCCCAGTTGGAAGCACATAGAGGGACGTACGGCCATTGATCATGATGCCAGCCCATACCATGACACTACATGTCGGATATCGGTCCCTTTCCTGTATGTTTGCTGGACAATATGCAGTACCACTATCACGCCAGATCAGTTGTCGTCGACAATCAGATGATAGACTGTATCTACTCTCATCTGAGAAGAGGACAGCAGACCAGTCGTTAGCAGTCCAATTGCAATGTTGATGGCAGCATTGCAAACGGGCGGTACGGTGACGTCTGGACAATGGGATGCACGCAACAGGACGGCGGGTGTATAGTCCTCCTTCATGCAAACGTCTGGTGACAGTTTTTCGGGAGATCCGCTTGCCAGTAGCAGCCATAAACTGATTTGCTACCTCACTAGCTGTGCTGCGCCGGTGTCTTTTTGTTGATAGCACTATGTACCGATCTTCTGCAGGTGTAGTGCTGCGAACACGACCTCCCCGTGACGTTTGCTACACTCACCATTTGTTTGAAATGATTTCCAAAGCCTTGAAATAACACTGTGGCTGACGTCGAACTCCCTGGCAACATCTGTTATTTTTCGCCCTTCTTCAATCTTGCCAATAATACGGCCACGCGTAAAATCATCTAGGTGATGTCGGGAAGACATACTGAAAATTGCAAGTCCGTCAATTGATTCTTTCCTTTTCAACTTTGCGTTTGAACAACAACGGTCAATACGCGTCAAATCCTTTATATCTCTTATCAGCGCTATGACGTCGCGAACAAGTTCGGCAATCCAAAATTTGCATACGCACAACACGTCTTACTGTATCCCGCACTTATGCTAATTTCCACATATTCCTGCCTTCCATTTTATGGTTGCTATCGTTGCTATTGTCATCCGTTCTTAGCAACTGTCCGGCAGTGTACAAAGGAGGTTAGAAGAAGAGGAGAAGAAGGGACCCGGTTTGAGTGAAGCCAAAACAGATCAGCTGTTTCTGTCCTCTCTCTGAGTTGGTGGAAGTCTGCGCTGCGGGAGTTCGGGAACGTGACGTCACTTCCTGTGGCTGAAGCAGTTTTGCTTAGCGCATGCAAACCAAGGATGGAAAGAAAGAATATTTCGGACTTCTTATTTCTTAACATTAGGCTTTTGATTATATTTTAAACATGGTTACTTGCACATGGGCAGTATGCATGGTTACTTGCACATGGGCAGTAAGTAACCATGCGCACTATGCACTTCCGCTCAAAAAATCATTATTTTGTTCAATTTTTTAAAGAAATACCAACACATATTTTCCTGTTTTTTCTGGAATTTTTTTATTATGGGAATGAATATTTCAGCCTCAATTTTTTTCATGCCTGTATGGGTAGAGTAAGGGCCTGAAAAACCCGTTCAAAATCGCGATTTCCCCATAGAGATATACAGGAGATTCTTAGGTTGGGCGCATTGGCGTAGTCAGCTGATAAAAAGTGGCGTCCAAGTGACGTCACGCCAGAAGCACAGGGAGAGGGGCTGTTGCCAACTCCTCTTATTCTAACCTCCTTGCATTATACTGTATACAAAGCAAAGTGAGAAAATGAGAGTGTTTCCGTCCGCGAATTGTTCGACCACTTCTAAATGACCAACAGATCTGAAAATTGGTGTGCTGATAGGCCTTAACGTCCGTATACCTGAAAAGTCCGAAAACCAAAAAAGTCAAAATGGCAGCTTTGGAACATAGTCGGCTTGAATTTTTGGCAAATTGTTGGACCACTTCTAAATGACCTAGCGATCTGAAAATTGGCGTGGGGTCCGGATACCTAGATAAGTCCGAAAAAAAAAAAAAAAAAAAAAAAAAAAAAAAAAAAAAAAAAAACTGTGGAACATTGTCTGCTTGAATTTTTCGCGAATTGTTCGACCACTTCTAAATGATCTAGCAATCTGAAAATTGGCATGCTGATAGGCCTTAAGATCCGTATACCCAGAAAAGTCCGGAAACCTAAAAAATAAAATGACGGCTTTATATTGTCTGCTTGAATTTTTCTACCTCTTCTACAGCTGAAAAAGTCTGAAAACCAAAAATACAAAGGGGTGGCTTAACTTTACTGTTCGGCGCCCCGGTGGCGCAGTGGTCTAAGCGTTGGCCTCTGATCATTGATCTGAAAGGGGTCCGGTTTCGAATCCCGGTGAGGCAGAGATGTTGTGTTTGTCGTACGGCACTGGCTCTCTCCCTTCCCTGGAACAAGTGACCTTAAATTAGGGACGGGCGACTGCTTATAGCACATCCCGGTGGTCGTTAAACCTCCAATAAAAAAACAAAACAAATATCTTACTGTTCAGAATGCTTATACATTTAAAGATATTATGCCAGAAACGTTGAAATGCTGTAAAAATTCCATGAAATTTTGATTTAAAATTAAGGGACACCAAAGCCTGCTATCGTTTTACGTCAAACCGTATGTATATGACGTCACGACCCTGTTCTAAGTCACAAAACAGTTACGGATCTTAAATTACTTTTCTTGCCTTCAATTACTTTTTCCTGTCTTTAATTTTATATCCAAAAAATGATTTTATAGAATCACCGTTTGGAGAACTGGCATGAGCTAGTAAACCTTTTCGGAATAATTTCTTCTTAAAATATTCCACAGTTTCTCCGCCAGGGAGCGTAGATGTATATCTTATTTTCGTCAATATCTCTACTTCTAGGAGTCCAATTGAAAAATACCTTCTTCGTTGGATAAGGTCTCCAGTGTGACATGTTTTTCATAACTTAATAATGGATTTCAGAAAATATTTAATTAAGAGGAAAGGTCTCGTTTCTGAAGGATTTAAAGCAAACGGTGACTCTTCAGCGATGTAACTAGTTAATTAAGTGCATATTCAGTTCAGCGCTGAATTTTACGCAGGCGAGTTTTAAAAGAAATAATTATCTTTTATTCAAGATACTGTGTTCTACATGAATTAATTCACTTTAAGAAAGAGCTGCTTTTTCAGATTTTATGCCCGTTATTCTGGCCAGTGTTTGTGAAATGTGATGATAAATGTACAGGAATATTTCTTGGGGGTATAAAGATTTGCCCATGTTTGTGATTCACTTTTTTCAAGCTTTAATAATATTTGTGTGGTCTCTTCCTGCCGTAAAACTGTACAGAATGCTGGGAATTGATGTGATAATTGAAAATTGTCGTGGCGAGAAAAGTAGTTGGTGTTCTCGAAGTGTGAGCTGTTGTCCAATCATGTTGAAACCAGTGGACACTTTCGTTTTCCTCAGAGAACTGAGTCAAGCCAAAGTATTCTTATCAGCACCGGTGGCGCAGTGGTCTAAGCGATGGCTTCTGATCATTCTTCCGAGATGGGTCCGGGTTCAAATCTCGGCGAGGCTTGGATGCTGTGTTTGTCTCTTCCTTCCCTGGAACCAGCGGCCCTGAATTAGGGACGAGAGACTGCTTATAGCCCATTGAGTAGCTCACGGTGGTCGTTAAACCTCCAATAAAAAAAAATTCTTAAAATTTTTTCACATTTATTGTTTTGTGAAAAATAAATTTTCCCAGAATTCACCTTCGAAGCCTGTATACGCCCTATATATGTATACCGGTCTTCAATGAATGCAAAAAAAGTTTGGTAAACTAAGTGCGAATTTTCTGTCTTCCATACTTATTTGTTCTGACCATGTTTCCACCTTAACCACACTTAAAGTGGAAACATGGTTTATCCGGAAAAGTAAATGAGCAGGTGGTATAAATTATAGCACCAAAAACAGCAAGAAAGTAGTAATTAGGGGAAGTGATACGGTAACAGTATCCATTTGATGGGTTGTAACGATATAGATAGCGCTCCTGGTCCTGTTATTAGTTGACATGCTAAATGTTTGTCATGTATAATGTTGAACAAGTGTAGGACACTCCGTGGTAACCGCATATACGGTCCCTTATGTGATGTCTCTCATTCCACCAATAAGAAGCGTTGATAGAAAAGGTGTCTCCTCGCACTGTGATTTCATGTACGATGAACAAAAGTGGTTGGTTGTTTGTTGACAGTTTTACAGGCTAGTTCAATGTTTTGGCTTCGAATATCTTCTTATTTTCAAAAATAACTGTTAGAGATTCTGATTCAACCAGTAACCCCGGTAGCACAGTAATGTCGAATCGACGTCGATTTTTTGGTTACCAGGTCGATATTACGTCGAGGCATAGTTTTCGACGTAAAATCGATGAGACGAAACATCAAGAAAAATCATCACATTGAATTTCAGTATACATGTAGACGGTTTTACGCAGTATATCCCCTTAGTTTCCTTTAGGCCGAACAATCGATGTTTTTATGCGATCTGTAAGCATCGCGCGCATGCGCCTTTGCAACCATTACGCCAAACAAACTTTTTGGATGCTGGGTGTTGGTCGGTTTTATCATTTCTGTTGTAAGACGAGATTCTTAACTGTCTCCTTTTCCGCTGGTAAGTTAAAAGTTGTGTTTTGTTTTGCTTAAGTATGTTTCTAAGAAGTTGAGTCTCGTTCCTTTAAGTAGAATTACTTTTTAAGATATATAATTTGTGCGTTCGCATATCCCAATTAGGGATAGGCATAGCGCGATGCTGACAGATCACCAAAAATTCTGTGAAATTTTTGAGAATTATGTGTCTTTTCGAATGCATCTGAAAAGACTTGGATGTTGAAACAATAAAAAGATATATATGGTCTTTTAATCGTAGACAGCATCGTAGAATCGTACTACGAATACGAATGCATTCTACGTTTTATGCCACGATTAAAAATTTAGAATTTTATGCTTCAACATCAAAATTGTGGGGAAAACGTAGATTCGATATTGCAACAGTACTAGAATGGATGACTAAACTGCGCAATATCAACGTAGAACTACTGTTGACTTGATATCGACTTAATAGGTTTAAAATTCAGTGTCGAAAAAACGTAACAAAGGTGGACATGGATATCTATATTCGACGTTTCATATCGACCAAAAATCGATCCAAAAATTCGAAGTCGAATAGATGTAATGTGTTACCGGGGAAGATATGTTTGTATGAAAACGGCTTCGTAAAATTTATGAGTGCCTAGAATTTGTGTGGTTTTGGCAAGGAGGTTAGAATAAGATATCTGGAGCTGCCCTTCTTAATGAAGCAGCACCACCTTGCGTGAAGCTTATAACCACGAGCGACGGCCGTCAAAGTGTGGTAAAGCCAAGGAGGTTATAATAGATGGAGTAAGGGCCAACCAACGAGATAGAAATACATAGAGTGCTTCTGTGATTAGTTCTCTGCTGTGGCAGCTGAAGCCAACGAGGGAGAGCCCGCCATCTTTGATGAGGTACAAATTCTGCGTGTGTCAAGGAGTCACCTCGGTTCTTTCAGTTGCTCGGCGATCGTGTTATGATTTGTGAATATTCACAATTATCAGTACATTTTGGATAATTATTTCAACAATAAAATGCCATTTACTCCACTTTTGGAAGGTTAGCCCTACATTTCACAAGTAAGCATTTTTAAATAAGGTTGAGCTGTAAATGCTCAGTTAATCAAACGCAGAAAATAGGACATCTAATCCGTGTAGCTGGTGATTAAACCAGCAGATGAACCATTTCAATATCTGTGTTATCTTAAGACTTTTTATTCCTTATATTTTGTAAACAGTCGTACTCAATGTGAACACTGAATCATGTTTATGGGAAGGTGAGGTTAATTGTGAGTTACCAACTTTGAGGCTTTTTGGGAACAATTTTTACTTATGCTAGTGTTTTTTTTTTTTTTTTACATATACTTGAGGATGTTTTGCAAATGGCATTTGTATATATATTCTAGAATCTGTACAGTGTACTTGCAACTTGTCTGACAAGACAACAAATATTTCAAAATCTTAGGAAGCAGCAATTTTCTTTTTATGTGATAAAGATCATGTATCCATGGCTAATGCCCATTAGATAGCAAATACTGGTAAAGCAATCAATTTATGGTTACTTAAATTGCAGAAGTAATAATTGTGATTGGTAATATAAATTTATTGCTTGCTGACACCTGTCAGGAAACAATCTAGTATTTTATCTGAAAGCACAGGGTCACCCAGCTTGTGTTCTAGGCATTTGTCTCTGATTAGTGATTAATCTGCAGTATTACTGCAACAAAGTGAAAGTGGGGAGCTTGAAAATTTCTTGACAGAATACTCTTTATTTGTGAATGTGTTAGTACAATGTGTGTGGCTTTTTGGGTAGCAAAAATACAGGCAATATTGATTTAAAACTGAAAATAGGAAACAGGGAGTACAATGGTACCTCAAAAATGCAAATAACATAAAATATTTATGAAAACTGGCACAAACGATTATGAAATGACAATTGAAAAAAATTATGGAATAATACAAAAGAAAGGGACTAGCAACATTTTGTAATAACAACTTGCATTTGATTTTTGCGTGATAGGTGGTGTTTTTTTTTTTTTTTTTTTTTTTTTTTTTTGAAGAATGTGACCTCTGATTCATGATGAATGTACAGTCAGTATGTCCATGTATAAATTGCCAGTTATTCCTATTGCATCAACCATATATATGAGAGGTTAGTATTGAACAAATATCACTCACGTAAATCAATCTTTCTTTGAATTGAACAAGTTGTGCCTATATTTCTCTAAAATACAAATCAAACGCACTTGTATTTCCAGCAAGAATGTTGAAGGAACCCACAAAATAACAACACAAAACATAAACATTTGCTCGCCAAACTTTTTTGCACATCATGAATGCAAATCAGTGGTTGTTAATTTCTCACTTCATATTAATAAGAAGCTGTTCCCTTAAAATTGAAACAAAAAAAAAAAAAACTATGTGCAGTACATCTTAACAATTTGCCAAAATGTGTACAAATATCAGGTGAAAACTACAAAATTTCAGCTTTGGGACAACAAAAAACTAGGCTTCTTAAAAAAAAAGTAAAATATGAAAGTGCAAATAAAAAATATTAAATACTTAATACTGAAACAAAAAAAATACAATTTTTTGTCCGATAAAAAAATTAAAGTCCATAATCTGAATTTTTTGGTCTCTATCAGATATAATCACTACCTTTAAAGAGCTGTATGCAGAATTTAAACTTAACCAATTTGTTGATGTAGGAACTTGGAACTCTTATCTTAATTGCTGCATAAAAAATAACCATATCTTATATAATAATACTCTCTATAAGCAAGTGAACGGTATTCCAATGGGAACATCAACGTCCACAAATATCGCTAATCTATTCCTGTTCTTTAAGGAATATAAATTCATTAAAAATCACCCCACCTGCTCAGATAACTACCTTTACACTTTTAGATATATTGATGATCTGCTGTGTATCAATAATTCAGAAGTTATAGAGAGTGATTTTGATAATATCTATCCCTAGCTCTCTTAACTTATGTAAAACCAACCACAGTAATCAGGAACTTGAGTTCCTAGACTTAAGCATTAAGCTCAACAGAGGTAACCCATCTATTAGCCTCTTTGATAAAAGAGTTAATTTTCCTTTCAAAGTAATTAAATATCTACACTGGAATAATAACATTTCAACCAAAGTAATTGAGAATGTACTAATTTCTCAGGTCCTAAGAATTTCAAAAATTTGCAGCAACAATTTGGATTTCAATTACCACATTAATATACTATTAGAAAGTTTTCTAGAGAACAGAAATTCCTTCTTCTTTCATCAAAAGAACTTTAAGAAAAATTATTCTGAATAATAGAGTAAGGTTGGAAGATCTGCTTTAATTTTCTACACAGTTAATAATATGATTCTGACCAATCAAAGCCGTAAGGAAGTTGGCTAGAGGATGCCTATTAACTACCTAAAGGAACCTTAGTGCTATGGATATGACGGTCCTATTAAAACAAAAAATTAAATAATATAAACAAAATCACAAAAAAAGCTTAAAAATCTGTTTATAAAAGAAAATAAAAACAAATAAAAAAGAAAACTAGTTATTCATCACTAGGATAGCTATACTAAAAAATAGTAAAACCAACATTAAAATTAATAAGATTCTGATTAATCTATAGAAGCTCACTAAGGTGATTTAATACATGCAAAGATTATTAAATAAACTGCTCGTGTATTTTATAATATTTCTCATGTATTCTGGAGAGTTAATTCTGCTCATTCTGATCATACAGATCCACAGTCTTAAGTTTATATATTTTTTTCTCTGGTTAAAATCTCCGCGCGTTGGTTTCTTGCTGTATGAGGAGGCCATCAGCCCCACCCTCACTGCCCCCCAGCGTCTAGGGAGTGGCGGAAGGGGTCAGCCATGTTCTCCTCTTGTGAGGAGAAAAGTTTTGTCACACAAGAGGTAAGCTCTCTTCCTTGTTTTTGGGTTCTAGGTTTTATATGTTCAATGTTTGTACTTTATGTACCTTTTCTCTGTCGTTCTTTAGCTTTTCAGCTTTTTAAGCATTGGTTTGTCTGTTAACATTTATACGGGTTTTAACTCTTACTTTTCTTTGTAACTTTGAGCGTCTTTTGGGGTACCTAGGAACAGAAGAAGGCTAAGCTTGTTCCTTTTCTATGCGCTGTCTATGCGCTGTTTTTTCAAAGTAGTTAAGTTCTTAATAACTAATTAATTATGCACTTAAAGCACTGCTGAAATACTTTGTACATATTGCAACTAACTGTTTAAGGTATATAACTTTCACAAAGTTTTCTTTAGTTAATTATTATCTTTAACTTATTCTCGTTTTCGTGCTGTCATAAGTTGTAGAATAGGGGGTTTTAGACTCAAGTTTTCTTTCAAAAATCTGTTCGTTATAAATTAACATTTCCTTTTTAATTGCAATGTAAAATTTGGATTTCTTTTGCATTGTTTTTCAGGTTTAAATTCTCTCTCAAACGAACTTGGAATTTCGTTATAGCTGAAAATCATTTCAATTTATTATGTCACTCTCACAGCTTGAGTTCTCTTTAATCTTCTTCTCTCTGTTTAATAGTAACAGATGAAGAGCATGGGTCAGGCCATGAAGGTTAATGGATGCAAGCGAAATTGTTAACTAGTGCTAGGTCATGCTACTCTACGGAGGACATGACTTATATATATATTTTTTAAACTATTTTAGGTGGGAATGTTACTTGCATCTATGGCCTTGCAGAAACCCATTTCCAACTAGGTCTTTGTGGAAGTGAGAAAATGCAGAGTTTTTGCTGGTCCTTGATAAAGCCAAGGCTCAGTATTCTCGACACCTTCTACATTCAGTTGTTTTATTTTATTTTTTTATCTTTTCTCCTTTTACTCACACAGGTAGATACATAACCTTTTCTATGTTGTACTAGGTGTGAGTCAAAATTATATATGTATTTTTTTGCTTAGGTATCTTCTTTATAGAATGTGAATTCTGAATTTTTCAAAACTGCTGCGTTGCGCGTTTTGATTTTCAGGTTATTTTGCACCCTTCGTTTTAAATTCTAAAATTTTTCCTTAGTCTTCAGTTTTGCTCTTAAGTATATATATATATATATATATATATATATATATATATATATATACTGTATGTATGGCCTTAACTAAAAAAGAAAAGCAGGATGTGTAGAAAGATTTTTCTTTTGATACCAAAAAAGACATGCAAAGAATGCAGACAACTCAAAGAATATATATATATATACAGAGAGAGAGAGAGAGAGAGAGAGTGAAACCACTGAAATGGCAATGGGCTGGACATGTTGCCAGAAAAACAGACCACCGATGGACGACTGAAATTTTGAACTGGATTTCGAGGGACAGAAGACTCATGGGAGATGGGTGGATGAAATTCGAAACCATGCCGGAGTAATATGGAGGAGACAGGCTCAAGACACACAATTGTGGAAGAAACTTGGGGAGACCTTCATTCAGCAGTGGATTTATAATGGTATATATATCATCATCATTGACACCTATTATCCTTACAATATATGTATACTGTATATAATCAATATATATATATATATATATATATATATATATATATATTCTATAAAGAAGAAGATACCTAAGCAAAAAAATACAAATATAATTTTGACTCACACCTAGTACAACATAGAAAAGGTTATGTATCTACCTGTGTGAGTAAAAGGAGAAAAGATTAAAAAATAAAATAAAACAACTGAATGTAGAAGGTGTCGAGAATACTGAGCCTTGGCTTTATCAAGGACCAGCAAAAACTCTGCATTTTCTCACTTCCACAAAGACCTAGTTGGAAATGGGTTTCTGCAAGGCCATAGATGCAAGTAACATTCCCACCTAAAATAGTTTAAAATATATATATATGTCATGTCCTCCGTAGAGTTGCATGACCTAGCACTGGTTAACAATTTCGCTTGCATCCATTAACCTTCCTGGCCCGACCCATGCTCTTCATCTGTTACTATTAAACAGAGAGAAGAAGATTAAAGAGAACTCAAGCTGTGAGAGTGACGTAATAATTAGAAATGATTTTCAGCCATAACGAAATTCCAAGTTCGTTTGAGAGAGAATTTAAACCTGAAAATCAATGCAAAAGAAATCCAAATTTTTACATTGCAATTAAAAAAGGAAATATTAATTTTTAACGAACAGAATTTTGAAAGAAAACTTGAGTCTAAAACCCCCTACTCTACAACTTATGACAGCACGAAAACGAGAATAAGTTAAAGATAATAATTAACTAAAGAAAACTTTGTGAAAGTTATATACCTTAAACAGTTAGTTGCAATATGTACAAAGTATTTCAGCAGTGCTTTAAGTGCATAATTAATTAGTTATTAAGAACTTAACTACTTTGAAAAAACAGCGCATAGACAGCGCATAGAAAAGGAACAAGCTTAGCCATCTTCTGTTCCTAGGTACCCCAAAAGACGCTCAAAGTTACAAAGATAAGAAAGAGTTAAAACCCGCAAAAATGTTAACAGACAAACCAATGCCTAAAAGCTGAAAAGCTAAAAAACGACAGAGAAAAAGTACATGAAGTACAAACATTGAACTTATAAAACCTAGAACCCAAAAACCAGGAAGAGAGCTTACCTCTTGTGTGACAAAAACTTTTCTCCTCACAAGAGAAGAACATGGCTGACCTCTTCCGCCACTCCCTAGACGCTGGGGGGCAGTGCGGGTGGGGCTGATGGCCTCCTCATACAGCAAGAAACCAACGCGCGGAGATTTTAACCAGAGAAAAAAAAATATATATATATAAACTTAAGACTGTGGATCTGTATGATCAGAAAGAGCAGAATTAACTCTCCAGAATACATGAGGAATATTATAAAATACACGAGCAGTGTATTTAATAATCTTTGCATGTATTAAATCACCTTAGTGAGCTTCTATAGATTAATCAGAATCTTATTAATTTTAATGTTGGTTTTACTATTTTTAGTATAGCTATCCTAGTGATGAATAACTAGTTTTCTTTTTTATTTGTTTTTATTTTCTTTTATAAACAGATTTTTAAGCTTTTTTTGTGATTTTGTTTATATTATTTAATTTTTTGTTTTAATAGGACCGTCATATCCATAGCACTAAGGTTCCTTTAGGTAGTTAATAGGCATCCTCTAGCCAACTTCCTTACGGCTTTGATTGGTCAGAATCATATTATTAACTGTGTAGAAAATTAAAGCAGATCTGCCAACCTTACTCTATTATTCAGAATAATTTTTCTTAAAGTTCTTTTGATGAAAGAAGAAGGAATTTCGTTCTCTAGAAAACTTTCTAATAGTATATTAATGTGGTAATTGAAGTCCAAATTGTTGCTGCAAATTCTTGAAATTCTTAGGACCTGAGAAATTAGTATATTCTCAATTACTTTGGTTGAAATGTTATTATTCCAGTGTAGATATTTAATTACTTTGAAAGGAAAATTAACTCTTTTATCAAAGAGGCTAATAGATGGGTTACCTCTGTTGAGCTTAATGCTTAAGTCTAGGAACTCAAGTTCCAGATTACTGTGGTTGGTTTAACATATGTTAAGAGAGCTAGGATAGATATTATCAAAATCACTCTCTATAACTTCTGAATTATTGATACACAGCAGATCATCAATATATCTAAAAGTGTAAAGGTAGTTAACTGAGCAGGTGGGGTGATTTTTAATGAATTTATATTCCTTAAAGAACAGGAATAGATTAGCGATATTCGTGGACGTTGATGTTCCCATATGAATACCGTTCACTTGCTTATAGAGAGTATTATTATATAAGATATGGTTATTTTTTATGCAGCAATTGAGATAAGAGTTCCAAATTCCTACATCAACAAATTGGTTAAGTTTAAATTCTGCATACAGCTCTTTAAAGGTAGTGATTATATCTGATAGAGGCAGATTAGTATATAGGTTTTCAAAATCATAACTATTAATATCTAGGGGACAAACTTTGAGTATAGTAGAAATTACTTCTGCATTATTATTAATTATCCAAAAATCTCTGTACATCAAGTTAGAACAGTTTCTGATGTGTTTCAAAACCTTCTTTAAGACATCTTCAAAAGCAAGATCTATTTTCTTTTTATGACTCCTTACTCCACTAGCTATGAACCTGAACTTCACAGGATCCTTATGAAACTTAACCGTTGCAAAAAGAAATGGAAATTCAGGCCCATATCTTCTAGTTTGTGGAATTTTAAGTTTCTTGAAGAATGCCTTAAACCGATTTTCTAACTACTCGATGAGGGTCTGCAGAAGTTTCTTCCGCAACTGTATGTCTTGAGCCTATCTCCTCCATGTTACTCCGACATGCTTTCGAATTTCAGCCACCCATCGCCCATGGGGTCTTCTGGGGTTTTTTCGGTAACACTTAAGCTATGATTTAACTTTGGGGCTCCAGATGTTTTTCCCTAAAGAGTGGTTTGGGGTTCCTGAGTTGTTTTATTCTATGTCATTTTTGTCTAGAACCATGAAAGTGGGTTACTTCTGGTTAATTCTATGTTTATTTCTACTACGTCTAATTGCTGCAGCAAGGTGCAGTGTTGATGTGGTCTAATTACAACATGAGTGTGCTTTACTTCTTTTTACTGATATATGTATAACATCAACCATTATCAATCCACTGCTGGATGAAGGCCTCCCCAAGTTTCTTCCACAGTTGTCTGTCTTGAGCCTGTCTCCTCCGTGTCACTCCTGCATGATTTCGAATTTCATCCATTCATCTCCCATGGGGTCATCTTCTGGGTCTTATATATACATAGAGAGAGAGAGAATTATATTGTGTGAAGTATTTAGTGTATGTGCTGGAAGATACCTTTATTATGGTCAAGTTACCACAATTGCCTTGCCTACCCACGAATAAGGCTTACAGATCTGTGTTGTCGAATGTCAAGGCTAACAAACAGATTAGAAACATGCCCAGTGCTAAGGACTTTTAATTTTTATTAAATAAAAACCAGGTAAGTAGTAGTTTTCTTCTGATTATATAAGATAGGGGCAGTTGGTAAAAGTATTTTAATATTGGTACCTTGTTGGAAATAAAATTATTTAAAATAAATTTAGTCCAACATGCACGTGCATAGATAGCCCCAGGGGATAACGGGAGGCAATCTCATGCCTTGTGACGATACTTAGGCCCCAGGGGATATAGGGGTCGGAAAAGTTGAAGGGTCAGTTCCCAAGGAGGGAGCGAAGTGACGTTCCCCGGACGGATTAGATGAATTCCAGACTGGTCAAGTGACCTTGGCATCCGATGACAAGGTGAAGCTCAGAAGGTTTTTCACTGGTCAAGAGTAGTGGAGTGCGTGTAGCGACAAGGAACAGACGTGGGTATTGAGTGCCGAGTATGACGAGAGAGAAATGAAATCTGCCCAACGTTGACAAACGGAGAGCCGAGTTCGGATAGCGCCAGTCAGCTCAATTAGGTGTATATGCCCAGCGTTGAAAACCTGAAAGACATATGGAGATACCAGATAAGTTATTTTCCTTTTCCCTTTTATTGCATGTACTTGCTTAAATTAATTCATAACCCTATTTAGAGCACGTGGCGTGTGTATTGGTCATGATAAAACAATGAAAACCCAGTTAGCTAGGTAAAACATTTAGGTAAAGCATAGGAGAAAAGGAACTGGAAGAAAAATGAATCACTAAGATTTGCACTTATATATATAGATAGATGTATACAGAAATGATCGGAGACGTTATAGAGAAAAATCGTAATAAGAGTAAATTTTATGTGTAAGGTATTGTTAACGGCTGCACCCACGCACGTGGTACCTTAGTGTTCCTAATTCTCTCGTATTAAACTATTTTGATTACTTCCACATAAGATTCCTGTTTGTTTTCCTTATAACCACACAAGACATAAGTTAAGGTATGTGTAAACTAAGATATGTGTTTATGTTTCTGATTTCTTTCACGAGCGGCACCTTTACTCCCCCACCATTCCAGTGACGGGATAAAGGTGAATCACAACGCCGTGCTTTATTATATGCCAGTACATATAAGGAGCACATTTTTGTCCATATACGATCACTGTAGAACAAAAGTCCCATAGTTATAAAAAGGCACAATAAAGTAAATTTAATCGGTAAATGATCTGTAATTGATGCACCTATAATTTGTTCATAATAATAAATATAACAATAAAATTAACACCTTGTATTTAACATTGATGACAGTAACACGTGTCCCAGTGAATAGCATTAACACGTGTGCCATTGTTCGTAACTTTAACACGTGTTCCGTATTAGAATGTAACGTTGGTACCGATTAACGTTTGAAGATAACTATGGTGAATTGGTTAAATATTTGTTTATAACATATGATTATTCCTATGATTATAACGTTTCAAACACCTTGTATATAACATTGGTGCCGTGACTTTTGAGCCATTCGTGCTGTCACGTATTTTTCCCCGTCGCAGTACGGATTGAATCTGTTTTCTTTTCTTCATGTGTAGCAGTTCATTATTTTCTTTTGTTGTATGCATCATGCAATAGTTTTCTCAAGGTGTTATTTTGACAACTTCATTACTAAGAGTTAGGTAAAAGCGCAATTGCATGTTGTAGGGATAAAGGTATTATTTTAATTGGTAAGTGTATAACTTAGGTATTAAACTTCTATTAAAAATGTCAGGCTCCTCCGTTCAAGATTCCATGCAGGAGTTGCAATTTATTGCATCAGTACTTCCCCTGATTCCCGAATTCTCTGGAAACGATACGCTTATTTCAGCTTATTTCTTGTTCGAAGCAATAGAGGGATTAGAATCAGTCACTAATTGGTCAGAAAAAATAAAAATTTTTGTAGCAAAAGCTCGCATGACGCAAGCAGCTTTAAGATTTTTGAGTGAATCTCCCCATGTTAGACAGCTTGATGATTACAAGATGTTTAAATCAGCAGTTATAAAAAGGTTTACCAATAACCAACCTCTAGTAGTGGCAATACAAAATTTTAATTCTTGCAATCAAAGACCAGAAGAGTCGGTCGCCCAGTATGAATCACGTCTAAGAGGATCAGCGCATTCTTATCTAGGCGCACCGGTCTCAGGGGATGAGCAGGTTAAGGCACTGGTTGATTCAATTATGTTATCACAATTTTTAGCAGGTGTGGAAAGAAGTATTCAAACAGAGGTACTTTCGAAAGGGCCTGCAAATTTCGATCAAGCAGTACAAGATGCACTGCTTGCTGAGGCAAATCGACATATCATCACAAAGAGTGTCAATTCTGCCGATGGTGCAGATCAAATCCCTCGAGAAAGCGCCCCAGGCGATGCTAATGGTATTTCAGAACTTTGTCCCATGTTTCAGCAATACATCGTGCAGCAAAATGCACTTATCAGTACCTTACGAGAAGAATCACAACAAATGAGTGAAAGATTAATGAAAGCCGAGAATGAGCTATCAAAATTGCAATCAAAAATTAATGAAAGTCAAAATTATGAGAACTCCAGATATAAGGCTAGGCGAAATTTTGTTAATGTCAGATGTTTCAAATGTGGTGCATTAGGACACCCAGTTAGCAGATGTAATCAGCAATCAAATAATCTTGGAAACCAAAGACAGTGAGATAGAGCCTCGTTTCGTGTCCACCAATCTTCAGGTTACGGAGCGCGGGACACAAATGGCGCGGGTCATTTTAATCCTCGCGGAAATTTGTACCACAGACAAAACAGGAATAACAACCAGGGAAATGTAAACACTGCAGTTATCAATACGTTCCACATCCAGAGACATAGAAGTTTTCCGTTAGAGCAGAATAAGCATTTTGATCAAACAAATAGGAATGCTAGACCACATTACGTAACGCATCAGAAACAACGTCAATCTTATGACAACCTCCGTTGTTTTGGATGTGGAGCTGTAGGCCACAAAGTGAGATTTTGCAGAGTGAAAAATAATTACAGAAATCCATTTCCCTCAAGACCTAGTCAGGGTAGGCATTTTTACAATAATAGACACCAGCGTGCTCAAAGTTCCCCAAAGCCACGTGTTACTCAAAATGAAGAGGCTCAAGAGAAGGTCCAGGTTTTGACAATAGTTGATTCCCGAAGTAAAATCAAAGCAAGCGTAGACAAAATCTCAACAGTTGAATCCACTACAGAAATTGTACATAAGCAACGTAAAAATGAAAAAGACAACTTAGAATCCCCCAGATTGTGAAGAACAGTAAAGAGAAGAAGTCTGTAACGAATCGAGTTCGTTCTTCCTCACAGTCGTTCGCAAATTCTCATAATCCACTTAACGAAAAATGTGAAGAACAAACTGCAGAATCGCCATTTGATCTTTCACAGTTATTAGGAGTACAGGACGATAAAGATCCTTTTAAGTTAAAGCAGCCAAGCAAATCTTGTTCGAGACAGAAAGGTGCAAAGCAATAGAAGAGCTGCAGTTTATTTCATTTACACCCTCCTCCTCCCCGCAGCCCCAATTCCAGTAGCAAATCTAATTCGGATCTTTATTACATTTATTTGATAGATTTAGTAATTCATTATTGTAGTTAGAAGGCACTTTAAACGGAAGTTAGTAAGTCAGAATGTTTTATTATAGGATTAGCATATATCTCTTAATATTAAAGCAAAAGGTGGAAAATTCACTAGTATTTTGTGTAATATATATGTATAAAATTTTCTCGAGTTCGGGTATTATTATTTTCCATTCCGTATTTCAAGTATGTTTCAAGTCTGTGTGTGGTTAGTGCATAGAAAGGTGTGTAAAAAAAAAAAAAAAAAAAAAAAGAGAAATTTCTTAACTGGTTAACTAACGTTATGTTCTATCAGAATATTCCCCCCAGGAACACTTGGTTATCTCTTGTGGAGGTGTATGGACGAAAAATTCGTCAAATAAAATTTAATAGTGATATTGGCAAGTGTAATTTTAAATATTAATGTTAATAATGTTTAGGTGCAGCGTGAAGGTAATGAATAATTGGGTTGAGCGGATCTATCTTTGCTTGGGAAGGAAAGAATAGTGTAGGGAAGGAAAGAATAGTGTAAATCTAAGATATTAGATATACAGCTATTCTGGAAAAAATAATAATGATAATGAATGTAGATAAGGGTAAATGAAAATTAAACCACTGGGTAGTTGACTTTGTTTGGATTGACGGATCACACTGCCGCGTCTAGTCTGGGTAATGACAGAGCGGTACAGTGCGTAATCAGGAGAAGAGAGAAGGTTATAGAAGAAAAGAAAAATTAATCAAAGTGTGAGTAAAGTCAGTGTGTTCCATGTGGTGGTGAACAAAGAGAATCACGTGTTGGTGAACAAAAAGAATCACGTGTTGATGAACGAAAAGAACCACGTGTTGGTGAACAAAATAACTATGCTTCCTACGGGAACTAGAGTGCAGCAGTGATTGAAACACCGTTTTCTTTTCCCAAACTCAAACAACAGGAGGATATTCAAGTAATGATGCAAGCTTTTGAAAATAATGAACGGATCGCACGTGGCATACGTAATGTAAGCGTGCTGGTGTATTCAAGGACGGTCGTAATTACTGTGAATGCAACGCATTTTTTCATGTGGATGACCTACAGACTAAATAAAGTGCTACATTGACAGCGAAGACTTTGTTGTGCTATGTGGTCAACAGGTAGTGAAAACGGTATGGCCAATGAGCGGTGTGGTGTTTAAAAGCACAAAGGACAGTGTCAATGAGGGCGCATGCCGAGATGAATAAAACACAGGTGAAATGATTTTGCTGTTATTGTGTTCCAGGTCAAAGAGACCTTGGTGTTATAGGTGACCCATGTTATAGGTGAATGTGGACGAATAATACTAGATAAACATATACGTACAGAGCAAAGTGTTCTACAGCTAATTTTATTACCAGCATATAAAAAGCACAAATCAGGTGACAATGTTCTCCAAATATTGCGAACTGCCAGTGATATTGGTTTGATGTCTGATAACTTTTTGTGTGAATTGTGTGTGAATCGCAGAACTGAACGTAAATCGAACAATTTCACCTTGTCTTACTTTCCACCAGAAAAAAAATTAAGTCAAACAATAAAACTCAAGAATGTGGACGTGGACAATGACAATAAAAAAAAAAATTTTTGAATATAAAAGCAAACAAACAAACGGAAAAGCGTTTGGCAGTTAAATGTGTTACTGATACTTGGTCAGCAACAGCTCAAAGTGTACTAAACGACACGTGCATGTAAGCTTCAGATGCCAGCAGTATCACTGAATTGATATTTTTTAGATATGTATTGTGGGTGCAGGACCGTAACAGTTAATTAATTTTTGTGTTTGAAAAGTGTATTGTGTATATGTATGATTATGAATATTTTATATAATTTCATTGCTATATGTATATATAAGTGCACATGAGGAAAAAGATGGAGGATTGCTAGGTAAGGATGGAGTAGTCTATCCGTGCGTGTAGTTTTTCCCCCCAGCATTCCTTTTGGCCCCCATAAAGATTACATCTGGTAAGGGAGGAATGTTGGAAATAAAATTATTTAAAATAAATTTAGTCCAACATGCACGTGCATAGATAGCCCCAGGGGATAACAGGAGGCAATCTCATGCCTTGTGACGATACTTAGGCCCCAGGGGATATAGGGGGTCGGAAAAGTTGAAGGGTCAGTTCCCAAGGAGGGAGCGAAGTGACGTTCCCCGGACGGATTAGATGAATTCCAGACTGGTCAAGTGACCTTGGCATCCGCGGACAAGGTGAAGCTCAGAAGGTTTTTCACTGGTCAAGAGTAGTGGAGTGCGTGTAGCGACAAGGAACAGACGTGGGTATTGAGTGCCGAGTATGACGAGAGAGAAATGAAATCTGCCCAACGTTGACAAACGGAGAGCCGAGTTCGGATAGCGCCAGTCAGCTCAATTAGGTGTATATGCCCAGCGTTGAAAACCTGAAAGACATATGGAGATACCAGATAAGTTATTTTCCTTTTCCCTTTTATTGCATGTACTTGCTTAAATTAATTCATAACCCTATTTAGAGCACGTGGCGTGTGTATTGGTCATGATAAAACAATGAAAACCCAGTTAGCTAGGTAAAACATTTAGGTAAAGCATAGGAGAAAAGGAACTGGAAGAAAAATGAATCACTAAGCTTTGCACTTATATATATAGATAGATGTATGCAGAAATGATCGGAGACGTTATAGAGAAAAATCGTAATAAGAGTAAATTTTATGAGTAAGGTATTGTTAACGGCTGCACCCACGCACGTGGTTACCTTAGTGTTCCTAATTCTCTCGTATTAAACTATTTTGATTACTTCCACATAAGATTCCTGTTTGTTTTCCTTATAACCACACAAGACATAAGTTAAGGTATGTGTAAACTAAGATATGTGTAAACTAAGATATGTGTTTATGTTTCTGATTTCTTTCACGAGCGGCACCTTTACTCCCCCACCATTCCAGTGACGGGATAAAGGTGAATCACAACGCCGTGCTTTATTGTATGCCAGTACATATAAGGAGCACGTTTTTGTCCATATACGATCACTGTAGAACAAAAGTCCCATAGTTATAAAAAGGCACAATAAAGTAAATTTAATCGGTAAATGATCTGTAATTGATGCACCTATAATTTGTTCATAATAATAAATATAACAATAAAATTAACACCTTGTATTTAACATTGATGACAGTAACACGTGTCCCAGTGAATAGCATTAACACGTGTTCCGTATTAGAATGTAACGTTGGAACCGATTAACGTTTGAAGATAACTATGGTGAATTGGTTAAATATTTGTTTATAACATATGATTATTCCTATGATTATAACGTTTCAAACACCTTGTATATAACAACCTCTTGGCTGTGTAAACGCATTGTTTGTTTTCCGTTTTTCTTCGAACTTTTTTTTTTTTTCATTTAAAACTCTCATAAAATATTTGGCGTCTATGTATTTGGAGTGATAAGCTGTGGGATGATTCAGCATTCTCATGGTGATGACCCACGAATATCTAAGATTTTTACCGAAATTGCGGATTGACTGCAACTGCATTTTTTTATTTCTTTTTTTTTCATTTACTCTATTACCGCTGACTTATATTTCACTGAAAATTGGTTCCAAATAATTTGTGAAATGTCAAAAAATTACGGCATGAGATTTTATTCAACGAGAGTAAGCTGCATCCATTAAAATATCATTTTCTTTTTAAAACACTATTGCCGCCAACTAACAATGAAAAGCGTTATTTGATACGTTAAAGTTTTAGTCTCACCCCTAGGTGTTTATAACAACATTTCTGAGTTATATCCTTATTTAACATCAAACCATATATTACGAAAACTCCCTTTCTTAACACGGAACGGAAATCGTTCTGTACCTCATCAAACATGGCTGCCACTTGTTTCCGGTGGCTTGACCCGTTCCCCGACGTAAGCGCTCTACGTACTTCTATCTCGTTGGGGCCAACCGTTCACCCTGTGTAATCAAAATGAAGCCACCGAAACGTCACGATCATGACGTCACAGCCAATCACAGCCTCTGCCGCCATATTGGTGAGGCGTGTGAGACCAGTCGCAGCCAATCACAGTCTCTGCCACCATGTTGGTGAGACGTTTGAGCATTAAATTCGTCTGCACAAAGTGCTTCAAGTTTGTGACGTCATCCTTAATCCATCTATTCTAACCTCCTTGGGTAAAGCTGATAGTTTTCAAGGCTATTGTTTACCGAATCGCATTGTTTCTTCGCAATTGTTTCCAATTTCGTAACTTGTTGCCGATGTGTGAGAAAATGCTAAATTTATAAAATTCTTAATTATCATGAGGTTTCTTCCCATTTTTATTTTAAATTGAAATAGACAAACATCAGTGCGAATTCTAAACAGAACATAACATTAAAATTGTAAACTTCACTCGTGTGAAATATATAATTCATTCCGGTTTAATACGTATTAACACGGTTTCTGCAACCGAAAACCACGAAATTCCAAAATACAAACAGTTGGAATTACAAACGTATCATGTAAGCAACGGCAAATTCCCACACCTTTCGGCTTCACGGTTAAGAGACAAGGGCATCTCCAGAAGTATTATTCTAACCTCCTTGTGTTTTGGACATCGTTATTAATGGAATTCTCACGAGAGCAGACATGTATGAAGGAAACTTAAATTTTTGTTGTTGTTGTTTGAACTTTACTTTTACTACATGAGAAGTCATGATCTTGGATTGCTTTCAACTTAGTTTTGTTGAATGAACGACCTTGATTACACTGTAGTATGCGGTAATCAATGGAAACAAATGGCATGTCATCAAATGGTATCCTTTTTTCAACATTGGAATTGTTTCCCCTTCGAACGTAACATCCTTCTTCATACCTTCAATGTCACTTAACTGGGATTGACCAAGATGGTGAACTACAGCACGTTTTTTAATATAATGAGTATTAGCAGAAATCTCGAGGTTCTTGATAACATTTAAAGCATCTTCTCATGAAAAAACATATCCAACATAATCATTAATAGAATGACGAAAACAAAAATTCATTTTAACTGTTATTTTTAACAGCTAAATTGAACTAAATTATCAACATTAACCTCGCCTGCACTAACAGACAACAAAAAGCGAACTTTAGGAGTCAAGCGTACAAGAAATAGTCGGAGGAGACACCTTTTCTAACAACGCTTCTCATTGGTGGATAAAGAAAAGAAAGTTCTGATAAAGGAAAGAAAAAGTGCAGGCATTATAACGCAAGTTATATCATGTTCGGATTTTCTTGTTTTAGTAGCAAATCTGGCGTTCAACAGCCGCAGTGCGTTATTTGTCTTAAAGTTCTCGCTAATGACAGCCTTAGACCTGCGAAACTCTTTAATGTGGAGAACGATTTGCGTGTGGTACTGACACAGTTAGAACCAAACATAGATCGTTTGTGCAATTTAAAACAAGTCCAAGTTAAATATTGATGTGTACAGTTTGTGAAAGTATGGAATTTTTTTTTTTTTAATTCAGATTATTAAAACTTTTAAATTAGTCTTATTATTTAAAGGCCTCACTCCCTGGGTGTGTGGATGAAAGGAGAAATCCAGAAGCAGGTTTCAAAACAAAACAAAAATGGGAATCCGTTTTCTGTTTTTTACGCTTTCCAATCTTAGGTTGAAGAAGCATATATGCTCCAGCTTTGTCCGTCACTCCGTCTGCATGTCCGCTCGATAGCTTGCGTAAAAATGGTTCGATTTCGATGAAAACTTAGTATGTGGTAGGGGACCACCTGGGGATAAATCCTATTGAAAATGGGGTTAACGGGGTGAAAGGTAACGACATAGGAGCGGGATCCATTCCATTGCCCTTATACATCATAACTTGCGTAAATATGGTTCGATTTCAATGAAATTTTAGTATGTAGTAGGGGACCACATGGGAACAAACCCTATTGAAAATGGGTGCAGTGAAGTCAAAGGTCAGGACATAGGAGCGGGATGCATTTCCTTGCCCTTTTGCGTCATAACTTGCGTAAATACGGTTCGATTTCGATGAAAGTTAAGTTTACCGCAGGGGACCACTTGGGGATGAATCCTATCGAAAATGGGTGAAGTGAGGTCAAAGGTCAGGACATAGGAGTGGGATGCATTCCACTGCCCTTGTGCGTCATAACTTGCGCAAAAATGGTTCGATTTCGATGAAAGTTTAGTATGTGGTAGGGGACAACCTGGGGACGAACCCTATTGAAAATGGGTGAAATGGGTTAAAGGTCAGGACATAGGATCGGGTTCCATTCCATCGCCCTTATGCGTTATAAATTAAGTAAAAATGCTTCGATTGAGACAAAACTTTATCATGTTGTTCCGGAAGTATACTTTACGGGCCGGTTCTGTTGAATATCATCGAAATGGAGTTAAAGGTCAGGTCATAGGAGCGAGATTTATTCTACAGCCATTATATTATCCTCATAACTTGAGTAATAACTTGAGTAATGATTTCTGGTATGTGGGAAAGCGTATCGTAATCAATGCATTGCATGATTTTACTAACTTGTTATTTTTATTATAAAACCAGAAAACTGATCTAATTATTATTGATACTTGATTGTTTAAGAAAAAAATTATTATTTACTTAATTTTATTATAAAAATTAACCATCAAAAATTTTTTTTTGTTGCGTCTGTCACCGATTTTGCTGGAAGAACCAAAAAGACTAATTTTTTACGCTTTCCAACCGTATGTTCAAGAAGCGTGTATCCTCCAGCTTTGCCCGTCTGTCCGTCCGTCCGCCTCTCCGCACGATAACTCGCGTAAAAGTGGTTGGATTTCGATGAAATTTTAGTATGTAGTAGGGGACCACCTGGGGACGAATCCTATTGAAAATGGACGAAATGGGGTCAAAGATCAGGACATGGGAGCTGGATCTATTCCATTGCCCTTATGCGCCATAACTTGCGTAAAAATTATTCGATTTCAATGAAGTTTTAGCATGCGGTAGGGGACAACCTGGGTAGGAACTATTGAAAATGGGCGAAATGGGGTCGAAGGTCAGGACATAGCAGCGGGATCCATTCTATTGCCCTTATGCGTCAAAACTTGCGTAAAAAAGCTTCGATTGATACAAAACTTTATCATGTTGTTCCGGAAGTATACTTAACCGGTTTTGGTGAATATAATCTAAATGGGTTCAAAGGTAAGGGCCCAGGAGCGAAATTTATTCTACAGCCATTATCCTCATAACTTGAGTAATGATTTCTGGTATGTTGGAAAGCGTATTATAGTCAATGCATTGCATGATTTTAATAACTTGTCATTCCTATGCGAGTTTGTTTTAAAATGTTCGGGATTATGCAGTATATGAAATGAAAGCTGGCAACAAAACCTTACGTTCGTAATGGATGTAAAATAAAAATAAAGGCTTGGCATCAATATTTATTCTAACTCTTTTCAGATATCTGTCATCTATAGCTTCTGATTAAAATGAAAAAATCTTTAAAGAACTTACTGGGTTGTTTGTTTTATTTTATCTTTGTCAGAAATTCCTGAACAACAATTTTTTTTTCATTTGTTATTTTGCCAGAAAGCTCTAAAGAGAGCTATTTCTTTTTTTTTTTAATTTTGAATCTTCATGAATGGAGTTTTAAAATGAGATATTTCTTAACCAGAAGATGCTTCAAAGAAACAAATGCAGAAAAATATTACCTGATTGTGGTATTTTTATTCATCAGGAAATATTATTTAATTATTAGGTTAATATTAATCACCTAACTAAATTTTTATGGGAAAGTACTTGTAGTGATGGCTAGAAAGAGGTTTATTTAAAGTTTATAAATTACAATAATACTCGTTAATTAAATAATATTTATTTTTTTAGCAAATGTTTACTTAAGAAACTTACTCATAGTTCGTAGTTACCATGGCAGTGTAATTTTCCTGTTGAAACGTTTACCACGTGAGGATAATTTGTCAGTGAGGCTACATGATTGCCTAAAATTTGTGAAAGAAAAAACGAGAAAATGGAAAGAAAATCAGCAAAAAAAAAAAAAAAACTTGATTAAGTCGAGCAAAACCAGGGCACACAAGACATGTTACTCTTTACGCACCGATAATGTTTAAACGTTCAATGTTCAATTCATGAAGATTTAACATTTGAACATTTAAACAGTGTTCAGATGTTCAGTCTTCAGTGTTGAAATGTTGAATGAAAAGTCGCTTTATGACTCCCGCAATTAAAAATATTAATATTGTACGATATTAATAAAATATATTGTAATTTATCATTATATTATGTAAATGGAACAAGTACATTAATTATAACTTAGTATTATAAAATATTCATAGGAGATATGCCAACAATAATGTGTTTATGGATCGTAACATATTTCATGTATAATTTATGTAGCTGTTTAAAGAATATTGGAATTGGGACTTACTGTTAACAAAGAAAACTTACAAAGAATGCTGTATTTCTGGCAGAAAATACGATATCTAATTGCAGCTGAATCCGACAAAAGTATTAAACATTAAGTGGGAAAAAAAAAAAATATTTTGCACTGCCGACGAAGAGGGTTTTTTTTTTATATCCGTCGATGCTTTTGTAAAACGCTTATACCTATGTGCACCTTTCTGCATTTTATTTTTTTGCGCATGAATCGGAATTCCGCATGAGCAATTTTATAGACAAAATGCAATTACTTCCGCCAAATTAAAATTTGTTCTCGTAAAAAAAAAAAAAAGAAGTCTTAATATTAAAGGGGTTCTGGGTTAGAACTGAATATGCTTAAAAGTAATACACGTTTCGTGTGAATGGTATTTTTAAGTACCCTATTGGGAGCATCCCTATTCTTAATGAATTTCTTAGCTTACACGTGCAAAATTCTATTTACTATCACGTATGGACAAATTGACATTAGCCTGTGATTGAAAATATAAATGTGGGCTATCCCTTGATTTCCTGTGGTGAGGAAAAACTTCCGATTCCAAGAATGAAGTGAGAAATTCCGCTTTGCACTAAGCTATAGCAGTGTTAGGGAAATTCATAATATTTGTCCCGTTTCAATGTGTTTTCCCCAGGATTTCTGCGACAAGGGGAAATTAGATTGAACTCGATTGACGCCCTTCATTAGGACGTATAACCAATGTAATGAAATAGCTGAACCCAAGGAAAAAACATAGACATAAAATAAAAGAATTTATTTGTATCAGATTACGAAGTATCTTAGAATTCTGCAACAGCAGATAGAAGGCGAGAGTCAAGGTCTCGTGACCTTTCTTCCAAGGTAATTTGCGTAGTACTAGGAAAGAAAGATCTAGTTGTATGCAACGAAGTAGAATTCACGTAAATTGCTCCAGGCAATATTAATATACTATTCAATAAAAAGTCCCAAAATTTTGAAGCTTCTCTGTTGGTATATACCAGAGGTTTTTTTTTTCTTCTTTTTTGTCTTTTGGGTTTTAAATCACCACTTGCTATAGGATTTGTGGGAGAAAAAGAAAATATCTTCAACGAAATTCACCTGTAAGATTTTTTCCTTCCGAGAAGACGGAAAGTAAAACTTATGCCTGTTTATTTCTCTGTGTTAGTCTTACTAAGGGATTTCCCCAGAGAGAGAGGGGAAAGTTCTTTTAATACTTGTTTACTTGTCTGTGATCGGGTAAAAACGCCTTCAATGACAAAACGAAGGTTGCAGTATGTGTAGAACGAATCAGAAAAATGTTAAAAAAAAAAAAAAAGCGTTGCCACGTACGAACGCGTGTGCCTAATTAAAATTCAGCAAGGCATTAGCTCAGCCGCAAAATACGGCACTGAAAACATAGCCTGAAGATCAGCTTTTATTTCTTTGAAAATCGGAATCGTGACTTCTAATGATCTTTCATGCACCTTTCTTTCTTCCACTACCTGTCGTATCTCTTTTTTTTTCTGAAAGAGTATTTCTCTGAGGTGAGGAATACCTCAGAGAAATGTCGTGAGGTGCAAATGAGTTTACAAGGTCGGGTCTTAAGAAATCATACAGCAATATTGGAAAATTTCTTCGTTGGCTTATCGGGAAAAAAACATGTTTTGCGGTGATTGGTTTTTACCATCTCGGAAAAGAGCATAAATAACTTAAGTAATAAACATACCATTCGGAACAACTTTTTCTTTTTATGTTTCTTATTTTTTTAATTAGAAATTCGTCATAACAGATGGAACCTATAGTGCATATATACACCATAACAAATTATTTTTTTAAATTGAAAATTGAAATTGCTTAAAAGCCGTTTGCCCGTTTAAAATTGAATAACAGAATAACAGCAGGATGAAATATTTCAGGAAAGCAGGTAAAGGATTCTATTTGTGTGTGTGTGTGTGTGTAAGGGGGGGGGGTAATGATCCCCGTGAGTAACTGGGAGGGCTAGAAGCAGACTCCTGTCCTTAATTTAGGGCCACCGGTTCCAGGGAGGGAGAAGGGTCAGCGTCATTGAACAAGTGCGTGACCCATGCTTCATCCGGGTACTCGAGCCGAGGACCTTCTGGGACAAATGGTAAGAATCCAAAACCTCTGTCACCGGGGTGGCTCCAAAACTTTGATGTGGTGGGGACGAATGTGCTAGAGAAAGGACTGATAGGGGAGCACTTATTTAAATTTCAATATATATCATCATCATCATCATCATCATTACTGTCAACCATTATTAATCCACTGCTAAACGAAGGTCTTCCCAAGTTTCTTCCACAAAGATCTGTCTTGTGCCAGTCTCCTCCATTTACTCCTGCATACTTTCGAATTTCATCCACCCATCTCACATGTGGTTTTCTTGTGGGTCTTTTCCTGTCCCTTGGAATCCAGTCTAAAATGTCGTCTGTCCATCGGTGGTCTGTCCTTCTGGCAATATCTCCAGCCCATTGCCATTTCAGGGATTTTACCCTGATCATGATGTCTTCCACTCTTGCCATTTTTCGGATCCACGAGTTCCTCTTCTTATCTATCCTGGTTACACCAAGCACGCATCTCTCCATGCTGCTTTGAGTTATCTGCAGCCTTTGTATGTCTCTTTTAGTTAAGGTCCACGTCTCTGCACCATACGTAAGCACTGGAAGGATGCATTGATCAAACACTTTTCTTTTAAGACATAATGGCATATTGCTCTTGAAAATTATGCTGTTTCTTCCAAAAGCTCTCCAGGCAAGTGTTATACGCCGATTAATTTCTTCATCAATGTGACCCTCACTTGATATCTGCTGTCCTAGATAAACGTAGGTATCTGTTATCTCCAGCTTTTCTCCATCAATCGATAAATCTTCATTTCTTGTAAAAGCATTGAACATCACTTTTGTCTTCTGAAAGTTCATTTTTAATCCCACTTCTTTACTCTTGTCAGCAAGTTTCTGGGTCATACTCTGCAGCTCTGATGGGGTAGTTGCAAAAATGACTATGTCACCAGCAAAACGCAGCTGAGTTAGATAATCTCCATTAATCTTTATCCTTTTGTTTACCCAGTTCAGTGATTGAAAGACATTTTCCAATGTCGCATTAAAGAGCTTCGGAGATATGGTGTCACCTTGTCTCACTCCCTTTCCAATTTTTATGTGTGTTGTATTTTCAAACAACCGAATCTTTGCACTTGCATTTTCATAGATGTTATTAATAATATTAATGTATGCATCTTCAATACCGCAGGATTTCAGAGCCATTGTAACTGCTGATGGTTTCACCGAATCAAAGGCCTTTGATTCAGTGATGAATATATATACACAGTCGAGTCACATTATTGTGACTACCATCTAATATCCAGAATAATCGCCGTGTGCAACGCGGACAGCAGATAGACGGGCTGGGAGTGACTTAATAAGGTGCTGGAAGGTGTTCACAGGTATGTGGAGCCATGCTGACTGCAGTGCATCCGACAGCAGCTGGAGGGTGCGTGGTGGAGGATCCATAGAGCAAACAACACGATCGAGGTGGTCCCACAGAAACTCAATTTGGTTAAAGTCTAGTGAATTAGGGGACCACTTTGTAGTTTTCATTGTGCTCGTCCAACCAATCTCGGACATTTCAAGCTGTGTGACACGTCGCATTATCGCGCTGGAAAGTCCCATCCGCCACAGGGAAGACAATCAGCATGTATGAGTGTACCTGGTCTGCAAGGATAGATTTATAACGAATTCGGTCCATAGTGCCTTCCATGGGTATGATTAGACCCAGAGAATGCTACGAAAACATTTCCCAGACCATAACGCTGTCCCCACCAGCTTGTGTTATTCTAGCAATGGTTGAAGAGTGTTTGTTCTCCTATGTTTCTTGCCTTATACTCCGACGTCCATCCGTTCGATGAAGTAGAAAACGTGACTCATGGGAGAAGGCAATCCTTTGGCAATTAGCAGAGGTCCAATTCCGATAACGCCGTCCAAATGTAAGCCTTTTCTACCGATGCACCTTCGTTAGCATGGCCTTCCGCCTTCATCGGAGCCCCATACGCAGCAAGGTTCTCTGAACTGTCGTTTTAGATACAAACTATCGGTAGCCCCCTGGTTGAATCGGCCAGTGAGGTGCTCCACTGTAGAATGCCGATCCGCCCTCACGCACCTTGGAAGCCGACGTTCAACTCTCACATCAATGTCACGTGGTGCTCCGCAGTTTCTACTTCGTTTATTCGAAATGGTGTCATTATTCCAATCACGATAACTTTAACCACAGCAGCACGCGAACAGTTCACAAACTGCGCTATTTCAGAAATACTGTCAGCCTTGCCCCGAAAGCAGATAATAATCCCTTTTTCCAAATCTGATAAATCGCTCCTTTTATCCATGACACACACACAGACACACACACACATATATATATACACTGAAGTGCCAGAAAAACTGGTACACAAGTCTAATACTTGGTAGGTCCCCCAAAGGAGCGCAGGACTGCAGAAATACGACGGGGCATGGACTCCACTGGCTTCTGGAAATAAGCTGTAAGTAATGTACACCATACTTCCTGCAGAGCGTTCCACAATTCGGGTGTATTCCGAGGTGTCTCGGATTTCTGTGTTCGATAGCGCGTTGCATGGCATCCCAAATGTGTTCTATCACGTTCAGATCTGGGGACTTGGGTGGGAATGGTAACACCCAAACTCAGATTAATGCTCCTCTAACCATAATGGGGCGTCTCGACACTTGTGTGGAGGTACATTGTCATGTTGGAACAGGCCCAACCCATCAGCTTGAATGCAGGACATGAACAGGTGTACCTCGTCAGAAAGGATGCGCACATAGCGTTGGCCGGTCACAGATGTTTGTAGACGCACTAGGGTTCCCAGTGAAGTCCAGCTAAACAAACCACATACCATTACGTACCCTCCACTAACCAGTATAGTTCCCTGTTGACAGGCGGGATCCATGGCTTCATGGGGTTTGCGCCACACACGAATCCTTCCATCTGCCCGATACAGCTGGAAACGCGACTCGTCAGACCAGGCTACTTGATTCCAGTCATCAAGGGTCCAGTGGCGATGTTGCCGTGCCTAAGCGAGGCGTATAGCTCTGTGTCATGCACCCATCAAGGGGACTCGAGTTGGGCGTCGGCTCCCAAAGCCCATATCGTGCAGGGTACGTTGCACAGTCCGGACGCTGATGCTTATTGGGGCTCCAGCATTGAATTCCGATGATACCTGCGAGAGTGTTGCACGCCTATTTCACCCAATGTTTTTTTACGGCCACGCTGGTATCGTACGTTGGAGGTTTTGTCGGAACCATCAGCAGTTACAATGGCTTTGAAATCCTGCTGTATTGAAGATGCATACAGTAATATTATTAATAACATCTATGAAAATGCAGTGCAAAGATTCGGCTGTTTGAAAATACAACACACATAAAAATTGGAAAGGGAGTGAGACAAGGGGACACCATATCTCCCAAGCTCTTTAATGCCACATTGGAAAATGTATTTCAATTACTGAACTGGGAAAACAGAGGGATAAAGATTAATGGAGATTATCTAACCCACCTTCGTTTTGCTGATAACGTAGTCATTTTTGCAACTACCCCATCAGAGCTACAGAGTATGATCCAGGAACTTGCTGCTGACAAGAGTAAAGAAGTGGGATTAAAAATGAACTTTCAGAAGACAAAAGTGATGTTCAATGCTTTTACAAGAAATGAAGATTTATCGATTGATGGAGAAAAGCTGGAGATAACAGACACGTACGTTTATCTTGGACAGCAGATATCAAGTGAGGGTCACATTGATGAAGAAATTAATCGGCGTATAACACTTGCCTGGAGAGCTTTTGGAAGAAACAGCATAATTTTCAAGAGCAATATGCCATTATGTCTTAAAAGAAAAGTGTTTGATCAATGCATCCTTCCAGTGCTTACGTATGGTGCAGAGACGTGGACCTTAACTAAAAGAGACATACAAAGGCTGCAGACAACTCAAAGCAGCATGGAGAGGTGCATAAAAGGAGCTTGGTGTAACCAGGAGAGATAAGAAGAGGAACTCGTGGATCCGCAAAATGACAAGAGCTGAAGACATCATGATCGGAGTTAAATCTCTGAAATGGCAATGGGCTGGACATATAGTGCCAGAAGGACAGACCATCGATGGACAGCCGAAATTTTAGATTGGATTCCAAGGGACAGGAAAAGACCCAGAAGGAGACCACATGTGAGATGGGTGGATGAAATTCGAAAGTATGCGGGAGTAACATGGAGGAGACTGGCACAAGACAGACCGTTGTTTGAAGAAACTTGGGGAGACCTTCGTCCAGCAGTGGATTGATAATGGTTGACAATGATGATGATGATGATATAAATGTATTACGGAAACGTATTATTTATCCCTTTCTTAAAGAAAGTGTTGAAACAGTTGCTGTTCACATAACATAACTGTTTTACACATGTTTTCAAACACATCTGCGAGAGTCAAAAAAGTCTCTCGGCAGCAATGTTACTGTCGTTCCACTTAAATTTGATGATGCTACAGTCAAAACTTCTGAATTAATTAACTGTATGTTTAATTTTAGTGTTTGCTGTTTTTTTTAAAGCATATCAAGCTTCAGAACATGCTTCAGCAACACCAATTTTCACCATCAATTGAAAGTTTCCAATATGTGGATGTTGATTTCATCATTGTCCCCCAGAAAGAGGGAACACTCGTGAAATTAGCATTCACATTTTGGAAACTTTCAACTCATCAGGAGGTTGTGAAAGTTGGTGTTGCTGTGAAACATATTCTGGTTTCTTAATGAGGCGAAAAAACTTCGAGTACTCACTCTTCCCCTTTTTGGCTTCAACAAACACGTATTTGTTAGTCTCGATGCCTTTTTCAATATCCTTAATATTAAATTCATTCATATCCACAAATAAACCAATTCCAACACGACATGCAATGGAATGGGATGTTAGCAAGTCAAACGAAAACCTCTGAAAGCTCAATGCAAAATATGCCATGTGAACAGTAATTCTCAGTCTTTATCTCAACGACTACAGTCTTGTGACGATTATATATAGATTAAGATAATACAACGTAGTATCTTAATCTATATATAATCGTCACAAGACTGTACAGCGAGGATACAACCCTTCTATTATAGACAAGGCTGTGACAAAATTCCGGAAACCGAAGTCCATTTCCACATTAACTCCTGTGATGCGCCCATTGCGAGAGAATTTTGCCATTATTCCATTTTCCCGTTACATTGCCTTCAAAATTACAAAAATTCTCAAAACCTTTCATTTTAAGGTGATTTTTAAACCCATAAACAAAATGAGGTTTTTAGGATCAAAGGACTGTGTTGAAGACAAAAACTCGTGGGGAATTTATCAAATTCCATGTGAATGTGGCACTTCGTATATAGGACAGACCAGTAGAGCCTTGCGTTTTCGATTGAAGGAGCACAAGACCTACATTCGGGATTGTGACCTAAAGAAATCATCGATGGCTAAACACTGTTACGAAAAGGACCACATATTTCTCTTTGAAGAAGCAAAACTTATTGACAAGCCAGGTTCAACCTCCAAACTTGATAGTTTGGAAGCTGGTTGGTTGGTTGGTTGGTTGGTTGTTGGATTTTATTGGCGCAAGGGCCAGGTTTGGCCAAAGAGCGCCAGACCAAGAACTATCAGCCACAGATTTTTAAAAAACGTGGAAAATGATTAAGAGCAGACAGGCTTGGTAAAAGTTGAAAAAGAGTATGATGAAAGCTGTGAAGACAAGGTAGTTAATTAGGTTTATATAAAAATTTATTAATTGACTATTATAATTATAATTTTTTTTTTTTTTTTTTTAAACAGAACTACACAAAGGATGAGTCACTCTCCTCCCCCCACACTCCCCTGCAATGCTGGCAGAGGGCGGGGACGAACTGTCACTCTCTTCTCCCCCATGTTCCTCTGCAATGTTGTTTGAGGCTGGGGACGAACTGTCACTCTCCTCCCCCCTATGTTCCTCTATAATGTTGGTTGAGGGTGGGGACCTCGCTGAGGCCGAGACAGTTGGATGGACACTGCACACCTTTGCGGATTGAGGGCCGGGTCGTCCGCACGTGCAGGCTTTCTGCTTTAAACTGGAAGAGGGTCGGCTGCAAAAGAGAAGGCCCAGAATCAGGTAGTCGAAAAATCGCGAGCTCGGGAAAAACACCTGTGTCGCTTGGTCAGCTGTAGATCGCTTGGCAAGCGCTGCGAGAGCTACAGGGCGCGGAACAAAGGGCTGCACGGGTTGTGGCAGAGACTTAACAACTGCGGCAAAACTACGCTGTCGGGTGTTGGGAATACCCAACTTGGCTTTGGCAGCAGGGTACGAGAGGCCTTCCAGGGTCTTGAGGCGCTGGATCGCCATCTCGTCCTTCCATTTCATACAGTTGCGGGAGTAAGCTGCATGGGCCTCACCGCAGTTAACACAGCAGGCCGCAGAAGTGCAACCTTCCCCGTCATGTTCACCGGAGCCACAATTAGCGCAACGAGCGGAACTCTTACAGAATCGTTGTGAATGCCCGTACCTCTGGCACCTGAAACAGCGCAGAGGACTGGGAATGTACGGGCGAACTGCACAGACCAAGTAGCCTGCTTTGATTTCTGTCGGAACTTTCGGGGAGTCAAAAGTCAAGATGACATTTTTTGACTTAATCATGGAACCATCACGCCGGAACATCATACGACGTGCAGCAATAACACCTTGATCAGCAAGTTCAGTCACGAATTCGTCTTCACTGCATGGCAAGAGATCAAACTCCGAAATCACACCCCGAGAGGTGTTAAGAAACGGGTGAGGTGTCACTTTCACAGGAATGCCTTGAAGACTAGTGAGGTTCAGAAAAGTGTTACTCTGAGAAACACTGCAAGTTTGGACAAGCAGGTCCCCAGAGCGAAGCTTCCTCACAGATTTCAAGGGGCCAACCGCAGCGTCCAAAGCTTTAGAAATGAAAAAGGGAGATCTGGTGGACAGTCTCTCATTCGGATCGATGGATTCTACAAGCAAGTGAGTAGCATGCGTAGTCACAGCAATTGAGGGGAGACGACGCTTCGGAGCGACTGGTACAGCTGCCGAAGAAGAGGTTCCACATTCTTGGTCCAGGTCAAGGTCTAAAGACCGTTTAAGGGTATGAGACTTGGTAGGTTGAGAAGACGAAGGAGAGTCATTGTCAATAATCATTTTCTCAGGCGACTTAAATTTGGAGTTTTTCTTTTGTTTTTACCCATGGAAAAAGGAAGAGGATTCGTCTGCAAACTACTCCACCCACCACCGAGTCCTACAAGGGAGAACTGGAGGTCCGCAAGCCGAGAAAATGACGCTGGACACAGTTCTGGAGCTTATACGTTGCAGATATAGTCCGTTGGCTGTGATCACACGCACTCGGCGGACACTTCGGCCTCCTGGTACCGTCATGCCAACGCCTTTGGCATGATCCCACAGCCCCAGGGCTCACCCTGCCGTGCCATACGACAAAAAAGCCGCTAAAGCCCTGTACACAACTTGGTACATGACTTCTGACTAGAGGTGGGTTAGTCTCTAGCCTCCCGTTTACAGCGAAGCCGGGGTCGAAGAGGAGTGTTGGTACACAGGAGGCACTTATCCGGTCTCCTGCGACCTCAGCCGCCAGACATCCTATTTCCGCCTCACGGGTCTCCGCACGCGGCAAACATGCAGGTAGGTCTAGTACCCAAACCAGCTAAAAGGAAAAAAAGAAATCCAAAGAAGACAAATCCTGGAAGGGAACCTAAACGGAATCTCAGCAACCTACGAACTGAGCGGTTAATATAAATCAGTTAGTGGTGGAGGGTAACAAAACCACAAGACCGGGGTGTTAGTACATAACGTGGTAGCGATTAGGTAGAGAATACAACACGGGCAACTAGCCAGTGGAGAAAATAAATAAAACGAAAAAGCGAGACACAAGACCAGCTCGGGAACGTGGGGACGCGACTCCCCAACAGCTGGATGAACAGCCGTCCCTGCAAACACCAACAGCACCAAAATAAGAAAAAAACAAGCTGTGGCATGACATCAGATGTTGACCAGTCGCAAGGTCAGCTCGGGCCGTGGGGGCGCCGCTCCCCAAATAACTGGAAAACCAGTTATCCCCGTGCGGGGGGTTTGGAAGCTTTCCATATATATCAGAAGTCTTCGCAACTTGCTAATGACATGACATCCCGCCATTTCTATCAAACACGTGGAAGCATCTAACCAAAACACGTGACTGTAAACACCATTTATGATGTCATATACAATTTGAATATTTACGTGCCATTCGTCCTGATGAAGCTAGGTCAACACCCAGCGAAACCATGGTCGGCTTGAGAAATAAAAAAATAAACATTTGTGACAACTACGTTGTATTATCTTAATCTGTATAAGTAACTCTCAGTCTTACAATGTGACACGCGGGGTGTGTGAGAATGAATCACCAGAGAAGCAGGAGGCAGGCATTTGCCTGATTCTTGTTCCGGACAACCGCACTGAAAACAAATGCAAAGGAAGTATCGTTTTATGACATGGTATCGGTAAGTCTAGCGTCGGCTTCGTATCGTCCGTCCGTGGAAATCGTTGCTTAAAGAAAGAAACGGCAAATGTTTGCATGACAAATCATTTTTCACTCAGCTGGCACCAGTATCAAGCACTGAATTCCACGGTAAGCATTTTTTTTTTTTTTCGAAATACTTCTTTTACTAGTCAAAAATAAAGCGGAAGTAAAACCGAGCCGAAATCGGGTCAGGAACACCTACCTTGACCCCACCCGTTTGACCCGCAAGAAATTGTCGACCCGTTGACCCATGACCCGATTCCATCTCTGACCGAGATAACAGCTGTAAAGAGATAAGAGACTTGAAGAGAACTGGTGAGTGCTGAATTATTAGTCACAGAAGCTGCTCTTTATTGCACTGCATCAAGAAGTTTTAGGGTTCATTTGACAGCAGAACTCCAAGTGAGAGAAAATATGTATAAATACATTAAGGTTGGGCAAACTATATCATGCCAAAAGCGGGGTCACAACTATCAGCCTCAAAAATCCCGTGGTGTGAGTGTGCCAATTTTTAAGTGACTCCTGAGAATCTAAACAGAAATATCACTATTTGCGATGGTCTCCTTTTGAGCTTTGTTTTTGATTCATTGCTCAAACTTTGAGCCTGTTGACTTTTATTAATCGTAAATTATTCGGAAAATTTCTTGAAAATATTTCAAAATTTTATAGTGTTTCACAACCAAACTAGCGAACTTCTGCAGCGATGACTTGCAAAAAGAAGCTTTTGCTCAGCTCATTGGTTACAAAAGTGCACAGAAAAAAAAATACTATAAAGGAAGAAAGTCAAATATCTACGGATTGATTGGTTGTTAACGCGCAGAAGTAGGTGAGCCTTGGTCATTTTGCCGCCTTTTCATATTCAGTTGGTGAAATTTTTGAATTCAACAATATTTGCCATTTTATAACGTTTTCTTATGGTGTTATACGAATTTTCCTTTTTGTATATTGACTTTGGTACCTGGTTATTAAAAATGAAGTACACATTATAAAGCAAGTAGTGTGTTTATTTACGAACCTAATATTTTCAGTCTAAATGTACATTTTTTTAGGGGATGGCTTTAAAAACATATTAAAGTAAAAAACATTTGAATGAAATTTCAGAATGTTAGTTATTGTTGTAAAATTTTGAATGCCTCCAAAAAAAAAAGAAAAATTGGGGGAGGGGGGACTTGTAATTTTGGATTAGGTTAATTTATAATGTACGACATACATACATACATTCATGAAAAAAATTTTTGCTACCTAAAACCTATGTCTAATTTAATTAATACACGCAATTGACGTGGACTAGGAACATCAAACAGAAGTCATCGCTCTTTCCACATTTATAAGTGAGTCACGGAAAAATTCTCATCGGCCGCCACCGGGAATCGAATCCAGGATCTTCCAGTTACGCGCTGGACATGCTACCACTGCACCACAGCGGCCTCGAATTCTCCAGACTCACATACGACTAACTACCAAACCACATGGTAGGTTGCTTCTTGGAGCCCCGCATAATGCTGGGGATTCACCAAAGATGGAAAGCAGCAACTGAACAAATAACAAGGAGGCGAATGAATAATTAATACACAATTGACGTGAACTAGGAACATCAAACAGAAGTAATCGTTCTTTCCACAATCGACGTGGACTGAGAACATCAAACAGAAGTCATCGTGGAAAGAGGGATGACTTCTGTTTGATGTTTCTAGTCCACATCAATTATGTGTATTAAATATTCATTCGCCTCCTAGTTATTTGTTCAGTTGCTGCTTTCCATCTTTGGTGAATTTCTAGCATTGTCCGGGCTCCAAAAGCAACCTGCCAAGTGGTTTGGCAGTTAGTCGTATATAAGACTGGAGAATTCAAGGCCGCTGTGGTGCAGTGGTAGCTTGTCCGGCGCGTAACTAGAAGACCCTGGGTTTGATTCCCGGTGACGGCCGATGAGAATTTTTCCGTGACTCACTTATAAACGTGGGAAGAGCGATGACTTCTGTTTGATGTCTAATTTAACTTTTGTATTAACTTTTTAATACTAATTTCATTTTAAAACCTAGTTAAGAAATTATGTACGATTTCATATTTTCAATATATGATGAAAAAAACCCTTACCTTTGAAATATTAGGTAATAAATCCGAATACGGTATTGTTAAATATTCAATACCCTTACTGCGCATTCTATACTTACAAGCATTGCTCTTTTCCAAGCGGTTTGTCGACTCGTAGATTTAGCATTAGTGCCGAGTAAAATATTCACTAATCTTTGCATCTTTCAAATTTCTTGAATTCAGAGGAAAAATAGGACTGTGAACGTTATTTAATAAATTTGTGGTTGTGTCATCTATTTCATGGATGCGAAAAAATGCTGTCATTTGAGATGTTAAAGTGATTATACTAATAATAAATACCTAGATCTATTAGTGTCTCTGTCTGGAACACTCTGGAGATGTCAAAAGTGATTGCGTGCTACATTGCAGCACACGATGACTTTGAGATGTCAAAGTGATCGCGTGCTACCACTTATAAGTACCCAGATCTTCTATCTCTTTGTCTGGAACGCTTTCGAGGTGTCAAGGTGATCGCGTGCTAATTTGAAAGCCCTGGATTATCAATGACTCCAGTTATATTTATCCGATCTACAAAATTTGAATTGGAATCTTAATATCACGACAAGTTGCGTTTGTATTTAGCACAATTCTAATATTAATTTGTACGCTTTCATTATTTTTTTACCTTTTTTAATTATCTAACTTTTCGAGTTTAGTGCTGATTATAATACACAAAATATCGATCTATCTAGAATGCTCTAACCTACAACAAAAACTGAAATCTTGAGATGTCAAAGTGTGTAAAATAGCATCTAAAAATAATAGCACATTGTTGATAATTTAGATAGTTCCAATTTGTAATACGAGATCTCGCATTGTTTTGTAGAAAAAGCTTCTATATGAAGTTTTAAACTAACAGTCAAATAGGACAGTGTAAAACAAGCCGTGAACGGAATAACAAGTGTGTCGGGGAAAAAGTCATTTAAAGCGAAAAATCAGCTGTCCTAGGACGGGATATAGGCTAGTTATTGGATATTGTGATACACGATTTCTTCTGAGCTATCAAGGTGCGTTTTTCACCTTTTCCTTTTGTATGATGTGAAATCACTATAAGAGATTTACGCTAAGCTGTGACTACAACCTATAGGCTACTGTTGCAATCGTTGTTAACCGACATGCATATCGTCGATGTTGTGTCCCCGATAATCGAATCGATGTTGTGTCACCATAATTAATCGATGTTTCAAACACGATATTGGGGGAGCCGAAAGATCGAAGAAATTTTGGTTTTGCGATCTGCGGCAAAGTATGGTAGCCAACGGTATTTCAAGCCGACGCCTATAGGAAAATAAAATAAAATATTAAAACAACAGCAGTTACTGCAGTTACGTATTAAACAAGTTAGTGAAATCATGCAATGCATTGATTATGATACGCTTTCCAACATACCAGAAATCATTACTCAAGTTATGAGGATAATGGCTGTGGAATAAATCTCGATGATATTCAACAGAACCGGTAAACTATACTTCCGGAACGACATGAAAAGTTTTGTCGCAATCGAAGCATTTTTACGTAAGTTATAACGCATAAGGGCAATAGAATGGATTCCGATCCTATGTCCTGATCTTTGACCCTAATTCACCCATTTTCAATACGGTTCGTCCCCAGATGCTCCTCTACCACATGCTAAAATTTCATCGAAATCGAACCATTTTTACGCACGTTATGACGCATAAGGGCAAATATCAGGAACACAGAGCATCGCTCGAGTAAAGGTGGGATGAGGGCGCAAAAAAATTATATTTTGATATGTTATTTCCAAGTATTGTAATGCTAAGTCTAAACCATCAAGATTAATAATGATAGACGAATTAGAGACACATTAATTTAGAATAAACATCAAAACAAAGATGAATGATTATTTTTTATTTGTGTTAGAGTAAGAATTTTTTTAATTGTTTTTATTATTTCTGAACTAGAAACACCAAACAATAAATGTTAACATGGGGTTCTTTGGTAACATTGGTTCTTCATTGCTGTCTATTTATTCGCCGCATTTGATCGAGGTTTTCTTCCAATATAGATTCATTGAGGGTTATAATAACGTCGGACATTATTTCCATGCTCCACGCCTTAGCTGCTCGGATTGGTCTTTTTGTAGGCTGATCTTCTTCCAATCGAAGGTCATGTGTTTCGAGATTGGAATGTGATCGGAAACCATCGGCTCTTGGATGTCCAAGCTGTTCCATATTTACTTCTTCCGCTTGTTCTTGTTCCAACAGTGCTGTATTCTTCTTATTCTTCTTATTAAAGTTGAAACGTGCTCGTTTCGTAGGGGGTCGACCAGCCATATTTTTTATATTGTTTTACCATTCACGTGACACTCTGTTAATAGTAATTAATAAAAATGAACTAATCATATTTTAGTACAGCGGATACGCTCGTCATCAAGTGGATATTCAAAAATGTAACAAAACAAATGCTGTATGAAGTTTAAATTATGAAGGGAAAAACATGCGAAATCAACGTTCCGCTGCTTATAGTGTACTACGCATCAACTCCAAGCAACTGACAGAACTCACTTTTTGTTCTCGAAGAAAATAGAAGTATTGCGTAAAACGCACACAGCGCTTGACGTAATGAGGCAGATGGTCGCGAGAGTGTGACGTCATGAAACCTTAATAGGATCCACAAACAACGCGTGACGTAATGAGGCAGATGGCCTGACCGCGCGCCAACATCTCAATCGCGAGTCGATCGCGACAGTGTGACGTCATAAGATTTCTAAGAATGTGAAACATTAATAGGACGACGCCATGATACTAAAAACGTGGTAACTAGGGGTGGTTATTTAACCCACTAAACGAATTTTTCCAAAGTCGAGATCAAGCTAAATCAATCTTTAGTACCAGAAAATGGTAGGTGAGTAAATTTCATCAAAAACTTTAGAGCCGTTTTCAAAATAAAATTTACATGTATACAAGAATTGCTCCTTTAATAAGATGTGATAGAATGCATCCCGCTCTTATGTCCTGACCTTTGACCCCATTTCACCTGTAACGTACCCGGAGATGTGACGTACCTGCCCGAAGGACGCACACGACATAAAGGCAGATAGGAATCAGAATAAAACGTCCGCGTAGCTCAATTGGTAGAGTGACTTATTCCGGAATGAGGGGATCCGGGTTCGAATCCTGGCGTGGACAGAAATGACGGAGAAATTTACTTCGTTATACACCCATTTTCAACAGGGTTCGTCCCCAGGTGGTCCCATACCACGTACTAAATTTTCATTGAAATCGAACCATATTTACGAAAGTTATAACGCATAAGGGCAGTGGAATGGATCCTGCTCCTATGTCGTGACCTTTGACCCCATTTCGTCCATTTTCAATAGGGTTCGTCCTCAGGTGGTCGCCTACCACATGCTAAAATTTCATCGAAATCGAACCATTTTTATGCGAGTTATCGTGCGGACAGACAGACGGACAAAGCTGGAGCATATACGCTTCTTCAACCTACGGTTGGAAAGCGTAAATAAAAATGAAAAGAAAATATTTAATAAAAACGAAAGAAAAAAACATGAGGGGGATGTTATTGGTTTATACCATACACATCAGAATCAAATTCTGAATTAGAAAAACAAGAAATGGAAGAAGAACAACATTGAGGAAACATGAGAATCCATTCATTGAACAAGAAATTAAACGATATGGGGACGATGTACATACATTTTTATAGAATATTCTGGAACTGAACTTCCTCGTCCTTTATGCTTTTTTGCTATACTTTAAAAATTAGCGCTAGTCTTCCAGATTTAATTCTAAGGTACTGTTTTAACGAAGTGAAGGAGAATTGATGTTTTGGTAAATAAACCGCATATACGTTATCCAAGATACCAAAGGAAGCGCATATTCCCTAATTATGCCATCCGTCAAAAACTATCAAACATATTGGGGGATCAGTAATGGTTTGGACAGCGATATCTTGATATTATTTAGGTCCTATCATCTTCAGGAACGCGAGAGTTTCAGAAATTGCATGCTTTGATACCCTGAGGGACTAGGTTCATCAAATGGTGCAAACAGTATCATCTTTCGAGATGAAAAGGGTGCAATTTATACACACAGTGTCTAATCTTGGTTTGAGGAGCATGAAACTAAAGTGAAACATTCTTTATGGCCTGCACAATCACCAGATTTAAACTTTGTTGAGACCATGCGGGAGGAATAAGAGAAGACAGTGAGAAGTAGAATTACTCCACTATCGTCACTCTTAAAACTTTTCTCCATGTGAAATAGTCTAATATTCCTCTGAAAACTGTTCGCAGTTTATTTGAATCTATTTCACTTTGTACACAAGCTGATGTAAAAGCAAACGGTGGCCCAAACCCTGTTAAATCATACTAATAACTCTTCTCACAGAGATTTTCATTAATTTGGCTACTCCCTGTACATAATCATGCAAGTGAATGATCATTTTGTAAAGTAAAATATATCGGGGTGAGGGAATGAAGAACATTTTGGAAATGCACAACATGGCGCCTTGTTGAGAAAGTTTTTCGGGAGCATCTTCACAAACAGTACAGCGTAAAGGCCCAAACCTGCCGGTGATAGGATTCGAACAAATATCTACTTTCTCCGGAGTCAGATATTCTACCGCTTGCACTACACCGATGATACTTATAGCTGCAACGTGCCGTTTTGATATGTGCGTCGCCGCTGAGGTAGGTACGTCAAAGCCCCTGAGTTAGTAAGAAGCGACTTGCTGAGGTAACATCAAATAAACGAAAATTCAGAGATCATAACAAACAATGCAATTCTGTGTTATGTTTTGGAGCTCATATAAAGAGACCTTCTACCGTGGATGTTACTGTTTTATGATGGGCACATTTATTATCACGCGTCACGCGTCTCTCTATTGTACCTGATTTAACGATCCCCACCATCACATGAAGTCATAAACAGCCGCTCGCTCTAAATTTACCTGGTTTAACGATTCCCATAATCACTTGAAGCTATAAAGAGCCACTCGTCCTTAACTTACCTGGTTCAACGATTTCCATAATTACTTAAAGCCATAAAGAGCCAGTCGTTCTTAATTTTTCTGGTGTAACGATCTCCATAATCACTTGAAGCTATAAACAGGCCCTGTCCTTAATTTACATGGTTTAACGATTTCCATAATTACTTTGAATTTACATTGAACCACTCGCCCTTAATTTACCTGTTTAATGATGTTCATAATCACCTGAAGCCGTAAACAGCCATTCGTCCTTAATTTACCTGGTTTAACGATTTCCATAATTACTTTGAATTTACATTCAACCACTCGCCCTTACTTTGCCTGTTTAATGATGTTCATAATCACCTGAAGCAGTAAACAGCCATTCGTCCTTAATTTACCTGGTTTAACGATTTCCATAATAACTTTGAATTTACATTCAACCACTAGCCCTTAATTTACTTGTTTAATGATGTTTAAAATCACCTGAAGCCGTAAACAGCCATTCGTCCTTAATTTAAATGGTTTAAAGATTTCCATAATCACTTTGAATTTACATTCAACCACTCGCCCTTAATTTACCTGTTTAATGATGTTCATAATCACCTGAAGCCGTAAACAGCCATTCGTCCTTAATTTAAATGGTTTAACGATTTCCATAATCACTTTGAATTTACATTCAACCACTCGCCCTTGATTTACCTGTTTAATGATGTTCATAATCACCTGAAGCAGTAAACAGCCATTCGTCCTTAATTTACCTGGTTTAACGATTTCCATAATTACTTTTAATTTTCATTCAACCACTCGCCCTTAATTTACCTGTTTAATGATGTTCATAATCACCTGAAGCCGTAAACAGCCATTCGTCCTTAATTTACCTGGTTTAACGATTTCCATTACTACTTTGAATTTACATTGAACCACTCGCCCTTACTTTACCTGTTTAATCATGTTCATAATCACCTGAAGCCGTAAACAGCCATTCGTCCTTAATTTACCTGGTTTAACGGTTTCCATAATCACTTTGAATTTACATTCAACCACTCGCCCTTACTTTGCCTGTTTAATGATGTTCATAATCACCTGAAGCAGTAAACAGCCATTCGTCCTTAATTTACCTATTTTAACGATTTCCATAATAACTTTGAATTTACATTCAACCACTAGCCCTTAATTTACTTGTTTAATGATGTTTAAAATCACCTGAAGCCGTAAACAGCCATTCGTCCTTAATTTAAATGGTTTAAAGATTTCCATAATCACTTTAAATTTACATTCAACCACTCGCCCTTAATTTACCTGTTTAATGATGTTCATAATCACCCGAAGCCGTAAACAGCCATTCGTCCTTAATTTAAATGGTTTAACGATTTCCATAATCACTTTGAATTTACATTTACATTCAACCACTCGCCCTTGATTTACCTGTTTAATGATGTTCATAATCACCTGAAGCAGTAAACAGAGCCATTCGTCCTTAATTTACCTGGTTTAACGATTTCCATAATTACTTTTAATTTTCATTCAACCACTCGCCCTTAATTTACCTGTTTAATGATGTTCATAATCACCTGAAGCCGTAAACAGCCATTCGTCCTTAATTTACCTGGTTTAACGGTTTCCATAATCACTTTGAATTTACATTCAACCACTCGCCCTTAATTTACCTGTTTAATGATGTTTATAATCACCTGAAGCTGTAAACAGCCATTCGTGCTTAATTTAAATGGTTTAACGATTTCCATAATCATTTTGAACTTACATTCAACCACTCGCCCTTAATTTACCTGTTTAACGATGTTCATAATCAGCTGAAGCCGTAAACAGCCATTCGTCTTTAATTTACCTTGTATAACAAGGATTCCCTTAATCACTGGAAGCCACAAACAACCACTTGTCTTTAAGCTGATTTTGTTTCCTGGAGTCAGTGCTACTGACTCCAGGAAACAAAATCAGCGCTACGGAAAAAAAAAATCAAAAAACACCATCCATGCCTCATCTTGTACGATTTGGCACAACTGCGCGCCTCTAATTCTCGACCACAGAGACAGTAAGAGAGTTATTACCATTTCAAGCATCAGATCATTTGATTCATTTGAAAATCAGGCAGTCTGCAAAGAAACTTTAAAACTGAAAATTACATATTCACAGAAATGTTTTATTTAATAAATTAATATGTTATTGTACAGTTAAGGAACACTGCCAGGTCGGCGTATGTTTCTTAAGTTGATATTCCTTTTTCATTCCTTTGTTAAAAGAAGTTATTTCCCAAAGATGCGATTCCTCTGATAAAATTTTGCAGCATTTCTGTGATTTTTCAAAACTGAAAGAATTCCCAGGAAGACAGCTGAAGTCAGAAATTACGATAAGCAGTGTTGCAGGCTAGGCTAAGTGACTTGTCGCTTTTCAGGGATGTCGCTATAATTGAGCTCGACAAATTTATTTCAGATATCCAATCAATTAATTCTCGATCAGAAAAGCTCCACAAAAATGGTAATGACCAAAGTTATGTATTGTGAGGCAAATATGAAAATTTTCCCTTTTTTCGTTTCGGTTCTTATGCACATTCTATTACTTATCCGTTAGATTTTCGTTCTGAATCGCACCACACTTCTCAGAATGTCTTTACATTTTTGGCAACAACTGACCGTGAGCCTAAAAAGGCATATCAAGATTAAAGTGTATGTGGTAGTAATGCAACGAACGATGCTTTACTGATGGTATTCTGACGTACGCCGTCTTGATGATCTACATGTTGAAATTGTCTTATATACCATAATGATATTGTGAATAAATCAACGAAGTAGTGTGATTTGTACAAAGAGGAACTGTTATAACAACGAAGCTCTGTGAGTTGTTCAAAGAGGAATGAAATAAAAATGAAACTCTAAGAGCTGTGCAAAGAGAAATTGTTATTACAACGAAGCGCTGTGAAGTGTTCAAAGAAGAACTGCGATAACAACAAAGTTCTGTAAGTTGTTCGACGAGGACTGTGACAACAACAAATCTCTGTGATTTCAAAGAGTAATGTGATAACAACGAACAACGAAGAGCTGTTAAAAAAGGAATAATGATAACAACGAAGTTCTAAGAGCTGTTCAAAGAGGATTTTTTACAATAACGAAACGCTGTGATTTGAACTCGGCAAGCAATTCAAAGAGATTGTGACAATGACAAAGCTCTGTGATTCCAAGAGGAATATGATAACAACGAAGCTCTAAGTGCTAGCTGTTCAAAGAGGAATTGTGTTAAAAAGGAAGCTTCATGAGTTGTTCTAAGAGGAATTGGGACAACTGTAATTAATACGACGACCAGGAAGCAAAAAAAAACTGTTATGAAGTTGTATTTCTTGCTGTATTGCTCCTTGAAATCGTTCGTTAGGGGCAATATGAGTGTTGCATTAAACATTTAGTGTTATTTCAACACACGGGTCTAAAATATAGAAACATAACCAAGACGTCACAGTACCCATTCCGAAGGGATATTCTTTTCTTTTTATTTATGCGTCTTAGAATTTAAACCACCTTCGTGGTATTGAACACTTAAAAAGATTTATAAAAGTCATGTAATGACGTTTACGAAGGACTTCTGTTGAAAATCTGCTTTAGTTAAGTCTGAAATACTGCGGAACGGTCAGAATATGAGCCTTTCATTCTGAAAAGACGTGTTCGATATCAGGGATGGATTGGGACGATTAAACCATGTGGGGAGTTTTAGTCTTCCGTTAGCTACAAAAACTCACGTACCTACAAAGCAACACCTCACAAAATCTCTCATGAAAAAAAAATTCTGTTAGATCCCGGATGAAAAAGAATTGTTGAAATATGCTGTGGAAAACTAATTCAGTCATTTTAAGAACAATGCAACGGTGAAAGAATTTTAAAAACCTGCTCATGATTGAATGTAGCATCAAGCCAAAACGGGGTGTTGTACCAGATAATTTTTTTCCTTGAAAAATTTGGTTTTGACTGAAAAAAAAAATTGCGAGTCTCTTGAAACCCCTATTTCCGACTACATCACAACAAAGATCGTTCTGTGAAAGTTTAAATATATAACAATTTTCCCAAGCAGTTAATTTTTATATTTATTTGATTACTGATCGCCTATTGCGCAATGGTATTGGGATTGCTTTCTTCAGTAGACGCCTTTTTTAAGTCTACCCATTACAGTCATTTGCAAAAGTTTAAGACCATTTGTTGATGTTATATTTCTGCCGATTGCGTAAGCTACTATCTGTATTACTCAACTTCTTGTTGATGCTCCATCATCCTACAGCGGTAGCTGTTGATAGAGTTGGGGGAAGCGTGGGAGCGTCAGTTTGCTTCTGGATTTCATGCTGAGTGGTTTTGTACGTATTTTCTATATAGAGAAAAATGGAAATAAACGGGTTATTAAGTGTTACTCAGAAGAAACAAATAGTGACTTTATATCATGAAGGATACTCCGGACTTTATATTATGAAATATACTTTGAACGTGACATAAGCAGGAAGGTGAATGCAAGCAAGACTGCTATTCATAATGCGATCATGAAATATCGAGATACAGGTGAATTTAGAGACCGAAAGAGAAGTAGCCTGCCAAGGAAAATAACGCTACGTGATGACAATACCATAAGGCGAACAGTTATGCGTTCTTAGAGGAGTTCGTGCAACTAAAATGAAGGCCTTTCTACGTTAAAAATGGTCTGATATTAGTATCAGCACTGTTTCCCGAAGTCTCAGCAAAGATTTTGGATTTAAAGTCTTATAAACCTGCACATAAACCTAGACTAATATCTGTCATAAAAAAGAAGAGCCTCCAGTTTGCTTGGTCGTGGACTGCTGAAAATTAGAGCCAAGTTCTTTTTTCCCATTAATCAACTGTGCGTCAATTTAAATCACGTGAGGCGCATGTTCGACGACCAAAAAGCAAAAGGTTTGACGAAAAATACACTGATAGCACCGTGAGACATCCGCCTAGTCAGATGATATGGGGTGGTGCTATGTCAACATCTGGTACTGCTTTATTATCCTTTTTGCCGACAGGCACTACCGTAAGTGGTCCCTTTTATGCGGAAATGTTACATGAGAAGCTGTTAACTGATTTGCAAGTTCACAGATGCACAATCTTTATGCATGATGGTGCTCCATGCCACAAATCAAAGACAGTAAAGGACTACCTGCAGAGGAAAAACATAACTGTACTTGACTGGCCTGATGATAGTTCCGACTTTAACCCCATCGAAAATTTGTGGACCATTTTAAAAGACAAGGCAGCAGAAAATCAGCCATAAAATTCCCAAGCTTTGATTGACGCGATAAAATACGTGTGGTGCAAAGACATTTCAAGTGACTACTGCAAATCCCTCATTGAGAGTATGCCACATCGTATTCTGTCCTTTACAAAAAACTAAGGTGGCCGCACAAAGCACTGATTTCGGTCTTTTTGTGTGCTAAAGAATGTAAGTATTCATCTGGGGTGTCATTTTTATCAAATATCTTTGACTTGTAATTAGTTGTTTAAAATCTTGATGTTCAATAAATTGGCAGTTGGTCTTAAACTTTTGCAAATGAGTGTATTTGACCCATGAGCCACTATTTTGATCCATAATGGTAAGTCTTTGTTTCCATTAAAAAAATGTTTGTGAAAAACATGGATTTTGGAATATCCCTGCAGGTGAAACGTTTCGTGTTGTATCAGTCTGCGAGACGATGGGCCATCCCAATAGTTATCAATGTCTCCTTCAATTACAAAAGGTGAGTAAGGTCTACCACTGACCATGGGCTCGAAGTCCAACGATCTACGTCTAACTGCAGTTAGCTTCAGCTTAATTAATTTATAACAGCCTACTCGGTTTGGCGGAGCTTTTCTTACATCAGTGAATTTTGTAAGGTATTTCAGAGCAAACGCCCAACATACAGACAGAGGGAAACAATTTCTGCCTCCCCGGTGGCGCAGTGGTCTAAGCGATGGTCTCTGATTGTTCATCCGAAAGGGGTCCGGGTTCGAAACCCGGTGAGGCATGGATATTGTGTTCGTCTTACGGCATTGGCTCTCTCCCCTCCCTGGGGGCAGCGACCCTAAGTTAGGGACGGGCGACTGCTTATAGCCCATTGAGTTGCTCACGGTGGTCGTTAAACATCCAATAAAAAAAAAAAACAGAGCAATTTCTTTTTATGGAAATAACTTTTCAGGTAGAAATAAAGCTCAATGAAGTTACCGATTATTACTCATAAGCATCAAGCAATTATTCGTTCATTCTAAAAAAAAAAAAAATCCAGACGAAAAGAATACGAGAAAGTGGGCTATTTCTCGGGTTATCCACCGAGAGATGTCCCTGTGTACCAATCCGCTCTTGGTCAATACATCCACATCAGACGTTTAAAGGTAACCTGTTAATAGGAAAATAAGCCTATGAAATATAAGCCTAATTAATAGAATCTGAAAGGCAGTGATCCATCTTCAGACTCAGTAGTCTGGAAGGACAAGAGTAATGGTTTTTGCTCTAAGACCAGATTTTCGTCCTTCAGCACATCTTTTACAATGGACTCTTATTAGGCAAGTTGAAAGGATTGCTCGTTGACAGGTTGTAAACACTATGTGGCAGATACATAAGAGCACAAGGTTTTTGGGCGCATGCACAGCATGCTAATAACGCGAAACACTTCTTCTCTGCTAGTCTGAACTTTCTTGCCTTTGCTTCCCGCATGCGAGTTCTTACTTATCCTTTCTTTCTCCCGAGGCGAAAGAAAGCATTTACTGCGAATCTGTGTTGCACCCCAAGCCTTCACCTTTCCAAGCCATGTCACGTCATTATTCAAATGTAGAAGCCACGAGTCAAAAACTGTAACTACCTAATGTGCTTCCCTCCCCAAGTGTGTGTGTGTGTGTGTAACTGGAATTATTTTTATTTGTTGCGGCTGCATCTCTTTGTGTTTCACATCGTACACGTAAGTTCTGAGTATCTGTCATAAAATGTCTTTTTCAGTGTGTGTGTGTACTTTTCATTTTTCGTGCATCTCATTTCAGGGACCGACTTGGATAGTCTAAAGGCCCTGGATAAGATGCTTTTAAAGGTGTAGGGTGTAGACTCCTACATCTCACGTAATGTGCAAGTACGATTAATGATGTTAATTTAGGAGTTTAGAATGTATTCATATTTTCTCCAGTTCTGTGAAAATACAAATTTGTCCGTGTCGGGGATCGAATCCTGCGCCCCTCACTCCGGAGTAAGTTGCTCTCCCAGCTGGGCTAAATGTATCGCTGTAGATCGTCGTCTTGATAAGTGCTTTACCTCTGTAGTAGGTCCCGTCATCTCACTCTTATTTTTTTTTATTTTTTTTTAAAGCGAAAAACCTATTTTCATTCATTTTAGACGATGTGTGGAACAACCATCACGCATTTTTCGAAGAACCCAACGGCATTTTTACGTTAGGGCGACAATGTGAAAACACGAATTTTTCCGTAACGCGGATCGAACCTGCGCCCCCTCACTGTGGAGTAAGTTGCTCTCCCAACTAAGCTACACGGACGAAATGTACCGCTGCAGATTTGTCGTCTTGACACGTACTTTGCCACTGTAGTAAGTCACATCATCTCCTTCTTCCTCTTATTATTATTTTTCTTTCTTTTTTGAAGCGAAGAATTAACTCTCATTAATTCTAGACGCCACACTGGTGGCGCCGTAGTCTAAGCGATGGCTTCTCATCATTCGTCCGAGATGGATCCGGGTTCGAATCCCGGTGATGCATGGATGTTGTGTTTGTCTTACGGCACTGGCTCTCTCCCTTCCCTGGGACCAGTGGCTCTAAATTAGGCACAGGCGACTGATTGCTTATAGCCCATTGAGTTGCTCACGGTGATCGTTAAACACTCAATCAAAAAAAAAAAAAAAAAAAATTCTAGACGATGTGTGAAACAAACATCATACGTTTTTCGAAGAATCGAACGGCAAGTAGATCAATTTTTACGTTCGGGTGCCAATGTGAAAACACAAATTTGCCCGTGACCTCACTCCGGAGTAAGTTGCTCTCCCAACTGAGCCACACGGACGGAATGTATCGCTGCAGATTTGTCGCCTTGACACGAGCTTTACCTCTGTAGTACCTCACATCATCTCCCTCTTCTTCTTCTTCTTCTTCTTATTTTTTCTTTCTTTTTGAAGCGAAGAACGAATTTTCATTAATTTTATACAATGTGTGGAATAAACATCACACATTTTGCGAAGAATCCAACGGCCACTACATCCATTTTTAGGTGCCAATGTAAAAACACAAATTTCCCCGTGACAGAATCGAAGTCGCGCTCCCTCAGTCCGGAGTAAGATGCTCTCCCAGCTAAGCCCACGGACGGAATGTATCTCTGCAGATTTGTCGTCTTGACACGTGCTTTACCTCTGTAGTACCTCACAGCTCTTAAGTGACAATGTTTTGGTCTTATTTATTTTTTTAATTTAATTTTTATCTATAAAGTTACTTATGATGATTCAATTTACTTGTGTGAAGTTTCAGGTTTAACTGTTTGTTGTAAAGAGTTTGCTTTACTTTAATGGTAGGTTTTAGGCTTCAGCTTTAACGGTAACCTGTAAGACTTACTTGGTTAAATACAGAACCATGCAGCTGGACCATCGGGAGATAAGCCCCGTGCCTTCACGAGGCCCCGCATTGTAGGAAAAAGAAACAAAATAATTTTCGTTGGAATTTTTAATATTTATTATTATATTTTTAAGTTATGGGGAGCGAGGCCCTAAAGAACATCAAACAGAAGTCATCGCTCTTTCCACGTTTATAAGTGAGTCACGGAAAAATTATCATCGGCAGTCACCGGGAATCGAACCCACGGTCTTCCAGCTACGCGCCGGACATGCTACCACTGCACCACAGCGGCCTCGTGTTCTCCAGACTCACATACGACTATTGTACGGCGCGTAACCGGAAGACGCTGGGTTCGATTCCCGGTGGCGGCCGATGAGAATTTTTCCGTGACTCACGTATAAACGTGGAAAGAGCGATGACTTCTGTGTGATATTCCTAATCCACGTCAATTGTGTGCATTAATTATTCATTCGCCCTTAAGAAGATATTTCTCCTAATGTCACTGAGATTTCTAATCCCCTCACTTTGAAATAGGTTGCCGCTCTTCGTTGTACAGGCGCTGACATTTCCGGATTTCAAATGTTTATTATAACAACATTTATATTTTACGCATCTTGAAATGGCAAATGAAATTTCATCATGTTGTGGCTCCCTACGTTTATATACTCAACAATTTGTTTGTAAACCCCGTACTTAAATGGAAAAAAATAAAAATAAAAAGAACATCAAAGTTATTTTAGAGCTGTATATGAGGCCAATTTTTTATCAACTTAAAAAACAATACTGGAAATTAAAAAAAAATCATTTCCATGTAAGAGACCATATAGAAGTTAAAAAAAGTCCCTAATTTGTCAGTTTCATCAAATAGCACTCTGTTAAAATGTATCAGGAGAAAAAAGAAACTACGAATTTATTTCAGAGGGTTCGCTACTCAAACACGTTCGATAAGCAGATTAGTTGAAGTTATATTTTTCTCATTTTCTAAGGTAGTTTTTACAAGAATTGGAAGTACAACCTGAACCGGTGTAGGTCAACTACACGGCAAGAAATGCAAACATAGGCTAACTGCACGAGAAGAGTAAAAAAGGCGGAATCAGAGATAGTCCGAACTCCACGCCTTTCAGAGCCTCTTAGCGTTACCCAGGGGACAGATACCATGAGGAGGTTGGCTCTACGTCCCCCAGTAGTCATTTTTGCTTTTTGTAATAGTAAGAGACGCATTTTAAAATGTCCATTCTTGTGATTTCTTTCTTTTTATACTTTTCTAGAAAACTATCAACAATTTCTTTCCTCTTTTTTGTACTTAACATTGGTTATTGTTTTCTGCACTAATGCGCAAGCATCTACTTGGATTTGCTTTATAATTTCGACAATTGTATTTAATTGTTATTTTCTTTTAATGCGTAAACTTGAATTTGTTTCATAATTTCGACAAAGGTGTAATCATGAATTGTGAGGTATCTGCCAGCAGGACGCACATGACATAAAGGCAGATAGGAATCAGAATACATGTCTGCGTAGCTCAGTTGGTAGAGCGACTTGTTCCGGATATAACCGTACTCGGGTTCGAATCCCGGCGTAGACCAAAAATGACGGAGAAATTTAATTCATTATAATTGGCGCCCGAACTACCCGGATGACCCGACCGTTCAAAATCTCGCATTGGTGTGATGTTATTTCCACACCGCGAGATAGGAAAAATCAGAGAATCCCTTCTCCAGTGCTTCGAAAAATAAATGTGTGTGATGTTGCATTCCACACACCAGATTGACGGGGAGTTCTCAAGTGCACGTTCTACAGTGGTTGTCTGCCTGCAGCGATTCATGGTCCCGGCTGATCCGTGGGCCATGCCCCCGGCCCTCTTTGGGGGGAGATGTGACGTACCTGCCAGCAGGACGCACATGACATAAAGGCAGATAGGAATCAGAATACATGTCTGCGTAGCTCAGTTGGTAGAGCGACTTGTTCCGGAATAAGCGTACTCGGGTTCGAATTCCGGCGTAGACCAAAAATGACGGAGAAATTTACTTCGTTATAGAATGAAATACGGGATCATACAATACAAATTATTTTGAAGATGACAATCCGTTTTTTAGTGAAAATATGATAAAGATGGTAAGTCAGATATTATCCGAAAACTTGAAAATTTCGTCGTCCTGGAGCGGGAATCGAACCCGGGTCTCACAGATAGCGCCCGGGAATGCTAACCACTTCACCACCCAGAACGACCAAGTCTCAAGTTTCCGATTAATTCGAATATAACCAATATTCTTCATTATGATTTTTCAAAGAAACAGGATGTTTTGAAATTCGATTTTTATTTTAAACTAACAGTGACTTTCAGTCATGTTTAAGAAAAAGATGAAATGTACTACTACACAGTATTATTTCACCAAATCCGAAAATATAAAAATATATATTGATTGTTATATACAGGGTGTTTCAACTAATGGAACAAACTTTAAGGGGTGATAGAACACGCCAAAACAAGCACTTTTTGTCATAGAATGCGTGGTCGCAAGTTACGCGGTTAGGCGCTGGAGGGCGCTTTCCGTTTCCCCACACACGCCATCTTTCGAAACGCAAAGACAGGAATGGAACAGCAAATTAAAACAAAGCTTTATTGCAAACAAAATAAAAAAAACAAAACGTGACATCACAAAGTTACATCAAATTTGCAAACATTAATACGTAAATACTGAAATTAATTACATTTACAAAAGCTGCTCAAAAGGGCGACAGCCACTCCTAATACACGCTTCGCATCGTCGACGTAAAGATGCCCATACGTTGTGGAAAATACCAGGCATCTCCCGAACAGCTGCAGCAGCGACTAAAAGTCCGGCGACTAGTTCCTCTTTGGAATTAATTTGGAGTGTCTTACATTACAGACTTAAGATGCACCCATAAAAAGAAATCCACAGGGGACAGATCTGGTGATTCAAATTGATCGGAAACTTGAGACTTGGTCGTTCTGGATGGTATAGTGGTTACAGTGGCAGCCCGTGACCAAAATTGCTGGGGAGGCAAACTACTTTTCGGTCTGGATTCAAATAAATGTATTCAATTTAATGCCATTCTTTTCACATTATAATTTTTTTATTTACTTCCTCATGTGCAAAGTATAAAATAAGTAACGTGACTCGTGAGAAGATTTATAAAGATTTTACCGGAGACGCACGTTTTACATGACTTTGAGACCAACACAAAACCTGTTTATGCAAGATTCCAGCCCTTCGCCTAAATATATTTTTTCTCAGTCTGAATTGCCCTCTTGGACTATTTGGGAACTGTTAAGCCAGTTTGAATATGAAATACATTGCTTCGAAATAGTTTTTTATGAAAGAGATCAACAGAAGATAAAAAGCAAGACTGAAATATACATCTTTTTCATCTCAAATGAAATTCTATATACACCTTTACCTTCACTAACGCCAAAAGAAAAAACGTCTTGAAAACTTCTGCACACAGCGTTTACCTATACAACAAGAGAGAAAGCTTACCTTACGCCTATATTGTCTTGTATATGAGGTCTATCTTTCGTTCTTTCTGTTTGGCGAAGTGATTTATTATATGGTCATACCATGTCTGTTCTGCTTCCATCCTCTTCACAAGCGCCTTCTCGATGGACAGAACTGATAAACTTAACAACCTTTCTTTCCCAATGGAGTTTCTCTTGTAGTTTTTATCCTTATCAGGCACAAGAAACTGAGTTCTACAGAGGCCGGATGTTGCAGGAATTGTTACTACGAATGAAATAAGTCTAAACAACTCTGGCAGTGCCTGTGTTAGATTATTATTTTATATGGCAGATAGAAGTTCTATTGTACTTTGGCATTGTTCCACAGATCTCTGTCTGAATACAGAACCTGCAACTCATAATGCAGTTTGGTGCTGCCAAAGTATTTTTCTTAAGTTTGAAGCAGAGCTTTAAAACAATGTTCAAGAAACATTCTAGAATGAGCTTGAAAGCACTGTACATCCACCAGCTGAAGAAATTTTAATTTATCAATGTCAGAAAACCGGCATTTTAACTGAGTTGTAGCATTGTCTATTACCTCATAATACAGTCTTCTATATTGCACGGTGGGTGGAATATCATTGCTTCCTTTAAATCTTTCATTTGGAGAACCAACCTCACTGCACACGTCACACACGTTATGATAGAGATCATGAAACTGTCTCTGATCTCGAAAGTACAACAATTGTTCACATAAGCCAGTAATTCGTTTGTTACAGAATGTAACATCGGAACTATTTGATTGCAGTACAGAGAAAGTAACCTCAGTTAAATCAAATATTTTTTTATATGAGAAAAGAAAAACGAAATTAAAATCTTGAAGCCACCGTTTTAGTCCTGCTGCTTCGTGAATTGTCTCATCATCATAGTTGGAATCATCCTCAATTTTTTAAAATACTTCAATTAGCAGCAACCTTTGGTCAGCTATGGTAGACACTGAACGAGATTTAAAGTTCCACCGGGTCTGTGATACACGAAGTGGTCTGGGTCCACCAACAGATTCTAGTAAATGAACACGCTTTGTCGATTTGGAAAAAAATGCACAAATTGCATTTAAATTTGCAAAAAAAAACAAAAAAAAAACAAAAAAAAAACAACAACCGTGATTCTTTCAACACTGACGCTGCATTGCTCAAAACTAAGTTCAGCCTGTGTGCGTAGCAATGAGCAAATAATGCTTGAGGGGCATTACACTTCACTTTTGCTTGCAATCTATTCAGCTCTGATGCCATCACTGCTGCGCCATCATATGCCTGTGCAACTAGTTTTTCTTTGTAGGAAAGTCTTTGCAGCTCGCGATCCAGTAATTCTTTAAGCGAAGTAGCACGCCGATCAGAACTTACGTCAAAAAATCCCAAGAATCTTTCTACTGGTACTCCATCTTTCACGAATCGAACTATAATTGATACTTGTGCATGGGTGCTAATGTCTGTCGCTTCATCAATCTGCCAAGAAAAAAAACTGGGCATTTTCAATATCTGCATTGATTTCATTCTTAACTATATGAGCAAATGATTCGATTAAATCATTCTGTATTGTTTTTGAAGTTCCTGAAAATGTTTTACTATTCTCCATAAACACTCTCAATGTTTCGTCACTCTTGGAGAGTAAATCAATCATCTCGAGGTAATTTCCCTTATTTTCAGGAACTTCGCTCTCATCGTGTCCACGAAATGGGAGCTCTTGCCGCGCCAGTAGTGTTGTAATATCAAGATTCTTTTTTACTTTTTCATTATGACGTAAGTCACTTGTTCTCTTCGCTTCGTTGAGAGAGTATAGTCTATCCTTGTTTTGCCTAGCAACTCTAATTTAACAACTGCCAGAATGTGATCTTTACACTTTTTGTGCCTGTCTAAAGCACGTGGTAAGTTTTTCAAATCATTGAAGCCTTTCTCTTGCCAGACTTCTTTGCCACTCACAGGAAACAGCAAACATGGTCAACAATATAGTTTGTTCGTTGATTCACTACCAGTTAGCCATTCTTCTTTTCTGTACCAGTCAATATCCAAAACATCTCTTTGAAGTTTTGCCTTTTGAAGTCATCTTTTTCATTTCAGGTGTAGGCCTACTATAATTTTTAATTTGATTCCTTTCTTCAAAATCTCTCCTACTGAAAGGCTTTTCCAGTAAGCTCTCCACCATATTAGATATCTTTGAAGCAGAGGCCATGGTCTGAAAAAAAAAACGCTTCATAAAACATAAATAAAATTAGTTACACAAACATTAGTGTGAAAAAAAAGCAACTAAGAAGAAGGTGGTATGTAATGCCGCTCAAAGCTGTCAGAATGAGGAGTTAACTACAGGAAAACAGCTGTTCCCGTCAGGCAAGATAACATCTGCCTCACAGGAAGTCCAGGGTGCGCGTGCGCTCTTTGTGTTCTCCGTTCCACAGCCTACCCTTCGAATCTATTGATTCAGTGGAAGTAAACAGGTTTGGCGCAAAATCTACGAGAGGCATTTCGCTTCCTGCCGCACGGACAGAGATCGCAAGCTTAGGACATTTCGTAACTACGCGCTTCCGTTTGTTTTCCAAAAGCGTCAATTTAAAAAACTGAATGAACGCATGGACGACATTTAATTCAAAAGAGTTAACTAGCATAAACTTTTGCTCTCCTATATCCAAAAGTACTGAATGAACAAAACGAATAATTCTAAATGAGAGTGTTGAAATTCTGAGGAGGCACTGCCTCCCTTGCCTCCTCTCAAAAGCCGCCACTGAGTGGTTAGCATACCCGGTCTCTATCTGGGAGACGCGGATTCGATTTCCTCTCCAGGAAGACAAAATTTTCAGCTTTTCGGATGTTATCTGACTTACAATCCTTGTCATATTTACACCAAAAAACGAATTGTCATCTTCAAAATTTGTAAAGGTGTGTATATTTGGATGAGCATTTTAAAAGTTACTGTTGAATCGTGCGTGAAATGATTCACATGCATTTGTTGTTATTTCAGCATCAGTACTAAAGTCAGCCCATAAAAACGGTGGAAACTTTTGTTTATTCAGCTATGTAGTTTTCCGTTAAATAATCAGAACACTGCTGTGCTCTGTCCTTTCAATAACACCTGCCCGTGCAGATAATCCTATCTTTCTTCTAAACGACTTTTCCCTCCCAGTGCAGTTGACCTTTGCCATATAGAATGGGGATTATATGGGCGTGCAGTTAGTAGCTCTTACCCAGATGAACAACCTCTCTCCCCGGAAAGAAAATTGTAGATTTTAACATCTTTGACTCTCTCTCTCTGAAATTTGAATCCGTATTATAGTCTTTTTCTTAAGCTTAAAGCAAATACTTCTTTGAGATAATAACTTTTTCTTTATGATAGTTTTTATGTGTGTTCTTTACGGATGGCATTTTTCGGGTAACGACTTTATTAAAATATGAGATTTATTTTTCTCCGGACCACGCCCACTTTTTCATGTTTAAGAAGTGGGCACGCACTTTTTCATGACTTACAAAAAGAGGTGAAGGTATCGGTATCGGTATCCTTCTCCTTGTCCGCGGTAGTTTGCACACGAATAAGGAGCCCTACTGACTGAGCTAGCCAGACATTAACCACCAGATTACGTTTCGGGTAGAAGCAAAGAGCACTGTAGTAGCACGATGATGAAATGTTTTTCACTATGAATGCGGGTTAATTAGTAATTTCATTTTCTGTAGGAGCTCATTATTTTCACGAAGAAGTTGTGACGAATATTCTAATTTAATTTTCATTTTTAGTTCCTTTTCCTATGTAAATTTGAGTTTGTTGTCTTTTGTACTTTCCAAACTTAACGTGATATCTTCTCTTTCACATAAATGAGGTTGGCAACACCTTTGAGGTCAGAGAGAGTGACGTATGAACCTGATAAGAAATATAGATAAAAAGGACGATACAGCAGTTGCTTAGTGTATACGTGTGTGTATGGAGCTGTTCGATCTTTGTCAAGCGAGTTTATACGATAAATAGTTAAGGCATTATATGTGAAGCAGTGCTATATTATGGATGTCATCATTTCGTTGCCTGGACCAATAAAAGGCTATCGTAAGTTTGGCTTCTGTATATGTTTCGTCTGGCCGTAAATCATCAATTTAGAGCTATTTCGTTCAACAATTGCATCGTGTTCTCATTTAGTTCAACGTTTCTTTAGTTATGGTTTTAGACATAGCGTACGAAAAAGATTTACGTTATAAGGTTTACAATAATTTTGTTTTTCCTCTGAAAAGACATTCACAAAATGCATTTTTTCATCATGATTTTTCAAAGAAACAGGATGTTTTGAAATTCGATTTTTTTAACTAACAGTGACTTTCTGTCATGTTTAAGAAAAGATGAAATGTACTACCACACAGTATTATTTCACCAAATCCGAAAACATAAAATTGACTCTTGATAGCTGTAATATTAGCTTGCGTGTTAAGGGGTCCGCAGACTGACACACAGACATAATACAATCACCAGTAGCTTCCCCGGGGTCGCAGTGGTCTAAGCGATGGCTTCTGATCACTCGTCCGAGATGGGTCCGGGTTCGAATTCCAGGTGAGGCATGGATGTTGTGTTCGTCTTACGGCATTGGCTCTATTCCCTCCCTGGGGGCAGCGACCGTAAATTAAGGACGGGAGAGTGCTTATAACCCATTGAGTTGCTCGCGGTTGTCGTTGATAAAAAACAAAAGAAAATACAATCCCCAGTACTATACTTTAAATACCCGATTTCTTACGGTAAGAGAATATACAATACCAGGTCCACACCTCTTGAAAACAGATATCTCTTGATGTTGGGTCGGTGCGAATGAAATATCCGGCAAAGGACCAGCACACGCGGACGGTGAGAACGGAAAAGTAAGGACAACTTACCAAGGCAAAATAATACCCCTCGGCATCGACACATAGTTGGCATCTGTCCGGTAAAGGCCATGATCCCGGAACAAAAAAAAAGTCTTGTGGCTGGGACCAGAAGAAGTCATCAACTGCACGTTGAACCTCGTTATCTGTCGTGAACTGTTTCCTGGACAGGAAGTGATCCTGGCGACGAAACAGATGAGAGTCTGTGGGAGACAAGTCCGGGTAATAGGCACGATGAGGAAGTGCTTCATAGCCCAAGGAATTTAGTGTCAGCATCGCTTGCTGTGCGACATGAGGGCGGGCGTTGTCCTGAAGCAGAAGACCACCATGTCTGTTGACCAATAACGAACGTTCTGCAGCGATGGTTTGGCCTCTTGCCAAGAAACCCGGCTGGTGGTCCACAGCCGAGATAATTCCCGGCTGTAGACCGCCAGACAAGCAGCATCATCTTCTTGGTGTGTAAGGGTGACTTAGGATGCCGTCCAGCAAGATGTGCCTTGCTTAACCATTGTGCAGATCGTTCCCGATTATCATAAAGGACCCACTTCTCATCGCCGGTGACGATTTCGATGTAGTAGAGGTTCCTGTTTATTCCTGGCGAGCAGCGACGTGCAGACTTCCAAACGCCTAGTCTTGTTGGCAGTTGTCAACTCATGCCGCAGCCACATTTCTAGCTTTCTGACCTTACCCAGCGCAGCCGGACGCCGAACAACTGTCGTGTGGTGGACACTTACCTCTGCAGTTATCTCACGACACGTTTTTCGGGGGTCAGCTTTAACCACACGTAACAGAACATCGTCAGAAACAGCAACAGGTCGGTGAGCACGTGCTTCGTTTTCCAGGTCCTTATCTACGCTTCAAAACTTTACAAACCATCGCCGAATGATTCGTTCATCTTCTGTATTCTCTCCAAACGTTTCGAGCGGCAATTCCTGCAGAATGGCCCAGTTTAAATTCATACAGGAAAATGACTCTCAAATCCGGCGTCTGCATGTTTCCTTTGCAAGCCACGTTACGTCCAAACAAACCACGCCGGAACCTTGTTCTTCAGATCAGATCAGATCATATGTAGAGAATTTTAGGAAGGGAGTGTCTTATCCCAGGTCCTAAACAACCCTTTGAAATAGGAAGCTAGGAGATTTGGGCTAGAGTGCCCGATAGGAAAGTGACACGGAAGCGAGGTAGAAACGGGGAGGAAGACGCCCTTATTTATTACAGAGGTGTGTGTGTGTGGGGGGGCAGGACTACTAGGGGTCCGACGGTTTTACGTGCCCATCCGACGCACGGCGGATAGTTAGTGATTCGAGCGTTCGTACCTGCCTGGGATAGAACCCGAGGTTCCCCCGTAAACCTAGTTCTTCATACACGTGCTAGCTATTTATAGTAACTCCGTGACGTAATACCTGCAACACCTGTGTGGCGGTTCCATTCCGCTGTGGTGGGGACCTGTTTCCACTGCTCGTTCGCGCCAACATAATAACCTTGATATCATGCGATATGGTATGCGCAATGTCCGGGCTCGCTACGGAACATCAAAATGCGGTACGACAACAGACAATTAAAATTTAATAATTAAATCAAATCGGAAGTATATTTCCCGAATTGCTGTTATTACTGGTGATTTTCGGTCATATGGATAGAGAAAAAGTGGGAACACAATTTTCCCGTTAGTGTGCATACGGAATCACGGAAACATTCCTTGAAAATTCTGGATTTTCCCATTGGCCATTCACGGTGAAAAAAGCATTTGTTGTGAACGAATCGTTCACGAATGGACCATCACTACATAAGACACCTGAGAGGTCCTAAACATGTATTCGGGATGTTCTGATTGATAACAGTGTCCATATCTGAAAAATCCCGCAAAAGAAATGGGGAATATTCCATCAAGAGGGAGAATACTCCACTTATAGTCCCGCATGTATGGTAAGTAGTGTACTTAACTGGGAGGAGTCCGTACAGAGGCGGAACTAGGGATTTCTGCGCCCGGAGCAATCCACAAAATATTACGCCTCCGATGTTTCTTTCTTTTTAGTTTGTTTGTTTGTTTGGCGGTTTAACGACCACCGTGAGCAACTCAGTGGGTTATAAACAGTCGCCCGTGCCTGCTTTAGGGCAGCTGGTTCCAGAGAAGGGAGACAGCAGGTGCCCTAAAGACGGCCACAGAGACACACGTTTGAGTGTCACGCCAGCAAATGGGGGAGTTTTGTGCCTGAGGCGGCATGTAGCATAGGGTGAAAAGGATTTCATGCAGACTTCGAAGGGCTTCACTGCTGCTTCACTCCACGCTGCATGCCGCCTCAGGCACAAAAGTCCCTCATTTGCTGGCGTGACCCTCATACTTGTCATTCAAACGCGTGTGTCTGTGGCCGCCATAAGACAAACACATCTGTGCTCACCGGGATTCGAGAACCCAGACCAATCTCGGACGAGTGGTAAGAAGCTAGAGCTTAGACAGCTGCGTTTTCTGCATCTATCTTTCTGTCTTATATCATGATCATCCGTGATCAATTCACTGCTGAATGGTCTTCCCACGTGTCTTCCACAAATTCCTGTCTTGAACCAATCTCCCCAATGTTACTCCGGTATTTTCCCGAATTTCACCCATGCGTCTCTCACGTGGTCTTCTTTTTGTGGGAGAAGGAGGGGCTGGTTAATGCCCACCTGGAACAACTCTAAGGGCTATAAACAGCCGTCTGTCCCTAATTTGGGCTTTTTGGTTTCAGAAAAAGGAAGAATTCTATATCAATAAACAGGATTAAATTTTCACACTTTCAAAATTAAGGCAATGAACTAATGTAAATCACATCTAGGATGATTCTGTGTCTATAAGTTCAATGCAAAACGTTGTTTTGTCTAATAAATTCGGAAATTTATATCTTATTCACAATAGAGGTCTGCACGGGCCCGGGCCGGGTCGGGCCACTGCTCATTTCTAAGTTGGGAAAACGGGCCAAGCCTGGCCTTCAATATTTAATGTAAAACGGACACGGGCCGAGCAGGGTTTTTTTTTTTTTTGAGAAAAATAATCGATGTACGGTGCCTTTTTCGTTTGGAAAACTCGCAACATTCAGCAGTAAGATAAGATTGAATAATTTCCGCTGATGGAAAAAATAGATGTTTTACGACATCCTCACCTCCTACAAAACAATTGGAGTGGGTCATCCCCCTTAGTTTTTCATTGTGACTATGGTACTTTCTCTCTCTCTCTCTCTCTCTCTCTCTCTAACTTCCACCCTCCTCTCATGCTTCAGGGCAGACTATTAACTGCAGCATTTCGGAGCCACCCGCTCGCAGACGATCTTTTTTATTGTTCTGGTCGGCGGCACTTTGTTCTCTAGATGGGTGAAAAGCTTTTAAATTGTCTTAAATGGCACGGGAGAAATGGGCTGGGAGAAACTTCTGTGTATACATCTGTGCTATATTTTCCCCATTTTGTACTCTCAGGCAGCCGTTTTCAAAACTTCTGTGGCACTGGTTAGCTGGGCAGTCTGTCGTTGTTTTCCCTTAGCATATGATCAGTTCAGTGTTGCTGATAAACACCCTTCCATACTTATTATGGAGTTTAAGAAAGCGAAAGATTTTCGCGAAAAAATCGCTTCCGGAGAATATGTGCTTATAGACAACGCAAAGGGGAAAAGTTATATTTGGAAATATTTTAAATTACTGTCCCGTTCTGAAACTAGTCGGCCGGAAAACGTTGTGCAGTGCACTAAATGCAAAAATGTTTTGAGTTACAATAGCACAAAATATCGAACATCGCATCTTAAGCGGCACAAATCACCACCCCACCCCCACCCCACCACACACACACGAGAGACATATATGGTTCCAGCGACATGATACGCCAGTAGAGATAGGTGCAGTTTATAAAGCAATAAAATCTTCTCCTAGTAGAACCATGGGACTCATAATTTTGGATATTTCGTACTTTTCGAATACCCCCCCCTTCTCCTCCTTATCCCCAAGGATATTTCTGGGTCCGGCGGTAGGTAATGATAATTTGAAACCCCAGAAAATTTGAAAGGCATGGAAATTATTCTTTTCATGCAATGGTTTTGAGTATACAAGCCCCCCCCCCCCCTCGGACGTCACGTGACTTGTACAAAGTCTCAGAAATATTCTGAATTAACATTTATTATAATATAATACGTGTTGCAATTAAGAAAACGAAAACTCTTCAGGAGTGAAATGAAAGAGTGCACCAGGTGTCAAATTCGTATTTTAGTAATTGTTAAAATTTTACGGGCCGAGCTTTAACTAAAAATTTAAACGGGCCGGGCCTTCGAAGTGTGGGCTTGGGCCGGGACGGGCTTTCCAAATTAAGGCCCGTGCGTACCTATAATTCAAAATGTACACATGTAAATTATCTTTAAATTCTCTATTTTGCACAAGTGCCAGAAACTTCGAGACAAAGAGTAAGAGAATCAATATACAGCGCTAAACCATTAAGCCCTCACATAGTTACATATAATGATAATATAACTTATGCTACGCATAGTTCACATTCGTCCAAGACGTCCGTTTTAGGTTCTTTTTCGTTTAAACAAGATATTTGCGCTACAGAATTTTCAGTTGTGAGAGGGTTGAAACACTTAAATGAAAATGGACGTTCCGTCGTATTTTGTTTTTATCCAACATTGCTTTTCTTGTTCGGAAACTTGATTTTGACTAGCGGTTCTCAGCGGTCTCTCATGTTATCTTGGGAACTGCGAACAGCTTTAAACACTTAAGAATTATTTGAAGAAATTGTGCCAATGTCGTCGAATTAAAGCACCAAAAAGAACAAAAAGATTACAATGTTTGTTAGAACGGAAGATTTAACAGCACAAGGATGCTTTTTTGAAAATTAAACGGCATGTTAAGGAAAATGTTTTCCTGCTTTTCGCAAAAGACATGCGTTTTGTTCATTCGGTACTGTAAATTTTGTCATTAGTTGGACAGACGTGAATATAGCAATCCAAATAAATAAACGAAAAATATCGCAAAGAAACATGGAAAAATAATGTTAAGTATGGAAAGAAGCGATAATGCTGTGTAGCTGAGTATGAAAGAAGAGCATAAGTTGTATAACACAACAAACAAAAATAGAAGATGCGTTAATGCATCTCAAACTAGCAAAATGGTTGTCATTTTGTCACCGCCATAGAGAGGAAGACGGGATTGGATCTACTACAATAGATTGCTTATATGGAACCCTGAACTGTAACACACGCACACATACGCACAAAACAGAAGATCCCGGCATAAATGGTTAAATGATATAGAAAGCACCCTAAGAAGACAATGGACATGAAGAGCCAAAGACGGAGATCACTGTCTAGTAGAATAACCATGTGGGAACCCTGAGTTAGGGCACTAAAATGACGAAGACGCAAGCAGAGATGGTTGGATGAGATAAAAAGTACTGTAGAAAGAGAATGAAGATGAAAAGCCAAAGACAGAGATCACTGTCTAGTAGAATGACTGTGTAGGACCTTGAACTGTGGCACCCAAAGAGACGAAGACTCAGGCAGAGATGGTTGGATGAGATAAGAAGAACTGCAGAAAGAGGATGGAGATGAAAAGCCAAAGACAGAGATCCCTGTCTAGTTGAATGATTATGTGGGACTCTGAACTGTGGCAGCGAAAAACACGAAGACTCAGGCAGAGATGGTTAGATGAGATAAGAAAAACTGCAGAAAGAGAATGGTGATGAAAACTCAAAGACAGAGATAACTGTCTAGTTTAGTTGAATGACTATGTGGGACCCCCGAACTGGAGCACCAAAAATGACGAAGACTCAGGCAGAGATGGTTGGATGAGATTAGAACTGTAGAAAGATAATGGAAATGAACAGCCAAAGAGATCACCGCTTAGTAGAATGACTATGTGGGAACCTGAGCTGGGTCACCGAAAAAGGGGAAGACTCGGGCAGAAACGGTTGGAAGAGATTAGAAGACCTGCAGAAAGAGAATGGAGATGAAGAGCCAAAGACAGAGATCACTGTATAGTAGAATGACTATGTGGAACCCTGAGCTGGGGCACCAAAAGTGACGAAGACTGAAAATGAAGATCTGCAGAAAGAGGATGGAGATGAAGAGCCAAAGACAGAGATCACTGTCTAGTAGAATGGCTATGTGAGACCCTGAGCTGGGGCACCAAAAGTGACGAAGACTCTGAAAATGAAGATCTGCAGAAAGGGAATGGAGATGAAGAGCCAAAGACAGAGATCACTGTCTAGTAGAATGACTATGTTGAACCTGAACTGGGGCACCAAAAATGACGAAGACTCTGAAAATGAAGACCTGCAGAAAGAGAATGGAGATGAAGAGCCAAAGACAGAGATCACTGTATAGTAGAATGACTATGTTTAACCCTGAGCTGGGGCACCAAAAGTGACGAAGACTGAAAATGAAGATCTGCAGAAAGAGGATGGAGATAAAGAGCCAAAGACAGAGATCACTGTCTAGTAGAATGGCTATGTGAGACCCTGAGCTGGGGCACCAAAAGTGACGAAGACTCTGAAAATGAAGATCTGCAGAAAGAGAATGGAGATGAAGAGCCAAAGACAGAGATCGCTGTCTAGTAGAATGACTATGTTGAACCTGAGCTGGGGCATCGAAAATTAGAAAGACTCATGCAGAGATAATTAGGTAAGATCAAAAGAACTGCCGAAAAGAAAGTGATGAAGATAAAGAACCAAATACAGAAATCACTGAACAGTACAATGACTCTGTGTAACCCTGAAATGGGACACACACACACACACACACACGCGCGCGCGCGCGCGCTACGGAAAGAGAAAGACCCAGACAGAGTTGTGAAACGGAGGCCTTCGTCTAACAGGGAACATAGAAGCAGAATTAATATCTGAAGAAAAAAAAATCCTTTGTTTATTTATCTTCCATGCTCATTTGGGAATTTTCTTGATCCTTCCGTCATTACGTTTCCTCAAAGATTGATTTTCAAAACTTGTGAACACTATAAAATGAATAAATTCAGACAATTAAGTATACATACACGTTCGATTCCTAGCAGGTACGAACGCTCAAACCACTAAATATCCGCCGAGCTTCGGATGGACACCTTAAGCCATCGGACTCCGTGCACTGGCCCACCGGTAATAAATAAGGGCGTCTTCCTTCCTTCCCGTTTCTATCTCGTTTCCGTGTCACTTTCCTATCGGGCGCTGCAGTCCAAATCTTCTAGCTTCCTATTTCTAAGGGTTGCTTAAGACCTGGGGTTAGGTCTTCCTAAAATCCGCTACATATGATCTGATCTGATCTGAATTAAGTATTTTTCTAATCTGAGGGACTAGGCCTAAATTGCCAACATGAGGTGTAACGTATACTCTATATTCACTTTCCTTTTGATTTTACTATCTCTGGTTATTTTATTTTACTATGTAAATTATCTTCCTACTGAACGAAATATTATTTCACCCGCTGAATGAGATCTGGCAATGAGTGTAAGTCATGACGTGGTGGTAGCTAGTATATAGGCGCGTTCATCGGGAGTGGAGTTGTGTTGTTGTGTTGAGTGGTGTTGTTGAGGTTGATGTGTTGGCGTTGCGAGGGGTTGTTATGAGAGTGTGTGTACTATAAGAGGAAAGTTTATTCATTATTATGTACAAGATATATGAGTGCCTTAGTTGACCAAGAGTCTTTGGAAATAAACAAGTTTGTCAGTAAGTTCAGTCTTTCTCAATTCTTAGTTTTGTCAGACCTCTGTCTGGCTGTTAGGTTTATGACTTTGATTACTTAATATAAATAACCAGCGTTGAGACTTTGTTTAAGTTCATAATTAACGAGTAACAACACCCTTTTGGGAATTCATTATTTTGAAGCTTAGAGCTAGTTATCATTAGCCCGCTGGTAAGAAGAAATATTATCATTCATAATAATTAGCTTAGCAAAAAGATAAACAAAGCTAATTCATTATAATTGGCGCCCGAACTTTTCTCGAACACGAGATCCTGACTATTATCCATGGCTTCCTTACCTGCGACAACTACAAATTTCCACCTTCCGGCAAGTCTCGAGGGTAATGGTGTTTGTTTGGACAATTTGTACGAAGCCTGTGGCTCTGACTTTGATATGAATGATCTACGCATACCCAAGCATTCTTCACCATCTCGTAATGCACCAGCTTCTTATCACTCTGAGTCGCGGGTCGTACCTGAGAGAGTTCAATCCTCTCAGCGAAGCAGAATGCTTGCCCATTTCGTGCCGCATGCAGGAACAATTCATTTCAATGGTTTGGAGGGGTCTTTAAAGTTCCTCGAAGATCTGGAAGATCATTTTGATCTCTATAATATTCCGGAGGACTGCAAGGTCCAAATTGCCGGCACTTGCTTGAGGGATACCGCCAAGACCTGGTATCGGCCGTGGCGAGGGTCGAACCCGGATTCTCATTATGAGAATTTCCGTGCAGAATTCTTGGAGGTCTTTCCTTTCGGCCTCAGTCGAGCTAGCCTTGCTCAACAGCTGTTTTCACGTCAACAAGGTCCCAATGATAGCCCTGTTGCATTTGCGTTGGAAACTACACGCCTATATAATCTATGGGATCCACATGCCAGTCATGTTGACATGTTGGATACCCTCGTACAGCAGCTCGACCCATTCTTACAAGATTTTCTTGAGGTTCGACACCCTACCACCATTCATGAATGCCTTCGCCTCATACGCACGTATGAAGAGCGACATGGCAAACATGCTTCAACTCACCATGCTCAGGGCACCCGCGAGGCTTATTCCGAAAACCCTCAGCGGCATAATAGACAAAACTTTCAGCGCGAGCATACACAAGTGCCCACCCAAGCTTCATACGTTCCACCACACAGAAGAGGGGCGAACCAACAGCGAGTTTCTGAGCAAGCTTCGGGATATCGTCATAATGCACAGTATGCTCGACCCCGTTTCACTCAGCAGCATTCGGAACGTTCTCATGCCCAGGGCAATAATAATTTTTCTGCCCGTGCTGAGGGCAGACGTAACGAATATGAAAATGTCAACAGACACGCGGAGTTCCCGACGCAGGGTTCACGCAATTTTCCTTATCGTGAAAATTTTCCCGATACCCGGCAGGGTCGAGGTTTCCGACCACATGATAACACCACCAGAATTCCTTTAAACTTTCACAGGAAGTAGACGAAGGGTCGGTCCTGCTTCCTGATACCAAACATTCTGACCCTAAACAGTATTAGTGACTGTTCAAAACTCCTCAGTTGCCTGATGTATTCTTGACACTTGAAGATGTTATTGTCGAGACAAAGTTCGACACTGGGTCTGAGATATCAGCCCTAAATACAAAGTTTTGCAATGACGTTTTTTCTGCAATACACGTTCAGCCTGCAACGCAGTATTTGCGAGGTGCCAATAATGAAATCTTCAGTATCGCAGGAACTGTCACATTATCTTTAGGGCTGGGAAAAGCTCGTTTTACACATTCTTTCCTGCTTATAGACGAGCTACCCGTGAAATGTCTCATGGGTATGGACTTTATTAACAAGTTTCAAATAACTTTGAATTTTGTGCAACATGTGATTTCCTTTTCCGGAACCTGTCGAAATGATTCCGACGGTTCCTGTAGATATTACGAGTTTATTGTTGAGTGACCAATTGAATGAGGGGCAACGAGACCAGCTTTCTCTCCTTTTACAGGAAAGCCCTGGTTTATTTTCGGATCAACCTGGTTTCACACAGGTGGTTTATCATGTTATTGACACTGATGGTTCGAAACCCATTGCGACGAAACCTTACCCTTGTGCTCCACATAAAAAGCAGGAAATGCAACGTCAAATTGCTGACATGATTAAGCAGGGCATAATCAGGGAATCAACAAGCGCCTGGGCTGCTCCTGCCTTCTTGGTTCCAAAGAAACAACCAAATGAATTTCGTTTCGTGACAGATTTTCGCAAACTCAACCAAGTCACAAAAACAATCAATTATCCCCTACCTGTCATGTCACATATTCTAAATGACTTGTCGTCAACCAAATGGATGTCAACTTTGGATTTGGCGAGTGGATATTGGCAGGTGGCAGTACATCCGGACTCTGTCGATAAAACAGGCTTTGTGACTCCCTTTGGGGCCTATGAATATTTACGTATGCCTTTTGGTTTAGCTTCTGCACCTGCTACTTTCCAAAAGCTTATGGACACGGTTCTCAGACCTGTCCTGGGTCCCCATGTGCATGTCTATTTGGATGATATTATTATAACATCAGAGACTTTTGACGAGCACCTTTCTCTGCTCAAACAGGTGTTCCAACTTATATACAATGCTGGCTTGACGTTAAAACCTAGTAAATGCCAGATAGCGAGGGACGAGATTGTATATCTGGGGTTGAAAATCACTCCCCACGGTTTATTCACTGATAATGAAAAAATTAGGCCTATTGTTGACTTTCCTCGGCCTAAAACAGCAAAAGAACTATCCCGCTTTCTGGGAATGACCGGTTGGTATCAGCAGTTCGTCCCCGCTTATGCTACAATATGTGAGCCGTTGTATGCTTTAAAGCGTAAATACAAGAAGTTTATTTGGACACCTGAAGCTAACGCTGCATTCGAAACACTGAAGTCTGCATTGACTCAGCCTCCGGTGTTGGCTTTCCCGGATCATACTAAAGAATTTGATATTTATACTGATGCATCCGGAGTTGGTCTTGGTTGCGTTTTGTCACAAGCTGGGCATCCAATAGCTTTTGCGTCTCGTACTTTAGCTAAAGCTGAACGCAATTATTCAGCTACGGAACGTGAATGTCTTGCTGTTGTGTATGCACTGAATAAATTTCAATGTTATCTTAACGAATTGACAGTTAACATAATTACGGATCATTCTGCCCTTCAGTATTTAAATTCTGCTAAGCACCTATCTCAAAGACTTATGAAGTGGGCTCTGAAGTTACAAGAGAGCAATATCAAAATTTCGTATCAGCCAGGTCATAAGAATCAATTACCGGACGCATTATCTCGCGTTCCGATTAGTGGGGTCCCCACAGAAACTACTCCTGGATGTCAGCCTTTACTTCTAATAGCTGATATCACATCCAGAGAGCAGATAATGGCAGAATTAATAAATGATCCAGATTTTGGGGATATTTACAATTTTTTGCTTGCGGGTTCGCCCCCACAAAGTGATCCTTCTCTGGCTGGAAGGTCACAACATTTTGAAGTAATAGAGGGTCTTCTTTTATTATACAAAATCTCGGACTACTAGGGCAGAGTTTCGCCCATGTATTCCGCGAACCCTTAGAATGGCTCTTTTAAATGAATTTCATGACAAACCTCTTGCAGGCCATTTAGGTATTCGCAAGACCCGTTGTAAATTGCGGAATGTTGCCTATTGGCCTGGCATGTACCAAAGTGTGCTCGCATACGTTCAATCATGTCACTTGTGTCAGATTAATAATTACCGTAATGTAAGACCGGCCGGTCACTTGAAATCTAGTTCAAGTTCTCATGTATTTGATATTATTTCCATAGATTTATTGGGACCTTATCCATTATCTGTTAAAAATAAAGCTCGTTATGTTTTAGTACTAACTGATAATTTTTCTAAAATGGGTTGAAGTTTTTCCCATTAAAGCCGCTACGGCTGAGATTATTTGTAATGTCTTAGTTAATGAAGTATTTTCTAGATATGGTGCACCTAATAAAGTAGTTTCGGATAATGGTCCTCAATTTATTTCTGACATTTTTGAAAGAATGTGTGCGAGACTACACATTAAACATAAATTCATTTCCCCATATCATCCCCAGAGTAATCCTGCAGAACGCGTTAACCGAACGTTAGTGAAAATGATTGCGACTTTTGTAATGGATCACCATGAAAGATGGGATGACCATTTAGAACTTTTTGCGTTCGCCCTCCGCTCGTCTGTCCACGAGTCTACTAAAATTACTCCTGCAGAACTTTTTCTGGGTCGCAAAATTAAAACCCCTTTTGAAAATTTAACGGGGATTATCGACGAACTAAATCAGCGACCAACTCCGCAATCAGTACACATTATGGCAGAAAAAGCTCGTGTTGCAATGCTAGGAGCACAAGCGGCTCAAGCACGATATTATAATTCTAGGCGTAGGGAACCAGATCTTGTCGTTGGAGATCTCACTCTCATGGAAACGCACTTCCAGTCTTCTGTTTCGCATACTTTAGTGAAGAAATTTGCACCCAGCTACGAAGGTCCATATCGGGTGGCAAATGTCTTTGAAAATAATATTGTTCTGGAGAAACCGAACAACAATTTTCAATATGTACATGTTGATCAATGTCGCAAGTATCACGAACGGAATATCGATTTCATTATCAATCCTACTCAACCTTCTGTTCCACAGACTCAAGAATCTATATCTCATGTTCAACCGCCAGAAATTGTGGACGAACCACCGAACATTTTTGACGAATCACCAGTGATTTTTCCTTCACCCTCCCCCCTCCAGACGAGTTTCTACACACGCAACCTGATTCTCCCATGAGACCAAGGCTCGAATCGAGTTCGTCGAATACTAGTATCGTTCCTTTCCCTCCAACCATTGCGAAGACTATTGCTGCGCCGTTTCCGGTTATCTCTGCACCAACGCGGGATACTTCTTCTTTGAATACCTCGTCGAAAAGTATTCCTGTAGGCAAATCTAAACATCGCCCTGCACGACCGCTGAATTACAGCAGCGACTCAGAGGCGTCGGACATTTCTGACCTATCAGTTATGAATCCAACATTTCATATTCCACACCGTCCAGCACCACCAACAGCTGGGCGCAAACGTGACTTGTCTCCCAATCTGCTTCGCCGCAACAGCGACGAAGGCAGAAATCTTTGCATCCACCCGGGTTTCGCCCCTGGAACCTCCGTTCAGGGCAAACAGGGCCGATGCCTGCTACTACTATCATGCCCCGTGGGCGTAAACGAAAGCAAGCGATGTGGCCGGAGACACGTCCGTCCAAAAAGATACTGGAAGGACACAACGGGCCCCAGCACCAAGGGACTTCATATCCAAAGCCTGGGGGAGCCCGTTCCTATCAGCCGCAGCAGGGATTTCCGGACCGCCAGACTTCTGACGTTCCTGACCGTTCTTCTCAGCCGCAGCAGGGATTTCCGGACCGCCAGACTTCTGACCGTTCTTCTCAGCCGCAGGGATTTCCAGACCGCCAGATTCCTGACCGACAACAGACCGAAGTTCCATTACCGTCCCGGAAGAGATCCAAGCCACCTGATTTCACCAGTCCCATTAGGCCTGGAAAACGTTACCGCACTAGAATTTTTTATGCGTCCTCGTGATAAGTAAGTTCTCGTGGACAGGTTCTTTTCTCAGTTTGTTGTTTTTCCTGCACGACCAGTTGGCGTGTCAGAATTTCTTTTTTTCGTGTGGGCCTATGCATTCTTTTTTGTGTATATATGTGTGTTTTTTTTTTTATATTTCTTCTATGTCCATCTACTAATCCACTTTTTTTGTATATATCTATGTGCTTAGGGGTAAAATAATAAAATTGTTACTGTTAGGCAGCTCCAGGTAAATTTCGCTGCTGATACAGTTGTTCTGTATTTCAACGAATGAGGCGAACGTAATTTGAAATGAAAATAATAAAATTGTTACTGTTAGGCAGCTCCAGGTAAATTTCGCTGCTGATACAGTTGTTCTGTATTTCAACGAATGAGGCGAACGTAATTTGAAATGAAAATAATAAAATTGTTACTGTTCGGCAGCTCCAGGTAAATTTCGCTGCTGATACAGTTGTTCTGTATTTCAACGAATGAGGCGAACGTAATTTGAAATGAAAATAATAAAATTGTTACTGTTAGGCAGCTCCAGGTAAATTTCGCTGCTGATACAGTTGTTCTGTATTTCAACGAATGAGGCGAACGTAATTTGAAATGAAAATAATAAAATTGTTACTGTTAGGCAGCTTCAGGCAATCTTCGCTGCTGATACAGTTGTTCTGTATTTCAACGAATGAGGCGAACGTAATTTGAAATGAAAATAATAAAATTGTTACTGTTAGGCAGCTTCAGGCAATCTTCGCTGCTGATACAGTTGTTATGTATTTCAACGAATGAGGCGCACGTCATTTGAAATTAAAAGTGATTCCTGCTAGGCAGAATAAAAGGAAAGTATGCCGATGCAGGTTTGGTTTGTTCTACACTACAAATTTCACAGTCGAATACAGATTCGTAAATTGTTATGCCAAGTTGATAATGTAAATACGGCTACCACCAAACAACAAATCAAAAAAAGATCGAGAAACGTCAATCATCGAAATGTAAGACTTACACTCCAAAATTGATAGGTTTTTCGGACATAAAAAAAAGAAAAAAAAATTAAGGGGGAGATGATGTAACGTATACTCTATATTCACTTTCCTTTTGATTTTACTATCTCTGGTTATTTTATTTTACTATGTAAATTATCTTCCTACTGAACGAAATATTATTTCACCCGCTGAATGAGATCTGGCAATGAGTGTAAGTCATGACGTGGTGGTAGCTAGTATATAGGCGCGTTCATCGGGAGTGGAGTTGTGTTGTTGTGTTGAGTGGTGTTGTTGAGGTTGATGTGTTGGCGTTGCGAGGGGTTGTTATGAGAGTGTGTGTACTATAAGAGGAAAGTTTATTCATTATTATGTACAAGATATATGAGTGCCTTAGTTGACCAAGAGTCTTTGGAAATAAACAAGTTTGTCAGTAAGTTCAGTCTTTCTCAATTCTTAGTTTTGTCAGACCTCTGTCTGGCTGTTAGGTTTATGACTTTGATTACTTAATATAAATAACCAGCGTTGAGACTTTGTTTAAGTTCATAATTAACGAGTAACAACACCCTTTTGGGAATTCATTATTTTGAAGCTTAGAGCTAGTTATCATTAGCCCGCTGGTAAGAAGAAATATTATCATTCATAATAATTAGCTTAGCAAAAAGATAAACAAAGCTAATTCATTATAGAGGTTATTAATTCGCATGCAGGTAAGCAAATTTGATGATTTTGATTTCTTTCCCAAACTTATACAGAAAGCTCTTTATTGAGTCATATATGACAAACATCATGAAGTTATCGGATTATGTCAAACAGCTTTGAATATAGACAAAAAAAAAAAAAAAAAAAAGGAAAACAAAGAGGAAAGAAGGAAAAATTCATTATCTCATTTGTAATCACTGTTTTAATTGAATCAGTGAAAGCGAGTTCTTACATCCTTCATTACACGTGTAGCTTTTGTCAGTTACTTTATTTCAATTAGAAAAGCATTTTGAGTTCTTGTTTGCCCTGTTGTGTTCGGGAATGACGATGTTCCGTCAACATGGTCATGGCCATGACTCCGAACGATCGTTATTCAGATTTTTTGATGGGAAATAAACAAGGAGAAAACTGTTGATGCTGTTAGTCTACTTTTTCTGTGTCAGCAAATGTCATGATGTAACGATCACAGTCCCTTCACGAATCCGTTTAAGTACGCAGGACAGGAGCTCAGATGTTTGTTGTTCGTCGCTTCCTTTGTCAACGGAACAAACTAATGGAAGTCAAATAAAAGAAATTGGCATGAAACGCAATGCTATTACGTAACTCTGGCCCACGCAAGATACTTTTACAGGAGAAAACGTAGCATTTTTTCTGTTATACCAGGGTCTTACGGCTAATCAGAAACCTCTTGTTAGTTTTTTTTGACAGCTTGTTTCTCCTTCATATTTCATAATTTTGTTTTGCATTATTTCGAAAAGTCACAAAACTATGATTGAATATCAGTGAAAATACATTGGGGTGCAAAAATTAAGGACGAGACGGTTTTTCGAATGCAACGTCGTGCAGAAGTGCTCCACATCGACTCAAATCATACCATAAGATCCCCAAGATGTAAGAATATGGGACAAGTGAGCAAAACCGTCCAAACTAGGAATCCGAAGGATACAAAGGCACTTTATTGAAAAGGTAGCTTCGAGCACAACTGGACAGAAGACAAAAACGTCCATGTGACAGGCGGCTGCAAAGAAAAATCCAGTCTTTAGTAAGGGATATGATCACCCCTGACTGCGTTGCAGGATTTACAATGTCTGTCCATGCTGAGGACGAGGTTGTCAAGCAGCTGTTGAGGCATCGCGGTCCATTCCGCTTGTAGCACCAATCGCAGCTGCGGAATCGTTGCTGGCGGCTGGTGACGTGCTGCCAAGCGTCTCCCGAGAAGGTACCACACGTGTTCGATTGGATTTAGGGCCGGGGATCTTGCGGGCCAATCCATGCGTTGAATATCTTCACTCTCCAACAGCTCTGCGACAGCCACTGTACGATGAGGTGTAGTGTTGTCGTCCATAAAGAGGTACTCAGGACCCACAGCACCTCTAAACAGACGCACGTGAGGCAGGAGAACCTCGGTACAATAGCGGACACCAGTGACTGAACCTCCTTGGAAGATGTGCAGATCAGTACGGCTACCAAGCGTGATACCGCCCCAAACTAGAACTCCACCACCTCCAAACCGGTCCCTTTCGATGATGTTGGAAGTGCGATTGCGTGTTCCCTGCTCTCTGCAGATTATTATACGTCCAGAATTGCTTGTTAGACTAAATCGGCTCTCATCCGTAAAGAGAACTCGACCCCATTGCTGACGTGTCCAGTTCTTGTGTTCCTGGCACCACAGAAACAGCCGTCTCCGATGAGCAGGTGTTAATGGCACACACCGTACTGGTCGTCGTGCAAATAGACCACCTTTGTGCAACCTCCTGGCCACGGTAAAATGCGATAACGGACGTCCAGTTGTCTGTTGCATGTGCCTTGCAATTTCTCCCGCTGTCTGCCGTTTGTCTCTTCTCGCCTGTAGGACAATATACCGGTCGTCCTCCGCCGCGGTTGCTCGTATACGACCACTGCTAAACTCTCGGACAGCTGTTCCTGTCGTTTGAAATGTTCTCTAAGTTCGTGAAACGATGCTGTGAGCGATCCCGAACTCTTCGGCCACACTAGTCACACTGCGATCTTCTTCCAACTTCCCAATGACGCGACCTCGGGTAATGTCATCCAGATGTCGTCTATTGGATTGCCTGTTGGCCATATCACATGGTGGCAGCAACTCGACGTAGTTCAAACCGATGTACACCGTGCAATAGCTTTCACCGAATTGTTGAGCGTACATCGCCCGTGTGCTTTATACCCTTCCGACACTCCCCCTTACGTCATGCTGCATATATGCGCATGCCCTACCGTACCGGACCCTAGTCTATCTCCTGAGTGGTCTTTCGGTCCGTTCTGCCTGCTCGTTCCGCTGTTATGCTAATTTCTCCTCTTCGTCCTTAAATTTTGGCACACCAGTGTATTTGTGAACTGCTTGCTGCTCTTCACTCAGATTATGCGGAACCCATTTGGCAGCCACTTTTCTCTTCTGTAATTTTTCAGTTAGGATTCTGAAAATCCAAGAGGTAAACGTTTTTTATATGCGATCTCTTCACATGTTTTCCGTCGATCTTCTTCCAAAATGCTGTTGACGATAACTACAGAAGTGTCGTCGATTGCATCTAATAGCTGGCCGCTTCTTGGGCTGTCTTCGATGCTTTCCCGACCTTGGAAGAAACGAGAAGCCCACGCTGTCACTGGGCCACGATCCACTATACTAACCCCAAGAATTTCACACAAAGCTTTATGAATTACGGTACAGGATTTCCTTGCAAAGTTTTAATTTTTTATGTAGGATCGCTGGTCGCTACGCGAGATTTGACGTGACTCACTTTCTTCCTATATTTCTAGGCAGCATTTTTCGGAACAGGAACGAATTATCCAACAAACGTTGACACAACCTTGTATACTGAAGTTTGACTCGCAACTGGCGCAACGATTGGAGCGAATGCATCATCCTACGGGCAGCGCCTACATAGTGTGCAAAACTTTTGAAATGACATACGTAGTTTCGCTTTTGTGTGCTATAATTCCTATTTGTTACTTAATGATTAGATTATTTACGTTCTGTATTTTCGTACACTGCTGGACAATTGCTAAGGACGGACCATAAACGGCTATATAGCGCATAAAAAAGTAAGTGTGGTTGGATGCCAAGTGAAATAAAATAATGTCAGAATGCCAGGACATTACAAGAAAGACAATTTATTGTGCTCTGAAATTCAGAAGGCTTTGGAACGTGTTCAAGGGACAAACAGGCCATTTTGTGCAGAATACGTAAACGTGAAAAAAATGCAATTACCGTCCGCAGGCGTTCCGGCGTAAGATGTCAATACGGGATATGGCCACCATGCAGGGCGATGCAAGATTCCACAGGTCGTGTCATGCTTTGCACAACATTATCAAGCAGCTGTTGGGGTAATTTATCCCATTCCTCTGTCAGTGCACGGATGAGGGTGTCCTTGTTTATTGGAGGGCATTGGCGACCAGCAAGACTCCTCCCCAAAGCATCCCACACATTTTCAATGGGATTCAGATCTGGAGAACGTGCTAGCCATACGAGGAGTTGAATATCCTTGCTCTCCAGACACTCGTGGACAGTGACTGTTCGATGACATGTTGCGTTGTCGTCCATGAAAATGAATCTATCACCGACAGCACCACGGAACATGCGAACATGAGGTAGCAGGACATCATTAATGTATCGTTGGCCAGTCATAATCCCAGTTGGAAGCACATAGAGGGATGTACGGCCATTGATCATGATGCCAGCCCATACCATGACACTACATGTCGGATATCGGTCCCTTTCCTGTATGTTTGCTGGACAATATGCAGTACCACTATCACGCTAGAACAGTTGTCGTCGACAATCAGACGATAGACTGTATCCACTCTCATCTGAGAAGAGGACAGCAGACCAGTCGTTATCAGTCCAATTGCGATGTTGATGGCACCATTGCAAACGGGCGGTACGGTGATGTCTGGACAATGGGATGCACACAACAGGACGGCGGGCGTATAGTCCTCCTTCATGCGAACGTCTGGTGACAGTTTTTCGGGAGATCCGCTTGCCAGTAGCAGCCATAAACTGATTTGCTACCTCACTAGCTGTGCTGCGCTGGTGTCTTTTTGTTGATAGCACTGTGTACCGATCTTCTGCAGGTGTCGTACTGCGAACACGACCTCCCCCGTGACGTTTGCTACACTCTCCATTTGTTTGAAATGATTTCCAAAGCTTTGAAATAAGACTGTGGCTGACGTCGAACTCCCTGGTAACATCTGTTATTTTTCGCCCTTCTTCAATCTTGCCAATAATACGGCCACGCATAAAATCATCTAGGTGATGTCGGGAAGACATACTAAAAATTGCAAGTTCGTCAATTGATTCTTTCCCTTTCAACTTTGCGTTTGAACAACAACGGTCAATACGCGTCAAATCCTCTATATCTCTTATCAGCGCTATGACGTCACGAACAAGTTCGGCAATCCAAAATTTGCATACGCACAACACGTCTTACTGTATCCCGCACTTATGCTAATTTCCACATTTTCTTGCCTTCCATTTTATGGTTGCTATCGTTGCTATTGTCATCCGTTCTTAGCAATTGTCCGGCAGTGTATAAATCGAAAAAGATAACTAGACATTGTTACGTGGTAGTTATGTGTTTTGTATTTGTGAACGTGAGGCATTTCAAGCAGGTTGTCCTTAGCACCCTGGAAGAATAAAATTTGTATGTTATGATTAACTTTGACATAAATGTTTTGTAGTACGTAGCATTGCGTAGTATCAATAACATTTTCGTTACCGTTGGCGATGGGCTTTACCTCCAAACTCGTGGTATCCCGATGGGCATTCGCCTTTCTAGCAGTTTGGCTAATCTCTTTCTACATTTCTGTGAGGATAGATTTGTTGCCTCCTTTACCTGGGATTGCTCTAAGATATATTGATGACATCATTGTCCCTAACATTCCGTACTTTTTGCGTTGCGCCACTGACTTGTATCCTGACGACCTTACCCTAAAAAAAAAACCAACAGATCGTCTACTTATGTTTGTTACCTCGATTTAGAGGTTCGGTTGGACGAGGAGTGAAGAGGTGTGGTGAATTTATTTGATAAAAGAAACTCTTTTGAGTTTGATATCATTCACAACACTCACTGGTCATCCAATATTTCAAAAGTTATACATCGCAATCTACTCATCTCTCAGTTTCATAGAATAGCTAAAATTTGCTCTACACAGCTCTGAAAGCTCTTCTTTCTAAATTGCAATCTAACAATTTTCCTAAAAATTTCTTAAGGTATCATTTTAACCATTTAATTTTGAACTATAATTCGGTGTCCAAAAGTTTCAAATTACACATTGACATGCTTTATTAACCTAGGACCTAACAATTTTAAATATATAGGTAACATAAAGTGCTATTTGGTGGGTCCCTAATAGCTGAAGATCTTATCTACATACACAGTTTTGCATCTTGTCAATTCACACATTTTTTGGCTTACCAGGTAGTTGATTAACCGTGACCACCTTTTTTATCAGTGTATATATTTGGGTTCTTGTGGGTGCTCTGTTCAGTCCTGTTTGACTTTTTGTCATGGCGGGTTTTGTTCTGCCGGTAAGCTTTTTAATTCTTTTTTTAGTTTTATAAATTTGATTCTTGGAATTTTTGTGCTTATTAGAATTTGGTTTTGTGGCCTAGGGAGCATAACCAACCGACAATTTTGGCTTGCCTTGTCGTTTTGTTGGTACTAGAAAGGCCACTCCCACAGGTTGATGCTCTCCTGATGACGGCAACCTGTTCCAGTTTTCACTTGTTTTGAAATTCTTGTATTTTTGTTCTGTAATATTTTTATTCTATATAAGCTACTACATGAGGTTTAGCTGCCTTCGGCGCTTCTCATGGTATTAGCCTTTTTTGTCTAATTTTTTTGTGTCAAAATAATTTATTTATAAAGTAAATTTTCTCGTTTTATTTATGTACTATATATATATATATATATATATATATATATATATATACTGTATGGGATGTAAGGTCAGGTGATGCGTAACATCACAGCCTCTCCTTGACAAATGTCAACCCCGCCTTCTCGTGGTGCATCCTGTTCCCACTAAAGGGGCTCTGACGACCGCCCATAGCGGTATAACTATACCATCGGGATCAGAGGAAATGCTATCCCACACTCACCAACCCGCTTGGCCAGCGTGGTGAGTTATGGCCAAACCCCTCCAAAATGATTCCACAACTTAAATCTTGGCCCTCAGTCTCCGGCAGCTGGAATGTACCTGGCCAAGGCAGCGGCCAGTGCGACATGAAGGCAGAGGGTGCTAAGAATCCCCGGAGGACCGGACTAGGCTGCCATCTGATGCTGACCTTGGCTACTTACAATGGACGCTCCCTATCTTCTGATTCAAGGCTTCTTGAATTGGAAGAGGAACTACAAAGGATCAAGTGGGACATCGTGGGGCTAAGTGAGGTAAGGAGAAAAGGAGAAGATCTCATCGAACTGAAAAGTGGACATCTCTTCTACTATCGTGGGACAGATACTGGCAGAACTAGTGGTGTTGGATTTATAATAAACAAGAAACTGAAGGACAAAGTTGTAGAAGTTGAAAGTTCCTCTGACAGAGCTGCACGACTTGTTATCCAACTCTCGAAAAGATACCAGGCTCAGATTATTCAAACTTATGCACCCACCACAAGTCATCCTGAAGAAGAAATTGAAGAATTTTATGAGGAAATTTGTCATCTAAATAATAAAGGTAAGCAGCATTTGAAGATAATTATGGGAGATTTCAATGCAAAAATAGGGCAACGGCAACAGAATGAAACTTCAGTAGGTAAATTCGGTCATGGCAACAGAAACCAGCGTGGAAATACTCTCGTTGAGTTTGCAGAGGCAGAAGGGTTTTTCATCTTGAACTCCTTTTTCAAGAAAAGCCACACAGGAAATGGACATGGAGACATCCAAATGGGACGACAAGTGAAATTGATTTTATTATGTGTAACAAAAAATTCGTCATAGAAGACTGCAGTGTGCTAAACAAGTTCAACACAGGTAGTGACCATAGATTGGTGAGATGTAAGATGCACCTCAACACTAAACTTGAACGTGGCAAGCTCATAGGACAAACAAAATCTATTGACATAACCAACCTTAAAAAACACCATAATACCTTCAAGTTAGAACTGAAGAACAGGTTCTCTGCTTTAGAAGGCCTAACATCGGAAGAAGTGGACATCTCTGAAGTTAACAGAAAAGTAACCAAAGCTCTTATGGAAACAGCAACAAAATTAGCTGGGTCTAAGAACAAGTTGCATGTGAACAAATTATCAGGAAAAACCAAAATGTTGATGCAAAAAAGAAGAGAGATGAGGACAACTAAAGAAGATGTGACTTCCAAAGTGGAATATATAGAGCTATGCAAGACAGTAAGAAAAAGTATCACTGAAGACGTAAGGAAATTCAACTGTGAACTAGTGAGGAAAGCAATTGAAAACAACCAAAGCCTAAAGATAGCAAAGGGACATCTCAGTAAGGGAAGAAAACAGATTATGGCACTGAGAAAAGAAGATGGTTCTGTAACAAGAAATAGAGGCGAAATTTTGACAAGAGTGAAAGATTTCTACTCCAAATTATATGAAAGGGATGATATATGCACTCCAGACATCATGAAAGATACCAGTACCAGAGTTCCTCCAGTCCTTCCAGCAGAAGTTGCACATGCAATCAAGAACATGAAGCGAGGAAAAGCTCCAGGAGAAGATGGAATTACTGTAGACATCATACAAGAAGCAAGTGGAGAAATCGAAACAGTACTCGCCCAAATTTTCACTCGATGCCTTAATGAAGGAAAGATTCCTGAGGATTGGAACACCGCTACAATGATCCTGCTACATAAGAAAGGTGACATTGAGGATCTCGAAAACTACAGACCTATCAGCCTCCTATCAGTAGTTTATAAAATCTTCACTAAAGTTCTTTCACACCGCTTGAAGGTAACACTGGACATGGCTCAACCGAGAGAACAAGCTGGATTCAGGAGTGGCTACAGCACAATAGATCATATCCACGTGCTGAGAGAACTAATTGAAAGAGCGAGGGAATATGAACTTCCATTGTGCATGGCTTTTATCGATTATGAAAAAGCCTTTGATTCGGTGAAACCATCAGCAGTTACAATGGCTCTGAAAACCTGTGGTATTGAAGATGCATACATTAATATTATTAATAACATCTATGAAAATGCAAGTGCAAAGATTAGGCTGTTTGAAAATACAACACACGTAAAAATTGGGAAGGGAGTGAGACAAGGTGACACCATATCTCCGAAGCTCTTTTAATGCCACATTGGAGGGTGTTTTTCAGTCACTGAGCTGGGAAAACAAGGGGATAAAGATTAATGGAGATTATCTAACCCACCTTCGTTTTGCTGATGACGTAGTCATTTTTGCAACTACCCCATCAGAGCTGCAGAGTATGATCCAGGAACTTGCTGACAAGAGTAAAGAAGTGGGATTAAAAATGAACTTTCAGAAGACAAAAGTGATGTTCAATGCTTTTACAAGAAATGAAGATTTATCGATTGATGGAGAAAAGCTGGAGATAACAGACACGTACGTTTATCTTGGACAGCAGATATCAAGTGAGGGTCGAATTGATGAAGAAATTAATCGGCGTACAAAACTTGCCTGGAGAGCTTTTGGAAGAAACAGCATAATTTTCAAGAGCAATATGCCATTATGTCTTAAAAGAAAAGTGTTTGATCAATGCATCCTTCCAGTGCTTACGTATGGTGCGGAGACGTGGACCTTAACTAAAAGAGACATACAAAGGCTGCAGACAACTCAAAGAAGCATGGAGAGGTGCATGCTTGGTGTAACCAGGAGAGATAAGAAGAGGAACTCGTGGATCCGAAAATGACAAGAGTGGAAGACATCATGATCAGAGTTAAATCCCTGAAATGGCAATGGGCTGGACATACTGCCAGAAGGACAGATCATCGATGGACAGCCGAAATTTTAGATTGGATTCCAAGGGACAGGAAAAGACCCAGAAGAAGACCACATGGGAGATGGGTGGATGAAATTCGAAAGTATGCAGGGGTGACATGGAGGAGACTGGCACAAGACAGACCGTTGTGGAGGAAACTTGGGGAGACCTTCGTCCAGCAGTGGATTGATAATGGTTGACAATGATGATGATGATGATATACTGTATATATATACAGTCGTGGCCAAAAGTCCTCCACCAGTAGACCGAAAGTCAATTTTTAATGTTTGAAGTCAACTTACACAGCGCAATCATAAAGTCAGGAATACATATCATACAACATTTTAAAAGAAATTTTATGCTGAATTCAAATAGTTTTACAGAATGTTATTATCAGTAATAAAAGCGAAGTTACAAGCAATAGTACTGCGTCTAGTCATAAAAAGCAACAAATAGTGGAATTTGTGGAATTAGGGTACCATGCATTTAACGTAAAATTACTGTACAGTACTTTATTGAAACTTGCAGAACACTTGAAATAACTTACAAAAAAACAAACTACGCTTTAATATTCAATTGGATAACTACTGTTTCTTAGTAACAAAGTGCACCTTCTTGGCATGGAATTAATGAGCTTCTCTACTTGTCCATTGGTGATAACACGGTGCCATACGACCCTTACAGACTGAATGAATGCTGTTTTAGATGTGGGTCCTTGTTGACGGATCATTTGCTTCAATCTCCCCTACAGATTCTCTATGGGATTAAGATCCGGTGACTGTGCCTGCCACTGAAGTTTCTTATAACTTTTCGATTAAACCATTCCTCAACCAACTTTGACCAATGACATGGCGCGTTATCGTCCTGAAAGACAAAATTCCGCAAACCCACGTCTTTTGCAGATGGCAGCAGTTTGGACTCTAAAATATCCACATATTTAGATCCATTCAATGTATCATCAACAATGTGCAAACGGCCAATACCACTGGCTGAAATACAGGACCATAACATCACCAAATTTGGGTGCTTGATTGTTGGCTGGGTGCAGTATGCCTTATACCTTTCACCAGCCGAAAGACTTACATAATTATTTCTATTAGCAGAAATAGTAACAGTTGTTTCATCACTGAAAATAACATTTTTCCATTCACCAACAGTCCTATTCTTGTGTGCCTTGACCCAAGCAATTCTTTTGAGCAGTTGTTGTTCAGTAAGGAAAGGTTTTCGTGCAGCTTTTCATTTAGCAGTCCATTTTCTTGTAGCCTACGACGAACTGTACGTACAGATGCAATAACGACTACTTCATTTTCCCAATAATTTCTTAAACCAGTGGCTGTTTTAAACATTGATTTTAAGGAACGACGAATCAACATGCGATCATCACGTTCAGTACACAGCCTTGGACGACCTGTTCTTTTCCTGTTTCCCACACATCCAGTTTCTGCAACCCTTTTAATGGTGAACAAGACAGTGGAATGATCAGAGCCACATTTAACAGCAATTTTGGCATCGTGTTATCACCAATGGACAACTAAAGAAGCTCATTAGTTCCATGCCAAGAAGGTGCACTTTGTTACTAAGAAACCGTAGCTATCCAATTAAACATTAAAGCGTATTTTGCTAGTTGGTAAGTTTTTCAAGTGTTCTGCAAGTTTCAATAATGTGCTGTACAGTAATTTTACGTTAAATGTATTGTACACTAATTTCACAAATTCCACTATTATTTGCTTTTTATGACTAGACGCTGTACTTTTGCTTGTGACTTAACTTATATTACTAGTAATAACATTTTGTAAAAATATTTGATATCAGCATACAATTTCCTTTCAAATGATGTATAATATGTATACTTTTTGAAGTCAACTTACGCGGTATAAGTTGACTTCAGACATCAAAAATTGACTTTTGGTCTACTGATGTAGGACTTTTGGCCACGATTGTATGTATATATAGATGTGACCTTAAGTCAGTCTTAATCTGACCCTAAACCAGTGGATAGCTTTTTTAGCTTATATACACACTATCTACCAACAATTAATTGGACACCTGTGATAGCAAAGGAAAACGAAGTTTATTCACCTTCAATAGTTGGTGGAGCCTCCACGTGGGGCAATTACAGTGGCGACCCACCAGGACATACTCTCAACCAGGCGCTGTACGACGGCTAGCGGTATTTTCTTCCACTCGGCTTGGAGGAGACAGGTCAGTTCCTTCACCGATTTCGGATGGTGAGGGCACCCTTTAAGTTGACGCTCCAACTCGTCCCAGAGGTGCTCGATAGAGTTACGGTCCGGGCTTTGCGCAGGCCAGTCCATTCGATTAACCCCATTGTCAGCATACCAAGCCATGGTGCACTTCGCAACATGACAGGTGGCATTGTCATCCTGAAAGTAACATGGGTCCACCCCGTAAAACTGCCACAACGTAGGAAGCGCAGGGTCATCCAAAATGGTGCAGTAGGTCTCAGCGTTGAGTCTAACAGTAGGTCTCGGCGTTGAGTCTACCAGGAATTGCGACCAAGGGTCCCGTGCCATACCAGGAGAAACACCCCGATAGCATAATTCCACCGCCGCCGAACTTCACAGTTGGCACAATACATTCCGGCAGGAGGCGTTCTCCAGGCAGACGCCAAACCTAGACCCTGCCATCCGAACGGTAGAGGGTGAACTTTGATTCGTCGCTCCAGAGAACCTGTTTCCACTGTTCAACGGTCCACTGTCGACGTTCTTTGCACCACGTTAGCCGAGCAGCGCTATTGGACTTGGTGATCAAAGGCTTGTGGGCGGCAGCACGTCCATGATAACCGAGCAGATGGGCTACCTTACGGATGGTATTTATCGAAAGAACATTCCCGGATGCCTGTTGAAACTCCTCGCGGATGTGGCCCATCGATTTGGTGCCGTTCTTTAGAATTTCTCTGTCCAGCACCCGTCGGTCTCTAACTCTCAGTTTTGTGTTCTGCCAGGTCGGGGCACATTCCGACAGTCACCTCTCATCTTCCACTTGCCAATCACGTAGGCCACTGTCGACTTTGGGTACTTCAACTCTCTGGATATGTCACGTATGGATCGACCATTTCTGTGATACCCGACGATTACACCTTTCTCGAAATCAGAGAGCTCCGAACTGCGTGGCATCTTGCATGCGACTGGTTGCGTTGTTGTTTCCCACACGATATCTAACCGCAGCGGCCGTGACGTGTATCAGGACCGCAGATATCGTCGATTGCAGGGGTGTCCAATTACTTGTTGGTAGATAGTGTATGTATACAAGGGGTTATTGCGATGGCCTCGGGTTATTGCGATTGCGAACGGCCCCGTGAAGCGCCATTGCCCGGGGCCCCACAAGAGCTAGGACCGCCACTGCCGACCAGCGAAGACCGTCTTCAGATGTAAGAAGAGGTGATAATCACTTGGTGCTAGGTGTGGGCTGTAGGGGGAAGGGGGAGGAGTTATCCATTTGTTTTCAGCCATATGGCGTAATTTGTGCTTGAGTCTGTTCAGAAATGTGAGACAGTCGAGCGTTCTCATGAAGCAAGATAATGCCGCGAGTAAGCAAACCACGCCTTTTGTTCTGAATCGCGAGACGCAATTTCTCCATGGTCCCACAATAGCCCCATGAATTTACTGTTTTACTTTTAGACAAGAATTCAGCAAGCAAAACTCCTTTCTTGTCCCAAAAAATTGTGTATATAATCTTAGGGCTTTAAATGGCTTTCTCGAATTTCATTCTTTTCCGCAACGAGGTGTGCCTCTACTCCATGGACTGCTTCTTCGATTTCGAATGATGTTTCGTCGTCTGTGATGATATGGCTCAAGAATCCACCATCTTCCTCACTGCACTGCGTGAGAAATATCAACGCACTGCCAGCCCGCTTGGTTTTGTGCTGCTCGGAGAGCATTTTTGGCACCCAGCGGGAGCACAATTTCCGAAACACTAAACGATATAACAAAATTTCTTAGAAAACAGTACTTGAAATTTGCGAGAAATACAAAGAAAGCGCCAAAATGGAGAAATGTCTGCCCTCACGAACTTTTGCGTCGACCACACGCACCAAATCATCGTTGACCGCACATGGCCGACCACTGCGCTCCTCGTAATGCACATTCTCACAACCTTCGTTGAACTGTCTGACCCATTTCCTTCCCATACAATCACTCATGGCAGTTTGCCCGTAGACCTTCACGAATCTGACGATGAATGTCTGCCAGTTGTGACGTTTCTTGCATTCGAAAATTGAACAACGGACCTTTTCTGCCAAATAGTGGGTCGCTCGATCTTCTTAAACATGTTAACCACTCAGAACAACATGAAAACACGTTCTGATGTTCTCGTGATGGCGTCTGTGGTTTACCCACAAATAAGAGAAATCAGCGCGCATGCGCGATATCACGACCTGCGCAGCGCTGCAGCAAAAATATTTGCAAACGTTACTTACTTTCGTAATATGCCTCGTATAGGGTGTACTACTCCCTACTTTATTCAAGTTCTTATTAACAACATCGTAAAAAATTTCAGTAATTCAATGATATTTGGTAAGAACATACCGGTATCCATGGGAAAAAGAACCATATCATAAGAGATGTTGATGTTGTCTACCCTGTGCATCGATACTGGCTTAAACACGAGACTCCATATTTCGGAAATTTTGCGCCAGTTGCTCCGGCACAATCGCTGCCACTGCCTCGCAGATGTTCTTCAATGCCTGTTGGCGCGATCGTTGTGACCCTGGACGTCGCGCATGTCAAACACGTGATTCCCTGGGGCAAAGAATATCTAACTGATAAGAAGGTAAGGCTCAGCGAGACGTAACTAGCGCCACTATATTATGCGGCAAAGAATTACTACACAGAAGCCAACATTACAGGCTGATGCCGCAGGATGCCGAGCAGACTGAGTTAGACTGAGCATGCGTGTTTGTGTTCAAAGAATATAAACGCTTGTTTGTGTTGGCGTTTTGTTCAAAGGTTTTGTTGTTCTCATCTAGATCTGCGTTTATATTACAGCCATGAAATACACCCACTCCATTCCGATGAATAACAATTCATGGAATGGAGTGGATGAATAACAAGAACAAACTTGAAACCGTTTGAAACAAATATCCTGGAAAACCATTAAAACAACGTTTGCTGAAAAAAAAGCTATCGTTACGTTGAAAAAATTAATTTATCAATTATATGAAACTGACTTTTATGAAAAATACCTCGTAATATTGTAAAATGAAAGAGGGAAGCATTCGATTACACAATGCATACCAAACAGACAGCTTTAAGCATGCACTCAATCGTGGCGAGTTAGTCCGGTCGGTAGAGAGCTCAGCTATCACGCCAGCGGCCCAGGTTCGAACCTACTCAGATACGAACGGATGTTTTTCCGATCTGTTGAGAAAATTTCTCCAGCGCAGTGCGTTTAATTTACAAACTTCGGAAGGGTAGAAAAAAAAATTGTAGCTTTGGGAAACTGCGGTTGTCTTTGCTTTTTTTTTTTTTTTATTATTATGGCTGCTACTGGGAAACCAGCCTCAGCATTTTTGACATTTAAGGTATATTGTAAATATGAAATTCATGCCAAGCAACCTGGTATTACTACGGTGCTTAAAGTGAGAATAAAACTGCTAAAATTTCCTTAAAATAATATTAATTGCTAATGTATATATTTGTTTCACCAAAAGAAGGGACAGGAGGGATACTCAGAAAAGAACAACAAAAAAAAAAATGCTTTAGTAGACCCAATGAGACCGAAGGAAACAGTCGCAGATCAAAGCTTAGCTTCTTTTCCGTGAAATAGGCTTCCCGTCCCGTGTCTCCTACGCTTTTTGCGCCTGAATGTTAACTTTCCCGCAGAGCATCTGCTGCCGCATTACATGGTGGCGCTGCTGTCGCCTGTTTTACATTATCTCTACGAGAGTTGAGCTTCTTCACGCGAAGCGTTTATATTCTTTGCCTGGGGTTAGTTCAGTCGTTGTCGCGAGGCTGATCGCATGCGTTAACGATATCTTCTCGTTAACCATACCCGAGTGTGTGCTTCTTGTCCGTATTTATTGGGAGAGTAAGTCGATAGAGAAGTGTCTTCGCACGAAATTCGGATGCCGGACAGCACCAAGTAAATAGTGTATTCTGCAACTTGTTAAGAAGCTGGAGTCGTGTGGAACATTACGTGATTTGCATGGTGGGGGCCGTTTCGAAATGTCAGAAACAGTAGTGCAGGACGTCCAGCAAAGACTTCTTGCTTCGCCACGGAAATCTTTGCGTAGGCTTGCTCAGGGAACCGGTAGGTCGAAGAGCACGTGTCATATAGCAGGGAAGATGGCTGCAATATATCCGTACACTGTAAAAAATAAGTGGTGTGAATTCACGGAAAATTTCTGAAAATAACGTGCAGCAAAGTTGCCGGTAGGTATCCGTCTTTATCAGAAATTTCCGTTTTTAAAAGTGCCCGTTCATTTTAATTTCCGTATTTTCACAGATATTTCCGTAGACAGAAATTCCGGTTATTTCAGAAAAGTCCATTTCTGGTTTTTACGTATTTAAACTGAAATTCCGCAAAATCAACAACCCTGTACATCACTTACCCGCAGATAATTCGTCGGGGGTAGGCCAGGACCGAACACCCGACGTAATAGCTCTCCCAAAACAGGTAACATGCGCCTTTACCAACTGAGCTACAAACGCTCTGCAAACTGATTCACGTGCACCGTAAAACAAATTCCGCGACAAAGAAATTTTGTTTTTTGTCTTTAATGTGAGTGATTTAGTCATTTTATTTCCCGTTGGAGCTTATTATTTTTCTAAATAGGTTTGTAATTTTTTTCCTATAGGACTTTTTTTAAAATTAAGCATTTTTCATCGTGTGTTTTCGAAGCAACAGAATGCTTTACAACATGATATTTTTAAATTGACAATGACTTTCATTTATCTTTAAAAAAGGTGAAATGTACTGTGACGTGCCTGCCCAGCAGGACGCACACGACATAATGGCAGATAGCAGCGATAAGGAACGTCCGCGTCGCTCAATTGGTAGAGCGACTTATTCTGGAATGAGGGGACCCGGGTTCGAGCCCCGGCGTGGACAAAAATGACTGAGAAATTTACTTCGTTATAATGGCGCCCAAACTTCCCGGATGACCCCGCCGTTCAAGATCTCGCTAGGGTGTGATGTTCTTTACACACCGCGAGAGAGGAAAAATAAGAGAATCCCTTCTCCAGAGCTTCGAAAAATAAATGTGTGTGACGTTGCATTCCACACACCAGATTGACTGGGAGTCCTCAAGTGCACGATTTACAGCGGATGGCTGCCTGCAACGATTCATGGTCACGGCTGACCCGTGGGCCATGTCCCCGGCCCTCTTTCGGCGGGGGGGGAGATGTGACGTGCCTGTCCAGCAGGAGACACACGGCACAAAGACAGATAGCAGCGATACCGAACGTCCGCGTGGCTCAATTGGTAGAGCGACTTATTCCGGAATGAGGGGAGCCGGTTTCGAGCCCTGGCGGGGAAAAAAATAACGGAGAAATTTTCTTCCTTATAGTACTTTTTATAGTATTATTTCACACAAAAAAATGAAAAAAATTAAATATAAAATTTACTTTTGATAACTATAATAGCTTTCAGGGGCGTAGCAATTCAGAATTTTTGCGAGGGGCTCAAAGAAAATAAATTATATCATCATCATCATCATTGTCAACCATTATCAATCCACTGCTGAACGAAGGTCTCCCCAAGTTTCCTCCACAACGGTCTGTCTTGTGCCAGTCTCCTCCATGTCACCCCTGCATACTTTCGAATTTCATCCACCCATCTCCCATGTGGTCTTCTTCTGGGTCTTTTCCTGTCCCTTGGAATCCAATCTAAAATTTCGGCTGTCCATCGATGATCTGTCCTTCTGGCAGTATGTCCAGCCCATTGCCATTTCAGGGATTTAACTCTGATCATGATGTCTTCCACTCTTGTCATTTTTCGGATCCACGAGTTCCTCTTCTTATCTCTCCTGGTTACACCAAGTATGCACCTCTCCATGCTACTTTGAGTTGTCTGCAGCCTTTGTATGTCTCTTTTAGTTAAGGTCCACGTCTCTGCACCATACGTAAGCACTGGAAGGATGCATTGATCAAACACTTTTCTTTTAAGACATAATGGCATATTGCTCTTGAAAATTATGCTGTTTCTTCCAAAAGCTCTCCAGGCAAGTTTTGTTCGCCGATTAATTTCTTCATCAATGTGACCCTCACTTGATATCTGCTGTCCAAGATAAACGTACGTATCTGTTATCTCCAGCTTTTCTCCATCAATCGATAAATCTTCATTTCTTGTAAAAGCATTGAACATCACTTTTGTCTTCTGAAAGTTCATTTTTAATCCCACTTCTTTACTCTTGTCAGCAAGTTCCTGGATCATACTCTGCAGCTCTGATGAGCTAGTTGCAAAAATGACTACGTCATCAGCAAAACGAAGGTGGGTTAGATAATCTCCATTGATCTTTATCCCCTTGTTTTCCCAGCTCAGTGACTGAAAAACACCCTCCAATGTGGCATTAAAGAGCTTCGGAGATATGGTGTCACCTTGTCTCACTCCTTTTCCAATTTTTATGTGTGTTGTATTTTCAAACAGCCGAATCTTTGCACTTGCATTTTCATAGATGTTATTAATAATATTAATGTATGCATCTTCAATACCGCAGGTTTTCAGAGCCATTGTAACTGCTGATGGTTTCACCGAATCAAAGGCTTTTTCATAATCGATAAAAGCCATGCACAATGGAAGTTCATATTCCCTCGCTCTTTCAATTAGTTCTCTCAGCACATGGATATGAACTATTGTGCTGTAGCCACTCCTGAATCCAGCTTGTTCTCTCGGTTGAGCCATGTCCAGTGTTAACTTCAAGCGGTGTGAAAGAACTTTAGTGAAGATTTTATAAACTACTGATAGGAGGCTGATAGGTCTGTAGTTTCCGAGATCCTCAATGTCACCTTTCTTATGTAGCAGGATCATTGTAGCGGTGTTCCAATCCTCAGGAATCTTTCCTTCATTAAGGCATCGAGTGAAAATTTGGGCGAGTACTGTTTCGATTTCTCCACTTGCTTCTTGTATGATGTCTACAGTAATTCCATCTTCTCCTGGAGCTTTTCCCAGCTTCATGTTCTTGATTGCATGTGCAACGTCTGCTGGTAGGACTGGAGGAACTCTGGTACTGGTATCTTTCATGATGACTGGAGTGCATGTATCATCCCTTTCATATAATTTGGAGTAGAAATCTTTCACTCTTGTCAAAATTTCGCCTCTATTTCTTGTTACAGAACCATCTTCTTTTCTCAGTGCCATAATCTGTTTTCTTCCCTTACTGAGATGTCCCTTTGCTATCTTTAGGCTTTGGTTGTTTTCAATTGCTTTCCTCACTAGTTCACAGTTGAATTTCCTTACGTCTTCAGTGATACTTTTTCTTACTGTCTTGCATAGCTCTATATATTCCACTTTGGAAGTCACATCTTCTTTAGTTGTCCTCATCTCTCTTCTTTTTGCATCAACATTTTCGTTTTTCCGGATAATTTATTTACATGCAACTTGTTCTTAGACCCAGCTAATTTTGTTGCTCTTTCCATAAGAGCTTTGGTTACTTTTCTGTTAACTTCAGAGATATCCACTTCTTCCGATGTTAGGCCTTCTAAAGCAGAGAACCTGTTCTTCAGTTCCAACTTGAAGGTATTATGGTGTTTTTTAAGGTTGGTTATGTCAATAGATTTTGTTTGTCTTATGAGCTTTCCACGTTCAAGTTTAGTGTTGAGGTGCATCTTACATCTCACCAATCTATGGTCACTACCTGTGTTGAACTTGTTTAGCACACTGCAGTCTTCTATGACGAATTTTTTGTTACACATAATAAAATCAATTTCACTTGTTGTCCCATTTGGATGTCTCCATGTCCATTTCCTCTGTGGCTTTTTCTTGAAGAAGGAGTTCAAGATGAAAAACCCTTCTGCCTCTGCAAACTCAACGAGAGTATTTCCACGCTGGTTTCTGTTGCCGTGACCGAATTTACCTACTGAAGTTTCATTCTGTTGCCGTTGCCCTATTTTTGCATTGAAATCTCTCATAATTATTTTCAAGTGCTGCTTACCTTTATTATTTAGATGACAAATTTCCTCATAAAATTCTTCAATTTCTTCTTCAGGATGACTTGTGGTGGGTGCATAAGTTTGAATAATCTGAGCCTGGTATCTTTTCGAGAGTTGGATAACAAGCCGTGCAGCTCTGTCAGAGGAACTTTCAACTTCTACAACTTTATCCTTCAGTTTCTTGTTTATTATAAATCCAACACCACTAGTTCTGCCAGTATCTGTCCCACGATAGTAGAAGAGATGTCCACTTTTCAGTTCGATGAGATCTTCTCCTTTTCTCCTTACCTCACTTAGCCCCACGATGTCCCACTTGATCCTTTGTAGTTCCTCTTCCAATTCAAGAAGCCTTGAATCAGAAGATAGGGAGCGTCCATTGTACGTTGCCAAGGTCAGCATCAGATGGCAGCCTAGTCCGGTCCTCCGGGGATTCTTAGCACCCTCTGCCTTCATGTCGCACTGGCCGCTGCCTTGGCCAGGTACATTCCAGCTGCCGGAGACTGAGGGCCAAGATTTAAGTTGTGGAGTCATTTTGGAGGGGTTTGGCCATAACTCACCACGCTGGCCAAGCGGGTTGGTGAGTGTGGGATAGAATTTCCTCTAATCCCGATGGTATAGTTATACCGCTATTGGCGGTCGTCAGAGCCCCTTTAGTAGGAACAGGATGCACCACGAGAAGGCGGGGTTGACATTTGTCAAGGAGAGGCTGTGATGTTACGCATCACCTGACCTTACATCCCAAATTATATATATATATATATATATATTTAGTTATTCTTATTGCGCTTGAAGATGTCACTACAAGCGTTATATCTGGCTAGCGTAATGACGATATTATGAAAATACAGTACAGAAGAAGAAAAGTGTAATTATTTATCTAAATCTTTAATCTACCGAAAGCGCATGATTTGGAACCAATGTTTTAAAAGTTATGTTGCAAAAGTAAACAGTCTAAAGATTAAATGAAATAGAGTCAGTATATACAAACACAAGTACAACACATATACATACCCAATGGATTGCATCGGTTTCGTGGCCGGTGTCTTGGCGGTGTAGTTCGGTAACATTTCTTATTTATAAATGCAGTACACCTCGGGGCCGAGTCCTGGGTGTATTACTGTATTCCATTCCAAAGGCTGTGACACTACGTACAATGGCCAGGCCAGTGGTGGGGAATAGAAGGGTTGCTTATTGCGTGCCGTCCCCCGTCAGCAAGCTAATGTATACTTGTGAGTTCACACTCCTACCCAAGCTCATGGTAGTCCAAGGAAAACTGAACATTGCAGTTGCGTTTGACCTTAATGTGACATTGTGATTTCAGACACTTAAACCAGCTGAAGCTCCACCCTCAGTCCCCACACACACTAACACACAAGGACACACCATCCCTATCCATGTTCTAGAATATTCATTTTCAAAACGAAAAGAGTTTCAAATTTTGGTTTTCCTCTACTCTGGAGAAAAAGTGTAAAAACAATCAAACTAAACATTGAAAAACAAAATTTATATATAATATTAGGGGGGGGTGCTTTGACCCCCCTATTTCTACGCCCCTCATAGCTTTTGTCTTGAGAGTTGTCCGAAGACTGATACACAGACATCGTATAATAATTATTATACTCTGTACAATAAGTACCCTGTTTCTTACAGTAACACATTATGTGATAAGTGTTATATAGCTGGTGTACCAAATAGGGGAAAGGAGAAGGAATAGCCTGTGCCACAAAAGACAAACAAAATCTATGCGATATGCTATCCACAATATCCGATCTCGCTACTGAACTTCAAAATTCGACAGACGCTTGAAATTTGAAAGTTAATCAAACCTCAAGTATTTCAACGCATCGCTACTATTAGCGGAAATCTTTCGCTATACGGATACGGAAAAAGTGAGAACGGAGATTTTTCGTTAATATACGACGAAAGGAATTGTGGAAAGGTTTTTGAAAATTCAGAATTTTCCGGTAACACATCTTTGCTAAAACGGTAATTTACCGTCAATATAAGAAAGAAACTGCGGAAAGGTTTCTGAAAATTCGAAATTTTTCCATGGCACGAAAAGTCCGTTAAATTCAGGTTTATTTCCGTCATTTCAAGGAAAAGGTTGTATCAGAAACATGCTTCGTTAATTCACGAAAGAAATTACGGAAACTTGTCCGTGATTTTCAGAATTTTTTTTTTACACTGTACCGTTTGTCTTCTGTTCACGAACTGAAAGCGCCGGGCCAAGAGAAAAGGATGAGGAACTGTCAGTGGTTTTAGGCATTTGTTACCGAATGACCGGATATCTTAGACTACACCTTTTTTTCGGAAGAAGCGTGGATTCACTTATTGGGATACAGAAATGCACAAAACACGCGCATGTGGGCAGCATCAAATCCTCACGAATTTATCTAGAAACCACTTCACGCGCAAAATATTGGAGTGTGGTGCGCATTGTCACGTCGGCGGATCATTGGGCTCATCTTCTTTCAGGATACTCTCAAAACAGCCGTCTACATGGAATATTTTCAGGCATTCGTTAACCAACTGCACTCTGAAGAGCAGAGCACTGAATATTTTCAACAAGATGGGCCAACTTGCCATACATCACATGTCAGTATGGCTGAATGAGTCATTCTTTGGAGATCGCGTGATTTTTAAAGGAATGTTACCACCTCGATCTCCTGATCTAGCACCGCTTGATTTCTTTTTCGGGGGTATCTCAAATCAGTGGTGTTCAAAATAAGCCGACAACTCTTGAGGGATAGAAGAACATCTGTGAGGCAGCGGAAGCGATTACGACGAAGCAATTGGCGCGAACTTTCGGAAATAGAGTATCTAGTGTTCAAACCTGTCTCGATGCACCGGGCGGACACTTTCATCATCTATTATGACATGGTTCTGTTTCCCATCGATGAAGATATGTTCTTATCAAATATCATTCAATTACTGTAATTACTCACGATGTTATTAATAAAAACTTGAGTAAAGTAGCAAGTGGAACATTTTGTACAATTTCAATTACTACGTTCATAAAAACGTTCATAAAAAGACATAACGAAAAATAAGAAACTGCTTGTAAAGAAAACAGAAAACGTTTTGATGTTCTTGCTCACCGTCTACGGTTGCAATCATCGAACTCACACCCTTTTTGCAATGCTATTGCGCTGATATAGTTGTGGAACATATTAGAATGGTTTACCATCTCAAATTCACACCCTTTCTGTAATGCTGCTGCACTGACAGTTGTGGAAAATATTAGAATGTCTTACCATCTTTTTCATCATTTTTCCCTTTTGCATCTCCGAATTCGATGTCGGTTGTGCAGTGAAATCCAAACAAGATTCCCACAAAGATACAATGGTTACGTTTTATTTCAAGTTGGGGGAATACGCAACATGTCTGATAACACCTGCAAATATTTTCTTTTTGTTCCCAATTCTCTGTTTTGTTTGTTTCAAGAAAAATAATTCTCTCTCCTTGTCTGGACTTGTGCCAGTGTGTGTTTGTCAAGGTGTTGAAATTATGTTTTTTTGCATTCGTGTCACGCGATGTTAAATAATTCGTTAAATATTCATCTTGTTGACTGACTGCACGAAAAGAAATGGAATTTCGGTCTTCACGGAACGTAGAATTGGTGACAAAAGGCGAAGTGATCGGTTTCACATTTCACAGATTAATTCATTTTGTTCTTCTGGAAATTTAAAAGAAAAAAATCATTTAATTTGGATTTACATTGCTGTAATGGTCAAGGGAAATTTCTAACGAGAAAGAAAAAATGACTTAGATTTACTGGTTCTTAACTCATTAACTGGCAGATACAGCTGAACCAAATGGTGCCCAATCTTTTCGGCGTTTCACAAACAAAAATGTCCACATAGCATCCAGGTTTGAAAAGCTGCGGCAAAAACAATTCTCCATATCTCCGCCCCTCCCCCCATTCTCATCTCAGAAGTACCGAGCATAAACCCCGTCACCATTGATAACAAATCCCTTCTGAAATCTCTGGATAACGATCACTGCTCGGACCGGAAAAGGTACCATATTTGGGAGGTGGCTGTTGTTCGGAGGTGGCCGTTGTTGGGAAGTGGTTAATGTTGGGAGATGGCCGTTGTTCGGAGGTGACCGTTGTTGGGAGGTGACCATTGTTGGGAGGTGGCCGATGTTTGGAGGTGGCCGATGTTTGGAGGTGGCCGTTGTTTGGAGGTGGCCGTTGTTGGTTGGTGATCGTTGTTGGTAGGTGGCCGTTGTTGGAAGGTGGCCGTTTTTGGGAGGTGGCAGTGGTTGGGAGGTGGCCGTTGTTGGGAGTTGGTCGTTGTTGGGAGGTGGCCGTTGTTGGGAGGTAGCCGTTGTTGGGAGGTGGTAGTTGTTGGGAGGTGGTAGTTGTTGGGAGCTGGTCGTTGTTGGGAGGTGGCCGTTGTTGGGAGGTGGTCGTTGTTGGGAGTTGGCCGTTGTTGGGAAGTGGCCGTTGTTCGGAGGTATCCGTTGTTGGGAGGTGGTAGTTGTTGGGAGCTGGTCGTTGTTGGGAGCTGGTCGTTGTTGGGAGCTGGTCGTTGTTGGGAGTTGGCCGTTGTTGGGAAGTGGCCGTTGTTCGGAGGTAGCCGTGGTTGGGAGGTGGTAGTTGTTGGGAGCTGGTCGTTGTTGGGAGCTGGTCGTTTTTGGGAGTTGGCCGTTGTTGGGAAGTGGCCGTTATTGCCCTGGTTCGGCGTAAATTAATATTGTTTATCAGTTGTGTTCCGGCTGAGAAAATCCTGAAAGTCAGTGGAAATTAGATACAGATCTGGTCAGCAATTGTAGCCAAAACCGTCTAGAAAGTACAAGGCCAAGACATTACAGAGAAGAGTTCGCTCCCTTTGCGACGTCACTCTCATGTTACACAGCCTAATAAGTCGTAAACAAATCGGAGGCCTTAGTTTCCACGCGATATCACTAAAACAGGGAACTCATATCTTTAATCTCATGGCCTTGTATTTTCTAGACGGACTATGCGAAGATCAAAATGCAGGTTGCATAATATTGACCTACAGAAACCTGAGCTTAGCTAAAGAAAATGTCCAGATTAACAATAGAAAATACAATTGATTGTTTGCAGCTGAATATTTGAACCTGAAAAAACAGTTTAAGTGCAAGAGTTCTTTTTTTTTCATTATCTCCACCTATTGTTCATTAGAATTGGATGACCCACAGCTAAACATTAATAATTTAGCACGTTGTAGACAAATTTAGCAATACAGTGTCCGACGCCTGGTCATAAACAGCCCTTACAAATTACAAACTAAGAGATTGGGATTAGGTACCCCATAGGAAAAAAACCAGAACAATTTGAGAGACAGTGAAGTGTAACTGAAAAGTTAAGCGGCCCTGCGCCGGGAAGAAGGAACAGAACCGACAGGAACCAAACCAAGAGATACCGCCGTGAAATGGCAATATTTCGGGCACTGGTACCCACACCCGCCGGCCTCGGTGGGCGATTGAGACATACACGGGAGCTGGAGCTAGCTTCAAGTGATTACCGTTACACGTCGAACTAAACTTTTAACTCTTTTCATTTTATTTGAGCATGACATTGTGCCATCCATGATGCAACTTAGGTAACGAAAGAGCTAGTAAAATCCGTTAGTCCTCCTTCCGGACTGATTAAAGTGTCCGCTGACCGCGCTTAAAAGGTTCCGTTGTTCGAAAGCTATCGCTAATGATAATCCCACCGGAGCTCTTCTGTACCAACCAAAACTTGCCGTTGTTTGGAGTTTATCTTTGTCCGTGGGTGTCCGTTAATGAAGGTTTCACTGTACTATGTTCTTTGTTCAAGGAGCCAAGCCATGATGGGAAAGGGTTAGTCCCACTTACACGTACATCATGCCGCTGAGTGGAAACAAGTTACTTAAACATCTCTTTTCTTTCTCAGGTTCGTCACCATTGTTATAGCCCCTTTTTATCAGGTAATCAGTCAGAAAGGGTTCGGGCCCGTCATCCCCGTAAACGATCACTTTAAATAACAAAGTTAAGGGAAAAGCAACGCTTTCCGATGAGCAGACTCACGCATTCTAGCCGCGTTCGATCCATGACTTAAACTGTGGATATATTTGTACGATCTAATTTTAGCCCATTTTGCTGACCCTGAGTTAATTCGTTCAAGCCTGTTAGAGGGTTCAAGTTCATTCTTTTTTTTTTTTTTTTTTTTGATCGGAGGTTTAACGACCGCCGTGAGCAACTCAATCGGTTATAAGCAGTAACCCGTCCCTAATTTAGGGTCACTGGTTCCAAGGAAGGAAGAGAGAGCCAGTGTCGTAAGACAAACACAACATACATGCCTCACCGGTATTCGAACCCGGACACCTTTCGGACAAATGATCAGAAGCCATCGCTTAGACCACTGCGCAACCGGGGCGGCAAGTTCCTTCTTCGATTATTATACAAAACTGTCATTTTGGTCAGACGATCTTAACAGCTCTCTCTCTCTCTCTCTCTCTCTCTCTCTCTCTCTCTCTCTCTCTCTCTCTCTCTCTTTAAATCTGTTCCAAACCAAAACACGAAGACTCTGATAACTCCCAGTTTTAGCAAACACCATATTTTTGATCTTGAACATATGTCTTTCAGTCACTCCAGCATGATTTCAAGTTTCATCCACTCACCTCCCACGTGGTCTACAGGGTCTTTTTCCTGTCCCTGTAGACCACGTGGAGGAGGGTCTTTTCCTGTCCCTTCGTTCTCAATCTAGTAATTTAGTTGTTCAGAAGTTGCCGGTTCTTCTAGCAGTATGACCAGCTTATTGGAAATTGAGGGTTTCTTCATTTTGCACATGATGTCAACAACTCTTATCATTTCCTTAATCAACGTATTCCTATCTCTCTTGGTAAAATTTGATCTCCAGATTGTAGCCTAATGATGCATTTTCTCCATGCTTTTTTTTACGTTGTTTGCAGCCTCCGAATACCTTAATTAGTTTCATTTAATTTCATTTATTCGTATTTCGGTTGCTACAAATATGCAGTAGACATTCAAATGTAAAACAAATCAATTCAGCAAAAAAAAACAGGAAATAAGAGGGAAAATTCCTTCTTATTTTGAGGACTAAACACATAAAAAATGCCCCAAAACAAAGCAAGCCAGATTCACAATACAACCCGTTGAGGAGGTGAAAATGATAATAATAAGGGCATCGCGAAACTGATTTCAGGATGATAAGTATTATTTAAGTTTTCTTTTTAACAAATTATAATTATTAATAGCCAACAATTGTGGTGGGAGCGAATTCCAAATCTGCGGACAAGCATAATTAATTAAAGCTCTAGAACGTTCATGTGAAGGGAAACAAGGGATCAGTGAGGTTTTATGTCTAGTTGAGTAAGAATAGCTAGGGACAATTAAAGAAACTAAAAAAGAAAGCAAGTCGTTCTTTACCCTTTTAAACATGAGTTCTGCAAAGTTAAAACGGTATAATTGAGCAATGTTTAATAACTGAACATCATTAGGCTGCAATCTGGAGATCAAATTAGGATTTGAAAAGTTATTAAACATACCTGAAAGTCTGAATTGCAACAGTCTCACAAATCTATTTTGTAATCTCTGAAGTTTAGTTAAGTTATTATTGGTAGTAGAGTCCCAGACCGAAATACAATATGACAAGTAGGGATAAATTAAAGTGTAATAAAGTAAAATCATAATTTTAGGAGGTAAATAAGCCATTACCCCCCCCCCTCCAATGATTCCAATATTTCTAATTAGGGAAATAAGATAATCAATGTAAGAGTTGGATTTAAGATCCGACTGAACAAAAACACCAAAATATTTATGACTTTGTGCAACCTCAACTTGTGTGTTATTTAACATTATAGATTGTATAGGGTTGGTATTCCGACCATAGGAGAAAATTAAAATTTTTCTTTTCTTAGCATTGAGAGCAAGATAATTACTGGTAAACCAATTAACCGCAGTGAGAAAATGATTTTGTAATTAATATCTGAATCAATAAGTCAATTTCGTTACCAACTAGTTAATTCTTTAACTACCAGGGCTCTGAAATCTTGTGTGGCTCAAAATACTATAACGCCCAAAGCTGTCTGTTGCTCTTTTTTAAATATTTCCCTCCCTTGTACAAGTTAACAAAACGAAGGATTAGTGATCGGTTACCACACGAAACTTCCAATCTGTAATCTCGTGACCTTCAAACCGTTTCGCAGGAACGATCACTGCCTTCCTCAACGGAGAAAGCATGCCATGTTACGAGAGTAAATAATATCGCCACGGCAGATACCAACGTCTGCTTTCCTTATTTGTTTAGCGACCACAATGCTAACTGAGGGTGACTTCTGCTAATTTCGTAGAGGCCGTGCCGATTCTAAGAACAGGTGGGGGTAGGAAATCCTGCTCACTGAAGACGGGGTTTTTCGGACGGTCGGGGTAGTTTGGGTGTAAAGGAGTTTCAGGCGTTATGGTCGATCAAGGGTGCCAATTCATTGCGATCCTGAAGAGTTTCAGTGTCCATGCTCCTGATCCATAAGTAAGAACTGGAAGAATGGTTTGATTAAACAGTTTTCTGTTTCTTTTATTTTATGTCTCATGCCCGACTTTAATGAAAGCCGCCCGTGAGGGATTCCCAAAGAATTGTTAAGGATTTTGTTTTTCCTGAATCACATTTAAACACACACATCTTTTATTCACTTTGTTACCATTTACTTAACCTAAAGATTTGTCTAAAAATGCGAAATTTATTTAAGCTACTATTTTGCAAAATAGATAGGTAAGAAATACTACTAGGACAAGCCACAAACGGTAACCGATAACTCGGGTAGAGTTAGCAAATTTTGAGCGAAGCTATTGCAAAATCTAAGCTAATTAGGGCGTCTCTTATAACAAATTCTAAAAAACGAACACGTAAAATTTATGACTTCCAGAACAAAAGTACGAAACATTCTAAAAAAGAAGAGCCAAAAATTTATCATGAACTACTTTCTTTTACGCCTTCACGTTGATCCCGATCAGGTAGCATGTAAACAAAGCGGAATGGCACACTCAGATCGGGAACCACGTATTTCATTTTGTATCGGGAAAGACAAACACACACACACACACACACACAAACTCCCTTTTATTATTATAGATTGAGCAAGTCTTGAGCTAACAGACGGAGTCTTTTCAGTTCTTGGTTTTTCAATTCAAACGATTTTTTTAAATTAATGTTAGTGAGCCGACTTTCGTGAAACAGTTCAAGTAAAAGGTCATCTAGTTTTCATACTCTCGACAACCCTATAAATGTCAAGCCGAGAGCGAATTCATTGTCACCAAGATCAACTACTGCCTGGTCCTCTGTGATCCCTTGAGATCGGTGGATGCTGATACCGTATGCAACTTGCAGTGGAAACTGTGTTTGCTCACACGTAACATTAGACTTTTTGAAACGTATTTTGTAGGGAGTAATACAAAAACAAAAAAAGGATCACCGGTGCTAATTCTAACTTTTTTTTGTGTCCACAATGTGCTCAGCTTCCTTTTTCATCAGTTTGAAACAAATAATTTCGAACTGACGGCAAAAGATTTAAAAATCTCGAGCAAATTGCGTCGTAAAAAATTGCGATTATCGAATGTAAACAAATGGAATGGAATGTTCGCGCGTGTTTTTTTTTAGTTGAAAAAATCAATGATTAGTAACATGGGGTTGGTATCATGGTGATTGGTAGTGTCCTATAGGAATAATGACCATTAAAAAACTGACGAATTTTAATATTTTTAATTGAAATTCCTCATTGACAAAGAATTTCGGGAATCGGAAGGGGTCAAAATCTGACCATGGACGATGTCCAATCGCATGCCAAAAATCATGGTGATCGGATGTGTCATGTCGTAGCTATGCCCGAATAACTAATTGTCCCGAGTCTCGTATAGAGAGCGGAGTTTTTCAATTATTATTAAAATTGGTCAGTTTTTTAATGGTTATTATTTTTACATGACATGAGCAATCACCATGATACCAACCTCATGTCACTCCCCCCTCCCTCCCCCAAAGTTTTCCTCCAGCTCCCGTGATTATTCCTCAATGACATGGAATTTCGGTAATCGGAAGGCGTCAAAACCTGACCATGGACGATGTCCAACACCATGCGAAAAATCACGGTGATCGGATGTGTCATCTCGTACCTATGCCCGAACAACTAATTGTCTCGAGTCTTGTAAAGAGAGCTCCGCTCGGCCTTCGGCCTCGCTTCGCTCAATAAACGAGTTCCTGGGTTAAAAAACCAAAGAACACAAGTTGAAATATTTCTCACAGATGTACTATTCAAGTTGAATTTCATCTGAATCCAAGAGATAAAATCTCACAAATACTTATAAATCATAGCAATACTCTTTCACATCTTTCATACAGATCTGTCAAAACATCTCTGCGGGCGGAGTGGAGGTAGGTATCCTGTCTGGGAAAAAAACTACCTGGAGCAAGTTTTATACAATTTATTTAGAATCACCCTATCAGGAAGCAGCACTATGAAGAGACCCATATTGAAGTGATTCTTTAAAAAGGAGAGAAAAGGAACAAGACAAAACAAATAACAATGAAAGAAAGTGAAAGTACGAAAACAATATACAGGAAGAGAAACAGTTATCAACACATGAGGAATGAAAATTTGACTTTGGATCCTTCTTAACTTATTCAATATTATTTTGTTCCAATATTTTATTAAGGAAGTCATTATCTTTTCATAAACTATTGGTTTCAAAGCTATCCATATTTTAAAAGTTTTATTTGCACCATATTTCCTATTTTCAAAATTTAGAACTCTTCGAAAATCTAATTTTATTGCTAATTTTGTTCGCTCCGAATTTCGATATTTCTGATTAAATGACATTAAATTTCTACTTTCCAGAGATTATATTTCGTAATTGCTATTAGATAATTAATTGAATTAGATAATACTATTAGATAATGAATTGAAATCTAATTTTATTGCTAATTTTGTTTGCTCCAAATGTCAATATTTCTGATTAAATGACATTAAATTTTTACAAATTTTGAAGATGACAATCCGTTTTTTGGCGTAAATGTGACAAGGATGGTAAGTCAAATAATATCCGAAAACTTTTCATCGTCCTAGAGCGGGACCCTCTGGGTGTAGTGGTTAGCATACCCGGGCGCTATCCCGGGTCCCGCTCCAGGACGATGAAAATTTTCAAGTTTTCGTATATTATCTGACTTACCATCCTTGTCACATTTACGCCAAAAATCGGATTCTCATCTTCAAAATTTGTATTATATGGCGTAATCTCGTATTTCTTTCATGATTAAATTTCTACTTTTCCATATGTTGCAATTGCTATTAGAAAATGAATTGAATTAGGTAATGCTATTAGATAATGAATTGAAATCTAATTTTATTACTAATTTTGTTTGCTCCGAATTTGGATATTAGCAGTATTTGTCATTTTCTCAGTGAGTAGAGTTTAGGTCCCAGCCACCTACAGCGAGATCGCCTTTTGGGCAGGACACAGAAACGGAAGGAATGAGAGCAAGTCTAGCGACTTTGACAGAACAGTTTGTAGTGAGACTAGAGTACAGTAGATGGCGCCACCGTACCAGTACGATATTGCACATAGAGGGGTGAGAGAATTTCCGGGGGAGGGGCTTAGGAAAGGATACCCATTTAACCAGTGAGTTTAGGGGCCGTCACTTGAGTGCTCGTCCGATTCACGGCGGATATTCAGCGATTGTTAGTAAATCACACCATCTCTGAAAGATCAACCCAGGTTCGAACCTTAGGACCTTGCATCGATAGTCTGAACTGCTAACCACTAAGCCATCCGCGGCTCGAATTTGGATATTTCTGATTAAATGACATTAAATTTCTATGTTTCCAGAGATTATACTGTATTTTATAATTGCTATTAGATAATGAATTGAATTATTTTTTAAATTACTATATTTTCAAACATTTTTTAAGACACAATGGCAAGTTGCTCTTGATAATTGCACTGTTTCTTCCGAAAGCACTCCAACCGAGATTTACACGCTTCTTACTAAATCTATGTTACTCTCACTTGATATCTGTTGTCCAAGATAAATGTTTGATTGAGCAAATCTAAAATGAACAACGCTAACATTTTTCATTTTAGATTTGCACAATCAATCGCTAAATCTTCACTTCTTGTAAAAGCGTTGTACAGCAAATTTTTGTTTTCGGTAAGTTAATTTTTAAATCCACTTCTTTGCTCTTGTCAGCAAGTTCTCGGATCAAACACTGCAGCGCTGAGAGGGTATTTGCAAAAATGACAACATCTGCAAAACGAAAATGGATTAAACAATCTCCATTAAAATTTATCCTTTTCTTCATTGCGACATTGAAGAGTTACAGCGTTACCTTGTCTCAATCCCTTTTCAGTTTTTGTAAGTGTAGTGAAGACATCAAGTTGCATAAACTTCCACAAACTTATTAGGAATATTATTTGCAAGATCTAGAAGCGATTTCAGAAGAAAAAAATAGTTCAACAATCCCCATCAGGGGGACAATAGCTGCGAGCGGCCAAAAAGCATAGCATTTGGATACGCAGCAGGCGATTTACGGATGTGTTACTGTAAGAACAGGAAACCTGTTATTTTACGAAAATACTAGTAAGAACGCGAAGTGTCCACGAGCACTGGTAACTTCGGGTTTTTACTAGTGACTACACCAGTGAGATATTACGTTATGACCACCTACCTAATAAGCTGTAGGCCTTTATCCCGCAAAACAGCGGCCACTCGGCGAGGCATCTATTCGATGAGGTGGTCATAGTTATCCTGGGGTATCTGGTACCATATTGTCAACAGCAGGTTCTTCAGTTCCTGTACATTTCGGGGTGGCTGTGATTTAGCGCCAACCCGCTTTTCCACGTAGACCCACAAATGTTCGATTGGGTTCATGTCAGGTGAATTTGGGGTGGCAGGGTATTAACAGAAATTCACCACCATGTTCCTCGAACAACTTCTTGAATATTCTTTCAGTGTGGCATGGCGCAGTATTCTGTTGGCAATGGTCATCACTATCAGGGAACACAGTTGCCATGAATGGGGGAACTTGGTCCGTAACGATGTTGAGATACCTAGTAGCTGTCAGGGATTGTACTATTGAGATAACGGGACTTAAAGTGTCCCAAAAATACTTCGTCCATAGCATAACACCGCCGCCGCCGGCCTGTTACCGCCCAGCAGTGCCTCCAGGTGCCATAGCATCCCTTGGTAATTGGCGGATCCGCACTCGTCTGTCTACGTGATGCACCAGGAATCTCGATTCGTCAGACCGCGCTACTTTCTGCCAATCATTCACGGTCCAATCTCGATGATCTCTTGACGGATTTCATGCGTTGTTGGCGATGACGTTCAGTGAGCATGGTGACCCTGATGAGTCTTCGGCTACGCAGGCCCATACGCAAAAGGCTGCGATGAACTCTGTGCTGTGACACATTGCTCTCATCACGACTGTTGTAGCTGCGGGTAATTTGTCGCACGGTGGCCCGGCGGTCGCTGTGAACAATGCCCGACAGTCTCCGCTCCCCTCTGGCATCAATGAGCTATGGAGGACAAACGGCTGGACGACGGTTCGTCGTTTGCCCGTCTGTGCACCACTTTTGATACGTACTCACTATAGCGGTACGTGAACAACGCACAAGCAGCGCCGTTTCCGAGATCGTAGTTCCTAGGCGCCGTGCCATTACAATTTGTCCTTTATCAAACTCCGATAAATCGGCAGCTTCTCCCATTATGATTCCGAAAACTCTTCTAACTAAAAGCAGGTCCTCGTGTTGTATATATCCTGCTCTGTGAACTTCGCATGCTCCACCGTTCGGTCTCCAGGCGCGCTCATTTCTCCAGGCTAGAGGTGGTCATAATGGAATGCGGCTCATCGGTGTAACATCCTCAGTAAAATGCAGAATAAAAGTTTACATCGGGTATTTACTTATTTTTTTAGACAAAACCCGTTCTCACTAGACGCGGAACAGTAAAAATCCGAATTGATGTGTTCTATACAAAAGTTGCGCTCTAATGGGCTAATGCGATCATGTGCCATCGATCATGCGGGCATCACGCGATGCAGCTGCAAAGTTAGAGCGTTGCAGTGCGTCCAGAGACTGAAGTCGTGAGTTTTATAACACGCGTGTATTTTTTTTTTTTTTTTTTTTTTTTGCACGTTTAATGACCACCGTGGGCAACTCAATGGCCTATAAGTAGTAGCCCGTCTGTAATTTAGGGTAACTGGCTCCAGGGAATGGAGAGAGCCAGTGCCAAACACAACATCCATGCCTCATCGGGATTCGAACCCGGACCCCTTTCCGGACGAATGATCAGAAGCCATTGCTTAGACCACTGCGCCACCGGGGCGGCAACACGCGTGTTGACAATTTTTTTCAGTTTAAAATCTGTGTTAGTGTTTCAAAATAAATCATTCTTCGCTTGTTGTGTGGAAAGAGAAATTTATAAACGATTTATTAATTAGTTATGATGCGAAGCTTTCGAAGTACACTATTTTAACTTGGGAGCAATTCGGAGAATAGTTAAATGAAACTGATTAGCAAGTGCTCATATCCGAGAAAACAGAAACAAAACAAGTAAGCAGGAAAATACAAGGCTACATAACGGTCGGCCATATAAACATAGAGGAAGAATAAAAAGAAAAGAAAGTTAAAAAACTATTAAACAGGAAAAGCTCGTGTCAGACACACTTCAACTTAAACATACACTCATCGTCAAAAAACTAGTTACACCCAGAAGGAAGCAACGGACAGGAATGAAACTTGGTGGGCAGGTTTGACATCGTGAGACATGTAAATGCTTCAAGCCGCTCGGCTGCGCATGTGACGCAAGCAAGGAGGGGTCGTAGCGCTGTGCCTGATCGGCTACATAAGGTCGTCCCGTTGCGCGCGCTTGCCATTCGGACTCTGCTCTGTTGGTTGCATCCTTTGCAAGTGAAGTATGCCTCGAAGAAAAGTTCAAAAGCAATACTATCAGTTGGAGTAATTCGAGAGGAGCCGCATCGTCAGGCTCCGGGAAGCAGGATGGTCTTATCGCCGTATTGCGCGCCGTATGGGTCGTGCGTATGACACCATAGCACGCTGTTGGAGGCAGTGGGTAGAACAAGACACGTAGCACCGACAGGAAGGGTCTGGGAGACCTAGACTAACCACGGAGAGAGAGGACCGAAGGGTTGTCCGGCATGCGCGAAGTGACCCAACTACTACAACTGCGGATATTCAGCGAGCAGTGTTGCCCACCATGCATCGTTCGATTAGTGCCAGCACCATCAGCAGACGGCCACCCGACCCAGGGTTCCACGTACTCAGACCGTTACGAGGACTGCCTTTACCACCATTGCATCGTCGCCAAAGACTGCAATGGTGTCGTGCCAGATTGTCATGGAGCCACTCAGAATGACAGCGGGTGATCTTCAGTGACGAATCCCGCTTTCGTCTTCGAGAAGACGATCATCGGATCCATGTGGGGAGGCACCGCGGCCAGTGCCAAGATGAACTATTAGTTGTCGAGGGTCACACGTCCAGAAGGCCTGGTGGCATGGTGTGGGGTGCAATTACCTAAGATGCCAGATCACCTTTGGTGTTCATTACAGGCACTTTGACAACCCAACGTTACGTTAATGAGGTCCTGCAACCAGTCGCCTTACCTTTTCTGAAGGCTCACTGCGGTGCGAGTTTCCAACAGAACAACGTTCGTCCGCATACTGCTGCTGTCTCGAGAGCTTGCCTTCAAGACACTGACACCCTGTTATGGTCAGCCGCATCGCCAGACCTTTCGCCGATTGAAAATATGTGGGACGCTATTGGACGCGCTATCCACCCCGCCCTCTACCGTACAATCTGCAGGAACTGCGTGAGAAGATTCAAGGTGCATGGGATGGCTTATCGCAGTACACCATTAGGAACCTGTACAACTCCATGCCGAGACGTCTGGCATGCTATGTGAGGAAACATGGCGTACCGACGCCATACCGGGAGGCACTACTTATTGGCGTGTTGCTCAATAAATATTATCCATATTAGTCTCAGTGTTTAATCGTTTATTGTTCCTGTAACCTTTACCTTCCTCCAGAATAGTACCGCAATACGACACGTCCTTCTGGGTGCAAATATTTTTTTGACGACGGGTGTATATCAAAATCTTAAAGACTTAGTACTGAAATACTCGCGCAAACACTTCAACATATTAGTTACTCCCTACAATGGCGGCTTTCAATGAATGCCGGAAGTAGCATGCCATTTGCCGGTCTATTCTATTCTAATGTCTTTGGTAAAACCAGGAAGACGACGAAAACCAATTTGTGCACAACAGGCTGAAGACGCTGCCATTGCTGCCGTTGAGTGATCAATGGATAACGCAGCTATGCCCAGCAGTTAGCGTGGAGTGTTCAGGCAGTTGGATATGCCCTGAACAATAGTTACACTATTCTTTGTAAATGTTACATTTTTGGCCTTATAATCTTGTAAGATTATAGGCCAAAAATTTCAACATTTGTTGTCCGGTGAAGCGAAAACTTGACTAATTTGTTCTGGCATTCCTTACTCAAATCGAGGTCGATGTCCGTGAAAGATCTTGTGAGGAGACAAGGCAAATTTTCAACTGAATGTAACTATGAATACACAGAACTTCCGCATTTCGGCTGCTAAAAATCCCCATGCGATCCAACAAATTACTTGTCACTGTTGTACAGCGACGGGTCTTTTGAAAAGAGAGATGCCATCCTTCAGCTGAGTTATTAGGGCGACGAAGATTGAGAATTCTACGGTAAACGCTCCGTATGGAAATTGTAACAAAATTCGTAAATGGATTACAAGTTAGTTACATTTCATGGTTTCAGTATTGCACTCTTTAAAAAAAAAAGACAAGTTAGTAAAATCATGCAATGCATTATGATACGCTTTCCAACATACCATAAATCATTACTCAGGTTATGAGGATAATGGCTGTAGAATAAATCTCGCTCCTATGACCTGACCTTTGACCCCATTTCGATGATATTCAACAGAACCGGTAAAGTATACTTCCGGAACAACATGAGAAAGTTTTGTCTCAATCGAAGCATTTTTACGTATAACGCCTAAGGGCGATGGAATGGATCCGCTCCTATGTCCTGACCTTTGATCAAATTTCGCCCATTTTCAATAGGATTCGTCCCCAGTAGTCCCCTACCACATACTAAAATTTTCATCGAAATTAAGCCATTTTTACGCAAGTTATGACGCATAAGGGCAGTGGAATGCATTCCGCTTCTATGTCCTGACCTTTGACCCCACTTCACCCGTTTTCAATAGGGTTCTTCACCAGATGGTGCCCTACAATATAGTAAAATTTCATTGAAATCGAACCATATTTATGCAAGATATGACGCATTAGGGAAACAGAATGGATCCCGCTCCTATGTCTTGAACTTTAACCCCATTTCGCCCATTTTCAATAGGGTTCGTCCCCAGGTGGCGCCCTACCACATACTAAAATTTCATCGAAATCGAACCATATTTACGCGAGTTATCGTGTGGACGAACAGACGGACAAAGCTGGAGCATATACGCTTCTTCAACCTACGGTTGGAAAGCGTAAAAAAGAAAGAAAGAAAATGGTAAAAGAAAAAAGCAGCCCGAGAGAGTCGTTCGATCCTGACGTAACTCCGCATGCGAGGCAAGTACTATAGGGTCGAACATGCAAATGATTCAAAAATGACGACCAATGACTAAATAGTAGCCCGCCACAGCGCATGGGAACCGCTGATCGAGGAAGGTATTTCAAGAGCAAAGCTCGCATGCAACGGACGATTGTGTCAGTGGATTGCGGTTGCATTAACCTTCACAGACTGCAAGGATGCCTCGACGTCGGATTCGTGCACAATGCGAGCGGTTTAGAGAGTTTGAGGGAGGACATATAATTGTGCTGAGAGAGGTCGGTTGGTCAAGTTACCGTATCGCCAGGAATGTGGGACAGAGCGAAGCGGCAATTGGATGATAGTGGCGCCAATGGGTCGAGGAGGGCACAACCCAGCGGTACGAGGGCAGTGGACGGCCGAGGGCAACGACGGAACACGAGGATCGAGGATTGGGAGAGCCGAACGAACAGAACCGAATTCGTCGCTCTCAACCATACGTGACCATGTTGCCTCATCTACAGGTACAGAAGTTGCCAATGGAACCATTGCCAAACGACGTGTGGCATGTGAACAACATTCAAGAAAGCCACTCTGCCGACTACCACTGACCATCGATCATGACCGGCAGCGGTTACACAGTGATGTCGGGCCCGATCAGTGTTTTATCTAAAAAAATGGCCTAACTGCTCTGGAACTGAAATCATTTCCCTTCCTACACATGTACAGCACATTGGACTTACCAATTTTCATCTCTTGAATGATTTCTTCCGAGCGCTTCGTTTTTCTTAACAAAAAGTGTATTTCTGGAAGAAATATTCGGCTTCGAGCATGGCTGTCGGCTGATCCGAAACCTGCGTTTTCGTGTCCCTACCTGATTCTGTAACGTACTAGGTGACAGGACGTATATGACGTACTACTGAGGTGACGCATAAATGAAATCAACAGTGAAGCAGCGATAATCGTGCCGGCGTGATTCAGTTGGGAAAACAGCCACTCCGGAGGAGGAAGAAATGGTTTCGAAATCACCACCGGCATTATGTGTTGCCAAATAGGTAAGAAGTTCAGCGAAATTATGTGCCGTTCAGTGAGAAAATCTTCAACCAGAAAGTAACAAAATTTCCATAATAAAACAGAAACTCAAAAGGAAAGCTGTATAAAGGTATACATCAAATAAGGCTAACTTTTGTATAGTGCAGTTGTTTTTATAAAAACACAGAGCGTGATCACAAAATTTTAGAACGTTTTTTATAAGAAATCACAGAAAATAAATGAAGTTCAAAGAATTGAAACTGGCCACAGCGTGTATGATGAACACGGAAGAAACATCTGCTGCAGTTAAATTTCGTCTGCTAAGAAAATGGTTCACGTAAACAAGCTGTGGATACAAGGTTATGTTTTTGCTCTTTACGAAGAGAAATATTCGTATTCTGTAATTAAAAAAACGCTGTGAAAAATCATGGAATTATTGGGTTGCGTGCGAATGAAATGTCCGGCAAAGGACTAGCACACGTAGACGGCGAGAGCGGAAAAGTAGGACAACTTACCTAGACAAAATGATCCCCCTCGGCATCGACACATAGTTGCCATCTGTTCTGCAAGGCCATGATCCCGGAACGAAAAAGTCTTGCGTCTGGGACCATAAGAAGTCACCAAACGCACGTTGAACCTCGTTGTCTGTCGTGAACTGTTTCCCGGACAGGAAGTGATCCTGACGACGAAACAGATGGGAGTCTGTGGGAGACAAGTCCGGGTAATAGGCACGATAAGGAAGTGCTTCATAGCCCAAGGCATTTAGTGTCAGCATCGGTTGTTGTGCGACATGAGGGCGGTCGTTGTCCTGGAGCAGAAGAACACCATGTATGTTGAGTTAACCGGTTGTTTCTGCAGCAATTTCCAGTGCATCTGGTGTAATTCAGCACAATAACGTTTTGCAGTGATGGTTTGGCCTCATGCTAAGAAACTCAGATGACTTATCCCATCTGTGGACCACCAGACAAGAAGCATCTTCTTGGCGTGTAAGATTGCCTTATGATGCCGTCATGCAGGCTGTGCCTTGCTCAACTATTGTGTAGATCGTTTCCGATTATCATAAAGGACCTACTTCTCGTCGCAGGTGACGATTCGATGCAGTAAAGGTTCCTGTTTATTCCTGGCAAGGAGCGACGTGCAGACTTCCGAACACGTACTCTTGTTGGGAGTTGTCAATTTATGCAGCAGCCGCATGTCCAGCTTTTTTGACCTTACCCAGGGCAGCCGGACGCCGAACCAACTGTCGTGTGGTGGACACCTACCTCTGCCGCTATCTCACGACACGTTTTTTCGGTGGTCCGCTGGAACCACACGTAACAAAACATCGTCAGAAACAGCAACAGATCGGTAACCACGTGCTTCGATTTGCACGTCCGTATCTCCGCTTCGAAGCTTCACAAACCATCGCCCAATGGTTCGTTCGTTGGCTCTCAAACGCTTTGTTAACCTTTCGAGCGGTAATTCCTGCAGAATGGCCCAGTTTAAATTCATACAGGAAGATGACTCTCAAATCCGGCGTCTGCATGTTTCATTTGCAAACCACGTTATGTCTAAACAAACCACGCCTGAACCGTTTTCTTCAAACACATGCTAGCTATCTATAGTAACTCTGTGTCGTAACACCTGTGGGTGGTTCCATTCCGCTGTGCTGGGGACCTGTCTCCATTGCTCGTTCGCGCCGGACATTTCATTTGGACCAACCCGATAGCATTTCTAAATGTAAAATAAGCAATATTTTTAATAAAGAGGGAAAATCCTCAAGCGTTCCTTTTCACGGGAAAAAAGAACACAAAACGAATATCCAAAACAGGTTCGTACTTTTAGGACTATTTCAAAAGTAAGGACTCTGGGCTAGAAAGAAAATCCACCGACTGTCGTTAAAAACCTCTGTATCAACTGTATAAACAAGGTAATAAATAAAGACTTGAATCCGAAAGAAAACCCAAAAACATAATATTCACCTTCTTTTGCCTAGGCACGTGACTGATCGCATAACACGGTGTAGACTTCTTTATGAAAATCGCTTACAATGAGACAGTTGGAAATTTACACCAATGAGACTTTACATTATGACCACCCCCAGCCTAGAGAAATGAGCGCCCCTGGAGAACGAACGTTGGAGCAGATGAAGTTCACAGAGAAGTATATATACAACCCGAGGACCTGCTTTCGGTTAGTAGAGTGTTCGGAGTCATGAATGGGAAAAGCTGCCGATTTATCGGAGTTTGATAAAGGACAAATTGTGTCGGCACGGCGCCTCGGAACTACGATCCCGGAAACGGCGCGGCTTGTGGGCTGTTCACGTGACGCTGTAGTGAGTACGTTTCAAAAGCGGTTCACAGACGGGCAAACGACGAACCGTCGTCTAGCCGTGTGTAGTCCGTAGATCATTGATGCCAGCGTCCTACAGCTTATTAGGTAGGTGGTCATAATGAAATACACTGCTGGACAATTGCTAAGGACGGATCATAAATGGCTATATAGCGCATAAAAAAGTAAGTGTGGTTGGATGCCAAGTGAAATAAAATAATGTCAGAATGCCACGACATTACAAGAAAGACAATTTATTGTGCTCTGAAATCCAGAAGGCTTTGGAAAGTGTTCAAGGGACAAACAGGCCATTTTGTGCAGAATACGTAAACGTGAAAAAAATGCAATTACCGTCCGCAGGCGTTCCGGCGTAAGATGTCAATACGGGATATGGCCACCATTGAGGGTGATGCAAGATTCCACACGTCGTGTCATGCTTTGCACAACATTATCAAGCAGCTGTTGGGGTAATTTATCCCATTCCTCTGTCAGTGCACGGATGAGGGTGTCCTTGTTTATTGGAGGGCATTGGCGACCAGCAAGATTCCTCCCCAAAGCATCCCACACATTTTCATATGGGATTCAGATCTGGAGAACGTGCTGGCCATAAGAGGCGTTGAATATCCTCGCTCTCAAGACACTCCTGGACAGCGACTGTTCGATGACATGTTGCGTTGTCGTCCATGAAAATGAATCTATCACCGACAACACCACGGAACATGCGAACATGAGGTAGCAGAACATCATTAATGTATCGTTGGCCAGTCATAGTCCCAGTTGGAAGCACATAGAGGGACATACGGCCATTGATCATGATGCCAGCCCATACCATGACACTACATGTCGGATATCGGTCCCTTTCCTGTATGTTTGCTGGGCAATATGCAGTACCACTATCACGCCAGATCAGTTGTCGTCGACAATCAGACGATAGACTGTATCCACTCTCATCTGAGAAGAGGACAGCAGATCAGTCGTTATCAGTCCAATTGCGATGTTGGTGGCACCATTGCAAACGGGCGGTACGGTGACGTCTGGACAATGGGATGCACACAACAGGACGGCGGGCGTATAGTCCTCCTTCATGCAAACGTCTGGTGACAGTTTTTCGGGAGATCCGCTTGCCAGTAGCAGCCATAAACTGATTTGCTACCTCACTAGCTGTGCTGCGCTGGTGTCTTTTTGTTGATAGCACTATGTACCGATCTTCTGCAGGTGTCGTACTGCGAACACGACCGCCCCCGTGACGTTTGCTACACTCTCCATTTGTTTGAATTGATTTCTAAAGCCTTGAAACAACACTGTGGCTGACGTCGAACTCCCTGGCAACATCTGTTATTTTTCGCCCTTCTTCAATCTTGCCAATGATACGGCTACGCGTAAAATTATCTAGGTGATGTCGGGAAGACATACTGAAAATTGCAAGTTCGTCAATTGATTCTTTCCCTTTCAACTTTGCGTTTGAACAACAACGGTCAATACGCGTCAAATCCTTTATTTCTCTTATCAGCGCTATGACGTCACGAACAAGTTCGGCAATCCAAAATTTGCATACGCACAACACGTCTTACTGTATCCCACACTTATGCTAATTTCCGCATTTTCCTGCCTTCCATTTTATGATTGCTATCGTTGCTATTGTCATACGTCCTTAGCAATTGTCCGGCAGTGTAGCTCATCGGTGTATATTGTCTGTTGATGAATCATCGATCTACCCAAACGACTGTAACAAAAAAGTCGATTTACTATCGCAAAGGAGCAGAAACAGATTTAGAAACTTGGTTCCAAGAATCCAAAGAAAGTTTCAGTAAAGGATTCATGATTATTGCTGGTTTCTCATAGAATGGCAAATGAAGGTTAACAAAAGTTGAAAAGAATGTTAAAATCAAATCTTCATATTACCAAAATAATATTTTAACTCTTATATTTAAAGAGGAAGCACCATTCCTTTATCCACAGAGCCTTCAAAGGGTAGAACTCTAACAGGACAAGGCTACCAGTCATACACCCATATCCGCCACTGTATTTCTTGAAAAATGAAAAATGAAACAGGTGTCAGGTCTTTACCTTTTGCTCATAGTCCTTTAAAGTCCCTTGATGTGTCACCAATGGACTATTGTGCCTTCGTACTGCTAAAAGAGATAAGGATCAAGTCTATATCTTTTGCTCATAGTCCTTCAAAGTCCCTTAATGTGTCACTAATGGACTATTGTGCCTTCGGACTGCTAAAAAAAGAACGGGATCAAGTCTATACCTTCTGCTCATATTCCTTCAAAGTCCCCTGATGTGTCACCAATGGACTATTGTGACTTCGGGCTGCTAAAAGAGATGGGGATCAAGTCTATATCTTTTGCTCATAGTATTTCAAAGTCCCTTGATGTGTCACCAATGGACTATTGCGCCTTCGGACTGCTAAAAGAGATGGGTATCAAGCCTATATCTTTTGCTCATATTCCTTCAAAATCACTGATGTGTCACCAATGGACTATTGTGCCTTCGGACTGCTAAAAGAGATGGGGATCAAGTCTATATATTTTGCTCATAGTCCTTCAAAGTCCCGTGATGTGTCCCCAATGGACTATTGTGTCTAAAGACATGGGGATCAAGTCTATACCTTCTGCTCATATTCCTTCAAAGTCCCCTGATGTGTCACCAATGGACTATTGTGCCTTCGGACTGCTAAAAGAGATGGGGATCAAGTCTATATCTTTTTCTCACAGTCCTTCAAAGTCCCCTGATGTGTCACCAGTGGACTATTGTGCCTTCGGACTGCTAAAAGAAGAAGGGGATCAAGTGTATACCTTCTGCTCATATTCTTTCAAAGTCCCCTGATGTGTCACTGATGGATTGTTGTGCCTTCGTTCTTCTAAGAAGGGCCTTTTCTTAGCGCTGACCTAAAACAGTGATTGGACTATGGAAAGCAGTGGAAGATGAGTGATATAAAATATAACGACCAGTTTTAGGAAATGCCTTGTTATCTTGGAAACCGAGATGCAGGTTCATAGGTCCAGAGAAAGGACTACCAGATAGAACATTTCAGAAATAAATAAATTTACTTTAAGCATTAATTACATTGCTGGAAAATCGTCCTAAAAATCATCCTCTGTATTAATTCAAAATATGATCCGCCGAAGGGAAAGGGAAATACCAATGATAAAAACACTATGAATTAAGTTTTATAATGGATGACAAAGTATCTCAGTACCTCGCATCCCTCATCATGGCATAAAAAACAGGAACAAAGCACAAACTGCCAACATGAAAAACGTCACGGATAAATTTTAAAGCTGATCAAACAATGTGTGTGTGTTCTGACAAGAAAGATAGACGGCGTAGCTATCCTAACATGGACGAAAAAGAGAGTAAGCTTTGTTATTGTTCTGTCAATTCTTTTATTTATGATTTGACTGAAGGATGCTTTATTGTTCTGTCAGTTTCTATTTGTATCTCTGTTAAAGTACATCCCTTAAAACAAGAGGGCTGTCCGATTATTTTCATATAGGTGTGAAAATCGTGGATTATAATTAAAAGACAATATGTAAGCAAGGTATTCCTGGAACACCATCTCATGACACACTTATGCCAAATGCGCCTTGATAATATCTTGCTTCTTTCATGTATTTGTCAATATGCGATAAAGCAAAACACACACGTACAAAAGTCTACATTGTATAATTTGGCCTGTCGACTTTTTTTGAAAGTTTTTCCACAATCATTTACTTCATATTTTTTGTTTTCTAAAACCGCATGAGACTTTCATCGATGTCCCATATTGTCGTATTAAATCTAAGGCATTCTAATAATCTATTCAACAAGTTTCCGTTGAATGTTATTTATTTTCAAAATGTTGAATTAAATAATTATGAAAAAATGGCAGTTTCAGGTACTCCCGTAAGACATTCCGTTATGTGAAATATCTCGCATGAATCGCAAAAAGCAAAGCGAGTTGTGCACGTGACCCGTGTCGGTTTGGTTGAGCACATCTAACGAGGACTGATATATTCATATTTTTATGTGCTTCACAGTGGTATTTCTTTTGATTGGAGGATTAACGATCACTGTGAGCAACGAGCAATCGCCCGTCCCTAATCTACGGCCACTGGTTCCAGGGAAGGGAAAGAGCCAGGGCCGTAAGACAAACACGATATCCATGCATGACGGGATTCGAACCCGGACCCACCTCGGACGAATGATCAGAAGCCATCGCTTAGATCACTGAGCCACCGGGACGGCACAATGGTATTAAGAGTACCCCAAGAAAAAAGATACCGAAAAAAAAAAAAAATTGGGATTCGAGGTGGAATCTGAATTATCATATTATCACAGAGTTCAAATGGCCGCCTCGGTGGCGCAGTGGTCTAAGGCACTGGCCTCTGATCATTCGTCCGTAAGGGGTCCGGGCTCGAATCCCGGTCAGGCATGGATGTTGTGTTTGTCTTACGGCACTGGCTCTCTCCCTTCCCTGGAACCAGTGACCCTAAATTAGGGACGGGAGACTGCTTATAGCCCATTGAGTTGCTCACGGTGGTCGTTAAACCTCCAATCAAAAAAAAAAAAAAAAAGAAAAGTTCAAATGCGCCACATAAACGAATATAGTTTTATAACACGTGCGAAAACACGAATTTATCCGTGACGGAATAGAACCTGCGCCCTCCTCACTCCGGAGTAAGTTGCTCTCCCAACCAAGCTACACGGAAATCGGTTTTCTGGATCTGTACAAAGCTAAGAAGTGCTTTTCTGATACAATCCCCAAATCAGACGTAAATTGTCCGGTTTTCCAGCAAAATGAACGTTACGCCCTGAGCCCAGGGGTCTTTTATGACGAGATGAAACATTGTTATAGTCCTATTTTACTTACTTGAGGTCTATAAATGAAAAACCTGCGAAAGTGAGACATTTGCTTCAAGTTAAAAATTTCGATTTTTGGCTAAGAATTAGAAACGTCGATATGAAAGCGCACACGGAAGATATTCTCCGAATCAAAAACGAATATAACTGTGTCATACTGACCACCAACCACAATTTTTAAACACTAGGGCGTTTGCGAACGAAATTTTTTTATTTTTTTTTTTTTTTTTTCACCTCCATTAGCTGTGGATGAAAAAACTTTTGCCGCCCCGGTGGCGCAGTGGTCTAAGCGATGGCCTCTGCTCATTCGTCCGAACGGGGTCCGGGTTCGAATCCCGGTGAGGCATGGATATTGTGTTTGTCTTACGGCACTGGCTCTTTCTCTTCCCTGGAACCAGTGACCCTAAATTAGGGACGGGCGACTGCTTATAGCCCATTGAGTTGCTCACGGTGGTCGTTAAACCTCCAACCAAAAAAAAAAAAAAAAAAAAAAAAAACTTGAAGTTTAACTTCAAGGAAACACACGATATTCCAGAGTACACCATAACATATTAATTAAATATGTTTTTAATGCAATCTTAACACTCACCGAATGATTTTATCATATACATTTTTTCGTTAGTCTAATACACTGCCGGACAATTGCTAAAGACGGATGACAATAGCAACGATAGGAACCATAAAATGGAAGGCAGGAAAATGTGGAAATTAGCATAAGTGCGGGATACAATAAGACTTGTTGTGCGTATGAAAATTTTGGATTGCCGAACTTGTTCGTGACGTCATAGCGCTGATAAGAGATATAAAGGATTTGACGCGTATTGAACGTTGTTGTTCAAACGCAAAGTTGAAAGGGAAAGAATCAATTGACGAACTTGCAATTTTCAGTATGTCTTCCCGACATCACCTAGATGATTTTACGCGTGGTCATATTATTGGCAAGATTGAAGAAGGGCGAAAAATAACAGATGTTGCCAGGGAGTTCGACGTCAGCCACAGTGTTGTTTCAAGGCTTTGGAAATCATTTCAAACAAATGGAGAGTGTAGCAAACGTCACGGGGGAGGTCGTGTTCGCAGTACGACACCTGCAGAAAATCGGTACATAGTGCTATCAACAAAACGACACCAGCGCAGCACAGCTAGTGAGGTTGCAAATCAGTTTATGGCTGCTACTGGCAAGCGGATCTCCCGAAAAACTGTCGTTAGACGTTTGCATGAAGGAGGACTATACGCCCGACGTCCTGTTGTGTGCATCCCATTGTCCAGAAGCCACCGTACCGCCCGTTTGCAATGGTACCATCAACATCGCAATTGGACTGATAACGACTGGTCTGCTGTCCTCTTCTCAGATGAGAGTAGATACAGTCTATCGTCTGACTGTCGACGACAACTGATCTGGCGTGATAGTGGTACTGCATATTGTCCAGCAAACATACAGAAAAGGGACCGATATCCGACATGTAGTGTCATGGTATGGGCTGGCATCATGATCAATGGCCGTACGTCCCTCTATGTGCTTCCAACTGGGACTATGACTGGCCAACGATACATTAAGGATGTTCTGCTACCTCATGTTCGCATGTTCCGTGGTGCTGTCGGTGATAGATTCATTTTCATGGACGACAACGAAACATGTCATCGAACAGTCGCTGTCCAGGAGTGTCTTGAGAACGAGGATATTCAACGCCTCGTATGGCCAGCACGTTCTCCAGATCTGAATCCTATTGAAAATGTGTGGGATGCTTTGGGGAGGAGTCTTGCTGGTCGCCAATGCCCTCCAATAAACAAGGACACCCTCATCGGTGCACTGAAAGAGGAATGGGATAAATTACCCCAACAGCTGCTTGATAATGTTGTGCAAAGCATGACACGACGTGTGGAATCTTGCATCGACCTCCATGGTGGCCATATCCCGTATTGACATCTTACGCCGGAACGCCTGCGGACGGTAATTGCATTTTTTTCACGTTTACGTATTCTTCACAAAATGGCCTGTTTGCCCCTTGAACACGTTCCAAAGCCTTCTGGATTTCAGAGCACAATAAATTGTCTTTCTTGTAATGTCCTGGCATTCTGACATTATTTTATTTCACTTAGCATCCAACCACACTTACTTTTTTATGCGCTATATAGCCGTTTATGATCTGTCCTTAGCGATTGTCCAGCAGTGTAAAATTTCCTTAAGAAGTGGTGGATAGAGCACATGTTCATGTGCTCCTATAGACACGCCGCTAAAACTGTATGTGATCCAGTGCTCTGACGTGTGGAGTCAGTGCTAGTCGATGGCTGTTGAATGTCTACTTCCTCTTCAATTTATTTTGCCAATTTCAAAACGAGCTTGGTATAGTTGAGGACTTTGTATTGATGATTTCGTTGCACTCAGTATTTATGGTGTAATGAATTTAGGAGCCGCAGGGCGAGCTCAATAGAATCGCAACCGTTCAGCAGTAGATTTTGTCATATTTAATGATCCACCCATTACTTAGTTTGACAGTATTGCTTTAGATTCTAAGTACAACAGCATTTGAATTTCCAAAATCGCACTAATAAAAACTGAGAGAGTCATAACACAGCGGTCACGTGATGACTGAAGCTGAGGCCGGGCCCCAGTCGTCACATGACCGGTTGGCGTCAGTGTATCAAAAGCAGCGTTGCCTGCAAAGCAGTAGATTTACTCATGCGGTTGCTAAAGAAATGACCCGTGACGTCATTTCCGTAACGTTATTTCCGTTGCGTCAGGAACGAAGCATGCGTAGTTACAAAATTTGGAGTATCGCCGGTAAAGATGTTTCACATATAAAAAAAGAAATAATAAGACGCATTGAATTGTGACGTACTACAGAGGTGACGCACGTGTGGAGACAGCAAGTAGCAGTGATAAGCTCTTGTCGGTGTAGCTTAATTGGCGGAGCATTCGGTTCCGGAGAAGAAGGATCCTAGCTTCGCCACCGAGAAATTTGGGTTTTCACATTGGCGCATGCACGTAAAAACGGATGTACTTGACGTTAGGTTCTCCAAAAGATGAGTGATGTTTGTTTCACAGATCATCTGAAACTAATGAGAATTCCTTCTTCAACGCTTCGAAAAATGTGTGATGCTTCTTCCACATCTACGTCTGGAAATAACGAGAATTCTTGCAATACAAATTTGAGAGACGTGAATCCGTTTATTGGTGTAAATATGACATGGATGTTAAGTCAGATAATATCCGAAAACTTGAAAAGTTCGTCGTCCTGGAGCAGGAATTGAATCCGCGTCTTCCGGATGGCACCAAAGTATACTAACCACTATACCACCCAGAACGACTAAATTAAATTAAACTAGACGAAACCCGTTGTAATCGATGGTAAGTTTTTTTTTTTTTTTTTTTTTTTTTTTTTGAAAATAATAAACTCATATGAAACAACTAATGTAAACTTTATTTGATTGACAAATACATTCAACCACTTCAGTAAAGACAATACATGTCTAGGTTCGAGATTTTTTTTTTTTTTTTTGACGCAGGATTCAACGACCACCGTGTGCAAATCAATGGGCTATAAGCAGTCAGTCGTCCCTAATTTAGGGTTACTGGTTCCAGGGAAGGGGGAGAGCCAGTGCCGTAAGACAAACACAACATCCATGCCTCACCGGGATTCGAACCCGGACCCCGTTCGGACGAATAATCAGAGGCCATCGCTTAGACCACTGCGCCACCGGGGCAGCGAGGATCGGGTGTAAACCACACGCTTCTCCCTTAGACTTTACATGGGAACTTTGCCGCCCCACAACGCCCGAAACGTTGCCCCAATCTCATTTTTCTCTTCGACATGGTAAGACCTTTATTTTGATACCTCAACCATATGTTTACGTTCAGCCGTTCTCTCACAACTGGTCTTACAGTAATAAACCTTATAGAATTAATACACTGCTGACCATCCAAAATGCAACACAAAGAAGGAAGCATCCGATTGGCCTGAAATTCGCAGCATGCGTCGCCCGCGTGAGGACATGCAAACGATTAGCATTGCAGGGCATATGCAAATCATCTGCACCCGGCACGCCACCGAGAAGTACTATACGAAGGGTGCACAGAAGGCGGGGTGTAAGTAGTGGAAGTGTGTTGTGCTGCCGGACGTGTGTGTGGGAAGCTGTCTGATGCCTCGTCGCAGAATACGGCAGTCATTCCAGCACGTTTCGGAGTTCGACAGAGGACGAACAGTGGCTTATCGCGACAGCGGTTTATCGTACCGAGACATCGGCGCCCGTGTGGGACGACATCTAGCCACAGTGAGGCGAGTATGGATTCCGTGAGTGTAGGACGGACGGACGTACCGACGTGAGCGATTGCCGCAGCCGCTGCACACCACCGAACGAGAGGACCGGCATGTTGTGTGGCGGGCATTGACGGCTCACACCGCCACATCACGAACGTTAGCGCAGAAATTAGGGTGTGTTGCGCAACAACCTCTGTTAGCACGTACCGTTCGACGTCGTCTGCAGGAGCGAGGACTTGTCGCACGGCGCCCATTGCTCCGATTACCATTGACGTTACACCACCGGAGAGAGCGGCGGCAGTGGGCCGTTGAACGGCCCACCTGGACTACGGAATGGCACGACATTGTCTTCTCCGACGAAACCCGCTTCTGCCTGCAACACCACGATGGTCGGATCCGCGTGTGACGGCACCGCGGCGAGAGGCTGTATGACGCCTGCATTATGCATCGCCATACCGGTCCGTCGCCTGGCGTTATGGTTTGGGGCGCAATTGGATATGACATCCTCACCCCTCTGGTACGCATCGCCTGTACACTCAACAGCCACCACTACATCTCCGACGTTTTGGAGCCTGTAGTCCTCCCTTACTTGCAGGACCTCCAAGCGGCCACGTTTCAACAGGAAAATGCGCGCCCGCACGTGGCACGCATCGTGCAAAAATTCTTCAGGGAAAACCAGGTGTCACTACTGCCGTGGCCCGCCTGTTTTCCCGATATGTCGCCCATCGAAAACGTCTGGTCGCTGATTGGCAGCCGAGTGGCCCGGCAAGCACCACCCGCGGCTACGCCTGATGAACTGTGGTAACGTGTGGAAGCACATCCTGGACCGACATGCCCCAAGCCCACATCTAAAGCCTTTTTCGTTCGATGCCGCGGCGTGTAGCGGCCGTTATTGTCAGCCATGGGGGCCACATGAACTATTGATGTCTGCGTGTTCCGCAAGCCGCACGGGCCTGTAAGGTCAATCGTTTCATCTTTGTATCTGTTGTTATGTGCCCAGTAAATCTGGCTTTGCTATCTCGTGTCCTTGGTGGTGCATTTTGGGTGGCCTGCAGTGTATATAAATAACGACCAAGATATATGTACATTATTTATCGGAATTATTTAAATAACGACCGAGATATGCGTGTATTATTTATCATAAACTTGAAACTTGGTCGTACTGGGTGGTGTAGTGGTAGCAAATTCGGACACTATCCGGGAGACGCTGATTCGATTCCCGCTCCAGGACGACGAAATTTTCAAGTTTTCGGATATTATGTGACTTAACATCCATGTCATCGTATCTACACCAATAAACAGATTCACATCTTCCAAACTTGTATTGTACAATGGTGTTATCCCGTATTTCATTCATTGAGAATTCTTGCTTCTGCAAAGAAATACTTCAACCATGGTTTGCGGCAGACCCGAAACCTGCGATTTCGTGCCCCCATCTTTCTCAAAGGGAGGGATATACGTGACTGTAGCTACAAAGGCGACGTACATGTGAAAACGGCAAAAGCAATGATAAGCCCTTGTTGGTGTAGCTTAATTGGGAAAGCATTCGGCTCCGGAGCAGAAGGATGCTAGTTCGAACCTTGCCACCGGCAAATCTGAGTTTTCATAGGATGCCCTATGAATGAAAAACGCTCCTAATAGGCTTGATATAAAAGGAACGGGCTTCACCTTAATTATCCAAGTTGGACTCTGGTTTGAGTCTCTCCCAAATTTATTTATTTATTTATTTGTAAGCATATCCCTACAGACGGTACATCTAGTTACAGGAATTGTTATATTTATATTTATAGTGATAATTAACAAGTGATATTTACAATCCTGCAAAACATGCTTTATGAAAGAAATTATTACTTACATTAAAAATATCCGGACATTCTTCAAGTGAGTTGTGAAGCCTATACATTTTACATAACAGATGATTTTTTCCAGCATCAGTTTTGCAAAATGGCACTGCAAATGGTTCACATTTTGTCCTCGGTAAATGTGAGACACGGAAACTTAATTGGTTTACAATTTGAGTATCATGAATCTCTTCATTGATGATGCCGTACAGGAACTGGAGTTGGAGAGCCTTCCTTCTCGATTGGAGAGAGGTCATCTTGAAGAATGTCAGGCCAGCAGTCGGGATATCCGTTATATAAACACCAGTCGATTTATAAAAAAGGTGTCGAAGAAACTTTTTCTGAACTTTCTCGATTTCATTTACTAGAGTTACTTGGCTAGGACTCCAAATGATCGCCGCATATTCCAGTGAAGATCTGACCGTAGTCTCAAAAATGCGAATAAGTAAGTGTTTGAGTATTCGAGTAACACTTGGAATGTCGCATGATAAATCCAAGTTTTCTGTACGCTACGTACAATTCTTTTGATATGACTTTTAAAGTCCAAGTTCGAATCAAACGTGACTCCCAAGTCCTGGACTTCGTTTGTCCCGGTAAGAGTGTAGTCGCCAGCTTTTTAGTAAAAAGAATTGGTTTTCTTTTCCGCGAAAAGGAAACGACATGACACTTGGAGATGTTGAGGTGGAGATGGTTTAATGTACACCACTGAAGCAGGATATTGACGCCAGTTTGAAGAGCAAGACTTTTAGCAAGAAATTGAATCACGTAAGCTATTTTGTTCTACGGAACTGGTTTTATTCCGTGTCTGGAGTCAGTGACCCCAAATAGAAAAAATCAAGAAAGCTGATACCGAATTCTTGGGATAAACGAGCTCATTTTAAAACCCTTTCGGACAGGATAAAATTATCCCAAAAATAGATTTTTACCAAAAAAAAAAAAAAAAAAAAAATCAGCGAAAAAGCGAATGTTCATTTATGTATTTCAGAGGATACAAAAACACAAAAACAAAAAAAAAAACTGCGCGTGATTCGAGATATGCAGCGTGAGCAGTGTCGTTTATGATAAATGAAACTGTTTCCAAAAAAAAAAAAATATGATAAAAAAAAATTCAATAGGTAAAATATCTACAAATAAAAATAGCTACTGCACTTTCAGCCACTAGCGGCTGAAATATATGTATGATTAAAAAAATCACAAACTGTACACAAAACATGTCCCATTGCTGAAGATATCCGAGGCAAAAACGGATTTTTCCAAATCGAACAACGAGAAGAGATGTCGGGAAAAACGTGATATAACTTTACGCACCTTAGCGGAAAAGATGCACGCTACTTAAGAACAAAACGGGTGCCAAAGGGTCTTCATAATGAAGAGAAACCTAGCATAAATAAATTTATCCAAAAGATGTTTAAAATCAGAGGTACTCTTTTAAATAAGAAATACACGCTGACGTCTCCTGAATTGTGAATAATGGGAAAGTAGAAAATATGCGCAAAATATTCTTCATAGCTATGCGAGGTAAAAAACAAGTTTTTCAAATGACTACTGGACAAAGAACCAAAAAGATTGCAAATGTTTATGATGTCAACTAATCAATGTGAGCAGAGGATGAAATAGTATAGACAGAATTATTTTGGCTGACAAAAAAGGTGATTTTTTTTTGTAACGTAGAACTACGTCTTTCTCTGCGCTGGGTAGGGGGTAACATCGGGAGCATGGGTGCAACGAAAAAATGTCACATTTTGACCGCTTATATCTTCGAAACTAATAGTCATAGAGTAATAAGTAATACATCATTAAATAGTTTATAGAATCCCATTTATTACAAAACAAGTTTCAACCCTCCACCCCTTAGATACAGTAGCTTTAGAAAGTTAAGCGAAATATCGCGTGATTTTGTTTCGCCACACGCCGTTTTAAGGTTGATAACTAGTGAATAGGTAATGATAGCGATGATCTCAGCCCCGTATTCCGTAACTGAAGGTCAGAGCTACAGCACGAATGAGATAAAGCAAAATAAAGTGGATTTAAAATTTATTTATTTTTAAGATAAAAAAAACCCCTTAGAAATGCCGCGAAAATCCAGGGAAAATGACTATAGACCGTATGCATTGACGTCACGAAACCGCGGTTCGCGTCACTTTTTCGTCTGCTGCTCTCTTGCAGAACAACTGGTGTATAAGTGTGATCACAGTTGCATTGCATGGGCTACATAAGTAGGTTATTTGCTGATCAAAAACAGCTTCATTCTGATAAATTAAAGTTATTGGGCAACTGTGGTGACCCCTATGAAATTCCATATTCAATTTTCTTTACCAATATTATACGAAGAGGAATGCTTTTGCTTAAAAGGAACTAAAAATTCTGCATTCCAGCATAGCCACCAGCTTTTGTACTATCAGTATATTCACACTGTTAATTAAGATAAAAGCGTCCTATCATCTTTAGCATTTATTTAATGTAAAAGTTTACCTTTCAATAATTTAGATATCCCCAACCTGAAACTTAAGCTAAAGTAAAAATTCTCAGCTTTACACAGTAAGGCTATATATACACTATCTATCAACAAGTAATTGGACACCCCTGCAAACGACGATATCTGCGGCCCTGATACACGTCACGGCCGCCGCCGTTAAATATCGTGTGGGAAACAACAACGCAACCAGTCGCATGCAAGATGCCACGCAGTTCAGAGCTCCTTGATTTCGAGAAAGGTGTAATCGTCGGGTATCACAGAAATGGCCGATCCATACGTGACATATCCAGCGAGTTGTAGTACCCAAAATCGACAGTGGCCTATGTGATTGGCAAGCGGAAGATGAGAGGTGACTGTCGGAATGTGCCCCGACCCGGCAGACCCACAAAACTGGGAGTTAGAGACCAACGGGTGCTGGCCAGAGAAATTCGGAAGAACCGCACCAAATCGATGGGCCACATCCGCGAAGAGTTTCAACAGGCATCCGGGAGTGTTCTTTCGATGAATACCATCCGTAAGGAAGCCCATCTGCTCGGTTATCATGGACGTGCTGCCGCCCACATCACCAACCACCACGTTAGCCGCTGCTCGGCTAACGTGGTGCACAGAACATCGACAGTGGACCGTTGAACAGTGGAAACAGGTTATCTGGAGCGACGAATCAAGGTTCACATTCTACTATTCGGATGGCAGGGTCTGAGTTTGGCGTCTGCTTGGAGAACGCCTCCTGCCGGAATGTATTGTGCCAACTGTGAAGTTCGGCGGAGGGTGGAATTATGCAATGGGGGTGTTTCTCCTGGTATGGCATGGGACCCTTGGTCGCAATTTCTGGTAGACTCAACGCCGAGACCTACTGCACCATTTTGGATGACCATGCGCTTCCTACGTTGTGGCAGTTTTACGGGGTGGACCCATGTTACTTTCAGGATGACAATGCCACCTGTCATGTTGCGAGGTCCACCATGGCTTGTTATGGTGACAGTGGGGTTAATCGATTAGACCGGCCTGCGCAGAGCCCGGACCTTAACCCTATCGAGCACCTCTGGGACGAGTTGGAGCGTCGACTTAAGCTGTGCCCCCATCGTCAGAAATCGGTGAAGGAACTGACCTGTCTTCTCCAAGCCGAGTGGAAGAAAATACTGCTAGCCGTCGTACAACGCCTGGTTGAGAGTATGCCCCGTAGGGTCGCAGCTGTAACCGCCGCTCGTGGAGGCTCCACCAACTATTGAAGGGGAATAAACTTCGTTTTCCATTGCTATCACAGGTGTCCAATTACTTGTTGGTAGATAGTGTATATATATATAATAATAATAATAATTCTAGCGAGTAGCACTAAGTCTCTCTACCTCATATATAATAATGACATTATAAATAAACTGGTGAATGTTATCACGTGATCATTTTTCCAAAACCCGCTTGGGAACCCAACATTTGAAGGTTCCATAAGATATTCACTTTTCTATCGCAGTGGATACATTCACGATAAAGAACAGAATAATCTTACTCATAAGAAAGGTTAGTTCTAGTCTAAAGATCTTCATAAAATTTTTGTAGATAATGCATCAGTAAATTTATGAAGATACCAGTTACAAAATGTACACTACACACTCTAATGTTCCTTCGTTTCCGGTCATTAATATCAACTCTGCTGATACGTGATAACCACAAATTTTGCCGCTTCCGAATTAAATTTTTATAATTCTGATCCCACTTCGTTCGTTCAGATGATAATCTACGTATAATAGGACACATCATATTATCTCTCCCACTTCGGTTACTGCAGCCGAAAATAGCACATAACATCATCTTCCTTAACGCTCCACAATACAAATCCAAGCAGTGCTTGTACACCCGTTGATCACCAGGACGTCTGCTAGGATGGTTTACCTCTCTGTGACGTCATATGCATATGGTCTATAAGAACCGACGAAAAGGCCGCGGGTAGCCTAGTGGGCAACGTTTTGACTGCCACGGAAAGGACCTCAGTTTCGATCCCAGGCAGGTACGAACGCTCGATCCACTAAATATCCGCCGTGCGTCGGATGGCACGTTCAGCCGTCGGACCTCGGGTACTGCCTCCCCCTCGATAATAAATAAAGGCGTCTTCCTCCCCATTTCTGCTTCGGTTCCGCGTCACTTTCCTATCGAGCACTTCAGCCCAAATCTCCTACCTTCCTATTTCTAAGGGTTGTTTAAGACCTAGGGTCAGACACTCCCTTCCTAAAATCCTCTACATATGATCATTTGAACCGACGAAGGTTGAAGAAACAGCTAAGGCGCCGCGGGTGGCCTAGTGGGCAACGTTCGTGACTGGCATGGAAAGGACCTCAGGTTCAATCCCAGCGGGTACGAACGCTCGATCCACTAAATATCCGCCGTTCGTCGGACGGGCACGTTAAGCTGTCGGACCCCGGGAACTGGCTCCCCGGTAATAAATAAGGGCGTCTTCCTCCCGCTTTCTACTTCGCTTCCGTGTCACTTTCCTGTCGGGTACTCTAGCCCAAATCTCGTAGCTTCCTATTTCTAAGGGTTGTTTAAGACCTGGGGTCAGACACTCCCTTCCTAAAATTCTCTACATATGATCAGAAGGAGCCAGGGGCTAGAGAAGAACGAGAGAAATTCGAAAGGTCATGGGAATGTAGGGAGCGTCAAACGCGCCAAGATGCGCTTTATCCGAGTTCGACTCTAGAGCCACAACATTCCACTTCAACTGCATAAATTGAGCTTGAACAGATGGAGATTGATGTCATCGATCCAAATTTTTGAATTTTCACACCGAGCATGGAATACCATTGCTAGTCTTCACAACTTTGCTGGATAATTAATGTACTGTATTAGTACTTCTCAAACCTTTACGCCGCAGGTGCATTCTGAATCTAGACGAGAACAAGAGCAACAACAAGAAGAGTACAGTTTGCCTAAGACGTATAGCCAAATTTATAACAATACAACTAAGGAGTTTGAAAAATTGTTTCTCTGTGTGTGTGTGTGTGTGTGTGTGTGTGTGAAGAACGATTTCTTCAAAAACAATTTTAGCAATAACTACTGACAACGATGATACTACGCCTTCCACTGCTATTAACATTGATTTATAATCAGCATAAGTTACTATGAATTGCATGTAGTATAATTTACTTTTAAGTAAATAAAGTAAAAAATTTCTTTCGTTTTATTACTTAAAAATTTTATATCTGAAAAAAATCAAAGGGGCACATAGCAACTGTGCCGCAACCTACAACGTAGGGCTACGTCAACTGTCCGCTGAATACTTTAAGGACATATAAAGCTGAAGACGTCCTGTACAGATGCAATAAACCACTGATTTTTTGTTGTTGTAGGTTTAACAACCACCGTGAGAAACTCAGTGGGCTATAAGCAGTCGCGCGTCCCTGATTTAGTGCCACTGGTTCTAGGGAAGAGAGAGAACCAGTGCCGTAAGACAAACACAACATCCATGCCTCGAATCCCGATTCGAACCCGGACCCCTTTCGGACGAATAATCAGAAGCCATCGCTTAGAACAACTGCGCCACCGGGGCGGCCCACTGAAATCAATAGTTCTCAATATACGATACACTAAACACTCGCGAATGTGTGATTCACAGAGTTAAAAGATTTATTATATTAAAATATGTAGCCAAAAATAACTGTGTGTTACTCTCGATCCTCCCTCGTAAGAACAAAATTATTCGTTGCTGAGAGGCAACAGGCAAGGCACGTACTCTGAGATAGACTACCTAAGATTTTTCTACGTTCTTATGAATTTTATTGCAATAACCGAATTCAGAATTTATAATAATTCCTTCTCTTTTTTTTATTCTTGTTGTTTTTTGGTTTGAGTGTTTAACGACCAATATAAGCAACTCAATGCGTTTTAAGCAGTCGTCCGTTCCTAATTTCATGTCACTGGTTCCATGGAAGGGAGAGAGCCAGTGCCGTAAGACAAATACGACATCCATGCCTCACGGGAATTTGAACCCGGACCCATCTCTGACGAGTGGTCAGAAACCAGCGCTTAGACCATTGGTGCTGCTAATTTTTATTTATTTACTTTCAAATCGGAAAAAATTATTCTCCCTGACTTTTTTTTTTTTTTTTTTTTTTTTGATTGGAGGTTTAACGACCACCGTGAGCAACTCAATGGGCTATAAGCAGTCGCCCGTCCCTAATTTAGGGTCACTGGTTCCAGGGAAGGAGAGAGCCAGTGCCGTAAGACAAACACAACATCCATGCCTGACCGGGATTCAAACCCGGACCCCTTCGGGCGAATGATCAGAGGCCAACGCCTTAGACCACTGCGCCACCGGGGCGGCCTCCTGACTTTACAGAACTGTAGTTCAAGAATTTGTGTAACTGTAAGGCCCAAAAAGGAGTGCCGCCCCGGTGGCGCAGTGGTCTAAGGCGCTGGCCTCTGATCATTCGTCCGTAAGGGGTCCGGGTTCGAATCCCGGTCAGGCATGGATGTTGTGTTTGTCTTACGGCACTGGCTCTCTCCCTTCCCTGGAACCAGTGATCCTAAATTAGGGACGGGCGACTGCTTATAGCCCGTTGAGTTGCTCACGGTGGTCGTTAAACCTCCAATCAAAAAAAAAAAAAAAAAAAAAAGAAGTAAACGGTGTCCGCTAAGTCCGCTTACAAGTTCAAAAATGTATTACAAATAAAATTGAGGAGATTATTTGATCATATTGGTTGCAATATACTAAGTGTTTACCAAAGTTTTTATTGACATTACAATCGTCTAATTTAAGGTACCCCGTTGATGTGAATATTTTTGTTAAATAAAATGAATACCTACTCCTCAAGAAAAGGCGCAATGCGTACCCCGGTTTATTGAAACAAAATCGGATACGCAGACAGAGCGAAATTACAGAACTACATATGTAAATGTGGAAAAGTTTCACCGTCACGTCCGTGTATTCGCAAGTGGCCGAAGAAGTGTATGGAGATACACGATATCTTTCACAGATATCGTGTATCTCCATACATCGATCGTGTACGTGAATCATTTGCTCGTAGCCCGACATAATTCATTCGTTCTGCTGCCAGACAGTTACAACCACCACGTTAAATAGTGCACGAAGTCGTACACAAGCATTCGCTACTATACGCATACAAATTGCAACTCTTGCAGGCCCTTGAACCAAATGATAAATCGAGACGAAAACGGTTTGCAGTTCACATGCTGGAACGAATTTATGATGATGCAGACTTCCTCACCCATGTTTATTTTACAGATGGGGCAATGTTTCATCTCTCATGGAAGCTGAACAAACGCAATGAGAGGATTTGGAGGATCAGAAAACTCCCACGTGACTTCAAAGGTTCAACATCCAAAGGTGAATGTGAGGTCAGTCGAATCACTGGGCCATTTTCCTTCGTGGAAAAAAACAATTTTTGCAGATGTCTACTTCGATGTTTTGACCGAACATGTGGTACAACAGCTGAAAGGCCCTCAACCAACCATCGCTTTCCAGCAAGATGGTGTACCTCCTCATTGAGGACTGCGTGTAGCTAAGTTCCTAAACCACTCATTTCCAGGCCTGTAGATTGAATGGATGGCTCCATTCCCTGGCCACCTCGTTCGCCAGATCTTCTTCTTATGGGCTACGTGAAAGATATCGTGTATCAAGCCCAAGTACGAAACATCAACGTCCTGAAACAAACAATTGATGACTCCATAGGCTTATTCCTATGGGGCTATGTGAAAGATATCGTGTATCAAACACAAGTACGAAACATCAACGTCCTGAAACAAACAATTGATGACTCCATAGGCTTCTTCCTATGGGGCTATGTGAAAGATATCGTGTATCAAACCCAAGTACGAAACATCAACGTCCTGAAACAAACAATTAATGACTCCATAGGCTTCTTCCTATGGGGCTATGTGAAAGATATCGTGTATCAAACCAAAGTACGAAACATCAACGTCCTGAAACAAACAACTGATGACGCTATGGACTTCTTCCTATGATGCTACGTGAAAGACATTGTGTATCAAACTCAAGTACGGAACATCAACGTCCTGAAAGAAACAATCGATGACGCCATTGCCACGATTGACGAAGCTATGTTACAGCGAACATGGTAAGAAATCGATTACCGTCTTGATATGATTTGTGCAACAAATCATATCAAGACGGTAATCGATTTCGTCATTATGTAAGCACAGGTTTATCTAATCCTTTGTATTTGTAATAAATGTTTGAAGTTGTAAACAGACTTTATGGATACTCTGTAAATCGGATGCAGATCTCGTTCAAATATATATATATATATATATATATATATATATATATATATATATATATATATATTGTTACACGGCACTAGCAGTGTTCCTGCCGAGTCTGCCGGTAACGGTGCTTGAGACCGAAGTACAATTTAGTTGGCCGCGGCACCAGGTGAGAATCTCAGGTGCACTGCTGCACTCAAAGATTCACACCAGAACATAAAAAATGAAAAGTTGAAGAATGACCCGAAGCATAAAAGGCTTGGGTGAATCCACCTTGTGAACAAAATAACAACAACAAATAAAAAATAAAATAATCTAAAAAAATGATACTTTGGGATCAGAGTTGTGATGAGGTTCACCCGCAATCACCAATTCGTGACTGAGTGTAGTGGTCCGGATCTTACTCCGGTACATTCAATCCCCAACCAGCCAGTACAACACTCACTTTCGCAAATAACACATGATTCTCAAATACACAACACAACATTTAATAACGTTCTGCGAGATTTAAACAGATACGGCGCTCTCTAGGCGCATAGACAATTGCCCCTCTTATGAGGGCAGCATACGGTGTCACACATTACTGTCGGAAGACACAAGCCGACTGAGTCTCCACCGGACTATCTGAACAAGAGATACTACTCGTTTACACACTAAATAGAGCTGCAGGTGATATTCATATACAATTGCTTAGAGAATGAAAAAAAAATTATATGCAAACGATCACATTAAAAATACTCGCGACACAAAATACACAAGCACGTTAATTTGCGGTATAAGATTATAGGTGCGAAATACTGCCAAAGTTAATTAACTAAATCTAATAAGCATGCACATGCAGATCCCTTCCCCGCTCGCTTTGGCCCTGAACCAAAGTTAAAAGAAACTGTCCCGCCCAGCGGAATTTGTGGCCACACCTTCTCCCTTATTCATGTAAAAAAAATAATCAGGAAATGGGCCCGGTAAGAAATTGAAATCTGTATGTGCAGGTATTTCCTCTGAGGTTCAGTCACTCAGCATTACTGCATCTATGTCCATGCAGCTTTGGGTGTCGGGATGGCACAAGTTCGCAGATGTGCGAAGAAAGAAAAAGGAAATATTCATCTACTTACAGTTACGTGACTTTGCTGTGCAAATCCGTTGTGCATCACATAATATCACACGACAAAAAAAACACACACAGACACTTGCACCATGTGGCAGCACCGATGATTCAACACTTCACTTTGACGCTTGATGTAAATGAAGCACACAATTAAAAATGGTAATATCACGCCGCACTTTGTTGCAATGATTAGAGTGCACACTGATCTATTCTCGTGACGATTTGAAGGTGGCCGTTAAGCAAAATAGGCCCTCTCACATCTGATGTTGCGGTTTCCAAGATTGATTTTCTGTGTTCCTGGGAAATGATTTTTGTTGTCGTGAAGAAATAATTGTGAACGTCGACTGCTGGGAGAGTGGGACACATTCAATTCCGCTGCTGCTATAGTTGATTCCGTCCGTCGCTACCTTCCGTCCTTTTTGACCGTTCATTCCCAATTCAGTCAGTTCCTTTCCGTTCGCAAACCATCTATCTATCTACCCTGCCTGAGTACGCAGTTCAAATATGCCACTCGCAGGTTTCGTTTCCATTTTTTTTATCGAGTTGCGACCGCCAGCCCTGAGATTAATTTTCTCGGCCGAGCGAAATCAGACGTGCTTTTACCTTAAGCGTATATCGGCAACTGCTGACCGAAAACAACGCTCGAATCCACCCCTATTCTTTTCAGCGATTCTAAACTCTTAATTGCCCATTGTCCCTCGCATACGTCAGTCAAAGTATCTTTCTCGCTGACAGAGTTATGTGTCTGCTGAGGGTCTCTTGGCCCACCCACTGAAGTAAACATACGGACCACAGCGTTAAGCTACAAGCGGAAAGAAGAAAAGAAAGAAAAGTGAAAAACCACTTCGAACATTGCTGCTTCCATCCGCATTCGAAAGCACATTTCCCTCGTTCGTTTTGCAGCCCCTCTAAGACACTTGAGATAGGAATTTTTATGTTTCACTTCAGGGCTATGTGTGAGGTCTAGCAATTCAAAAATGGCAAAAATATTGCGTTTCTTGCCTTCAAAAGCATTGGAGCGACTTCCCAATTATCCCGCAATTTTGTTAATTAATTTAGAGAACAGCCGAAAGAAAAAAACAACGTAAATGAGAAATAAATAAAAAAAACTGAACTGTAAAAGAACATGTGAGCCTGCCGAACTGTGATTCCTAGCTGCCTCATACAATACGCGACATGGCGGACAAATTTTAAAGTTTTCTTCAGGTTTTAGGATGGGGGGGTGTCCACTGTAACATTCCATCCCCCCATGAAAGAAAAAAAAAGGGATGACTGGATGAAGTTTATTCATCCAATCATTCCATTTTTTTTTTTTTTTTTTAACTGTAAACACTCAACCCTTTCCCACCGTCGCAAGGCACCTAATTCCGGACTTAAGTGCCCTGAGAGCGGAAGGAAAGTTTAAGGATTTCATCACACGTTCATTGCTACCCGTCGAGATAGGCGGAAAGAAAATTTAAATATGAGGCATAGCTTCGAGAATCCACGAGTTCCACAGATCTCTCACGTTCGATGCTCCTACGCCCGCTTTTATCTGCGCTCGATGCCAAATTCTTGCGTTCCACTGTCTTCGAGTTCCTTCTCAACATCGTAGATAATCGTGGTGTCACAGTCTTCCTGGGGATCCACTATAATGTCGACTGCTCCCCGTCTGTCAGTGTGTGGCATGGTGTTACTAGCCCTTAACACCCGCCCGTAATCATCCCTTGGTCTCAGCGACGCCCGCGAAATGATTGGAGGACTTTTGACCTGGCTTCCCTGCACTCGTAAGGGATCTACAATCATGCGGGTTCGCGCTGCAAAGGGTTCTGTTTCTGAGGAGGCGGAATTGCTGCGGAGGGCGTTGGGTCGCCCGACTGTAGCATCCACATTGGGCTCTCCCATTCATCATCTTCATACAATTCTGCATCTTCGGACTCCCATGTGGTTCGTGCGAGGTGCTGTGACTCAGGTTCATCTCCCGCATCCCGAACTGTTTCCTGGAAATGCCACGTGTCAAATACCCTTCTCTGTGGGGCTTTAAAGATCCTATCAACATGGGTTAGGCGAGGACGCCTCATATCGTTCACCGGCACAATTTTGAAGTTAACTGGTGAAGTCTTTTCCACCACTCTAAAGGGTCCTATGGACGGTTTCATCAGCTTGCGCGATCTTGCCTTGGACGCCGAAGGGTCGTGTTGATAAACAAGATCACCCACCTTGATTTGCTTATCTACTGCCGTCCGTGCCCGATAGTCCCTTGAGTTCTGGGCTGCCTCTTCAAGGTTATCGCGAACAATTCTGAATGCTTCCTGCATTCCGCATAACCAAGCTCTCTGCATCATTCGGGTGCTCAGAGTAGCTCCAAGGGATTTCCTCGCTCAGCAAATGCCCAGGCATATTAAAGTCCCTTCCAAACATGAGGAAATTGGGAGTTTCCCTAGTAGCGCTGTGAGTGGCCGCTCTGTACGCCATAGCTACAAAATCTGTAAACTTATCCCAATCTTTCCCAGTCGGAGAACAGTAAAGCGCTAAGGAGTGCATCACTGTACGGATACTTCGTTCCGCTTGTCCGTCAGTCTCCGGATGCCTCGGGCTCGTATTCAGTTTCTTAATGCCTAATCTTCTGTAGAGTTCGGACATTAATTCTGACAAAAAGTTCGTTCCTCTGTCAGTCAACAAAGTATGAGGTACACCATGTCTCGCTATAACGTGCGTCGAGAATTTTTCAGCTACTTCTTTGGCTGTTTGAGATTTTAAGGGGATTAGCTCAATATACTTGGTAAAAGAGTCGGTGACTACCAATAGGTACTTGTTCCCGTTCTCTGTCGTGGGAAGAGGTCCTGCGATGTCCATGGAAATTTTGGACCACGGAACTGGCACTATTTCCGGGGTAATTAAACCCGCCTTTTGGTTTCTCTTGTAGCCCCGGCGTTTTAAACACTCCTCACAACTAGCAGTGTAATTTTTTACATCAGCAAACATATTGAGCCAAAAATATTTGAGTCTAATTCGCCCCAATGTCTTCTCAAACCCTAAGTGCCCTGCGCTTATACCATCATGCTCAGCTCTCATTACCTCAGACTTTAGAGAGTCAGGCACCACCAACTGTTCAGTAACAAGTCTGCGTGGACTGTTTTTGGCTGGCAAGGAAAAATGATATAGCAGGTCGTCACGCATGAAGTAGGTATCTGTGATTTTATCAACAGCAGAGTAGTCACGCCCCTCGATGCAATCGATTACTTCGACAAATTCGGGTCTGCCCGTTGTGCAGCCTTTATGGCCTCAGCATCAAATGTAGGGCCTGGAGCCGCATCACTTGCTACCACTGCTGCAATATGCCTCGACAACACATCCGCGTTTGTATTCTTCTTCCCTGGGCGATACATTACATCAAAATCATATTCGGATAGACTGAGATTCCACCTAACAAGCCTAGAGTTGGGAGTCTTTAGCGTCATCAGCCACTTTAAGGGTCTGTGATCAGTTATAACTGTAAACTGCCTACCCACTAAATATTCCCGCCAATGCGTGATGGATGCAACTATTGCCAAAGCCTCTTGCTCAGTTGCGCTGTAATTTTGTTCTGCGGGATTAAGTTTTCTGCTGAAGAATGCAATAGGATGTCTGACGCCCTCTTCGTCCTCCTGCTCGAGTATACCCGCAATAGCCAATTTGGATGCATCTGTGGTCACGAAGAATCTTTTCGAGAAATCTGGGTAAGCCAACAGCGGCTCACTTATGAGCGCCCTCCTCAATTGCTGGAAGGACTCCTCACACTGCTCATCCCAGATAAATTTTACATTTCTCCTGGTGAGATTTGTCAAAGGTTGGGCAATGGATGCAAAATTTTTGATATGGCGCCTGTAGTAGCCCGCCATTCCCAAAAAGGCTCGGACGTGCTTAACAGTGCGTGGGGCTGGAAAATCCCGTACGGCCTCCACGTTTTCAGGGTTTGGCCTTACTCCTTGACCATCCAGAAGGTGCCCAAGATATGTAACCTCCTTGGTCGCAAACTCACATTTACTTGGCTTAATTTTAAGCTTGTGCCTTCTTAAACGTTGGAAAATTAACTCCAATTTCTCCAAGTGTTCATTTAAGGTCTTAGATGCACACAAAATATCGTCCACGTACACTAGAATGCCATCATCACGCTTGTCCAAAAACAATGAGTCTAGAGCTCTTTCAAAAGTTGCAGGACTGTTGCACAATCCAAACGGGAGACGGTTCCACTCGAAATGACCAAATTCGCAGGAAAAAGCAGTTTTGTGCTTGTCTTGTTCACTGATTTTGATTTGATGATACCCTGCCAAAAGGTCTATTTTCGAGAAAAATTCGGCATCCATGCAAAAGAGATAGGGTCTGTTGTATTCTGGGGACTGGGTAACTGTCTTTTCTGGTTATCTGATTCAATTTTCTAAAGTCACAACAGAAACGATATGAATTGTCCCGTTTTCGAATGAGGACAATTGGGGAGCTATATGGACTATCCGACTTAGAAATAATTCCAGCATCCAGTAATTCATTCACTTGATCTTTTAATTCAGGTCTAAGAGCATGCGGAACATTGTATGGGCGAAGCTTAAAGGGTTTGTCATCTGTTAGATGAATTTCATGTTCAGCGAGGTCAGTGCCCTGCAAATCTATGGGATCCCGTGCAAAAACATCGGAATATGTCATCAGTAATTCCAAAACCTTCTCACGTTCAAAATAATTCAAATGCTCCAATTTAAAATCACCCGGCAGACACAGGCAAAGTACCGCTGCGTTACACCTATTTCCCGTGAATTCTGAGTGATTTCCACAGGTTCTACTTGAAATAGCTTAGTATGTTTGTTTAACCAAATAGGGGAACTACTAGTGTTTGCTACTTTTACATCATATAAACCACTTGATGCGACATTATTAACAGACCGTGCCAAAAGTAATCCATCTTTGCGTGCACGTGGATGCGGTTCAAACAAGACAGTCTGTACTCTCATACGAAGCGGTGTTCCCAACTTCACTTGAAGGAACATTTCTGCGTTGGGAGGGACACAAGTTTTCTGCGCCAGGGAGGCAACAGTCACCCCTCCTCAAGCATATCGTCCGCGTCCCTCTCTTTCTGCGGAGAGCACCGCGTGGGTGGGGGGTCGGGAAACAACAGCTGATTCGAATGGGCAGAGAAGGTTAAGTGATGTGTTCGCATCGCATCAATTCCTAACAATGCTGAGTAATTTTCACTCAGCGGGTATTTTGACACATGGGCTTTGACAAAGATATTTCTTCCTTTGATTCGCAGGTTTACGTTGTAACATCCTAAGGTTGGAATGGTTTCCCCTGTGATGCTTTTTATCCTTAAATCTGAATTGATGGGAGTCAATTTCCTGCGACCTTTCAATCTTAAATAAGCATCTTTCGCCAAAAGAGTTACCGATGATCCCGTGTCGACTAATAACTTAATTTTGTCGCCTTCGAGATCTGCGTTAATAATCGGCAAATTGTCCCCACTTTGAATAGAAACATAACGCACCTGAGAGGATTTAAACTCTGACTGGGCCGAGATACCTCTTACAAATCGACCCTTATTTAGTTTAAAGACTTATTCTTGGAATCTGGTTTCTGTGTACCAAATTTTCCTGATACCTCGTAATGAGAATCTCTTCCACTTCCTCTGCTATATACCTGTTTGGGTATTGTCTCCGTCCTATTTGACCCATCCAAATTAGGGCACAACCGGATCACGTGGCCTTCTAATCCACACCCAAAGCACACAATTCTACTTTTGCTGCGCCGTGTTTGTTGCGATCCACAATTCTCCTCGAGTGAATCATTTCGATTACCGAAACCCCGGCGATCATCTGGCCTTGTTTCCTTCCATCTAGCTCGTTCCGCCCCGAAGAGCTGGGGGTTAGATCGCTGAAATGTCTCTCTATTTCTCTCATTCCCTTCCGATTTCCTGTCTTCTCTTCCCTGAGAATTCCCGACTAACTGCCCTACCGTATTCTCCGTGGCTTCCAAACGCGACAACATCTGTTGCAAAGTGCGGGCCAGCATTACCGACTCCTCGTCCCCTCTGCCTCCTTCCACCGTATTCACCGAAGTTTTTCTACCCATGAGTGCTAAATTCTCCTCCTCTTGAATTGCGATGAGAACTGCAGCATCCAAAGTTTCCGGCATTTTGTTAGTACCCAACGCCTAATCGATTCAGATAACCCTGAAATAAATTGGCACATCGCTTCTTGATCCCTGTGCTTCCTTGTCTCTTCGGACATATCCGACTTATGACCATGATATTTCGTAGCTGCGCTCTTAAGACGTGTTGCGTACTGCCGAACGTCTTGTCCTGGCAATTGCACACAATTCATAAACTGCTTCATTCGCGTTACCAATGGCTCTTCGGCTTGGAAGCGATCAATGACAAGCCGTTTAAAATTTACATATTCGGTTTCAGCCTCAGCTCATCGCTATCAGATAGAAATTCAGCAGCTCTCTCCCGAAATTTAGATTTTGCAATCGCGAGTTTAGTTTGCTCACCATCTACCCACCATCGCTACACTTTCGACATCCTGAAAAAAGTGTTTAGCACGATACAGCGGATCAGTGCCTGTAAATAGCCTCAACATGTTTATGCATCCCGCTATTTGCTCACCGTAAACCATAGGTGCGGCTAAAGCTGTTTGTCTCAGCTGTGATGTACCCGCTGTACTTGTAACAGGTGTACTCTCTTCCGGAACAATTGCAGCCCCAGTGCTCACATGTTCTCCGTCAGAGTGACCACCAGAATCATCTGAATCCATGTGACTCGCAGATGACGATTTTTTCGTGTTAGCCATTTTGTTTTTCTTACCCCCTAAAATTATGGCAGTTCTTAGAAAACAGCTTAAGGCTTACTTAATGCTAAATTATACAAAATTCGCACCGAACAAAACTAAATAAAAATAGTAATGGCAGTCAATTCGCACTTATTTTACGAACATGAGTGTTGTTCCGCTAGCTGCAAAATATAGGTATCGATCCTGGGACAACGGCACCATTAATGTTACACGGCACTAGCAGTGTTCCTGCCGAGTCTGCCGGTAACGGTGCTTGAGACCTGAAGTACAATTTAGTTGGTTGCGGGCACCAGGTGAGAATCTCAGGTGCACTGCTGCACTCAAAGATTCACACCAGAACATAAAAAATGAAAAAGTTGAAGAATGACCCGAAGCATAAGGCTTGGGTGAATCCACCTTGTGAACAAAATAACAACAACAAATAAAAATAAAATAATCTAAAAAAAAATGATACTTTGGGATCAGAGTTGTGATGAGGTTCACCCGCAATCACCAATTCGTGACTGAGTGTAGTGGTCCGGATCTTACTCCGGTACATTCAATCCCCAACCAGCCAGTACAACACTCACTTTCGCAAATAACACATGATTCTCAAATACACAACACAACATTTAATAACGTTCTGCGAGATTTAAACAGATACGGCGCTCTCTAGGCGCATAGACAATTGCCCCTCTTATGAGGGCAGCATACGGTGTCACACATTACTGTCGGAAGACACAAGCCGACTGAGTCTCCACCGGACTATCTGAACAAGAGATACTACTCGTTTACACACTAAATAGAGCTGCAGGTGATATTCATATACAATTGCTTAGAGAATGAAAAAAAATTATATGCAAACGATCACATTAAAAATACTCGCGACACAAAATACACAAGCACGTTAATTTGCGGTATAAGATTATAGGTGCGAAATACTGCCAAAGTTAATTAACTAAATCTAATAAGCATGCACATGCAGATCCCTTTCCCCGCTCGCTTTGGCCCTGAACCAAAGTTAAAAGAAACTGTCCCGCCCAGCGGAATTTGTGGCCACACCTTCTCCCTTATTCATGTAAAAAAAATAATCAGGAAATGGGCCCCGGTAAGAAATTGAAATCTGTATGTGCAGGTATTTCCTCTGAGGTTCAGTCACTCAGCATTACTGCATCTATGTCCATGCAGCTTTGGGTGTCGGGATGGCACAAGTTCGCAGATGTGCGAAGAAAGAAAAAGGAAATATTCATCTACTTACAGTTACGTGACTTTGCTGTGCAAATCCGTTGTGCATCACATAATATCACACGACAAAAAAAAAAAAACACACACACAGACACTTGCACCATGTGGCAGCACCGATGATTCAACACTTCACTTTGACGCTTGATGTAAATGAAGCACACAATTAAAAATGGTAATATCACGCCGCACTTTGTTGCAATGATTAGAGTGCACACTGATCTATTCTCGTGACGATTTGAAGGTGGCCGTTAAGCAAAATAGGCCCTCTCACATCTGATGTTGCGGTTTCCAAGATTGATTTTCTGTGTTCCTGGGAAATGATTTTTGTTGTCGTGAAGAAATAATTGTGAACGTCGACTGCTGGGAGAAGTGGGACACATTCAATTCCGCTGCTGCTATAGTTGATTCCGTCCGTCGCTACCTTCCGTCCTTTTTGACCGTTCATTCCCAATTCAGTCAGTTCCTTTCCGTTCGCAAACCATCTATCTATCTACCCTGCCTGAGTACGCAGTTCAAATATGCCACTCGCAGGTTTCGTTTCCATTTTTTTTATCGAGTTGCGACCGCCAGCCCTGAGATTAATTTTCTCGGCCGAGCGAAATCAGACGTGCTTTTACCTTAAGCGTATATCGGCAACTGCTGACCGAAAACAACGCTCGAATCCACCCCCTATTCTTTTCAGCGATTCTAAACTCTTAATTGCCCATTGTCCCTCGCATACGTCAGTCAAAGTATCTTTCTCGCTGACAGAGTTATGTGTCTGCTGAGGGTCTCTTGGCCCACCCACTGAAGTAAACATACGGACCACAGCGTTAAGCTACAAGCGGAAAGAAGAAAAAGAAAGAAAAGTGAAAACCACTTCGAACATTGCTGCTTCCATCCGCATTCGAAAGCACATTTCCCTCGTTCGTTTTGCAGCCCCTCTAAGACACTTGAGATAGAATTTTTATGTTTCACTTCAGGGCTATGTGTGAGGTCTAGCAATTCAAAATGGCAAAAATATTGCGTTTCTTGCCTTCAAAAGCATTGGAGCGACTTCCCAATTATCCCGCAATTTTGTTAATTAATTTAGAGAACAGCCGAAAGAAAAAAACAACGTAAATGAGAAATAAATAAAAAAACTGAACTGTAAAAGAACATGTGAGCCTGCCGAACTGTGATTCCTAGCTGCCTCATACAATACGCGACATGGCGGACAAATTTTAAAGTTTTCTTCAGGTTTTAGGATGGGGGTGTCCACTGTAACAATATATATCATCATCATTGTCAACCATTATCAATCCACTGCTGGACGAAGGTCTCCCCAAGTTTCCTCCACAACGGTCTGTCTTGTGCCAGTCTCCTCCATGTCACCCCTGCATACTTTCGAATTTCATCCACCCATCTCTCATGTGGTCTTCTTCTGGGTCTTTTCCTGTCCCTTGGAATCCAATCTAAAATTTCGGCTGTCCATCGATGATCTGTCCTTCTGGCAGTATGTCCAGCCCATTGCCATTTCAGGGATTTAACTCTGATCATGATGTCTTCCACTCTAGTCATTTTTCGAATCCACGAGTTCTTCTTCTTATCTCTCCTGGTTACACCAAGCATGCACCTCTCCATGCTTTTTTGAGTTGTCTGCAGCCTTTGTATGTCTCTTTTAGTTAAGGTCCACGTCTCTGCACCATACGTAAGCACTGGAAGGATGCATTGATCAAACACTTTTCTTTTAAGACATAATGGCATATTGCTCTTGAAAATTATGCTGTTTCTTCCAAAAGCTCTCCAGGCAAGTTTTGTACGCCGATTAATTTCTTCATCAATGTGACCCTCACTTGATATCTGCTGTCCAAGATAAACGTACGTGTCTGTTATCTCCAGCTTTTCTCCATCAATCGATAAATCTTCATTTCTTGTAAAAGCATTGAACATCACTTTTGTCTTCTGAAAGTTCATTTTTAATCCCACTTCTTTACTCTTGTCAGCAAGTTCCTGGATCATACTCTCTCTCTCTATATATATATATATATACAAATATATGGCAGCCTAGTTCGGTCCTCCGGGGATTCTTAGCACCCTCTGCCTTCATGTCGCACTGGCCGCTGCCTTGGCCAGGTACTTTCCAGCTGCCGGAGACTGAGGGCCAAGATTTAAGTTGTGGAATCATTTTGGAGGGGTTTGGCCATAACTCACCACGCTGGCCAAGCGGGTTGGTGAGTGTGGGATAGAATTTCCTCTAATCCCGATGGTATAGTTATACCGCTGACCTTGGCTACGTACAATGGACGCTCCCTATCTTCTGATTCAAGGCTTCTTGAATTGGAAGAGGAACTACAAAGGATCAAGTGGGACATCGTGGGGCTAAGTGAGGTAAGGAGAAAAGGAGAAGATCTCATCGAACTGAAAAGTGGACATCTCTTCTACTATCGTGGGACAGATACTGGCAGAACTAGTGGTGTTGGATTTATAATAAACAAGAAACTGAAGGATAAAGTTGTAGAAGTTGAAAGTTTCTCTGACAGAGCTGCACGACTTGTTATCCAACTCTCGAAAAGATACCAGGCTCAGATTATTCAAACTTATGCACCCACCACAAGTGATCCTGAAGAAGAAATTGAAGAATTTTATGAGGAAATTTGTCATCTAAATAATAAAGGTAAGCAGCATTTGAAAATAATTATGGGAGATTTCAATGCAAAAATAGGGCAACGGCAACAGAATGAAACTTCAGTAGGTAAATTCGGTCACGGCAACAGAAACCAGCGTGGAAATACTCTCGTTGAGTTTGCAGAGGCAGAAGGGTTTTTCATCTTGAACTCCTTCTTCAAGAAAAAGCCACACAGTAAATGGACATGGAGACATCCAAATGGGACGACAAGTGAAATTGATTTTATTATGTGTAACAAAAAATTCGTCATAGAAGACTGCAGTGTGCTAAACAAGTTCAACACAGGTAGTGACCATAGATTGGTGAGATGTAAGATGCACCTCAACACTAAACTTGAACGTGGCAAGCTCATAAGACAAACAAAATCTATTGACATAACCAACCTTAAAAAACACTACAATACCTTGAAGTTGGAACTGAAGAACAGGTTCTCTGCTTTAGAAGGCCTAACATCAGAAGAAGTGGACATCTCTGAAGTTAACAGAAAAGTAACTAAAGCTCTTATGGAAACAGCAACAAAATTAGCTAGGTATAAGGACAAGTTGCATGTAAATAAATTATCAGGAAAAACGAAAATGTTGATGCAAAAAAGAAGAGAGATGAGGACAACTAAAGAAGATGTGACTTCCAAAGTAAAATATATAGAGCTATGCAAGACAGTAAGAAAAAGTATCACTGAAGACGTAAGAAAATTCAACTGTGAACTAGTGAGGAAAGCAATTGAAAACAACCAAAGCCTAAAGATAGCAAAGGGACATCTCAGTAAGGGAAAAAAACAGATTATGGCACTGAGAAAAGAAGATGGTTCTGTAACAAGAAATAGAGGCGAAATTTTGACAAGAGTGAAAGAATTCTACTCCAAATTATATGAAAGGGATGATACATGCACTCCAGACATCATGAAAGATACCAGTACCAGAGTTCCTCCAGTCCTTCCAGCAGAAGTTGCACATGCAATCAAGAACATGAAGCGGGGGAAAGCTCCAGGGGAAGATGGAATTACTGTAGACATCATACAAGAAGCAAGTGGAGAAATCGAAACAGTACTCGCCCAAATTTTCACTCGATGCCTTAATAAAGGAAAGATTCCTGATTATTGGAACACCGCTACAATGATCCTGCTACATAAGAAAGGTGACATTGAGGATCTCGGAAACTACAGACCTATCAGCCTCCTATCAGTAGTTTATAAAATCTTCACTAAAGTTCTTTCACACCGCTTGAAGGTAACACTGGACATGGCTCAACCGAGAGAACAAGCTGGATTCAGGAGTGGCTACAGCACAATAGATCATATCCACGTGCTGAGAGAACTAATTGAAAGAGCGAGGGAATATGAACTTCCATTGTGCCTGGCTTTTATAGATTATGAAAAAGCCTTTGATTCGGTGAAACCATCAGCAGTTACAATGGCTCTGAAAACCTGCGGTATTGAAGATGCATACATTAATATTATTAATAACATCTATGAAAATGCAAGTGCAAAGATTAGGCTGTTTGAAAATACAACACTCGTAAAAATTGGAAAGGGAGTGAGACAAGGTGACACCATATCTCCGAAGCTCTTTAATGCCACATTGGAGGGTGTTTTTCAGTCACTGAGCTGGGAAAACAAGGGGATAGAGATTAATTGAGATTATCTAACCCACTTTCGTTTTGCTGATGACGTAGTCATTTTTGCAACTACCTCATCAGAGCTGCAGAGTATGATCCAGGAACTTGCTGACAAGAGTAAAGAAGTGGGATTAAAAATGAACTTTCAGAAGACAAAAGTGATGTTCAATGCTTTTACAAGAAATGAAGATTTATCGATTGATGGAGAAAAGCTGGAGATAACAGACACGTACTTTTATCTTGGACAGCAGATATCAAGTGAGGGTCACATTTATGAAGAAATTAATCGGCGTACAAAACTTGCCTGGAGAGCTCTTGGAAGAAACAGCATAATTTTCAAGAGCAATATGCCATTATGTCTTAAAAGAAAAGTGTTTGATCAATGCATCCTTCCAGTGCTTACGTATGGTGCAGAGACGTGGACCTTAACTAAAAGAGACATACAAAGGCTGCAGACAACTCAAAAAAGCATGGAGAGGTGCATGCTTGGTGTAACCAGGAGAGATAAGAAGAGGAACTCGTGGATCCGAAAAATGACAAGAGTGGAAGACATCATGATCAGAGTTAAATCCCTGAAATGGCAATGGGCTGGACATACTGCCAGAAGGACAGATCATCGATGGACAGCCGAAATTTTAGATTGGATTCCAAGGGACAGGAAAAGACCCAGAAGAAGACCACATGGGAGATGGGTGGATGAAATTCGAAAGTATGCAGGGGTGACATGGAGGAGACTGGCACAAGACAGACCGTTGTGGAGGAAACTTGGGGAGACCTTCGTCCAGCAGTGGATTGATAATGGTTGACAATGATGATGATGATGATATATATGTAAAAACCAAAAACGCAAATATTTTACCGTAAGTGAACTTCAATGCATCGACGTACATAATGAATTTCAAGTTTCTATCCCATACTATTGACAGCATATTTGATTAGATTGTATTGATTATTCAATTGCAATTGGCAAAAGCGGACCGAGGTAGGGGGAGGAGCGGAATGAGTGCGGCCCTCTCAGGAACCAAGGAAAAGCTTCGATTTGTTAGGTCTTTAACAACAAATTGAATATTTTTTTCGTGAACGAAAGTATTACTTCAAAAGTATATTACTTTCGTTAATTAATTGGAAAATTTTATAGACATACTAAGAACACTATTTCATTTTGAGGGAAAATGCCAGAAAGGCCTCCGGTAATTCGCCGCACCCCCCACCCCCCTCGTCACGAAAATCCTGGATCCGCCAATGGCCCAAAGGGTCGGGGCTTAAATTTGAAAGTCGAAAAAGGGGAATGGGGTGTATTAAGAACAGTGTTTGGCTCAACAGAACATTTGCTCCGTAGGGATTTTTTTTTTTTGTTGTTGTTGTATGTTTTTCTGGAGCAGTCAAAATGGTAAACACACTTTGCCGTTTTAGTATAACTTGGTTTTCTTATACAAGAAAATACATAGTGTCCATAAAGTCTTTCTCACATTATAAAAATTAATATAAAAATATATTACAGGTACAAGAAAGGGATTGCACGACAATGATGGTGCACAAGTAAAGTCGTTGTTTTTTATTTTCAGTATCAGTACACCACCACATCGGCGCCATTTGGGGCCCGGAGGAGATCTAAGCGATATTCGATTTCACGATATGTTTTGTTTAACATCTCAGCAGAGACAAAACCAATGACGTTCGTTATTCTGCTCTTCAACGTCTCGACATCGGAAACACTGCTAGAGCAAACTTGGTCTTTCACATAACTCCACAGGAAAAAGTCTAGACGGGTTATGTCGGGCGATCGAGGTGGCCATATCATGGGACCGCCGCGAACAATCCATCTGTCCGGAAATGTAGCATTCAGGAACTCACGAACCATTATTGACCAATGAGGTGGGGCACCGTCTTATTAGAAAATAACCGAAAGTTGGAGTGCATGCAAGTGAGGTGCTACAAAAATCTCCAGCATGTCCAGGTACACGTTACATGTTACCGTGAGCTCTGTAAAAAAGAAGGGCCCTATGTTTCTGTTATGCATCAGGCCGCACCATACGCTCACTTTCGGGCTAGTCCTCTGTTGTTCGATGACATAACGGGGATTTTCTGATCCCCGGGTTCGCACATTGTGCCTATTTACTGTACCAGACACGTGGAATGTGGCTTCATCTGAGAAACAGACACGGTGCAGGTAATCACTATCATGAGCTATGCGCTGTCATCAGGCTGAAGAGCTTGAACGATCTGTACGTTATAAGCATTATAACGAAGTAAATTTCTCCGTCATTTTTGTCCACGCCATGGCTCGAACCAGGGTCCTCTCATTCCGTAATAAGTTGTTCTACCAATTGAGCTACGCGGACGTTTATTCTGACTGCTATCTGCCTTTATGTCGTGTGCCTCCTGCTGACAGGTACGTCACATCTCCCCCGTCCCTTCCGAAAGAGGGCCGGGGCATGGTCCACGGGTCAGCCGTGACCATGAATCGTTGCAGGCAGCCATCCGCTGTAGAACGTGCACTTGAGAACTCCCAGTCAATCTAGTGTGTGGAATGCAACATCACACACTTTTGTATTTTTCGAAGCGCTGAAAGAGCGATTCTCTGATTTTTCCTATCTCGCGGTGTGGAGAGAATATCACACCATTGCGAGATTTTGAATGTCCGGGTAATCCGGGCGCCATTATAACGAAGTAAATTTCTCCGTCATTTTTGTCCACGCCGGGGCTCGAACCCGGGTCCTCTCATTCCGAAATAAGTCTCTCTACCAATTGAGCTACGTGGACGTTCGTTCTGACTGCTATCTGCCTTTATGTCGTGTGCGTCCTGCTGGCAGGTACGTCACAGCATACAGATAAAGACGTTTGTGCAAAATTTTGTGAAGGGGAATCCCAGTTTCCTGTGAAGCACGATGAATGGATTTCCTGGGGCTTCGCTGAAATGTATCCTAAACAGCTGCAGCTGTCTCTTGTGTAACCTGCGGTAGGCCCGCTTGGGGGGGGGATCACCAACACTACCCATCGCTTTAAACTTTTCATACCAAGCTTTTATGTTTTTTTTGGTCCGGTGGTGATCGTCTGTACTCTTTTCTGAAATGACGCTGGACAGTAACTGCCGATTTGGTCTCGTGGAACCACAACACGCACGCCGCTTTTTCTTGCATGGGAGCCATTATTGATGAAATGCGTCTCTTATTCAGTAGTAGCGTTCACCTAAAGAACAGAAAGAAAACTTTATGAATGCTGCTATATTATATTGCCAACCATTTTATTTTAACTTACATAGATTTTTTTGTATTATTTTTTGTAATGTGAGAAAAACACCCTGTATGCTGAAGTACAAGTTTACATACATGTATACTTTTTTTCCTTGAGTCAGCGTAAGGTCTACGGGCCCGAAGTATGGCGGGAGTTTCAATATGGAGGTGAACCAGTACGCACCTGTCTCGAGCAGTAAGACAAGTGAGTTTGACTTTTCTTTAAGACAAATTTTTATTCTTTTTTTGGGGTCTTACAGTGTTAGCATTGAACAGTTTCATTCAGCAACCAAGGTCAGGACTATGTTTGGTTTAGGGCTCCGAGACTAAAAATCATTATTATCAGCAGCCAGCGCTATATTTCACTTTTAGATTCTATCTGTGCCAGAGATAATAAGTCGTGCTTTTGGAGAGACAACGAAATTAATGACAGTTAATACGAGTGTTTTGCAATGACAATGGGCTAGGATAAATTCAGACACTAATTTCCGAAATGCTCAAAAGATAAGGTGTCTGGTTTTTTTCCCCTAAAATCATAGAATTCTAAGCGAAATAGCTCATTTGTTCGTAGTTAATATCTTATTCTTTTGTTGTGTTCACATGAGGAAGAAGGAAAGCCAGAACAACTTCGAACTTCGATGCTAACAAGACCTAGCCTACTTAAAGGATGTGACAACTCACATCCACCCGCTATTTTGTCATAGAGAGAAAAGACATTTACGGAAAGCAACGTTCATTAGCGGTGCGCATGTCTTTTGTCTCGCTGAGGGAAAAATGACAACCGATTGATTTATCTTTTTTTCTTCTTCTTTGGCTTCTCCTTGCCACTTTCCCCCGCTTAAATCTGCACTCTCTGAAAATTGGACATTTACGTAAACAGTTTTGCAACTTGAAAGCTTGCTTGCTGTCTTTAAACGTCCGAGTATAAAATGTTTGTTCAGTAATACCTCTATAAAGTCTAGCATGCAATCTGTCGCAGTTCGTGTAACGTGTCAAACAAATAGTTTATGCTATGCTTGCTCTTTCTTTTCAATTTTTTTTTTTTTTTGTCCCATGATTTTGACACGATGCCTTTTCTTTATCTTGAAATGTCGCATGTCTTTAAAGTGTGTCAATTTGTACGAAAAACAAAATGAAGGTCGCGCTGTTTTTTTAAAGAGCTGCTTAACTAAAAGCATTTTTGAAATAATCGAATCGGATATTTAAATTACGTTTGCCGCCCCGATGGCGCAGTGGTCTAAGCGATGCTTCTGATCATTCGTCCGAAAGGGGTCCGGGTTCGAATCGCGGTGAGGCATGGATGTTGTATTTGTCTTACGGCACTGGCTCTCTCCCTTCCCTGGAACCAGTGACCCTAAATTAGGGACGGGCGACTGCTTATAGCATACTGAGTTGCTGACGGTGGTCGTTAAACCTCCAATCAAGAAAAAATACGTACAATATTTTTAGACCAGTAGTTCTTGAACTTTTTGTCCCACGTCACCTTTAAAAATCATCAGAACTCTAAAGAGATTTGCTTATGTGGATTGTATCTATAAATATTTACCAGTTAGAAGTAAAACTGAGAATTTTTTTCAATATTTTATTAATTCGTTCATTGAAAAGTAATAATTAACCTATTATTAGGTGTTAACATAAAAAACTTTAAAAAAAAAAAACTTTCTCCAAACAAAAAAGAAGCAAAAAATAATGTGAGGAAAGTGACATTGCTTTACATTTTTTGCAAATAAATCCTATATATAATAGGCTACGTCTGTCCCTAGCGCTCTGACGTCATCAGTACTTGCAGCGCCATCTGCTTTATCAGGTGGCCTAAATCGGAACTAAGTTCACCGCTATCGCACGATACGTAAAATCAAGGAGAAATACCAGAAAATGAAATAAAGTTAATTAATACGCACAATTAACGTGGATTAGGATCCCCAAACAGAAGTCATCGCTCTTTCCACATTTAAAATTGAGTCACGAAAAAATTCTCATCGGCCGCCACCGGGAATCGAACCTATGGTTTTCCAGTTACGTGCCGGAAGACCCTGTTAGCATAAAAAGACCCTGTTCTAGTTAGCATGTCCAGCGGGTAACTGGAAAACCCTAGGTTCGATTCCCGGTGGCGGCCGATGAGAATTTTTCCGTGACTCACTTATAAACGTGGAAAGAGCGATTATTTCTGTTTGATGTTCCTAATCCACGCCACTTGTGTGTTTTAATTATTCATTCGCCCCTTAGTTATTTGTTCAGTTGCTGCTTATCCTCTTTGGTGAATCCCCAGCATTGTGCGGGGCTCCAAAAGAAGCAACATGCCATGTGGTTTGGCAGTTAGTTGCATGTGAGTCTGGAGAATTCGAGGCCGCTGTGGTGAGTTGGTAGCATGTCAGGCGCGTAACTGGAAGACTCTGGGTTCGATTCCCAGTGGCGGCCGATGGTAATTTTTTCCGTGACTCACTTATAAACGTGGAAAGAGCTATGACTTCTGTTTGATCAAATAAAGTTAGTAAGACAAACGAATTCATCTGTGCCGCCCCGGTGGCGCAGTGGTCTAAGACGCTGGCCTCTGATCATTCGTCCGTAAGGAGTCCGGGTTCGAATCCCGGTCAGGCATGGATGTTGTGTTTGTCTTACGGCACTGGCTCTCTCCTTCCCTGGAACCAGTGGCACTAAATTAGGGACGCGCGACTGCTTATATAGCCCATTGAGTTGCTCACGGTGGTCGTTAAACCTCCAATCAAAAAAAAAAAAAAAAAAAAAAGAATTCATTTGTGGCAGCACGCACGTGGAACAACTGCCTGCGACTTTTGTTCTGTTACGTAGGTGTTAACATCATTTTTATTACCTAAATTTTTACATTATGTGATTTTTAACGTACTGCGACCGTCATATGAGGGGTTAAAATCTATTAACCTATATAATAGGCTTCTGTCATGGGAATATTGAATGGGAATATTACGGAAATTTTGTTGTTGGTGACACAGCATACAGACTGCCCATTAATAATTCAACCGTTTATCATAGTTACGTATATGTATTTTACGAGTCGTGTTGTAAATATTTCAGTCTCAGCTTTTCCACCCTTGCATGATACGAGCTTTGAGCTAGTCTCTTTAATTTTTGGCTTAATACACTTCTGTTTATGAAAATTGCAACTCCATGAAGGACTGCTAGTATCAGCGGCGAAGCGTCTATAGACGCAATGGAAGCGCCGCTTCCCTCTGAAATCATGAGGCAAAATGCCGCACGAAATCGTGAAAAAGACAATGAAATTTTAAAAATTCAAATACATTAATGCATTATTTTTCAGTTATTTCGTAATAAACACAAGTTTCATGATTACGCTTCTAAGTGAATGTATTCGACTTGCGGCTGGTTGCGTTAATTCCGACAACTGTGAACGAAGCAATTCCGTGAGGCTTCTCTTTTTCGGACACACATAGCCGTACTACGCTGTCCGTGGGTGAAAGCGATCTCTAGTGCGCTTCTTGCCCAGCCTCCCAGCCCCCCCCCCCCCCCCCCAGCCCAGCAAGGAAGCCAAAGAGGCGCATGCGCGTGACGTCACTTACGAACGCGCATACTCAGGGAGTATAGAATAAGGGGAGAGAGCGTGTGCTCTCACCATTGAAACAAGCTAAGTTGCGTGGCGGCCATTTTGCATTAGTTGCTCATTTTTGCTTTGTAAGTTAAGGAAGATTTCAGTTTTTTTATTTCGTGTGAGAAGGGCGTTTGCTCATGACTGATTTATCGAATTTTTCATTTGAAGTTCAACTAACATTAAAAGCTGAAGAGAGATCTATTGTATTTGCGGATCAAAAACTTATGATGGAATAGCTGAACATTTCTAGTACGAATTAGAAGTTTGTCGAGTTTTCAATAACTCCTGGTCAAAGATCACATTGGCCGCCCCGGTGGCGCAGTGGTCTAAGCGATGGCCTCTGATCATTCGTCCGAACGGGGTCCGGGTTCGAATCCCGGTGAGGCCTGGATGTTGTGTTTGTCTTACGGCACTGGTTCTTTCCCTTCCCTGGAACCAGTGACCCTAAATTAGGGACGGGCGACTGCTTATAGCCCATTGAGTTGCTCACGGTGGTCGTTAAACCTCCAAAAAAAAAAAAAAAAAAAAAAAAAGCATTCGTTTCTCGCGCACTAAAATCCGCGTTTTTTTTTTTTTTTTTTTTTAATTCGTAAATTATCGCATTTCTTATTAGTACATAGTAATCTATCAACGCTAACGGATTTTATTGTGCGCTACAAACGTTTTTCAATTTGCATATTCCGTGTACTCTTCGTTAAAATTTTGTAAATTATCAAAGTTTAGCACGAACTATTGTTTCTAAGGTAACATTTCGTTGCGTTTCTGTCTTCGGAAACATTCACTCGATCAGATGAAATAAATCAGTGTTTTCTTCTTCACTTTAGAGGTTGTGAACGTCATCATGCATTACTTTAAACAGCATGCACTTTTCGTGTGACGAATTAAACGGATTTTTGTCGTACGCAGCAGTAAAGCGTGACATAGCAGTGCTTTGAAAAGAAGGAATAGAAAACAATGGTGATATCATAGACTACATCCATAAATGTACATGATATTTTTTCTTTTCACAAGAAAGCTTTAAAAGTGTGACCCTGCCTATATTGTTAGGTACGTAATTCGATGGGAACGCAATCAGAAGGGTAACATAAGATGGCTACCGCTCAGAGCGTAGGCTTCAGAGATTTCCGTAAGACTTGCTTGTTATGCTCCCTCCTATTATTCTATCCTCCTTGCACATACTACGTTCTGCGTGGATGCGATTTCTAGTGCTCTTCCAGCTGCAACCTCTCAGCCCTGCATGGGAACCTGAGCAGCGCATGCGCTTGACATTTGACTCTGCGTTTAGACCACTTCCAGCTAGTAACCTATGTTTCAGTGAAATTGTTTGTCTGCGTATAAAAGTTATTACTTCGTTGTTTCTGTGTTCTATTGTATTGGCTGTTAATGTGTGAAAATAGTATTCTGCAGTGATATTTATCGTGAATATACAGTACACAGTATATGTGAATTGTACTGAATTTACTTTTTTGATCGGCTTCTGTGAGTCAATCTAAGTTCTTTCTTACACTTTTTTGTATAGTTTTTCGTTACACTGACAAGTTGTTTCAAATCTTACAAGCAATCTTCTTTCCCTGTATCAGAGAAGAATGCGAACTGATTCAATTTCTGGCGAAGCCAGAAAAACGTCGTGCAGTCGATTATTTCGAGAAGTCCTCGACGTTGTTAGTTTGAATATTTCCGTAATATTCCGTGAAGTGTCAAAGTTAATGTTTCAATGTACGTCTGCTTGACAAAAAACAATTTCCTGAATTCATCACGAAATTTCCAGAGATTGCTTTTTCTTAGTCGAAAGAAGCTTTTCCTTCATTTTTCGATCTCATTTGTCTGAAAAGTGAACTCAACGTAATTTATTCACAGCCGGATATGCTGAAAGAAAGAATCTGTGAATTCTACCAGTATCTGATTGCTGAAGACCTGGTCAACGCATTCCCCGAGGTATTCAGACTCAGTTAGCTTATATTCACTATTCCTGCTACAAATATATCTGCTGAAAGGACCTTTTCTGCAGGACCGTGGAGAGTGAGCCCGGGCCCCAGTGCAATAAAATCTCCCGGCTTCCCCCACCTCGGCTCCTCCACTAACAACATAATCCACATTTCCGTTTCCTTGTCTACCCCTCACCCACCATTCCCCTACTTCCCGAGAATCCGACAGGTTGCAACTCTTCAATTTTTTAGTGTATTTAAAGCAAGTTTTGAATTTATTACACTTTTTACATTTATGACGTAAATTACGCATTTTTACGCGTATTTTACGCGTCACGTAAGAAATATTTTTTTATGCGTAACTTCCCAACCCTGGTGACAGTATAGCTTGAAAAATATTCGGACACCATAAAATAATAAAAATATTCGGACACCATAAAATAATAATTAGAAAAAATTACTTTAGAAACGGGCTCTGAGCCCCCTTAGGGCCCCGGGCCCAGGTGATACAGCACCCCCTCCCTCCTCTCGTCAGGCCTGCTTTTCTGCACCCAAATGAATCAAAAGATTTAAAAAAAATATATAGATCCGTTGTAATATGTATTTAAAATGACGTTCCTGTGTTTCCCACATAAATTAAATTCTCGTAACCAACAAAATTTTTCACTGCTATTATTTTATACAATATGTGGCAGTGGAGCAATGTCACAGGTCTCCGTCCTACAGCACAATGGAGCGTCGTCTTCTTAACAGAGGACAGGTCGCAGCAGTGGAGCAATGTCACAGGTCTCCGTCCTCCAGCACAATTGAGCGTCTTCTCCTTAACAGAGGACATGTCGCAGCAGTGGAGCAATGTCACAGGTCTCCGTCCTCCAGCACAATTGAGCGTCGTCTTCTTAACAGAGGACATGTCGCAGCAGTGGAGCAATGTCACAGGTCTCCGTCCTCCAGCACAATTGAGCGTCGTCTTCTTAACAGAGGACAGGTCGCAGCAGTGGAGCAATGTCACAGGTCTCCGTCCTACAGCACAATGGAGTGTCTGTTTCTTAACAGAGGACAGGTCGCAGCAGTGGAGCAATGTCACAGCTCTCCGTCCTCCAGCACAATTGAGCGTCGTCTTCTTAACAGAGGACAGGTCGCAGCAGTGGAGCAATGTCACAGGTCTCCGTCCTACAGCACAATGGAGTGTCTGTTTCTTAACAGAGGACAGGTCGCAGCAGTGGAGCAATGTCACAGCTCTCCGTCCTCCAGCACAATTGAGCGTCGTCTTCTTAACAGAGGACAGGTCGCAGCAGTGGAGCAATGTCACAGGTCTCCGTCCTACAGCACAATGGAGTGTCTGTTTCTTAACAGAGGACAGGTCGCAGCAGTGGAGCAATGTCACAGGTCTCCGTCCTCCAGCACAATTGAGCGTCGTCTTCTTAACAGAGGACAGGTCGCAGCAGTGGAGCAATGTCACAGGTCTCCGTCCTACAGCACAATGGAGTGTCTGTTTCTTAACAGAGGACAGGTCGCAGCAGTGGAGCAATGTCACAGGTCTCCGTCCTACAGCACAATTGAGCGTCGTCTTCTTAACAGAGGACAGGTCGCAGCAGTGGAGCAATGTCACAGGTCTCCGTCCTACAGCACAATGGAGTGTCTGTTTCTTAACAGAGGACAGGTCGCAGCAGTGGAGCAATGTCACAGCTCTCCGTCCTCCAGCACAATTGAGCGTCGTCTTCTTAACATAGGACAGGTCGCAGCAGTGGAGCAATGTCACAGGTCTCCGTCCTCCAGCACAATTGAGCGTCGTCTTCTTAACAGAGGACAGGTCGCAGCAGTGGAGAAATGTCACAGGTCTCCGTCCTACAGCACAATGGAGTGTCTGTCTTCTTAACAGAGGACAGGTCGCAGCAGTGGAGCAATGTCACAGCTCTCCGTCCTCCAGCACAATTGAGCGTCGTCTTCTTAACAGAGGACAGGTCGCAGCAGTGGAGCAATGTCACAGGTCTCCGTCCTACAGCACAATGGAGTGTCTGTCTTCTTAACAGAGGACAGGTCGCAGCAGTGGAGCAATGTCACAGGTCTCCGTCCTCCAGCACAATTGAGCGTCGTCTTCTTAACAGAGGACAGGTCGCAGCAGTGGAGCAATGTCACAGGTCTCCGTCCTACAGCACAATGGAGTGTCTGTTTCTTAACAGAGGACAGGTCGCAGCAGTGGAGCAATGTCACAGGTCTCCGTCCTCCAGCACAATTGAGCGTCGTCTTCTTAACAGAGGACAGGTCGCAGCAGTGAAGCAATGTCACAGGTATCCGTCCTCCAGCACAATTGGACGTCGTCTTCTTAATCGTGGCTAGCAGCCCATTGCCGCGCATTCCTTAGACTTCAACCACAGATGTCTTAGTCTGCAATGGGGTCTGGAACTCAGACACTAAGCACTGAATGACAACAGATGGTGTTACCTGACGAGTCACTACTGACCCTAATAAAACACAACATTCATGCCTCACCAAATCATCACAAGCCAGCGCTTAGACCAGTGCGCCACCGGGAAAGAGGGGGGGGGGCAGGTCCGTGATCAGCATAACGACTACACCCTTTTTCAGTCGTAGAATGGGAGGCGGAAGTCCACTCATCTCGATCGTGTGCAAAAATTCAGTCCCAACTGCGTTTGTAAATTTTGTTGGCATGAGAATCGCGTTGCGAATACTGTTCACCCGTCGGAATCGACGTTTTTTTTTTTTAAGAGAATAAGCTCACATGAAACAACAAATGTAAACTTTATTTGATTGACAAATTCATCCAACCACTTCAGTGAAGGCAATAGTCCGTGTTTTTTTTTTTTTGTTTTGTTTTTTTTGACTGAAGGTTTAACGACCTCAGTGAGCAACTCAATGGGCTATTATAAGCAGTCGCTTATAACATTTTCACCAACAATTTTCAACGTAATGATTATATACATCTTTACATGATGGGAAACGTCTTACCTACGTGAATAAGCTGTATCGAATGAATATTAAATTGTGTATATGCATCACACAATCAAACTGCCCATCAGGTCTTCAAGAGTGTTCGCTGTTCCGGTAAGAAGAACTTTGGTACGAATGTCTGCTAGCGTTGCTTTGCGCACGGTTCGCTCAGAAAAGAAAAGACGTCTGACTTTGGACTATCTCAGTCCCTCCATTCCTAGGCCTTCAACAGAGCGTGAGTCAACCGCAAGCTTCTCCAATAGACTTTACACGAGAACTTTGCCGCCCCACAACGCCCGAACCGTTGCCCAAATCTCCTTTTTCTCTTCGACTGACACATCTACATGGTAAGACCTTTTTTCGATACCTCAACCATATCTTTACGTTCAGCCGTTCTCTCAAAATAGGACTCACAGTAAAAAAAAACCTTATAGAATTAATATATAGATGGTAAAGAAGAAAAAAAGTCGTGTTCCCCGATTTCCTGGTGTGTTTAACTGTTCGCTGGCTTTACTTACTTCCATGACATAGCCTAGGACGTAATCAGAAAAGCAAGGACAGGCACTGATAGAGGTTTTACCAATCTGTAGGTATTAAGATGGTAAAACCATTTGGGGGCTTTTCGACAACAAAAAAGATTTGACCCCGAGCGAGTGTGTATGTTGTATAGAGTGGAGGACGGAGGATGTCTGCAGTGGGGTAGTGTGTGTGTGTGTGTGTGTATGTGTGTGCTTGTATGACAGAGTGGGACGACATGAATTTTTTTCTCCTATCAATAATCTGTATAGGGATTGTATAACGAAGTAAATTTCTCTGTCATTTTTGGTCACACGCCGTACCCGAGTCCACTTATTCCGGAACAAGTCGCTCTACCAACTGAGCTACGCAGACGTTCGTTCTTGCTGCTATCTGCCTTTATGTCGTGTGCGTCCAGCCGGGTAGGCACGTCACATCTCTCTCTCCCCCCAAAAGAGGGCCGGGGGCATGGCCCACGGGTCAGCCGTGACCATGAATCGTCGTAGGCAGCCGTCCGCTGAAGAACGTGCACTTGAGAACTCCCTGTCAATCTGGTGTGTGAAATGCAACCTCACACACGTTTATTTTTCGAAGCGCTGAAGAAGGGATTCTCTTATTTTTCTGGGCTCGCGGTGTGAAAAGAACGTCACACCATTGCGAGATCTTTAACGGCCGGGTCATCCGGGAAGTTCGGGCGCCATTATAACGAAGTAAATTTCTCCGTCATTTTTTGTCCACGCCGGGGATCGAACCCGAGTCCACTTATTCCAGAACAAGTCCATCTACCAACTGAGCTACGCAGACGTTCGTTCTTTCTGCTATCTGCCTTTATGTCGTGTGCTTCCTGCGGGGTAGGCACGTCACAATTGACTTTTGTAGTGTTACCACTTACTAGTTCAGAGAAAGAAAGATTCTGAAAGCGCTTAGTCTCCCTTTTTCTTTCTTTTTTAAAGGTTATATTTTTCGATAATTGTCAAAGTTTAGTTAATATTTTTAGGCTTACATTCAACTAAATATTTTCAATAATATCTCATTTCATTATTTAATTTTCACATTTTAATGAAATACAATAAAAAGACAAAATAATACCAAATGGCGCATCACGGGCCGGGCCGGGCCGGGCCGGGCCTAAATAAGAGCTGCAATTAACGGGCCCGGGACACACTGGACTGGGCCTTAAACGCCCGGTCTTGGGCCGTGTCGAGCTCACCAAATTAGGCCCGCTCAGACCTCTAATGTTGAGGAAAGCAACACATTTTTCGGTACAAAACAACTGGGGAGCAAAATCGTTAACGGCTGAAGATGATTGAGCCATTACACAAACACACACGCGCAAAAAAAGAAAAAAAGAAAAAGGTCAGTACGTCTTTGCTCAGATTTAGTATCTGTAACTCTTTAACTTATAAAGAAGCAAATATATCCGCCATTTTTGTCCACACCGGGCATCGAACCCGGGTCCTCTCATTCCGGAATAAGTCGCTCTCCCAACTGAGCTACGCGAACGTACGCTCTCGATGCTATTTGCCTTTATCTCATGTGCGTCCTGCGTGACAGGCACGTCACAAACTCTTAACATGACTTTCGGGGGTTTCTCTGAATAACAGAGGTATTTATGCTTAGACAATTTTGAAAATATCCATTTGCATAACGAAAGTTTTTGAAGTTGGCAAACAGCGCTGAAGAAAATGTAACATGTGAAACGTAATAGAAAATTTATGAAATGCTTCTTCTCTAGCCGCGTGAACACATCAAAACATCCTGTAAATAAAGGACATTTTTACTTAGAGCATGATCACACTAAACAATTCATTCGTGTCATAAAAAGTTGGAAAAATCCTGCCCAATGCTTTGCCTGTAGCTGTACAATTAGTTTGCAAGCAAATCACAGCAGATGAATGGCGGGGTGGTTTACGACTCGACTCTTAACGTTGAGTGACTACACTAACTCTCAAGTATGAATTCGCTTTCGGGAACGTGGTAAAGGGAGGGGCGAGACGTGGAAAACTACTGTGTTACTCGAAATGCCGAATCATTAATTTTTTCTTTCTGTTTTAGGAAACTGGGAAGGCTTTCATTGTAAATTTTAAAGTGCGTTTCCTGAAAAAAGACCATCTTTATTAAGTTCTTTTTTTTCTGGGCGGGAGGTGGGGGGGGGGGGGGGCGGTTAGGTTAACGACCACCATGAGCAACTCGGTGGGATATAAGCAGTCGCCTCTCGCCTCTAATTTAGGGCCTATGGGTCCAGGGAATGGACAGATCCAGTGCCGTAAGAAAAAACACCACATCCATGGTTCACTTCGATTCGAACCTGGACGCAATTCGGACAAATGGTCAGAAGTCAATGCTTAGACCACTACCAGGGGGCGGCTTAAGTTCTTTGAGAAGTTCTAAGAAAAAATAGAAGATCGCTTTATTTCAGTCACTTTTAAGTGAAATGCATTGGGAGATTGATTAGTTTATTAGATATCAAATTCATTTAGAGGTATAGATTTCCAGAATGTTTTTGGAGTTTAACTTCTGTGGGTAAGTAAGATTATAAGTAGTGGCCCGTACCTAATTTAGGGCCACTGGTTCTAGGGACAGGAGAAAACCAGCTTCAGAAGGGCAAGCACTAAAACGATTTCTTGCACCGGTATTGGAACCTAGAGCCAGAGTCAGAAATTCGAGCTCTGAATTATTTGACTACAGGGTGTAAACTTAAGGCGGTTCCACCTAATAACTTTGCCCTATGTTTCCAATGATAAAAACTTTTATAGACATTTTCTTCATAATTAAAGTATTTCCAAGGATGAAAGTTTGCACATCGAAAAAGGTAACTTCATATTATAGCCTACTATTCCTAATATTTATTAAAGCCTAACCATAATTATACAGTATTAACAATCAATAACTTTTCCTTTGATAGTGTTGGGACCTGTAAAAGATGGCGCCACATCTACATGTTACTTGATAAATGTAATCACGTCCTATGTTTTTTCAATAATTTTATTAATTTTTTGACTGGAATCTATCCACGTGATAGTCTGGAATGTTTAGAATGATTAGGTGCCACTTAGATGAAACATTCTGACAATAATTACTCCTGAGAGTGTTAACAGAACTGTAGGTACTGCTAATTTTTATTTCCGAAGTAAACCAGCAAGCGACATTTTTAGCTAAATTATTGTCAGAACATCTAATCTAAGTGGCTCAAATCATTCTAAACATTATAGACTATCGCATGGATTGATTAAATTTTGATTGCATTCCGAAAATAAATAAAATTATTTAAAAAAAAATAATGTGAACTGATTACATTTAGCAAGTCACATGTAAATGTGGCGCCATCTATTTGCAAGTCTCAACACTACCAAAAGAAAAGTTATTAATTTTTAATATAAATATGGGTAAATTTTAATAAATATTAAGTGTACTAGGCTATAATATAAAGTTATTTTTATCAATGCGCAAATTATCATCTTTGAAAATTGCGAAGAAAATGTCTACAGAAGTTTTCACCATTGTAAACATGGGGCAGAGCTTTTAGGTGAATCCACCTTAAATATGCGAAATCAGTTACGTGCCTCACAGATTGTTCTAAAGTTGATTATGCCACCACCGTTTCCGAGTGGTCAAAGATGCAGGTTTCTGACTAATCGTCAGAGCCAGGTCCGGGTTCGTATCGTGGATGAGCCATGGAGGGTGCTCTTGCCCTATGGCACTGGTTCTATTCCTTCCCTGGAACCAGTGGCCCCAGATTAGGGATAGGTGACTGCTTGTAGCTCTCAGAGTTGCTCACCGTGGTCCTTATATTCCGAAACCATGGGAGTTCGCAACGACGGTCAAGGAGGATCAAGTGACCACCTGGAAATTGGAATCCTCCACAAATAAAGAAAAGTAAAAGCAGAATAGAGAAGAGATGAATTTCGATTTCTTTTTAAAGACTAAGGGTTGCGTCCCCAACCTTACTTGCCTCGCACACTACGGCAAACCCCGTTCGCTTTCACCTCAATGAGAAGAGAGTGCTAAAAATAGTGCGTAACCATGGCAGCAGGTCACGGGACCAGAACGTTCCTCTGTGGTTATCGTGAAGACAGACAAGCTGTTCGTTTTTTTCCTTTGCGTCTTTAAAGAATGTTTAAAATCAGAAAATGACTTTTTCTTAAATTTCTTTTTTGTAAAAAATGGACGACAGGTGTAAGTTTATGCTGTAAAAATTGCAATGCGTTATGATTTATAGTTTGCCATATATCCCTTTTTTTAAATAGATCCCATCACAAAATAGAGAATTTTGTGAAATTAAAAAAATTAATTTCTCGTAAACTAAATCGAAATTTAAAAAAAGGGCGACGAGTTGCAAAAATGAGGTAATGGAACTACATGCCTGCAAAGTGTGGTGGTTCTGTTGCTGTTAGTGTGTCCGGAACGCGACCTGATAGCACTTTTTGGCTTACCTTAACTTTGAAATACAATAGCTCTTGAAGTATCGCTAGAATCGAAAAACGGTTTATTTCAGCGTCTTTTCCAAACAATTCTCTACAAACGATGTAAATTTCTTATTTTTGTGTTCAATACGTTTGCGCTGCGAGCTAGGAAAGCAAAAGTGCCGCGAAATTTCAAAAACAGCGGCAGTTACCTTTTTTTAAAATAGAGAGATTACAAGGTTTTAAAATATATATAGTTAAAATGTTATTGAAATATTTTAAGTTCCTTTATCAAAAATTCATATATTTTACATACCTTTCACATGGGAACTATGCAGTTATGTTGTAGCACTGGAAAGAAGACAACATAACTGCTTAGTTCCCGTGTGAAAGGTATCTAAAATATATGAATTTTTGATAAAGGAATTTAAAATATTTCAATTACATTTTACCTATATATGTTTTTAAACCTTGTAATAGTCAAAGAAATCGTTATCAAGAAGTCTTCGATCCTTTCACGACGTGTTAAACAGAACTTACTAGGAAGACAACATGCAAACAATTTAAATATAACAAAAGATCACTACACTGATGATTTTTGTATTTCGACAAACTTGTATTTTTGGGGTGCATATTTTTAATATAATAGACCTTTTAACTCTGTAGATCACACACTCGCGAGCGTTTAGTGTACCATGTACTGACAGCTATTGAATTCAGTGGATTACTTTAAGGACGTAGAACTAGTGAGATAGCGCCGTGAAATAGTGATAGTCGACGTAGTTCTATGTTGCAGGGTACGGCACAGTTGCTACTGTGCTGCTTTGATTTTTTCTTTTGTTATTGGAACATTACCACGAGTTGTCAGTGATATTAATTTACTCTAGGTAAGTGAAATCCAAATTGGCCGCCCCGGTGGCGCAGTGGTCTAAGCGATGGCTTTGTAAAGGTTGTGTTGACCTGTGGTCCGTGTTTGACCTGTGTTTATTGGTGTTCTTTTGTGTGTGTGCCGTCATTTTGTGTATCTCCTGTGTTGTGAACGTCTCGTGTGACGATTGAGTCCGACCTTGACGTCCTGTAAGTAAAACTTTACTTGTACTAACTCTTTTTCCGTCCTGGCTTTGCCCAGGGTCGGGTTTAGCAGGCCAGCCATTGCAAATGGCGGCGACCGCATCTGATAGGCCAGGTCTGTTGCTTGATAGCAAAGCTCCGCCCCCGCCTGGCCACGTTAGTTCATCGTCACTACCACACGCAGCTGGTTTCCAAGCCGCGTAATCTGATGTTACCAAGTCTTTTTCCAACTTTATGGATGTTGATTTCCAGAGAATTTCCACCACAGTGACGTCATTAACTTCTTCAGTATCCGTTGCCTCTAGTCCTTCATCTGCTTCTGCGAGCACTGCGTCTCGACCTTCCCTATCTCCGCCCATTCCTACAGCAACTCTACCTTATGCTTCCGTTGTGAAGGGTACCAGTTCATCTTCCTCTACAGCGAAGAATCCATGTACAACGCCTCTTGATATGATTGTCACTAGAGACAACAAGAAATTACGCATCGAAATTCCGGAAACTTCAGCTGCTGGGCAAGAGGTTTTACGCACACAGAAACTTGGCATATGTTTTGATGCCCTCCCGGACACCAGCCTTAAGAAATACTCCTTAGCCGTCCGCCAAATCCTCCCTAAGGGAGCGATCACCCATATGGCGAGGAAACCTAGGACTGTTCTGATCATTTTTGCGAAGCCAAAGTTTGTGGAGCGTGTCTTATCTGACGGACTGCATGTTGGGGATCATACCTTACTGGGAGTCCCGCTCACGCAGCGCCCCGTACTTGTTACGTGCTACCCCGTACCACCAGAAATCAAGGACCATTACTTAATAGCGGCCCTTTCCCGTTGTGGAAAAGTAGTTGGTTCCATTTCCACTCTGCCTTCCGCACCAACAGACCCAGATGACAGGAACATCTTAGGTCTGCGTCGCCAAGCAAGGATCCTGTTCCCTACTGAAGATGCCATTGCTGATTGCCCTACTGACCTCACTGTGGTTGTAGGGAAGCAGATTTTCCGGATCGATATCGTTAATGCATTGCATTGTTTTAAATGCAAGGCATATGGCCACATCTGATCACGTTGTCCACATGTATCAGCCAAGCCACCTATTTCCATACCGCCCGACGCCGCCCCGGTGGCGCAGTGGTCTAAGCGATGGCCTCTGATCATTCGTCCGAACGGGAGCCGGGTTCGAATCCCGGTGAGGCATGGATGTTGTGTTTGTCTTGCGGCACTAGCTCTCTCCCTTCCCTGGAACCAGTGACCCTAAATTAGGGACGGACGACTGCTTATAGCCCATTGAGTTGCTCACGGTGGTCGTTAAACCTCCAATAATAAAAAATCAATAAAAAAAATCAAAATCATACCGCCCGAAGTCAACACCCCTCCCTCAACACCAGTTTCTCTGGCCACACCAAGTTCGGCTCCCCAGACGTCCTTGATCCCTGCTACTGTTGTTCCAGAGGTTTCTCCCCCCAGCAAATGATGATTCATCAGCAGTCTCCAAGTCTTCGATCTCTACTACGGGAACTTTGGCCACCTCTCCATCGTTGGACCCACTAGCTGCTGTGGTACCTCTACGTTCTTCGGAGGGTATTATCTCAGAAAAGGAATGGCAACCCCTCCGTCGTGTTGCTTCGTCTTCTTCCCTTGGATCCCCTAATGTGGAGTCAGATCTATCTGTCCTACACCCACCAGCTTCTCCCAGCGTTCCCACGTTGAAACGTACCAGACAGAGTTCAATCTCGCCGGTGACGTCTTCTCCACGCTGCTCTCGTTCCCGTTCGCCAATTCGACAGTCTTTCTCTCCAACAGCAGTTCCTACATCTCTTAAATCCCCAGCTGTTCCGAAATTGTTGCTTTCGCAGAATATCTGGAAACTTTCCCTGCATTAGACGGGCCGCTGGCGCCGTCTGATCTTGCTCTCATCATACTCAATCAACCGTCACGTCCTCTCAAGCAGCTACACTGCGTTCAATCACGTAATGCTCAGCTTCCTACTATTATCACCCAACTTCAGAATCTACTTGCTCTTTTGCCGAAAATTGATACAGTCACTAATGCGCAGACATCTAACTTAAAGAAACGTGTAACCAGTCTTCACAGAAGCGCTGATAGTAATATTCAACCACTACAACCTCTTTCAAGTTAAAATTACTTTCTTTCAACTGTAAGGGATGCTCCGTCCCTCCTACCAATGCGTTAGTGTTTGAAGACATTACACCGCATGATGCGGATATCTTATTGCTAAAGGAGACTAACTGTCATCCCAACACCCCATACCACCGGTGGCTGACCTGGCCATTTCAATTCTACCATGTCCATCGACTTAGTCTTTACGCAGGACTCGCGGTGGCCATACATTTTCGTCTTCAATCCTTCATTACTGATATCACGGTCAAACCGATTTATCGTGACCTCCTGCAGCTTCTGTCCTTCCGACTTCCCAACTTCCGATACCATATCTTCAACATCTATGTTTCCGGCAATCAACAGTATGCAGACTGTCTTTTTGAGCATTTTGTTTCCTGTGTTCAAGGTCTTCCGGCCACTGATATTGTCATCTTAGGTGGTGATTTTAACTGCACCCTTGACCCATCCCTCGACAGATCGGACGGTTCCACGGATACCAGGTAGTTTCTTACCAGAGCACTTTCTGCAGCCATCAACCAGCTACAACTCCAAGATTCTTTTCAACACCTGCACCCATTTCTTCGTTCGTACACCTGGCGCTCCTACTCCACTTCCTCCCCTACAACTGCCCGACTTGACCGGTTTTATGTTTCTTCAATTCTTCTTCCTTCAGTTATCTCCCTTTCTCACACACCGACAGTTTCTTCCGACCACAGATGTGTCGTAATGTGCCTTCACACCGGTCCATCTCCTCGGCAATACTACCGTACTTGGACCCTTGATGATGATTTTTACTTGATTCAACTTACGTAAATTCCATCCAATCGCAGCTCCAACAAGCCTTATATACGCTCCCTTTTGCTTCTTGTCCCTTGCAACACTGGTTAAATGTCAAATCCCAAATTCTTCTTTATACCAAACAATATTCCCACGAAAAACGTACTATCGCCTCTATGAAGATTGATGCTGCACGCTCGATTTTTTCCACCCTAGATCTTGATTCCCCGCTGTTTTCTCATTACCAAACTGAACTTCGTGCCTTGCTACTTCCTGTCTCCCAACAAGCTGTTCACCGCCGCAAGCTCCTTTATCTCCAGCCAAATGACTATCTATGTGAACAGGTTCAACAACTGGAATTCCACAAACGTTCTGCTCATCACCTCCGTAATCTGAAGTTACCCAATGGAACTGTTACTAATGACCCCACTCTCATTTGCTCCGGCGTTAGAACATATTTCCAGTCACGTTTTGCTCTGTTCCAGTCAAGTTCTCCACATGCTGATTCGATTCTTCGTGCCTTACCACATATTCCATCGCATCTTGTTACATCTCTTTCTATGCCTATCACCCCAGCAGAAGTAGTACAGTCACTTGCCTTACTTAACTGCCACTCGTCACCTGGTCCTGACGGGTTGACAGTTAATTTCTTTCGTACGTTTTCCTCTTTCCTATACCCTCTCCTATTGCCTTACTTTACATCTGCTTTTTCTTTATCTGTTCTTCCCCCCGCTTTTACTCTAGCTCACATCATTCTTCTTCCAAAGAAGGAGTGTCTACTGTAGTTGGATAACTGGCGTCCTATATCCATCCTTAATGTTGGCTACAAGATTTATACTAAAATACTCTCTCTTCGATTGAACCCTGTCCTTCCCACCGTCATACATCCCGATCAAACGTATACCATCCCTGGCCGAAGCATTCATACTAATATTAATCTCCTCCGTGACTCATATTGCCTTCCCACCTTTCCTCCGAACCCTTAGCCTTCCTCAATCTTGATCAGAGGCAGGCCTTTGATATATTGAGTCATCAGTGGTTTGCCTCTGTGCTCTCTGCCTTCGGTTTCCCATCTGTTTTCATCGCAGCCCTCCTTGCCCTGTACCAGGACTCAGTTGTCCATATCCGGACGGCCTTCTTCCTTACAGCCCCCATTCCGTTTCGTAAGGGCATCCGACAAGGATGTCCTCTTTCCGGACAACTTTTCTTTCTAGTCTTTGAGCCTTTTCTTTGCTCTATCCGTTCTCTTCTACAACCTCCCTCCTCCACTATTCAGGATAGCAAGAGACACCATTCTATCGTTCTTACTGCCTACGCCGATGATCTCACAGTTCTCATCCGAGAAGAATGGTAATTCACAATTGTTCTTGCATGGTATCAGGTGTATGCTGCGGCTTCCGGCGCTTCGTTAAATCTTTCAAAGTGTACAGGCTTATGGTGTGGCTACTGGAGACATCGCCCCGATGCACCGTGGGGCGCTCATTGGACTTCCACCAGTTAAAAGATACTTGGGGTGCACATTGGCAGCCGGGTCTCAGCAGCGGCTGCCACCTGGAGACCCCTCGTCAGGAAACTACGTCACACCGCTGCTTACTGGTCCAAGCTCAAGTGTTGTTTGACCTACCACAGTCGTGCACGGCTTGCTGGCACCCACATCCTCTCGTTAGTTTATCATTCCTGGATTGCCCAACCGCCACCAGCCTACGTTCAAACTGCAACAACATCAGCAATGCTCAGCATTGTTTGGTCATCCACTCATTGGTTATCTTCCTCAGTATTTTCTCTACCTTCGACTTGTGGTGGCCTCAATATGCCAGAGATTACCATACGTTATAAAGCTGTAAGAATTTTCAATTTCCTCCGTTTGACAGTTCAACCAGACTCTTCCGCTTCTATTCTTCTGCTTAATGTTCTGACTTCCCCCTTAATCCCTGCCTCACCGTCCATCTTCTTCTCAAGATGGATATTCACACTGTCATCCCCCCGTTTTCCTTTAGTCTACCATGAAGCTGTTCAGTTCCTTCGTTCTTTACCGCTCATTCGTCAACCCCCTCTTCCACTCTTGATCTTCTTTTCGAGCCTCTTTTTTTCTCCTCCGTCCTCCATCACCCTACTGCCAACTTTTTCTTTTTCCCCGCATGGCTACACGCTGGTGTAGTCTCTGTTTCCCAACTGGTCCTCTCCGTTTTTTCATGGAAACCCGTTTCCGACCTTTTTCCCACCCTCCCACCCTCCCACCCTCGCCCGAACTCTCTGATAACTTCCTCCAACTTAAACATGGTTTTCAATAACTTTTTCCTTCCCTAGTCGATTCCTCTGGCCTACTTTCCGTTTCCTCTGCCTCTCTCCCTTTCCCGTTCTTCCTTCCCTTCTCCGGTGACCTCCTCCCTCTCCACAGTCTTTCCACCCGCACCATGTACCGTTTTCTCCGTTCTTCTTCTGCGGTACCTTTCCCTATTCCCTCTGTTCCTTCTTTTGCACTAACCTCGGTCTGGTCTACTGCCCAACATTCACCGGCCCTCTCCTCAGAACTTAATGTGTACTGGAGATTTTTGCACAATCGACTGCCTGTCCCTTCGACTTTGTTCCGGAGAAAAATAGTATCATCAGATCTCTGTCCTTTTTGTAACGTCGTTGGAGACGTCTTACACATGTTTGTTTACTGTCCGACGCTGCTCCCACTATTTCACAGTATGTTCCAATTTCCACATCCTTCTTGTACCAGTGATCTCACCCTAGAAGATTATCGTTTCCTCGGCCACAGTTCTACAAGTTTCTTCTCTATTTTACCAGTTTGTTCGTATTTATTTATCCTAGCTAAATATATTTTTTTCTCTCATCTGCTACAGTTACAAGATCCAGATCCTATCACATTCTCTACCTCCTTGGTTGCACACTACCGCAACAGGGTTAAAGCCAGACTCACCCTTTTTTTTTTTTTTTTTTATTGGATGTTTAACGACCACCGTGAGCAACTCAATGGGCTATAAGCAGTCGCCCGTCCCTAATTTGGGGTCACTGGTTCCAGGGAAGGGAGAGAGCCAGTGCCGTAAGACAAACACAACATCCATGCCTCACCGGGATTCGAACCCGGACCCCGTTCGGACGAATGATCAGAGGCCATCGCTTAGACCACTGCGCCACCGGGGCGGCAGACTCACCCTGGAATACTCCTTGGCGAATGACACGGCACGGTTACCTGCCTTCGTCAAAACATGGTCGCCGTGTCGTGCCTGGTTTCGGTTTTCTAGTGCCCAGACTGTTCATCTGCTGTTTTAATAAACCTACGTCGGAACTTTCAAAATTTTTACTGTTCCCTCACCATGTTTCCTCCTGGAACTGGATTGTGTTTGCTTCCTGCTGATGTCACCTTTTGTACACAGTTCTCTTCATCCTCACAGTGACTCTCTGCCACCAGTGATTCCCATTTCACTGGAACTGCGAGAATTTTTTTTTCTGTAAATTGTTTCGCTCCAGTGATGTTCCAAGACTTCAATGAACAATTATCCCAGAGCTACTGCTGTTTACAGCAAATAATGCAATGCCTGTCATTGCTCATTTGTACAATTATCATTTCATTGTAAATATCTACATTTTGTTTTATTTCTTTTCTTCTCTCACACTGCGTGTGAGGTTGAGGATGTTCTGTTGTAATTCTTTTAAGTGAATAAAAGCGAATATTGAAACTAAGCGATGGCCTCTGATCATTCGTCCGAACGGGGTCCTGGTTCGAATCCCGGTGAGGCATGGATGTTGTGTTTGTCTTACGGCACTGGCTCTCTCCTTTCCATGGAACCAGTGACCCGTAAATTAGGACGGGCGACTGCTTATAGCCCATTGAGTTGCTCACGGCGGTCGTTAAACCTCCAATCAAAAAAAAAATCCAAATTTTTCTCTTCAAATACAAGAGAGAATGAAACACCCACCGTGCTTAAACTTTTGCTGTTCATAAGCAGTTTAACATAATGAGAGATATTATTTTATCATTTTGCCCAGACGAATCATCGTTGTGATGATTATTTGCATGCGTTGTGCAAGTCTCTGATCTTAATATATTCCCAAGAGGAAGGCAATGCCTATAATAACATTGATAACGTCACACAGACTTGAACTGACGTCAGTTCTGACGACGACGGTTGCCACTCTACTTAGAAATCAAGTTCAGTAAGGATTTTCTATTGGATGATGGTTTGGGCTGTTCCCAGTTGGTTATCTAAGTAAAGATCTTCAGCCTGAATCTCAAGCAGCTGTTCTTGAAACGTGCTTTTCTTCTGTTTCGTCTTCACATGATGAACTTCAAAACTAATAATGACGTTCAAACACACTTGGAATATTTCCAACCTAATTCTAGGAGAGCTGTCAGTACATTGATTTATCGATCGATTAAAAGTTCAGCATCATAAACTCTGGCAATTAAATTTAACATCTTTTTCTTCTCAATATGACTTCTCAATATCACAGTTGTCGACATCTAAATATCACACCATGACTTAGGATTTTGTTCTTTTTATTCAGATTCAAATATAACAGCACATAGTGCAAATACAATTTGTATTTCTGTACTAACGGCAGTAACGCAGTGTTTCCGCCAATCCAGAAAGTTTTTGAAAGCACGTTGTCTATGTCTAACTACAGGGTAATTCAAAATGATTTCCCCGATTACAAATGAAATTACGTGGTTTATGAACATAGATACAGAGATCACATTGTTGCGCAATAAAGATGGAAGTTTAGAATTTTGCTTCCATACCTTACAAATGTTCTATGTGACTTCCCTGGGTCACGCGGACAACATCCAAACTGTAATCCATTTCACGCCGTACATTATGAAGCATGTTCGTAATTACTGATGCCAGTGCAAGCTGAATGCGCATATTTAGTTCTTGCAGTGTTCTCGGCAAAGGTGGCACATACACATGATCTTTGACATACCCCCAGAAAAAGAAGTCACAAATGTAAAGTCCGAAGACCTGGGGAGCCACTTTTCAAACTCCAGCACGCAAAACGCCTTTTCTGCTGCGGTCGCCATTTCTTTCCATTGGCTTTGACGTACCAGTAGCTCACTTTCCTACGTCACACAGCAGTAGGTTCCAATCAAATTCTAAACTTCCCTCTTTTTGTGTAGAGATATCAGCTGTCTGTTTATCTTCATAAACACGTTATTGTCATTTGTAATCGGGGCAATCATTTTGAATTACCCTGTAATTTGAGAACTAAGGAAAAGCAATACTGGGATAGCTTTAAAATATATTTTTTGATTTCTCGCTTTTTCCGGAAATTTGTCATCTTCTTCCAGAAATTTTCAACTGGTTTCAAACATGTTCTTCCGAACTTACGCATGATAATGCGTATACAAAAGCCTTCAATTCCACAGAAATGTTAGTTTGTTTCTAGGGACCCCGTGGGAGCTAAAAACTCGATGGGGGAAAATGGTCCATATATCGAAGGAATGATTACGTGCGGGAAGCGACCGTGCTCCAAGCGACCCTGTGGAAAATCGTGCGCGAAGCGGGCCGACAAGAGTAAAGAAGTGGGATTAAAAATGAACTTTCAGAAGACAAAAGTGATGTTCAATGCTTTTACAAGAAATGAAGATTTATCGATTGATGGAGAAAAGCTGGAGATAACAGACACGTACGTTTATCTTGGACAGCAGATATCAAGTGAGGGTCACATTGATGAAGAAATTAATCGGCGTACAAAACTTGCCTGGAGAGCTCTTGGAATAAACAGCATAATTTTCAAGAGCAATATGCCATTATGTCTTAAAAGAAAAGTGTTTGATCAATGCATCCTTCCAGTGCTTACGTATGGTGCAGAGACGTGGACCTTAACTAAAAGAGACATACAAAGGCTGCAGACAACTCAAAAAAGCATGGAGAGGTGCATACTTGGTGTAACCAGGAGAGATAAGAAGAGGAACTCGTGGATCCGAAAAATGACAAGAGTGGAAGACATCATGATCAGAGTTAAATCCCTGAAATGGCAATGGGCTGGACATACTGCCAGAAGGACAGATCATCGATGGACAGCCGAAATTTTAGATTGGATTCCAAGGGACAGGAAAAGACCCAGAAGAAGACCACATAGGAGATGGGTGGATGAAATTCGAAAGTATGCAGGGGTGACATGGAGGAGACTGGCACAAGACAGACCGTTGTGGAGGAAACTTGGGGAGACCTTCGTCCAGCAGTGGATTGATAATGGTTGACAATGATGATGATGATGATATAGAAATCGTAGTCAAATTATTTATTTACATCTAATTAATTAATTACTTACGTCAAGTTTTTTTTATACTAAATACAAGTCTTTAATATCATTATATATATATATATATATATATATAGTTGCACATGCAATCAAGGACATGAAGCGGGGAAAAGCTCCAGGAGAAGATGGAATTACTGTAGACATCATACAAGAAGCAAGTGGAGAAATCGAAACAGTACTCGCCCAAATTTTCACTCGATGCCTTAATGAAGGAAAGATTCCTGAGGATTGGAACACCGCTACAATGATCCTGCTACATAAGAAAGGTGACATTGAGGATCTCGGAAACTACAGACCTATCAGCCTCCTATCAGTAGTTTATAAAATCTTCACTAAAGTTCTTTCACACCGCTTGAAGGTAACACTGGACATGGCTCAACCGAGAGAACAAGCTGGATTCAGGAGTGGCTACAGCACAATAGATCATATCCATGTGCTGAGAGAACTAATTGAAAGAGCGAGGGAATATGAACTTCCATTGTGCATGGCTTTTATCGATTATGAAAAAGCCTTTGATTCGGTGAAACCATCAGCAGTTACAATGGCTCTGAAAACCTGCGGTATTGAAAATGCATACATTAATATTATTAATAACATCTATGAAAATGCAAGTGCAAAGATTAGGCTGTTTGAAAATACAACACACATAAAAATTGGAAAGGGAGTGAGACAAGGTGACACCGTATCTCCGAAGCTCTTTAATGCCACATTGGAGGGTGTTTTTCAGTCACTGAGCTGGGAAAACAAGGGGATAAAGATTAATGGAGATTATCTAACCCACCTTCGTTTTGCTGATGACGTAGTCATTTTTGCAACTAGCCCATCAGAGCTGCAGAGTATGATCCAGGAACTTGCTGACAAGAGTAAAGAAGTGGGATTAAAAATGAACTTTCAGAAGACAAAAGTGATGTTCAATGCTTTTACAAGAAATGAAGATTTATCGATTGATGGAGAAAAGCTGGAGATAACAGACACGTACGTTTATCTTGGACAGCAGATATCAAGTGAGGGTCACATTGATGAAGAAATTAATCGGCGTACAAAACTTGCCTGGAGAGCTCTTGGAATAAACAGCATAATTTTCAAGAGCAATATGCCATTATGTCTTAAAAGAAAAGTGTTTGATCAATGCATCCTTCCAGTGCTTACGTATGGTGCAGAGACGTGGACCTTAACTAAAAGAGACATACAAAGGCTGCAGACAACTCAAAAAAGCATGGAGAGGTGCATACTTGGTGTAACCAGGAGAGATAAGAAGAGGAACTCGTGGATCCGAAAAATGACAAGAGTGGAAGACATCATGATCAGAGTTAAATCCCTGAAATGGCAATGGGCTGGACATACTGCCAGAAGGACAGATCATCGATGGACAGCCGAAATTTTAGATTGGATTCCAAGGGACAGGAAAAGACCCAGAAGAAGACCACATAGGAGATGGGTGGATGAAATTCGAAAGTATGCAGGGGTGACATGGAGGAGACTGGCACAAGACAGACCGTTGTGGAGGAAACTTGGGGAGACCTTCGTCCAGCAGTGGATTGATAATGGTTGACAATGATGATGATGATGATATAGAAATCGTAGTCAAATTATTTATTTACATCTAATTAATTAATTACTTACGTCAAGTTTTTTTATACTAAATACAAGTCTTTAATATCATTATATATATATATATATATATAGTTGCACATGCAATCAAGGACATGAAGCGGGGAAAAGCTCCAGGAGAAGATGGAATTACTGTAGACATCATACAAGAAGCAAGTGGAGAAATCGAAACAGTACTCGCCCAAATTTTCACTCGATGCCTTAATGAAGGAAAGATTCCTGAGGATTGGAACACCGCTACAATGATCCTGCTACATAAGAAAGGTGACATTGAGGATCTCGGAAACTACAGACCTATCAGCCTCCTATCAGTAGTTTATAAAATCTTCACTAAAGTTCTTTCACACCGCTTGAAGGTAACACTGGACATGGCTCAACCGAGAGAACAAGCTGGATTCAGGAGTGGCTACAGCACAATAGATCATATCCATGTGCTGAGAGAACTAATTGAAAGAGCGAGGGAATATGAACTTCCATTGTGCATGGCTTTTATCGATTATGAAAAAGCCTTTGATTCGGTGAAACCATCAGCAGTTACAATGGCTCTGAAAACCTGCGGTATTGAAGATGCATACATTAATATTATTAATAACATCTATGAAAATGCAAGTGCAAAGATTAGGCTGTTTGAAAATACAACACACATAAAAATTGGAAAGGGAGTGAGACAAGGTGACACCGTATCTCCGAAGCTCTTTAATGCCACATTGGAGGGTGTTTTTCAGTCACTGAGCTGGGAAAACAAGGGGATAAAGATTAATGGAGATTATCTAACCCACCTTCGTTTTGCTGATGACGTAGTCATTTTTGCAACTAGCCCATCAGAGCTGCAGAGTATGATCCAGGAACTTGCTGACAAGAGTAAAGAAGTGGGATTAAAAATGAACTTTCAGAAGACAAAAGTGATGTTCAATGCTTTTACAAGAAATGAAGATTTATCGATTGATGGAGAAAAGCTGGAGATAACAGACACGTACGTTTATCTTGGACAGCAGATATCAAGTGAGGGTCACATTGATGAAGAAATTAATCGGCGTACAAAACTTGCCTGGAGAGCTCTTGGAATAAACAGCATAATTTTCAAGAGCAATATGCCATTATGTCTTAAAAGAAAAGTGTTTGATCAATGCATCCTTCCAGTGCTTACGTATGGTGCAGAGACGTGGACCTTAACTAAAAGAGACATACAAAGGCTGCAGACAACTCAAAAAAGCATGGAGAGGTGCATACTTGGTGTAACCAGGAGAGATAAGAAGAGGAACTCGTGGATCCGAAAAATGACAAGAGTGGAAGACATCATGATCAGAGTTAAATCCCTGAATGGGCTGGACATACTGCCAGAAGGACAGATCATCGATGGACAGCCGAAATTTTAGATTGGATTCCAAGGGACAGGAAAAGACCCAGAAGAAGACCACATAGGAGATGGGTGGATGAAATTCGAAAGTATGCAGGGGTGACATGGAGGAGACTGGCACAAGACAGACCGTTGTGGAGGAAACTTGGGGAGACCTTCGTCCAGCAGTGGATTGATAATGGTTGACAATGATGATGATGATGATATAGAAATCGTAGTCAAATTATTTATTTACATCTAATTAATTAATTACTTACGTCAAGTTTTTTTTATACTAAATACAAGTCTTTAATATCATTATATATATATATATATATATAGTTGCACATGCAATCAAGGACATGAAGCGGGGAAAAGCTCCAGGAGAAGATGGAATTACTGTAGACATCATACAAGAAGCAAGTGGAGAAATCGAAACAGTACTCGCCCAAATTTTCACTCGATGCCTTAATGAAGGAAAGATTCCTGAGGATTGGAACACCGCTACAATGATCCTGCTACATAAGAAAGGTGACATTGAGGATCTCGGAAACTACAGACCTATCAGCCTCCTATCAGTAGTTTATAAAATCTTCACTAAAGTTCTTTCACACCGCTTGAAGGTAACACTGGACATGGCTCAACCGAGAGAACAAGCTGGATTCAGGAGTGGCTACAGCACAATAGATCATATCCATGTGCTGAGAGAACTAATTGAAAGAGCGAGGGAATATGAACTTCCATTGTGCATGGCTTTTATCGATTATGAAAAAGCCTTTGATTCGGTGAAACCATCAGCAGTTACAATGGCTCTGAAAACCTGCGGTATTGAAAATGCATACATTAATATTATTAATAACATCTATGAAAATGCAAGTGCAAAGATTAGGCTGTTTGAAAATACAACACACATAAAAATTGGAAAGGGAGTGAGACAAGGTGACACCGTATCTCCGAAGCTCTTTAATGCCACATTGGAGGGTGTTTTTCAGTCACTGAGCTGGGAAAACAAGGGGATAAAGATTAATGGAGATTATCTAACCCACCTTCGTTTTGCTGATGACGTAGTCATTTTTGCAACTAGCCCATCAGAGCTGCAGAGTATGATCCAGGAACTTGCTGACAAGAGTAAAGAAGTGGGATTAAAAATGAACTTTCAGAAGACAAAAGTGATGTTCAATGCTTTTACAAGAAATGAAGATTTATCGATTGATGGAGAAAAGCTGGAGATAACAGACACGTACGTTTATCTTGGACAGCAGATATCAAGTGAGGGTCACATTGATGAAGAAATTAATCGGCGTACAAAACTTGCCTGGAGAGCTCTTGGAATAAACAGCATAATTTTCAAGAGCAATATGCCATTATGTCTTAAAAGAAAAGTGTTTGATCAATGCATCCTTCCAGTGCTTACGTATGGTGCAGAGACGTGGACCTTAACTAAAAGAGACATACAAAGGCTGCAGACAACTCAAAAAAGCATGGAGAGGTGCATGCTTGGTGTAACCAGGAGAGATAAGAAGAGGAACTCGTGGATCCGAAAAATGACAAGAGTGGAAGACATCATGATCAGAGTTAAATCCCTGAAATGGCAATGGGCTGGACATACTGCCAGAAGGACAGATCATCGATGGACAGCCGAAATTTTAGATTGGATTCCAAGGGACAGGAAAAGACCCAGAAGAAGACCACATAGGAGATGGGTGGATGAAATTCGAAAGTATGCAGGGGTGACATGGAGGAGACTGGCACAAGACAGACCGTTGTGGAGGAAACTTGGGGAGACCTTCGTCCAGCAGTGGATTGATAATGGTTGACAATGATGATGATGATGATATATATATACAAATCGTAGTCAAATTATTTACATCATTAATTAAGTACCTACATCTGAATTTTGTAGCATTTGCCCTTAGTCCAACTTGGTAACACAGTTGAATGCTTTCAGGCATTTTTTAAGAACTTTAGAATTTCCAAATTCCCCCATGATATTGCGAATGCGTTCGTCTACTTGTATATGCATCTTCTTCCTTTTTGGACCAAGTTCTTCTAATTCTTTAAATTGTTGTTTGTGCATCACACGTCGAATTTGGAAATTCTAAAGACATTAAAAAATGCCTTAAAGCATTAAACTATGTTACAAAGTAGGACTAAAGCTACAAAATTCAGAAGATGTATGTACTTAATTAATTAGATATAAATAATTTCACTGCGATTTGTATATATATATATAAGTAAAATGATTCGATTAGCAGGGTCGCTTCGCCCACGATATAACAGGGTCGCTTAGCGCACGATTTCCAGAGGGTTGCTTGCCACACGGTCGCTTCGCGCACGACACCGAAGGAATGTGTCGAAAATGGCTGAAATCGGATTAATACTCAGAGGGCATGAGTGGGATCAATTGTGTGTAACACAGATTTCCACGCTGCTAACTTCTCTCGAAGAAACGAGGCAATTTTCCCTTAAAAGGAATACTTCTGGTTTCTAGAAGGTAAAGTTTGCCTTTTTTTTTTATTGCCGCAATATTAAGCATAGCGGGTAACGCGAAGCGGGTCTTCCTCTCCGACTGAAATTTCGTCTCCCCATTTTACAACCGCTAATGGCCCCAATGTAGGGCACAGCAGGAAAAGGCGGAAGGGGAAAAGACTTAGCGGGAATGAAGCCAATGACCGAAAAATTAAATTTGGCCTCATCAGTTTTACTAAAAAAATTTGGAAGTGAATTGAAAAGTAAAAATTGAGGTTGCTTTGCTTTCGAGGATCTGCTTTCGAGAGAAGTTATCAAATAATTACAATACGTAGTGCAGATACACGGACGGTAATGTTCTTCCGCCGAATTTGATGGTATATTACATCTACGCACTTGTTTGGCCACCTCGGGGTGGGAGGAGAAAGCCGGGTTCTGCGACTGAAAGTGTGAAACATGCCCGACGCCGGTGATTGAACTCCAACCGGCATCCTTCTGCTCCGGAGCCGATGCTTTCCTAATTAAGCTGTACCGACGAAATCTGTCGCTGCAGCTTTGTCGTCTTGACTTGAACGTCATCTCTGTAGTACGTCACGTATATCCCTCTCCTTTGAAAACGGCGACTGTAGGAAATCGCAGGTTTCGGGTCTGCCGCAAATCATGCTTGAAGTAGCTCTCTGTAGAAGAAGTACTTCTCACTAATTCCAGACGATGTGCAGAAGGAATATCACACATTTTTTGAAGAACCTAACGGCTAGTTGTTGTTTTTTTCTGTTCGGGTGACAATGTGGAAACACGAATTTGCCATTGCGGGACTCGAACCAGCATCCTTCTGCTCCGGAACCGAATGCTTTCGCAATTAAGCTACACCGACGAAGTTCGTAGTTGCAACCTTACCATCTTGACACGTGCGTCACCTCTGAGGCAAATATGTCACATACGTATATTCCCAAGAAAGAGCTGGACGTAATCGTAGGTTTCCGGGTCAGCCGGCAAACCACGCTTGAAGGAGTTCACTGTAGAAGAAGGAATTCTGACTAATTCCAGACAATGTGAGGAAAGGGCATCACACAATTTTCGAAGAACCCAAACTTCCAGGAGATTCATTTTATGTTTGGGGAATCAATATGAAAAACACAATTTTTGCCGATGACGAGATTCCAACTCGCATTCTTTTGGGCTACACTTTAGACTTCGGCCCCCGTCGTCTGCTTCAGCTATCGCGCCAATGGAATGCCGGGAGAAACATTTCGCGATAGGTGGCGCTGCAGCTGCGTCGGCTTTTTCTCCCGCGCTGTGTATTGTGACGTGCCTGCCCAGCAGGACGCACACGATGTAAAGGCAGATAGCAGCGTTTACGAACGTCCGCGTAACTCAATTGGTACAGCGACTTATTCCAAAGTGAGGGGACCCGGTTCGCGCCCCGGCGTGGACAAAAATGACGGAGAAATTTACTTCGTTATAATGGCGCCCGAACTTTCCGGATGACCCGGCCGTTCAAGATCTCGCAATGGTGTGATGTTCTTTCCATACCGCGAGATAAGAAAAATCAGAGAATCCCTTCTCCAGCGCTTCGAAAAATAAATGTGTGTGACGTTGCATTCCACACACCAGATTGACTGGGGGTTCTCAAGTGCACGTTCTACAGCGGATGGCTGCCTGCGGCAATTCATGGTCACGGCTGACTCGTGGGCCATGCCCCGGCCCTCTTTCGGGGGGGGGGAGGAGATGTGCTGTGCCTGCCCAGCAGGACGCACACGATATAAAGGCAGATAGCAGCGATAACGAACGTCCGCGTAGCTCAATTGGTAGAGCGACTTATTCCGGAGTGAGGGAACCCCGGCGTGGACAAAAATGACGGAGAAATTTACTTCGTTATAATATGTTACGTAATCGCTGTTTGCTGAGTGCGTGAGCCGTGAAACCCGCATACTTACTTCTGTTCGCCCTGTTCTAAGTGATACGTGGCTTGTGTTTTCTAATGATACGTCGCTTGTTTTTTCCGTTTACTTGGAACGTGGTTTGAAGCTGCTCGTATTCCTCTTGATAAGGTGATGACTCTTTTATATTGTTTCGCCAAATGATTGTCCTACGATGATGCAATTGAGAAATCTTCCCAGGGTGGGGTTTCCACATCATCTGCGATAGTCAGTGACTATTATTAGTCTTGCAGGAACTAGTCACAGAGTTTATGGTAGCCTACTAATAAAACGAAGGACAGCTTGGAGGCCCTGGTGTCATCGTAGAAGTGGATGAGGCTAAGGTTGGTAAGCGGAAGTATAATCGTGGTCGTCTCGTTGAGGGTACCTGGATCCTTGGCATCTTTGAACGAGATTCGAAACGATTTAGGGTTGAGATCTGCCTAGAGAATAACTGCTCTGCTCACACTTTGATGCCGCTCATCCAGAAACGTGTTCAACCTGGAAGTACTGTAATGACGGATCAGTGGGCTGCGTACTGCAATCTACCATCCTGTGGTTTCTAACATGTGTCAGTAAACCACTCGCTCAATTTCGTCGATCCGACTACTGGGGCGCATACGCAAGGTGTTGAGAGAAATCGGCGGCCCTTCAATTGGCGGCCCCTCTATCTAATGGAATTCACAAAGACCACTTGGCAGACCAAATTCTCGAATATTTATTCCGACGAAATTGTCGTCTTTCCTCTGAACACTGTTTTGAGGTGATGATTGCTATCATCAAACAGTTCTTCCTTAGTACGTAATGTTTTCCACTTAAATATTCGTACTAGATAGACAGGTTCTCAATGAGGTGGAAACACTTCTTTTCCGTCGTTATAAATATTTAACACCTGAATTACCCACATTCCATAAATACCCTTTTCAGGGCCAGCCATATTACAAAATAAACCCCTTCCTTTCAAAAATACTCCCCCCCCCCGCTGCATGTTTCGCGTCCCTAGCACTCCTCCCGCACAACACACACAACGATTACGTAATGCACGCAGCGAAGGAGCAAAAAACGACGACGCAGCTGCAGAGCCACCTATCGCGAAACGTTGCTCCCGGCATTCTAGTAGCGCGTTAGCTGAAGCAGACGATGGGGGCCGAAGATTAAAGTGCATCCCTATTTTTTTCTCTTTGCAGGTTGCAGTTTGGCAGACAACGGGTTTGAATATCACGCTACAGGCCGGTTTTGTTGGATCAGGTTCACCGTGGTGGAAGACAGTGTGAATGACGTCACAAAGATGTCGCGTTTGTTGGCGTCGTCTATGAATGAGGAGAAACGCGGTGTAGTCCGACTTTTGTGGGCTAAACGGAGAGCTCCGACGGAAATTCACAAAGAAATGGTCGAAATGCATGGTGGTGATTAACTGGACCGCAGCAACATCTCCAGATGGTGCAGTTTCTTTGCAAAAGGCCGTGGCATTCTTACCGATTCGCCACGTTCCAGTCAACCTGTAACCGCGTCATCACCTGCCACTGCGAGAGACATTGAACAGACAATTCAGAGTGACCGGCGGATCCATCTGCGCACACTGGCACAGAAGTTCAACGTTTTGTACGGTATAGCGAATGTTATTTAGGCATGACAAATTGCAATTTTGCAAGGTCCGTGCGCTATGGGTGCCCAAGAACTTGACAGACGACCGGAAAGGACAGAAAATGATGTCATCCTTGGACCACTTGATGCGTTACGCAGAAAGACATGCATTTCTGGCAGGAGTAGTGACGGGTAAAACGTCCTGAACATACCACTACACTCCCAAAACAAAGAAGGCTAGTATGGTATAGAAACATTCCGACTTCCCACCACTAAAAAAATTCAGAGTAACCCCATCTGCACAAAAAGTCCTCATGACATTGTTCTGGGAAATGCATGGCATTCTCCTGGTGGAGTTTCATCCAACGGAGGCGAGTATGAATGCCAAAACCTACAATAACACATTGACAAAGTTGCTTCGTGCCATTCGTGAAAAAAAGACCCAACAGATACACTGCAAATGTCAGACTGCTTCATGACAACACTCGCCCACATGTTGCACAACACGTTCGTGAAAAAATTGCGCAATTTGGCTGGGAGGTGACCCAGCACTCACCGTACAGTCCGGACCTTGCTCCTTCGTACTTTCATCTGCTTGGTCCCTTGAAAAGATCCCTGTGCAGCCAAGGCTTTAATTCGTCTGACGAAGTCAAATCGGTTTTCTGCAGGTGGCTATACGACCAGCAAACGTACTTTTCTGAGCAAGGTATACTAAAACTGGTACCACGCTGGGATAAATGTCTCGAGCATCTTGGTTCTTATATTAAAAAATACAGTGGGTGAGTCGAACGTTTTGCAATATTTGAAGCACTTTATGTCTTCATATGTACCTTTACAACAAAAGCTGACTAGCATTTAAAGTATAGCTCACCGTGCTGCACCGTCTTTAGCCATCTGTCTTCCAGTTCTTCGATTCCGCGGCGGTACCAGTTCTTGTCCTTCGAGGCGAAGAACTCCTTCACCGTAGCTGCCACCTCCTCTTGGTTGTTGAAGTGCCCCTAACGAAGGAAGTGGGCCATGGGCCGGAACTGGTAACAAACCGACGGAACAAGGTCCGGACTATATGTTGGGTGTGGCATCAGTTCGATGTCCTCTAGTTCTTGGAGTTTAACCCGGGTTGTTCGCGCAGTATGAGGCCGAGCGTTGTCCTGCTGTAGGAGAGCGCGCTTTCTGTTCACCAGCGCGGGGTACTTCTCCCCAACGGCATACACCCGTTCCAGCTGTTCAGAGTAGAGGTTGGCGTTGATCGTCCGACCATCTGGAACAAATTCGTAATGGATATTCCCTTCGAAATTCCACCAGACGCAGAGCATCACCTTGCGTTCGAAGCGCCCATGTTTGGCAACTGGTTCAGGAGGATGGCCCGGGCTCAACCACTGCCGTTGTGTGTTAGGATTACGGAAATAAACCTACCTTTCATCGCACGTAACAATTCTCTTGATGAAACGTACATCGCGCGGGGTTTTCTAGGAGTTCCGTGCACACTTCCACTCGGCGGTTTGCTTCAGCGGGCGTCAGTTCGTGAGGGACAATGTGGCAGCTCCTGTAGACTTTGCCGAGGTCCTGAAGCTGACGAACCACGGTGGCCTGTGATATGTCCAGCTCGCCTGAAAATATCCGAGTGAGGGTTGTCGGTTTTTGCCTGTACGGCATGGCGCACGGCCTCCGAATCCAGGGCTCGCGGCCTACCTGACCTTGGCTGATCGTCAAGGTTTCGGTCACCTGAGTGAAATTTCTTGAACGATCTGGTTTCAGTGCTGTTGTCCACGGAACCTCACCCTTTCGCATCAAAAATGTTTCGTGTTGCTTGAGCAGCATTATGGCCGAGTTCAAACTTGTTAAGCAAAAGTTCCCTAATTAGCCGGTTGTGGCTGTTCATCTTTTAGGCGTCCCAACCACAGACTGGACGACGACATGCAATGCTGTTCACAGCAACGACTACCACTTTATACCCTTTTCGACTGACTGCAGTGCGCGACGTGAACTAGTTTAAAAACGTGACATACCCGCCGCAGCACAAGCGTTTTTGCAAATATTGCTAAACTTTCGAGTCATTTTCTGTATTATAAATTCTGAATCCAGTTTGTGCAACAAAATTCATAAGAATGTAATAAAATATTTGAAAGTCTCTCTTGGGGAACGTGCCCTGTCAGTTGTTTCTCAGCAAAAAATGATTTTGTTCTTACATGAAATTTTGCTAGGGATCCGTGGTTCAGGAAAATGGGTGAAAAGTTGTTAATCTTTGCTTCAATGCAAAACAACGGTAATGATTCGTTGAATTGTGTTTAAAAAATGTCTAAACAGTAAACGCTGATACTGACATATCGTTTTAAGGGATGGAATGCTTTGCCAACTTTTCGTTGGAGAAAATTTACATATTTTTTTCGAATTTAACATCCCCACACTCATTTGGTGGTTCTGACTCATTACACTTCCACAAATTTAGGAATAAGGTGTTTTAGTGTCTTTCAAGCACTTAGTAACACAAATTGTCACCACAGCAAAATGCTGATTTCCTTCACGTTAAAGAATATTGACTAGGAATTGGTTAGGAACAGCCTCTATCGTAAAATTTCGTACGGGCGACCACTTATATACAATGAAGTACCAAAAGTCATGGGTTAGTAGTATGCATATTTTTAACTGGCGCTAAAAGGCTTCGACGCAAGCCACGATTTTTATCAGTTGCGAGGTGGAATCTCTTGAGTCAGGTTGAGCAACCCCTAGTAGGGTTTTGGCAAGCTGACGTGAATTATCGCAGTTTGAACGAGGCACGGTAGTGGGAGCCAAACGGATGGGACATATAATTTCCGAAGTTGTGCAAACATTCAACATTCCTTGATCCACGGTATCACGTGTGTACCGAGAATGTCTCATGGAAGGCATTACCACCCACCGTGGACAGCGCATTGGACGATCATGGGTGCTGAATGACCGCGACCAGGATTGTCCATGCTAACAGACAAGCAACACTGGCTCAAATAACATTCACATTCAATGCAAGACGTACCAGAGACATATCCAGTAGGTCAGTGCAGCGTAATTTAGCGTCCACGGAATATGGGAGCAGAAGACCCACCAGAGTGCTTCTGTTAACACCACGACATCGGACACAGCGACTCACCTGGGCTCGTGAACACGGTAACTGGACCCTGGAAAACTGGCAACATGTGTGACGTGGTCCGATGAGTCACGCTGTCAGTTGTTACGAGCTGATGGTAGGGTTCGGGTGTGGCGCAAACCCCATGAGGCCATGGACTTAAGCTGCCAACAAGGTACTGTGCAAGTTTGTGGTGGTTCTATACATGTCTGGAGTATCTTTATTTGGTACGGTTTGGTTACTCTGGTCCTTCTAAGCACGTCATTAACCGGTAATCGTTTTGTTGTTCTGATGGGTGACCATTTACTGTCCTTCATGGACTTCACGTACCCCAACAACAATGGGATTTTCCAGGCGGACAATGCACCGTGTCATCGAGCTCAAGTTTCCCAAAATTGGTTCGAGGAGCATTCTGGACAGTTCCCACGGATAGTGTGGTCACCACGTTCGCCCGACATGAACCCAATAGAGCACTTATGGGATGTGGTGGAAAGGTCCATTTCCACCTAAGATTCTGCACCTACAAATACCAGGGAACTGTGGACGGCTGTTCAAACAGCATGGCTGAACATCTCTCCAGAAGTCTTCCGGCCACTTGTAGAATCGATGCCGCGTCGAGCTGCTGTCCTTCACTGGGCTAGAGGAGGTCCTACACGATACTAGTTACGTATTAGATGACTTTTGGCACTTCAGTGTAGATCTTAGAGTTTGTGATGTACTGGTGAAACTTTTATGGTGAAACTTAAGAATGTGAATGATGCGTGAATGACATTCATTCGAATGGTGTGCCCAGCTCGCGGAGAATCATTCATCGTGAATGGTAAATGATGAAGAGCTCACTCTGTTTTGTGCAGCTTGCCAAAAAGGAGCCGTGGCCTTTTGGTGGCAAACACGGGATACCTGCAACGAATGATCTACTCAGTTAGCGTAGTTATTACTTCGAAATTGAATGGTTATTCGTGAACGACTCGTTTGCGTGAATGATGAATGCGCTCGCACGAAGGAATGATTTATTCCATCATTTCTGTGAATCTAGACGAAAAAGGAAACCCTCCATTATCATTATGAATGACAGAACAAAACCACCCACGATGCGGCATGTCATCTCATTTTATGCATGGGCGTACTGATAGCCCCCGTATCCCCGGAATTGCGCGCATATGTGTGTGTGTGTGTGTGGGGGGGGCTTACGGCTAAGAGAGCCTCTAGCCTCAACTGATGGATGTTGCAAAACCTTTTGCGGAAATTTCCTATGAAATTGGTTAAAGCAATAGCCGGGAATTTTCGACGGCAGATTTGACTGAAGTATTAAAAAAGAGAGCGATTTCTTTTTCACCAAATGAGCAAAATCTTCAAGAAATCATTTTCGGTTTAGCTTATAATAACTGGGTGACGGAAAATCAGCTATTCCAGAGGACTTGAGGTCCCTTTTCATACCCATAGCAATAGTTCCTACTATACATGTTACATTCAAGAAAATATGAATGAAATATCGATTGAATAAATAAAATTTTTATACCAATGAAAATAAGGCGTTATATGCACTTGTTTGCACATAACTACGCATCCTTCAGAATATAAGGAGCTGAAAGGTGTTCTTCGCGGGAACAAAAATTAAAAAAAACAAAACAAAAAAACGGAGACCTGTGTCAATTTTTTTATATGTAACCGAGTCAAAAGAAAAGACTCTTACTATATGCAAACATTGTGACGTTAAAACTCGAACATCCGATATATGCATCTATAACATTTATAGTAATGCGTAATTTCGTTTCACACACCATATGCCAATTTTAAACTAACTGCGCCGCCCCGGTGGCGCAGTGGTCTAAGGCGCTGGCCTCTGATCATTCGTCGTAAGGGGTCCGGGTTCGAATCCCGGTCAGGTATGGATGTTGTGTTTGTCTTACGGCACTGGCTCTATCCCTTCCCTGGAACCAGTGACCCTAAATTAGGGACGGGCGACTGCTTATAGCCCATTGAGTTGCTCACGGTGGTCGTTAAACTTCCAATTAAAAAAAAAAAAAAAACATAAACTAACTGCCAGATATGGTTTCGGCACATTTCATCTCTATGTGGAACTCCAAAAACACATTTGGCTTACACATTATTGGTGTAAATTTTACACATGGTTCGTCGATTCATCACTCCCCGGACCCGTATTAATACGGGAGTGATGAGTCGACGAACCATGTGTAAAATTCATCGATTCATTACTCCCCGGACCCGTATTAATACGAGTCCAGAGAGTGATGAATCATGGTTCGTCGATTCATCACTCCCATGGGGATGAATCGACGAACCATGTGTACGGGAGTGATGAATCGACGAACCATGTGTAAAATTCACGCCAATAATATGTTCGTCGTTTCATCACTTCCGGTCCCGTATACTTCCACCATGGGAGTGTTGAATCGACGTACCATGTGTAAAATTCACACCAATAATATGTTCGTCGATTGATCACTCACCGGACCCGTATTAATACGGGAGTGATGAATTGACGAACCATGTGTAAAATTCATCAATTCATTACTCCCCGGACCCGTATTAATACAAGTCCAGAGAGTGATGAATCATGGTTCGTCGATTCATCACTCCCATGGGGATGAATCGACGAACCATGTGTACGGGAGTGATGAATCGACGAACCATGTGTAAAATTCACGCCAATAATATGTTCGTCGATTCATCACTTCCGGTCCCGTATACTTCCACCATGGGAGTGTTGAATCGACGTACCATGTGTAAAATTCACACCAATAATATGTTCGTCGATTGATCACTCACCGGACCCGTATTAATACGGGAGTGATGAATTGACGAACCATGTGTAAAATTCATCAATTCATTACTCCCCGGACCCGTATTAATACAAGTCCAGAGAGTGATGAATCATGGTTCGTCGATTCATCACTCCCATGGGGATGAATCGACGAACCATGTGTACGGGAGTGATGAATCGACGAACCATGTGTAAAATTCACGCCAATAATATGTTTATCGATTCATCACTTCCGGGCCCGTATTAATACGGGAGTGATAAATCCTCGATTCATCAGTCCCGTATACTTCCACCATGGGAGTGATGAATCGACGAACCATGTGTGAAATTCATCGATTCATAATTCTCTGGACCCGTATTGATACGGGAGGATTCGTCACTCCCGTATACTCCCACCATGGGAGTGATGAATCGACGCACCATGTGTAAAAGCCAAATGGGTTTTTCGAGTTCCACACAGAGATGAAACGTGCATATTGGGCAGCTAATTTGAAATTGTGACGTTATGTTAAGCATGTTTTTTTTTATATTAAGAGATAAATATTTAAGTAATTTTACTCTTTTCGTGCCACAATCAAAATTGTTGCTGTTTTATTTGCTTATTTATGTTCTGTATTTTTGTATAAATCGGGAAAGATCATTAGACATTGTCACACTGCCCTTACGTGTTTTGTGTGTGTGATCGCGAGACATTTCAAAGAGGATGGACTTAGTTCTCTAAAAGAATAAAATTTGCATGATACGATTAACTTTGCTGTAAATGTTTTGTAATACTTTGTATTCGTACAAAACTAGGACAATCATTTAAATCACAGCGTGTACTGTTACACGCAATAAGTGTAACAATTTCGGTTTTACGAAAAATACCTAGAGGTTCCAAAAAATTTGAACTATCAAGACGCCTGTAAAACCTAGTTAATAATATGGAATTTGAAATTTTCAGAAATTGAGAGCAAATAAATTTTCGCAAAAAGACCTCGAAATTTTTTTTGCGGCAGCCCCCCTCCCCCTCCCCTTCCGAGTTCTTCAGGTACGCGACTGATTTTATGGTGTCTGATGGCAATTCCCTTTCTCAAAGAAATAGGAAGAGATATCTTCCATGAACTTTCAGAGCGTTTGAATGGTAAAATTGTGTGTTAAATTGGCCACATGAAATTTTAGCCAGATCGTAGGCGTTCATCTTCCATCATCAATGGATGAGAAGTCCTTCGTGCCCTACATCACAGAGTCAAAATGTATAATTGATGACACAACAATGGAGGTGTTCTTCTGTGAAGTGCTAACGAGACTTATGTCAAACCCTAAAGCACATTTAATCCTTATACTTTTACACTTGATGAAAAAAGAACTGCGGTATTTTATATATGTTTTTTTCTTTTTTTCGTTAAGGGTGAAAGGCTTGCGCTTCTTTGTTTCCTCAAAAAGTTTTAGACATTGTATTAAGAGCAATAATCACAGGTTGTCTTTATTGAAAGCCAATAGAGAATTTCAACATGACATTGTATGACTTCCTTTTTCTCAACGATGGTAAAAATAACTGCCTAAAGTGTGTTCATCAACCTAAATATTTTTATTTCGTGATCCCTGAGTTTCAGAGCTTCCTTGTGGTACTGGCATCTAACAAGCTGATCGGGTTGCCTTTTGACTTAACCTATACGTAGTAAATACATGGTACTCACATATAGCTAACACTGTAGTTTAATTTCAATCATAACTACTACTCTCAATATTTTACTCCTTAAAATTAAATTTTTTTGCAATGGTTCTAGTATTAGATACAAGTAACAAATGCACAAATATGTTTATAATTTACCAGAGAGTAAGCCACAGTATAACTATACCATCGGGATCAGAGGAAATGCTATCCCACACTCACCAACCCGCTTGGCCAGCGTGGTGAGTTATGGCCAAACACCTCCAAAATGACTCTACAACTTAAATCTTGGCCCTCAGTCTCCGGCAGCTGGAATGTACCTGGCCAAGGCAGCGGCCAGTGCGACATGAACGCAGAGGGTGCTAAGAATCCCCGGAGGACCGGACTAGGCTGCCATTTGATGCTGACCTTGGCTACCTACAACGCACGCTCCCTATCTTCTGATTCAAGGCTTCTTGAATTGGAAGAGGAACTACAAAGGATCAAGTGGGACATCGTCGGGCTAAGTGAGGTAAGGAGAAAAGGAGAAGATCTCATTGAACTGAAAAGTGGACATCTCTTCTATTATCGTGGGACAGATACTGGCAGAACTAGTGGTGTTGGATTTATAATAAACAAGAAACTGAAGGATAAAGTGGTAGAAGTTGAAAGTTCCTCGGACAGAGCTGCACGACTCGTTATCCAACTATCGAGAAGATACCAGGCTCAGATTATTCAAACTTATGCCCCCACCACAAGTCATCCTGAAGAAGAAATTGAAGAATTTTATGAGGAAATTCGTCATCTAAATAATAAAGGTAAGCAGCACTTGAAGATAATTATGGGAGATTTCAATGCAAAAATAGGGCACCGGCAACAGAATGAAACTTCAGTAGGTAAATTCGGTCACGGCAACAGAAACCAGCGTGGAAATACTCTCGTTGAGTTTGCAGAGGCAGAAGGATTTTTCATCTTGAATTCCTTTTTCAAGAAAAAGCCACACAGGAAATGGACATGGAGACATCCAATTGGGACGACAAGTGAAATTGATTTTATTATGTGTAACAAAAAATTCGTCATCGAAGACTGCAGTGTGCTAAACAAGTTCAACACAGGTAGTGACCATAGATTGGTGAGATGTAAGATGCACCTCAACACTAAACTGGAACGTGGCAAGCTCATAAGACAAACAAAATGTATTGACATAACCAACCTTAAAAAACACCATAATACTTTCAAGTTGGAACTGAAGAACAGATTCTCTGCTTTAGAAGGCCTAACATCGGAAGAAGTGGATATTTCGGAAGTTAACAGAAAAGTAATCAAAGCTCTTATGGAAACAGCAACAAAATTAGCTGGGTCTAAGAACAAGTTGCATGTAAACAAATTATCAGGAAAAACCAAAATGTTGATGCAAAAAAGAAGAGAGATGAGGACAACTAAAGAAGATGTGACTTCCAAAGTGGAATATATAGAGCTATGCAAGACAGCACGAAAAAGTATCACTGAAGACGTAAGGAAATTCAACTGTGAGCTAGTGAGGAAAGCAATTGAAAACAACCAAAGCCTAAAGATAGCAAAGGGACATCTCAGTAAGGGAAGAAAACAGATTATGGCTCTGAGAAAAGAAGATGGTTCTATAACAAGAAATAGAGGTGAAATTTTGACAAGAGTGAAAGATTTCTACTCCAAATTATATGAAAGGGATGATACATGTACTCCAGACATCATGAAAGGTACCAGAGTTCTTCCAGTCCTCCCAGCAGAAGTTGCACATGCAATCAAGAACATGAAGCGGGGAAAGCTCCAGGAGAAGATGGAATTACTATAGACATCATACAAGAAGCAAGTGGAGAAATTGAAACAGTACTCGCCCAAATTTTCACTCGATGCCTTAATGAAGGGAAGATTCCTGAGGATTGGAACAATGCTACAATGATCCTGCTACATAAAAAAGGTGACATTGAGGATCTCAGGAACTACAGACCTATCAGCCTCCTATCAGTGGTTTATAAAATCTTCACTAAAGTTCTTTCACACCGCTTGAAGGTAACACTGGACATGGCTCAACCGAGAGAACAAGCTGGATTCAGGAGTGGCTACAGCACAATAGATCATATCCACGTACTGAGAGAACTAATTGAAAGAGCGAGGGAATATGAACTTCCATTGTGCATGGCTTTTATCGATTATGAAAAAGCCTTTGATTCGGTGAAACCATCAGCAGTTACCACGGCTCTGAAATCCTGCGGTATTGAAGATGCATACATTAATATTATTAATAACATCTATGAAAATGCAAGTGCAAAGATTCGGCTGTTTGAAAATACAACACACATAAAAATTGGAAAGGGAGTGAGACAAGGTGACACCATATCTCCGAAGCTCTTTAATGCCACATTGGAAAATGTCTTTCAATCACTGAACTGGGAAAACAAAGGGATAAAGATTAATGGAGATTATCTAACCCACCTTCGTTTTGCTGATGACGTAGTCATTTTTGCAACTACCCCATCAGAGCTGCAGAGTATGATCCAGGAACTTGCTGACAAGAGTAAAGAAGTGGGATTAAAAATGAACTTTCAGAAGACAAAAGTGATGTTCAATGCTTTTACAAGAAATGAAGATTTATCGATTGATGGAGAAAAACTGGAGATAACAGATACGTATGTTTATCTTGGACAGCAGATATCAAGTGAGGGTCACATTGATGAAGAAATTAATCGGCGTACAAAACTTGCCTGGAGAGCTTTTGGAAGAAACAGCATAATTTTCAAGAGCAATATGCCATTATGTCTTAAAAGAAAAGTGTTTGATCAATGCATCCTTCCAGTGCTTACGTATGGTGCAGAGACGTGGACCTTAACTAAAAGAGACATACAAAGGCTGCAGACAACTCAAAGAAGCATGGAGAGGTGCATGCTTGGTATAACCAGGAGAGATAAGAAGAGGAACTCGTGGATCCGAAAAATGACAAGAGTGGAAGACATCATGATCAGAGTTAAATCCCTGAAATGGCAATGGGCTGGACATACTGCCAGAAGGACAGACCATAGATGGACAGCCGAAATTTTAGATTGGATTCCAAGGGACAGGAAAAGACCCAGAAAAAGACCACATGGGAGATGGGTGGATGAAATTCGTAAATATGCGGGAGTGACATGGAGGAGACTGGCACAAGACAGACCGTTGTGGAGGAAACTTGGGGAGACCTTCGTCCAGCAGTGGATTGATAATGGTTGACAATGATGATGATGATGAAGCCACATTTTAATTTTATATATTTTATATAATTGCAGTGTTAACACGAAAAAAGCTTATGATCAGCACCACCAAAAACACATTTTTCAAAATACTCTACACATTTTATAAAATATAACTCTTCCACCTTGAATTTTGTTAACATTTAAAGTGTTATAACTTTCGAGTTTTAGGGTCGATCTTTCGTAGAACGATATTTTGAAAGGAGAGATGGCAAAAGCTATAAAATATTTATTGTAATGATTGGTTTCTGAATATGGTTTTGCAAACAAAATTTGGAAACTTCCTACTAAAGTCAGTAGCGACGCTTTCAAAAGCCAAATCATTAAAGCAAGTTTTTTTCTCATTTTTGCGATCTTTCTAAAGATGTTTATGTAAGAGATTCAAACTAACATAAGAGAGATACAACGTATAATTGCAGGTATATAGATGCGATATTTTTTTATTGCTTCCCATGCGCAGCCAACATTCAGAATACTTGAAGAATTACAACGTCCTGGAACGGGAATCGAACCCTCGCCTCCCGATTTGCGTTCGAGCGTATTGCCTAAGTTACAATACCCAGGACGACAAAGTTCCAAGTAACCAAAGCTAAAGCGATATAGTTTAGGGATCCGAACAACTCCAGAAATTCGAACAACGTTAGTGGGAAACAAACTATATATTTAAAACACAAGGCCGTTTCTACAATCCGCCAGCGCCACCCACTCGAGAGATTTTCATAATGTTTTTTTTTTAATGAAAATTACTGACCCACAGATTTGTCATCGCAAATTTTTATTGTCATAAGTAATTTTTTTAATGTTACCCTGGCATTTTCTTTGTACAATCCGCAGTTCATTATTTTGGCGTTTGTTTTTGTTTCAGTACTTGCAGCGCCATCTGCCACTCTGCGGTTGTCGGACTTGGAACTAAGCCTTTCGCTATCAACTACGTAGTTGTAATTATCCGAATCGGTTCAGTAGTTTTCGAGATAAGTAAAAAAAAATACCGTATATTATCGTGAACTAATTTCTTTCACGTTGGGTGAGATCAGGTTGTATGTAAACAAAGCGGAACGATACACGGGAAATCGAGAACTACTTGAAAGCGATCTGATTCGGTAGCACAGCCAAAAATAATAAAAAAATAAACGAAACAGCCTATGTTCGCCAGAAAGAAATAAGCTTCCCAGCGGTGAAACAATGATCCAAATAGGTTCAGTACTTTTCGAGATTACCTCAAACACACAAATAAAGTTTTTCTTTTTATATATTAAGTATAGATTACAAAACTTCGATAGAGAGCTTTTGGAAGAAACAGTACAATTTTTAAGCGCAGTATGCCATTATGTCTCAAAAGAAAAGTGTTTAATCAATGCATCCTGCCAGTGCTTACGTATGGAGCAGAGACATGGACCTTAACCAAAAAAAGACATACAAAAACTGCAGACAACTGAAAGAGGCATGGAGAGATGCATGCTTGGTGTAACCAGGAAAGATAAGAAGAGGAACTTGTGGATAAGGAAAACGGCAGGAGTGGACGACATCATGACCAAAGTGAAATCACCGAAATGGCAATGGGCTGGACATGTTGCCAGAAGAACGGACCACCGATGGCCAACCGAAATTTTAGACTGGATTCCGAGGGACAGGAAAAGATCTAGAAGAAGACCCCATGGGAGATGGATGGATGAAATTCGAAAGTTTGCTGGAGTGACATGGAGGAGACAGGCCCAAGGCAGACAGTTGTGAAAGAAATTTGGGGAGACCTCCATCCAGCAGTGGATTGATGATGATGATGATGATGATGATATAATGACACCACAAAAAAAATGAAACACATTTTTAATCCCATTGTGTAGTTAATTAGAAACGATATCATTTCGGGTCATTGAAAGAATGCTTCAATATTCCAATGCAAGCCTGTCAACGACGGGTAAGCACATGCTAATACAATAATAAGGAACATCATCGTTTGGCCTCTGATCATTCGTCCGTAAGGGGTCCGGGTTCGACTCCCGGTGAGGCATGGATGTTGTGTTTGTCTTACGGCACTGGCTCTCTCCCTTCCCTGGAACCAGTGACCCTAAATTAGGGACGGGCGACTGCTTATAGCCCATTGAGTTGCTCACGGTGGTCGTTAAACCTCCAATCAATCAAAAAAAAAAAAAAAGAACATCATCGTTAAATTCGTATACGAAGTAGTTGGAAAAATTAAAAAATGAATGGGAAAATTACGAAAATTTTGTTTTTGATCACCCATCTTATAGACTGCCCATTAATAATTCAACCGTTTATATAGTTATGCATTTTATTACGATTCGTGTGATGTGACAAGAAAAAAATTCATTCGCAGTTTTTTCAAATGTGCATGGCACGGATTACGGATTAGGATATGTTGAATGCACGGTTCTACAAATATTATGAATGTTAAAACAAATCAAGGGTACCTGCCTAATAAACAGCGGCCGACTGGCGATCCCTAAACGGCACTGGAAGCTCATTTTGTTCGGTCCGCTTTTGAAAAAAGTTATCAAAGTGCCCCATCTCTAAAAAAAAAAAAAAAATAAATAAATAAACGGTGTGTCAGCATCACCGTTTCCCGTTTAAACATCTTTTCAACATTCTACAAATAATTGCCGCTCTTGTATCGAGGCAATAATTTATTAACAACATTTTGTCCATTTTCCTGGACCAGCAAAATGTAACGTAAGGAAATTACTTTCGTTGCTGAGGAGCAATAGGCAAGGTACATTCTCAGAGAGAGACTATCGCAGATTTTATTCTATTGCTATAAATTTTATTGCTACAGTTGAATTCAGATTTTGTTTAGGGTCTCTGCTTTTAGTCGGAAGAGAAATGGAAATGTGCAAAACATTAATTTTATTTTTCAAGACTTTGCTTGTCAAAAAACAAAATAATTAGGGAAAAATATCTTGAAAATAAATTGAAAATGTCCAGACTTGCAAGAATTTTAGTGTAAATTTATAAAGTGCGAAAATTAACCCTTTAAGCGACCGATGCACCTGAACCAAATGCAGTCTAACATATCTCCGCTTCCCAAATAGAAGTGTTCACGTAGTGACCGGGCTTTATGAAAGCTATAGAAAAACATTTCCTTTCTCCTTTTCATCGCAGTAGGATCAACCAAGATCCCCTGACACGGACATTATGCCAGTGAGTAGAAACAAGTGACTTAAGAATTCTTTTCTTGTTCGTCGACATCCTTATAGCCATTTTATCAGGAAATCAGTCTAATAGGATTTGTACCAATCATTACACGAAATGACAAAGCTCAGCAAAGCTTTCTGATGCGCAGGTTCGCTCGTTTTATCTGAGTTCGGCCCACTTCTTAGACAGCAAAAATATATTCGTTTCAGATTGTTTCTACCCATTTTGCTAACCTCTAGTTAATTCGTTCCAACCGGTTAAAGAATAAAAAATAATTTTTATTTAATTACTTTTTTTATGGAAAATGCATTTTTGCTCTAATTGAAACAGACTTTTCGGAACTGCAGTTCAAGAATTCGTGTAAGGAACAAAAAGTTACAAAACAGATGCTCAATTCGTTCAAAAAAAAAAAAAAAAGAAAAGAAAACAATAAAAAGAAAAAAGAAGAAAGAACAAATTAGTAAAATCATGCAATGCATTGATTATGATGCGCTTTCCAACATACCAGAAATCATTACTCAAGTTATTACACAAGTTATGAGGATAATGGCTGTGGAATAAAACTAACTCCTGTGCCCTGACCTCGGACCCCATTTTGATGATATTCAACAGAATGGGTTCAGCATACCTCTGAAACAACATACTAAAGTTTTGTCGCAATAGAAGTATTTTTAGTCAAGTTATGAGGATATGGCTATGGAATAAATCTCGCTCCTGTGTCCTGACCTTTGACCCCATTTCGATGATGTTAAACAGAATTGGTTTAGTATACTTCCGGAGCAACATACTAAAGTTTTGTCGCAATAGAAGCATTTTTAGTCAAGTTGTGAGGATAATGGATGTGGAATAAATCTTGCTCCTATGCCCTGACCTTTGACCCCATTTCGATGATATGCAACACAGCCGGTTCAGTACAACTCCGGAACAACATACTAATGTTTTGTTGCAATAGAAACATTTTTAGTCAAGTTATGAGGATAATGGCTGTGGAATAAATCTCACTCCTGTGCCCTTAATCCATTTTGACGACATTCAACAGAATTGGTTCAGTATACTTCCGAAACAACATATTAAAGTTTTGTCGCAATAGCAGTATTTTTAGTCAAGTTATGAGAATAATGGCTATGGAATAAATGTCACTCCTGTGCCCTGACCTTTGACCCCATTTCGATTATATTCAACAGTATACCTCCGGAACAACATATTAACGTTTTGTCGCAATAGAAGTATTTTTAGTCAAGTTATGAGGAAAATGGTTGTGGAATAAATCTCGCTCGTGTGCCCTAACCTTTGACCCCATTTCGATGATATTAAACAGAATTGGTACAGTATACCTCCGGAACAACATTCTAAAGTTTTGTCGTAATAGAAGCATTTTTAGTCAAGTTATGAGGATAATGGTTGCGGAATAAATCTCGCTGCTGTGCCCTGAGCTTTGACCTCATTTCGATGATATTAAACAGAACCGGCTCAGTACATCTCCGGAACAGCATGATGAAAGTTTGTCGCAATCGAAGCATTTTTACGTAAGTTATGACGCATTATTGCGATGGAAAGGATACCGCTCCTATGTCCTGACATTTGACCCCATTTCGCCCATTTTTAATAGGGTTCCTTCACTAGGTTGTCCCCTACTACATACTAAAATATCATCAAAATCGAACCATTTTTACGCTAGTTATCGTGCGGACGGACAGCCAGACGGACAAAGCTGGAAACATATACGCTTCTTCAACCTACAGCTGGAAAGCGTAAAAAAGAAGGTAACTCAACATAAAGCAAGCCCAAAATTTAAGTGTACGTGAACATTAATGCGTTAAAATACGTACATAACGAATTTCGATATTCTATTCCACATTATTGATAGCATGTATGATTATATTGTACTGATTATTTAATTGCAACTGTGATTAGCAAAAGTGGATTGAGGTTGATGAAATCATCTTAAAAGGGCGGAGCTTAAATTTGAAAGTCGAGAAGCGGGGGGGGACGTTGTATCAAAGATAGTGTTTGGCTCAATAGAAGAAAATTTGCTACATTTCTTTTTTCCATTCTTTTTTTTTTCTGAAGCAGTCGAAGTGATAAACAAACTTTGCCGTTTTAGCATAACTTGGTTTTCTTTAACAATAGTGAAGAAATGTATATATTCATTTTTTTTTGAGTTACCATAAGGCCTACCGGCCCAGAATATAGCATCCCAGCGGTAATTCTCTCGGTATCCCGGCGGCCCAGTCAGCGCCTGCTAATAGGTAGTTATGATATTTTCTTATAGGTAGCGCTACTCTTTCTTATCACAACATCGAAGCAAAGTTAATGGTTTCGCCACCCCGGAACCGCAGTGGTCTAAGCGCTGGCTTATGACCATTCGTCCGGAAAGGGTCCGGGTTGGAATCCTGGTGAGGCATGGATGTTGCGTTTGTGTTACGGCACTGGCTCTCTCCCTTCCCTGGAACCAGTGGCCCAAAATCAGGGACGGGCGACTGCTTATAGCCCATTGAGTTGCTCACGGTGGTCTTTACACACTCAATCAAAAAAAAAAAGTTAATGGCCCTTTACGCTTTCCAACCGTAGGTTGAAGAAGCGTATATGCTCCAGCTTTGTCCGTCTGTCCGCACGATAACTCGCGTAAAAATGGTTCGATTTCAATGAAATTTTAGCATGTGGCAGGGGACCACCTGGGGACGAATCCTGTTGAAAATGGGTGAAGTGGGGTCAAAGGTCAGGACGTAGGAGCGGGATGCATTCCATTGACCTTATGCAACATAACTTGCATAAAAATGCTTCGATTGAAACTAAACTTTATCATGTTGTTCCGGAAGTACACTTTGCAGGTTCTGTTGAATATCATCGAAATGGGTTCAGAGGTCAGGTCATAGGAGCGAGATTTATTCCACAGCCATTATCCTCATAACTTGAGTAATAACTTGAGTAATGATTTCTGGTATGTTGGAAAGCGTATCATAATCAATGCATTGCATGATTTTACTAACTTGTTAATATAGTTCAGGAAAGTGCTTTGCAAAAAACACCGATTCTACAATCTAAGTTCAGATGGTTTTGACGTAGGATTAGGTCTAACTTCGCCGATAGTATGGGGCGACTTACAGCCGACCGCCTGTGACAAAAATAGGTCCCAATTGAAATCATTATAGCCTTAAAAATACGTGACGCACACTAATCGTGTTAGCATATTCGTAAACAGCATGGAGTCCAATTCGCGTACTGCGCAATACATCGTGCGCCGACGCTCTTTGTGCGCGGGAGAGATGATGCAATATTTCTGGGGGGCCGCCGCGTTTGACTCCGTCTATCTCGGTAACCGTGTGCGCCACACGACAGTGTGTGGTGGTGGTGTCGTTTTAAAGTTCTCGACGAGATCAATTCAAATATGCGAGGACATTTCGCAGTGCTTTGAACTGAACATTTTAAAAATTGTGTTTTTGTTTTTTGTGTGTGAAATGGTTTACAGTTTTGACAATATCGCCGTTTATCTGGGCAACCGTGAGTGCAAAATGATTGTGCGTGGTATCGTTTTAAAGCTCTCGACGAGATCTATTCAAATATATAAAGAACATATAGGAGTGGTTTAAATTAAAATTTTAAAAAATTGTTTTCGTGTGAACGGGTAAACATTTTCAACAATGCCACGAAATTCGCAGAATGAACGCAAAAATAAGTGGAGAAAATCAAAACGAGACGGAAGAGCAAGTGATGAGGAATGTAAGAAACTCAGGAAGACAGAGCACCAAGTTGGGTAATTCGTGTATTGGATTGCTTTGTGTTCGCAATGTATCCAGCATTATTTGTAAAAATTATGTAAGCTACTTTCCTGTGTTGGCTGTAACAAATTAAATGAACGTTTTGAAACCATACTCGGCTAGTTCATTTCAACTCTCCGATCTGCAAGTCGTAATCTTACGTTTCAAACTAACGGCTCAGTCAGAACTGAGCATACCTGTATTTTATCAGTGGACCAATTTTCATGTATGGGAAATCTTTCTTCCCTGATGTAATTGCGTCGAAATGTTTTCCATTGGAAGTATAGGGAACAAAATCACTAGAAGTCCGGCTTAACACCACCGCTCGGGTTATAAATTTAATTGTCTGCGTACTAATTGTTAGCATGGAATCAATTAATTCATCAAAATTTAAAGTTCCACAAGATCTGTGCCAAATGGGTACCGCACAATCTGACAGAAGCTAGAATAACAACAACAACAACAATAATAATAATAATAATAATAATAATAATAATAAAAGCTGTTCTAGAATCGACTCTTGCAAAAAGATGCTACCAATGTCTAAATCTAGTGCCCCCAAACGGATAACAGCCATTGTCACAGGAGACGGAACATGCTTTCATTTCTATACAACTTCCAGAAAGAACGACAGCAATGTTAGGGTTGTGGCAGATGAAGTGCATCCCCAAATCCCATGAGGAGGCATTTTCTCAAGGAGGAGGATTTCACAATCTTTTTTTCAGTTTGCAAGAGGTGGTATCTGTAGTCACCTTGCCTGAAAAGCTGCCTATAAATCGGTAACACTAAACCGATATTGTTTGTTCCCAAAATGGTTGAAGATATGTAAAAGCCTCTCCTATTTGGTGTTGTCTTTGTTCTAGTTACAATGCCAGTGCTAAAAAAATTTGGACATGTAACAGCTTATCTAGAGCAGGAAAAGTTCAGGCTACTAAATCCTAGATATTTAACAGATCATGCAACATTGGTTTTTGGTTGTCTTAAAAAAGTAAAAAAGAACTTGCTGCGCAACAGTTTTGAAAGGCGAAAAACTTTGCGAAATGTGTTTTTCAAAGTTACGGAGTATTCCCCAAAAGGAGTAGCGCCAAAAGTTCCACAATTAGCGTTGACGTCCGCTATTTTGCACAGATGATGGAGGTGAGTACTTTGAAGGACGGAAAAACTTTCATTCTGGAAAGTGCAATGGGTTTTGTTCTGAAGACGCATTTCAAGAGCTTTGCATAGATGCTAGAAAGGGGTACTTTGAAAGACAGTAAAAGTTTTGTTCAGGTAAATGCAGTGGCTTTTGTTCTGCAGATGGATGTCAAGAACTTTGCATAAATAGTGGAGGGGAGTACTTTGAAACAGAGTAAAACTTCCGCAATGCATTTTGTTCTGCCCACGCATTTCGAGAACTTTGCATAGCTGCTGGAGGGGAGTACTTAAGAAGACAGTAAAAGTTTCGTTGAGGTTAGTCTATTGGTTTTTGTTCTACAGATTGCGAAGTATATTCTAAATTAACTTTCCTTTTAAGTTTCTTTCCCTATGTAAATCTTGAGTTTGTTCTCAGTTATACTTCACACTTAACGTGATATCTTTTCTCTCAAACGAATACTGTTGGAACATAATTGAGGTTGAATGAACGTGACGTATGCCTGTTATGTGATAAGAACCAGAGATATAAACTACGAGTAAACAGTTGCTTGTGGAGCTGTGTAGTGAGTGGAGCGTTTAATGTGAAGTGCTATGTTATGTTACGATGTTTTGGAGAAAACCTTGAATAAAGCATCTTTTCCGTAAGTTTGACTTCTGTTTTAAATGTTTCGTCTGGCCGTTAAGGTTTAATTTAGGAACTGTTTCATCGTATGGTTATGTTTTTTTAAGTAACGTAGAAGTACGAAAAGACCTTCTACGTTATAAGATGCATTTTAAGAACTTAGCATAGATGCTACAGGAAGTACCTTTGAAGAACAATAAGTTTCGTTGAGGTTAGTGCAGTGGTTTTGGTTCTGCAGATGTATGTCAAGAACTTTGCATTGACGCTGGAGGAGAGTAATTTGAAAGAGTAAAATTTTCGTTGAGGTTAGTGTATTGGTTTTGGTTCTGTAGATGCATGTCAAACACTTTGCATAGATGCTAGAGGGAAGTATTTTGAAGAACAATAAGTTTCGTTGAGGTTAGTACAGTGTTTTTTATTCTGCAGATGCACGTCAAGAATCTTATGTACATGCTGGAGAAGAGGACTTTGAAAGACAGTAAGAGTTTCGTTAAGGTTAGTTTAGTACTTTTTATTCCGAAGATGCATGTAAATTTACAATAAAAAAACTCCAAAGGAAGGTTAAATTAGACGTATACGTCAAAAGGTAATACTGGTATTTCGTCAAGATTAACAAATAAAGACACAAATGCTTAAAAAATAATTTTGGTACCAGCTGAAGAAATATATCAGTTAATTTTGATGCTTTGTATGATATTCCGTTTTACCTCCACTGTATCAATCCTATGAAACGGAGACTTCAAAAGTTAAAAAAACTGAGACCGTACATTCCAAGGTTTTTCTTGAAATTTGGAAATCAAGTTTTGAAATGTTTTTGCTTAAAATTAATCCTCCAAATTATATATGTGAAGAAACTCAAGATATAATTTGCTGGAGAAATAAAGCTCATAGGAGCAGGAAAATGAAAAAGAGGTATTTTCCTAGAAGTGTTTTCTTTCAAGTACGGGCATTTAATACCTGGAAGTAGACCACCGAAAAAAATGATAAATAGGTCACCGCCATTCAAACTTTTCATTCACACCTCCATTCCTAATCACTGATGGGGATGCTAAGTTGTATTCCATTCGATACTTCAAAAGGGAAGAATGACATCTGTCAACACAATCCTACGCCTTGCCTTCTCCCTTTTGTCTTCACGTTTCAATCTTACGCACTGGCCTATTTCGCTGGTTGCTTCTTCCTTTATAATTAGAATCGGACTGTCAAAGATCACTGACATCAGCAAAAATCGAAGCAACACTGACGCTAAATATTTTTCTGATTCTGGATTAATAACAAATACGGGAATGGATATGTTTGCATGTCTTCAGATCTTCTACAACGAAAAATGGCATATTAGAAACTTTGTTACTCGTAGATGAGAGATCACTGAATTACAGTTACTGAACCTGTGGAATCAATTTACAAACTTTGTGACAGAGCGCGGGCTAAAATTTCACATATGCGGCGCAAATTCGATTTCTTTCTCTATTACACAATTCTATTCCAACAAACCTATCATAGAAAACTTTATTGACTGGCGTACAAAAATTAAGGATGAGACGGTTTTTCGAATGTAACGTCGTGCAGAAGTGCTGCACATCGACTCAAATCATACCATAAGATCACCAAGATGTAAGAATATGGGACAAGTGAGCAAAACCGTCCAAACAAGGAATCCAAAGTATACAAAGGCACTTTATTGAAAAGGTAGCTTCGAGAAAAACTGGACAGAAGACAGAAACGTCCATGTGACGCAGGCGGCTGCCAAGAAAAATCCAGTCTTTAGTAGGGGATATGATCACCCCTTACAGCGTTGCAGGATTTACAACGTCTGTCCCTGCTGAGGACGAGGTTGTTAAGGAGCTGTTGAGGCATCGCGGCCCATTCCTCTTGTAGCGCCAATCGCAGCTGCGGAATCGTTGCTGGCGGCTGGTGACGAGCTGCCAAGCGTCTCCCGAGAAGGTTCCACACGTGTTCGATTGGATTTAGGTCCGGGGACCTTGCGGGTCAATCCATACGTTGAATATATTCACTCTCCAACAGCTCTTTTTGGTTAACGATTTTCTTACTGAACTGCATATTACTTCCGCGAACAGATTGTAAGTACCTTTTAGCAACACTGACAGTGAGTCAGGAAAAAAGTATATAATGTACTCCCATTGTGATACAGGTGGTGTGGAATAAAGAAATGGAGTAACGGAGACATGCAAATTGAATAACATATTATAACTTTATGGTGGAAATTTGCATGAGCACATATATGCGAGTTATGGCCAAACTCCCCCAAAATGACTACACAACCTATTTAATGTCTCTCAGTCTACGGCGGCTGGAATCTATAGAGAGTGAGTCGAAAGTTTTGCAATATTTGGATCACTTTATATCTTCATACGTACCTTTACGACGAAAGCTGACTAGCATTCAAAGTATAGGCCATCATGTTGCACCGACTTTAGCCACCTGTCTGCCAGTTCTTGTCCATCGAGACGAAGAACTCCTTCACCCCAGCTGCTACCTCCTCCTGGTTGTTGAAGTGCCACCCGCGAAGGAAGTGGGTCATTAACCTGAACAAGTAATAATCCGACGGAGCAAGGTAGGGACTGTATGCTGGATGGGATATCAGTTCGATGCCCTCAAGTGCCTGGAGTATTGTCCAGGTCGTTCGCGCTGTATGAGGCCGAGCGTTGTCCTGCTGTAAGAGAGCGTGCTTTCTGTTCACCAATACTGGGTACTTCTCCTCTAAAACGGCATACATCTGCTCTAGCTGTTCAGAGTAGAGGTTGGCGTCGATGGTCCGACCATCTAGAACAAATTCGTAATGGATAATCCCCTCAAAATTCCACCAGGCGCAGAGCATTACCTTGTGCTCGAAGCTCCCACATTTATTAACAGGTTCAGGAAGCTGGCCCGGGGTCAACCACTGCCGTTGTGTGTTAGGACGGAAATAGACCCACTTTTCATCGCACGTAACAATTCTCCTGATGAAATGTACATAGCGCGGGTTTTCTAGGAGTTTCTTGCACATTTCCACTCGGCGGTTTGCTTCAGCTAGCGTCAGTTAGTGAGGGACAATGCCTCTGCTCCTGTAGACCTTGCCGAGGTCCTGAAGGTGAGGAACCACGGTGATCTGTGTTATGCCCAGTCTGCCTGATAATCTCCGATGGTTGGTTGTCGGATTTGTCTCTACGGCCTGGCGCACGGCCTCCGAATCCACGGTTTGTCGGATCGTCGAGGTTTCTGTCACCTAAGCGAATTTCTTTAACCATTTAGTTGCGGTGCTATGGTCCACAGAATCTTCCCCTTTTGCATCATGACAAATGTTTCGCGTTGCTTGAGCAGCGTTATGGCCGAGATCAAACTCGTAAAGTAAAAGTTCCCTAATTAACCGGTCATGTGTGTTCATCCTTTAGGCGTCCCAACCATAGACGGAGCGACGACATGCAATGCTGTTCACAGCAACGACTACCACATTATATCCTTTTCGACTGACTGCAGTGCGCGACTTGAACTAGTTTAAACACGTGACATACCCGCCGCAGCACATGCGCTTATGCAAATATTGCAAAACTTTCGACTCACTCTCTGTACTTGTCCAAGGTAAGTACAAAAGTTCGACTGTTCGAGTACATAGCACGTATAAAAATTGGAAAGGGAGTGAGACAAGGTAACACCATATATCCCAAGATCTTTAGAAAAGGTGATACTCCCAAGATCTTCAGAAAAGGTGATACTCCCAAGCTCTTCATTTCCACATTGTACCATGTCATTCAATCAATGAACTGGAAAAGCAAGCAGATAAAGATCAATGAAGATCATTTGTTTTGCTGACGACATCGTCATTTTGCGAATACCCCCTCAGAGCTTCAGAGCATGACCCAGGAACTTGCTCACAAGAGTGAAGAAGTGGCTTAAAAATAAACTTACAGAAAACGAAATTGACGTACAATGCTTTTACAAGAACTGAAGATTTAGCAATTTATGCAGCAATTGTAGAAGTAACGGATGCCTATATTTACCTTGAACAACATATATCAAGCGAGGGAAACTCAAAGGAGAAATTAATAGATGCATTAAAATTGGTTGGAAAGCATTTGGAAGAAACAGTACAATTTTAGAGAAAAATATACCGTTACGTCTTAAAACAAAAGTACTTAACCCTTCCAGTTCTTATGATTATGGAGCAGAAATACCGACTTTAACTAAAACAGACATACAGAGGCTGCAGACAACTGAAAGAAGCATGCATAGATACATGCTTGGTATAACCAGGAAAGATAAGAACTCGTGGAGCAGGAAACTAATAAGAGCGGAAGATATCATAATCAAAGTAAAATCCCTGAAATGGCAATGAGCTAGACATATTGCTAGAACAACGGACCACCGATGGACAACTGAAATATTAGACTGGATACCAAGGAACAAAAAAAAAAAAAAAAAAACCCAGAAGAAGATCCCACATAGGAGATGGGTGGACGAAATTCGGTAGCATGTCTGAATGACATGGAGGAGATTGGCTCAAGACAGAAACTTGTGGAAGACACTTGGGGAGACCTTCATCCAGCAGTGGGTTGATAATGGTTTAAAATTCTATGCGATTGATATTAAGTGTCATCTCGATCAATTACGATCTGAGAATAGCCAAGTGAAGTGTATGGGATGCTAAATCTTCTCTTCGTGGAGAATAAATAGCTGAAGTTACGTGAGTTTGCTCATTCTTTCCAAGCTGGCATTTATTCAGTTGGCTTATTTCCAGCGTGCTTTATGCTCAACAGGTTTAGTTCAGGCCATAATTCCAACTAACCAGATTAAAAGCAATTAAAATGCTACAACTTCCAGCTTTTTCTCAGTAGACATAAGTAAGTTTTGTTACTTACAGGAAAGAAGATATTTATTCACCCTTATCATGTTATTCTTCATCATATCTTTCTGGCAATTGCTCAAATGGACTCAAATATGTTTTGGATAGCAAAGAAAACTTCTAAAAAAATTTTTTTCACCTAGTATTATTTCCAGACGACTTCTATTTTTGTTTAAAATAAGTAGCAACTTCTGCATCATGGAGTGGGAAACAAAAATGTTATTTCAAATGCTTACTTTTATGACAAAGAAAATTTAGATACGTTTAAGTTCCATCATGAAAAAATAAGCTATGTTTACTTTCACGACATAAAAAAGTAAGTACCTCCGGCACATGGAGAACTAAGCTATGATATACTTTCATACCATAGAAAATTGAGACACGTTTAAATTCGCATGCATGATATTGAGAAGGAATTTTGATCTGCTTTCAGTTGAATTTTTTCAGATCAGGATGTAGAGACTAATGGATGCAAGCTCGGATTTTTGCTTGAATTTGTAAGAAAAGGAAAACGCTTGCTGCGGGTTTTCCCCTTCATTTATGTGGAATAGCAACACTAAAAACTTTTTCTTTCGTAATTTGATTACTCTCATGAACATTAAGAGCTAAGAAACTACTCTGTATTTAATTCATGCAGTTCTTTCCAGGCAATGAAATAGCACAGTACTGTTGGACAAGGACATCTCCTTTGTCTTTTACAGGAATGCTAGTGTAAGGTTTACACCATATGCTATCACTTGATACTTTCAGCTTATAGTATTTCAAAGATGACTTCAAAATATTCGGATACCATGACCGTTTCTAGAAGAGATGGAATTTAATGAAATTTCCGCGCTTGGATAAGATGCCAGCCTAACTTGACCAGGTTAGCATCTAAGTATTAATGCCATAAAGTAAAATTCAGTTAGATGTGAATTATATGGGATTACGACAGTCTAGCATAAAGTTCTCACCCTCTCACGAGGGAAAAGAGAATTTCTTTTACTCTTAACATATGCTGCGTTCTTTATTCCTGCAGGAGTAGATCGACACCTCATGGATTCTTCACTAGTCGCCCGCAGAGTGCTCTGAAGTGCCACAGTGTACATGTTAGTCAAAGCAGAAGTTCGTGCTGTGATCAGGTTTCTGCATTTATGAAAGAAATCAGCCACTGAAATCCATGGATGAAAGAAAATGGGTTACGGTGAACAGTGCCCAACTTATTATTTTTTTTTTTTAGATTGGAGGTTTAGCGACCACCGTGAGCAACTCAATAGGCTATAAGCAGTCGCCCCATCCCTAATTTAGGGGCACTGATTCCAGGGAAGGAAGAGAGCCAACGCCGTTAGACATACACAACATCATGCCTCACGGGATTCGAACCCGGATCCCTCACGGACGAATGATCAGAAGCCATCGATTAGACCGCTGCGCCACCGTGCCCAACTTGCGAGATAATGAAAACGAGGAAGATTATGCTTCGTTCATCCCAACTTGAATGACAAACCAAAAAGTAACAGACCGTTAACCTCACAGGATGTTGCAGGTTTCTGAAAGGTGGCGGGGCGTCCCATGGCGGGGTGGTCTGGTTGGTTGGTTGGTTGGCTGGTTGATTTTATTGGCGCAAGGACCATGTTTGGCCAAAGAGCGCCAGACACAAGACCATTAAAGAAAGGTATTTAAACCCGTGGTATAAGAGTTCAAAGCACTTCGTAATTAACTGTTCCAACTTTATCTGAAATGACATACACTGAGGAGCAATTGAATTAGAGACAGCTGGCGTTATGCAAATGTGGCGCTGTGGGCGGCCCTGTAGACGGAAACGACATGACGTATGCAGCGATCCGACAATATAAGGAGTGATGCGACAGGAATCAGTAAGAGTCGGACGCAGTATGGGTAAAACGAAGAATCTAAGCGCATTTGATCGCGGGCAAATTGTCGGGGCCCGACGAATGAGTCAATCCATCTTGGAAGTCGTGCAGGCACTGATATTTTCACGAGCCACTGTGTCACGGGTGCACCGTGAGTACATCGAATCCGGTAAAACCATCCATGCAAGGGCCAACTGCCGTGGACAACAGCGTGTGGATGAGCGGGGTCATCGTCAGCTAGCTCGCATTGTAACAGCGGATAGACGGTCCACAGTGCAAAAAATCACTCGGCAATTTAACGCTGGTGCACAAGAACGCGTAAGCAGCCACACCATCGAGAACCATCTCCTCGCTATGGGGTACAGAAGCCATAGTTCCACGAGGGTACTGCTGCTGACCGCACATCACAGGGTGCAAAGATTAGCATGGGCGTGGCAATATTGCCACTGGACCCTAGACATGTGGAAAAATGTTGCCAGCGATCCGACAATATAAGGAGTGATGCGACGGGAATCAGTAAGAGTCGGACGCAGTATGGGTAAAACGAAGGATCTAAGCGCATTTGATCCTGGGCAAATTGTCGGGGCCCGAAGAATGGGTCACTTCATCTCGAAAGTCCTGCAGGCCCTGGGATTTTCACTAGCCACTGTGTCATGGGTGCACCGTGAGTACATCGAATCCGGTAAAACCATCCCTGTAAGGGCCAACTGCCGTGGACAACAGCGTGTGGATGAGCGGGGTCATCGTCGGCTAGCTCGCATTGTAACAGCGGATAGACGGGCCACAGTGCAAGAAATCACTCAGCAATTTAACGCTGGTGCACAAAAACGTGTAAGCAGCCACACCATCCAGAACCATCTCCTCGCTATGGGGTACAGAAGCCATCGTTCCACGAGGGTACCGCTGCTGACCGCACATCACAGGATGCAAAGTTTAGCATAGGCGCGGGAACATCGCCACTGGACCCTTGGCATGTGGGAAAATGTTGCCGGGACTGATGAGTCGAGATTCACGTTGGTACATGCGAATGGCAGGATACGAGTATGGCGCAAACCACATGAAGCGATGGATCCTTTTTTCCAGCAGGGTGCTCTTCAAGCTGGGGTGGGGGGGTATTCTCGTCTAGGGACTGTTTACGTGGACTGAAATGGGATCCCTGGTACGTGTGACATCGTCCCTCACAGGTCAACGTTACCGGGATATCCTGGAAGACCATTTGCTCCCGTTTGTGCGTCTTCAACATCCCACTGGTGACCTCATCTTGCAACAAGACAATGCACCGTGCCATCGCTCCCGAATTGTATCCTGATGGTTGGATGAACACTCCACCGACGTGACGTCGCTTCCTTGGCCAGCTAGGTCACCTGACCTCAATCCCATCGAGCACATCTGGGATGCCATCGAGAGAGATGTTCGAGGCTCTGACCCCCTCCATCAAATCTTCGTGAACTGTGGGAGCTTGTTCAGGGGTCGTGGATCCGTATGGCTTCCCAACGCTTCCGGTGTCTTGTCGAGTCTATGCCGAGACGAATCGTCGCTGTCATCAGGGCGAAAGGTGGTGCTACACGTTACTAGACAGGTATTTCTAATTCAATTCCTCTTCAGTGTATACATAAAATATGAGCGAGAGTGAGTTGGCAGTCGCACGTTTCACACATCGGGGCAGTGTCTCCACAGAGAAAGATGCGGTGGGTGAAACGACAATGCCCAATGCGGAGACGCCCAAGTATGACTTATTCACGACGGTCTGTTTACAAACTAAATGGCCATAGTCCGATGCGGGTGGTTTGAGGATTTGCGCTCTGATCATTCTTCCTAGATCGGCCCCTTTTTTTTTTTTTTTATCTCGGATGAGGAATGATTGGTGTGTTTGTCTGATGTCCCTCGTTGGGTCTGCCCCTTCTCTGGAACCAATGATCCTAAATTAGGGAACTGGAACTACTTACAATGTTCTGATTTGCTCATGGTTGTATTTCAACCCAGAAACTAAAAATAACAAAAAAAAAAAAAAAAAAATAGATAGAGGCGATTGCTCTGCCTGGTCGACTAAAAATCTTCCTTGCCATCATTTATGAAGTCTCGTAAGGTACGGCTTAGTATTAAACATTTTGCTCCATCATTTGTTGTTATAAAAAAAGTTTCGGCACGGTGGGTATCCCATTTTCTTGCCCTATTCAATAGTAGTAGAAAACACGACGTGTTGCTGTCCGGACGCGGAGATAAGGATTACTTCAGTTGCTTAGTCACAGCAGATGAATGTGACATAGTAAAACCTTGGAAACAACCAGAACATTCATCTCCAGAACACACACACACACACACACACACACACACACACACACACAGCCATCTTCGGGGAAAGTGGTAGCCATTGTAATTGTTTTCAGGGACTGCCGAGGTGTCTTCATCATTGATTAGATTCCAAAGAGCCAGACCATCAGCACTTTTTACTTGGGTCTTTTGAACTGGTTATGGGATCAGACAACGCAAGAACTGTTTTCTGCTTTTCCCGGACTACTCGACCGGACTTGCCGCTCAAAACACGTGCCACAAATATTGGGTATAAAATTCTGCCACATCCACCATATTTATCTAACCTGACTCAGAGCGATTTCTTTCTCTACTGTCACAGATAATTCGCACTTCGTGGCAGGAGATTTCAGAACAAATCAGAACTTGATTTCTGAAGAGCACCAGTGGTTTTCGAACCAGTCTGCAGAGTACAACCACGACGGTCATCAACAGGTGAAACGCAGGTGAGAGAACCGTGCAGAGAGAATATGTGGAGAAAAACTAATTTTATTCCATCACCAATCTGGGACGAGCTAACTCGGGGTTAGCAAAATGGGCAGAAATTAGTTCAAACGAACATATGCGCTATCTAAGAAGTGTACCGAACGCAGCTGGAAAGAGTGCACATGCGCATCAGAAAGCGTTGCTTTCCCTTAGCTTTGATATTTAAAGTGTTCATTTAAGCGGATGATTGACACTAATCCTTTCTGATTGATTACTTCTTAAAAGGGCTTTAACTATCTCCTCGAACCTAAGAAAGGAGAATGCCGGCCCGGTGGCGCAGTGGTCTAAGCGATGGCTTCTGAGCATTCGTCCAAAAGGTGTCCGGGTTCGAATCCCGGTCAGACATGGATGTTGTGTTTGTCTTACGGCACTGGCTCTGTCCCTTCCCTGGAACCAGTGACCCTAAATTAGGGACGGGCGACTGCTTATAGCCCATTGAGTTGCTCACAGTGGTCGTTAAACCTCCAATGAAAAAAAAAAAAAGTATAAAGACCTTTTAGTCACTTGCATGCACCTCATGACATGACGGGCGGAAACTTTAGGCCCCATTATCCCAAGAGCACAATCCCCGACAGCTGTCAGGTATTTGAACATCGTTGCGGATCAAGTTCACCCATTCATGGCAACTGTGTTCCCTGCTGGTGATGGCCATTACCAACATGATAATGCGACATGCTACACTGACAGAATCGTCAAGGAGTGGTTCGAGGAACATGCTGGTGACTTTCTGTTAATGCCCTGGCCTTCAAATTCCCCTGACATGTACCCAATCGAACATTTGTGGTTCAACTTGGAAAAGCGGGTTTGCGCTAAATCACCAACACCCCCGAAATGTAGGGAACTGGAGGACCTGCTGTTGAAATTATGGTTCCAGATACCCGAGGATACCTATCACTACTCAAAGAATCGATACCTCGCCGAGTGGCCACTGTTTTGCGGGCTAAAAGGGGTCCTACAGCCTATTGAGTAGGTGGTAATAATTTAATAGCTCATCGGTGTATGTATTTTATTTGGAAAAGATGCGGTAGGAGAACGTACTACGCAGAAATGGTTTATAAAATATGTTTCTGGCGATGAATCACTTGAAGATACATTACACCACGTTCATGAAGACCCTCCATTATTGATAATGAAGAATTACGAGCCCTGTTGAAAATAATTCTAGATTACCATGTCAAGAATTTTCACTAATGCTTAACGTGAGTGGTGAAACAATTCGTTAACATTTGCATCAACAGGAAAAATAATAGAACCAAAGCAAATGAGTCCCACATGCATTATCATGCATTATAAAACCGCACGAACTTTCTTGGTTACCTGAAACAATCTGTGGGTCCTTGTTCTTCGATAAATTTAAGTTTTGCACACACAGTGAGGCAATTAAGTAAAGAGACTGTTTTTTTAAATACCGGTGAAACACACAGGTGGAGAAGGTATGGTTTTTTGATAAGTCATTCATCAGGTATGCGGTGGCAACAAAGTTTTTTTGAGAATTGCGCAGATGATTATTTACGCTGTTCATGACGTCATTCGGTGGAAGAATATTGTCTCAGCTCTGTCCAGAGTTGGAAACGGGTCAAAATTTTGGACACGGACTCGGACCCGGCCGTCACATAATTGGACCCGACCCGAACCTGACCTGGACAAATCTTCTTTGAACTATAAATTCGAAACTCAATTTATAATTATACATATATGTTGACCAAAGTCACCGGACACCCCTTCAAAAGCAAGTGAACCGATGCGCTGCGTTGTTAAGATGCGCGGTACAACTGCAAATGGTATAAAAATAAGCCTGCAGCTGACCGCGATCATATTGCATTGTGAGGTTGAGTGAAAATGTCGCCGCTGCGGGAGAGAACTGGCTTTAAGAAAGGAAATATTTCTGGGTGTTATATTAGTGGTTTGTCCATAAGAGAAACCGATAGGCGTTTAAACATACCCAAATCCACTGTTTTGGATGTACTGAATAAGTGGAAGACACACGGCATGCCCGAAACAGCAAAACGTACCGGCAGAAAAAAGAAAATCCGTGATAGATGACGTCAAAGCATCAGGACAGTCGTAACAGCTAATCGACTGAGTACTACTAAACAAAACCTCAGTGTAAAAGTGAGTAAAAATGCTGGAGCCTCAGTATGCACACGTACCATTCGCAGAGAACTTCATTCCATGGGTTACCTTGGTCGTGCGGCTGTTCATAAGCCTTTCATCTCCACTCAGAATGCTACTCGTCGTTTAGAATGGTGTAAAGAACATTTATAGTGCACCGTAAATCAATGGAAACCGGTCCTATGCACTGATGAATCCAGATACACGATCCATCAGTCTGATGGCCGTGTGTGGGGTATGGCGGCAGCCGGGGAACGCTATTTACCACAGTGTACTGTTCTTCGGTCAAGTTTAGAGCTTTCCGTATACTCTTGTGGGGGTATTTTTCGTGGTATGGTCCCGGCCCATTGGTTATCGTGGACAAACCTGTTAACCAGTACGTCTAACTCGATATTCTGGACAATTATGCCCTACCAACTCTGTGGCAATACTATGGAACCCAGCCTTGTTGGTACCAGCAGGATTATGCGCCGAGCCATAAAGCAAGAACTGTTACGGCGTGGTTTGACGATAATTCCGTATCGTGTGTGGACTGGCCAGCACAGAGCCGTGATCTTAATCCCATAGAGCACCTATGGGATGAATTAGAGCGCCGCATAAGAAGTTTGGAACCAAGGCCTCCTACTAAGCAAGAGTTAGCGCAGCATTCTGTAAGAATGGAAGCGCATACCTATCGCTGTGTTCCAAAATCTTGCCGAAAGCATGTCTCGAAGAGTCAGTGCATGCATTAAGGCCAAAGGTGGATCGACACCGTACTAATGTATGTCAATAAATGCTATGTTGTGTTTCTCTTCTAGGTGTCCGGTGACTTTTGTCATTATAGTGTATATATACACACACAGGGCATTCAAAAATTCTCTCCGCCGTGAGTATCGTAGGTTATATGGTAGGTTATATAGAAATCATGTAAATGTACTAGCTCATAGCCCATGGAACGCACGGGTGAAAAGCTGTGACTGAATTTTTTATAACACGAATCGTAAAACACACATACATAATTATAATAAACGGTTGAATTATTAATGGGCAGTCTCTAAGCTGGGTCACCAATAACAAAATTTTCGGAATATTCCCATTCAATATTCCCATGGCAGAAGCATATTATACATATAGGTGAACAGATTTTAACCCTTCGTATGACGGTCACAGTACGTTAAAACTCATGTAATGTAAACTTGTGTTTCTTCAAAAGTTTCATTTCATCTGCGATTCTCTCTACCTTCGTTCAAGTTATGCAAAGCATTTAAAGATTGTTTTGCACTCTATCGCCATTGTCGTTTTCTGTTTAAGCGACGTTTTCTTTCAGCTTTATCTTCTTCCATCTTGTACTACAAAGAAAAAATTCTACGGAACCAATGATGTTTTCAAATTTCCATGACATTGAATCAAAACTACGTCTGCAGATACTTTCTTACAATTTTACTTGTTCCTTTTTTATTAAATAAAGTAACGCTGATTCCTTTTTATGAATTTCTTTTTATGAAATAAAAAAACGCTGATTACTTTTTATGAATTTCTTTTTATGAAATAAAAAAACGCTGATTACTTTTTATGAATTTCTTTTTATGAAATAAAAAAACGCTGATTACTTTTTATGAATTTCTTTTTATGAAATAAAATAACGCTGATTCCATTTTATGAATTTCTTTTTATGAAATAAAATAACGCTGATTCCTTTTTATGAAATAAAATAACGCTGATTCCTTTTTATGAAATAAAACAACGCTGATTCCATTTTTTGAAATAAATAACACTAATCCCTTTTTTATGAAATTATTACGCAATTTTATTCCTTTTTATGAAAATATTTTGCAATGCGATGAAATTGAAACAAAACACGACATAACACCTACGTAACAGAACAAACGTCACAGACAGTTGTTCGAGCACGTGCGTGTTGCCACAATGAAGTCGTTTGTCTTACTAACTTTATTTTATTTTCCGGTATTTCTCCTTAATTTTACGTATCGTGCGATAGCGGTGAGCTTAGTTCAGATTTCGGCCACCGGATAAACGCAGATGACGCTGCAGGTACTGAATGACGTCAGAGCGTTAGGAACAGACATAGCCTATTATACAGGTTTTATTACGGAAACGTACAATTTGCTCACTTAGTTACAGAAAGTATTGAAACTGTCGTTCTTCACATTACCTAACTGTTTTACACATGTTTTCAAACACATCTGCGACAGTCAAAAAAGTCTCTCCGCAGTAATGTTAAGTCTGTTCCACTTAATTTGAATGGTGCTATAGTCAACATTTTTGAATTAAGTCACTTGTTTTATGTTTAATTTCAGTTTTTGGTATTTTCTTATAACATGTCAAGTTTCAGAATACGTTTCAAAGCTACACCAATTTTCACCGGTTTCTGACGAGTTGAAAGTTTCCAAAATGTGGATATTGATTTTATCGCTATCCCCCAGAAGGAAGGAACACTCATGGAATCAACATTCACATTTTGGAAACTTCCAACTCATCTCAAGTTTGTGAAAAGTGATGTTGCTGTGAAACATTCTGGTTTCGTATTGAGACGAAACAACTTCCAGCATTCGCTCTTCCCCCATTTTGTTTTCAAGAAGAACGTATTTGTTGACCTCTACACCTTTTTCAATCTCCTTAATATTAAATTCATCCATATTAACAAATAAGGCATTAATTCCGAAACGACATGCAATGGAACGCAATGTTAGCACGTCAAACGGAAACCTCTGAATCCTCAATGAAAGAGATGCGATGTGAAAAGTATTAGGGGTATGCAAAAGTTTCCGCCGTTTTAAGGAGAAAGAAGACAGGAACAATCAGGAAACAAGTACACATTTATTCCACGAAATATTGGTCGTTAGCATCAATGACCTTTTGGAGTTTTACAGACAATTATGAATGCCCCTGTGATAGAAGGACTCGAGTTTTGAGCTGAGGCAGTGACGAAATGTTTCACCTATGGAACTGTGGTGAACCCCTGTTGGGATAGGGTATGTTGTATAGAGCGAAACAGATGAAAGCCTGAGGGTGCAATGTCCGGGGAGTAAGCCTGGTGTGGTAAAACAGCCCAGTGTAACTACTGTTCAAGGGTAGATTTCGTGGTGGCACCGACATGTGGTCTGGCATTATCACGTAATAGGATGACTGGGCTGCATCCTTTATCTGTCCATGGACGTTTTTGCTCTATTGCGGCATTCAGTTTCATCAACTGATCGCTATATATTCGTGCAGTGATTGTTTCGCCCGATTTCAACAGTTCTTAGTACAGCAATATCGAGGGAAATGTGCTGTTTTGTTGAGGTTGTCACCAAACACTAAACAGCACATTTCCCCCGTAGATATCCTTATTTGCAGTGGATGTTGATTGCTGGCGTGGGTCAACCCAGGATCGTTTGCTTACGGAGTTGTCGCAACAGACCCATGTTTCATCCCCGGTGACAACCTTCCACAAGAAATCCTTTCCTTGAAAACTCTTCAGCAACAACATGCATATGTCCAATCGTTGACCAATATTAAGTTATGTTAAAGTATGTGGAACTCACTTATCAATCTTCTGGATCTTCCCCAAGACCTGTAGATGCCGTACCACCGTCGATTGAGCCACTTTCAAACGTTTCGCCAGTTGCGTGGTCGATTGTGTGGTATCCTCTTGCAACAGAGACTCCTGCTCCTCGTCTGTGAGTTCCTGCGGTCTACCTGCACGTGGCTTGTCTTCCAAGCTTAGATCACCTTTCTTGAAGCTGGAAAACCATTCTCGACACGTCCGCTCACACATAACTGTTTCGCCAAACGCTGACATATTCAACCGTATGCTTTACTCACACTTTTCCCTAAATAAAACATGAATAACAAACAGTGTCGCAAATGATCTTTATTGACCGCCATGCTTGGCTTCATGTACGAACTGACAGCACGAATCGCCGGCCGGTTAGACTTATACAGCGCCCGCTAGCGTGGGAGGCGGAAACTTTTGCAAAACATAACTCTCGGTCTTAAAATGCGACACGCGATGTGTGAGAGAATGAATCACCAGAGAAGCAGGCAACAGGCGTTTGCCTGTATCTTACTCCGGACAATCGCACTGAAAACAAATATCGTTTTATGATATGGTATCGACAATCGTTGAAAAAATATTTTCCTTTAAGAAAGAGACGGACTTATGTATGACAAATCATTTTTTCTCCTCTGCACCAGCATCGAGCACAAAACTCCACAGTATGCATTTTTCTTTGAAATATTGCTTTTTCTTCTCAAAAATAAAACCGCGTCGAAACATTTGAATTACAGCACTGAGCTGCGGAAATTATCTCAACACACCGGAAAAACGCTCGTTTGGATCTGAGTGGAAACGAACCAGGGCTGGCAGCGTGGGAGCCGAGCTCTCTACCGGTTGGACTGATTTGCCACCCGCGAGCGTGTGCTTGAAGCTGCCTCTTTCCTGCGGCATGTGTAATCGAATGTTTCTGTCTTTAATTTTATAATATTGCGAGGTATTTTTCATAAATGTCAGTTTATGTAATTCATAAATTTATTTTTGCAACGTAGCAATAGTTTTTTTTTTTTTACCTTAAGAGAACTTCACTGATTTTCAAGGAGTGTACCAACTTAAAGGCGCTTTCCAAAGTTTTGTGCTGTCCTTGTCGTCTTGAAAGGCGATTGTTGAATTAATATATTTACCCGTCCATGTCACATTCTGTTACATTTTTAACGTAGTATCTTTCCTTTCCGTTGTCTGAAACTACATTTGTTTTAAAGAGGAAATATATTTTATTTTACTTCTCGTTATTTTTAGAAGCGAATTCCTCCAGTCTTGTGTATTCAACCCATGGATGAGTACATTATATCCACATAGCGTAGCTCTTTTTTTATTCTTCTTTCAAATAATTGATAAATTCAGTACGCGTATAAATTTTTTTTTCTGCAACAAACGCTTTTTTAATGTTTTTCCAGAACTGTTGTTTCAAGCGGTTTCAAATTATTTCTTGTTATTCATGGGAATGGAGTGGGTGTATTTCACGGCTGTAATCTAGTATTTCATGGCTTAATCTGATATCTTCGTCGACTTGGTCTTTCATAAGGAAATTAATTCGCCTCTCCACATATGGCTTTTTCTTTCTTAACATCCACTAAAATAACAAGATGTCGATAGCATCGTCTTCAACTAACTCGTACCACGAGATACACAGCACGTGTTGCTTCTGCGCATGCGCAGTCCCGTTGCTTCCACCTGGTGTTGGGGTTTCATCGGTTGCCAGCTACGGGCCACTGGTGGCCCTTGCGTGGTGGCCCACAATTCACAGCGATGCTGCAGGGCCATCAATGGCTCGCCAACTGATGGTACTGCCACCAATGGATCGCTACCGGGCCGTGAGTGGTAAGTTTCAGCCAGCAGTGACCCATCACTGCCAGTTGGTGGCCAGCAGTTTTCCAACACTTGTGTTTTTGCTGGGGTGTGTTCGAATACCTCCCCTGGCATAAAAATGATGGAGAAATTTACTTCGTGATACATATGATTCAAAACCCGATTTAGGCTCACAAGAAAGAGATTCAGATTTCAGTATAGGGGAAAAGGTACCCCAACTGATAAACCAAACAGAATTAAGCGATCTATTCCGTGATTTGGGATTAACGAATGGCAATGCTGAAATTTTGGGTTCCAGATTGAAAAGAAAAAAGCTATTAACAAGCGAAACAAATTTTTTGAAATCGTGAACAAGAGTTTCCATGATTTTTTTACAAATGACGATTCCTTAGTGTATTGCAATGATATATCCAATTTGATTCACCAATTAGGAGATATTCCATATGATCCAGAAGATTGGCGTTTGTTCACTGACTAAAGTAAAAGGAGGTTGAAGGCAGTTTTATTGCATAACGGAAATCATTTGTCTTCTGTTCCAGTTGCGCATTCCATATATACACGGAAGGAAACTTACGAAACAATAGAAATATCAATCAGAAAAGTAAAATATTAGTTAATTAATTTATTTATTTATTAATAAATATGCTGTTACATTTGAACTTCATACATATGTGTCATTTCATAGTTAATTTAAATAACAGCCAGGGGAAACAAGGAAAAGGCCTAATAAGGCCTAACACGCCTTGATTCCCCATTTTCATCTAAGCAATTGATCACAAGGATGTTAACAGTGGTAAGCGGTTAAATAAACACATTGTATTAGTTCCAGCATATCATGGCCCGGTAATTTGGACTTTGAACCCTTGCCCCTTTTTTTTTATAATAGTGATTCATTAGCATTTTTTTTAATTTTTTTAAGTAGATTAATGTTATTTATTTCAGTTAATTCTGTTGGTAAATTGTTCCAAAATTCTGGGCCAATGTAATTTATACTTTTTTCATCATTAAAGATTTTGGGTTAATGGGTTGTAGAAGAGATGTGCCCTTAATGGACACAATTGGACAATATGCGGGGACTTGAAAGTTACTGCTATACTTTTGGGTCAGCAATGAGGCTATACAAAATTTTCCTGCTTCCTAAACGAATGGGATAGCAGAAAGCTAGACTTACATTGGGTCCAAAAAACATGACCACAAAGAAATGCATTGATTCCAGGCACAAAAATATAACAGCTGAAAATTTAGTGAACCCACAGAAAGTTGTTTTAGCACCACTCCATATCAAATTAAGGCTAATGAAACAATTTGTGAAAGCTCTGGATAAAAGTGGATAATGTTTTCTATACTTTGCGTTACAGTTTCCTTCCCTGTCTAGTGGCAAGATTGGGTCCAAAAAACATGGCAACGGAATATTTGATGGCATTCAAATACGAAAACTAACACAGGATCGCCAGTTATGGCAGATGTAGAAGAAAAAGCATGGAATGGAATCAAAAATGCTATCAACAATATTTTGGGCAACACTAGAAAGTCCTAATTTTAAAGAAATTGTATTTGATATGTAACAGAACTTTAAGTTGTTAGGATGCAATATGAGCATCAAGATTCACTTCCTATATTCTCATTTAGGCTATTTTCCGGACAATTTAGGTGCAATGAGTGAAGAGCCCGGTGAAAGATTTCATCAAAAAATCAAAGAAATGGAACAATGGTATCAAGGACGGTGGGATAAGCACATGATGGCAGATTTTTGTTGGTGCTTAAAAAGAGAGACTGATGTGAGCGGTCACAAAAGGAAATCCCTTCTAAAAACGTTTCTTGCTCCAAGAAAACAGCTGACATTGGTTTAGAGTGTAAATAATACTTTTGTACACAGTAATGGTTTAAAACTGGATGAATTCATGCCGTAAACATATTGTTACGCGGGGTCAAAAATGAGCTGAGAGAAACAGCAATTTTTGAGGGGACAAATAAGGGTTTGGATGCCTTATTTCCCCATACGGGCCTCTCAGGAAAGAATTCGCAAGTGGCAGGTAATAAATTTCCTTGTCTTGGCTCCCTCGGCTTCAACCGAATTCTCGTGTAAAGGAACGTCGCTCTTTGGGAAGCAAAGCTACTGACCAAATAAGGCAGCGCGCTTGTTGAGGGGCCGTCCAAAAATTTACAGTATATGGGGGAAGAACAATCTGAGAAAGACCAGATGACATTCTGCACCGTTGTTCAGAGAGAGAGCTTGACGAAGCTGAGCTCGGGACAAGAAGAAAAGGGGTACACTTAGCAACAGAGAGAGAGACCGGGGGACACACGCTGGAGCGGAGACGCTGATGATTTCGCTCGGATCGCCGTGCAGCAGAAAACAGAAGGAACGAAGGCGAATAGCGGACGCCAAGTCCAAAAGGACCAGCAAATTCGAGCAGCAGGAACGAGCTGCGCTATTCCGCAGCCTTGTGGATTAACAAACTGAGAAGTGAAACGACTGCCGTCCGAGGACAGGGCAAAAAATGACACGTCGTCAAGAAGAGCGAGGAAGAGACGTACGGGTGCAGAGGGGACCACTCCTATATGCTCCACCACCCTCTACCCCTCGCAATCGGTGAGAAGAAGAAAGTCTGGGTATGATAGATGCTATCTCGTGGTGAGAAAAATATTCCTAGACCATCACACAGATTGGCTAACACAGGTGATACCCAGAGAGTGCTTCATCCCCAGTGATTACTTGTGCGTGTGTGTGCGTTACTCCAAAGCGCTAAATTGGCGCAAAAATGCCAAAGGATTACCTTGAGGGCATGTAAGTACATTTTTGTTTCACATTGTAAGAACTCGGTGAGTGGATCTCCGAACACTAACGCCGGACACATGAGGTGTGAACACCTTCGCAGAATGTTCATCTGGTCAGGAGTTATGACGATTCAGATTAACACCTCTAGCTAATAATGGTGCAGTGTATTTCTTCTCTTTAACTCCTATCCAAGATGTTAACAGTATAATTAAATGTTGTGTTCGTGCTTGATCATTATTGTGAGTGTGTGTTGCGTGGTTTCTGGCCTATCAGAAATCCAAATTGCCTCTTATTTTCTTTATTTTCGCTGTATTGCAACGAATTCATGCTCAGGGACGCAACCCTGGTATAGGGGGTAAAGCGTAACAATATTATTTTATGTATATGTGTATCCGCATCATAATATGTTCAACCTTCATTTGTGAAAAAACGGTACGTGGTGCGGAAAAAATAATGTCTGTTTTGTAAACAGCGCATTGGTATTTACATAAATCACTTTAAAATTTGAAAACAAGATGAAAAAAGCTTTCAGTTGTAAACTGGTGTAATTATTCAAATATCCAGACCTCAAATCTTTGCATATTCATTAGGATCGTCTCAGTGCGCTAAGGTACTGCGAAAAATAAAACATTGTGTCGCTTCCTTGTAAGCAATCATTATTGAAAATGGGGCTACAATAAAATTAGATAATTTGGTCCCTGTGAATTCCTGTACATAACTTCGAAAGGTAATTTATTCATTATCAAACTTTTTTACGGCCCTCTTTCCTTGACCTTGACTTAAATACGTGGAGGAATCCAATTCGGAAAAAGCATGTAGTTAGACAAAAATGTCTAACGGGAAGAAATGTTTGCATTTATATTTCTTTGCAGGTGATGCTCTCAAAATGGTGTGGCGAAAAAGATTGTCAAGGTCATACTGACTTTCGAAGGCTACTGGATTTACTGCAAAGATTATCTTTTATGTAAGTACTTAAAATTGTATAAAACATTTAAGTCATATACTTAATGAACAATTTATGTTCAAAACCTTCTTTTTTACCGTTAGTTCTACGTCATCAATATTTAGAAACTACGCAGTAAAATAAAAGCCAATATGTTAAGGAAATAATGTTAAACAATCTGAAACATCAGTATCAAGTGCATGGTCATTTATGCATACACTCTATTATGAAAATTATTCGGACATCACAATGTTTTGGGACAAATGGATTTATTATCCCAATTAGTAATTAGTCAGTCCACCTTTTGCTCGTATGAAAGCGGCAACATGTCAAGCTATACTATCAACCAATTTCCGACAGGTCTGGACAGGAATGGCTCGCCATTCGTCATGCAAAGCTGCTGTCAGAGTGGAGATGGTCGTTGTGTCGATTTCGTATCCGTCGCTCTACTTGATCCCAGAGGTGTTCTATGGGATTAAGAACTAGACTCTGAACAGGTCAGTCTAACAATTACACCTCATTTTCAAGAAACCAGTCCCGCGCACGGCGTGCAGTGTGGCAGGGAGCTCGATCGTGTAAGAAGAAACAACGGTCATTTCCATTATACTGTCACATTGTTAGTAGAGAAGAAGTATCCAGAACGTCGAAGTACACTTCAGAGTTCACAGTTTGTAATATAATAACCAACGGGTAGAGTCCCATCCGCTAAACAACTCCATACCATGATAGAGCCTCCGCCAGACTTAACAGTTTGATAAACACAGTCCGGCGAAAATCGCTCTCCCGGCTGTTACTAAATCCAAACATGCCCATCAGATTGGAAATGCAAAAAACGTGGCTCATCACTTCAAAGAGCAGCTTTCCTGTCGCCCACAGTCCAGGAACGACGGGAGACACACCACTACAAAGAACAGATTTTCAGTCGCCCACAGTTCAGGAACGACGAGAGACACACCACTCCAAACGGCGTTTCGCGTTCACGGTAGTGATGTGTGGCTTGTGTGCCACTGCTCTACCATAATAACCCACACTGTGCAACTCTCTGTGGATAGTTATGGTACTAGCCGAGCCATTACAAACATTTCGTACTTCAGCATCGATGGAAACGACAGAGGAAGAAGGGGATTTCTTAACATTTCTTACCATGGCTTTTCTGTCACGTTCCTTCAGTTTGTGCGGTCTTTGTGAACGTTGTTTTTTCTGTAGTTGCACCGTCCTTCTTCCATCACTTCACGACATCACTTACAGTCGATTTTGATATGTTTAGTTTACTGCAATGCTCCGTATGGGAACGTTACTCGAATGACATCCTATGACTAGCCCAAGCTGAAGCTGGGGAAGTTAGCGTCCACGCCGCATATCCGCTTCAGAGTTACCAATAGCACGCCTGAACATCTCATCTTTATATAAGTAACTCCCCACTAGCAGCACACCTTATTGCCCAACCGTTCTTTGCACTTATGCAAATACTGTATTTGGTAGTGTCCAAATGCTTTTGTTAATGCAATTTATATCACTCGTTTTCGGAAATTGAGTCTTCGCAGTAGATATAGAAATACTAAATTTCAATATAAAAATTAGTCAGACTAAACTTTTTGTTTACTTGGGATGTTTACGACTGCCATGAGCAACTCGATGGGCTGCAAGCAGGCGCCAGCCGCCCCCGGTGGCGCAGTGGTCTAAGCGATGGCTTCTGATCATTCGTCCGAAAGGGGTCCGGGTTCGAATCTGGTGAGGCATGGATGTTGAGTAGTAGAAAAGGCTATGTTTTGGGGCCATTCACTTAACATTGTGCTCCTCACGGCTGCTCCTCACGGCTGCTCCTCACGGGGGTCGCCACAAGAAGGGGAGAAGCACCTGACGGTTGCTCCTCACGAGAGTTCCCCTACCGGAAATGGCGGGAGATAAGAACGTTGACTCTTATCATGCTGATTATAACTTAGGAAATATCTATTTATTTATTATAACTTAGGAATTATTTCCGTGCTTCTGATTTTTTTAACAAACTTAGGAAATTGTTTCGTGCTTTGAATTCTGATTTATTAGGATTTTTATAAAAATTACATTTTTTTAGAACTTGAGTGAGGTGTTAGGAATTTTTTTTATAGGCGTTGCATTATTACTCAAGTATTATTTATTGTTTACTGTACTAATCCGTTTGTCCAATAATTTCTTATTTTTTCCTTTTCACCCCGATTTGTAAGAGAAAGTTATCTGATTTCAGTACCACAGGAAGTTGATAACACAACTTTTGGAAGGCAATGCTTTGCTTCGTAAACAAACAAACACTTGCTCCAGAACAAAGTTTTCTGAACCGCTTAATCTTTATATACAGATAAGATGCCTTGTTTTTCACACCATGCGTTTGACAACAAAAGAATACTTTTTGTATGTTTTGAAGGAGTTTTTCGCGTAGATGTAATGAATTTTCTGGGGAACTATTGCTTTTCCTCCATTTCATTTTATTTCAGACCATGAGACGAGGAAATGCTTCTTTAGAAACGATTACGTTCCTGTTCGCAGTAACTATTAGTCATTGACTTCATGTTAATTATGAGTCTTTCGCTCCTGCAATAATATTTTCTCGCAATTTTTTCATACGTTTAAGAACTCTACAGATCTTTCCCAGTTAAAATTCTGCTGAAGCAATATTTTCTTACTTTATTTCGCATATCATTATAGCTACCCAATTTTCGCTATTTTTCTTCTATCTTTGAAATTTCGTTAAACTTCTCAGTAGGTCAGGATTCTTTTTCTTAATTGACCAAACTTACGAGTCCTTTTATTCAGACTATTTTTTTTTTCATTTCATTTCAGCAAACGATTATTTTAGATGTAACAAATCATCAGATTTTTGTTTCCTTATATAGCATATTTTCCAACTTGCTTAAAAATATTCCTCAAAGCTTACATGTATGTCAAATATGCATTTTGTTTTCTATTCTTTCCTAGTGTGCTATACATTTCGTGGACTGTCCCGACAGGAAAGCATTCATTGTCAAGACATACAATCTAACACCTTTTTTCTTACAATAAAATTTGTATTGTTTGGGCTATGCATTTTTCTGTCTCGTCCAAGAACTCGACCCCATTGCTGATGCGTCCAGTTCTTGTGTATCTGGCACCACAGAAACCGCCGTCTCCGATGAGCATGCATTAATGGCACACACCGTACTAGTCGTCGTGCAAATAGACCACCTTTGTGCGGCCTCCTGACCACGGTAAAACGCGATAACGGACGTCCAGTTGTCTGTTGCATGTGCCTTGCGATTTCTCCCGCTGTCTGCCGTCTGTCTCTTCAAGCCTGTAGGACAATATACCGGTCGTCCGCCGCCGTGGTTGCTCGTGGACGACCACTGCTAAACTCTCGGACAGCTGTTCCTGTTGTTTGAAATGCTCTCCAACCTCGTGAAACGATGCTGTGAGCGATCCCGAATTCCTCGGCCACACTAGTCACATTTCAACCTTCTTCCAACTTCCCAATTGATGCGACCTCGAGTAAAGTCATCCAGATGTTGTATACTGGATTGCCTGTTGGCCATATCATACGGTGGCAGCAACTCGACGTCGTTTAAACTGATATACACCGTGCAATAGCTTTAATCGAATTGCTGGCGTACACCGCCCGTGTGCTTTATACTCTTTTCCGACACTCACCCCCCCTACGTCATGCTGCATATATGCACACATCCTACCGTACCGGACCCTAGTCTATCTCCTGAGTGGTCTTTCGGTCCGTTCTGCCTGCTCGTTCCGCTGTTAGGCAAATTTCTCCTCTTCGTCCTTAATTTTTGCACACCAGTGTACTTCTTTCATACTTAAAAATTGTATATTGGTACCCAGACTGTTTTGTGCAAGCTTTGAAGAAAAAGTGTTCCTGTTTCAGGGCCAAGTTTGGAGCTGCTGTGATTCGAAAATAATTTGTGACGTGTGTGCCTCTAATTTAACCGTTCTACTGTTAGGAAAGTGATTTATTACACGAGGAGATTACTTGTTAACGGTAAGAACAGAGTTGATATGTTCACGCTAAGAGCAATTCTTTCGAGCTAATGATTTCTTTAAGGTAATTATTATCCTTTGCGTTAAAGAATTTTTGAACGGAAGTTAGATACGGTCTTGATCTTGTATGAAGTGCATGTTGCTTTATTGTTTTGAAGTGAATTACAATTAACGTTATGCTGCTACAATGTGCCAATCAGAAAATAAAAAGGTAAATTGAAATGTCAGTACCACTTCTGATTCATTGACTCTGAAATCTGACTCTGTTTCTGATTCCAAACGAACGCTTGGTCATTCCAATGTATGATAGTATCGTTTAGAGCCTTCCGGACATTGTAGGGGGATCGCATAAAAGAGACACAAAATACGCTAAAGTAGCCAGAGCCCTATCCATAGAAGTCAAATTCAAGTCCACTACCCCTATGTGGGATGATATAAAGAAATTAGCTACCTACTCTACTCCTAAATGTACAGCCATTCGGGAAACTTTGGAGATCATCACCAACAGTGATACTTGCAATGATAGCGTCTCACTCGGGTTGTCACGAATTTAGAACCAGTTCTTCAAGTAACGCCTTTTCCCTATACCAGGATCCTGCGTGCACAACCAACGTGATACCTCGTATCTTTAAATGAAAATAACGTCGTATCTTTTTATTGTTAAGTCAAGTCACTGAGTTCAAATTGTTAAAGCGTTTTGTTATTCAGTTGCAGTTTCTATCTAACTTCCTTGAAAAAGCCACCTGGTTGATGTGTGAAAGCTTGGAAACGTTTGTATATACATATTCCTACGCCAATAAATCAGATCACTAGTATAGTTTTACTATTTATTACATAATTGGTGTACTGTTCCTTGTTATCAAAGAACGAATATGCTCCGAAAGACTTAAATATGCTAGTCTTATTAACGGTCTCCACTTCTCAATAACTTGAGGCGAAATTAATATTACACAGCCACTGGATAGACGATAAATCTTACAAAACATCATTAATAACACGCAAGGGTAGTTGACCGCTTAAGCTGATTTAATTTGGGCATTAATAACACGAGGAATGCTTTTTTTTTTTTTTTTTTTTTTTATTGGAGGTTTGAACGACCACCGTGAGCAACTCAATGGGCTATAAGCAGTCGCCCGTCACTAATTTAGGGTCACTGGCTCCAGGGAAGGGAAAGAGCCAGTGCCGTAAGACAAACACAACATCCATGCCTCACCGGGATTCGAACCCGGACCCCATTCGGACGAATGATCAGAGGCCATCGCTTAGACCACTGCGCCACCGGGGCGGCAGGAATGCTTTCTGAGATATTTCATCAATTTGTCATTTCATATCAGCCTTTTTATAGAGTGAATGACGACATGGCTCAGAAATAAATGGTGGGACGGTTCATCTGCCAACAGTACCATGAGCCACTTAGGTGAAGCCAAGTTTAATAGAAAAAACTCCAGGACGCCGATGTAATAAAGGCAAATGACAAATTTTCTGTTTCATTGACATTCGTTGACTATCAGTGGCAAAGTCAATATACTCCGATGGTGGCCACTTAAAATTTAGGATAACAGAATTTTTTGATAAAGCCCATGCCCAACAGATATTTAACAGAAATGAATGCACCAACTTGAACTTAAAAGTTTGATGAATAGTTTTGCTTGATTAGAAACTTCGAACATAGCGTATGCCTCAATAAAGAGAAGACTTCTAATTACTGTAACAATGCTACTGCGGTTCTGCAATATAAAAAAAAATAGTACACCTTGAGGATCTCAGAAACTACAGACCCATCAGCCTCCTATCAATTTTTTACAAAATCTTTCCTAAGGTACTGTCACATTCCTTGAAAGCAGGTCAGCCTTTAGTTTAGGAGAGGAAGGCAGCTGGCAAGGTCCGCGGATTTTAATCAAACGTCGATTTTTATCATCGTACAAGTTTCAATCTGTATTGTACTTGAAAAGGAATAAGATAACTAAAAAGGTAAATAGTCGAAATACGCTTTTCCGCTCTTCCTTCTCCTTTGTGTTTCTAATGTTACACGGCACTAGCAGTGTTCCTGCCGAGTCTGCCGGTAACGGTGCTTGAGACCTGAAGTACAATTTAGTTGGCCGCGGCACCAGGTGAGAATCTCAGGTGCACTGCTGCACTCAAAGATTCACACCAGAACATAAAAAATGAAAAGTTGAAGAATGACCCGAAGCATAAAAGGCTTGGGTGAATCCACCTTGTGAACAAAATAACAACAACAAATAAAAAATAAAATAATCTAAAAAAAATGATACTTTGGGATCAGAGTTGTGATGAGGTTCACCCGCAATCACCAATTCGTGACTGAGTGTAGTGGTCCGGATCTTACTCCGGTACATTCAATCCCCAACCAGCCAGTACAACACTCACTTTCGCAAATAACACATGATTCTCAAATACACAACACAACATTTAATAACGTTCTGCGAGATTTAAACAGATACGGCGCTCTCTAGGCGCATAGACAATTGCCCCTCATATGTGGGCAGCATACGGTGTCACACATTACTGTCGGAAGACACAAGCCGACTGAGTCTCCACCGGACTATCTGAACAAGAAATACTACTCGTTTACACACTAAATAGAGCTGCAGGTGATATTCATATACAATTGCTTAGAGAATGAAAAAAAAATTATATGCAAACGATCACATTAAAAATACTCGCGACACAAAATACACAAGCACGTTAATTTGCGGTATAAGATTATAGGTGCGAAATCTGCCAAAGTTAATTAACTAAATCTAATAAGCATGCACATGCAGATCCCTTCTCCGCTGACGTTGGTCCTGAACCAAAGTTAAAAGAAACTGTCCCGCCCAGCGGAATTTGTGGCCACACCTTCTCCCTTATTCATGTAAAAAAAATAATCAGGAAATGGGCCCGGTAAGAAATTGAAATCTGTATGTGCAGGTATTTCCTCTGAGGTTCAGTCACTCAGCATTACTGCATCTATGTCCATGCAGCTTTGGGTGTCGGGATGGCACAAGTTCGCAGATGTGCGAAGAAAGAAAAAGGAAATATTCATCTACTTACAGTTACGTGACTTTGCTGTGCAAATCCGTTGTGCATCACATAATATCACACGACAAAAAAAAAACACACACACACAGACACTTGCACCATGTGGCAGCACCGATGATTCAACACTTCACTTTGACGCTTGATGTAAATGAAGCACACAATTAAAAATGGTAATATCACGCCGCACTTTGTTGCAATGATTAGAGTGCACACTGATCTATTCTCGTGACGATTTGAAGGTGGCCGTTAAGCAAAATAGGCCCTCTCACATCTGCAGTTGCGGTTTCCAAGATTGATTTTCTGTTTTCCTGGGAAATGATTTTTGTTGTCGTGAAGAAATAATTGTGAACGTCGACTGCTGGGAGAGTGGGACACATTCAATTCCGCTGCTGCTATAGTTGATTCCGTCCGTCGCTACCTTCCGTCCTTTTTGACCGTTCATTCCCAATTCAGTCAGTTCCTTTCCGTTCGCAAACCATCTATCTACCCTGCCTGAGTACGCAGTTCAAATATGCCACTCGCAGGTTTCGTTTCCATTTTTTTTATCGAGTTGCGACCGCCAGCCCTGAGATTAATTTTCTCGGCCGAGCGAAATCAGACGTGCTTTTACCTTAAGCGTATATCGGCAACTCAACATTTCACCTGTATATTTGTTAGGTATCGAAGCCACCGCTCTTACGCTCATGTTTTTATCCCGTCGCACTTACACGTAGTGGCTTCGCTGCTTACGTGACCACACACACGCACACATGGGGCCTCGCTTCGCCCCGTAAGACAAGCGCATCTCTTCACTTCCTCCACAGTAGGGGATGAATGGGGGTGACGATTCCACACTGCAGTGGTTGGCATCCGAACCCGACTTTGCTTGGCTTCGCTTCTCATTGGAATGACCACTGTCCACTCGCAGACTTCTTAATTCCCCTGTAACTTGGCTTTCATTAGGCCAAACAGTCGCTGAGTTCCATTACGCTCCAGCCTAGAAATTTCTGCTTTATCCCGCGGATTTAGGCATTCTGCTGTCTTTATGGCAAACTGGCATCTCCAGCTGCCTCGAGTTGTCTCCATTTCTTACCAAATGCGGGGAGGTTTGCTGCTTCATTTTCCCCAATTCATTTTGCTGCAGATCCAAGGCATCCAGCCTTTCACATCGGAGAGCATACAGACAACTGAACTTTCTTCCTTATTTTCATGCCAAGTGCGAACTCTTATTTTTCTGCACGGACCACACAGAGAGCAATTGTTCTCGAAAATGCCCCAAACAATCGACGAATTTACGATTATTCGCTAAACCTTTTGTCCCCATCTTCATTCATTTACTCAAGTGGACCCCTCTTCGAAAGGTACCATTCCGTGTTGCTTAGTTTCCCGTCAGCTGCGCCCTGATATTTATGACCTAACAGAGCTATTCTGAGACCACCCAGCCAGAGAGAGAATTCTTCGCCTCTTTTCTTTCCAAACCCCCAGATAAAACTTTATCTGCTGTTTACACTTTTAAACTCCAATCAAGCCTCGAACATAATTAATACTTAATTAATTTCACACATCAACCACGCCCATTAATTACTAAATTAATGGCGGGGGTGGGTCGTAACATCGGCCCCTCCTCAAGAAATCCAGAAGCCCTCTTCTGGGCCTATCGCTTTGCTCTTATCAATTTCCAGAGCAACCATTGAGTGCTACATTTTCAAACAGGTAGAAACAATTCAAAATGGCAAAAATATTGCGTTTCTTGCCTTCAAGAGCATTGGAGCGACTTCCCAATTATCCCGCAATTTTGTTAATTAATTTAGAGAACATCCGAAAGAAAAAACAACGTAAATGAGAAATAAATAAAAAAAAAACTGAACTGTAAAAGAACATGTGAGCCTGCCGAACTGTGATTCCTAGCTGCCTCATACCATACGCGACATGGCGGACAAATTTTAAAGTTTTCTTCAGGTTTTCAGGTTTTAGGATGGGGGGGGGTGTCCACTGTAACACTAAGGATGTCGTTAAGTAGAGCTATTCGAAAACAAGTCTGCCGCCCCGGTGGCGCAGTGGTCTAAGGCGATGGCCTCTGATCATTCGTCCAAAAGGGGTCCGGGTTCGAATCCTGGTGAGGCATGGATGTTGTGTTTGTCTTACAGCACTGGCTCTCTCCCTTCCCTGGAACCAGTGACCCTAAATTAGGGACGGGCGACTGCTTATAGCCCATTGAGTTGCTCACGGTGGTCGTTAAACCTCCAATAAAAAAAACAGGTCTTATCCTTGTAGCAAATATCAGTATCTTTTTAGAGCTACTGGTTCCAGGCAAGGGTGAGAGCCACTGCCGTAAGACTAACACGTATTCCATAATTTACCTGGAATCAGAACCGGGACCCATCTCGGACGAATGGTTGGAAGCCAGAGCCTAGTACCACTCGGCAACCTACATTATTCTGGAAGTCACCTTTACATTATCCTGGATCATTCGAGCTTCAGGGTATCACTTGTACCATTATCCTGGATCGTTCGAGCTTCAGGGTACCACTTGTACCATTATCCTGAATCGTTCTAGCTTTAGGGATTAAACAGAGGAGAGCGAGATGATGACATTTTCCTTGCTTCAGGGACAAAATACAGCAGAGAGATATGATGACACTTTTGTATCTTCAGGGAACAAATGGAGCAGAGCCAGCTTTGGGTCTGAATGGAGGAGCTCCAGATGACATTTTTCCAGCTTCAGAGACTTAGGTGACATTTTTCCAGCTTCAGGGTCTAAATGAAGGAGCTCGAGATGACATTTTCCAGCTTCAGTGACTTAGGTGACATTTTTCCAGCTTCAGGGCCTAAATGGAGGACAGCAAGATGGTAACATTTCAGGCACCATCTCGCTGTCCTCGTGATATTAGGGTTCTTGATGGCGAATTGAAGCAAACATAAGGCAATTAGAAACGTCCGAGTCACTTTCGGCAAGCGGCTTATCAAGAGCTTCTTCCATTGACATGGTTCACGCTGATTGGGTTCTTGGCGGCGAATGCGAATCAAACACAAGTCAATTAGAAAAGTCCGAGTCCCTTTCGGAAAGCAGGTTACCAAGAGCTTCTTCCATTGACATGGTTCACGCTGATTATGTTCTTGGCGGCAAATGCGAATCAAACACAAGTCAATTAGAAAAGTCCGAGTCCCTTTCGGAAAGCAGGTTACCAAGAGCTTCTTCCATTGACATGGTTCACGCTGATTATGTTCTTGGCGGTGAATGCGAATAAAACACAAGTCAATTAGAAAAGTCCGAGTCTCTTTCGGAAAGCAGGTTACCAAGAGCTTCTTCCCTTGACATGGTTCACGCTTATTATGTTCGTGGCGGCAAATGCGAATCAAACACAAGTCAATTAGAAAAGTCCGAGTCCCTTTCGGAAAGTAGGTTACCAAGGGCTTCTTCCATTGACATGGTTCACGCTGATTGGGTTCTTGGCGGCGAATGCGAATCAAACACAAGTCAATTAGAAAAGTCCGAGTCCCTTTCGGAAAGCAGGTTACCAAGAGTTTCTTCCATTGACATGGTTCACGCTGATTATGTTCTTGGCGGCGAATGCGAATCAAACACAAGTCAATTAGAAAAGTCCGAGTCCCTTTCGGAAAGCAGGTTACCAAGAGCTTCTTCCATTGACATGGTTCACGCTGATTATGTTCTTGGCGGCGAATGCGAATAAAACACAAGTCAATTAGAAAAGTCCGAGTCCCTTTCGGAAAGCAGGTTACCAAGAGCTTCTTCCATTGACATGGTTCACGCTGATTATGTTCTTGGCGGCGAATGCGAATCAAACACAAGTCAATTAGAAAAGTCCGAGTCCCTTTCGGAAAGCAGGTTACCAAGAGCTTCTTCCATTGACATGGTTCACGCTGATTATGTTCTTGGCGGCGAATGCGAATAAAACACAAGTCAATTAGAAAAGTCCGAGTCCCTTTCGGAAAGCGGGTTACCAAGAGCTTCTTCCATTGACATGGTTCACGCTGATTATGTTCTTGGCGGCGAATGCGAATCAAACACAAGTCAATTAGAAAAGTCCGAGTCCCTTTCGGAAAGCAGGTTACCAAGAGCTTCTTCCCTTGACATGGTTCACGCTTATTATGTTCGTGGCGGCAAATGCGAATCAAACACAAGTCAATTAGAAAAGTCCGAGTCCCTTTCGGAAAGTAGGTTACCAAGGGCTTCTTCCATTGACATGGTTCACGCTGATTGGGTTCTTGGCGGCGAATGCGAATCAAACACAAGTCAATTAGAAAAGTCCGAGTCCCTTTCGGAAAGCAGGTTACCAAGAGTTTCTTCCATTGACATGGTTCACGCTGATTATGTTCTTGGCGGCGAATGCGAATCAAACACAAGTCAATTAGAAAAGTCCGAGTCCCTTTCGGAAAGCAGGTTACCAAGAGCTTCTTCCATTGACATGGTTCACGCTGATTATGTTCTTGGCGGCGAATGCGAATAAAACACAAGTCAATTAGAAAAGTCCGAGTCCCTTTCGGAAAGCAGGTTACCAAGAGCTTCTTCCATTGACATGGTTCACGCTGATTATGTTCTTGGCGGCGAATGCGAATCAAACACAAGTCAATTAGAAAAGTCCGAGTCCCTTTCGGAAAGCAGGTTACCAAGAGCTTCTTCCATTGACATGGTTCACGCTGATTATGTTCTTGGCGGCGAATGCGAATAAAACACAAGTCAATTAGAAAAGTCCGAGTCCCTTTCGGAAAGCGGGTTACCAAGAGCTTCTTCCATTGACATGGTTCACGCTGATTGGGTTCTTGGCGGCGAATGCGAATCAAACACAAGTCAATTAGAAAAATTCGAGTCTCTTTCGGAAAGCGGGTTACCAAGAGCTTCTTCCATTGACATGGTTCACGCTGATTATGTTCTTGGCGGCGAATGCGAATCAAACACAAGTCAATTAGAAAAGTCCGAGTCCCTTTCGGAAAGCGGGTTACCAAGAGCTTCTTCCATTGACATGGTTCACGTTGATAGGGTTTTTGGCGGCGAATGGGAATCAAACACAAGTCAATTAGAAAAGTCCGTGTCCCTTTCGGAAAGCAGGTTACCAAGTGCTTCTTCCATTGACATGGTTCACGCTGATTATGTTCTTCGCGGCGAATGCGAATAAAACACAAGTCAATTAGAAAAGTCCGAGTCCCTTTCGGAAAGCGGGTTACCAAGAGCTTCTTCCATTGACATGGTTCACGCTGATTGGGTTGTTGGCGGCGAATGCGAATCAAACACAAGTCAATTAGAAAAGTCCGAGTCCCTTTCGGAAAGCGGGTTACCAAGAGCTTCTTCCATTGACATGGTTCACGCTGATTGGGTTCTTGGTGGCGAATGCGAATCAAACACAAGTCAATTAGAAAAATCCGAGTCCCTTTCGGAAAGCAGGTTACCAAGAGCTTCTTCCATTGACATGGTTCACGCTGATTGGGTTGTTGGCGGCGAATGCGAATCAAACACAAGTCAATTAGAAAAGTCCGAGTCCCTTTCGGAAAGCGGGTTACCAAGAGCTTCTTCCATTGACATGGTTCACGCTGATTGGGTTCTTCGCGGCGAATGCGAATAAAACACAAGTCAATTAGAAAAGTCCGAGTCCCTTTCGGAAAGCGGGTTACCAAGAGCTTCTTCCATTGACATGGTTCACGCTGATTGGGTTGTTGGCGGCGAATGCGAATCAAACACAAGTCAATTAGAAAAGTCCGAGTCCCTTTCGGAAAGCGGGTTACCAAGAGCTTCTTCCATTGACATGGTTCACGCTGATTGGGTTCTTGGTGGCGAATGCGAATCAAACACAAGTCAATTAGAAAAATCCGAGTCTCTTTCGGAAAGCGGGTTACCAAGAGCTTCTTCCATTGACATGGTTCACGCTGATAGGGTTTTTAACGGCGAATGTGAATCAAACACAACTCACCCTAAAAGTTCGAGTCCCTTTAGGGAAGAGGGATACCAAGAACTTCTTCCATTGATATGGTTCGCGCTCGCGGCAAGCGAGAAGCAAACAAAAGTCAATCCGAAATGTCCAAGTCACTTTCAGGAAGCGGGGGCCACTAAAAGCTTCTTCCATTGAGATGACAAAGCACAAACCAAAAGTCTCTGTTAGGGCGCCAATTCATTAGGCTTTAGGGTTCCATAGTATGGTAACAGAGCACAACCGAAAGGATTTCACATACTACCGAATCCTTAAAGCAGAGAGTTTATTCTTTAGCTAAGTAGCACGTAAAACATCACTGCAGCAAATATTATCATCCCAGACCTAACAACATAGAATCTAATACCACATTTATAGAGCGTAGGAAAACACGAATGTGTGAGCAAGGAGCCTAATCAGATCTTTTAGTTTTGAAGGAAACCTGTATTTATACTAATTACCCTGACCCGACTGACGGGCAGTCACGCTCCGAAAGAAGAAAAACTCATTGGAGTTCAGATGTACTAAGTGAAGCAAATAACATTTACATAAATGAAAGGTCAACAAAAGCGGAAAGATAAAAAGTCAGTATGTGTCACATTTTTACCCTCGGAAATCAGTTTTTCATAGCAAAAATATTAGACGTTGGTAATCAGTCGAACAATCAAGAATTCCAGGGGCAACAGGATAGAAGATAACCACAGGTACTTTGGAAATTGTCCACCAAATGAAAGTAAGAGATGGGGGGGGGGGGGGAGTTGTATCAATCAGCATAATCCTCGAGTGAATCCACGAATTCTCATGCTTTGGAGTATCCCATAAATAGATGAAAAAAAAAACAAAAAAAAAACAGTTCCCCAGTCTTTCCAGACGAGATAAAAAAAAAAAAAAGGAAAAATTAACGATGTATACCAGAAGCTGACCTGAAGATAATCTGTGTCGAATAACCACGTTTTGACTGCATGTCAGCATAGCAAATACAGTGTCCGCCGTCCCGGTGGCGCACTGGTCTAAGCGATGGCCTCTGATCATTCGTTCGAAAGGGGTCCGGGTTCAAATCCCGGTGCCACCCCGGTGGCGCAGTGGTCTAAGCGATGGCCTCTGATCATTCGTCCGAACGGGGTCCGGGTTCGAATCCCGGTGAGGCATGGATATTGTGTTTGTCTTACGGCACTGGCTGTTCCCCTTCCCTGGAACCAGTGACCCTAAATTAGGGACGGGCGGCAGCTTATAGCCCATTGAGTTGCTCACGGTGGTCGTTAAACCTCCAATCAAAAAAAAAAAAAAAAAAAAATCCCGGTGAGGCATGGATGTTGTGTTTGTTTTTCGGCACTGAATCTCTCCCTTACCTGGAACCAGTGACCCTAAGTTAGGGACAGGCGACTGCTTATAGCCCATTGGGTTGCTCACGGTGGTCGTTAAGCCCTCAATAAAAAAAAATACAGTGTCGAAGTAGCTCGTCCCTTACGTCATTTAGATGGTGAAAAGCAAGAATATAAGGCATGGTTGCAAGCGAGAAACTGACCCCGAAGTGTGTTAATGACGGTAATGATGGAGGATGCCGGCACGTATTCACATCGGCGGCACAGACGCGGCGGTTCCTTAGCTGGAGGTGGAAGTACGATAGAGTTCCATTTTTCCAGTGCCGTTTTCTTCACATTTATAACCCCGTAGATATCCCATCTGAAATAGAGATGGCCTTTCATTCATGAAATTTGCAAATTTTTGTATTTTTTGTGTGTCATGCTAATTAGATAAAGCGATTTGTTGGAGAAAAAGTGTCTAGAAATTTGATTTCTATTCCAAGGTTTTAAGACTAATCGCTTCTAAGAAACGAGTTCTTCTTCCTCCTAGAAGTTGGATTTATTGCAGTGATTAATGTCATCACTGCAATAAACGTACTAATTGTTAGCAACTCATCGTGAACATTTATTTTCTTTCTTCATTCTTTATTTGTTTTTGAGTTTCAGAATGTATTCATAAAAAAAAATATGCAAATACCAGCATATTTAAACACACCATTGCATGTAAATCAGAGCACTGATAACTGATACTGCTTATTACGCAACTTATTGCCAAGAGTTATGTAACTACCAGTAGTATACATAAGATCACTGACAAATCTTTGAAATAACAAAACTAGACTCCGACATGATTTCGGGATCTAGTTAATTAGAGGAAAATTCACAAAACGGAAATTCCACAATGGGATTTCTAGAGAAAAGACTCGTACAAAAATTTCTAAATTTCTGTTTTAACAGTAAGCACTTTAAGCAAATACTGCAATATCGACTTTGCAGTTGTATACGCACAGCCCGTTCTATAAAAACTGAGAGTAATTCTTTTTTGAGTAGGCGACAGTACGAATGGGGAAAATAACCAAGCAGACGGCTAATTGAATTAAGGAAGTATCTATGGCAATAGCTATTAGCCGAGGCAGACGATTCTGGTTTTGTTATTGCGCAGCTGTTTAAGGTACGTCTGCATTTTGCCATACAGCTATTGAGGTGAGTAATTCAGAGTTAAGAAATGAAATGCGTTGTGCGATAAAATTCTGCTATTGTTTGGGTAAAACGGCTACAGAAACAGTTGATTAATGAGAAAAGCTTACAAAGATAAACGTTTTGGGGAGTCAACGGTTTTTAGATGGCACCATGATTTCGAAAAAGGGAGTTTGTCCTAGGCCTGGTCGACCTGAAAGTGTTACTCGCTCCTAGGCCTGGTCAACCTGAAAGTGTTACTACGGAACGTATTGTTAACACTGTTTGGGCAATCCTGCAAAAAAGATAGATGAATTACGTGTGAAGACATAGCGGCGTCAACTAATATTTCATCTATGTGGCTAGCTACTACTACATCGTGTGTGTTCCAGATGGGTACCTCGTCACCTGACGAGAGAACCATTGCTAGCCAGAGTTCAGGTGTGTCATGAGTGGAAACAAGCGATGGCAAAGGATCCAAGCTTTCTAAACACAGCAATAACTGCAGATGAAACATGGGTGCACTATTTTGACTCCCTCGCGAAGCGCGCAACAAGTGCCTGGAAACCCACAGGCTCCGAAAAAAGTCCACCAAACCAAATCAGCTGGGAAGGCGATGATGATAATTTTCTTTGATCATAAAAGTGTAATCAACCAGTGTGTTGTTCCTCCACAAATTAATGTCACTGCTGAGTATTACATTTCAGGTTTGCATCTTCAGCCACGTGTGAGCGGGCATTATCATGTGTAGTGGACCCTACATCATGATAATGCCCGCCCACATGTGGCTGATTGTGTTCAACACTTTCTTACGAAATACATTATTGAAATCATGCCACAAGCTGCCTGCAGTCCTGACCTCGCCACGTGCGATTTCTGGTTGTTTCCAACAATGAAGGAGAAGCTCCGTGCCGCAAAATTCAACACAGATGCTGACGTTATTCAAGCTGTACAGGGGTCGCTAAAGCAGCTTCCACAAAATGCCTTCGCCACGTGCTTTGAAAAGTGGACTGAACAATGGGATCGTTGCATATCATCCGAGGGAGGGTACTTTGACAGAGAATAGCTTATATTTTGCTGTACCTATATTTCGTCATTTTGTGGGATTTTACTCTCAGTTTTTATGGAACGGCCATTGTATATATACTCTGAAGTACCAAAAGTCATAGAATACCAGTATGAAAAATTTTAAGTGGCGCTGCCATCGTATAAAAGCTTCGACGCGCACTATCAGTTTTATCCGTTGTGAGGTGTAACTTCATATGTCAGGTTGAACAACCGCCAGTAGGATTATGGCAAGCCAACGTGATGTATCGGAGTTTGAAGGAGGCATGGCAGTTGGAGCCAGACGGATGGGACATGCAATTTCCAAAGCTGCTCGAACATTCAACATTCCTTGATTCACGGTGTCACGTGTGTAGCGAGAACGCCTCATGGTAGGCATTACCATCCACCTTGGGCAGCTCAGTAGCCAACCACGGGTGCTGAATGGCCGTGACCAGCGGAGTCTGACGAGGACTGTCCTTGCTAATATACAAGCGACACTGGCTCAAATAATATCCACATTCAATGCAGGAGGTACCAGAGACATATCCATCAGGTCAGTGCCGCGTAATTTAGCGTCCATGGGGTATGGGAGCAGAAGACCCATCACAGTGCCTTTGTTAACACCACGCGCCTCACCTTGGCTCATGAACACGGTAATTGGACCCTAGAATACTGGAAACATGTGGCGTGGTCCGATGAGTCACGCTACCTGTTGTTAAGAGCTGATGGTAGGGTTTGGGTGTGGCGTAGACCCCATCTAGCCATGGACACAAGCTGTCCACAAGGCACTGTGCAAGCTAGTGGTGGTTCCGTACATATATAGGGTGCCTTTACGCGGCATGATTTGAGTCCTCTTGTCCTCGTAAACACGTCATTAACCGGTAATCGCATTGTTGCTCTGCTAGGTGACAATTTGCAGCCCTTCATGGACTTCATGTACCCCAATAAGGATGGGATTTTCCAGGCGGACAATGCACCATGTCATCGGGCACAAGTTGACCAAAATTGGTTCGAGCAGCATTCTGGAAGTTCCGACGGATGTTGTAGTCACCACATTCGCCCGATATGAACCCAATAGAGCACTTATGGGACGTGGTGGAAAGGTCCATTGGCACCCAAGATCTTGCACCTACAAATACCAGGGTACTGTGGGTGGCTGTTCAGACGGCATGGCTCAACATCTCTCCAGAAGTCTTCCAACAACTTAAGGAATCGTCGCCAGGTCGAGTTGTTGCACTTTGCCGGGCTAGACGAGGTGTTACACGACACTAGGTACGTATCCCATGACTTTTGGCACTTCAGTGTATATACACTTGTGTGCAAAAGTTAAGGACGAAGAGGAAAAATTGGCATAACAGCGGAACGAGCAGGCAGAACGGACCGAAAGATCATTCAGGAGATAGACTAGGGTCTGGTACGGTGGAGCATGCGCATATATGCAGCATGACGTAGGAGGGGGGGGTGTCGGAAGGATGTAAAGCACACGGTCGGTGTACACTCAGCAACACGGTGAAAGCTATTGCACGATGTACATCGGTTTGAACGACGTCGAGTTGCTTCCACCGTGTGATATGGCCAACAGGCAATCCAGTAGACGACATCTGGATGACTTTACCCGAGGTCGCGTCCTTGGGAAGTTGGAAGAAGGTCGAAGTGTTGACTAGTGTGGCCGAGGAGTTCGGGATCTCTCACAGCATCGTTTCACGAGCTTGGATAGCATTTCAAACGACAGGTACAGCTGTCCGAGAGTTTAGCAGTGGTCGTCCACGAGCAACCACGGCGGCGGACGACTGGTATATTGTCCTACAGGCGAGAAGAGACAGACAGCAGGCATCGGAAAAAATCGCCAGGCATATGCAACAGACAACTGGACGTCCGTTATCACGATTTACCGTGGCCGGGAGGCTGCACAAAGGTGGTCTATTTGCACGACGACCAGTACGGTGTGTGCCATTAACGCCTGCTCATCGGAGATGGCGGTTTCTGTGGTGCCGGGAACACAAGAACTGGACACATCAGCAATGGGGTCGAGTTCTCTTTACGTATGAGAGCCGATTTAGTCTGACGAGCGATTCTGGACGTATACACACCTGGAGAGAGCAGGGAACACGCAATCACACCTCCAACATCATCGAAACAGACCGGTTTGGAGGTGGCGGAGTTCTCGTTTGGGGCGGTATAATGCTTAGTGCCGTACTGACCTACACATCTTCCAAGGAGGTTAAGTCACTGATGTCCGCTATTGTACCGAGGTTCTCCTGCCTCACGTGCGTCTGTTTAGAGGTGCTGTGGATCCTGAGTTCCTCTTCATGGACGACAACGCTACACCTCATCGTGCAGTGGCTGTTGCAGAGCTGTTGGAGAGTGAAGATATTCAACGTGTGGATTAGCCCGCAAGGTCACTCTACCTAAATCCAATCGAACACGTGTGGGACCTTCTCGGGAGACGCTTGGCAGCACGTCACCAGCCGCCAGCAACGATTCTGCAGTTGCGATTGGCGCTACGAGAGGAATAGGCCGCGATGCCTCAACAGCTTCTGGACAACCTCGTCCTCATCATGGACAGACGTTGTAAATCCTGCAACGCAGTCAGGGGTGATCATATCCCCAACTAAAGACTGGATTTTTCTTGGTAGCCGCCTGTCACATGGACGTTTCTGTCTTCTGTCCAGTTGTGCTCGAAGCTACCATTTCAATAAAGTGCCTTTGTATTCTTTGGATTCCTTGTTTGGACGGGTTTGCTCACTTGTCCCATATTCTTACATCTTGGGGATCTTATGGTATTATTTGAGTCGATGTGGAGCACTTCTGCACGACGTTACATTCGAAAAACCGTCTCGTCCCTAATTTTTGCACGCCAGTGTATATATAGTCCATTTCCATTTCAGGAATTTTACTTTGATCATGATGTCATCAACTTCTGTTATTTTCTTGATACTCGAGTTCCTCTTGCTATCTTTCCTGGTTGTACCAAGCATGCATCTCTCCATGCTTCTTTGAATTGTCCACATCCTCTGGAATTATTTTTTAGCTGAGGTCCATGCCTTAGATTCAAAAGGAAGAACTAGAAGTATGTATTAATTAAACACTATTCTTTTAAGGCAATAATAAGTTCCTATTTAAAGTCGTACGGTTTCTTCCACATGCTCTCCAACCAAGTGTTATAGTCATGTTATTTTGTCAACAGGACCTCCTAGAGAGAGAGAGAGAGAGAGAGACTGATCACCAACTAGACTGGCGTGGTGTACTCCATTACTTACCGAAATAATAATGGAAACAACACCTAACACCTGCAGATACTAAATGATATAGTGGATCTTTATTCAGAATTGGCTACATTGCACAGGTTACCATGACAGAGATGCATCACTGCCAAAGACGTTACGAAAGGAAGAGGAAGTCCTCAGTAGAGGATATGATCACCCTGAACGTCGCTGAATGATTTGCATCGTCTGTCCGTACTTTTGCACTAGGTTGGTGATCAATTCTTGCGGTAATACCGTCCACCCTTCTGTTAGTACCGTCATCAACTGTTGGACAATTTACGATGTGTGTTAAAGTGCTGAAACGCGCCTCCACAGAACTTCTCACACGTATTCTACGGTATGTATCTCGGGGAAACGTGCTGACCTATCCACCAGCTGAATGTGTTCACTTTCCAACAGCTCACCAACAGACACCGTCCGATGGGTGTGGCGTTGTCGGCCGTTAACGCGAACTCTGGGCCAATGGTATCTTGGAACAGACGAACATGGGAAAGGATTACTTCATCACATTAGCGCGCACCGGTTACTGTACTTCCTTCCAGTACCTGTAGCTTCGTACCTCCACCGATCAGAATGCCCCCCCCCCATGCGAGAACACCGCAATCGCCATATCTATCCCTTTCATTGATATTTTCGGGGCGGTATCGTGGTGCCTACCTTACGCCAGATTAGATGACGTCCAGAATCCGTGCCTCAACTGTCGCATCACCGTGCTGGAGTTTCATCCCGTACGAGTAACAATTTTGCGCTAGAAAAATCCGGCTTCTGTCTCCCAACAATCCTTCCTCGCTCCAAGTCAATCAATCAGGTGTTCATAATGCGACCTTCTTCGGAGACGGCATATAATGAGACACAAGAAACACCCTTTCGACTCAATGTCGGCTTTCTGCTGATTGCAACATCTCGTTTGAGCTAACTCTATACCGAAGACCGTGCAGTTTAGAGGGCGCTGCTACAAAACTCCATGCGCATTTTCACTGACATTTTAATCATTTGCATGTTCCAACTCGTTGTACATACATTGTACTATAATTTTCAAGTTAATACCAGCAGCTCTTTGTGGTGTTGCAATTTTCACCAACCGTAGTGCATATATATGTATACAGGATAGACATATTCACCTATTCTCCTGTCAAAAAACACAGTGAGAGAGCAAACGTCCGAACTGTGGTGGAATGTACGCCATTTTAAATTTGCTAGTAGTCTAAGTAGACTGCTGCAAGCAGATACTCATCTAGAATTCAATAAGATTCCTGTTGAGTATTTATTTATGGAGACATTATTTTCTGAACATCCTCTGTGTTAGGTCGTTCCGGAAGTACCCCGAACACTTCTATTGCATTGGAGTACATTTCGGGAACCTAAAGTGGCAACAAGGACGATATCTGGCGGTTACTTAATACGTACCTCGGGGCTCAGTTCATGTCCTTTTTTAAGCTTTCCAACCGTATGTTGAAGAAGCGTATATGCTCCAGCTTTGTCCGTCTGTCCGTCCGTCCGCACGATAACTCGAGTAAAAATGGTTCGATTTCGATGAAATTATAGTATGTGATAGGGGACCACCTGGGGACGAACCCTTTTGAAAATGGGCGAAATGGGGACAAAGGCCAGGATGTATGAGCGGAATCCATTCCACTGCCCTTATGTGTCATAACTTACGTAAAAAGAGTTCGACTTCGACGAAATTTTAGTATTTGGAACCACCTGGGGACGAACCCTATTGAAAATGGGCAAAATGGGGTCAAAGGTCACGCAGGACATAAGAGCGGGATCCATTCCATTTCCTTTGTGCGCCATAACTTGCGTAAAAATGGTTCGATTTTGATGAAATTTTAGTATGTGGTAGGGAACCACCTGGGGAAGAAGGGGAAGAACCCTATTGAAAATGGGCAAAATGAGGTCAAATGTCAGACACAGGAGCGGGATTCATTCCACTGCCCTTGTGCGTCACAACTTGCGTAAAAGTGGTTCGATTTCGATGAAACATTAGTAAGTGGTAGGGGACCACCTAGGGACAAATTATATTGAAAATGGGCGAAATGGGGTAAAAGATCAGGACACAGGAGCGGGATCCATATCATTGCCCTTATGCATCATAACTTACGTAAAAATGCTTCGATTGCGACAAAACTTTATCATGTTGTTCCGGAGGTATAGTTATCCGGTTCTGTTGAATATCAACGGAATGGGGTCAAAGGTCATGGCACAGAGGCAATATTTATTCCGGAGCCATTACTCTCATAACTTACGTAAAAATGCCTCTGTTGCGACAAAAGTTTAGCATGTTATTCCACAGGTATACTGAACTGGTTCTGTAGAATGTCATCGGAATGAGGTCAAAGGTCTCGGCATAGGAGCGAGATTTAATCCACGGCTATTACCCTCATAACTTGAGTAATAACTTAAGTAATGATTTCTGGTATGTTGGAAAGCGTATCATAATCAGTGCATTGCATAATTTTAGTAACTTGTTTTTTCTTTTTGATTGAAGGTTTAACGACCACCGTGAGCAACTCAATGGGCTATAAGCAGTCGCACGTCTTTAATTTAGGGCCACTGGTTCCAGGGAAGGGAGAGAGCCAGGGCCGTAAGACAAACACAACATCCATGCCTCGCCGGGATTCGAACCCGGACCCTTCCCGGACGAATGGTCTTAAGCCATCGCTTAGACCACTGCGCCACTGAGGCGGCTAGTTCGTGTCGACTGATCATATAGCGAAAGTTGTAATAACGATGGGGCAGCTTAGATGATTAGTGGCAGTGAAAGAATAGCATGTTTTTTGGTTTTTATATCTTATTGTAGTGTTGTTATTATTATAACTTGAGTTTTAACGACCACCGAGCGTGTTGCAAAGCAATCTTTTGCTGACAGCTGTAGGGCTAAATGATTTTAAGAAAACACGGTGGTACCCAACTGCATGACGGGATGCAAGGAAGACAGGACATCCCTCAAAGATGCTCCAAGATAAGGTCGACCGATTTCTTTTTTGTTTGTTTCTTTTTTTTTTTCTTTTCAAGCAAAAAGCCGAACGTCTTATTCAAAAAACCCTTTTTATCAGATTGGGGATTTAACAACCACTGTGAGCAACTCAGTGGGGTTTAAGAAGTCGCCCATTCATTGTCACAAGCTCCAGGGAAAAGAGAGAGCCAGTACTTCCAGTGTTGTTAGAAAAACACGCCATCCATGCCTGCCTTATTGGGGATTCGAACCCAAAGCCATCTCGGTTGATCCAACAAAAGAAGCCAGCGCTCAGACCACTGCACCAAAAGGCCTTACAGTCTTCCATGGCCGCCCCTGTGGCGCAATGGTCTAAGCCCTGACTATTCATACTTTAAGAGTTCGGGTTCGAATCCCCGTGAGTCAATGGATGCTGTGTTTATATTATGGCACTAGTTTCCTCCCTTCCTTGGAACCAATTACCCTAAATTAGGGGCGGGCGACTGCTTATAGCCCACTGAGTTTCCCACGGTAGGGTTAAAATCCTCAATCAAAAAAAAAAAAAAAGTCTTCTATAGTGAGAAGTAGCATCGAAACGGCAGGAGCTACCCCGTACTCATCTTTTCGTAGGGGAGAAACATCACATTTGCCACCTCACTTCCCTTCCTTTTTAATTATGTCCGTAGTCGGAAATCAGATAAGTATTTTCTCAACGTCATTCCTGAGACGCAAGTTAAATATTCTCGCTATTTAGTTAGCAATATAATAATTATAATAAATAACAATAATAATAATAACAATAATAATAATAATAATAATAATAACAACAACAAAACTTTTGATGATGTACCAGCTTTATTAAAAAGCACTGAACCTGAAATTCCTGAAAAGTACTTTGTTTTTATAAGAGCAGAAATGCTTTCTATTTCATTCAAATGCAATAAAATCAGTCTTCCTTTAAAGAGAGAGAGTAAGAGAGAGAGAGAGAGAGAGAGAGAGAGAGAGTAAGAGAGAGAGAGAGAGAGCCAGAAAAAGAGAGAGAGAGAGAGAGAGAGAGGGAGATCCAGAGAGATGGAGAGAGCTGTCCGGTGGCGCAGTGGTCTAAGCGATGGCTTATGACAATTCGTGCGAGATGGATCCGGGTTCGAATCTCGGTGAGACATAGATGTTGCGTTTCTCTTACGGCAGTGGCTCCCTCCCTTCCCTGGAGGCAGTGATTTTATATTAGGGAGAGGCAACTGCTTATAGCCCATCGAGTTGCTTACCGTGGTCGTTAAACTCACAATAAATAGAGAGAAAAAAGAGAACGAAACGGAAGGGGGGTGAGGAGAAAGGAAAAAGATATATCTTTGTACATACAGTATGCTATTTGCCGTATAACATCAGGGCTACAGTTTTTGTGGTGTTCGGAAACGTTCCTGTGTCCAAAACAATGCAGTTTAGCATCGTTTATAATCTGAGTAAAATGTTTATATCGATAAATCCTATATCGATATAAAATACGCGTTTGATATTGCCTTAGATTTTATCAATGTAATAGTTTATGTGTCGCCTTTTATAATGATGACGTGCAGCGAGCGCTACAATAAGTTTTGTGCTTTGGCCAAAAAGTACGTAACTTAATATCATACCCCGTTGTTCAAAAATAGTTCCAGCGCCCCTGAGGGTGAGTGTCAATGACCTTTCCATACAACTTGGTATCCTTCACGGAACTGTATAAGGCGGTCATTAGGCAAGTGTTTACCTACGCCGCTCCCATCTGGGAAGGTGCTAGTATGTTCCAGAAAGATAGATTACAGTAGGTGCAGAAACGAGCACTTCGTATGATCACCGGGGTCCGGTTGGACCCAACTCCGGTACTTCAGGGACAGACTTGGAGTTCAGAAGGTGCATAAGTTTACCGCCAGACTCGCCAAGACGTTTTTCTGGAAAGGGGTTTCTCACCATAACGCACTTGTTACGGTTGCGGTTAACTATGACCACAACAAATTCCTTACGTATCCTAAAACTAAGGAGAGGGTCATCGTCTCCCCTTCCCCGATGGGAATATGTGGAAAAGCAACACTTTTTCCCTGGGATGAAGGCCTTGGATCAGATGGAAGACTGGATCGGATAGAGCTTCGGTATGTGAATATTTTGGTGTGCGTTAGACAAACCACCACCCGCTTTTATTTCCAGGTTAGCGTATAATGATGAGAACTGATTGCTGCTCTGGCTTCCGGATGTGGTTTTTACGAGTTTCAATACCCCCCCGCCCCTCACCTACGGGAGAAGGAGGGTGACAGGCTGTTGTGGTGTCCTGGGTGCTGCTCTTCCCACGGCGGGACATTTCCTCCCCTCCTCTCCTCCTGGTGTGGCATTTGCTTCAAGGATCTGTTTCACTTACTCAAATCTCCTAGTTCCAATTTCTCAAGGGCAGTTTTAGGTCTAGGGTCAGACACTAACTTCCTAAAACCACTTCAATTACATGTCTAATTCAGCATTTTTCAGCAGGTGGTGCGTGAAGTGTTGTCCAGCAGTAGGCGTGAGCGCGAGAAGAGGATTGTGGGTAAGATTTTCAAACATGAATAGAATTTAAAATTATTTTCCCCTGATCGCATTTGAAATTTTAGGTATTGGTGACATTTAAGATAATTGGAATACGAGAAGTGGTACATCAGGAGAAAAAGGTTAAGAAACGCTGGTCTAATTGTCTGATTTACAAAACTACAAAAGGTTTTGTGCTCTGACCAAAAAGTACATGTCCTAATATCTTGCCCCTCGTTGTCCAAAAGTACTTCCAGCGACCCTGAGGGTGAGTGTCAAACCCTCAGGGGCGCTGGAACTACACACCTTTACACACAACTTGCTATCCTTCACACAAGGCTTTATGCCGTGCTGACGGAATATGTAGACCTAATGAGGAAATTTAGGCCTAATGACTAATGAGAAAAATGGCGGCATGGGTAGTGCACACTTACCGACTAAACAGAAGGAACTCCGCTATGAAATTGCACGTAGTAACCTTGCGTGGTATCATCGCAATAATAAGGAGCTCACCATGTAATTGAGCTCACAATGTTCTCTTGCTTAGATAAGAGTGGGGTGGAATTTTACGCACCCAGGCAACGACCTCACTCACTGTCCTGGGTTAAAACCGGTACTTCTGCGTCGTCCAGGGCAGGATTAAGGCCCTGGACGACTAACGGGGCTATAGCCTAGAGGCCCATCATTGCCAAGGGCCCAGAAGGCATGCCATCACACCGCAAATAATAGGCAGCTTATATACAGGGTAATTGAAAATGATTGTCCCGATTACAAATGACAATGCCTGGTCTATGAATATAGATACAGAGATCACATTTTCGCACAATAAAGAAAGAAGTTTAGAATTTTGCTTCCGTACCTTACAAATGTTCTGTGTGACTGCCCTGGGCCACGAGGACAACATCTAAACGGTAATCTTTAGTTTTTGCAGTGTTCTCGGCAAAGGTGGCACATACACCTGGTATTTGGCATACCCCACAAAAATAAGTCACAAGGAGTAAGGTCCGGAGACCTGGGGGAGGGGGGCAGTTGCAGAAAACTCTGTCGTCTTGTCCACAACGACCAATCAAAAATAATTCTTTCCACTGGCTTTGGCGCACTGGCAGCTGACTTTCCTACGTCATCATAGCAACACAGCAGTAGGTTCCAGTAAAATTCTAAACTTCCTTTCCTTGTGTAGGGATATCAGCAGTCTAAAACTTCCTTTCCTTGTGTAGGGATATCAGCAGTCTAAAAAATAGGGATATCAGCAGTCTAAAACTTCCTTTCCTTGTGTAGGGATATCAGCAGTCTAAAAAATAGGGATATCAGCAGTCTAAAACTTCCTTTCCTTGTGTAGGGATATCAGCAATATATTATCTTCATAAACACGTTATTGTCACTTGTAATTGGGGCAATCATTTTGAATTACACTGTATTTATATGTAGAGGAAGTAAACTAGTTTTAGTTTTGTCTCGTATGATTTCCACTCGATCGCAAACAGTGGCTAGAAAGCGAACAAATTTTAGAGCACTGAACCACCAAGAGTAAAGGTTTCGTGTCATTATGTACACCGGGGTCGGAGAGACACTTTCAGCTTTTTTCACTACCAACACCTCCCTGCTTGCACTTGGATTTGTTAGTGGGCGAAATCTACTGTGACTTCATGCTACATAACAAAAATGGCGCACTAAAGAAAATATACAATGATAAATTATTAAGAATTCTAAGACAAAATCTAGTAGCCTTGAGCTTTTACTCATGTTCTTGTGAGAACAGAGGAAAGTACAGTGACTGTTTAGCCGCCCAGTGGCGCAGTGGTGAAACCGTTGGCTTAGGATCATTTTTCCGTGATGGGTCCGGGTTCCAATCCCAGTGAGGCATTGATGTTGTATTTGTCTTACAGCACTGGCTCTCTCCCTACCCTGGAACCAGTGGATCTAAATTAGGGACGGGAGATGCTTATAGCCCGTTGAGTTGCTCACTGTGGTCGTTAAACCCACAATAAAAAAAGCGACTCTGTATAAAGACTTTGCATATAATAATTTATTAGTTTGAAGAATACACTACGTATTAATTATAACAAGCATATTGCTAGAGTTTCGTGTTTTAACGGACTTCGATAATGATTATCCATCATAAATTTTTGGGGGCCCACACCGATGTCTTAGCCTTGGTAGCCCACTGAGATATCTTGGTCTTGGTAGCCCACTGAGATGTCTTAGCCTTGGTAGCCCACTGAGATGTCTTAGTCTTGGTAGCCCACTGAGATGTCTTAGCCTTGGTAGCCCACTGAGATATCTTAGTCTTGGTAGCCCACTGAGATGTCTTAGCCTTGGTAGCCCACTGAGATGTCTTAGCCTTGGTAGCCCACTGAGATGTCTTAGCCTTGGTAGCCCACTGAGATATCTTAGTCTTGGTAGCCCACTGAGATGTCTTAGCCTTGGTAGCCCACTGAGATGTCTTAGCCTTGGTAGCCCACTGAGATGTCTTAGCCTTGGTAGCCCACTGAGATATCTTAGTCTTGGTAGCCCACTGAGATGTCTTAGCCTTGGTAGCCCACTGAGATGTCTTAGCCTTGGTAGCCCACTGAGATATCTTAGTCTTGGTAGCCCACTAAGATGTCTTAGCCTTGGTAGCCCACTGAGATGTCTTAGCCTTGGTAGCCCACTGAGATGTCTTAGCCTTGGTAGCCCACTGAGATGTCTTAGCCTTGGTAGCCCACTGAGATGTCTTAGTCTTGGTAGCCCACGGAGATGTCTTAGCCTTGGTAGCCCACTGAGATATCTTAGTCTTGGTTGCCCACTGAGATGTCTTAGCCTTGGTAGCCCACTGAGATGTCTTAGTCTTGGTAGCCCACTGAGATGTCTTAGCCTTGGTAGCCCACTGAGATGTCTTAGCCTTGGTAGCCCACTGAGATATCTTAGTCTTGGTAGCCCACTAAGATGTCTTAGCCTTGGTAGCCCACTGAGATGTCTTAGCCTTGGTAGCCCACTAAGATGTCTTAGCCTTGGTAGCCCACTGAGATGTCTTAGCCTTGGTAGCCCACTGAGATGTCTTAGTCTTGGTAGCCCACGGAGATGTCTTAGCCTTGGTAGCCCACTGAGATATCTTAGTCTTGGTTGCCCACTGAGATGTCTTAGCCTTGGTAGCCCACTGAGATGTCTTAGTCTTGGTAGCCCACTGAGATGTCTTAGTCTTGGTAGCCCACTGAGATGTCTTAGCCTTGGTAGCCCACTGAGATATCTTAGTCTTGGTAGCCCACTGAGATATCTTAGTCTTGGTAGCCCACTGAGATGTCTTAGCCTTGGTAGCCCACTGAGATGTCTTAGTCTTGGTAGCCCACTGAGATATCTTAGTCTTGGTAGCCCACTGAGATGTCTTAGCCTTGGTAGCCCACTGAGATATCTTAGTCTTGGTAGCCCACTGAGATATCTTAGTCTTGGTAGCCCACTGAGATGTCTTAGCCTTGGTAGCCCACTGAGATGTCTTAGTCTTGGTAGCCCACTGAGATATCTTAGTCTTGGTAGCCCACTGAGATGTCTTAGCCTTGGTAGCCCACTGAGATGTCTTAGCTTTGGTAGCCCACTGAGATGTCTTAGTCTTGGTAGCCCACTGAGATATCTTAGTCTTGGTAGCCCACTGAGATGTCTTAGCCTTGGTAGCCCACTGAGATATCTTAGTCTTGGTAGCCCACTGAGATGTCTTAGCCTTGGTAGCCCACTGAGATGTCTTAGCCTTGGTAGCCCACTGAGATGTCTTAGCCTTGGTAGCCCACTGAGATGTCTTAGTCTTGGTAGCCCACTGAGATATCTTAGTCTTGGTAGCCCACTGAGATGTCTTAGCCTTGGTAGCCCACTGAGATATTTTAGTCTTGGTAGCCCACTGAGATGTCTTAGCCTTGGTAGCCCACTGAGATGTCTTAGCCTTGGTAGCCCACTGAGATATCTTAGTCTTGGTAGCCCACTGAGATATCTTAGTCTTGGTAGCCCACTGAGGTGTCTTAGCCTTGGTAGCCCACTGAGATATCTTAGCCTTGGTAGCCCACTGAGATGTCTTAGCCTTGGTAGCCCACTGAGATATCTTAGTCTTGGTAGCCCACTGTGATGTCTTAGGCTTGGTAGCCCACTGAGATGTCTTAGCTTAGAGGCCCGATAGAGCTTTAATCCGACCCTGGCGTCGTCTTTACTTAGTGCACGAGCGAAAAACGAGCGAAAAACCTTACTGGTTGTGGGTACACTGAAAAAACGCTTTGTTAATTCAACAAAAAATTTTATCGATATACAGTCAACAAAATTATTTGTTGAATTTGCAAAATTATTTTGTTGACTGTATATCGACAAAATTTTTGTTGAATTTGCAAAATTATTTTGTTGACTGTATATCGACAAAATTTTTGTTTGAATTAACAAAACGTTTTTCTCAGTGAATGGATATTCGCGGTGTGACTTTTTGGGAGACGTACGGTGAGAACCTCACCACAACATCAGAGCTGTGTAAATCATTTCTGGCAGAGGATATTCCGACATGGGCACTGCGGCACTATGTACTGCGACCTACCCTAGTACACGACAAAGCACCGGCAATTCATTGAACAGAAACCGTTCGGGGGGGGGACTGCCCTACCCACCGTATTCACCGGATGTGAACCCTTGTGATTTCAACTGTTACGACCATTTGAAAAGGGAGATGTCTGGTACTGCCTACAAGAAACAGGATTTTGATCTCCAAATCACAGACGTTTTTCACAAACTTAATGACACTGGTGTTTTCAATGGTTATTGATAACGAGGGAAACCACCAAGGACTTCGCCAAGGGGTGAGATGGTGGGCTTGAGCCCACATTACAATTTGTCTTGCCCACCCGGTTCAAAATGGGTCATTTTTCAATATATTTAGCTTTAAAATATAATCTGTACTTTGCCAAGTAATAATAAGTCTTTTGTTTTACTTCATGTAGCCCTACGTATTTCTCCTTAGGAAGTGCGCTGTTTGCGTCTCCGTAGAAAGATTTTAAAATAGCATCCGCAAGGGCCATGAAAATTCAGATGATCTCCACTCTTCCAGATTCCTTAGTTTAAGCCTCTTTTTCATATTTGTGTGGCCAGGGAGCGAATGGGGATGGGGGATAGGAATTCATTGAGGGAAGTCATTACTAATTGATCTGCTGTTTATTTTCTAAACCTACACTAGCGCTCTTAAAACTGCCCCGAGGACCGGAGAGTTCAGGAAGTGGCTGACGACTCCTGACTGCTTTGTAGGAAAGCAGTACCAGGCAAAGTCGCTGGCTTTTAGGGAGGGGCCTAAGAACGGGGGAGGCGGGGTATTTTGCCTGCGTGGCACGATGTTAAAATGTGATTTAGATAAACAAGAACGACATTTTCCTTTAAATAAATTGTTCAAGTTCCGTTATATTTTCGTAAGCAAAAATGCAAAATTTTGAAAATCAATTAAGGCAATGCATTCAAGGAAGCAAAAATTTGAAGGCTGCATTCTAGTAACACTTGTATCTTTCACCAGTGACGTATTTAGTCAGATCCGTGAAGGTGTGTGCGTGTGTGTGAGTGTCTAGGTTAAGGGGCTGGGGATTGCCCGAATTCCTTTGTAGCCTGTAGTGAAAAGCATTAAAAATTATTTCTTTCAGCATTTCCACCAAAAGTAATGCTCGCCCACAATTCGCCCATCCTGATTGTGAAGTCCCTGGTAACCACTAATAATTACCCTTAACTATTAAGATAATTGCTTTGCTATTACGGGCATTATAGTAATTTGAAGGTGTTTACTTACTTACCTAGCTACCTAACGGATATTGATCCTTTTTAAGGGGCTGAACTTTGCCTTACGAAAAGGTAAAAAAACACGCGCGAAATATTTTTCCTAGGGAGAGCTATTAGATGGCGAAAGAATGTCTCAAAGGAAACTTTCAGAAGCTGAGATAGCGAGAATTTTTTTTTATTAATATATAGAACTGAGTACTACATAGAGATAGAACTGAGTACTACATAGAGATAGAACTGAGTACTACAAAAAAATTCAAGATCTTATGCACAAAATGCTCCCCACAATTCATGGTATCCTGTGTTGAAAGGAATTTTCAAATCGGACTGTTACAAGCAGAGATCATGAGAACTGTGACGTACATTTACGACCTTTAGCTGGAAAACTGCGTGTTATTTTTTGATTAGAAATACACAGTCGTATCAGAATTATATGACCACCCCCGGAATCCCAGTGTACCTGCTTAGGCGCGTCACATAATGCACGTGACGAGATCGAACACACGGAGATATAGGCGCCCGGCCAGGACAGATGAGCCATAGTGAGTTACGTGAGCACAATGGGAAGATGTAGTGATTTGACGGACGTTCAAAAAGGAATGATCATCGGCTACCGCGCCAAGGGTGGAAGCATCTCAGAAACGGCAGGCTTCGTGGGCTGTTCGCGAGGTGCTGTAGAAAGGGTGCACCAAGAATGGACCGCTGGCACGCCGACTACCTCCCGACATCATAATTCTGGAGCCCTAAATGCCAGCAAACCCCCAGAAGAACGTCAATTCCGTTGACTGGTAAAGGGCAATCGACGCGCAACAGTGCAACAATTGACCACGCAAATGAACGACGAAGCATCCAGGAACGTGTCCTCGATAACAGTAGAGCGAACCCTTTTGCGCATGGGACTTCTGTCATTGGACTGTGGAAGAGTGGAAAACGTTACCTTCTCCCACGAATCGAGGTTTCAACGCAGCAGAAATGACAGGCGGTGGCAGTATGCATGTCTGAAGGATGTTTTATTGGTTTGACCTGGGACAGCTGATACCACTGGATGGGTCTTTGAACACCAATGTCTACCTGCCCATTCTCGCTGACCACACGCATCCCTTCATGTTGGACGTGAAAGGATGCATGTGGTCAGCGAGGATGGACAGGTAGATAGTGGTGGTGATGGGGTCTACCAACATGACAACGTGCCCTGCCATGTCGCTAAAGGGGTGCGTGACTGGTTCGAGGAACACGACCGCGATGTCTCCGTACTCCCTTGGCCGGCGAAATTGCGCGACCGCAATTCCATAGAGAACTTGTGGGACTATCTGGACCAACAGCTTCAACGTGCCGACCCACAAACACGTCAGCTCCGGAACCTCCGTGCTGTTTTGCAGTCCGAATGGGCACGTGTGGCTTGGGCAACCTTCGAGGTCCACATTGCGTCCATGCCACGCCATCTCGCCGCTGTCATCCAGGCCAGGATAGTTATTCCTATTACACTGAAGAGCAATTGAATTAGAGATACCTGTCTAGTAACGTGTAGCACCACCTTTCGTCCTGATGACGGCGGCGATTCGTTTCGGCATGGACTCGACAAGACACCGGAAGCGTTGGGAAGCCATACGGATCCACGACCCCTGAACAAGCTCCCACAGTTCACGAAGATTTGATGGAGGGGGGTCAGAGTCTCGAACATCTCTCTAGATGGCATCCCAGATGTGCTCGATGGGATTGAGGTCAGGTGACATAGCTGGCCAAGGAAGCGTTGTCACGTCGGTGGAGTGTTCATCCAACCATTCGGATACAATTCGAGAGCGACGGCATGAGGCATTGTCTTTTTGCAGGATGAGGTCCCTACTGGGATGTTGAAGACGCACAAACGGGAGCAAATGGTCGTCTAGGATATCCCGGTAACGTTGACCTGTGAGGGACGATGTCACACGTACCTGGAGTCCCATTTCAGTCCATGTAAACAGTCCCCAGACGAGAATGCCACCCCCACCAGCTTGAACAGTACCCTGCTGGCAAGAGGGATCCATCGCTTCATGTGGTTTGCGCCGTACTCGTAACCTGCCATCCGCATGTAGCTACGTGAATCTCGACTCGTCAGTCCAGGCAACATTTTTCCACATGTCTAGGGTCCAGTGGCGATGTTCCCGCGCCCATGCTAATCTTTGCACCCTGTGATGTGCGGTCAGCAGCGGTACCCTCGTGGGACGATTGCTTCTGTACCCCACAGCGGGGAGATGGTTCTGGATGGTGTGGCTGCTTAGACGTTTTTGTGCACCAGCGTTAAATTGCCGAGTGATTTCTTGCACTGTGGCCCATCCATCCACTGTTACAATGCGAGCTAGCCGACGATGACCTCACTCATCCACACGCTGTTGTCCACGGCAGTTGGCCATTGCAGGGATGGTTTTACCGGATTCGATGTACTCACGGTGCATCCGTGACACAGTGGCTCGTGAAATTATCAGTGCCTGCACGACCTCCGAGATGGAGTGACCCATTCGTCGGGCCCCAACAATTTGCCCCGGATCAGATGCGCTTAGATCCTTCGTCTTACCCATACTGCGGCCGACTCTTACTGATTCCCGTCGCATCACTCCTTATATTGTCGGATCGCTGCATATGTTATATGTCGTTTCCGTTTACAGGGCCGCCAACAGCGCCACATTTGCATAACACCAGCTGTCTCTAATTCAATTGCTCTTTGGTGTATTACGTAGCTGACCGTATTATTCTGATACGACAGTGTATGCTTGAAAGCTCTTACGTTGTGAGTTGTATTTGGCCTAAAAACCCAACACAGCTGATCTTTCTGAAGCGTTGCAAAATTTGTTGCAAACGGAAATGTACACTTACGTCACGTAGTAACAAAAACCTACGGCATTAAAATTTATAAACAATATCCAGGATATCCATCATCATGAGCGTTATGCTGCGCAAAACAAAATTTTCAAATCGATCATTTAGAAATAGATATGTGTGAGGAAATGCAGCACATAATTACGCCCACTAGCAGGAAGACGGCGCATTATGAGACATAAACTGTCTTCATTATAAAGCCTAGTGAAGGAAGGAAATGATTTTTTTCAATCGGGTTTTCAGAAGCAATGATATAAAAAAAAACATATTTTGAATTCAATACCTTTTGCATTTATGTCCCCAAAATTGTGAATGGAAAAAAGATCAAACTCTACAAATTATCATTGCAGGAATTCAGGTTTCTCAATGCAAAAATAATTTCTAAAATCAATCTAATAGGTGCATAACATCGTGTCTTTAGAAAGACGGAAGGACATTGTAACACAGCGTGGTTTGTTTTTTTTTTCAAAAAAGGTGCAAAAAAAAAAAAAGGGGGGTTTCCTGTTTCTTGTTCACAAAAATGACCAAATATATATCAAATTTTCGACTCACGCCCCTGAAGAACGTGTAGTTTGTTGCTCCTTTGTTATTTTCCCCAGCAAGTGGATCAAAAGCTCCTGAGGCAAAAACGCAAATTAACAAGTTAGTAAAATCATGCAATGCATTGATTATGATACGCTTTCCAACATACCAGAAATCATTTCTCAAGTTATAAGGATAATGGCTGTGGAATAAATCTCGGTCTTGTGCCTTGAACTTTGATCCCCTTTCGATGATATTCTACAGAACCGGTTCAGTATACTTCCGAAATAACATGATAAAGTTTTGTCGGAATGGAAGTATTTTTACGTAAGTTATGATGCATAAGGGCTATGGAAGTAATTCCGCTCCTATGTCCTGACCTTTGACCCCATTTCGCCCATTTTCGTTAGGGTTTGTTCCCAGGTGGTACTTTACCACATACTAAACTTTAATCGAAATCGAACCTTTTTTACGTTAGTTATGACGCATAAGAGCAGTGGAATGGATCCCGTTTCTATGTGCTAACCTTTGACCCCATTTTGTTCACGTTCAATAGGGTTCCTTTCCAGGTGATCCCCTTCCACATACTAAAAGTTCATCTCCACATACTAAAAGTTCATCGAAATCGAACGATTTTTACGCGAGTTATCGTGCGGACGAACATACGCACACAAAGCGTGACGTAATGAGGCAGATGGGAATCGCGACCATCTGCTCGCAAAAGTGTGACGTCCTGAAACTTTAATAGGATCCACACACAACGCGTGACGTAATGAGACAGATGGCGTGACCGCGCGCCAAAATATCAAGCGCGAGATTGTGACGTCAAAAGATCGTCCCCAGGTGTCCCCTACCACATAATAAAATTTCATCGAAATCGAACCATTTTAACGCCCGTTATGACGCATAAAGGCAATGGAAAGCATCACGCTCCTATGTCCTGACCTTTCACCTCACTTCACCCATTTTCAATAGGGTTCATTCCCAGGTGTTCCCCTTTAATATACTAAAATTTCATTGACATCGAACCATACTTACTCAAGTTATGACGCATAAGGGCAATGGAATGGATCTCGCTCCTATGCCGTGACCTTTGACCCCATTTCGTCCATTTTCAATAGGGTTCGTCCCCAGGTGGTCCCCTACCACATATTAAAATTTCATCGAAATCGAACCATTTTTACGCGAGTTATCGTGCCGACAGACAGACGGACGGACGGACAAAGCTGGAGCATATACGCTTCTTCAACCTACGGTTGGAAAGCGTAAAAAATAGTAAGGATTCAAACCTACCTGAGAGTAGTTCTCATCACTGGGCAAACAAGAAATGCTAGAAAGTTCTAGTAGGAAATACATTCAGAATAAATGTACCGTACGTATTTATTAATTTCAAAGGGCATATCTCAGCGAAGGAATTCTGCTTTATTGAAATCAGAAATGCAAAAACCATATGCTCTTTATCCGTGAATTATCTTTAAAATATGAAAATTTAGTTTTTGCCAGTGCTTTGTATTTCCATAAGTTAACATAGAATGGAATGAAACCGCAAATGTCGCTAATTCGCGTAACATTTTCTACAACTTCAGCGGATAAAATAGCAGTAGGAGAAAAATTACCAGCTTCAACACTGCTTTAAGGTAGCTGTTTGCACCAGAATTAATACTTCAAAACCTTGGTTTCTTTTTCTGTTGCTTTTCCGTAGGCGCAACGACGATCCCATTTTTCCTCATAGCTATTTTATTTTCCTTCTTTGTCATTAAGTACCCTCACGCAATTTTCCTGTACATCATTGTCTCGGTAAGATAACGAAATTTGGGAGGTTTCAAGGTCCCTGGTCCACAGAGGACTCTATGGTTTTGAACCATGATATTTTTGAACAAATGTAGTTAATACGTTTGGCTGTATTTTTGGCAATTTATTTCCCTGGAGTTCAATTTTTCTAGTACCAATACGAAAAAAAAAAAAAAAAAAAAGAAAATGTTTCTTCATTCAAGTTCGATGGAAGTCTACTTTCAATTTACATACGTAATTCTGGTTGCTAAAAAATAGTGCATTTTATGTGGAAATCAAAAGCGAAACGATAAAACGAAAGGTATTTTTAAAAATAATAATTTTCTGATTGAAAATTTTGTATAGTGACTCCAAAGCTTTATTTTATCAGAGTGAAAGTTTTGCTATGTAGCTGTAAAGTTTAATCTTATCTGATTGAAAATTTTGTGAAGTAACTATAACGCCTTGTGTTATATCACCGAAAGTTCTGCATAGTAACTCTAATGCTTTATATTATGTGACCGAAAGTTTTGCAATAAAGCTACAAAGATTTGCCTTATCTGACTGAAAGTTTTGTAAAGTAACTATAACGCCTTGTGTTATCTGACTAAAAGCTCTACATGGTAACTCCAATGTTTTGTATCATCTATCTAAAAGTTTTGCAATGAAGTTAAAAAGCTGTGTATTATCTGACTGAAAGTTTTGCAATGCAGCTACAAAGCAGTGACGTATCTTGGGTCCGAGACCTGGACAATCTCATCCTCGCCCTTTCCCCCTTTAATACGTTTTTTTTTTAAATTCAGAAGTTTATTTTTTAATTGTTAAGTAAGAGAAGTAACATTTTCTTCTAAATTTTAGGTACATACTATTGCTAACATGATACCAAATAATTATGAGGATTAGGATTTTAACGCTTATTTGTACACGAACTCCATTCTTCTTTCTTTTTGTGCGAACTTGAGTGTTAAGTTTTCACAAAAATGTTTTTTTCGAGTACTTTTTCATATTTAAAAATAATGTTTTTCTCTATTAACAAACCAGCCAAGTTGCTCGAATGTGCATGTCCTTGTGTGGCTCTAAGATATATCTTGATTCTTTTTAATACGGAAAAACTTCTTTCGGCAGTTACAGTTGTTGATGAACAGTTTCAATATTAGATCTGCTGATTTGTACACCTCAATAAACACAATGTCCAATTATTCAACTTCATGTAACAAGTAATGTTTCTTACTGATTTGTTTTGTATTTCATCAAGGGAATCAAACACCTTCAGTTCATTTTTAATCGAACTGTATCAAAATTTGAAGCATACAGTTCTTTAAGCTCTGATAGTAGATGTTCAGGGAAGCTTTCACGAAATTTATCAAAACAGTTCGAATCCAACAAAACCACGAATTTAAGATATAATATCACTGATTTTAATTCATTGACACTTCACACAAACTGAAACAACTCTCGCGAAACACGCGCTGTTAAAGGTGGAAGCATGGAGGGACTGAGATAGTCCGAAGTCTTCTCTTTTCTGAGCGAACCGTTGCGCAAAGCAATGGCCCATTCACCTCCATACGCTCATTCTTGTTGTCATGGAAACCCTAGCAGGCAATTGTATCAAAGTTCTTCGCATCAGAACAGCGAAGACTTGAAGACCTACTTGCGTTATGCAGTTGGTCATCGCTCGCCAGTCTGATTCTCATAATCGAAAGAAGCGAATCCGCTCATGTGTTTTTGTTTTTTTGCACCGAAACCATCGACATATCTTAATACCGTTGATAATTGACTTTTATTTGTTCATTCTCTGGGCTACGCAGCTAATCTCGAATGTTCGCCACTGCTGCAAGTCTTTGATTGAAAGGTTTGTAAAGGAACTACAAAAAGTTTCTTTACAAAACAATCAATTTGCAAACTTTGTGAACTGGTTTTGCAAATCCATTTCTTTTGTGTAAAATAAAACTGTACGCTCGAAAGCTGAAGCACCTAGATTGCACGCACAAGGAAATAATTCATGCACGAAAATAGGGAAATAATTTTTTTTTCTAAAATTCCCTGATTTTTAGTCATCAGTAAATATTTGTAAGGAGGCAACTAACGTCCTGAAAAACTTGTAATAGCAGCTCAGAGTCTCGTAGCTGTTTACCTCGTTTCATTCATCATCAGAGAGCGAGAGAGAGAAAGAGCGTTTTTGTCCTTTTTTACGCTTTCCAACCGTAGGTTGAAGAAGCGTATATGCGATAACTCACGTAAAAATGGTGCGATTTCGATGAAATTTTAGTATGTGGTAAGAGACCACCTGGGGATGAGCCCTATTGAAAATGGATGAAATGGGGTCAAAGGTCACGACATAGCAGCGGGATCCATTCCACTGCCCTTATGCGTCATCAGAGTCAGCAAGCGTCAAAATTCCTGCACAATATTAGGCCTGTGGCCTGGCGCATTGTCATCTTGGAAGACACCGTCAGCATTCGTGTAAAAGTGCAACATTGCTGGGTGTACAGAGTCAGCAAGATATTCTCGATGGCGGGAACTAGTCATACATTGTTTCACATGCACCAGGAGTCCAGGTTCCTGCCAAATAAAGATGCACCCTACCATACAACCGCATCCACCGCCTTGTACTGCGGAGACCAGTCAGGATGGATCGAATGCCTCATGTGGTTTGCGTCAAATACGCACACGACCATTCGCGTAGTGGAGTAAAAAACACGACTCCTCAGACCAGCACCCCTTTTCTCAGTCAACCGACGTCTAACTTGCGTCATCTTTACACCAGGCGAGTCTTTTGCGCCGATGAACAGTAGTTAGGAGGGGATATCATCGGGGTCGTCTACTTTTATAGCTCATACGTGCGAGCGTGCAATGCATGCTCATGCCAGATACTGTTTCGGGTTGACATCTGCTGCATTGGGCAGTGAACTGTTGAAAGCCACCCTAGCAAAAACGCAAGTGTTGGGAAACCGCTGGCTACCAGCTGGCGGTGATGGGTCCCTGCTGGCTGAAATATAACTTTCACGGTACTGTAGCGGTCCTTTGGTGGCAGCACCATTAGTTGGAAGCCATTGATGGCCCTGCAGCATCTTTGAGAATTATGGGCCTCCGTGCAAGCCCGTAGCTGGCAACCGAAGCAACCCCAATACGAGGTGGAAACAGCGGGACTGCGCGTGCGCAGTCTCTCGTGGTACCAGTTAGTTGGAAATGACGCCATCGTGTTATTTCAGTGAATGTTAAGAAAAAAAAAGCCATATGTACAGAGGCGAATTAATTCCAAATGAAATGCCACGCCGATGAATGCCACGTTGATCGTCTATAATAATATTTTTTTATTTCTTTTTGGCTACTACTGGGAAGTTGGCGTACAAGATTCGGCAAGCAATCAGTTACGTCACGTGATTGACGGCTGCCACAGCCGGGAAACTGGCTGACCATAGTAGATTAGCCGTCGTTTATGGCACATGCTTGCAGGACCGCTTAAGGCCGTTTGTGGCAGCCATTATCTGTGATAGATAACTGATGGTCCTGTTCTAACATATGACAACTGATAAGGGTGCCAAGTGTTGCCCACCTGCTGCCTGAACTGCTGCCCATGTGGGTGCCGCCGGGAAATTTTATTTTCGGTTGGGCTGTGCTAGCACTGCTGCCTGCCAGTACTGGCCCAGCAACACTGCTTTTGTAAGACTGCGCATCTCTATCTGTACGAGTCTTCGGATCCGGGCGTTCACCTCTCACATCCAACTTTCGCCGTCCAGTGCAGTTTTGCCTCCGGGTTGTTGTTTGATCACTTTCACGCCAGTCCTGCTACACTTTAGCTACGAAGGTTCGTGAACAACCCACGAGTTCAACCGTTAAGAAAATCGAGACACCAGCTCTCCGAGCTTAAACAATCTGTCCTTTGTCAAAGTCCAGTAAATCCTTTCGTTTACTCATCACGCTCTGATTTTAACTACCTACTGCTCCACTCATACACTCATCGTCCAAAAAAAAGTTAGTTGCACCCAGAAGGATAGTTGCACCCAATGCTATTCAGGAGGAAGGTAAAGGTAACCCGGAACAATAAAAGGTTAAACACTGAGACTGATATAGGCAGCATTTATTGAGCTGCACACCAAGTGTCTTTCAGTATTGCGTCGGGCCGCCATGTTTGCTCACACAGCATGCCAGACGTCTCGGCATGGAGTTGTACATGTTCCTAATCGTGTCCTGAAATAACCCATCCCATGCAGCTTGAATCTTCTCACGCAGTTTCTGGAGATTGTGCGGTAAGGGTGGAGTGTGGATAGCGCGTCCAATAGCATACCACACATTTTCAATCGGCGATAGGTCTGGCGATGCAGCTGGCCATGGCAGAGCATCAGTGCCTTCAAGGTAAGCTCTCGAGACAACAGCAGTATGCGGACGAGCGTGTTCATGTTGGAAAATCGCACCGGAGTTAGCGTTCAGAAAACGTACGGCCACTGGTTGCAGGACCTCATTAACGTAACGTTGGGCTGTCAAAGTGCCTGTAATGAACACCAAAAGTGATCTGGCATCGTAGGCAATTGCACCCCATGACATGACACCGGGTCTTTTGGACGTATGACGCTCGATATCAAACCGTTCATCTTGGCGCTGATCACGGTGCTTCCACACACGTATTTGTTGGTTGTCTACTCCAAGACAAAAGCGGGACTCGTCACTGAAGATCACCTGCTACCATTCTGAGTAGCTACTTGAGAGTCTGGCACGACACCATTTCAGTCCTTGGTGACGATGCAATATTGTTAAGGGCAGTCCTCGTAACGGTCTGCGTGCGTTTAGTCCTACGTCGTGCAGTCGTCTGCCAATGGTGCTGGCACTAATCGGACGATGCATGGAAGGCACTACTGCTCACTAAATATCCGCAGTCGTGGCTGTTGGGTCACTCAGCGCAAGTCGGATAACATATCGGACCTCTCCCTCCGTGGTTCATCTAGGTCTCCCAGACACTTCCTGTCGCTACTGCGTGTCTTGTTCTGTCCACTGCCGCCAACAGCGTGCTATGGTGATATCCACACGGCCGGCATAGCGCACAATACGGCGATAAGACCATCCCACTTCCCGGAGCACTACGATGCGGCCCCTCTTGAACTACACCAACTGCTCGAATTCCTTCAGAACCTTTCTCCGAGGCCTTCTTCACTTGCAAAGGATGCAAGCAACACAACAGCACGATTCAGAATGGCAAGCAAGCGCAACGGGACGACCTGATATAACCGATCAGGCACAGCGCTACGACTCCTCCTTGCTTGCATCCCATGCGCTGCCGAGAGTGATACTTGAGTCATTTGCATGTCTCACGATATCAAACCTACCCACCAAGTTTCATTCCTGTCGGTTCCTTCCTTCTGGGCGCAACTACTTTTTTTTTAGGATGAGTGTACTTTATATATGCTACGTCGGCCAATTAATGGCGCCCTCTCGTGAAGCGCGTGATCAATGGGCTACATTCACTTTTAATAGGGTGTGGCCATAATTCTGTGATCACTCGGGGTATGTCTTCTGTGCTAGAGAGAGTAAATACTAATAACATTTGATTCAAATTATATTTTATTCCATATAAAGGGTCCTGTTTCCGCAAGGCTGTTGATAAAATGGATTTCCTAAGATAATCCGCTTTCAACAGCTCTGGTAAAGCATTGGTTTCTCTTCTAAAGTTTATTAAGAAATTCTGAGGTACAACATGAAAAAATCGTCACCTACAGGAATGAATGAAATAATGTGAAAAATCCGTTAGGTATTATTGCAATGATCTGGACATAAAAATGTGCATAATATTGCAATTGCTTGGCCAAACTTTGAAAACTTATTCTACAGTTGATTCAGATAAAATAAAAAAAACATGAAGAAAAAGCTGGTGATGTTTTTTCTACAGAGAAATACACCGATGAGCAATTCCATTATTACCACCCCCAGATTAGAGAAATGAGCGTGCCTGGAGACCGGACAGTTGCGCAGGGGAAGTTCACAGAACAGTATATATATATACAACCCGAGGACAGGCTTTCGGTTAGTAGAGTGTTCGGAGTCAGAATGGGAAATGCTGCCGATTTATCGGACTTCGATAAAGGACAAATTGTGATGATACCGCAGTAGTGAGTACGTATCAAAAGTGGTGCACAGATTACTAAACGACGAACTGTCGTCCGGCCGAGTGCCGTCCGCAGCTCACTGACGCCAGAGGATAGCGGAGACTGCTGCGCATTGTTCACAGCGAGCGCAGCGCTACAGTGCGACAAATCACCCGCAGCAATAACAGTGGTGATCAGGGCAATGTGTCACAGCACACAGCTCATCGTAGCCTTTTGCGCATTGGGCCTGCGTAGCCGAAGACCCAGCCGGGTCTCCATGCTTACTGCACGTCATCGCCAACAACGCATGAAATGGGCTCAAGATCAACGAAATTGAACCGTGGGTGATTGGAAGAAAGCGACCTGGTTTGATGAATCAAGATTCCTGGTACATCACGTAGACGGCTTCACGCAGATACGCGGATCACCAGCGGGTACTATGGCACTTGGATGCACTGTTGGGCAGAAACAGGCCGGCAGCGGCGGTGTTATGTTGTGGACGATGAAGTCTTGGGACACTTTAGGTCCTATTCTCGCAATAGCACAATCCGTGACAGCTGTAAGGTAACTAACTGAACATCGTTGCGGACAAAGTTCACCCATTCATGACAACAGTGTTCCCTGTCTGCTAGTGTTGGCCATTACCAACAGGATGATGCGCCATGCTACATGGCCAGAATCGTCAAAGAGTAGTTCGAGGAACATGCTGGTGACTTTCTGTTAATGTCCTGGCCTTGAAATTCACTTGACATGAACCCAATCCAACATTTGTGGTTAGACTTGTAAAAGCGGGTTCGCGCAAAATCACCACCACCCCGAAATGTACAAGAACTGGAGGACCTGCTGTTGACATTATGGTACCAGATACCCCAGGAATACCTATCGCCAGCTTATCGAATCGATGCTTCACCGAATGGCCGTTGTTTTGCGGGGTAAAGTGAGACCTACACAACTGATTAGGTAGGTGGTAATAATGGTCATGAGGTGTACTGTAAATTCGAGTATCAGCCGATTAACAAGCTAGCAGAAGCTCATAACGATGTTTAACCAATAGGATTGGTTGGTGTAAGTCCCAAAGAACCGATACCATCTGTTGGACTTCAGCGCCTCTAGCACCGAATTCGCAAATAAAGCTTCCTGAACCCCGAAAGTGTGATAAAGTAACTGTAAAGCTTTGCAGCATCCGACTGAAAGTGTATCAGTTACAAAGCTTTGCTTGTTAAAAATCGGTCATGAAAGGTGTGGGTCAACGGGCTAATTTAGGCTGTGTACTGATGAGGCAAAGTATCAAAAGATATTTCTAAGCGGTACAATAATATTGCACTGCGCTCTATAAATGGATAGTACCACTCCTTTCAATTCGCACGAAACTTCTGAGGTGATTTTGTCAGTTCCAAATCCACTTCCATCTCTAATTACAGTTTCATACGAACAGGGAGGGAAGATTCCAGTGTCAGGTTGTATTCTCTCCTATGACTAGGGATACTGTCATTTCTAGACAGCAATCTAGTGATGTTACACTGTTTAAAAATGCCTTTGGATACTTTTGCCTCCTCAGTGTAGCCTCCCCGTGGGCGCAGTTGTCCAAGTGCTGGCATCCGACCATTTTTCGGAAATTTTTCGAATCCTGGGGACCCATGGATGTTGTGTTTATCTTACGGAAAATTCTCTCTCTCGCTTCCACAGAACCATTGCCCTTAAATTAGGGACGAGTGACTTAAGGGGGAAGGTCTAAATTCGCCATTTACACACTACGTAAAAAAAAAATAGTTGCACCCAGAAGAAAGGAACCGACAGGAATGAAACTTAGTGGGTGGGTTTGACATCGTGAGACACGCAAATGATTCAAGTATCACGCTGGGCCGCGCATCTGACGCAAGCAAGGAGGTGTCGTAGCGCTGTGCCTGACCGGCTATATAAGGTCGTCCCGTTCCACGTGCTTGCCATTATGACTCGTGCTGTTGTGTTCGTTGCATCTTTTGCAAGTGAAGTATGACTCAGAGAAAAGTTTCGAAGAAATACGAGCAGTTGAAGGAGTTCGAGAGAGGCCGCATCGTCGGGCTGCGGGAAGCGGGATGGTCTTTCGCCATAATGCGTGCCATACCGGTCGTGCGGATATCACCATAGAACGCTGTTGGATGCAGTGGATAGAACAAAACAAGCAGCAGCGACAGTAATGGTCTGGGAGATCTAGATGAACCGCACAGAGAGAGAGAGAGAGAGAGAGAGAGAGAGAGGACCGACGGGTTGTTCGATATGCGCGGAGTGACCCAACAGCCAGGACTGCGGATGTTCAGTGAGCAGTGGTGCCCTCCATGCATCGTCCGATTAGTGCCAGCACCACTGGCAGACGGCTGCACGACGTAGGAATACACGCACGCAGACCGTTACGACGACTGCCCTTAACACCATTGCATCGTCACCAAAGACTGCAATGGTGTCGTGCCATGGAGCCACTCAGAATAGCAGCGGATCATTTTCAGTGACGAGTCCCGGTTTTGTTTTGGAGGAGACAACCAACGAATCCGAGTGTGGAAGCACCGTGATCAGCGCCAAGATGAACGGTTTGTTGTCGAGCGTCACACGTCCAGAAGGCCTGGTGTCATGGTGTGGGGCGCCATTTCCTACGATGCCAGATCACTTTTGGTGTTCATTACAGGCACCCCAACGTTACGTTAATGAGATCCCACAACCAGTAGCCCTACGTTTTCTGAACGCCAACGCCGGCGCGATTTTCCAACGGGACAACGCTCGTTCGCATATTGCTGCTGTCTCGAGAGCTTTCTTTCAAGGCACTGACACTCTGCCATGACCAGCCGCATCGCCAGATCAATCGCGGATTGGAAATGTGTAGCATGTTATTGGACGTGCTATCGACACTCCACCCCTACGGCACAATCTACAAGAACTGCTAAAGAAGATACAAGCTGCATGGGATGGCTTATTGCAGGACGCCATTAGGAACCTGTAAACTCCATGGCGAGACGTCTGGCATGCTCTGCGAGCAAATATGGCGGCCCGACGCCATACTGAAAGACACTACTCATTGGCGTGTAGCTCCATTATTATTGCTCGTATCAGTCAGTCTCAATGTTTAATCATTTATTTATTGTTCCTGGTAACCTTTACCTTTCTCACGAATAACATTGCAATCCGACATGTCCTTCTGGGGGCAACTATTTTCATTGACGTAGTGTGTATTATAACAAATGGGTAGAAAAAGACTTACATAGACTTGGTTCCAAGAATCCAAAGAAAGGATTCATTATTATTTCTTGTTTCTCGTGCATTGGAAAATTAAAGTTAAAAAAAAATTAAAAAAGAATGTGTGACGTATATCCTAATTTAACTTGCATTTTTAGTTCCTTTTCCTATGTAAATTTGAGTTTGTTCTCTTTTGCACTTTCCAAACTTAACGTGATATTTTCTCTCTCACAAGAATGAGGTTGGCAACACGTTTGAGGACAGAGAGATTGACGTATGAATGTGATAAGAACGTTAAATAAAAAGGACGATACAGCAGTTATTTGGTGTGTTTGTGTTTGCGTGGAGATGTTCGATCGTTGTTAAAATAGATTATACAACAGATAATAATAATTAAGGCATTATATGTGAAGAGTACAACTCGCAGTGCTGTATGTTGGGTTTCATCAAATATTTCTGGACCAATAAAAGGTTACCGTAAGTTTGATTTTTGCATATGTATCGTCTGGCCGTAAAGCCTTTTCACGTTTATAAGTGAGTCACGGAAAAAATTCTCATTGGCTGCCACCAGGAGTCGAACCCAGGGTCTTCCAGTTACGCGCCGGAATTAGTCATGGTTTTAGAGATAGCGTAACACCAATCTCGTACACGAAAAAATGTTACGTTATAAATGTTAAAATCTAATCTACATATTACCAAGATAATGTTTTAACTCCTATATTTAAAGAGTAAATACCATTCCTTTATCCACAGAGCCTTCAAAGAGTAGAACATGATCAGAATAAAGCTACCAGTCATACATACATCCAAATCTAACACTTTATTTCTTGAAAAATGAAAAGGAACGGTATCAAGTCTATACCTTTTGTTCATATTCCTTCAAAGTCCCCTGTTGTGTATCCAATGGAATATTGTACTCAAAGTAGTATAACTATATTTGTAGTCCGAATTTCTTGGCTTAGAATAGAAAATTAAAGTTTTCAAGCTTCCGCACATCAACCACATGGCTTTTTCAAGAAAGGTAGACAGCAGCCTGCCTTACTAACAGATTGCTGTCTACCTTCCTTGAAAAAGCTAGTAATCCGAATTTCTTGGCTTAGAATAGAAAATCAAATCATGAAAGAAATACGGGATTTTTTTTTTTGATTGGAGGTTTAACGACCACCGTGAGCAACTCAATGGGCTATAAGCAGTCGCCCGTCCCTAATTTAGGGTCACTGGTTCCAGGTAAGGGAGAGAGCCAGTGCCGTAAGACAAACACAACATCCATGCCTGACCGGGATTCGAACCCGGACCCCTTACGGACGAATGATCAGAGCCCAGCGCCTTAGACCACTGCGCCACCGGGGCTGAAAATACGGGATTAAGCCATATAATACAAATTTTGAAGATGACAATCCGATTTTTGGAGTTTTTTTTTTTTGATTGGAGGTTTAACGACCACCGTGAGCAACTCAATGGGCTAAGCAGTCGCCCGTCCCTAATTTAGGGTCACTGGTTCCAGGGAAGGGAGAGAGCCAGTGCCGTAAGACAAACACAACATCCATGCCTCACCTGGATTCGAACCCAGACCCCGTTCGGACGAATGATCAGAAGCCATCGCTTACACCACTGCGCCACCGGGGCGGCTATTTTTGGAGTAAATGTAACAAGGATGGTAAGTCAGATAATCTCCGAAAACTTGAAAATTTTCATCGTCCTGGAGCGGGACTCGAATCCGCGTCTCGCAGAAAACGCCCGGATATGCTAACCACTACACCACCCAAAACGACCGGGTTCGAGTCCTGCTCCAGGAAGTTGAAAATTTTCAAGATTTCGGATATTATCTGACTTAGTCACATTTATTCCAAAAATTGGATTGTCATCTTCAATATGCTAACGACACCACCCAAAACGACCGGGTTCGAGTCCTGCTCCAGGACGTTGAAAATTTTCAAGATTTCGGATATTATCTGACTTAGTCACATTTATTCCAAAAATTGGATTGTCATCTTCAATATGCTAACGACACCACCCAAAACGACCGGGTTCGAGTCCTGCTCCAGGACGTTGAAAATTTTCAAGATTTCGGATATTATCTGACTTAGTCACATTTATTCCAAAAAACGGATTGTCATCTTCAAAATTTGTAGAAAATCAGTTTCCAAGCTTCTGCACATCAACCAGATGGCTTTCTCAAGGAAGGCAGACAGCAAGCTGCCTTACTAACAGTTTGCAAACTGACAGTTTACTGTCTACCGTCCTTGAAAAAGCCAGTAATTCGAATTTCTCGGTGTAGTATAGAAAATCAAAGTTTCCAAGCTTTCGCACATTAACCAGATGGCTTTCTCAAGGAAGGTAGACAGCGAGATGCCTTACTAACAGATTGCTGTCTACCTTCCTTGAAAAATCCAGTAATCCAAATTTCTTGGTGTAGAATAGAAAATCAAAGTTTTCAAGCTTTCGCACATCAACCAGATGGCTTTTTCAAGGAAGGTAGACAGCAAGCTGCCTTACTCACAGTTTGCTGTCTACCTTCCTTGAAAAAGCCAGTAATACGAATTTCTTGGTGTAGAATAGAAAATCAAAGTTTCCAAGCTTTCGCACATCAACCAGATGACTTTCTCAAGGAAGGTAGACAGCAACTGTTGTGGTTTGCTGTCTACCTTCCTTGAGAAAGCCACGTGACTGATGTGCGATAGCTTGGAAACTGATTTTCTAATCGACGCCAAGAAATTCGGATTACTAATATAGTTATACAGTATTGAGTATAGTTGGTGTACGGTTCCTTTTTATTAAGGACTATTGTGCTATCGAACTGCTAAAAAGAGCGCTTTCTAAAAGCAGACCTAAAACAGTGGTTGGACTGGAAGTGCAGTGGAATAAAATGCCACTACCAATTTTTTAAATACCCTGTTATCTTGGAAATCTAGGTGTTGGTTCGTAGTGCAGAAAAAGGGCTATCAGATAGAACATTTAAGAAAGAAATAATTTTATTTTAAACATTAATTATATTGCTGGAAAATCGTTCTAAAAATGTGTCAACATCCTCAGTACTTTGTTGTTGTCCTTCGAGTACAATATGCACAAATATGATTTAGGTATTCAACAAGTGAAGCACGGTGCCTCTTTAGGATGTGATCAATTAGAAGTGTTTTTTTGTTTTTCGCATCTGCTGGCGAATGTTTGTCATTTAAAGAATGAGAATAAAGAATAACCGAGGGCAATAAGGTTAATTGTGTTTATCCCTGTGTAAGACATGTGTGTGTGTGTGTGTGTGTGTGTGTGTGTGTGTAGCTCTGAAACCATATTTCACGCGGGTTTTCAAAAGCAAATAGCATTTTTTCTCTGTTTCCTGTCCTTGAAATGTTTTTATATGTTGTCTAACCCCGAAACAGAACCCCCTTTCCTGTATAGAAGCAAGTTTTTGTGTTTTTGTTTTCTTCGCATCTTGTTCTTTTCAAAAATATGGAGATCCACTGGAGGGAAAAAAAAGGTTTTTCATAGTTTAATTAGTGTTTCAAGGTACTTGTGTTACAAAATCATGCAAAAATGCTTTCTTTCACAGGGACAAATTATAGTTTAGAAAAAAATGCAGCTTAGAAATACAGTAGTTGACTACCAAACAAAGACGGAAGAAATATTCATAATAATACATGGGAAATCGATAGAATATTCGAAACAAACAGATTACAAATTCTGAAATTGCTTGTAACCCTTACTGGCCATCCATGTAATCAGAAGACTTGAAAATTTCATCGACATGGAACGGGAAGTTGGGCCAAAACGCTCTGAGGATGCAACGATGGTTCGATTGGCGAAAATCTGAGGATGTTCAGGTCCCTAAGCTAAGTTTGCTTAGTCTCAGTTTCTTGGAACTTCAGTGGTGTAACGGTTAGCATACTCAAACAGAAATCGGGAGATGCGGGTTCGATTTCCGCTCCAGGTCGATGAAATTTTCAAGTCTTTTGAGAGGTGTATGGATGACCAGTAAGGGTTACAAGCAAATTCAGAATTCATATTCTGTTTGCTTCAAATATTCTAGTTGGCTAACAGATTTTCATTTCTTCTATGTCATAAATTTTGCTGTTGAGCGTATAACTTTTACTCTACAGAAAATTAAGCCGCCCCGGTGGCGCAGTGGTCTAAGCAATGGCCTCTGATCATTCGTCCGAACGGGGTCCGGGTTCGAATCGCGGTGATTCGTGGATGTTGTGTTTGTCTTACGGCACTGGCTCTCTCCCTTTCCCTGGAACCAGTGACCCTAAATTAGGGACGGGCGACTGCTTATAGCCCATTGAGTTGCTCACGGTGGTCGTTAAATCTCCAATCAAACAAAAAAACAACAAAAAAACAACAGAGAATTAAAGCAAATACGGAATATTCTGAATAGTATTCACGAAATATAATGCATTTTGTAATCTCCTTAACGACGAAGCATAAAAATATCATTTCAAAACCATTTAACTCTTTAACGACCATGATCCAAAAATCTTGTATCACTCTAAATCCCATAACGCACGAAACTGTCTGTTGTTTCACTTCTTTGTATAATAACAACAATAGTGGCTGACGGTAACTCCTGCTGATTCATCATAGGTCGAGAAAATTTGAAGAACAAGTACGGGTAGGAAATCTGACTCAATCTAGACAGGCGTTTCGGGCGGCTATGGACGTCTGTACGTACGGGAGTTAGGGTTAAATCAGCACTGCAAGCCATTTGTAGTACGATATTTGCCCTGAAAAAGGATATGTAGGATTTTAGCTTTGTTAGCTGTAGATTTAATTCATTAAATTACCTAAATTCTCTTATTTTACTATTGCTCTTAGATATCTTCGTAATGCCAGTGGCCGGAAGTGGCGCGGTATAAGTACGCTATTTGAAGAGTGACATGTAGAATGTAAAATGTTTTCTGATATTCCCGAGCCACTTTCCGCGATTCCTTTCGTGAATTAACGAAGCTTATTTCTGATGCAAACTTTTCCGTGAAATGACGAGAAAACCCCTACGTTTCGCAGATATTCCGTACCCTCAGGAAAATTCTGAATTTTTAGAGATCATTCCGTAATTCCTTTCGTACATTAACGGTAAATTGCTGTTTTTAAGATGCGTTAACGGAAAATTCTGAATTCTTAGAAACCTTCCGCAGTTCGTTTCGCGTATTAACGGAGGAATTCTGTTCTCACTTTTTCCGTATCCATATCACGCAAAATTTCCAGTAATAGGACCGATTCGCGGGTAGGCCCGTAAATACACAGAGAATTTAGAGGAACATCGGATGATTGTGATCGCCCAAAGGATATGCACAGATGAACCATTACATTATAACCATCCCCAGCCTAAGAGAAATGAGCGCGCTTGGAGACCAAAACGATGGCACAGGTGAAGTTATATATAATTTATATATACAACCCGAGGACCGGCTTTCGGTTAGTAGAGCATTCGGAGTCAGAATGGGAAAAGCTGCGAATTTATCGGAGTTTGATAAAGGAAAAAGTGTGATGGCACCTCTCCTGGGAACTACGATCTCGGAAAAGGCGCGTCTTGTGGGTTGTTCACGTGCTGCTGTAGTGAGTACGTATCAAAAGTGGTGCACAGATGGCCAAACGGCGAACCGTCGTCCAGCCGTATGTCGTCCGTAACTGAGTGATACCAGAGGGGACTGTCGCGCATTGTTCACAGCGACCGCAGGGCCACAGTGCGACAAATCACCCGCAGCTACAACAGTAGTAATAAGGGCAGTGTGTCACAGCACACAATTCATTGCAGCCTTCCGCGCATGGGCCTGCGTAGCCGAAGACCCAGCCGGGTCCCCATGCTCACTGTACATCATCGTCAACAAAGTATGGAATCGGTCCAAGATAATCGAGATTGGACCGGGGATGATTGGAAGAAGGAGGCCCGGTTTGACGAATCAAGATTCCTGGTGCCTCGCGAATGAGGAAATCTCGATTCGTCAGACTGGCCGAGCGCTGATACGCCGATTACCAACGGAGGCTATGGCACTTGGATGCACTGTTGTGCGGATACAGGCCGGCGGTGGCGGTGTTATGCTGTGGTAGATGCTTTCTTGCGACAATTCAGGTCCCGTTATCCCAACAGAACTATCCCTGACAACTGTTAGGTATCTGAACATCGTTGCGGACCAAGTTCACCCATTCATGGCAACTCTGTTCTTTGCTGGTGATGGATATTACCAATAGGATAATGCGCCATGCCACAGTGCCAGAATCGTCAAGGAGTGGTTTCAAGAAAATGCTGGTGACTTTCTGTTAATACCCTGGCATCCAAATTCACCTGACATGAACCCTATATCGAACATTTGTTGATCGAATTGGAAAAGCGGGTTCGCGCTAAATCACCACCACCCCGAAGTGTACGTGAACTGGATGACCTGCTGGTATCAGATACCCCAGGATACCTATCGGCACCTCATCGAATCGGTGCCTTGTTGAGTGGCCATTGTTTTGCTGGCTAAAGAGGGGCCTACAGCCTATTATTTAAGTGGACATAATCTAATGGCACACCGGTGTAAAGGAGGTCGAGCAAAATATGTAAAAGCGGTCGGGCACTGGACTGTAGTGTGAATCGTTAGGACGGGCAAAAAGAAACGTAGGTAGGGCGCCGCCCGGCCTTTTCCTCGCTTGACTACGAACCCGTTCGCGGGAAAATTTCAGGTTTGGTTAACTATTAAATTTCAATCGCCTGTCGGAGAATCTGATTTTGAAGCTCTATAGCGAGATCAGAGAGTGTGAATAGATAGAAATTTTGGTTATTCTATTACCGGATATTCTTTCCCCTCTCCCCTATTTGTGCACCAACTATGGTACACTGAAGTGCCGAAAGTCAGGAAATACATACCAAGCATCATGTAGAGATTCCTCTAGCCCAGCGAAATGCAGAAACTTCACTTGGCATCGATTCCCGAAGTACCCAGAAGACATGTGGAGAGATGTTTAGCCATGTCGTCTGAACAGCCGCCCAGAGTTCCCTGGCATTCGTAGGTTCAGAATCTTGGGTTCGAATGGACCTTTCCTCCACGTCCCATAAGTGCTCTATTGAGTTCATGTCGGGCTAACGCGGTGGCCACACCATCCGTCGGAACTGTCCAGAATGCTCCTCGAACATATTTTGGACAACTTGAGCCCGATGACATGGTGCATTGTCCGCCTGGAAAATCGCATCGTTGTTGGGGTACATAAAGTCCACGAAGGGCTGCTAATGGTCACCCAGCAGAGCACCAAAATCCCATCGTTGTCGGGGTACGTGAAGTCCACGAAGGGCTGCAAATGGTCACCCAGCAGAGCACCAAAATACCATCGTTGTTGGGGTACTGGAAGTCCACGAAGGGCTGCAAGTGGTCACCCAGCAGAGCACCAAAATCCCTATCGTTGTCGGTGTACATGAAGTCCACGAAGGGCTGCAAATGGTCACCCAGCAGAGCACCAAAGTCCCATCGTTATCGGGGTACATGAAGTCCACGAAAGGCTGCAAATGGTCACCCAGCAGAGCACCAAAATCCCATCGTTGTCGGGGTACATGAAGTCCACGAAGGGCTGCAAATGGTCACCCAGCAGAGCACCAAAGTCCCATCGTTGTCGGTGTACATGAAGTCCACGAAGGGCTGCAAATGGTCACCCAGCAGAGCACCAAAATCCCATCATTGTCGGGGTACATGAAGTTCACGGAGGGCTGCAAATGGTCACCCAGCAGAGCACCAAAATCCCATCGTTGTCGGGGTACATGAAGTCCACGAAGGGCGGAAAATGGTCACCCAGCAGAGCACCAAAATCCCATCGTTGTCGGGGTACATGAAGTCCACGAAGGGCTGCAAATGGTCACCCAGCAGAGCACCAAAATCCCATTTTTGTCGGGGTACTGGAAGTCTATGAAGGGCTGCAAATGGTCACCCAGCAGAGCACCAAAATCCTATCGTTGTCGGGGTACATGAAGTCCACAAAGGGCTGCAATTGGTCACCCAGCAGAGCATCAAAACCCCATCGTTGTCGGGGTACATAAAGTCCACGAAGGGCTGCAAATGGTCACTTAGCAGAGCACCAAAATCCCACCGTTGTCGGGGTACATGAAATTCATGAAGGGCTGCAAATGGGCACCCAGCAGAGCCCCGAAATTCCATCGTTGTCGGGGTACATGAAGTCAATGTAGGGCTGAAAATGGTCACTCAGCAGAGCATCAAAGCGATTACCCGTTAATGACGTTTTTACGAGGACCAGAGGACTCAAACTGTCACACGTAATGACACCCCACACATGTATGGGACCACAACCAGCTTCCACAGTGCCTTATTGACAGCTTGGGTCTATGGTTTCATCGGATGTGCACCAGACCCGAACCCTACCATCAGCTCGTAAGAACTAGAAGTGTGACTCATCGGACCACGCCACATGTTGCCCGTCTTCCACGGTCCAATTACCGTGTTTACTAGCTCAGGTGAGGCGCTGTGTTCGATGTCGTGGTGTCAACAAATACACTCTTGCAGGTCTTCTGCTCCCATGCCTCATGGACGCTAAATTACGCTGCACTGACCTGATGTATTTGTCTCTGGTACCTCCTGCATTGAATGTGAATGTTATTTGAGCCAATGTCTCTTGTCTGTTAGCATGGACAATCCTGGTCAGACACCTCTGGTCACCATTGTTCAGCAGCCGTGGTCGGCCACTGCGCTGTCCACTTTGGGTGGTAATGCCTTCCATGAGGTATTATCGGTACACACGTGACACCGTGGATCAAGGCATGTTTAATTTTTGCACAACTTCGGAAACTGAATGTCCCATCCGCCTAGCTCCCACTAACATGCCTCGTTCAAACTCCGATAAATCACGTCGGCTTGCCATAATCCTACTGGCAGTTCTTCATCCTGACTCACGAGATTGCACCTCGCAAAATCATGGCGTGCGTCGAATCCTTTATACGACGGCAGCGCCAGTTAAAAATTTGCATACTGCTATTCCATGACGTTTGTCACTTCAGTGTATACAGTGTTATCGTGAAAAACAGGGTGTATTAAAATTATTGTACTGGTGACTGTACGATACCCAGTAGCGTAGCGTAGCTGTCGCAAGGGACGCAACAGCAGGGAACCCCTTCCAATTCAGAGGCCCTTGAGTACATGGGATTTTTCTTCGAAAATTTTAAAAATTTTTACAGCAACCTTAACATGAAAATAATAATTTTGCCTGAATACAAATTGCATGACAAGGAAAAGAAATATTTAAAATTTTGCACTTGGAACTAGGCCGTGAGGCTATCTACAGTGATAGCCTCTATATATGGCAAAGCATTTAAGTTCATTGCTTCCCTGATTTATTAATAGTAGTGCAGGGAGGATATAGCGGTGAAAAAACCATGGTCACATGTGGCATAAAACACTAATTAATAACACACACACATCACTACTACGATAAAACGTAGACGTTACACACAGATACTTGAGTTGCCTTGAGAACCGTGTGGACGAAGAGCAAAAAGAAGAAGAACGCCGCCCCGGTGGCGCAGTGGTCTAAGCGATGGTTCTGATCATTCGTCCATGATGGAACTGGGCTCGAATCCCGGTGAGGCATGGATGCTGTGTTTGTCTTACGGCACTGGCTCTTTCCCTTCCCTGGAACCAGTGGCCCTAAATTAGGGACGGACGACTGCTTATAGCCCACTGGGTGCTCACGGTGGTCGTTAAACTTTCCAATAAGAAAGAAAAAAAAAGAAGAAGAAGAAGAAAGACGGTGTCGTCGGGATTGAGAGGTTGTGAAACAGGACTGAGTGTCAGTGCAGACAAAACGTAAAGAAAAAAATAGACAAACCCGTGAGCTCTAAACGGATTCATACGAGTGGGACACAGCCATCTCGTTTCTAGTAGCGAGCGGACACTTCACTTTCTACGGAATGGATGTCATTTGTTTTTATTATGTAGTGCCCTTAAATATTTTTCTTGGAGGGGGAGAGGAGGGGCTAAAATTCACGCTGCGCCATTGACGATGCCTATCAATCTGTGGATCCCTGAAGTCAAAAAAGCTATTGTAGCTACAATTTTAACAGAACTTCTAAATACTTTTGTATTTAGAAGTTCTGTTAAAATTAATAATACTATAAAACAATACACTGAAGTACAATTGAATTACAGATACCTGTCTAGTAAAGTGTAGCACCACCTTTCGCCTTGATGACGGCGGCGATTCATCTCGTCACGGACCCGACAAGACACCGGAAGCGTTGGGAAGCCATACGGATTCACGACCCCTGAACAAGCTCACACAGTTCACGAATATTTGATGGAAAGGGGCCAGAGCCTCGAACATCTCTCTCGATGGCATCCCAGATGTGCTCGATGGGATTAAGGTCAGGTGACCTAGCTGGCCAAGGAAGCGAGATCACGTCGGTAGAGTGTTCATCCAACCATTCGGATACAATTCGGGAGCGATGGCACGGTGCATTGTCTTGTTGCAGATATGGTCCCCAGTGGGATGTTGAAGACGCCCAAACGAGAGCAAATGGTCGTCCAGGATATCCCGGTAACGTTGACCTGTGAGGAACGATGTCACACGTACCAGGGGTCCCATTTCAGTTCACGTAAACAGTCCCCAGACGAGAATGCCACCCCCACCAGCTTGAAGAGTACCCTTGCTGGCAAGAAGGATCCATCGCTTCAAGTGGTTTGCGCCATACTCGTATCCTGCCATCCGCATGTAGCTACGTGAATCGCGACTCATCAGTCCAGGCAACATTTCCCCCCATGTCTAGGGTCCAGTGGCGATGTTCCCGCGCCCATGCTAATCTTTGCAGCCTGTGATGTGCGGTCAGCAGCGGTACCCTCGTGGGACGATGGCTTCTGTACCCCATAGCGAGGAGATGGTTCTGGATGGTGTGGCTGCTTACACGTTTTTGTGCACCAGCGTTAAATTGCCGAGTGATTTCTTGCACTGTGGCCCGTCTATCTGCTGTTACAATGCGAGCTAGCCGACGACGACCCCGCTCATCCACACGCTGTTGTCCACGGCAGTTAACCCTTGCAGGGGTGGTTTTACCGTATTCGATGTACTCACGGTGCACCCGTGACACAGTGGCTCGTGAAAATCCCAGTGCCTGCACGACTTCCGAGATGGAGTGACCCATTCGTCGGGCCCCGACAATTTGCCCACGATCAAATGCGCTTAGATCCTTCGTCTTATCCATACTGCGTCCGACTCTTACTGATTTCCGTCGCATCACTCCTTATATTGTCGGATCGCTGCATACGTCATGTCGTTTCCATTTACAGGGCCGCCCACATCGCCACATCTGCATAACGCCAGCTGTCTCTAATTCAATTGCTGTTCAGTGTACGTTGCACTTTTTCTTAAAGCTTATTGAAAGTCTTTGTCAGTTTAAATAATCTCAAGTTCCAAAGCATTCTGTGGCTTCAAAAAAAGTACATGCTTTTTCATAAGTTCTTCTACAGAAAAAAATAAATAAAATTACTAATTCAACCGGATTAATAGCAAAAACAAAAAAACAAAAATTATTACGCGATTCGAGTTCAACCTAATACGCGACTGCGCTTCACATGCTTTCCAGTTTAACGGGTAGCTCGCGCACTTTAGATGAAGCTGAACGAGAATGGTTCGATCTCCACCTGGCGCTAAGAGAAAGGATGTCAAAACGGAAGGTTTTGAGAAATTTTCGTATAAATAAGGAAAAACCCGAAATAGACTTTTCTGAAACAAACGGAATTACTGACAATGGAAAATCTATCAAAAAAACGGAAAATAGAAGAAACAGCAATTTGTGAAAACGGAAATTTCTTCTTAAAAGACAGACACTAACATACAACTTTGCTGCACGTTATTTTCAGGAATTTTCTATCACCTCCTTTTTTACAGTGTAGCATCGCCACAAATGGAAAAATGTAGCTGGAGCAATAGCACGCTACAGCTACATTTTTCCAAGTAGCTTGTCACGGAAAATTGCGCTACAATTCACGCTATACTTAAAAAAAAAAGTGAAAAAATATATTCTTCAAATCATGTGACATTTCAGATTTGCTATTGGATGGAACATTAGCAAAAGTCAAAATGGCAAGTCGCTGCGATAAGACAAGGTCGGTGTAGTTCAGTCGTGAGAATAACTGGCTTCGGAGCACAGGGACGTCGAATTCTACCATGGACAGAAAAGCGCTATATTTTCACACTGGCCAGGAGGTGAAGATGAGTCTCTTCCCCGTGAGGTTCGAGAAAAATGTGTGATACCCCTTCCACGCATGGCCTGGAATTAATGAGAATCCCTCCTTATACTCTTCAAAAAATGTGTAATGCTTCTACCACACGTCGTCGGGAATTAATGAGAATTTTTTTCTTTTTCGCCTCGAAAACTGTGTGATGCTTCTTCCACACTTCGTATGAAATTAATGAGAATTCGTTCTTCTACGCTACGAAAAATGTGTGATGCTTCTATAACACGTCGTCCGGAACTAATGATAATTTTTTCTTTTACGCCTCAAAAAAATGTGTGATGCTTCTTCCACACATCCTCTGGAATTAATGAGAATTCGTTCTTCTACGCTTCGAAAAATGTGTGATGCTTCTTCCACATGTCTGAAATTAACGAGAATTCCTCCTTCTACGCTTCGAAAAATGTTCTTCCACAAATCGTCTGGAATTAATGATAATTCCTTCGAAAAATGTGTGATGCTTCAAAAAAGATGTGTGATAATTCCTTCAAAAAATGAAAAATGTTCTTCCACAAATCGTCTGGAATTAATGATAATTCCTTCGAAAAATGTGTGATGCTTCAAAAAAGATGTGTGATAATTCCTTCAAAAAAATGAAAAATGTTCTTCCACAAATCGTCTGGAATTAATGATAATGCCTTCGAAAAATGTGTGATGTTTCAAAAAAGATGTGTGATAATTCCTTCAAAAAAATTAAAAATGTTCTTTCACAAATCGTCTGGAATTAATGATAATTCCTTCAAAATAATTCCTTCGAAAAATGTGTGATGCTTCTTCCACACATCCTCTGAAATTAATGAGAATTCGTTCTCTTACGCTTCGAAAAATGTGTGATGCTCCTTTCACGCATGGCCTGCGATTAATGAGAATTCCTTCTACGCTTCGAAAAATGTGTGATACATCTTTCACACATGGTCTGGAATTAACGAGAATTCCTCCTTATACTCTTCAAAAATGTGTGATGCTTCTTCCTCAAATCGTCTGGAATTAATGAGAATCCCTTCTTATACTCTTCAAAAAATGTGTAGTGCTTCTACCACACGTCGTCGGGAATTAATGAGAATTTTTTTCTTTTTCGCCTCAAAAACTGTGTGATGCTTCTTCCACATTTCGTATGAAATTAATGAGAATTCGTTCTTCTACGCTACGAAAAATGTGTGATGATTCTACCACACGTCGTCCGGAACTAATGATAATTTTTTCTTTTACGCCTCAAAAAAATGTGTGATGCTTCTTCCACACATCCTCTGGAATTAATGAGAATTCGTTCTTCTACGCTTCGAAAAATGTGTGATGCTTCTTCCACATGTCTGAAAATAACGAGAATTCCTCCTTCTACGCTTCGAAAAATGTTCTTCCACAAATCGTCTGGAATTAATGATAATTCCTTCGAAAAATGTGTGATGCTTCAAAAAAGATGTGTGATAATTCCTTCAAAAATGAAAAATGTTCTTCCACAAATCGTCTGGAATTAATTATAATTCCTTCGAAAAATGTGTGATGCTTAAAAAAAATGTGTGATAATTCCTTCAAAAAAATGAAGAATGTTCTTCCACAAATCGTCTGGAATTAATGATAATTCCTTCGAAAAATGTGTGATGCTTCAAAAAAGATGTGTGGTAATTCCTTCAAAAAATGGAAAATGTTCTTCCACAAATCGTCTGGAATTAATGATAATTCCTTCGAAAAATGTGTGATGCTTCAAAAAAGATGTGTGATAATTCCTTCAAAAAAATGAAAAATGTTCTTCCACAAATCGTCTGGAATTAATGATAATTCCTTCGAAAAATGTGTCATGTTTCAAAAAAGATGTGTGATAATTCCTTCAAAAAAATGAAAAATGTTCTTTCACAAATCGTCTGGAATTAATGATAATTCCTTCAAAATAATTCCTTCGAAAAATGTGTGATGCTTCTTCCACACATCCTCTGAAATTAATGAGAATTCGTTCTCTTACGCTTCGAAAAATGTGTGATGCTCCTTTCACGCATGGCCTGCGATTAATGAGAATTCCTTCTACGCTTCGAAAAATGTGTGATACATCTTTCACACATGGTCTGGAATTAACGAGAATTCCTCCTTATACTCTTCAAAAATGTGTGATGCTTCTTCCTCAAATCGTCTGGAATTAATGAGAATCCCTTCTTATACTCTTCAAAAAATGTGTAGTGCTTCTACCACACGTCGTCGGGAATTAATGAGAATTTTTTTCTTTTTCGCCTCAAAAACTGTGTGATGCTTCTTCCACATTTCGTATGAAATTAATGAGAATTCGTTCTTCTACGCTACGAAAAATGTGTGATGCTTCTACCACACGTCGTCCGGAACTAATGATAATTTTTTCTTTTACGCCTCAAAAAAATGTGTGATGCTTCTTCCACACATCCTCTGGAATTAATGAGAATTCGTTCTTCTACGCTTCGAAAAATGTGTGATGCTTCTTCCACATGTCTGAAAATAACGAGAATTCCTCCTTCTACGCTTCGAAAAATGTTCTTCCACAAATCGTCTGGAATTAATGATAATTCCTTCGAAAAATGTGTGATGCTTCAAAAAAGATGTGTGATAATTCCTTCAAAAAAATGAAAAATGTTCTTCCACAAATCGTCTGGAATTAATTATAATTCCTTCGAAAAATGTGTGATGCTTAAAAAAAATGTGTGATAATTCCTTCAAAAAAATGAAGAATGTTCTTCCACAAATCGTCTGGAATTAATGATAATTCCTTCGAAAAATGTGTGATGCTTCAAAAAAGATGTGTGGTAATTCCTTCAAAAAATGGAAAATGTTCTTCCACAAATCGTCTGGAATTAATGATAATTCCTTCGAAAAATGTGTGATGCTTCAAAAAAGATGTGTGATAATTCCTCCAAAAAATGAAAAATGTTCTTCCACAAATCGTCTGGAATTAATGATAATTCCTTCGAAAAATGTGTGATGTTTCAAAAAAGATGTGTGATAATTCCTTCAAAAAAATTAAAAATGTTTTTCACAAATCGTCTGGAATTAATGATAATTCCTTCAAAATAATTCCTTCGAAAAATGTGTGATGCTTCTTCCACACATCCTCTGAAATTAATGAGAATTCGTTCTCTTACGCTTCGAAAAATGTGTGATGCTCCTTTCACGCATGGCCTGCGATTAATGAGAATTCCTTCTACGCTTCGAAAAATGTGTGATACATCTTTCACACATAGTCTGGAATTAACGAGAATTCCTCCTTATACTCTTCAAAAATGTGTGATGCTTCTTCCTCAAATCGTCTGGAATTAATGACAATCCCTTCTTATACTCTTCAAAAAATGTGTAGTGCTTCTACCACACGTCGTCGGGAATTAATGAGAATTTTTTTCTTTTTCGCCTCAAAAACTGTGTGATGCTTCTTCCACACTTCGTATGAAATTAATGAGAATTCGTTCTTCTACGCTACGAAAAATGTGTGATGCTTCTACCACACGTCGTCCGGAACTAATGATAATTTTTTCTTTTACGCCTCAAAAAAATGTGTGATGCTTCTTCCACACATCCTCTAGAATTAATGAGAATTCGTTCTTCTACGCTTCGAAAAATGTGTGATGCTTCTTCCACATGTCTGAAAATAACGAGAATTCCTCCTTCTACGCTTCGAAAAATGTTCTTCCACAAATCGTCTGGAATTAATGATAATTCCTTCGAAAAATGTGTGATGCTTCAAAAAAGATGTGTGATAATTCATTCAAAAAAATGAAAAATGTTCTTCCACAAATCGTCTGGAATTAATGATAATTCCTTCAAAATAATTCCTTCGAAAAATGTGTGATGCTTCTTCCACACATCCTCTGAAATTAATGATAATTCGTTCTTTTACGCTTCGAAAAATGTGTGATGCTCCTTTCACGCATGGCCTGGGATTAATGAGAATTCCTTCTACGCTTCGAAAAATGTGTGATACATCTTTCACACATGGTCTGGAATTAACGAGAATTCCTCCTTATACTCTTCAAAAATGTGTGATGCTTCTTCCTCAAATCGTCTGGAATTAATGAGAATCCCTTCTTATACTCTTCAAAAAATGTGTAGTGCTTCTACCACACGTCGTCGGGAATTAATGAGATTTTTTTCTTTTCCGCCTCAAAAACTGTGTGATGCTTCTTCCACATTTCGTATGAAATTAATGAGAATTCGTTCTTCTACCCTACGAAAAATGTGTGATGCTTCTACCACACGTCGTCCGGAACTAATGATAATTTTTTCTTTTACGCCTCAAAAAAATGTGTGTTGCTTCTTCCACACATCCTCTGGAATTAATGAGAATTCGTTCTTCTACGCTTCGAAAAATGTGTGATGCTTCTTCCACATGTCTGAAAATAACGAGAATTCCTCCTTCTACGCTTCGAAAAATGTTCTTCCACAAATCGTCTGGAATTAATGATAATTCCTTCGAAAAATGTGTGATGCTTCAAAAAAGATGTGTGATAATTCCTTCAAAAAAATGAAAAATGTTCTTCCACAAATCGTCTGGAATTAATTATAATTCCTTCGAAAAATGTGTGATGCTTCAAAAAAAATGTGTGATAATTCCTTCAAAAAAATGAAGAATGTTCTTCCACAAATCGTCTGGAATTAATGATAATTCCTTCGAAAAATGTGTGATGCTTCAAAAAAGATGTGTGATAATTCCTTCAAAAAATGAAAAATGTTCTTCCACAAATCGTCTGGAATTAATGATAATTCCTTCGAAAAATGTGTGATGCTTCAAAAAAGATGTGTGATAATTCCTCCAAAAAATGAAAAATGTTCTTCCACAAATCGTCTGGAATTAATGATAATTCCTTCGAAAAATGTGTGATGTTTCAAAAAAGATGTGTGATAATTCCTTCAAAAAAATTAAAAATGTTTTTTCACAAATCGTCTGGAATTAATGATAATTCCTTCAAAATAATTCCTTCGAAAAATGTGTGATGCTTCTTCCACACATCCTCTGAAATTAATGAGAATTCGTTCTCTTACGCTTCGAAAAATGTGTGATGCTCCTTTCACGCATGGGCTGCGATTAATGAGAATTCCTTCTACGCTTCGAAAAATGTGTGATACATCTTTCACACATGGTCTGGAATTAACGAGAATTCCTCCTTATACTCTTCAAAAAATGTGTGATGCTTCTTCCTCAAATCGTCTGGAATTAATGACAATCCCTTCTTATACTCTTCAAAAAATGTGTAGTGCTTCTACCACACGTCGTCGGGAATTAATGAGAATTTTTTTCTTTTTCGCCTCAAAAACTGTGTGATGCTTCTTCCACACTTCGTATGAAATTAATGAGAATTCGTTCTTCTACGCTTCGAAAAATGTGTGATGCTTCTACCACACGTCGTCCGGAACTAATGATAATTTTTTCTTTTACGCCTCAAAAAAATGTGTGATGCTTCTTCCACACATCCTCTAGAATTAATGAGAATTCGTTCTTCTACGCTTCGAAAAATGTGTGATGCTTCTTCCACATGTCTGAAAATAACGAGAATTCCTCCTTCTACGCTTCGAAAAATGTTCTTCCACAAATCGTCTGGAATTAATGATAATTCCTTCGAAAAATGTGTGATGCTTCAAAAAAGATGTGTGATAATTCCTTCAAAAAAATGAAAAATGTTCTTCCACAAATCGTCTGGAATTAATGATAATTCCTTCAAAATAATTCCTTCGAAAAATGTGTGATGCTTCTTCCACACATCCTCTGAAATTAATGAGAATTCGTTCTTTTACGCTTCGAAAAATGTGTGATGCTCCTTTCACGCATGGCCTGGGATTAATGAGAATTCCTTCTACGCTTCGAAAAATGTGTGATACATCTTTCACACATGGTCTGGAATTAACGAGAATTCCTCCTTATACTCTTCAAAAATGTGTGATGCTTCTTCCTCAAATCGTCTGGAATTAATGAGAATCCCTTCTTATACTCTTCAAAAAATGTGTAGTGCTTCTACCACACGTCGTCGGGAATTAATGAGAGTTTTTTTCTTTTCCGCCTCAAAAACTGTGTGATGCTTCTTCCACACTTCGTATGAAATTAATGAGAATTCGTTCTTCTACGCTACGAAAAATGTGTGATGCTTCTACCACACGTCGTCCGGAACTAATGATAATTTTTTCTTTTACGCCTCAAAAAAATGTGTGATACATCTTTCACACATGGTCTGGAATTAATGAGAATTCCTCCTTATACTCTTCAAAAAATGTGTGATGCTTCTTCCAAAAATCGTCTGGAATTAATGAGAATTTTTTTTTTACGCCTCAAAAAATGTGTGATGCTTCTTCCACACATCGTCTGGAATTAATGAGAATTTGTTCTTCTACGCTTCGAAAAATGTGTGATGCTCCTTTGAAGCATGGCCTGGAATTAATGAGAATTACTTCTGCGCTTCAAGAAATGTGTGATGCTTCTTTCACATGCCTGAAATTAACGAGAATTCCTCCTCCTACGCTTCGAAAAATGTTCTTTCACATATCGTCTGGGATTAAAGATAATTCCTTCAAAATAATTCCTTCGAAAAATGTGTAATGCTTCTTCCACACACCGTCTGGAATTAATGCGAATTCCTTTTACAGTTAGTTCTCCTTCAAGTATGGGGTTTGCGTCAAACCGGAAACCTGCGATTTTTGGCCCCGCCCTTCTCAAGGGGAGGGGTGAGGGATATATTCAAAACGGCAAATTGCAGCGGTAAACCAAGGTCGGCGTAGTTCAGTCCGGAGAATCAGTGTCACCGGAGCAAGGACATGTGAGGCTCGAATCTCACCACCGGCAATTTAAGGTTTTATACTTTAAACCATATAATGTTTCACTAAAAGTAACTGATATCAAAATGACTTATAGAAATACGAAAGATTTTCTGAATGGGGCCGCAATTCAGTGTATGCTGCGGGCCACAGCATGGCATAATCCAGCCCACATTTTCACCATTCCAGTGGACGAGGTTTGCCTCTGTATGTTGGTGGCCAGAGATCCTTCAATGAGAACAGGATGCAGAACAAGAAAGCAATCGTGGAAAATATTTCCTATTTATTTCTGTTTTACCTCGGGTGAAATGGCCAACAAACCATTTGAAATACGCGGCATAATGTTCGAAAAAATAATAACAATTTAGGAGCTCACGTTTTCCAACTTTGATTTGACCCTAGTCTAAGAATAACGCTAGGTTTAGGACTTCACCAGAGAAAACTGAATACATAGCATAGCTTTCACGGTTGTTTAGAGTAACCTTGGACAAATTACTCTCAACGCAAATTTGACGGCCTTCACGAAGGATTCACTCATGTAATTTCATGTATTTCCAATTGAAAGATGTTATTAGTCTATACGAATCCCAGCCTATGAAGTTTTGCGTACATTAAATAATTACACTATAGCTTCGAGCTTAAAATAGATTGTTTGGCAATGTGCGGGAACATAAGGCTGAAGCGCAAGGTAATCATTTAAACAAACTTTTGCCTGAGAGCAATAAAAAACAAAACAAAATTCAGCATCCATTTGTGTGACTGGTAAAATTAATGCGTTCTCAGAAACATGATTATTTATATCTTTAAGCACGACCGGAATTTTTTTTTTTTTAATTGGCGCTACGTGTTGGAGAACAACTCGAAGTTGATCAGATGCTCGTGCATGGAATTAGGGGGAGAGCTGAGGCACCACAAGAAACAAAATACAAGAATAAATGTCAGATTACGTAAGTAACAAGTGAGAAGTAGAAGAAAAAACTGCTGAAATGATAGATTGCCGTAATGATTGCCTCACTTGTAGTTATCATTCAGAAAGCTGAAAAATGTACGTATAATCTGAAATGTGTTTGACTAAGCGAGACTCAAAAGACATTTTTTTTTTAATCCACCTTTTAATAATTACGACAAATTAATCGAAAAACCTGCTTCGGAAAACCTAGAATTTCTACAAAAATCTCTTCACTTTCGGAAAGTGAAAGCAGTAAAAGGATGTACAGGACATTTTTAAATAAATGTTGGAACGCGGGAAAAAAAAAAAATGGCGCTGAGTCCTACTCCATATTTATACACTGAGTGACCACTGAATTATGACCACCTACCTAATACTTTGTGGATCTTCCTTTCGCCCTTGTTACAGCGGCTATTAAACATGGCATTGGTTCAATAAGATGCCACAAGCAGTTGGAAGCTATGGCCAACCAAGTTGTGTGTAATGGGATCTTCACTGTAGGTTGGGAGGTGATTGGTATATCCAGACGCCTGATATATCGTTCCACAGTGTCCCACGAGTGCTCTATGGGATTGATATCTGGTGAGTTCGGAGGCCAATCGATATGCTGGAAGTCTGAACTGTGTTCCTCAAGCCATTCCTGCACAACATTGGACCTATAAATATATAAGTATTTCTCGATATATCGAGATAGAAAAACATGTTAAAAAGCGTATTCGTCTTTAGTTAATATTCATTTAATGATAATGGTTAAACTGTTGTAACTTTTTACATGTTATTTTTCTTTTGCGTCAAATGCATTTCTCGATTGGAAAATACTATAAGTAACTGCAAGAAATTAGATAGAGAAAAATCGTAACGTACCTTTTGGTTGTAACAGTTGTTGGCCCAGTTGTCCGTGCGCTATCTTTCACTCGGCTCTTGAGTTTAAACACTCCAAAAACAGCTTACGGTGGTGTATGTAAGTACGCACAAAACAGCAAGTTATAATACGTACACCTCCGTGAGGAATATACCTGCTGTTTTTGGAGTGTTTAAACTCAAGAACCGAGTGGATGTGCAGGGAAAATTTTTATTCTCACGGTGGTATACGTAAGTTCGTACAAAGCAGCAGGTATATTCCCCAGTCGTCGGAGGTATACGTAAGTGACTGTCCCACAAGTTGGTGTCAGCGAATCAGTGCAGAACTCACTATATTCAGAATGCAGAATAGAAGTGGTCTCTCGTTGGTTCCACACTGAAGAGACAAAATACGCTCTGTTGCGTTTTAACCGATGATGTTACTGGTGGTGGAGCTCAGTAAGGAGGTGGAGATTAGCAAGTAGGCGGAGTATCTATATCTCAAATTGAGGGGTGACTCTATACTGTGCAAATTATTTGGGACAAAGTAAAAAATCACTCTTTTTTCCAAAACTATGCCTTGATATACACTGATGAATACCTGTATTAGTATGAAGTATGTCCTCCTTTAGCAGAAATGACCTCTTGAATTCGTTTTGGCATTGACTCCACTAATTGAGTGCACATATTTTTGATTTCATAATCGTGGAACCACACTCCTATAGAATTCGTTATCATGCGTTCTTTGGTTGTACAGTCCATTTTACCTAAACGTCTCTTTTTTATTTTATTTTTTTCATTGGAGGTTTAACGACCACCATGAGCAACTCAATGGGCTATAAGCAGTCGCCCGTCCCAAATTTAGGGTCACTGGTTCCAGGGAAGGGAGAGAGCCAGCGCCGTAAGACAAACACAACATCCATGCCTCACCGGGATTCGAACCCGGACCCCGTTCGGACGAATGATCAGAGGCCATCGCTTAGACCACTGCGCCACCGGGGCGGCAAAACGTATCTTCAAAATATTGCACAAGTTTTCTATGGGATTTAAGTCTGGTGAATTTCCAGGCCAATCAAGCAAATGAATTTGATTTTCCAGCATGAAATTCTTGACCAATTTCGAATTGTGACATGGGGCCAAGTCATGTTGAAATGTCCCGTCAAAAAATTTGCAAGAATGGAACAATCCTACGTTGTAATATTTCTACGTACTTGGCTGCATTCATCATACCTTGAACAGGAACTAAGCTTCCAGTGCCATTTGATGTGAAAAAAACCCCAAAACATCTGTTTCAGAGGGTGTTTTGCACTTTGTTTGACATGCTCAGGTCTTAAGGGCTCACAGTTGCTTCGTCTAACGACATTTGCTTGGTAACCCTGCACAAATAAATGAGTTTCATCACTGAAAATTACCTTTTTCCAGTAGTCAGCAGTCCATGATTTATATTTTTTGGCCCATGCTAAACGTTTTATCTTCATTTTCGCATTCAAATATTGTTTTTTCATTAGTCTTCTTGCCTTCCGGCCAACTTCCAGAAGCCTACGGCGTACAATTGAATCACTAACATCACAACCACTAGCCAATAAATCTCTTTGAAGGTCGGTGATTGTTTTTTTCTTTTTCGGATTCATTTTACTATTTCTGATTAGATATTTATCGGTTCGTGGAGTTGTTTTTTGTTTTCTTCCACATTTACCTCTCCTTTTGGGAGAAGATGATCCAGATGCATTGTATCGCGTAAGCAGTCTTGATACACTTGATTTGCCTACACCAACTGCAGAAGAGATATCTCTCACTGTCATAGAAGTGTGATCCTTCAGAGCAATTATTTTTGAACGCTTCCTTGGGGAAATATCTATTTTTCAATACACGATAGCAACACGTACTCACAGAGAGCAAAAACCAACATCCACCTGTCACACACGAAAGCTCACAACTGAAGCTGAAGTGCCTATTTCCTGTTTAAAACCGGTCAAACCACATTCTTACTATCAAGTTCTAAGAGTCACACCACCTCACTGCTGATAAAACCGGTTTACGTGGGTTTCCGACATCAACTGGCGATCACATTACAATTCTGCGGAGAAAATAGCTTGTCCCAATTAATTTGCATGGTATAGTATAAAGAAATTAGCTAGCTACTCTACCCCTAAATGTACAGTCATTCGGGAAACCTTGGAGATCATTACCAGCAGCGATACTTGCAATGATTGTGTCTCACTCGAGTTGCCACGAATTTGGAACCAATCCTTCAAGTAGCGCTTTTTCTCTACCAGGATCCCGCATGCAACCAACGTGATGCCTCGTATCTTTAAATGAATATAACGTCGCATCTATTTATTGTCAAGTTTCCGCGTTCAAATTGTTAAGCGTTCTATTTTGCAGTTTGCAGTTTCTGTCTAACTTCCTTGAAAAAGCCATCTGGTTGATGTGCGAAAGCTTGGAAACGCTTATGTGTTTATATTTCCTACGCCAATAAATCGGATCACTAGTATTACTACTAAAGTAATAAATAGTCTTTGAGAAAATGTGTACAAAAGAATTTGCATTTCAGATATAGGGTAGAAGATGAACCCTAATACTCATTCAAAAACAGCCTTAAAAGACGAACACTTACAGGCAAATTTGCTTCACGTTATTTTAAGAAATTGTACGTGAATTTACGCCACTTAATTTTTGCAGTGTATGATTGACTTTCTGCTTGTTACAAATCTCGAAATCATCTCGATCCAGGGCCGCAGTGGTGGACTGGCAATCCATAAACGGCCCTGGAAGTTGATTTTAAGAGGCCCACTTTTGGGAAAAATTATCAAGGTATCGCACCCACTCCTCACGCCGTCAAAAAAAAAAAAAAAAAAAAACGTTATGTCAGCATTACCGCTTACTGTTTAAATACGTTTTCAACACAAGTCCACGAATCACTGAGGTTTTTTTGTAAAAACATTTTTTGCAATAATACTGCATTTATCAACATTTTACCGATTTTCCTAGACATCCGCAGCCCTCTAGTAAAATTTTGTGTAAGAAAAAAATTACTTCCGCCGTTGCCTTTCAGCAACGGACGTTCTCTGAGAGAGAGACTGTAGAAGACTATCTTATGAATTTTATTGCGATAACTGTATTCACAATTTGCAATAATTTCTTTGGTCTTAATAAGAACGGAAATCCAAATGGGCCAAAATTTTATTTTTATTTTTTATGGCTTACCTATCATTAGTAAAATAATTACAACGAAATCTCTTGAGAAAATTGAGAAAGTACAGAATTTCAGAGCAAATTTATAAAATGGTAGAATTAAAGAATGCAAAAAATAATTCTTTTTGAAATACTTTCTACTTGGAAAAACTCTTTTTACAGCAGCTCAAACAGACTTCCCAAAACTGCAGTTCAAGAATTCGCGTAACTGGATAGCCCAAAAAATAGTAAATTAAATGCAGATCTCGTATAAAAAAATGTTCATACAAAAAGCAGCAAGAAAGAAAAATTATAGCAGTCCTAGATTAAATATATACACAGGGTGATCAGAATCGACCGCACAAGAAACCTACCGGACGATTCCTCGTGGAGAAAGAAGCCGAAAACCGTTGTCCGTTGTCCATTCCGGAGCCGGAGATATGAGCGCCGAAAGTTCGTGGCGTCACATCAGGTAAGAATACAGACATTAGAAATAACTTACCCAATCACTTTGACAGAAAACATGTAATTTATTGATGTGTACCACTGCAACACAAATGATAAAACACGTGGATTCCTGTCAGGTTACAACATATGTTCAAAATGACACCCTTCTTGTGCGGAACAGGCGTCAACCCGCCGAGGAATAGACATCTGCACGCGTTACAGCATAGCAGGTGTTACAGTTGTGAGAACCGCGTGTAAGGTGGCCACTAGGTCGCGCAGGCTGTTGACAGGCCGTCGATATACCAGTTCCTTTAGATGACTGCAGAAGAAGAAGTCCAATGGGTTAAGATCCGGCGATCTAGCGGGCCATGCGACAGGACCACCACGGCCAAGTCCTCGACCGAGATATTCCGTATCCTGGCACTGGAGAACATTTGCAGCGTAATGCGCCGGTGCTCCATCATGATGGAGCCATAGATTTCTGATAACAGCCAATGGTACGTTTTCCAGTAAGTCCGGCAGAACATCACGTAGGAACACCATGTAGTTGGTAGCTGTGACACGTTCGGGAAGAAGATATGGTCCCTCTAGGATACCGCCCACAATACCACACCAGATATTAACACCTCACCGGACTTGGTGAGCGTGTTCGCGTGTTGCGAGCGGATTGTCCAATGCCCAAACATGGCTATTATGTGTGTTGCAAATACCCTGCCTTGTGTAAACCTTGCTTCATCAGTCCACAAGGTCCGGCGGATGAAACTATTATCGGCAGTATGTTGCTGTAGCAGCCCCTCACAGTATGCTTGTCTTAGAGGATAATCCTGTGGTAATAGGCCTTGCACCAGTGTGATGTGATATGGATGCAGGTCTTCGTCGTGTAGAGCGGCAAGTACGGTACTTTGGTGCACACCGAACTGTCGCGCGATCGCATGGCTGCTGGCTGTTGGCTCCTCCTCTATGAACCCTAGTATGGCGTCCTCGAGGGGTGGTGTTCTCACAGAGGGTCCAGCGCCGCTGTCTACACTTGGACGTGGTGCGACATTGCCTGTGTCACAAATTCGAGCGTCAAGCCGCCGTATGACCTGCGCGTCCGGGTCGTGCTGGGTATCGCTCGCTGTAGGCCCTTGCTGCACGCAATGCTGAACGATGGCATTCCCCCAATAGAATATACCTGTAACAATACTCTCCCAAACTGTACGACATATCGCTACCCACACTACTGTCAAATGTGCCAACGCTGTATGAGATTACCTGCTACCGTCGCCAACCCTTTTCATCCCTACCTGCCGTATCGCGCAGGCGTACAACTGATGGTTTCACGCAACCACGACCTTCGAATTTGCATACCCACCACATTTTTAAATGTTAATTTCCCTTTTCCTTTCCTTTCTTTCTTTTTTTTCTTATTTTTTAATTACAGGGCTAACGACCACCATGAGCAACTCAGTGGGCTATAAGTAGTTGCCCGTCCTGAATTTAGGACCACTGGTTCCAGGTAAGGGAGAGAGTCAGTGTTTTGCGAGAATGAGAAGGCAGCTCGCAGGTGGTAGGTGGCACGTAGGTACGGATGGACGAAGCAACTGTCTATATTCAACAAAGAAGAGGTCAGTGATGGAAAATTTCTGGGCAAATGTGAACATTAGATGAAAGAGAGGAAATGGTGCATAAGAGATAGACATGGAGTACAACACCAGGGGAGGAACAAAAAGTGCAAAGAGGATTGGCAGTCGACGATGAAGGAACTGTCAGTGAGTGCTAGTTTCCAAGGGGTGAGAAAGCGGGGGAAGGGCAGCAGACTAAGGGAAGACGAGGTCAGTGGGGTAAAGAGGGGGTAAACGTTAGGGAAAAGCTGAGAGAAGATGAAGAAGACGATGGAGGGTACGGGCGGTATGCCGTAAACAACAGGAACTGAAGAAGGGTGACATCCTCACTGATTCTCCATAGAGTCCAGAGCTTACCCCATCCGACAAACACATGTTTCTCTCCATGGCCCATTTTGTACAAGGACGAAAATTCCCTTCAGTGGTGGATGTGAAATCTGGCATGAGTGAGTTTCTGTCCTCAAAGCTGCCGAGTGGCACCGCCGTGGAATCGTGGACCAGCTAGAATGTCGATAAAGGACTATAGGAAAACACTGCCTAATTTTTTTCGGTATGACGTGAGCGTGTATGAGTTCCTTGCATCAAAAAACGTTTTAGGTGCAAACGAGAAGTACTTTTAACTCACCGTAGTACATGGTGAGAGAGAGAGAGAGAGAGAGAGAGAGAGAGAGAGAGAGAGAGAGAGAGAGAGAGAGAGAGAGAGAGAGAGAGAGTCAGAGGGAGACAAAGAGAGAATGAATGGGAGAGACAGACAGACAGACAGAGAATGAGAGAGAGAGAGACAGAGAAAGAATGAAAGGGAGAGACAGACAGACAGAGAATGAGCGAGAAAATGAGAGAGAAACAGAGAGTGAGACAGAGAGGCAGAGAGATAATGAGAGAGAGACAGGGAGAGAATGAGAGAGAGACAGAGAGAGAGAATGAGAGAGAGACAGAGAGAGAATGAGAGAGAGAGAGAAAGAGACAGACAGAGACAGAAAGAGAGATACAGAGAGAGAGAGAGAGAAAATCAGAGAGAGACAGAGAATGAGCGAGAGAATGAGAGAGAAACAGAGAGTGAGACAGAGAGACAGAGAGATAATGAGAGAGAAAGACAGAGAAAGAATGAGAGAGAGAAAGAGACAGACAGAGACAGAAAGAGAGATACAGAGAGAGAGAGAGAGAAAATCAGAGAGAGACAGAGAAGGAATGAGAGGGAGAGGGATAGAATGAGAGGGAGAGACATACAGACAGAGAGACAGAGAAGGAATGAGAGGGAGAGACATACAGACAGAGAGACAGAGAAGGAATGAGAGGGAGAGAGATAGAATGAGAGGGAGAGACATACAGACAGAGAGACAGAGAAGGAATGAGAGGGAGAGATAGAGAGAGATTGAGTAAGGGAGAGACAGAGAGTGAGACAGACAGAGAGAGAGAGAGAGAGAGAGAGAGAGAGAGAGAGAGAGAGGGGGAAGAGAATCAGAGGGAGACAAAGAGAGAATGAATGGGAGAGACAGACAGACAGACAGAGAATGAGAGAGAGAGACAGAGAAAGAATGAAAGGGAGAGACAGACAGACAGAGAATGAGCGAGAAAATGAGAGAGAAACAGAGAGTGAGACAGAGAGACAGGGAGTGAGACAAAGAGGCAGAGAGATAATGAGAGAGAGACAGAGAGAGAGAGAATGAGAGAGAGAGAGAGAAAGAGACAGACAGAGACAGAAAGAGAGATACAGAGAGAGAGAAAATCAGAGAGAGACAGAGAATGAGCGAGAGAATGAGAGAGAAACAGAGAGTGAGACAGAGAGACAGAGAGATAATGAGAGAGAAAGACAGAGAAAGAATGAGAGAGAGAAAGAGACAGACAGAGACAGAAAGAGAGATACAGAGAGAGAGAGAGAGAAAATCAGAGAGAGACAGAGAATGAGCGAGAGAATGAGAGAGAGAAACAGAGAGTGAGACAGAGAGACAGAGAGATAATGAGAGAGAAAGACAGAAAAAGAATGAGAGAGAGAAAGAGACAGACAGAGACAGAAAGAGAGATACAGAGAGAGAGAGAGAGAAAATCAGAGAGAGACAGAGAAGGAATGAGAGGGAGAGGGATAGAATGAGAGGGAGAGACATACAGGCAGAGAGACAGAGAAGGAATGAGAGGGAGAGAGATAGAATGAGAGGGAGAGACATACAGACAGAGAGACAGAGAAGGAATGAGAGGGAGAGAGATAGAATGAGAGGGAGAGACATACAGACAGAGAGACAGAGAAGGAATGAGAGGGAGAGATAGAGAGAGATTGAGTAAGGGAGAGACAGTGAGTGAGACAGACAGAGAGAGAGAGAGAGAGAGAGAGACAAAACAAAAAAGAGATACGGCTTTCAAGGAAATACGGAAAACATTTCATATTCCAGCCTTTCTCAGATAGCTATTTTTAATAAACAGGTGATTTGAATGCACACCAACATTAAAAAGAAAAAGAATCGAAGTATCTGAATAAGCGGCCTTTATTTTGGCTAATTATACGTGATTTTCTGTCGAGAATTATCCAACGACGTGACAAAACTGAAATACCTTCCACAGGCGAATGGATGCTTACTCTTGAATAATTTGCAGAGATGTATGTGGGAACCATGTTAAAAAAGAAGAAACGCTAAAAATTAAAGCAAGAAAAAGAAATAGAACGAAGGACAAAACTTGGCAAAGAAGACAGAAATTGAGATGAAAAGCAAAAAGATGTGTTAGCTTGCATTATAATAACAAGGCTAACATTTTATCTGACCATGAGATTTCTTCTTTTCACACTCAAAGTTGTTTTTTAGAGCTTCAATTGTAGACAGCGTGATAATGTTGCAGATAGTTCCCTCAGGCTTATTTTTGTTCAGGTTATGTTTTTACTGTCGGACTAATTGCCGCTACAGAAAGACGTGTCTCGTAAAAACCTGAGATGAGAGCAAACCATATCGTATGTGGTCTATAACTTTTTATATGAGTTCTAGCAATTAATAAAATAAATAAAATCTCCATAAAGTCCAATAACCTCCTTATGGCTCCTCAGAGATGGAACTAAACAGGAAAAACAAAATTGTACAAAAGGGGCGGATTGGCCCCACCTGGACATTTTCCCGGAAAATGGCCCACTGCCTCGCATTCTTTATGTCTGGATTTTTTGGAACGACCGAATAATTATTTTGGTACTTATGAATGCTAATCGTTTACTTCAATTTTGTTTTATGTCTATCTGAAACGATATTTACTTAAATAAAAGGGGAAGAGTTCCTTCTACCTAAAGGGTGTGCTTTTTTTTCTATTATACCACTTAATAACCCTCTGCACCTATATGAGAAAAGTACCTCTGGACCAAGAACGCTCTTATAAATTAATTAGCTCATAGCTCGTGCCATGCACTGGGGAAAAAGCTGTGACTGAAATGTTTAAAACACGAATAGTGAATTACATATACATCTGAGAGAACAGCTGCATTACGTCGAGCTTGTAGATGTTTAGGAATTTCTTGCTCTTGGCGTTTAGCATGCGGAAGAGGATCAGTAATTAGCCTGGTTGTGTTTCTTCAGAAGTTCCATTTCGTCTGCGATTAGTTCTACCTTCGTTCAAGTTATGGAAAGTTTTAGAAGATTGGTTTGCAATCCATCGCCATTGTCGTTCTCTATTTAAGCGACGTTTACTTTCGGCTTTATCTTCTTCCGTCTTGTACTACAAAGAAAAAATTCCACGGAACCAATAATTTTTTTAAATTTCCATCACAGTGAATCAAAACTACGTCTGCAGATATTTTCTTACAATTTTAATTGTTCCTTTCTATGAAATAAACTAACGTTGATTCTTTCTTATGAAATTAATCTGCAATTTTATTCCTTTTTATGAAATAAACTAACGTTGATTCTTTCTTATGAAATTAATCTGCAATTTTATTCCTTTTTATGAAATAAACTAACGTTGATTCTTTCTTATGAAATTAATCTGCAATTTTAGTCCTTTTTATGAAATAAACTAACGTTGATTCTTTCTTATGAAATTAATCTGCAATTTTATTCCTTTTTATGAAATAAACTAACGTTGATTCTTTCTTATGAAATTAATCTGCAATGTTATTCCTTTTTATGAAATAAACTAACGTTGATTCTTTCTTATGAAATTGCTCTGCAATTTTATTCCTTTTTATGAAATTACTCTGCAATTTTATTCCTTTTTATGAAATTACTCTGCAATTTTATTCTTTTTTATGAAATTACTCTGCAATTTCATTCCTTTTTATGAAATTATTCCGCAATTTTATTCCTTTTTATGAAATTACTCTGCAATTTTATTCCTGTTTATGAAATTACTCTGCGATTTTATTCCTTTTTATGAAATAACTCTGCACTTTTATTCCTTTTTATAAAATTACTCTGCTATTTCATTCCTTTTTACAAAATTACTCTGCAATTTTATTCCTTTTTTGAAATTACTCTGCAATTTCATTCCTTTTTATGAAATTACTTTGCAATTTTATTCCTTTTTTGAAATTACTCTGCAATTTTATTCCTTTTTATGAAATTACTCTGCAATTTTATTCCTTTTTACGAAATTACTCTGCAATTTTATTCCTTATTTTGAAATTACTCTGCAATTTTATTCCTTTTTATGAAATTACTCTGCAATTTCATTCCTTTTTACGAAATTACTCTGCAATTTTATTCCTTATTTTGAAATTACTCTGCAATTTTATTCCTTTTTTTGAAATTACTCTGCAATTTTATTCCTTTTTTTAATTACTCTGCAATTTTATTCCTTTTTTGAAATTACTCTGCAATTTTATTCCTTTTTTGAAATTACTCTGCAATTTTATTCCTTTTTATGAAATTACTCTGCAATTTTATTCCTTTTTCGAAATTACTCTGCAATTTAATTCCTTTTTATGAAATTACCCGGCAATTGTATTCCTTTTTATGGTATTACTCTGCAATGTAAAGAAAATGAAGTAAAACACGACATTACACCTATGCAACAGAACAAACATCGCAGACAGTTGTTCGAGCACATGCGTGTTGCCACAGATGAAGTCGTTTGTCTTACTATCTTTATTTTATTTTCCGGTATTTCTCGTTGGTTTTACGTACTGTGCGATAGCAGTGAACTTAGTTCTGATTTCGGCCACCGGATAAAAGCAGATGACGCTGCAAGTACTGAACGACGTCAGAGCGTTAGGGACAGATGTAGTCTATTATTTCGGTTTCATTAAGTTAAAGCTAACTGCAGTTAGAAGTAGGTCGTTAGACACTTCGAGCCCAACGTCATTGGTAGGCCCTATCCTCCTTTTATAATATTGAAGGAGTTGCTAGCACCAATTGCGATGAACCGTCTTCCACAGACTGACACAGGGTACAAAACGACTGTTCAGCAGACTACTAGCACTTGTGAATGGGAAAAAATGGTGGCACATGGGGGAAAGTAATAATTAGATTTTAAAAAGGCATCTACTGAAGGAGGAGGTACCAATTCCATTGTGCAGTTGTCGATCAGTGACCAAATAAATATAAAAATTAATTGAGTAAGAAAATTTTCATGTGGCGTGTGCACATTTCGATTTTCGGAATGACTTTCCTGGTGATTTAGTTAGAAATACGGACGTCAGGCGACTCTGTGACGTATACTCTAATTTTACTTTCATTTTTAGTTTCTTTCTCTATGTAAATTTGAGTTCATTCTCTTTTAGCGTTTTCAAACTTAACTTGATATCTTCTCTCTCGCAAGAGTATGGTTGGCAACATCTTGAGGTCGGAACGCATAACTAGCGTATGTGTCCGATGAGAACAGAACGATACACACAGTCGAATCACATTATTGTGACCACCTCCTACTTTATACGACAACAGCGCGCAGCCAATGAAAGAAGGCACGTATCGTGAGCTGGCTTGGAGGGTGTATAAGGCCTGCTGTAGGCATTCTGAAAACATATCACTCGTTGCTGTCATGGATAAAAGGAGCGATTTATCAGATTTGCAAAAAGGGATGATTATAGGCTTTCCGGCCAAGGATGGCAGTATTTCTGAAACAGCGTAGTTTGTGAACTGATCGCGTGTGGCTGTGTTTAAAGTGTATAGTGATTAGAGAAATGGCACCATTGCGAAAAAGCGACGTGGAAACTGCGGACACCACGTGCCATTGATGTGAGAGGTTAGCGTAGGCTTCGAAGGTGCGTGAGGACCGATCGACACGCTACAGTGGAGCAACTCACTGGCCGAATGAACCAGGTGCTACCGGAAGTGTGTCTAAATCGACAGTTCAGCGAACCCTGCTGCGTATGGGGCTCCGATTCAGACGGATGGTCACTGCACTTATGTTAACGAAGGTGCATCGGTAGAAAAGGCTTATATTTACACTTCAGTATCGGAATTGGATCTCCGCTGATTGGCTTCAGCAAAGTTTCAATTTTGATATTGCCTTCTCCGACGAGTCACGTTTTCTGCTTCATCGAACGGATGGACGTTGGCGTATAAGGCGAATATCATCGGAGAACAAACACTCTTTAACCATTGCTGGCAGAACACAAGCTGGTGGGGGTCTGGGGAAAGTTTTCGTGGCATTCTCTCGGTCCACTCATACCTGTGTATGGCATTATGGACCGAATTCGTTATGAAACCATCCTTGCAGACCACGTACACCCATAGATGCTGATTGCCTTCTCTGGGGCGAATGGAATCTTCCAGCACGACAATACGACGTGTCACACAGCTAGTAATGTCCAAGATTGGTTGTAAGAGAACGATAAAGACTTCAAAGTATACTTTCCTGGACCTCTAATTTCCCAGACTTAAGCCCAATTGAGCATCTGTGGGACCACCTCGATCGTGTTGTTCGTTCTATGAATCCTCCAATACGCACCTTCCAACAGCTGTCAGATGCACTGTAGTCAGCATGGCTCCACGTACCTGAGAACACCTTCCGTCACCTTATTGAGTCACTCCCAGCCAGTTTAGTTGCTGCCAGCGCTGCACACGGCAGTTACTCTGGATATTAACTGGTAGTCACAATAATGTGACTCGACCGTGTATCATGTGTGAGCAGCAGCAAAGGTGTGGAGATGATGGTAGTATGATGACGTAATAGTAGTTGCGGAAGTTGAAGTACTTGAAGTTGTGATTTCTTGGCGTCTGCATATCTAATATTTAGAGTTGGTGTTTTTGTTTCTCGTTAAACGTTCTCTAACAAGTAATTGGATTTTTTCACTAATGTTGTTTAAGTCTGAGTTACCCTAAAAATTTTAATCATTTTCTCTATCTTCTTAGGTTTATGTTCTGGGCTTCTCCTCTTATCCCTTGGAGAATCTTCCATTTATCTATGATTTATTCATATTATCTCTATAAGAAGTTTTTGCTGAATAAAGATTAATAGTAAGTAACCTTGAAAGAAATACGGGATTACGCCACATAATACAAATTTTGAAGATGACAATCCGATTTTTGGCGTAAATATGACAAGGATGGTAAGTCAGATAATATCCGAAAACTTGAAAATTTTAATCATCCTGGAGCGGGACTCGAACCCGCGTCTCCCAGAAAACGCCCAAGTATGCTAACCACTACACCACCCAGAACGACCAAGTTTCAAGTTTCCGATCACTTTGAATATAATCATCACAGGATTCGCTGAGTCCCGCTCCAGGACGATGAAAATTTTCAAGTTTTCGGATATTATCTGACTTACCATCCTTGTCATATTTACGCCAAAAATCGGATTGTCATTTTCAAAATTTGTAGTAAGTAACCTTTTCTGAAGTTATTTGAGTGACTCCTGATTCCCTTAAAAGTGAAGTTATTAAGAACTGATTTATGCGGTGTTCAGTCAGCTACATATTTACCAACATTACAACTCTCTCGTTTTTGTCCAAATCAAATTTTTAAAAAGGAAAATAATTAAAATAGTATACCTACAATAATAATCCGAAATCTCTTGGCGTAGAATAGAAATAAAACTTTCTAAGCTTTCGCACATCAACCACATGGCTTTTTCAAGGAAGGAAGACACCTAACTGCAAACTATCCGAACTGAAAAACATCGTCGAATTGGCCACTGAGGCAGGATATACTTCGAACCAGATGCATAACTTTATCAAAAAAAGCCAGAACCAGCCGTGTTAATATTTCTATGCCGCAACTTCGCTACCTGGGCTCTATTTCCTACATACCAAATCTTTCCTATCAACTCAAAAAACGCGCTCAGGAGGATGTGTCGGCATAAAGTCTCCGGCCACTTTATATACGATGATTAAGAGAAGCATTGACAAGCACTCTGTTCTCAATGAGGCAGGTGTTTCTGCCATCCCGCTACAACAAATATCCGGACGGCTCCGGAATGACCAAACGTTCGTTTGGAATTAGAAACAAGGAACATAAAAAGGATGCAAAAGACGGAAAAATAATCACTGCCCTATCAAGAGAAGTCAAGTTCAAGTCCGCCGATCCTATATGGAGTGATGTAAAGAAATTAGCTTCATACTCCACACCCAAATCTACTGCCATTCGCGAAACCTTGGAAATCTTGACCAGCAGCGAGGCTTGCAATGATAGCGTCTCTCTGGAGTTACCACGTATTTGGAATCAATTCTTCAAATAATGCTGCACTTTTTACCATGGTACCATTTGCCCAACAAATGTAACCTCGTTTCCTCGGATTATCACGTTTGCGACTATTCATTTATTGTCTAGTCAAGTCACCGCGTTCAAATTGTTGAAACGTTCTGTTGTCCAGTTTGCAGTTAGCTGTCTACCTTCCTTGAAAAAGCCATCTGGTTGATGAGCAAAAGCTTGGAAAGTTTTATTTCTAATCTACGCCAAAAGATTTCGGATTACTAGTTTAGTTATACTAATAGAGTATAATTGGTGTACAGTTCCTACTTATTAACTAGGAAAATAATTATATTGTAAACTATTCTGTTTTGGGCGTAGTGTAATGCCATATTTAATCATCAGCGGATTTTTAAAATTATTTCACCGTTAAATTGTTGTTAAAATTTGTTTACCACTGAACTCGTTCTACAATGCATATTTCAAGAGTTCTCTTTCGTCCAGATATATATCAGAATTCTCTTTCGTCCATATATATATATATATATATATATATGGGGTGTAAGGTCAGGTGATGCGTAACATCACAGCCTCTCCTTGACAAATGTCAACCCCGCCTTCTCGTGGTACATCCTGTTCCCACTAAAGGGGCTCTGACGACCGCCAATAGCGGTATAACTATACCATCGGGATTAGAGGAAATTCTATCCCACACTCACCAACCCGCTTGGCCAGCGTGGTGAGTTATGGCCAAACCCCTCCAAAATGATTCCACAACTTAAATCTTGGCCCTCAGTCTCCGGCAGCTGGAATGTACCTGGCCAAGGCAGCGGCCAGTGCGACATGAAGGCAGAGGGTGCTAAGAATCCCCGGAGGACCGGACTAGGCTGCCATCTGATGCTGACCTTGGCTACGTACAACGGACGCTCCCTATCTTCTGATTCAAGGCTTCTTGAATTGGAAGAGGAACTACAAAGGATCAAGTGGGACATCGTGGGACTAAGTGAGGTAAGGAGAAAAGGAGAAGATCTCATCGAACTGAAAAGTGGACATCTCTTCTACTATCGTGGGACAGATACTGGCAGGACTAGTGGTGTTGGATATATAATAAACAAGAAACTGAAGGATAAAGTTGTAGAAGTTGAAAGTTCCTCTGACAGAGCTGCACGACTTGTTATCCAACTCTCGAAAAGATACCAGGCTCAGATTATTCAAACTTATGCACCCACCACAAGTCATCTTGAAGAAGAAATTGAAGAATTTTATGAGGAAATTTGTCATCTAAATAATAAAGGTAAGCAGCACTTGAAAATAATTATGGGAGATTTCAATGCAAAAATAGGGCAACGGCAACAGAATGAAACTTCAGTAGGTAAATTCGGTCACGGCAACAGAAACCAGCGTGGAAATACTCTCGTTGAGTTTGCAGAGGCAGAAGGGTTTTTCATCTTGAACTCCTTCTTCAAGAAAAAGCCACACAGGAAATGGACATGGAGACATCCAAATGGGACGACAAGTGAAATTGATTTTATTATGTGTAACAAAAAATTCGTCATAGAAGACTACAGTGTGCTAAACAAGTTCAACACAGGTAGTGACCATAGATTGGTGAGATGTAAGATGCACCTCAACACCAAACTTGAACGTGGCAAGCTCATAAGACAAACAAAATCTATTGACATAACCAACCTTAAAAAACACCATAATACCTTCAAGTTGGAACTGAAGAACAGGTTCTCTGCTTTAGAAGGCCTAACATCGGAAGAAGTGGACATCTCTGAAGTTAACAGAAAAGTAACCAAAGCTCTTATGGAAACAGCAACAAAATTAGCTGGGTCTAAGAACAAGTTGCATGTAAACAAATTATCAGGAAAAACGAAAATGTTGATGCAAAAAAGAAGAGAGATGAGGACAACTAAAGAAGATGTGACTTCCAAAGTGGAATATATAGAGCTATGCAAGACAGTACGAAAAAGTATCACTGAAGACGTAAGAAAATTCAACTGTGAACTAGTGAGGAAAGCAATTGAAAACAACCAAAGCCTAAAGATAGCAAAGGGACATCTCAGTAAGGGAAGAAAACAGATTATGGCACTGAGAAAAGAAGATGGTTCTGTAACAAGAAATAGAGGCGAAATTTTGACAAGAGTGAAAGATTTCTACTCCAAATTATATGAAAGGGATGATACATGCACTCCAGACATCACGAAAGATACCAGTACCAGAGTTCCTCCAGTCCTCCCAGCAGAAGTTGCACATGCAATCAAGAACATGAAGCGGGGAAAAGCTCCAGGAGAAGATGGAATTACTGTAGACATCATACAAGAAGCAAGTGGAGAAATTGAAACAGTACTCGCCCAAATTTTCACTCGATGCCTTAATGAAGGAAAGATTCCTGAGGATTGGAACGCCGCTACAATGATCCTGCTACATAAGAAAGGTGACATTGAGGATCTCGGAAACTACAGACCTATCAGCCTCCTATCAGTAGTTTATAAAATCTTCACTAAAGTTCTTTCACGCCGCTTAAAGGTAACACTGGACATGGCTCAACCGAGAGAACAAGCTGGATTCAGGAGTGGCTACAGCACAATAGATCATATCCACGTACTGAGAGAACTAATTGAAAGAGCGAGGGAATATGAACTTCCATTGTGCATGGCTTTTATCGATTATGAAAAAGCCTTTGATTCGGTGAAACCATCAGCAGTTACAATGGCTCTGAAAACCTGCGGTGTTGAAGATGCATACATTAATATTATTAATAACATCTATGAAAATGCAAGTGCAAAGATTCGGTTGTTTGAAAATACAACACACATAAAAATTGGAAAGGGAGTGAGACAAGGTGACACCATATCTCCGAAACTCTTTAATGCCACATTGGAGGGTGTTTTTCAGTCGCTGAGCTGGGAAAACAAAGGGATAAAGATCAATGGAGATTATCTAACCCACCTACGTTTTGCTGATGACGTAGTCATTTTTGCAACTACCCCATCAGAGCTGCAGAGTATGATCCAGGAACTTGCTGACAAGAGTAAAGAAGTGGGATTAAAAATGAACTTTCAGAAGACAAAAGTGATGTTCAATGCTTTTATAAGAAATAAAGATTTATCGATTGATGGAGAAAAGCTGGAGGTAACAGACACGTACGTTTATCTTGGACAGCAGATATCAAGTGAGGGTCACATTGATGAAGAAATAAATCGGCGTACAAAACTTGCCTGGAGAGCTTTTGGAAGAAACAGCATAATTTTCAAGAGCAATATGCCATTATGTCTTAAAAGAAAAGTGTTTGATCAATGCATCCTTCCAGTGCTTACGTATGGTGCAGAGACGTGGACCTTAACTAAAAGAGATATACAAAGACTGCAGACAACTCAAAGAAGCATGGAGAGGTGCATGCTTCGTGTAACCAGGAGAGATAAGAAGAGGAACTCGTGGATCCGAAAAAAGACAAGAGTGGAAGACATCATGATCAGAGTTAAATCCCTGAAATGGCAATGGGCTGGACATACTGCCAGAAGGACAGATCATCGATGGACAGCCGAAATTTTAGATTGGATTCCAAGGGACAGGAAAAGACCCAGAAGAAGACCACATGGGAGATGGGTGGATGAAATTCGAAAGTATGCAGGGGTGACATGGAGGAGACTGGCAGAAGACAGACCGTTGTAAAGGAAACTTGGGAGACCTTCGTCCAGCAGTGGATTGATAATGGTTGACAATGATGATGATATATATATATATGATATATATCAGAATTCTCTTTCGTCCAGATATATATATATATATATATATATATATGATATATATCAGAATTTTCTTCATGAGGAAAATTATGAAATATTCCTCTGCAGATATGTGTGCTTTTATAATGTACCCGACCTGGCTTCATAGTCACATTCCGGCCCAGCTTGTAAACTGAATTTTGTATGCTACTGGGTGTGTACATAAGTTCTGCCCATTTTTGTAGGCTACAAAGAAATTAGGTGAACACAACAAATAACGTACCTAGGATTTCTCAAAATTGCCATCATTCTGTATGACCTCTATGAGTAGGTGAATCCCACGTCGGAAACACTCCTGTGTTTTAGAGAAAAACAAGTCATGTAATGCCGTTTTCACATCGTCCAAATCATCGAAGGTTTGGATAGCGAAGGCGTTCTGTAACGATAAAAAAAGGTGGTAGTCCGTACGTGCCAGGTCAGGGGAATACGCCTGGTGAGGTAACACTTCCCAACCAAAGTCCAGTAATTTTTTCCGGGTGATTAAAGCAGCATGAGGTCTGGCGTTATCATGATGAAGGATCACGCCTTTGCGATTGACGAGTGCTGACCGCTTCGATGTCAGTTGTTCTCGCAATCTGCCCAACTGTTGGCAGAAGAGGGCAGCATTTATTGTTCGGTTAGGTGCCAACACCTCCTAGTGGATTATTCCCTGGACATCCCACCAAATACTCAACAAAACCTTTTTGGGATGCAGTCTTCTTTTTGAGGTCGATGGAGCACTCTCCTCAACTTAGCACACAGTCCTTCGACGCTTTACATTACTGTACAGTACCAATTTCTCATCACCCGTTACAATTCGTCCGCAAAACTGTTCATTTCTGTGAAGAGAATGCAAAGAAACACAGGTACGGGTTCTCTCCTCTCGTTGCTTTGCAGAAAGCTAGTGCGGAACCCAGTTATCGAACTTGGTGATGAAACCAAGCGCATGCATTCGTCTTTCGACTGTTGTTCTGTGTACCGACAACGTTTTTACGAATTCCTGAGAGGTTGGATTGGGTCATTTGTTATGGTTTGGTCCACATCCTCGTCAGAAACCACAGCATTTATCTAATGTGGAAAGCGATAAAAGGAAATTCCACTAACTTGCTCGTACTTTGATAAGCACCCATTCGTCACACTCTCCTCAACATGTATATTTTTCTTAGAAATATTTTTTTCAGATCTCCTCAACATATATATTTTTCTTAGAAATATTTTTTTCAGATCTCCTCAACATATATATTTTTCTTAGAAATATTTTTTCTAGATCTCCTCAACATATATATTTTTCTTAGAAATATTTTTTTCAGATCTCCTCAACATACATATATTTTTCTGAGAAATATTTTTTTCAGATCTCCTCAACATATATATTTTTCTTAGAAATATTTTTTTCAGATCTCCTCAACATATATATTTTTCTTAGAAATATTTTTTTCAGATCTCCTCAACATATATATTTTTCTGAGAAATATTTTTTTCAGATCTCCTCAACATATATATTTTTCTTAGAAATATTTTTTCCAGATCTCCTCAACATATATATTTTTCTTAGAAATATTTTTTTCAGATCTCTTCAACATATACCCCACTAAAATAGGAATTTAAACTAAGACATTCATCGTATGGTCAAGAAAGAAAATTAATATCTTTACTTTCTCAAACAAACAAACAAACACGAAATAAGCAAGCTAAAATTGCAAAGAATTAGTAACTTGCCATAGAGATTCGTACACATGGTTCCCATACTACATACACTGAATGAATATTACTTACTGTATTTACTTGAAACTCAGCTCGGGTAAAATGCACATGAACGGATTTTTTTTTAGATTTTTTTTTTCTCAAAATTTCTACCAAACACTTCAAAATTTGTACCCTCCCATCATGTTTGCCCCCCCCCCTAATAGCCCGCCCAGTTCTGGGAAGCTGGCGCGCCGCTTTTTGGGGATTCCCCTCATTTTACCCGCCATTTTTGACAAATAGCGTTCTTTGTTGGCACATACTACACATTTTTACTTTCTCATACTAATGCATGAAAAAGTAAAACTAAAGTATGAAATAAGTGTTGAAGTAAAATGAGGGAATAGAAAGTTGTAATATCGTAGAAAAGAAATTCGACTTCGAGATTACAACAGAAATGCACATTTTGGGTTCTCTCGAGCAAGATTTGACTATTTTTACGTAGGCTTCTATGTCTGTGTGTGTGTGTGTGTGTGTGTGTGGGATTTGTTGCAGTCGTAACTCGGAAACTATTATATCAAGGCGAAATTTATTGTTTAGGGGTTTTGTTATACCCTGATGGTGCAGAATTAGCGGAAGTAAGTCTTTCTTAAAGAAGAAAAATCAGTACTTCTACATGGTTGTATCAGCATCATACGACTGCTTACCTAATAATGGGACTAGCGGCCTAAATGACAGCAAGGAGACGGAGTAGCAAGGAGGCCCTGAAAGGTTTCCCGACGCACACGTGCCCATTCGGACTCCAACAGGTCCCGGAGGTTACGTGGTTGTGAGTCAGCACGTCGAGCCTGTTAAATAGTCCCACAAGTGCTCTATGGGATTGAGGACGGGCGATTTCGCCGGCCAAGAGAGAACGGAGACAACGCTGTCGTGTTCCTGGAACCAGTCGCGCACTCCCTTAGCGACATGGTAGGGCGCATTGTCCTGTTGGTAGACACCATCACCGCCAGGGTAAAAGTCCAACATGAAGGGATGCATGTGGTATGCGAGGATGGACAGGTAGCCATTGGCGTTCAAGGACCCATTAAGCGGTACCAGCGGGCAGCGTGAGGCCGCTATCATCCCTCCAACATAAGGGAAATCGACCACTTTGGTGTAAGTGGAATCCTTGTGTGGACAGGCATTATGTTGGACGGTAGTACACCACTGCACGTCTTCGATGGGGGCAATGTGACCGCTCAGCACTTAAGGGATGAGGTCCTTGAACCTTATGTGAGGCTTATCCACTGAGCTGTCCGACCGAACTTCATTTTTATGGACGATAACGGGAGGCCACACAGAGCTCAGCTTGTCGACGATTTTCTGGAGGGAGAGGTGGTAGCCAATGGTCATTCCTTTCTGAACGCCCATCAATTCCTTACCTCTCCCCATTGTGCTTATGTTGCGCATTATCGTTCATCAATCCTTGCCGGCGGCTTATATCTCCGTGTGGTCGACCTTGTCACGTGCACTCTGTGACGCACCTGGGCGGGTACAATGCGATTCCGGGGGTGGTCATATTATTGTGACACGACCGTGTATATATACAATTGATCACTGAATCGCAGTACTAGAAGGGGACCGTGCTTAAGTAATCCACACGGTCCGCAAGGGGGCGTTAAAGTAAACTGCTTTTTCTCGATATCTCTGCTTCTAAAACTCCGATTTGGGAAATTCTTTTTCTTCAGCGGATACAGCTCCTGATGTGAAATCTTTTGCATATAATTTCTAATTTTTGGTAAAGAATCGTTTGCCTCTCAGGGGGCGTAAGCGTTAATTTCTGCTTCGTATGCATTTGCCATAAAATTCTGAGATTTAAAAATTTTACCTTAAAAAAATTCGTATGTGGACCGATGCCACTCACGTAGATAAACTTTTTCAGAACATTTTCTTCTTAAAATATTGCAGGGTTTCTCCGCCAGGAGGTGTCGATGTATATCTTAGTTTTGTTCATATCTCTGGTTCTAATAGTCCAATTTGAAATATTCCTTCTTTATTGGATAGAGTTTCCGGTGCGACATGTTTTTCATATAATTTCAAAATTTTCAAGTAGTTCATAGACTTTCCGTTAGGGGGCATAAAGGTAAATTGTGTTTTCCTCATACCTCTGCTTCTAAAACTCGGATTTGAAAAATTCTTTCTGCAACGGATACAGCTTCGAATGGGAAATCTTTCGCATACATTTCTAATTTTTCGCACAAAAATTGGTTGGCCACCAGGGAGCGTAAGTGTTAATTTCTGCTTCTGATGTATTTGCAGCAAAATCTGAGCTCCTAAAATATCGATTGAAAAAAATTCGTTTGTGGACCGACACTATATTCACGTCGATAAACCCTTTCGGAATATTTTCTTCTTAAAATATTACATGGTTTCTCCGTCAGGGGGGGGGGGGCGTAGATATATATCTTATTTTTGTCAATATCTTTACTTTTAAGAGTCCGGTTTAAGAAATGTCTTCTTTGTTGGATATCGTTTCCGGTGCGTAATGTCTTTCCTATAATTTCAAACTTTTTAAGTAACTCATAAACTTTCCGCTAGTGGGCGTTAAAGTAAAATGCGCCCCTTCCCCCGCCCATGTTTCTGCCAACTGAAAAAATATTCCTGCATCGCATACAGCTCTTGATGGGGAATGTTTTCCACATATCTAATAATTTCTAATATTTGGTAAAGAATGGTTTGGCCACCTGGGGGCGTAAGTGTTAATATCTGCTTTTGATGTATTTGCAGCAAAATCTGAGCTCCTGAAACCTCGACTGAAGAAATCTTTCAGGGACCGATATCGCTCACATCGAAAAACCTTTGCCGCCCCGGTGGCGCCGTGGTCTAAGCGATGACCTCTGGTCATTCGTCCGAAAGGAGTCCGGGTTCGAATCCTTGTGAGGCATGGATTTTGTGTTTGCCTTACGGCACTGAGGCTCTCCCTTTCCTGGAACCAGTGACCCTAAATTAAGGACGGGCGACATACTTTATAGCCCATTGACTTGCTCATAGTGGTCGTTAAACCTCCAAGAAAAGAAAAAAAAAATTTTTGAGAATGCTTTCTTTTTAATATAATGCATGTGTTTTTCGCCAGGGGACATAGATGCATATCTTATATTTCTTGATATCTCTGCATCTAAAAGTCAGATTTGAAAAATTCTTTCTTTGCTGGAGAGCGTTTCCGATGCGAAATGTTTCTCGCATAATTTCAAATTTTTCTTAAGGCACCATCTGCCACCAGAGGAATTATGCTCACGTTTCCGTTTACAGCCGTATCTGCTGGGCTAAAAACCCGATTGAAAAACTTCTTTCTTCGGCCAGATACTACCATTTTCCATACCAGTTCCATTGACTTTGAACAGCTTTGATAAATTTAATTTGCGTTATAACGGATTCAAAAGACGTGCTCATTACACCCGAATATTCGGTGTCATCTTTCTTGTTTCTCTTTGTTGTTGTTGTTGTTGTTGTCGTTGAGAAGCAAAATGGAAATAGAAGAACAAAAGGTCGCTATTTTGGTAGGCCCTCCAGCATCACGGGACCCCGCGCCTGGGTTTCGTAGGCTTTCTGTAAATTCGTATATTGATAAGAATATGCAAGTAATTTCAAATTGTCCTCTGCATTTTATTCATGTGAAAAGAAGCTACTTCCTGATATTTTTAGATAGCAATATTCCGTCCCACCGTTAGCAGCTACTTCCTCCGCTTAATGGAAAATACTGCATTGGGAGCTTAAGCAGAGCTGCTATCAGGCTATTGTGTTTCCTAGGCAAGGCTAACTACCCGCAACCCCCCCCTCTCTCTCTCTCTAAAAATTGACAACTTCAACTTATCACTAAATTTTAAAAATAAAAATAAAACAGCATGTAAGAAAGAATAAATAAAAAACAGCGTATGGAAATTATTCATAAGGCTTACAATAACTTTATATTCCTTAGCATTGTTGTGGTATTTATCTTAAAATAAAAAGAAATATATAAATTGTCACTTGCATTTTTTTATATGGGTTAAAAAAACTGATATGTATGAAACTGTGATCTCAAAGGTCAGTACTGCACCCTTTGAGGTCTGTGTCCTAGGCGGTTGCCTATAGTTGGCCTAATGGTAGCACCGGCTCAGGGTTTAAGGCAAATAAACCCTGTTATGTTTGTTCAGGAAAAAAGAAAGAAGTGAAAGAAAACGTGTGAACAGATGCGACGAAGCAACACATAAATTTCATAATTTCTTTTCTAGGCTACACTCTGGAAAAAATTCTGAAATTCACGAACCACTTTTGTTCATTTCTTTCGTGTATTAACGAAGCTTATTTCTGATACAATCTTTTCCGTGAAATGACAGAAACAAATCTCCGTTTCACAGATTTTTCGTACCATGGGAAGATTCTGGATTTTCAGACACCTTTCTGCAGTTTCTTTCTTATATTGACGGTAAACTACCATTTTAGAGATGCGTTAACGGAAAATTCTGAATTTTCAGAAACCTACAGCAATTCCTTTCGTATATTAACGGAAAAACTCCGTTCTCACTTTTTCTGTATCCGTATGACGAGAAAATTACCTGTAATAGGAGCGATTGGTGGCAATACTTGAGGTTTGATTAACTTTTAAATTTCAATTGCCTCTCGAATTTTGAAGTTCCGTAGCGAGATCGGATATTGTGGAGAGCATATTGCATGAATTTTGTTTATTGTGGCACACGATATTTCTTCTTGTCTTCCCAATTTCGTGCACCACCTATTTATTATATATTGTGTTACTGTAAGAAACCGGTTATTTAACTTACCGTACAGATGATTATACGATGTCTATGTACACTCATTGTCATAATAATCCGCGCACCAAGAAGGAGGTGTCGGATTGAAATGAGATTTTAGTAGTGAGATGCTACATACCAAGGAAAAAAGTGATTACAATATCACAGAAGCAGGACGATTTTCCGCGGACATACGGTACCCATTCCGGTCAGCGTTAGTACCGCTGCGGACCGCCTCGTGCTCGGATACCTGCGATGATACAGTCCGGTACTGAGTCAAAGAGACGCCGTATGTTATCCTGGGACAGATTAGCCTACACTTCTTGCAACTGACGCTCTAAATCACAAACACTGGGACATGGAGAAAGTTGGCGTCCCATCTGATCCCACACGTGCTCTATGGGTGAGAGATCAGGCGATCTGGAAGGCCACGGACGCGTCGAAACATGACGTAGACACTCCTGGGAAACCCGAGCCGTGAGCGGACACGCATTATCTTGTTGTAAAATGGCTACGGGCAGCCCCGCCACGAAACGTAGCACATGTGGCCGTAGGATCTCCTGAACGTAGCGCTGAATTGTCAACGTCCCATGGATCACTGTGAGGGGAGTCCGGCTGTCTTAGGAGATCGCTCCTCAGACCATCACGACTGCAGTTGGGGACGTGTGACGCTATACAGTGTGGTTGGGATTATAGCGCTCACCTGCGATCCTCCACACTCTTACAGGATGGTAGTCCGTTCCCATACTGAAGCGTGATTCTTCGCTGAACACTGTACGTCACCAGTCCGTAGCATTCCACGTTGCTCGCTGCTGACACCACTGCAATCGATGCCGACGATGGTCAGGTGTTAATGGCAGAAAACGTAAGGGCCGTCGAGAGTGCAGATTCGCTTCTGCCAGGCATCTGGAAATGGTTTTGGTGAACGTCCCTTGTACAGCCGCCACATGCCTCTGGATATTGGATAACGACGTAGTTGCATCTGTGCGTGTCGCTCTCACGATCTCACGGTCCCCTCTGCTGGTGGTGTTTCTGGGTCGTCCAGAGATAGTCCGCCATGTCTGGGTGCCTTCTCGTGTCCATTGCTCCCAACATGATCGCAATGTACTGTCCGACCGGCCTAAATGGCGACCGATTCAGCGCTCCGGCCACTCTGCCTCTCTCATCCGGACGATACGGCCTCGTTCAAACTCCGTCAGTTGCCCGTACGCACATCTACGGCGGTTCCTCGGCATGTCTATCGTTCAGGGATCTCACCTGACTCTTACGGTGCACTTCGGCACCAATGTGGAGTCATGATCATATGTAGAGGATTTTAGGAAGGGAGTGTCTGACCCCAGGCCTTAAACAACCCTTAGAACTAGGAGATTTGGGCTAGAGAGTCCGATAGGAAAGTGACACGGAAGCGAATTAGAAAAGGGAGGAAGACGCCCTTATTTATTACCGGGGGGCCAGTACCCAGGGTCCGACGTCTTAATGTGCCCATCCGACGCACGGCAGATATTTAGTGGATCGAGCGTTCGTACCTGCCTGGGATCGAACCTGAAGCCCTTTCCGTGGCAGTCACGAACGCTGCCCACTAGGCCACCCGCAGCCACCAATGTGGAGTCCTCTGCGCGGCGCCTTATAAACCCCAAGGGTTGCAATTGCAGCGCCGGTACGCGCGGGCATGCAGAATCGCACGAAACTTTAATCATTTGCATGTCTGCTCTTTCCGTAGTTATTCGCCGAGCTTCGCGTTAATCGCACGGTTTTTTTCTTGGTGCGCTGATTTTTATGACAATGAGTGTATTTGGACAACTTAAGACAAAAGCTACGTAGCTATCAAGAGTAAATTTTATATTTAGGAGGTTCTTTTTGTGTAATAATACTATAAAAAAGTGCATTTTATCTTTTTTAAAGATGACTGAAAATCACCGCTAGTTTAAGTAAATCAAGTTGCAAAGCATTTTGTTGCTTCGAAAAATCACGATGATAAATGCTTAATTTGAGAAAAATCCTCCTACAAAAAAAAAAAAAAAAAATTATTAGAAAGCTCCAACAGAAAATGATATGACTAAATCACTCGCATTAATGACAAAAAAAAAATGCTGCTCCGGTGGTACAGTGGTCTAAGCGATGGCCTCTGATCATTCGTCCGTAAAGGGTCCGGGTTCGAAACCCGGTGAGGCATGGATGTTGTGTTTGTCTTGCGGCACTGGCTCTCTCCCTTCCCTGGAACCAGTGACCCTAAATTAGGGACGGGCGACTGCTTATAGCCCACTGAGTTGCTCACGGTGGTCGTTAAACATCCAATAAAAAAAAAAAAAATCTTCGTCTCGGAATTTGGTTTACGATGTACATGATTAGGATTTTCGAGCGTTTGTGGCTCAGTGGGTAAAGGCGTGCGTTACCTGTTCAGCCAGCCCAAACGACGGGGGTTCCTTCTTGACTGCAGCTGGAGGATTATCTGGGGTAAGGGCTGAAAAATGCAGGGTCGTAGATTTTGCTGAATTTCAGTTTTAAATACGGAAAATCCTAAAATGGATTTTGTTCCTGAAATAAACAAAATTTCTGACTACGGAAAATTTGTAAAAATACGGAAGTTGAAATAAATGCGCGCTTTTAAAGACGGAAATTTCTGAAAACGACGGACACCTATCGGCAACTTTGCTGCACGTTAATTTCAGAAATGTACCGTAAATTCACACAATTTATTTTTTACAGGGTATAAAATGAAACAATCTGTAGAAAACCTAGAAGCATTTTATTTTTCTTACACAGGCTATTCAATATTTAAAACTTTATAAGAGTTGTGTTGCCAAAATCGCCCCCTCAAAGAAGGCACCCCTATGTTTGCTTATCGGCATGAGACCGTCTTGATTCCTATTCTTAAGTTTCTTATAGCTGACTGCTGATTGCGCACTCACATAACCGTTGACACTTATTTATTCTCGACTTTACCTTTCATACTTGAAATTCTTTTCCGAGCTGATAGGGGAGGAATAAAGTGAAACGTGCTGCAACTTCAGTGTGTGTCTGAGTAATGGCGGTCAGAATGACCATTCACAGCGCAGTGAGAGCGAACCATTCACCATTTACGATGAAGAGTCATTCGCTGTGAACGTATCGTTCACGAATGGTCAATCACTATTATATGCTGTCATTGAAAGCAAACCATTCACCATTCACGGTGAAGAGTTATTCGTTGTGAACGAATCGTTCACGAATGGTCAATCACTATTACATACTGTCATTGAGAGCAAACCATTCACCATTCACAGTGAAGAGTCATTCTATAATGAATATGCTTTTAACTGGTAGTTGTTGTAGTAGTTGCGATTTATGATGAATAAAGTCTTATGCTGGTTGTTAATAGTAACACTTAATGAAAGAGACCTAACAGCCAGACAGAGGTCTGACAAAACTATGAACTGAGAAAAACGTACTTACTAAAAACCTTTTATTAGGGAAACTCCTGGTATTATCCAACACACATTTCACAGGTCACACAACTACTCGATATCTGAACTTTCACATATAACGAAGTTCTCTTTACATAAACAAAGCTCTCTCACGTAACACAAAAGCTCTCTCTGGTATCGTTGAACGCGCCTATTTATACTGCCTACCACCACGTCATGACTTACACTCATTGCCACATATCATTCAGCGGGAGAAATAACATCTCGTTAAGTAAGAAGATAATTTACATAAGAAAATAAAATAACCAGAGATAGTAAAATCAAAAGGAAACTGAATCTAGAGTATACGTTACAATTCGTTGTGACCGAATCGTTCACGAATGGTCAATCACTATTATATACTGTCATTGAGAGCAAACCATTCACCATTCACAGTGAAGAGTCATTCGTTATGACCGAATCGTTCACGAATGGTCAATCACTATTATATACTGTCATTGAGAGCAAACCATTCACAGTGAAGAGTCATTCGTTATGACCGAATCGTTCACGAATGGTCAATCACTATTATATACTGTCATTGAGAGCAAACCATTCACAGTGAAGAGTCATTCGTTATGACCGAATCGTTCACGAATGGTCAATCACTATTATATACTCTCATTGAGAGCAAACCATTCACCATTCACAGTGAAGAGTCATTCGTTGTGAACGAATCGTTCACGAATGGTCAATCATTATTATATACTGTCATTGATAGCAAACCATTCCATTCACCATTCACACTGAAGAGTCATTCGTTTTGACCGAATCGTTTACGAATGATTCATCACCATACGGTATGAGTTAATTTGAACGGTGTTTCCGCTCTTTTCAACTCGCCCTGATTTGCATTCATTAGCCAGATTTTTCATTTATATAACTGAAACTTAGCATTCACTCACGTAATAATAGACTTAATGCGTAAGGTTGAAGTTCACGTTGGAGGAAAAAATGGCAAATCCTAAATTATAAGTACGCGTAGGAAGTATCTCAGTCGCTTATGAAGCATGGGAAATCGTTTTACAAGGGAGGATTCAGCAGAATTTTAAAATGAATCGTGAATATTCATCGCAATTCCTTGAATCGCCACCAAAAATTCAAAAGAAATGTATGCCCTTCGTCCTTATCTCTTGTAAAAGTGTGTGGAAAAGTCTACCGATACGATCTATCATCATACTCGATGAGGGAACCTGGTACACACCTGTGAAGAGAAGCGTACATTTTCTGAATATTCTGACACACACACACAAAAAGAAGCAAGACAGATAATTATACTCAAGGTAAGGAAAATAAATTAATTCGCCGCGGAGAGGACTTTTTAACAACTTGGAAACGGAAGCGTAATTTGAGCTAACTCATCGCAAAGGAAAAAGAGAAATAAAACCGTATCTAAATAAACGCCCATTAGTTTTTCTTAACAGTGTCACATTTTTTGCGCAGTGGAAACAAGGAGATCATTTATCAAACACTTAACAAAATATGAGAAGTGCTGCTTTATCTGAGAAAGTGTCTTTAAAAACAAATTGAAAGATTTGAACAAAAAAATCAGCATACTTCCATTTTTCAATGTCGTAATACTCGCTACTACTACCTCTGAGAAAAATTATGGAATCACTGCCACATGAACATAGCGGCGCATAGTAGGGAGTATGTATTAGAAACGACAGGAAGGAAGTAGGCGAAACGAAAATATACAAAGGGCATCCTGAAATCAATACCTCGTCCCTCATAAGATTTTTATCTGTAGCAGCAAAAATGTGAAACTTGGTGGCAAAATACTTGGTCATAATGTTAATAATGCTGGCCTATTCAAATTATTGTCCATCACTTTCTATATATTTCCGCCATCTTTGAACCCATTGGTAAAATCCATTTTGGAAAACTTCCTGAGGCTGTCGTTTTACCCATGAGTTCACAGCCAGTTTAACGTCTGTCACATCGTCGAAACGTTCCCCACAAAGGGTGATTTTCAAAGAGGCTAACAGAAAAAAGTCTGAGGGAGCTAAATCAGGACTGTAGGGGGTTTGGGGAATCACCGTCCACCCCATTTTGGCAATATCCTGCGAAGTCTCCATTGAGGTGTGGGATGTGCGTTATCATAGTGTAAAACAACACTATGTATTGGAATGTTACATCTTTTCCTTCTGATAGCTTCCGTTAAATTCTTCAATGTCTGTACATAGTGAGCGCTGTTTGTTGTTGCACCCCGTTCAAGGAAATCAGTCAAAATGACACCACGTTTGTTCCAAAAAATTGTCACCATCATTAACCCTACGGAACGAGTTGTTTTCCCATTTTTCTGTCGAGGTGAAAATGTGCGGTGCCATTTCATTAAAGCACGTTTTGTTTCTGTGTCATGAAAGAGCACCCAGGTTTCATTCACCGTCACAACATTAGCGAAAGCACCTCACCCCTCTTCTCATAACAGTCCAAGAGGTTCTGGCACGTGTCCCCCCTTTGCTCACATTGTTCACGGGTTTAGGTTCCTTGGGATCCACTTTGAACAAATTTTTCTGTAGCCCAGATCCCTAATTAATGTCTCCATAGCACAATGACCACATTGAATTGTATCACATATCTCCTGGATGGTGACAAGACGATCAACTGTGATGAGGTCTTTCACTCGTTGCCTGTTGGCATCTGTCACTGCAGTTGCAAGTCCTCCACTTCGTTGTTTATCTGACAATGAACTTTTTCTCTCTCGAAATCTCTTCATCCATCTTCGGACATTACTGATATCGATTGTGGCAACTCCATACACCGCCAGGAGTCTTCTGTGGATTTCTGGGGCCTCACATCCCTCTTTTTCCAGGAATTCAATTACGGCTCGCTGCTTTTCTCTGTCATTCATGATCTCTATTTCAGATTCTGAAAAAAAAATTGTTTCCCGCATTGGTAAGATATCATAGTACATGTCAGTGCAGTTTCATTAGAATCACTTCAAAATTTCAAAAGTTATTAAGGAGGATGCATTACTTTCAGGATGCCCCTTGTACACTGATGTCCAAAATTAAGGTCACAAACACATTTTTTATAATAATTCAAAATAGCAACCAGTAAAATGTTTAAAAATGCTGTCACATATACTTTGAAGAACGGTAAATCTAATGTAAGGAGGGCCGCAGCTAGCCTAGTGGTGAGCGTTCGTGACTGCCATGGAGATAACCTCAGGCTCGATCCTGGGCAGGTACGAGCGTTCAAACCACTAAATACCCGCCGTGCGTCGGATGGGCACGTTAAGCCGTCGGAACCCGGGTACTGCCCCCCCCGGAAATAAATAAGGGCGTCTTCCTCCCCCTTTCTACCTTGCTTCCGTGTCACTTTCCTATCGGGCCCTCCAGCCCAAATCTCCTAGCTTCCTATTTCTAAGGGTTGTTTAAGACCTGGGGTCAGACACTCCCTCCCTAAAATCCTCTACATATGATCTGAAATCTAATGTAAGGGCCGCGGGTAGCCTAATGTTCAATGTTCGTGACTGCCACGGAGAAGACCTCAGGTTCGATCCCAGACAGATACGAACGCTCGAACCACTAAATATCCGCCGTGCCTCGGATATGCACGTTAAGCCGTCGGGCCCCGGGTACTGGTCCCCCGGAAATAAATAAGAGCGTCGTTATTTTTAATACACCACAATATGAATACTCAAGAAACGCATATAGCGTATTCAGTTCGTTTATTTTTATGGTGTAATAATCACGGAGATTCTCTAAGCTTTCGCACTCCACTGGGAGTCTCTTTCAAGGCAATGGTAGACATAAAATGCAGGGAATTGGAACACATAAGGAACAAAGATGTTTTTTGATAATGACGTGGGTGACTTCACGAGCATATTTCGTGAATTTTTTTAGCACGCAATTACACGGCGCGCAGCAACGTGTTCCCGTCTTTTAATAACGCATGCCAAACCATTGGTAGTTCAGTAGAGATCATATCAAATTTTGAAGATGACAATCCGATTTTTGGCGTAAATGTGACAAGGATGGTAAGTCAGATAATATCCGAAAACTTGAAAATTTTTCATCGTCCTGGAGCGGGACTCGAACCAGCGTCTCCCAGAAAGCGCCTAGGTATGCTAACCACTACACCACCCAGAACGACCAAGTTTCAAGCATACCTAGGCGTTTTCTGGGAGACGCGGGTTCGAGTCCCGCTCCAGGACGTTGAAAATTTTCATGTTTTCGGATATTATCTGACTTACCATCCTTGTCACATTTACGCCAAAAATCGGATTGTCATCTTCAAAATTTGTATTATATGGCGTAATCCCGTATTTCTTTCATGATTTATCTGCTTCTCCGGGCAATCACGGGATAGGATTATTAACCTCCAGATTCGCTAAACATGAATGCCGGTTGCTTCGACTAGCGAATCCTGTGATGGTTAAATTCAAATTGATCGGAAACTTGAAACTTGGTCGTTCTGGGTGGTGTAGTGGTTAGCATACCTAGGCGTTTTCTGGGAGACGCGGGTTCGAGTCCCGCTCCAAGACGATGAAAATTTTCAAGTTTTCGGATATTATCTGACTTACCATCCTTGTCACATTTACGCCAAAAATCGGATTGTCATCTTCAAAATTTGTATTATATGGTGTAATCCCGTATTTCTTTCAGAGATCATGTCATTGCATGCTACTTTGATGGAGAGGATTTCGACAGTTTCCTTTATGGCAACCTCTTTAAAGTTCGTGTAAGGGGCAATTCTTCTAATATTATTCCATACTGAAGTGGCAGATGAATTACACGAAATTTTAAAGAGACTGTCATCAGGGAAACTGTCGAAATACTCTCCAGCAAAGTAGCATGCAATGACATGATCTCTACTGAACTACTTGGCATGAGTTATTAAAAGAGTTATTAAAAGACGGAAACACGTCGCTGCGCGCCGTGTGATTGCGTGCTAAAAGATTTCACGAAATATGCTCGTGAAGTCACCCACGTTATTATCAAAAATCATCTTTGTTCCTTATGTGTTCCAATTCCCTGCATTTTATGTCTACCATTGCCTTGAAAAAGCCTCCCAGTGGAGTGCGAAAGCTTGGAGAATCTCTGTGATTATTACACCATAAAAATAAACGGATTTAATACGCTATAAGCGTTTCTTGAGTATTAATAAGGGTGTCTTTCTCCCCCTTTCTACCTCACTTCGGTGTAACTTTCCTATCGGGCACTCTAGCCCAAATCTCCTAGCTTCCTATTTCTAACGATTGTTTAAGACCTGGGGTCAGACACTCCCTTCCTAAAATCATCTACATATGATCTATAATCTAAATCTAATGTAAGCATCCACTGTTTGTTAAACTGCTAACAGGATGAGTTTGGTAAGAGGACGTGAAAGTGGCAGTTTTCTGCATCGGCGAATTTCGTCTTCAGAGTTGTATTTCTTGCAGGAAAAATCACAAGATTGACTGATTTCAGTTGGAATGAGTGCTCGTAATCGTTTTGGCGATGGACTGAGGTGGAGAGCCATCGGCAGGCTTGAAGCTGGCGCCAGTCTGAAGCGGAAGTCGCTCGATGGTTACAGGGGTCACGAATGGTGATATACAGGTTATGGCACCAATCCGAACAACGGGCACCATCACCAGGAGGCCCGGCCAAGGCCGTCCAAGAGCCACGACACCTGCGGAGGATCGTTACGTGGCATTAACTGCCAAACGCCATAGACGGATGACTGCTAGAGACCTCTCTCAGGACCTCGCTGCTGCTACTGGAAAAACAATTTCGAGGCAAACTGTAAACAGAAGTCTAGCAGAGAAGGCCCTTCCACGCCTGGCAACCAGTGATGTGTGCTCACCTCACCAGATCGCAGACCATCTGTCGTGGTGCCAAACATATCTTTCTTGGACACAGCAAGATTGGGGCCGTGTACTTTTCTGTGATGAGTCGAGATTCAGTACACAAAGTGCTCCTCGACGAGTCTTCATCTGGAGACATCGTGGGGCCGCTATCATCACTCCAACATAAGGGAAATCGACAACTTTCGTGTAAGGGGAATTATAACGAAGTAAATTTCTCCGTCATTTTTGGTCTACGCCGGGAATCGAACCCGAGTCCGCTTATTCCGGAACAAGTCGCTCTACTAACTGAGCTACGCAGACGTTCATTCTGATTGCTATCTGATGCCTTTATGTCGTGTGCGTCCTGCTGGCAGGTACGTCACATCTCCCCCCCCCCCGAAAGAGTTCCGGGGCATGGCCCACGGGTCAGCCGTGACCATGAATCGTTGCATGCAGCAATCCACTGTAAAACATGCACTTGAGAACTCCCAATCAATCTGGTGTGTGGAATGCAACGTCACACACATTTATTTTTCGAAGCGCTGGAGAAGGGATTCTCTGATTTTTCCTATCTCGCGGTGTGGAAATAACATCACACCATTGCGAGATTTTGAACGGTCGGGTCATCCGGATAGTTCGGGCGCCATTATAACGAAGTAAATTTCTCCGTCATTTCTGGTCTACGCTGGAAATCGAACCCGAGTCCGCTAATTCCGGAACAAGGCGCTCTACCAACTGAGCTACGCAGACGTTCATTCTGATTGCTATCTGTCTTTATGTCGTGTGTGTCCTGCTGGCAAGTACGTCACAGAATCATTGTGTCGGCAGGCATTATGTTGGACGGGAATACACCACTGCACGTCTTCGATGGGGGCATTGTGACCGCACAGCACTTAAGAGATGAGGTCCTTGAACCTTATGTGAGGCTTTTCCGCTGCGCTGTCTGACCGAACTTCATTTTCATGGACGATAACGCGAGGCCACACAGAGCTCAGCTTTTCGACGATTTTCTGGAGGGGAGGATATTCGCCGTATGGTGTGGCTAGCGAAGTCGCCGAACCTAAATCCCATAGAGCATGTTTGGGATGCTCTAAGAAGAGCCATTGCACGACGTCAATCCCCTCCCAGGACCCTCCAGGCGTTAAAATCCACGCTTTTAGAAGAATGGGATTTGTTGCCACAAGCTGTTATCAACAACCTCATTTACAGTATGAAGGCTCGTTGTAAATCTGTACGGGGTGGCCACACTCCCTATTATCCGGACCGTTCTCGAGATGTGATGCATTATGTTCAGACCGTTTTTGGTTTAATTCGCATATCGCACGTAATTTACCTCCTGTTCATTTTGTTATGTTGCTATTGGATGCCTCATAGTATGAAGCTCCTATGTACCGAATGTCATTGCAATAAACCATTTAGTTTACTAGATATCACGGAATATGTGTTTGCGACCTTAATTTTGGACAGCAGTGTAGTTTAATGAAAGCTGCATATCCAAACTACAGACAGCAGGGCTCATATGAAGGAACGTAACAATATCTGACTGAAATACAAGATGACGTGTAACACACTTGTGCGAAATAATCATATTTTTACCGACATCAGAGGGAATAAGAAAGATGAGGTTGAATTTTCGTTTGTAATGAGCACATCTTCTGAATCTGTTCTCACGCGAATTAAATTTATCAAAACTATTCAAAGTCAATGGAACCGGTACGGAAATTGGTAGTATTTGACCGAAGAAAGAAGTTTTTCAATCAGGTTTTTCGCCCCGCACATACTGTTGTAAACGGAAACGTGAACTTACGCCCTCTGGTGGCCGACTTGTGCGTTAAGAAAAATTTGAAATTATGTGAGACACATTTCGCAGCAGAAACGCTCTCCAACAAAAGGAATTTTTCAAATCGGAGTTTTAGAAGCATTGATATCGGGGAAAACGCAATTTACCTTTGCGCCCCCTAACGGAAAGTCTATGAATTACTTGAAAATTTTGAAATTATATGAAAAACATTTTGCACCGAAAACTTTATTCAACGAAGGAGGAATTTTTTCAAATCGGAATCTTAGAAGCAGACATCTTGACAAAAATAATATATACTTCTACACACTCTGGCGGAGAAACTAGGCATTATTTTAAGAAGAAGATATTCCGAAAAGGTTTATCGGCATGAGTGGTATCAGTCCACGAAAAAATGTTTTCAATCGAGATTTCAGAAACTCATATTTTGCTGCAAATACACCAGAAGCAGAAATTAACGCTTACGCCCCCTGGTGGCCAAATCATTCTTTACCAAAAATTAGAAATTATATGCAAAATATTTTCCATCAGGAGCTGTATCCGCTGCAGAAAGAATTTTTTTAATTGGAGTTTTAGCAGCAGAGTTATCGGGAAAAACGAAATTTACTTTTACGCCCCCTTGCAGAAAATCTATGCGTAACTTGAAAAAGTGCATATACCTAGAATAGTCTTCGACATAACAGGAATCGGAAGGTAAAATAATTTTTTCAATCGGAGTCTTAGAAGCAAATGTATGGAATAAAATGTATTTTGAATTCGATATCATCCGCATTTACGTCCTGTAGCGGCGAAATTGTGCATCGTAAAAAAAAAAAAAAAAACGAAATATAGGGTCATCATTCGCACAGCTGAAACTTCTCAATGCAAAAAGAATTTTTCAAATCGGACTAATAGTTGCGGTGCTATGATGTCCACAGGGGGACGGACGGACGGATGGACAAACCTGTAACACAAGCACTATCTTGTTTACAAAAGGCGTGCTAAAAACAGTATCAAGGTCTTTCTAACATTCCTCGGCCGCCACGGTGGCGTAGTGGCCTAAGCGATGGCTTCTGATCATTCGTCCGAAAGGGGTACGGGTTCGAATCCCGATGAGGCATGGATGTTGTGTTTGTCTTACGGCCCTGGCTCTCTCCCTTCCTTGGAATCAGTGACCCTAAAATAGGGACGGGCGACTGCTTATAGCCCACTGAGTTGCTCACGGTAATCGTTGAACCTCCAACCAAAAAAAAAAAAAAAAAAAATAACATTCCTGAATGACAATCACGAAACCAGCTTTGCAACATGGATATTTCGCTTGGACTAGTGTTTTCAATTTTAACCTCATACTCTGAATGAGATTTACATTGAAGAGCAACTGAATTAGAGATACCTGTCTAGCAACGTGTAGTACCACCTTTCGCCCTGATGACGGCGGCGATTCGTCTCGGCATGGACTCGACAAGACACCGGAAGCGATAGAAAGCCATACGGATCCAAGACCCATGAACAAGCTCCCACAGTTCACGAAGATTTGATGGAGGGGGGGGGCGGAGCCTCGAACATCTCTCTCGACGGCATCCCAGATGCGCTCGATGGGATTGAGGTCAGGCGATCTAGCTGGCCAAGGAAGCGAGGTCACGTCGGTGGAATGTTCATACAACCATTCGGATGCAATTCAGGAGCGATGGCACGGTGCATTGTCTTGTTGCAGGATGAGGTCCCCAGTGGGATGTTGAAGACGCACGAACGGCAGCAAATGGTCGTCCAGGATATCCCGGTAACGTTGACCTGTGAGGGACGATGTCACACGTACCAGGGGTCCCATTTCAGTTCACGTAAACAGTCCCCAGACGAGAATGCCACCCCCACAAGCTTGAAGAGTACCCTGCTGGTAAGAAGGATCCATCGCTTCATGTGGTTTGCGCCGTACACGTATCCTGCCATCCGCATGTACCAACGTGAATCTCGACTCATCAGTCCAGGCAACATTTTTTCACATGTCTAGGGTCCAGTGGCGATGTTCCCTCGCCCATGCTAATCTTTGCACCCTGTGATGTGCGGTAAGCAGCGGTACCCTCGTGAGACGATGGCTTCTGTACCCAATAGCGAGGAGATGTTTCTGGATGATGTAGTTGCTTACACGCTTTTGTGCACCAGCGTTAAATTGCCGAGTGATTTCTTGCACTGTGGCCCGTCTATCCGCTGTTACAATGCGAGCTAGCCGACGATGACCCCGCTCATCCACACGCTGTTTTCCACGGCAGTTGGCCCTTGCAGGGATGGTTTTACCGGATTCGATGTACTCACGGTGCACCCGTGACACAGTGGCTCGTGAAAATCCCAGTGCCTGCACGACTTCCGAGACGGAGTGACGCATTCGTCAGGCCCCGACGATTTGCCCAGGATCAAATGCGCTTAGATCCTTCGTCTTACCCATACTGCGTCCGACTGTTACTGATTCCCGTCGCATCACTCCTTATATTGTCGGATCGCTGCATACGTCATGTCGTTTCCGTTTACAGGGCCGCCCACAGTGCCACATTTGCATAACGCCAGCTGTCTCTAATTCAATTGTTCTTCAGTGTATATCCGGACTGTTTGCAGGCTATGTCATTGTATTTATATATCATTCCTGAAAAAATTGCTGCACACAAAGACGTGCAGCAATTTCTTCAGGAACGACACATGAGACATGAGGCATTATCATCTTGAACAAGTTATTAAAATAACGCAATGCTTTGATTATGATACGTTTTCCAACATATCTGAAATCATTACTCAAGTTATTACTCAAGTTATGAGGATAATGGCTGTGGAATAAATGTTGCTCCTGTACCCTGCCCTTTGAACCCATTTCGATGATATTCAGCAGAACCGGTTCAGTATACCTCCGGAACAACATACTAAAGTTTTGTCGCAATAGAAGCACTTTTAGTCAAGTTATGAGGATAACGGCCGTGGAATAAATCTCGTTCCTCTGCCCTGATCTTCGACCACATTTTGATGATATTCAAGAGAATCGGTCCAGTATACATCCGGAATAATGTACAAAAGTTTTGTCGCAATAGAAGTATTTTTAGTTCAGTTATGAGTATAATGGTTGTGAAATAAATCTCGTTCCTCTGCCCTGACTTTTGACCCTATTTCGATTATAATTAACAGAACCGGTTCAGTACATCTCCGGAACAACACGATGAAGTTTTGTCGCAATCGAAGCATTTTTACATAAGTTATGACGCATAAGGGCGATGGAAAGGATCTCCTCGTACGTTCTGACCTTTGACCCCCATTTCGCCCATTTTCAATAGGGTTCCTTCCCAGGTTGCCTCCCTACCACATACTAAAATTTCATCAAAATCGAACCATTTTTTTTAGCGAGTTATTGTGCGGACAGACAGACAGACGCACAAAGCTGCAGCATATACGCTTCTTCAACCTGTGGTTGGATAGCGTAAAAAATGAGCTCATTATCGTTTAAACCATCGTCGATTGATGGAAGAAGAAAGTTCCCTAAAATGTCAATGCATAACTGCGCATTGACTGTTCCTGCGTTGCTTGTCATCTCACCTGGTCTTTCAGCTGACATGCAATCCCATATCATGTGCGTCTCGAGAAACTTCACTGCTTTTTGAAGCAGTTATCGTTATAAGCTTCGTTAGCGTGTGGACAGACAAACGTTCCAGCATAACTTTTCTTCGTGACAACTGGACATCCATGATTCATCACTGAATAGCACTTTCATCCAATCTTGCACAGACCATGCTTGCTTTTATTTTGCCTACTGTAAACGTCTTTTCTGTTACTTAGTTTTCGAAGAAGGTTTCTATTTTGCTTTTCTGTAAGAAAAGCCCATCTCCATCAAACGGTTTCGTACTGTTTTGTCCAGGACCGTAGCAACCTTTTCTTATCCGGGAGGGCGAGACTTGAAATCACGCCCATTCGAGTTAAAAATTACGCCTAATTAGAACTCGAAATTCCGCCCCTTGGAGTTTCACTCAAATGATACTTGGTTTTTACCCTCTCACACACCGCAGTTATACAAGAGTGTTATGATAATTCAAAAATCGCACTTCAGATTTTTTACATAATTTTATTAAAAATGTAAAAACAAGGTATATACCCAATAGCTACAGACTGTAAATACCAAGTAAAGTGAACGCCGACTGCACAACACTCCACAGAAATGCAGAACGAAAGTCTGGTGAACGTAAAATTAGGCAGAAGCCTTAGGGGTAGGGTTTGAAAAAATTCCGTCCGAGGATAAACGCTTAGAGAACTTTCTGCGACAGAACACAAATGATTGAGTTCTTCATACATATCACTAAGCTGTTCTCTGAGATTCAGAGGTTAGCTCCAAAAAGAAATACAAACTACCGGATAATTTTTACTTACTGTTGCCGTATCAAATTTCTCCATTTACAGCGATCTTGACATACAACTCGGGCTTCACTGACATCCATCATACGCCGTACAAGATCATCTATACTTCATACTCATAATCTTTTTCTCATGCAGACACTCCTGAATCTGTTCCTCCCATGACTTCCTTCGCCTTCCTCTGCCTTTCCTTTCTGCCACTTGGGTTAAAATGATTTTCTAAGTAAGCATCTCATCATTCATTCTTTCAACATGGCCAAACCACCTAAGAATATTAGTCTCCGCCTTGCTAACAACATTTTGCTTCACATCACACAACTGCAACACATCTTCATTCCTTACACAATCAGAACGTGTCTTGCCACAAACCTCCCATAAGTAACGCATTTCTCCAGCAGACAAACTACTTCCACGTTTCTTCTGTAGTACCTAGGTTTCACTGCTATACATCAGAGTAGGAACAATTACTGTTTCATACACAGCCATGCGGGACTCTCTTGAGAACCCATCATTCCTGTAAAAACCTTCCAAAGCAGCCATGACTTTCAATGAAGAATTCACTCGCCTACTAATTTCACCATCCAGTTTGTTCTCTCTGTCAAACATGCTTCCTAAATACACAAACTCATTCACCTGGTCAATCACAATGCCATTAGACTTACATTACATTCAGTGCTACCAGTTCCTCTCTCAAAAACCATAACTTTGTTTTTCTTTTATTTGCACTCAGTTTGAATTTCATGCAAACTTCATATATTCGGGACAACATACTCTGCAACTCACTTTTGCTCTCTGCCAAAAGGACAGTTTCATCAGCATACAGATATCTGCACACACGGATATTACCAAGACATAAACCAGTATTATCTATTTTGGCATCACGCATGCACACATCTATAAATGTATTAAACAGCCATGAGTTAAGCTCTTCATCCCAACGATATGTTCGGAAAGGCCATGGAGGTTATGCATATCATGTTTTCTATGCATTCATTCACTGTGTTGGAAAATTCCCTTCATGGATATGAGATGTTAACACTTCATAATGTATGTTGTTCTGTATCCTGGTTAACTGCATGGAATACTGTATAAGACTAATAAAAGTCTTTAAAAAGAAAATACTGAAGGCTTTTTTTAGTTACAATTTCTATTTTTCACATCTCCCAGAGCATGAATTTAGGTCCCTGGAATAACCATTCTTGGAGGACAATAGTCTTTCCTTTCCCCGGTTGCTACGACCCTAGTTTTGTCACAGGCATCTACACCTATATCCGCCAATTTCGTCTTCATTTGTGTTGTATATTTATGGTTTTGAAGATATATTTCTTTTAATTTTCTGTCCTCACATTTTCCTTGGGCGACAGGTATGTTTTTGTCTTATAAGCATCCCTTTCTCTTTATACTTCCACCAAATAGACAAAGTCATCGCTCTTTCCACGTTTTTCTTTAATCAACACACAACAACCGAAAAATTGTATTTCGACGCCGGCTAGTTATCGAGAGATCTGGGATTCGATCCCAGTGGTGTCGAAATACAGTTTTTCGCTTGCTGTGTGTTAATTAAGGGGGACCTCAAGAGAAATTCTATCCTATATCTGTAATGTAAATACTTTTGCACATATTTTCTCGAAGACTTGCTTTGTTGTGTTTACAATTTTGAGCACAAATAAAAACGGCCCATATAGCTAATATATGCCACAGTTATTATTCCGAAAAATCTGTTAGAATTTTTTTTAATTCAATTTATCTGACTCGAAAGTACTGCAATTTGGTGTTACACGGCGCGAGAAGTTAACTTGGCAGTGTTTCTGTGCGGAAGAAACGAAATCTCTCAGTTTCGTGTGATTTTTCTAATTATTTGAGCCAAATAGAAATCAATGAATAGGGGAAAAAGTGAGATTGGAATCTTTTCTTCTATAGATCATCTTAAATCCTACTGTACGTTCATTTTTTGAAGAGAAAATATGTACATTAGCACAGAACCCCTGAATTTGAGCTATTGAAACTCCGCTCGCTTACTGGACTCCCCCACACACCCCACCCCACCCCAAATAACACCATTGGTTAAAACGTAACAGCGCCCATTTTGTCTTTTCATTCTCACTGTGTTTCTTGACTTCATTCAGTGAGTTGAGAAAATTTTCAAAATTCTCGAGCAGTTGTGGTTGTTTAAGTAGGTTATTTTTAACTGAAAAGTTCTTATCAGAACTCCCTCCTGGTCAGACTATTAGAGCAGTAAATGCCAACGTCATAGGCGAACCCCATTTTCTTGAGGAGCCAGCCGTGATTTTCAGCGCCATCTATCGGATACGTCGGACGCTCAGCAGCCCTAGACGTCCATCTTAAAGAAAAACGTGGAAAGAGCGATGTCTTTGTCTATTTACGAGTACATTGTTTCCACGTATATGGAAGTTTTTCACCATTTCTCTCGCCCTTTCGATTTATTAGCTATAACCCTTTAAGTGGCCGATGTACCTCAACCAAATTGTGACCAAAATTTTCTGCTCTTCCTAAACAGAAATATTCAGATAGCTGCCGGGTTTTATGAAAGCTACTGCAGAACAATTCTTTCTCCCTTGCATATCACGTGTGCCTATCATAAACCTGGCAAAGGGTGATTAGAGCTTCCTTCTAGTCCTTTATTTACGCCATGGCCTAAAGCATGACGGAAGAGTGCTAGTCCCCCTGTCTTGGATATCATGCCACTGGGTAGAAACAAGAACCAAATATCTTCTCTCGTCTTTGTTAAGTTCGTCGCAATAGCCCTTTTAGCAGGTAAAAAGACAGAAAGCATTAACGTCATTATGAAAGGATAAGCGTCAGGTAACCCTTTTAGCAGGTATTGTCAGAAAAGTTTAGCGTCAATCTTTTCCTAAATAGCCACTTCGAATAACAAAAATAGTAACGACTTCTGAAGCGCAGTTCACTCGTCTGAGCCGCGTTCTCCTGATTTAGACAACGAATATATTTGTTCGAGCTGATTTCAGTCAATTTTGCTAACCCCGAGTTAATTCGTTCCAGCAGGTGAAAGGGTTTTAAATAGCATGTGCCGTTAAGCCCCACCATATGAAGACGTGTCAGTTGCTGAGCCCATCTCTACGGATTTTGGAAGTCAGATGCTGACAGATAAACACACACAGCCCCGTGGATTGTTGGCATCGTAGCGTAAGGCGAACGCACTCGGCTAGTTATCGAGAGATCTGGGAAATTGTTGGCCACCTTAGCTTAAGGCGAACGCACTCGGATAGTTATTGAGAGATTTGGGGTTCGATCCCAGCGGTGTCGAAATATAATTTTTTGGTTGCTGTGTGTTAATTAAAGAAAAACGTGGGAAGAGCGATGACGTTGTCTATTTACATTGTCTCTACGTATTTGGAAGTTTTTCACTACTTCCACCAAATTTTCGAGACTGCTGTGAACAGCCAACATATTTTACCACGTCTTTTGTCGATATTCCTTCTTGAAGACGCTTAAAAATTCTGCCCCTCGTTTCCATTGGTAACTCCCTCCTAGGCGCCATGCTGTTACTGCAACACAAGCGTGATACTGCTGACTCACAGCCACAACTACTCCTTTTTATCGCAACACTTATTTGCATATTCCGAACACGTGATACAGCCAGATTCTGTTTGAAACCTATACGGTGATTCCTTAATTCTTTCCTCCGATGTCGGTGAGTCTACAATTATTTCCCACATGTGTTTTTACACATCATTATGTATTTCAGTCAGATATTGTACGTTCCTTTATATGAGTCCTGCAGTCTGTACCTCAGATGTGCGGCTTTCATTAAACTATGTTTTTGTTTCTCCTACTTCCTTTTTGTCGTTTCTGCATACTCCCTACTATGCGACATTTTGCTGTGATTCCATAATTTTTGCCAAGGGTTGTATTACTCACTAGTTCCAGTTGTTATAAGTAGAATCGAATGGTTCCTCGCACTTCGAATTTGGAGTAAGAATTCAGTTGACGCACCATTATGAACTGCCTCCTTCATACGCCTTACACAGTTACTGAACTAAAACATTGTGGCTGTGAGTCAGCAGTATCAAAAAGTAAGTTACACTTAGCGCCATCTGGAGTGGGATTGCAGTCAGACCGTGCGTGCTTGGGAGCGAAGTAGACATTACGTCATAGCTGCCGACGGGATGTGTTTTAGTTCAGTAACTGCGTAAGGCGTGTGCAGGAGGCAGTTCGTAATGGCGAAGTAGACAGTGCGTCACAGCTGCCGACGGGAGGTGTTTCAGTTCAGCAACTGCGTAAGGCGTGTGCAGGAGGCAGTTCGTAATGGCGAAGTAGACAGTGCGTCACAGCTGCCGACGGGAGGTGTTTTAGTTCAGTAACTGCGTAAGGCGTGTGCAGGAGGCAGTTCGTAATGGCGAAGTAGACAGTGCGTCACAGCTGCCGACGGGAGGTGTTTTAGTTCAGTAACTGCGTAAGGCGTGTGCAGGAGGCAGTTCGTAATGGTGAAGTAGACAGTGCGTCACAGCTGCCGACGGGAGGTGTTTCAGTTCAGCAACTGCGTAAGGCGTGTGCAGGAGGCAGTTCGTAATGGCGAAGTAGGCAGTGCGTCACAGCTGCCGACGGGAGGTGTTTTAGTTCGGTAACTGCGTAAGGCGAGTGCAGGAGGCAGTTCGTCACAGCTGTCGACGGGATGTGTTTTAGTTCAGTAACTGCGTAAGGCGTGTGCAGGAGGCAGTTCGTAATGGCGAAGTAGACAGTGCGTCACAGCTGCCGACGGGAGGTGTTTCAGTTCAGTAACTGCGTAAGGCGTGTGCAGGAGGCAGTTCGTAATGGCGAAGTAGACAGTGCGTCACAGCTGCCGACGGGAGGTGTTGCAGTTCAGTAACTGCGTAAGGCGTGTGCAGGAGGCAGTTCGTAATGGCGAAGTAGGCAGTGCGTCACAGCTGTCGACGGGAGGTGTTTTAGTTCGGTAACTGCGTAAGGCGAGTGCAGGAGGCAGTTCGTCACAGCTGCCGACGGGAGGTGTTTTAGTTCGGTAACTGCGTAAGGCGAGTGCAGGAGGCAGTTCGTCACAGCTGTCGACGGGAGGTGTTTTAGTTCAGTAACTGCATAAGGCGTGTGGAGGAGGCAGTTCATAATGGTGCGTCAACCGAATTCCTACTCCAAATTGGAAGTGCGAGGAACCATTCGACTTTAGAGGGCTTAGCATCTAAGTTGCACTGACATTCGTCGTGCAATCTGTGCTGTATACGGAGAAAATACCCTGTCTTGCCCGGCCATTACAAGGTGATGCCAACAATTTATAAAGGGTCGCACAAAAATTTGACGGACGAGTACCGCGAAGACAGAACATCAATATCCAGCACACCGGAGCATGTTGACGACATCATATGGGATAAGAGGCGTATCATAATAAAGGAAATTCCCAGTGCATTCCATCATTCACGAGCAGCAGGGATTTCGGAAATTGTGTGCAAGATGGGTGTCACTGGTTGCACTAAACTGCGGAGGAGACTTTTTCTGTGCAGGTATGCAAAAGTTAGTCACACGTTTCGATAAATGTTTACAGTCCTTAGGCGACTATGCCGAAAAATTAATAAATGTTGTACCTTTAAGGCTGTCTTTGAATGAGTGTAAGAGAAATTCTATAATATATCTGCAATGTAAATTTTTTTGTACACATTTTCTCGGGGACTATTACTTTGTAGTGTTTGAAAATTTTGAGCACAAATAAAAACGACCCATAACTAATATGTGCCACAATTATTATTCCGAAAAAATTGTTAGGTTTTTTTTTTAAATTCAATTTATCTGACTCGAAAGTATTCCAATTTAGGCGCTAGATGGCGCGATAAGTTAGCTTAGCAGTGTTTCTGTCTGGAAGAAACGAAATCTCTCCTTTCTGTCTGATTTTTTTTAAAATTATCTAGGCCAAATAGAAATAATTAAATGGGGCCAAAATTAAGACTGAAATCTTGTCTCCCATAAATCATCTTAAATCCTACTGTACGTTCATTTTTTGAAGAGAAAATATGTACATTAGCAGAGAACCCCTGAATTTGAGCTATAGAAACTCGGCCTAACTACTAAGCTCCACCCCCAAATAACGTCATTGGTTAAAACGTAACAGCGCGTATTTTGTCTTTTCATTGTGGAGCCAACGAGAGACCGCTTCCATTCTGAATATGGCGTGGTCTGCAGTGTTTCGCTGACGCCAACTTCTGAGACAGTCCCTCAAGACATAAAAGCCACGCCAAAGGAGTGATTTTTGCGCCATCTAGCGTAGAAGATGAACCCTAACACTCTTTCAAAGACAGCCTTAAACCAACATACATCTCTTGAGTATATCTCTATATTTGTTTTCTTCCATTCAAAAACGTGACTTACTTTTTGATCCGACCTCATATTTCTACACTCACGGATAATGAAATTTGGGAGCCTAGAAGAAAACATGCTACAACCGCGAAACATTGCAAATAGCTAGAAAGCGTGTTGGTATGCAAATGCCGCCAAATGATCCAACCGCGAAACATCTGGTATGCAAGTGATCAACCGCGAAACATTGCTGCGACCATGCGAGTGCGCATGGTCGCACACCCTGTTGTGGCGCTGCAAGCACAAACCGGCAGCCTTATAAACCGGCGTGTAATCGATGCCCTATGAAAGCGAAAAGCACCGGCCTACGCAAGCAAGGGTACAGAATTACAAGAATGCCGGGTAGACTCCAGAGACGTCGATTTACACAACTTACGGACTTTGAGAGATGCCTGCCCATCGGGCTGAAAACCGCAGGGTGGTCAGCGCGCCGTATAGCCCGCCACGTGGATCGTCCTGACCATACCGTCCGACAATGTTGGGAGCAGTGGACACGTGACGGCACTGCCACACGGCGGAGCGGCTGCGGACGGACTGGCAAGGACCACCAGTAGAGAGGTTCGACGGATCGTGCGCCAGGCACGAACGGATCCCACGGGGACCCAGTCCATTATACAGGCAGATGTAGCTGCTCCTGTGTGCCCACGAAACATTTCCCGACGCCTCGCGGAAGCGAATCTGCTATCACAGCGCCCCTTATGTGTGCTGCCATTAACACCGGAACATCGCCGGCTCCGTGTGTAGTGGTGCCAGGCCAGAGCGACGTGGAACGCCACAGACGGGTGACGTGTGGTGTTTAGCGATGAGTGCCGCTTCGTTTGGGGGAAGGATGATCATCGTGTCCAGGTGTGGAGGTCCCCGGGTCAACGGCACAATCCCAACCTTGCTATCGAGCGTCACACCTCCACCACTGTAGACATTATGTTCTGGGGAGCCATAGCCTACGATAGCCGATAAGCTCTAGTAGTGGCACGTGGATCACTGACGGGCCAGAAGTATGTGGATGAAATCATACGGCCCCATGTGCTCCCATTCTGGCCGAGATTCCAGGTGCGCTATACAAGCAGGATAACGCCCGCTCGCACACGACTGGGGTTGCTCAGGAGTGGCTACGTCATGTCCAGACACTTCCATGGCCTATCAACCCCGCGTACATGTCTCCTATCGAGCATGTGTGGGACCAGTTGAAATGCCGGCTGCCGCCGTGCCGCACTATCCGGGATGTGGAGCACACTGTCCAACACGTGTGGACCAGAGTGCCGCAGGACAACATCAGGCGTCTGTTCGCCTCCATGCCGGACCGTATTGCAGCATGTATTCCAGCACGAGGCGGTGCGACGCGCTATTGAAGATGACCGGACTTCGTGCCATAGCGCCATCTGTAATTGTCCCGCAGCTCTGTTTTGGCCGTCATGTGCATCATTCATCTGTATCATTACGTCCATAAAAATTCAGTTGAACCCTATGCTTCCTTCTTGGTGCGCAAATTTCATTGTCCGTGAGGATATAAAACAGTACATTTCACCTTTTCTTAAGGTGGTTCCACCTAAAATCTGTGCCTTATGTTTCCAATGTTAAAACTTCTTTCCATGTTTGCGTCGCAATTAATGTATTCCCAAGGATGAAAATTTGCACATCGATAAAACTAACTTTAAGTTATAGCATGGGATACTTAATATTTGCTAAAACATAACCATAATTATATTAAAAATCAATCATTTTTCTTTTAATACTGTTCAGACCTGTTAATAGATGGCGTGACCTGTACATTGATGACGTCAATAGACAAACAAATGTTGGATTGCTTAATTATGGTTATGTTTTAGCAAGCATTAAGTATCCCATGCTATAACTTAAAGTTAGTTTTATCGATGTGCAAATTTTCATCCTTTGGAATACATTAATTGCGAAGAAAATATGTATAGAAGTTTTACCATTGGAAACATAAAGCATAGATTTTAGGTGGGACCACCCAGGGGCGTAACTAGGCATTTCTGCGCCTGGGGCAAACCGCAAAATATTGCACCCCAATCTACCTCTCTCTCTATATATATCTATCTTTCATTCTCTTTTTATCTCTCTCTTTTTCTTTCACTCTCTCTCTTTCTTTCACTCTCTCTATCTCTCTTTCACTCTCTCTCTCTCTTTCTTTCTCTCTCTCTCTCTCTCTCTCTCTCTCTCTCACACACACACACACATACACACACACAAACACACACACACACACCAAAAGAACAAAAAACAGCTTTGAAAATCTAAGCGAGCACAAGCTACAGTGAAGAATTTTCAAGAAAAATAGCCTTAAATTAAAGACAGCAAAAGGCAGATAGAATTTCAAAAATATAACAGTACTACGAAGACTTTCTAACGAAACTAGGGGTAAAAATGTATTTCTGAGTTCTAACTAGGCGTAAAAAAGGCACAATCAAAATGTTACTCTTTTTACAGCTTTTCGCAACTGCTTCGGAGTTCGGACCTTCAGCACCGCATCAAGCGGTGCTGAATGTAGCTGACAGTCGTGACATGCAGCCACAATAAAGACTGAATAGCCTGCAGAGAATCTACGAAAATGTGAACAACATCCTTTTCTTGCAACGCACATATAGTCCATCCAACTAAAGAAGTACTGGGCGCCCCCATTGTTGTAGAAGGGGGGGGGGGCATGATTTTTTTTTTTTCAGTTGGAGGGACTTGTACAACCACGCCTTCAATACTGAATGTGAACAACTAACAATTCCTGAACATTTTGAGGAGGAGATTTTAATTTTAATTCTGCCAAAATCTTGTGCAAAAGTTTCAGTTCCAATTGTAATCGCATTCCAAACAGTGAGTTCTGCACCCTCTCTTGAGCTGCGCCCGGGGCCCGTCTGCCCCGCCCTAGTTACGGCTCTGGATCACCTTAATGGTAATTGAAAGTCATTGTCAGTTTGAAAAGATCTCACGTTCCAAATCATTCTGTTGCTTCGGAAAATCACGATAAAAATACTTATTTTGTGATAGGTCCTCCACAGAAAAAAATGAATTATTACAAACCTAATTTAAAAAAAAGCTCCAACAGAAAATAAAATGACTAATTCAGTCGCATTAATGACAAAAACAAAATTCTCATCGCGTAATTAGAGTTTTCCCGTGTGTGTGTCGGTGTGAACAGGAGTAGTCTTTCTGGTTCAGTGGTTAACGCGCCAGGAGGTTATTTTTATCCAACCCGAAGAACCTCTGATCGAATCCCACCGAGGCGAAATGATTTTCTACTACAAGGGCTGCAAAATTCAAGGTCTTGGGTTTTTGCGTAATTTTTGTGTAAATATGGAGAAACCCTAAACTGTCTTTTCTGAAATAAACGTAATTACTCACTACGGAAAATCTGTAAAAATACGAAACATAAGAAAAAACCGGAAATTTTGTTAAAAGACAGATGCCTATACCGGCGACCGAGCTGCATGTTATGTTCAGAAATTTTCCGTTAATTCGCACCATTTATTTTTTACAGAGTAGTTTGACAAACTGTTACAAAAATAAATTTTCCTGTACATTGAGAAAAACTGAAAGCTTGAGCTTTCATAGCAGTGCATCTATTCAAACAACTTAATCCCCCTCTCAAGCTGTACATTAATTAAGATATCTATATACTTAAAACACAAGGCTGTTTCTTTCTACAATCCGCCAGGGTCACCCAGTGGAGTGATTTTCATGATTTTATTTTTTTTAAATGAAAGCGTATCCCCCGATAAGTAAATGCCTTCAGTAATTGCGAAAAACCGGTCAACACCTTTTGCCTTTAACGCTCGCCAGGGGTCGTTGGAGGCAAGCTAAGCCTCGCTTGATTTGTACTACGATCCGTAACTTATCACGCTGTGATTTGGCGATTGTTTAGGTGGTCATTTTGTTTTATGAGTTAGTATTTGATTTTGTTTTGGATATTTATTCCTTATGAAAAAGACTCAAAGAATTCAGATTAAAAATAAACATCAATAAGCACAACTCTGTCCAGGCTGCAGAAGCTAATTTCTACTTTCTCTTAGCTATGAGTATGCATTATCAAAGCACAGGATGCCATGTCAAAATGGAACAGAAGGCAGACTTTAAAACCAAATGAGCAAACAACAAAGTAATAAGTATATAGCCTTTGAAACCTAGTAAACTGGAATGGGCATTCTATTTCCATTGAATCGGGTGGAATGGGAAGTGGAAACATGATATCATTGAAGCTCAGTGGCGCACCCAGGAATTCTTGTTGGAGGGGGCTGTATATAACGACGTATATATAGTATAGGTACACAATGTGTGTACATATACGTAGTGTACGCCTATAGTTTATATACAGTTGTGACATACGTCGCTCTTAATTTTTGGGGGCTTTGGAAAGGAGACACCTTGTAATAGAAGACACTATGTAATTTTTTGAACGTGTAAAACAATATTTTTGAATGTTTAATTTGTGATGTACGTCGCTCTTAATCTCTTTCGGGCTTTGGGAAGAAGGCGCTATGTAATAGAAGACACTAAGTAATTTTTTGAATATGTAAAATAATATGTTTTAATGTTTAATTTCTGACGTACGTCGCTCTTAATTTCTTTGTGGCTTTGGGAAGAAAGCACAATGTAATAGATGACACTATGTAATTTTTTGAACATGTAAAATAATATTTTTGAATGTTTAATTTGTGACGTACGTCGCTCTTAATCTCTTTGGGGCTTTGGGAAGAAGGCACTATGTAATAGAAGACACTATGTAATTTTTTGAATATGTGAAATAATATTTTTGAATGATTAATTTGTGACGTACGTCGCTCTTAATCTCTTTGGGGCTTTGGGAAGAAGGCACTATGTAATAGAAGACACTATGTAATGTTTTGAATATGTAAAATAATATTTCTGAATGTTTAATTTGTGACATACGTCGTTCTTAATCTCCTTGGAGGGGTTTAAGCCCCCAAAGCCACCTCCGTGGGTGCGCCAATGTTGAAGCTACATACTCATTTTTTTTTTGTTGTTTGCTAATTTGATTTCAAAGGCTGCCTTCTGTTCCATATTAAAGGGTATCCTGCACCTTGATTATGCCTATATTAAATTTTCATGTAAATCCATTTATCACAGTACATTCCTAACTGAAGTAACTCTTGAGCCAGGCCAAAATTTTTTTTATTGCTTCATATTTTGTACGTGTCAGAATGATGACTGTTTCGGTGTTTCTTTTGTACCTTAATGGTAGATAATAAGACAGTGCCAGAATTTTTTTACCTGTTCATGGTAAACCACTCTGTGTCCTTTCGATAATCGTCCATATCTAAGAGTGTTACCATACTAAAGAAACACAACTATGTTTTTTTAAATATCATTCCCATGTTTTTGGCTATGAGCAAAAAACAACATGGGAATGATATTTCGGCACAGCATAATATAACAGTATACATTAAACCAACACTCCGTTATTATTTATTATTTGCGCCTCGCAATTTTATCAAAAGTTTCAGATGTCGGAGCCCATGCTGTAATAAGAGGTTGCTACGATCCGATCGTCCTACAGCTTGTTGGGCCTGACATCTAACGGCGGTTCGTAGCGTAACGTGTTACCACCGAGACAAAGGGTTCACTAGTAAATCAGAAAGCATTTACCTTTACGGGGGCTACGATGAAAGCTACTGACCCACAGATTTGTCATCGCTAATTTTTATTGTCATAAGTAATTTTTTGTTATGTTACCAAGGCATTTTCTTTGTACAATCCGCCGTAAGCGGGACGATACACGGGAAATCGGGAAACTACTTGAAAACATTCTGATTCGGTAGTACAGCCAAAAATTAAAAAAAAATAAACGAAATGGCTTATGTCCACCGGAAAGAAGTAAACTTTCCAACGGTGAAAGGATTATCCAAATCGGTTTAGTAGTTTTCGAGATTAGTAAAAAAAAATCCGTATATTATCGTGAACTACTTTCTTCCACGTTGGATGTAATCAGGTTGTATGTAAATAAAGCGGAACAAAACACGGGAAATAGGGAACTACTTGAAAGCGATCTGAATCGGTAGCACAGCCAAAAATAATAAAAAATAAACGAAATGGCCTATGTCCACCGGAAAGAAATAAGCTTTCCAACGGTGAAAGAATTATCCAAAACAGTTCAGTAGTTTTCGAGATTACCTCAAACACACAAACAAAGTATCTCTCTTTATATATTATTATTATTAATATTAGTATCAGTACTAGTATAGATAAACGAAATAGCCTATGTCCACCGGAAAGAAGTAAGCTTCCTAACGGTGAAATAATTATTCAAATCGGTTCAGTAGTTTTCGAGATTAGTAAAAAAAAATTCCGTATATTATCGTGAACTACTTTCTTTCACGTTCGGTGTGATCAGGTTGTATGTAAGCAAAGCGGAACGATACACGGGGAATAATTGCCGCAGGTGACCTAGTGGGCAACGTTCGTGACTGCCACGGAAAGGGTCTCAGGTTCGATCCCAGGCAGGTACGAACGCTCGATCCACTAAATATCCGCCGTGCGTCGGATGGGCACGTTAAGCCGTCGGACCCCGGGTACTGGCCTCCCGGTAATAAATAAGGGCGTCTTCCTCCCCCTTTCTACTTCACTTCCGTGTCACTTTCCTATCGGGCGCTCTAGTCCAAATCTCCTAGTTTCCTATTTCTAAGGGTTGTTTAAGACCTGGGGTCAGACACTCTCTTCCTAAAATCCTCTACATATGATCTATGATCTATCTATACACGGGGAATAGGGAACTACTTCAAAGCGTTCTGATTCGGTATTACAGCCAAAAAATAATCAAAAATAAACGAAATAGCCTATATCCACCGGAAAGAAATAAGCAGCCCAACGGTGAAATAATTATTCAAATCGGTTCAGTAGTTTTTGAGATTACCTCAAACACCCAAACAAAATTTTTCTCTTTATATATTAGTATAGATTATAGTATAATAACACCAAAAAAAAATTGTTAAAACGAAACTGGCAAAATAAAACACATTTTAAACCCCATTGTGTAGTTATCTAGAAACGATATCATTTCGGGTCACTGAAAGAATACATCCATACTCTAATGTAAGCCCGTCAACGACGGGTTAAGCGCATGTTTATACAATAATGAGGAACGTCATCGTTAAATTCGTGTGCGAGTAGTATACAGTTGGAAAAACTAAATTAATGGGAATATTAGAAATATTTTGTTGTTGGTGACCCATCTTATGCACTGCCCATTAATAATTCAAGCGTTTATTATAGTTATGCATTTTATTACGATTCGTGTTATATGAGAAGAAAAAATGTCAGTCACAGCTTTCTCAACAGTGCATGGCACGGATTGCGGACTAGTTATCATAAATTTGCAAAACAAGTATTAAACCAAAATCGATTAATCTACTTTTAATTTTATGCGTAGACTGCGTCATCTAAACTTCCTTCTTCCTTGCCTGCAAGGGAATGTTTTCCCCATATCTCATATTTGAGAAATGCCTTATGTCGTCACACTCATTCCATTATTTTTATATACTACCTCTCTTTGTCACTTTTAACGTTTACAGTAGTTTAAATTGCTCTGTCTCAAACGTTTGTACGTCTTGTTTTATAAGTGTAACGTTTAATCTCGGCTTTGATGTCGTGTAGCAAAATTTCCGTTTGCCTTGGCAATACGAGATAATGTCGATTTTTCTGGGCAGCAATCAAACCTGGGTGGCGACTGTAATTAATTGTAAGTGCACTGAGTATCTGTGATAACAACTTTCCATTGCCGTAGGGTTCATTCTGATGGCCATCGAAATTACTTTTCTTTCCCATGCCAATGTTACAAATGAAGGAAATTACATCGTCTCAAAGGCAAACGTCTACTTTGTATTGCAAGTGGCGCGTGCATTCGAAGATGTTACCTTTCCTTTTCCATCCATCAAGATTATTTTCTCTGAATATGCTAACAGCCCAGTGTTGACTTAGTAACTGCAAGATCGATATCTTCTATGCTGATCGGCGATGAAAGCAGTTAATGTAGGTAAAAGTAATTGATATTCTTGATATATCGATAAGAATATGAGATTCTAGAGGACACGAAGTTTAGCCAAACAGTTTTTCGTGACATTTCTGTCCAACATAGCATCATACTAAATACACTAATTCAAGGGTTTGATGTTTTACTTGAATTGTGCATCCTCTCCGTCTCCCCCCCCCCTCTCTCTCTCTCTCTCTCTCTCTCTCTCTCTCGCAAACACATCATGATGTACACTCTAATTTAACTTTCTTTTTGGTTTCTGTTATCTTATGTAAATTTTGGTTAATTCTGTTTAAAGCAGTTTCTAAACTTAACGCTACATTTTCTCTCTCGCCGAGCTTTGGTTTGGCAGCCTCCCGCTACGTCAATGGGCGAATGATGTATGTTAACGATGTTGATAAGAGTGATGTTTGCGATTGTATCAGTAGAAATTTGCTAAAACGTGAAATCGTTGTATTTGCTTTCATGAGAGATTGTTGAGACAGCTAAGATTACTGTGGTGTTATGAGATTAGCGTTTGATCTTATGTATCAAAGTTATGCGTTAACCGCAACGGACAGAAGCTGACGCAATACAATACGTTCGCAATGGCGTATGGGTAGTTCGAACACGGACAGCACAGCGCTTTGCCGTTATTCTAGTTGAAACCAAGGTCAAATAAACATGGAGGCTCCACTGCGGGATTGCACTGTTGTCGAACAATGCGCCGTAGTGAGATTTCTTTGGGCAAAGGGAGTGAAACTGGCTGAAATTCAACGAAGGATGTTGACTCATTACGGAAGTAAAAACAGCATGACTCAACGAAAAGTTTATGAGCGGGTAGAAAGCTATAAATCTAGAAGAACAAGTTTAACTGACGAGCTCGGACTGCTTGGCCATGAACATCGAGCACAGAAGCCCAAATCGACAGGGCAAATTGCTTGGTCAGAGAAGACTGACGGATTACGTTGTCCGTTGTTGCTGCACATTTAGATATCAGCTACGAATCCGCAGATGCCAAAGTGCACGATGACTTAGGACACCGTAAAATTTGCGCAAGATGGGTAACCAAACAACTTAATGATCTGCATAAGCAACAGCGCGTGGAGGTTGCAACCCAATTCCTTAAACGTTATGAAGGAGATCCGAGTGTTTTGGTACGATTATCACCGGCGACGAGACATGGGTTAATCACACTGAACCGGAAAGCCAGAGACAAAGCATGCTGTTAAAACAACTGTCTTCTCGAGAAAAGAAGAAATTCAAACGACAACCCTCAGCCAAGAAAATCCTGCTGACCTTCTTTTAGGACATGAATGGTCCTATTCTGGTGCATTTTCAGGAACACGGACAAACAGCACTCAATGCAATGTACTACGCTATGCTTAGACAGAAACTAAAACCTGCATTTCGCAGCAAAAGAGAAACGCTATCAAAAACAGTTTTGTTGCATCATGGCATACTCCACGATGCAGCAGCCACAACTGTGGTGGCAATGCCATACAGTCATTTGCAAAAGTTTAAGACCACTTGTTGGTACTAGGAGATGTCTGCCGATTGCGTCAGCTACTGTCTGTATTACTCAACTTCCTGTCGGTGTTGCATCATCCTACAGCGGCAGCTGCTCATAGAGTTGGGGAAAGCGTGAGTTTGCTTATGGTTTTCAGGCTGAGAGGTTTTGTACGTATTTTCAATATAGCCAAAGATATGCAAAAAGGCGTCATTCAGTGTTACTCAGAGGGTACAAATAGGGACTTTATATCATGAAGGATACTCCGAACGTGACATAAGCAGAAAGGTGAATGTGAGCAAGACTACTTTTCATAATACGATCATGAAATATCGAGATACAGGTGAATTTAGCAACCGAAAGAGAAGCGGACATCCAAGAAAAACAACTCCATGTGATGGCAATACCATAAGGCGAATAGCTATGCGTTCTTCCAGGAGTTTCTGCAAGAAAATCAAGGCTTTCCTACATTCAAAAGGGTCTGATATTTGTACCAGCACGACACTGAAGAAAAATTGAATTAGAGATATCTGTCTAGTAACGTTTAGCACCACCTTTCGCCCTGATGACGGTGGCGATTCGTCTCGGCATGGACTCGACAAGACACCGGAAGCGTTGGGAAGCCATACGGATCCACGACCCCTGAACAAGCTCCCACAGTTCACGAAGATTTGATGGAGGGGGTCAGAGCCTCGAACATCTCTCTCGATGGCATCCCAGATGTGCTCGATGGGATTGAGGTCAGGGAACCTAGCTGGCCAAGGAAGCGAGGTCACATCGGTGGAGTGTTCATCCAACCATTCGGATACAATTCGGGAGCGATGGCACAGTGCATTGTCTTGTTGCAGGAGGTCCCCAGTGGGATGTTGAAGACGTACAAACGGAAGCAAATGGTCGTTCAGGATATCCCGGTAACGTTGACCTGTGAGGGACGATGTCACACGTACCAGGGGTCCCATTTCAGCATACGTAAACAGTCCCCAGACGAGAATGCCACCCCCACCAGCTTGAAGAGAACCCTGCTGGCAAGAAGGATCCATCGCCTCATGTGGTTTGCGCCGTACTCGTATCCTGCCATCCGCATGTAGCTACGTGAATCTCGACTCATCAGTCCCGGCAACATTTTTCCACATGTCTAGGGTCTAGTGGCGATGTTCCCGCGCCCATGCTAATCTTAGCACCCTGTGATGTGCGGTCAGTAGCGGTATCCTCGTGGAACGATGGCTTCTGTACCCCATAGCGACGAGATGGTTCTGGATGGTGTGGCTGCTTACACGTTTTTGTGCACCAGCGTTAAATTGCAGAGTGATTTCTTGCACTGTGGCCCGTCTATCCGCTGTTACAATGCGAGCTAGCCGACGATGACCCCGCTCATCCACATGCTGTTGTCCACGGCAGTTGGCTCTTGCAGGGATGGTTTTACCGGATTCGATGTACTCACGGTGCACCCGTGACACAGTGGCTCGTGAAAATCCCAGTGCCTGCACGACTTCCGAGATGGAGTGACTCATTCGTTGGGCCCACGATGAAATGCGCTTAGATCCTTCGTCTTACCCATACTGCGTCCGACTCTTACTGATTCCCATCGCATCATTCCTTATATTGTCGGATCGCTGCATACGTCATATCGTTTCCGTTTACAGGGCCGCCCACAGCATCACATTTGCATAACGCCAGCCAGCTGTCTGTAATTCAATTGCTCTTCAGTGTATTTCCCGACGTTTTAGCAAAGATTTTGGATCAAAGTGTTATAAACCATGAATCAACTGTGCGTCAGTTTGAATCACGTGAATCACATGTTCGACAACCAAAAGGCAAAAGGTTTGATGAAAAATACACCGTTAGGACCGTCAGAAATCCGCCTAGTCAGATGACATGGGGTGCTATGTCAGCATCAGGTACTGCTTCATTATCTTTTCTTTTTTGCCGACAGGCACTACCATGACTGGTCCTTTTTTTGTGGAAATTTTACGTGAGAAGAAGCTACAACTCATATGCGAGGTCTCAGATGCACAATCTTTATGCATGATGGTGCTCCATGCCACAGATCAAAGACAGTAAAGGACTACCTGCAGAGAAAAAACATAACTGTGCTTGACTGGCCCGGTAATAGCCCCAACCTTAACCCCATGGAAAATTTGTGGACCATTTTAAAAGACAAAGTAGCAGAAAAACAGCCATCAAATTCCCAAGCTTTGATCAAAGCGATAAAGTGCGTGTGGTGCAAAGACATTTCAAGTGACTACTGCAAATCTCTCATTGAGAGTATGCCACATTATATTCTGTCCGTTATAAAAAAAACAAAGGTATATATGAACAAAGTATTGATTTCGGCCTTTTGGAATGAATGTAAGTATTCATCTGTGGTGTCATTTTTTCAAATGTATCTGACTGGTAATTAGTTGTTTCTTTGAAAATCTTAATTTTCAATAAACTGACAGGTGGTCTTAAACTTTTACAAATGATTGTAACCCCAGTTTTAACGTCTTCCATACCCCCTCCCCCTACTACCTTTGCTGAAATTCACGAAACATTTCCCGTGATTCCTTTCGAGAATTAACGAAGCACGTTCTTGATACAAGGGTTTCGGAGAAATGACTGAAAAAAAAAAGTCTGGGAATTTTTCGTACGCTGAAAAATTTGAATTTTTAGAAACTTTTCCGCAATTCCTTTCTTATATTAATTATTGACGGTTAATAGCCGTTTTTCACTACATCGTTTGTACAAAAAGAGCGTACTTATGCTATCATTTTGTCCGCCCGTCCGTCCGTCCGTCGGTCTGTCTGTGGACACCATATCTCTTTGCAATTATTAGTCCGATTTGAAAAATTATTTTTGCATTGGGAAACTTGAAGTATGAGAATGATGATCTTTGTATTCTATTTTTTTTTTCGATGCACGAATTCGCCGCTAGGCGGCGCAAATGTAGATGATATTGCATTCAAAATTCATTTTATTCTGTATATTTTCTTCTAAACATCCGATTGAAAAGTGTGCCACTAGAGGACGTAAATTCACGTTTCCGTTTACACCGATATCTGCGAGACTAAAAACCCAATTGAAAAAATTATTTTTGGTGTGATTCTACTAATTATGAAAACTCTTTGTGTGTTTATTTTCTTCCCAAAAAATGCGCGATTTCGCTCCTAGGGAGCGCAAATGTTTAATCTGTTTTTGTCAATATTTTTGCTTGTACGTCTGCGATTTAAAACATTCCTTCAGCACCGAATGCCATTTATCATGTGGAACATTTTAGATTTGTATTTGAGGAGTTTTATAGTTTTACAGTTCTGTCGCTAGGTGGTGCCTGTGTACTTCTGTTTGCAGCTGTATCTCCGTTTCTAAAAACCCTGTTGATATTTTTTTTAATGCATGCCATTCGCTACAATAAAGATGTGGAGCATTTTATACGCTTTCCAATCGTAGGTTGAAGAAGCGTATATGCTCCAGCTTTGTCCGTCTGTCTGTCTGTCTGTACGCAAGATAACTCGCGTAAAAATGGGTCGATTTCGATGAAATTTTAGTATGTGGTTGGGGACCAACCCTGTTGAAAATGGGAGAAATAATGTCAAAGGTCAGGACATAGGTGCGGGATCCATTCCATTGTCCTTCCTTATGCGTCATGACTTGACTAAAAATACTTCGATTGAGACAAAACTTTATCATGTTGTTCCGGAAGTATACTTAACCGGTGCTGTTGAAAATCATCGAAATAGGATCGAAGGTCAGGACACAGGGGCGAGATTTATTCCACAGCCATTATCCTCATAACTTGAGTAATAACTTGAGTAATGATCTCGGGTATGTTGGAAAGCGTATAATTATCAATGCATTGCATGATTTTACTGACTTGTTAAATAATGCACAGATTTCCTGTTAGGGGACGTAAAGGTAAAAACATTTTTCTCGCCATCTCTGCTTCCGAAAAATGCACTTGAACTTTTTTTTTTTTTTTTTGCGTTGGGCATAGCTTTTTCCATGAAGAATATTTTTCGCCTATTTTCAACTTTTCCATTTCGCAAAATTCCTCAGCTAGAAGACATAGTTTTATATCATGTTTTCTTCTAACTTATTTTTGTTACTGTGCTATTTGAAAATCACTTTTTCACCTATACCGTCTTTCTGCTATGAGAAAATTTTTGTACGCCATTTGTTAATGTTCGTAACATACTTTTTAGACGCTGATGGAAGGAAGTAGCTGTTTCTATTTCTGGATGTTTCATCGACTATAGAAATCCGGTTGATTTTTTTTCGAACCGGTTCCACTAATTTTGAATATAAAGGTTTTGGCATTTTGGTTTTAACTGTTAAAAAAATTGGCCTTGGCTGTAATGATGTTATTATTTATTTTTATATTGCCTTGGTGCGTAGCTTTGCGATTCGGAAATTACTGGAATTTTAGATTTCGGTTACTCTAGTAATTGCTGCCACCAGGCAAAACTCTTTTTAGGTCTAACAATGCTTATCCTTTACATAAACTTTTTAGTTGTTTAGGTTAGATCCACGGATGCCGACTTACTGGTTCTATTTACAGGTTTTTATTTACATCCCCTAATTGCAGAGGGGTGCAGAATATGTACACAAATCCGATCCACTTCGGTTGTTGTTCCATTATGAATCAGACATTCATTCAGTATATTCCAAGGAGTGAATTTTGATAACTCTATCGGATGGTAAGTTCTTCAGCGAGTTCACAGAATGAGGTAACGTTCCTCTTACACAAGATTTAGAGCATTAATGTGCCAGGTGCCTGTGTTGAACTGTGTTGAACTGTGTTGAAGCCACTCCACAGTATCAGTTCTCTTGTATTATCTGTACCGCAGTAGAAGGGAATCTCTACCAGCGTTGCCAAATCAGATATTAGAAAAACAGCAAGGTTTGCCATGAAAAATAGCAAAAATAGCAAAAACGTGACATCAGAATTCCAATAAAAGCTTAAAAAATTGCATTTCAAGAAAAACAAAATAGCACTTCAAGAAACTTTTCCCTGTTTCTTATACTTTAGTACTGCAGTTTTACAAAAGCTTTGTAGAACATTCATTCAATCGTAGAAAAGCCCATAACTCATTGCAGTACAACATTTTCCTGTAAAAATTAAGCCGCCCCGGTGGGGCAGTGGTCTAAGCGCTGGCTTATGACCTTTCGACCGAGAAGGGTCCGGATTCGAATTCCGATGAAGCATGGATGTTATGTTTGTCTTACGGCATTGGCTCTCTCCCTCCCCTCTAATCAGTGGCCCTAAATTAGGGATGGGAGACTGCTTATAGCCCATGTAGATGCTCACGGTGGTCGTTAAACCTTCAATCAAAAAAAAAAAAAAAATCTAACCAGTTCCCGACCCGGAACGTTAGCCAGAAACATCGCTTTCGACCACTGGGCCAGTCTTGAAATCAAATCCTCAGATTTGCAGTTTGCGTCTTGTATGCTTACACGCTTCAAAACGGAAACTGTTTTACCTCAAGAAGTAAGGTGCATAAATATATAATGCCTCAGACATTATACATTGTGGATTCAAATTGTACTAATTGCTTTAAATCCAGGCATTGGTTCACTTGCTGGGACGATGGATCCAATAGCTACACGAAAATGGGGCAAAAAAATTACCGCCTCCAAAAATGAAACTGCGCAGTATTTTGTGATTTATTTTGCAAGGATGTTCCTGCATTCCAGATGATTAGTGTGCTTTGCTTATTATTTTAGAGAGGAATATCAGAGGAGCAACGAGTTTTACAGGTTTAAACATAGGCTGCTCAAGAGATATCTTGAAATCCTTCGGTGTGTTTGGGTGTGCATCAAGTATAATTTTCCCAAGACCGTCAATTAAGATCGCAGTTTCTTGATAAAATTTCGAAGGTTCTCTTTTTGTTGCAAATGTGAAAGCATGGTCAAGTTATCAAAGAATGTATGACGATTCAGATTTCGCAAATACACTAAAGGAAATATCAAACTATCAACCCGTCATTCAGAGTCACTAGTTTACTTCTTGTAGTTAAATAGAAAGAAGGCCGCCCCGGTGGCGCAGTGGTCTAAGCGATGGCCTTTGATCATTCGTCCGAAAGGGGTCCGGGTTCGAATCCCGGTGAGGCATGGATGTTCTGTTTGTCTTACGGCGCTGGCTCCCTTCCTTCTCTGGAACCAGGAATCCTAAATTAGGGACGGGCGACTGCCCACTGAGTTGCTCACGGTAGTCGCTAAACCTCCAATCAAGAAAAAGTAAAAGAAGATTTAACATATAATTGTACGCCTCATACATGAAATTACCACCAGCGTGATCAAAGAACCTCATCAGTAACAATCTTCAAGCTGCATGGTCTCTGTAGTTTTACAAATTAACATGACTTGACTGACTGCCAGTCATTGCCCAGAGAAGAAAAAGTCATCGGAGTTCAGTGGTGACGCTCAGTATGAAGATTGCAGTAGAAATCCGTTTGTACGTTTCTCACTTATACGTTTTTTTTTCATTTGTAAGTAGAATAACGCCGGTCCGAAATTTTCAATTGCCCTTAATGATAAATTGTTCAGCTATACGTTAATCGAATTTGCTCCCTTTTGTAACCTGAGTGATCATTGAATTACACTGCCTGACGGAGAAAATGCCACACCATGAAGGAATGCTCGAAAACAGACCAAACTGCACACACAGATAGCCAAGTAGGTCCTGAACAAATGATTTAATTGACACTTACAGGCTAGGCTCCAGTTGCCGAATACACAGGATAATCAATTAGGAGAGTGGCCCCCATTTTGGGCGATACGGCGTTTAATCCGACGCGGCATCGAGGCAATGAGAGTCCGAATAGAGTCCTGGGGTGTCGTGGACCATGCGGTGTTGATCCGAGTCCACAATTCATCCCCGTTTTGCGGAGGTGAGATGGTACTCAACCGACGTCCAATCGTGTCCCACAGATACTCGATGAGCGAGAGGTCGGGGATCGTGCTGGCCACGGAAGCATTCGCACACCGTTTAAAGCATTTAAGCTGATCCGAGCGATATGCGGCCGGGCGTTATCCTCTTAAAAAAACGGCGTTTGGGATGCCCTGCAGAAAAATGTTGCGCCACGGACAGCAGCACTTCGTCAACGTAGCGGCGTGCCGTCAATGTGCCCGTAATGCGCACCAGCGGTTAGCGGATGTTGGCGCTCATAGCACCCCACACCATGATTCCACGTTGCCGGGCTGTGTGGCTCTCCACAATAGCGGAGGAATCCGCCCGTTGGCCACGTCGCCTCCAGACTCTCACACGGCTATCATCCGTGGTGAGACAGAACCGAGATTCGTTGCTGAACACCACACTGTTCCATTCGGCATCCCACGCAGCTCTGGACCGACAGCACATCAAGCGGTGACGATGATTGCTCGCTGTAAAAGGTAGCCTTCGCACCGGACGGCTGGACAGCAAACCAGACACAGCCAATCGGCGCGACACTGTCCGCGTCGATATCGGAGCAAGCAAGCCTCCTCGTACACTCTGCGAAATGTCACCCGTTGGGGTCTGTGGGTCCGCTACGGCATGACGTTGGATCCTACGATTGGTGCGCTCAGACGTCCGTCTCCGTGCTCCGGTTCTCCTACGAGATTGTACAGATCCTTTCTCGGACCACTGTCTCCAAATGCGACCGAAGGTAGTGGCATCACTTAGCGTTTCTTCCGCAATACGACGCAAGGACCATCCCGCGGTGCGAAGGCCAACGATGACACCTCTCGTGAACTCATCCGTTTGACGAAATTGCGTACGACGGCGTTTTAACGGCATTGGCACCCTTTGTTCGTTTTCCAGACATGGTTTCAGCAGAACCACTTATCTCTCGCGGCCGTGACGACTTCTCGACTGATGGCCTCACAGAGCATTTGTCATTTTCATGTAGGACTTCCGTCCACAGGTAGTAGAGTTTAGGTCCCAGCCACCTACAGCGAGATCGCCTTTTGGGCAGGACACAGAAACGGAAGGAATGAGAGCAAGTCTAGCGACCTTTGACAGAACAGTTTGTAGTGAGATTAGAGTACAGTAGATGGCGCCACCGTACAAGTACGATATTGCACATAGATGGGTGAGAGAATTTCAGGGAGGACATAGGAAAGGATACCCATTTAACCAGTGGGTCCAGCACTTTACGTGCTCGTCCGATGCACGGCGGATATTCAGCGATTGTTAGTAAATCACACCATCTCTGAAAGATCAGCCCAGGCTTGAACCTGGGGACCCAGCATCGATAGTCTGAAACACTAACCACTAAGCCATCCGCGGCTCTGATGGCCTCACGGGCTGGTTGTCCGCTTATATCCCGCGCTCCGTTCTTGCGATTGGCCTGCAAATGCAATCATTCGCGTAACTTGTACGTGTGCACCCACCCTGCAATTTGCATGGCGCTGCGTTCACATCTTCGTAGTAGTGTGACACTTTCTACCTAAAGGACTAAACAAAACGTTGAAGTTTGAGCAAATACCAACTTATTACTTTCTTATCTGCTCGTTTTGCTAATCTATGCTTTATTAATTAAGAACTTTGAGTATTAAGTTATCCGAGGTTTTAAATAATTAATCAAGCTTCACTAAATGTTGGTGTTCTAGGTAAACGGACTTCGCAAACATATAGTTGCATCCTTAAACCTAAAAACACTACAACGTATACTACATATAGAGTATATGTACAACTATATGCATTCACAAGTGCTGTAACTCTACGCAATGCGATTAAAATCAATAAAGTTAGAAACAAAAATTTGTAAGAAAAGAGGATAAATGAAAATACGTAGCATGTTCACGCATTTTTAGAACATCTTTGATAAGAAATTACAGAAAATAAATGAAGTTCAAAGAATTGAAACTACGACAGCGTGTTAAATGAACACGAAAAAAACATCTGCTGCAGTTAAATATCGTCTGCTAAAAAAATGGCGCACGTAAAGAAGCTGTGGATAGAAGGTTCTGTTTTTGCTCTTGACGAAGAGAAATATTCGAATTCTGTAATAAAGAAACGCTGTGAAAATCAAGGATTTGGCATTTCTAAATGTATTATTCATAATGGAGGAAAAATCGTGAAGCATTGCTCTTAACAGGAAAAAGAGCACCCAAAGATATCCTAAAGAAGGTACGCACTTTTACGATTATTTCAAAAGTAAGGTCTCTGGTCTTAACAGAAAATCCACCGACTCGATGAGCAAAGTCGTTAAAAATCTCTGGATCAACCGTAAACAAAGTAATAAAGATTTGAATCTGAAAAAAAAAAAAAAAAATCACCGCGTTTTGCCTAGGCATGTGGCTAAGCGCATAACATGATGTAGACTTCTTCATAAAAATAATCACTTAGCCGAAGACAGGTGGAAATTTATTGTGAATTTTGATGAAGCATGGATCAACCTAAACGACTGTAACAAAAAGAAAAAAAAACAAGGTAAATTTACTGTTGCAAAAGAACGGAAAAAAACTTACAAACTTGGTTTCAAGAATCTAAAGAAAGTTTCAGTAAATGTTCCATGGTTATCGCTGATTTCTCATGCAATGGGAAATTAAACTTAAGAAAAGTTAAAAAGAATGTTGAAATTAGTTCTGCATATTACCAAAATAATGGTGAAAATCTTCCACATACGTGGAGACAATGAAAATAGACAAAGTCATCGCTCTTTCCACGATTTTCTTCAATTAACACACAGCAACCGAAAAATTGTTACCCGGACACCACTGAGATGGAACTCCAGATCTCTCGATAAATAGCCGAATGCTTTCGACAATATACATTGCAACGTATAATACACATTACAGCACATAATAATATTGCAACGTATAATACACATTACAGCACATAATAATATTGCAACGTATAATACACATTGCAACGTATGATAAACACACATAGCGCCGTGGATTGTTGACCACAGTGGCAATGACAATATACATTGCTACGGTGGCCAACAATCCACGGCGCTATGTGTGTTTATCTGTCAGCATTTGGCTTCACAAATCCGTAGTGATGTGCTCAGCAATTAAGACTTCTCCATCTGGTGGGGCTTAACGGCACAAGCTATTTAATTACAGCTAATAAATCGAATGGGAGAGAGTAAATGGTGAAAATCTTCCAAATACATGGATACAATGTAAATAGACAAAGTCTGAGCCCATCCCTACGGATTTGTGAAGTCAGATGCTGACAGATAAACACACATAGCGCCGTGGATTGTTGGCCACCGTAGCATAAGACGAACTCACTCGGATAGTTATCCAGAGATCTGGGGTTAGATCCCAGCGGTGTCCGGATAGTAATTTTTCGGCTGTTGTGTGTTAATTAAAGATAGACGTAGAAAGCGCGATGACTTTGTCTATTTCCCAAAATAATGTTTTAACTTCTATATTTAAAGAGGAAATACCATTCCTTTATCCATAGAATCTTTAAAGAGTAGAACTCCATCAGGATAAAGCTACCAGTCAAACATCCAAATCTACCGCTCTGTTTCTTGAAAAAAAATAACAAGAAAGATGACACCGAATTTTCGGGTGTAATAAGCACGCCTTTTGAACCCATTCTGACGCAAATTAAATTCATCAAAGCTATTCAAAGTCAATGGAACCGGTATGGAAAACAATAGTATCTGACGGAAGAAAGAAGTTTTTCAACCGCGTCTTTAATCCCTCAGATATTGCCGTAAACGGAATGGTAAGCTGACGAACTCTTAGAAACAGAGTTATCGACAAAAATAAGATGTGACTTTACGTCCCCTGGTGAGAAAACAATGCATTATTTTAGGAAGAAAGTATTCTCAAAATGTTTATCCATATGAGCGGTATCGGTCCAAGAAAAAAAAATTGTCGAATTTTCAGGAGCCCAGATTTTGCTACAAATACATCAGAAGCAGAAATTAACACTTATGACCCCTGGTGGCCAAACCATTCTTTACCAAACATTAGAAATTGTGTGAAAAATATTTTCCATCAGGTGTTGTATGTGATACAGGAAGAATTTTTCAAATCGGAATTTTAGGAGCAGAAAACGCAATTTACCTTTGTGCGCCCTAGCGGAAAGTCTGTGATTTACTTGAAAATTTTGAATTTCTAGGAAAAACATTTCGTATCGGAAACACTAGCCAACACAGAAGGAATTTTTCAAATCGGAGTTTTAGAAGTAGAGATATTGACAAAAATAAGATATACATCTACGCCCCCTGGTGTAGAAGCCATGCATTATTTTAAGAAGAAAAAGTTTCTAAAAGGTTTGTCGACATGAGTAGTATCGGTCTACAAACGACGTTATTTTCAATCGAGAATTTAGAAGCTTATATTTTGCTCCAAATACCTCAGAAGCGGAAATTAAGATTTACGCCCCCTGGTGGCCAAACCATTTTTTTACAAAAATTAGAAATCAGGTGCAAACGATTTCCCAGCAGTAGCTGTATCCGTGCAGAAAGAATTTTTTGAATCGGAGATTTAGAAGCAGAGATATAGGTAGAAACGCAATTTACCTTTACGCCCCCTAGCGGAAAGTCTAGGAGTTACTTGGAAATTTTGAGTTTATATGGAAACCATGTCACACAGAAAACACTATCTAACAAAGAAGGAATTTTTTAAATCGGACTCCTAGAAGTAGAGATATTGACAAAAATAAGATATAAATCTACGCCCCCTGGCGGAAAAACTGTGGAATATTTTAGGAATAAAATATTTCGAAAAGGTTCATCGATGTGAGTGGCATCAGTCCACGAAAGAAGTTTTTCAATCGATATTTTAGAAGCTCAGATTTTATGGCAAATACATCAGAAACAAAAATTAACACTTACGCCCCCTGGTGGCCAAAGTATGCTTTACCAAAAATTTTAAATTATATGCAAAATATTTTTCATCAGAAGGTGTATCCTCCGAAGAAGAAATTTTTCAAATCGGAGTTTTAGAAGAAGAGTTATCGGGGAAAATGTAATTTACTTTTACGCCCCTAGCGGAAAATCCATGCGTAATTTGAAAAAGAAACTATAGCTAAAATACTTTTCGACATAAATGGAATCGAAAAATAAAATAATTTTTTCAATCGGATGTTTAGAAGCACATATGTGGAATAAAACGTAGTATTGAATTCGACATCATCTGCATTTACGCCCTCTAGCGGCGAAATTGTACATCGTAAAAAAAAACCACCGAAATAAAGGATCATCATTCGCATGTTTCAAGCTTCCGAATGCAAAATTAATTTTTCAAATCGGACTAATAGTTGCAGAGATACCGTGGGTAGAGACGGACGGACAAACCGATAACATAATCACTATCTTTTTTTACAAAAGACGTGCTAAAAAGAATGACGGGTGTAAAGTCTATACCTTTTATTGTATTCTTTCAAAGTCCCCTGATGTGTCATCAATGAACTATTATGCCTTTGGACTGCTAAAGAGAGCGCTTTTTAAATGCAGAACTATAACAATGATTGTACTATGGAAAGCAGTGGAACAGGAATGGAATAAAATACCACTACCAATTTTAAGAAGTGTCCTGTTATCTTGGAAATGTCGATGTAACTTCATAGTCCCGAAGCTATCAGATAGATCAATTTAGAAAGAAATAATTGCATTTTAAACATTAATTATATTTCTGGACGATCATTCTAAAAATGTCTGAAATCTTCTGTATATGAAACGCTCATTGTGGCCTTTAAACGTCCAAAGAACATAAAAAGTAATTTCAAACCTAGAAGAATATCGGGACGTTCATGTCGCCATCTGAAGGTCATAAATAATATCGCGAATTAAAAGCCGGATCAGGATTTAGTTTAGCTTTCAGATTTGGGCACCAGATATTCCATTCCACACATCTTTATACACAGTCGAGTCATATTATTGTGACCACCTCCTACTTTTGACGTCAGCAGCTGGTAGCCAATGAAAGAAGGCACGTGTCGTGAGCTGCCTTGGAAGGTATATAAGGTGTGCTGTAGGCATTCTGGAAACATAAGGGTGCGCGGGTGGCCTAGTGGGCAACGTACGTGACTGCCACGGAAAGCCCCTCAGGTTCGATCCCAGGCAGGTACGAACGCTCGATCCACTAAATACCCGCCGTGCGTCGGATGGGCACGTTAAGCCGTCGGACCCCGGGTACTGGCCCCCGGTAATAAATAAGGGCGTCTTCCTCCCCCTTTCTACTTCGCTTCCGTGTCACTTTCCTATCGGGCGCTCTAGCCCAAATCTCCTAGTTTCCTATTTCTAAGGGTTGTTTAAGACCTGGGGTCAGACACTCCCTTCCTAAAATTCTCTACATATGTTCATGATCTACATCTAGAAACATATGACTCGTTGCTGTCATGGATAGATTAATTTGTCAGATTTGCAAAAGGGGATGATTATCGGATTTCGGGCCAAGGGTGGCAGTATTTCTGAAATAGCGAAGTTTGTGAACTCTTCGTGAGCTGCTGTGGTTAAAGTATACCGTGATTAGAGAAATGGCGCCTTTGCGATTAAGCGACGTGGAAACTGCGGAGCACCACGTGCCATTGATGTGCGAGGTGAACGTCGGCTGCGAAGGTACGTGAGGGCCAATCGACACGCTACAGTGGAGCAATTCACTGGCCGAATGAACCAGTAGGCTACCGGAAGTGTGTTTAAAACGACAGTTCAGCGAACCCTGCTGCGTATGGGGCTCAGATGCAGACCGATGTTCACTGCACCTATGCTAACAAAAGTGCATCGACAGAAAAGGCTTACATTTCCACGGCAGTATAGGAATTGGATCTCCGCTGATTGGCAAAGGATTTCCTTCTCCGATGAGCCACGTTTTCTGCTTCATTGAACGGATGGACGTTGGGGAATAAGGCGAGAAACATCGGAGAACAAATACTGTTCATCCATTGCTTGAAGAACACAAGCTGGTGGGGGCAGCGTTATGGTCTGGGACAGGGGTTCCCAAACTTTTTGAGACCGCGACGCCCTTCAGATGTCACATTTTCCGTGCGACTCCCCTCTACCTAAAATCAAAAAAACAATCGCCCAAATTCGAGTTTGTGTTATTTTATTAAAAAAAAAATAGCCATTTACACTAGTAGCTTGAAGTCTGTTTAATGCAAAAATACAAAATTATAATAAAATTACAGACTTGAATAAGAACGAATTGATGACATAGGCATATTTTCACAATGGTAACACTTTTCATTTGGCTTTAACATTTTTACAGTAATTCTAGAAACCACTGAACAAAGGTATTTGCGTCTTAATGCGATAGGGGAACTTGTTTCTCGTCACACAAAACATCGAATCTGGGGACTCTTCGATACAGCTACGCGGATCTCCTTCAAAATGTTAACTTTGCTTCTATGTTTGGATGATTTAATTACCGCCAGAGCTGAAAATCCTGCCTCCAAAGATAGGATGTGGGAAAAGGGAGAATTACCCTTATGGCTTTTTTACTCAGTTCTGGGTAAGAAAGCCAAAACTGTTCCAAAGCTGTGGCAAAGTTCCGGAAGAGAATCTTATTTTCAGTATGGGGTCTGAAGAAATGTCTATGAACTGTTCCTGCTTCTTTAAAATACACTGGCGGAAAGTGAAAAAAGAACACCAAGAAGGAATTGGCGGACGATCATGAAATTTACATATGTTAATGGGTCGAGTTTACGTTGGTGTGATGTTAATTTCGGGACCAACTGGGAAGCGCTTACGCCACAGCACGGCATAATATGCAAATTATCGTCGGTGGTATTTAAGGAGTACGGCGAAGTGAATGTAATCAGTCGTCGGCTTACAGACACGTGCGAAGACCCTAAAGAAGTTGCAATGCCTGGACATGGAAGACGTGTACGATTTCAGCAGTTATCGGACTTTGAGCGAGGTCGTCTAGTCGGACTCCGCGAGGCCGGGTGGTCGTATCGTCGTATTGCGGAGCGAATTGGACGCGAAGTATCGGTGGTGGTACGATGGTGGCGTAGATGGTCCGAGGAACATTCCCACACGAGAAGACGTGGAACCGGGAGTCACAGACGGACTGATGAGCGGACCGATCGACGCATAAGAAGAGCGGCGTTGTCAAGCAGAACATCCACTGCGATGCAAATCCGAGCTGCCGTTGCACCTGAGGTGACTGTGCGAACAATCCGCAACCGTCTACTGGATGCAGAACTACGTGCACGTGTGCCTCTGGCATGTGTACCTCTGACTCCAGCCCATCGTCAGGAACGGCTGTAGTGATGTCGCCAACGTCTGCACTGGAGAACGCAATGGCGATCTGTCGTGTTCAGCGATGAAAGCAGATTCTGCTTGGGAGCCTCCGATGGCCGTATGCGTGTTCGCAGACGCACATGGGAGCGTCTCCACCCTTCTTGCGTCCGCCAGCGACACACAGGGCCTACACCTGGTCTCCTGGTGTGGGGAGCGATCAGGTATCACTCCCGTACACAACTAGTGTTTGTACCGGGTACGTTAAACAGCACCTCCTACATCAACAACATCATTCAGCCCGTTGTTGTGCCATTTGTAAGGTCGGTCCATCGTGGTGTTTTTCAGCAAGATAACGCACGCCCACACACGGCATGTGCAACGCAACGTGTACTTCAGGGTGTGAGAAAACTTCCATGGCCTCCACGTTCACCGGATTTGTCCCCCATTGAGCACGTGTGGGAGTTTATGGGACAACGACTTATCCGGTCTCCACGGCCAGCCACGACCATCCATGATTTACGCGTCCAGGTTGAGGATGCTTGGAACTCAATACCCCAAACTTACATCCAACATCTGTACGACAGACTCCATGCCGGAATTGCACAGTGTGACGCAGTTCATGGCGGTTCAACCTCGTACTAACCATGCTACATGGAAATGTTATTTTTCAGTTTACCAGCAAATACAGCTGTATTTTGCCATAATGTTTTGATCACGTTATCCTCTGTATTCGGTTATTATGCTGTATAAATTTCGTTGGTATCAGACGTCTCCTTCTTGGCGTTCTTTTTTCACTTTCCGCCAGTGTATGTACACGTCTGGAAAACTTGCATGTTGCGTTTCACTATAAATTATAAGTTTTAGTTTTTTAGTTTTTCCTTATAGTCGCGACGCCCCGGGCCAAGACCGGCGACGTGACGCACAGATAGGGAACCTCTGGCTTAGACTGTTGCGCCACTGGGGCGGCATTACTTCGTTTCATACAGGGTTGCCAACCAACCGGTATTTTAAGCACCTGATCGGAATTTTTGGCTATTTTCTGCCTAACGCCGGTGGCAACGGCTTACCGGCTCTATTTAGGGACGGTATTATTTTTAAGTAAAAGACAGCTGAGAATTTTCTGAAAACAAGCTTAAAATTTTACAAAAGAAGCTAAAATTAACAAAAAATTACATTTTAAGGGGGGAGTAGGGTAAACTGAGCCGGACCTCATAAGCGCGACTATAAATCGCATAAATTGGGTTATACTTTGGTTGTGTCTTTCCTCGGAGAGTCATACCTCACCGGCCGATGAGGGTGTCCGGCGGGTCCCAATATTATTAACCAGGGTTGGCAACTCAGTTTCTTTTTTTTTTCTTTTTTGATTGGAGGTTTAACGACCACCGTGAGCAACTCAATGGGCTATAAGCAGTCGCCCGTCCCTGATTTAGGGTCACTGGTTCCAGGGAAGGGAGAGAGCCAGTGCCGTAAGACAAACACAACATCCATGCCTAACCGGGATTCGAACCCGGACCCCGTTCGGACGAATGATCAGAGGCCATCGCTTAGACCACTGCGCCACCGGGGCGGCAAACTCGGTTTCAGACAACATATTTTTCAATTTCAAATTTCCCCCAGGGATCTCCCCCCCCTTCCGCGTGCTTGGTGGTCCATGAACGACCAAAGTTTGAGAAACACTGGACTACACTCACCTAATCCTTGATTACTAGAGGCGGAATATGAAAATCCGGTGAGTGGAACAGGGAGCCTGCAGCATAAGATGCTCTCTACTGGACAATGTTCTATCCAGGGGCGGATTGGCACACCGGAATATTTCCTCGTGTGCCACTCGAATAATGGCCCACTATTTCTCGTATCCTCTCAGTTTAAATTTTATGAAAAGAACGAATGATGATTTTGGTACTTGTGAATAAGAATAGTTAATTTAATTTGAGCTGTATATTATCTGTCTAAAACGTTATTGTCTTAAAAAAAAAAAAAAAATTGGCGCTTCATTCTATCTACATAATGTTGGCCGTTTTGCTCTTAAATGAGAAAGCAAAATTCTCTCTGCTTCAATAAAAAATTTGACATCAGACCAAGCACGCTGTTCTAAACAAATTAAGCCTAACTACGGTTAAAAGTTAGCCGTTGGACTTGAAGTTACCACCTTTTACAATCTTGAATGAGGGACTAGTAACAAATTTGATGGCCCATCATCCACGTACAGATATAGAGCACAAAGAGATTCTTCGGCAGAGATGTTACGAAATCCTTGTCTCACTTACAGTACATCTATCTTAAAAGTAGCAAAGATTTACCTGTACTGGCTCATGCATCGAAATCGTAGTTAATGAGTCAAAATAATACATAGGCAGACTAAAAAAAAAAGCGTCTACTGAAGGGGGTGGTACGAATGCCGTTGAGCAGTAGGCAATCAGTGACCAAATAAATATAATTAAATATCTGGTACAACTCCCCGTTTTGAGCATGGTGTTTGATATGGTACATTCAACCATGAGTAGATTTTTAAAATTCTTCCACCTTTAAATTGCTTCTAAAATTTGTTCACGGCCGAATTATTTTTACAATGCATGTTACAACAGTTCTGTTTTGTCAAGGTGTTAACAGAAATTTTTTCATGAGGAAATTTATGAGATGTTTGGGTGCTTGTGTTTCTGTAATGGGCCGCAAGACTAAAATTCCCAGCCTGGTTTCGTCGACCCAATCCGCCCCTGGTTCCATCGACACACTAAAAAACAGTGGTACTGTTGCATCAGTGATCATATGATTATAGAGGTAACATGAAGTTTATGTACAGCGAAAAAGGGGGAAAAACTATTAATACATTCAGGACACAACTTCTATAAAGATCGAGAAACAAAGATAGGATGGAAATGGCGTTGTACAGTAAGTAAATGCTTGGCAAAACTGCACGTGGACACCAGTGCATCGATTATTTTGCAATTTGATTTGTGCCACAGTCATGACCCTCCAAAACTGCCGTCCCGTCCTGAGCCGCCCTGAGCAGCCGCGGGGCCCCTTGCTTTAACCCTCCCCCTACACTAGACATTAAACATACACTAGATTTAAAACACAGTTTATTACAGTTATCTTTACAGTTTAATGAAACGTCAAGACGTTTGAAAATTAACCAATAACGAAAGACAGCATTTTAAATTTTTTGAACACTACTGATATCTTAAATGATGTATATAAAACAAGCACAAGAGCATACGTCCTTCCCTCACAATGGCTCCCTCTCCACCTATTATGAGACAGTACTTACATTATTGAGCTCACCCTATAAGAACTGGACTTTTCTTGCTTTTATCCCAGCAAAGTCAGCTATTAAATCATCAAAAATTATTTTGCTTGCTTTATCCTGTTCAATTGACAAAGTTGACAAAGACATCAATCTTTCTTGAGACATGACAGATCTTAAACAAGATTTAATCAGCTTCGAGCGTGAAAAGCTTCTTTCTACGTTTGCCACCCTTACTGGGACAGTAAGTAATATCCTGTAGGCGATGAAGGCATTAGGGAAAGGATTCTGAATTTTATTCATGTATCTTAAAGCACCGGCTGCAGTTTTGACATAAGATGGAAGTAACTCACGTAGCACAACGTTTTCGATAACTATCAGTGCACGTTGAAAGATATGGTTTCAATACTAATGTTTCGCTACACGTAATATTGTAGTTTGCTGCCATATTTGGGTAAATATAAATTCAGCAATCGATATTAAAAAAAAGAAGAATTAAAAAAGACGGAGTTCAATAAATAAAATTAGAAAAATTGAAAATAAGAAATTCGCTCCCACGCTCCCTCTTCCTCTCTCATTGTCTGCCTTGTTTTGTCTGACGGTGTACGCCCCCCCCCCCCCCCTCACGTCAAATGAAGAGTGGTAACACTCTTCATTTGGCTTTCACATTTTTACAGTAATTCTAGAAACTACTTTACAAAGGTATTTGCGTCTTAATGGGATAGGGCAGCTTGTTTCTCGTCACACAAAACATCGAATCTGGGGACTGTTCGATACAGCTACGCGGATCTCCTTCTCAATGTTAACTTTGCTTCAATGTTTGGATGAATTTATTACCGCCAGTGCTGAAAATCCTGCCTCCAAAGATAGGATGTGGGAAAAGGGATAATTACCCTTATGGCTTTCTTACTCAATTCTGAGTACTCCTTTACCGCACTGTTCCAAAACTGTGGCAAAGTTCCGGAAGAGAATGTTATTTTCATATGGGGTCTGAAGAAATGTCTAATAACTGTTCCTGCTTCTTTAAAATATGTACACGTCTTGAAAATTCGCATGTTGCGTTTTACTATAAATTATAAGTTTTAGTTTTTCCTTACAGTCGCGACGCACAGATTGGGAACCTCTGGTCTGTGAAATGTTTCCGTGGCATTCCCTGGGCCTACTCATGCCCGTGAAAGGCACTATGGACCGAAATCGTTAGGGATCCATCCTTGTAGACCACGTACATCCATACATGCTGATTGTCTTCCCTGGTTCGGATGTGATCTTCCTGCACCACAATCCGACGCGTCACAAAGCTAGAAATGTCTGAGAGTGATTGGAAGAGCACGACGAAGACTTCAAAGTACTTCCCTGGCCCCTTAATTCCCCAGACTTAAACCCAATTTTGCATCTGTGGGACCACCTCGATCGTGTTGTTCGCTCTATGGATCCTCCACCATGCACAATCCAGCAGAGGTCAGATGCATTGTAGTCAGCATGGCTCCACATACCTGTGAACACCTTCCAGCACCTTACTGAGTCACTCCCAGCCCACCTAGCTGCTGTCCGCGCTGCATACGGAGGTTACTCTGGATATTAGATGGTGGTCACAATAACGTGACTCGACAGTGTATAAGGATAGACTATCTTCAGAGCAGTCGGTGGTACCACTTTTTTGAAGATTCTGCAGCCCTAAATCCATCTAAATATTGTATCACAGAAGAAGATGGTGAATATTTACCTTGTGTCACTTACGGGAAACTGCTTCATAATTCCATCATAATTCCTTGTGTCACTTACGGAAACTGCTTCATAATTCCATCATAATTCCTTGTGTCACTTACGGGAAACTGCTTCATAATTCCATTTAAATGTAAAGTATGTGTGAGGAACTCGGTTCGTAAATACCATGCTAATATTATTTTATGATCCAAATTCATTTGTTGTAGAAGTGATGGCTGTCAAGATACGATACACTAAAATTTATGCTTATAAAGCTTATATTTCTGTTCGATAGAGGCATTTCAATAAAACTTGTTCCTTTGTTGTGTACATCAATCAGTGTTAATTAGTAAACCACAGACCTTTAAGTTTTGAATGAAAATACCTATTTTTTATGATAACGATTGACTTCAAGTGAATAGTTATAATTACTAAAATTGTTCCGAATAACCTTGTAAACAGTATTGTCTTAACAATTGTTTCCGCAGTAGTTTTTGGGACAATACCAAGATTCTGGAGAAGTGGATATAGCCACCGTTGGCAGCCATGTTGGGAAAAGAAGCAAACTGAAGGGACTAAGATCACGTGATCAGGCCAGAATAACTTTTTTTTTCTTTACTGTCCTAAAACATATCCCAAAAGTGAAATGCTGTATACGTCTATCTTCCTATGGTTGGTCTGCGGACTGTATACATTCTACGTTAAAAAAATAGTTGCACCCAGAAGGATGCAACCGACAGGAATGAAACTTGGTGGGTAGGTTAGACATCGTGATACATGCAAATGTTTCAAGTATCACTCTGGGCCGCTCATGTGATGCAAGCAAGGAGGGGTCGTAGCGCTGTGCCTACCGGCTATATAAGGTCATCCCGTTGCGCGTGCTTGCCATTCTGACTCGTGCTGTTGTGTTGGTTGCATCCTTTGCAGGTGCAGTATGCCTCGGAAAAGAGTTCGGAAGCAATACGAGCAGTTGGAGGAGTTCGAGAGGGGCCGCATCGTTGAGCTCCAGGAAGCGGGGCCATACCGGTCGTGCGGATATCATCATGGCATGCTGTTGGCGGCAGTGGATAGAACAAGGCACACAGCAGCGACAGGAAAGGTTTGGAAGCCATAGACGAACCACGGAGAGAGAGAGGACTGGCGGGTAATCCGACATGCGCAGAGAGACCCAACAGCCACGATTGCGGATATTCAGCGAGCAGTGGTGCTCTCCATGCATTGTACGTTTAGTGCCAGCACCATTGGTATACGGCTGAACGACGTAGCGCTACTCGCACGCAGACCGTTACGACGACTGCCCTTAACACCATTGCATCGTCGCCAAAGACGGCAATGGTGTCGTGTCAGACTGTCACGGAGACACTCAGAATGGCAGCGGGTGATCTTCAGTGACGAGTGCCGCTTTTTCTTGAAGGAGACGACTAACGAATCCGTGTGTGGAGGCACAGTGGTCAACGCCAAGATGAACGGTTTGTTGTCATGATGTGGGGTGCAATTGCATACGATGCCAGATTACCTGTGCTGTTCATTACAGTCACTTTGACAGCCCAACGTTACGTTAATGGGTTCCTGCAACCAGTGGCTCTGCCTTTTCTGAACGCTCACTCCAGTGCGATTTTACAACAGGACAGCGCTCGTCCGCATACTGCTGCTGTCTCGAGAACTTGCCTTCAAGGCACTGACACTCTGCCATGGCCAGACCTATCGCCGATTGAAAATGTGTGGGATGCTATTGAACGCGCTATCCACACTCCACACCTACCGCACAATCTGCAGGAACTGCGCGAGAAGATTCCAGCTGCATGGGATGGCTTATCGCAGGACACCATTAGGAATCTGAACAACTCCATGCCGAGAAGTCTGGGATGCTGTGTGAGCAAACATGGCGGCCCGACGCCATACTGAGAGACAGTACTTATTGGCGTGTAGCTCAAGAAATATTGCCCATATCAGTCTCAATGTTTAATCATTTATTGTTCCTGGTAACCTTCCTCCCAAATAGCACTGCAATCCGACACATCCTACTGGGTGTACTATTTTTTTGACGTAGAGTGTATATATCTTTCACGATATAGTTCACGATATTTAACTGAGCTCTATACCTATCAAAGATTTATTGTACACTTTTTCATTTTTCTTATCATGCTATAATTTGAGATGTGTGCTTTTCCAATGATGTACGAATTCGAGTAAAACACAGCGATTTAGTTTTAAGAAAATAAGTGCCGTAGCGATGAACAGATTAGGTAAAGACAGCCCTGATATTGTGTTTATCATTTAGAATTTTTAATAAAATTTTAATTATTAATTATTTCATCTTTTTATCACATCTTTGGTAAAAAACGATCGTGCTTATGCTATCGATTTGTCCGTTCGTCCGTCCATCCATCTGTACGTCCGTCTGTGGACACGATATCTCTGCAACTGTTAGTCCGATTTGAAAAATTCTTTTCGCATTGGGAATCTTGAAATATGCGAATGATGATCCTGATGATCCTTCATTTCGTTTTTTTTTTTTTTACAATGTACAATTTCGCCGCTAGAAAAAATTCTTCAGCGGATACACCTCTTGATGGAAAATCTTTTGCATATAATTTCAAATTTTTGGTAAATAATACTTTGGCCATCAGGGGGCGTAAGTGTTATTTTTTGCTTCTGATGTATTTGACATAAAATCTGAGCTTCTAAAATATCGATTGAAAAAATTCTATCGCGGACTGATGCCACTCACATCGATAAACATTTTCGGAATATTTTCTTATTAAAATATTCCAGAGTTTCTTTGCCAGGGGGGGGGTAGATGTATATCTTATTTTTGTCAATATCTCTACTTCTAAGAGTCCGATTTGAAAATTTCTTCTTTGTTGGATAGTGTTTTCAGTGTGACATGTTTTTCATATAATTTCAAAATGTTCAAGTAATTCATAGACATTCCGCTAGGGGGCGTATATTGTCTTTCCCCCTATATCTCTGGTTCTAAATCTCCGATTTGAAAAATCCTTCCTGCACCGGATACAGCTCCTGATGGGAAATCGTTTGCACATAATTTCTAGTTTTTGTATAAAGAAAAAATGGTTTGGCCACCAGGGGGCGTAAACCTTAATTTCCGCTTCTGATGTATTTGCACCAAAATATGAGCTTCTAAATTCTCTATTGAAAAAAACGTCGTTTGTAGACCGATACTACTCATGTCGAAAAACCTTTTAAAAACATTTTCTTCTAAAAATAATGCATGGTTTCTACGCCAGGGGGCGTTGATGTATATCTTGTTTTTATCAATATCTCTACCTCTAAGAGTCCGATTTGAAAAATTCCTTCTTTGTTTGATAGTGTTTTCAGTGTAACATGTTTTTCATATAATTTCAAAATTTTCAAGTGATTCGTAGACTTTCCGCTACGGGACGTAAAGGCAAATTTGCTTTTCCCCCTATATCTCTGGTTCTAAATCGCCGATTTGAAAAATTCTTTCTGCACCGGATGCAGCTCATGATGGGAAATCCTTTGCACGTAATTTCTAATTTTTGTAAAAAATGATTTGGCCACCAGGTGGCATAAGCCTTAATTTCCGCTTCTGATGTATTTGCAGCAAAATATGAGCTTCTAAAATCTCGATTGCAAAAAAAGTCGTTTATTGATCGATACTACTCATGTCGATAAACCTTTTAGGAACATTTTCTTCTTGAAATAATGCATGGTTTCTACGCTAAGGGGCGCAGAAGTATATCTTATTTTTGTCAATATCTCTACTTCTATTAGTCCGATTTGAAAAATTCCTTCTTTGTTGGATAGTGTTTCCGATGCGAAATGTTTTTCCTATAAATTCAAAATTTTCAAGTAAATTTATAGACTTTCCGCTAGGGGGCACAAAAGGTAAATTGCGTTTTCTGCGTTATTTCTGGTTCTAAAACTCCGATTTAAAAATTCCTTTCTTGTATCGCATACAAGGCCTGGTGGAAAATATTTTTCACACGATTTCTAATGTTTGGTAAATAATGGTTTGGCCACCAGTGGGCATAAGTGTTAATTTCTGCTTCTGATGTGTTTGCAGCAAAATCTGGGCTCCTGAAAACTCGACTAATTTTTTTTTTTTCTTGGACCGATACTGCTCATATGGAAAAAACTTTTGAGAATACTTTCTTCCTAAATTAATGCATGATTTTACTACCAGGCGACGCAACGTCACATCTTATTTTTGTCGATATCTCTGTTTCTAAGTGTTCGATTTGAAAAATTCTTTCGGCGTTGGAGAGCGTTTCCGATTCGAAATGGTTCTCATATAAATTCATGTTTTTGTTAACTCACAAGTCTGCAACCAGAGGGCGTAAGCTCACGATTCCGTTTACAGCAATATCTGAGGGATTAAAAACCCGATTGAAAAATTTCCCTATTGAAAAATTCAGATACTATTGTTTTCCGTACCGGTTCCATTGACTTTGAATAGCTTTGATAAATTTAATTTGCGTCAGAACGGATTCAAAAGACGTGCTTATACACCCGAAAATTGCCGCCCCGGTGGCGCAGTGGTCTAAGGCGCTGGCCTCTGATCGTTCGTCCGCAAGGGGTCCGGGTTCGAATCCCGGTCTGGCATGGATGTTGTGTTTGTCTTACGGCACTGGCTCTCTCCCTTCCCTGGAACCAGTGACCCTAAATTAGGGACGGGCGACTGCTTATCGCCCATTGAGTTGCTCAAGGTGGTCGTTAAACCTCCAATAAAAAAAAAAAAAAAAAAAACACCCGAAAATTCGGTGTCATCTTTCATGTTAAATTTAGAAAAGGATCGTTCAGCATCGAGACTGTTTGTGGGTACTTACAGAAAACGGACAGCGACCTTATGTAGCTTAGGAAAACGACCTTTTTCGTATTCCAGAAGTCTGGCAAACCTTCGCTGACACGAAATTCTTTTACACTCGCTTTATATGAACGAAATTCACATTTTAGTTAGACCTCGTCTTCGAACATAGGAATGTGGCTGAAAACAAACAAATCTTCTTCGTCGTCTAAAAGGTCCAAGGACTTCTCGGGATCAAACACCCTACATGCTTTGAAGAAATTGCGGCTGGCTGACAAAATCGATGCTTTTTAGCTTAAAAAAAATATTGCTTAGTGCTTTCATAACAAGTGGAATTTTGCAGCGACGTGATCGCAGTCTTTACTCTTGCTAAGAAGACTGTTGGCGATGTTAGACATTTCATTATATATTTTATGCACGAGGAAACTCGCTGTTTTTCAAATAAAGTGAGCTGTCCCGGAAATAAACGGTGCATGAGCTTCAACCTGTTTCAGATTTTCTTTTAAATCCCTATCTTGACAATACCCAATGATTTTATCCACATTACAACTGCTATTGTTGTCTTTTTCTTTTTCAAAAAACTCTGCGTAGTCTTCTAAATGTTTGCAGTGAAAAAGCATGGCCTCAAACCAACTGTTCCACCTAGTCTGCACAGGTACTGGTGGTAAGCAAGGCATTTTGCTTTGCCCTTCTCTTGCAAAAATAATCAAAAACATCCTTTACAGGAGGGACAAGCTCTGAATGCACGTTTAATAGCAACTACTAAAGAGTTAACATTTTCAATTTCATTCTGCCAAATTTCGCCCTAAAGATTTAAAAGATGAGCATTGCAGCTGGCGTGAACACCATTCGAAAATACGGCTTTCAGTCTTTCTGCACACGCTCTGGACATGTAAGATGCATTGTCTTTTCCAAACGCGGTTATATTAGCAAAAGGTATTTCATACTTATAAATACACTGAAGTATTGCCTCGCAAACTGCTTTAAAATTTATGTATTCGGAAGTGATGCACTCAAGGAAGATTGTATTCAAAGAGGTTTCATCATTGCAGCTTTCAACATTCGGATTCAGCTGATGGAACAGCAAGAATATTCAAAATGTATCTATCTTCTGAATCAGTTGTTTCGTCTGCTACGATACTTACACCGGCTCTGATTTAAAAAAACATCCTTCACTTGTTGCTTGTGAATATCATATTTTCGGCAAATAACGTTTCCGCATCCAATTTGCATTCGGAATAACACCAATATCTTTCAACGAATTCCCCAAGTAATTTTTAAATGTAAGGTTATCTAGTTTAGAAAGTGAGATGTTAGCAGCACAAAAGGCACCAGTTAATTTCGAAAATTTCATTGAGCGATGCTGTTCCTGTGCAGTTCTTTTCTCAATTAATTCATCAACACATTTCTGCATTATTTTCGGTTGACTGTTCAGACACACCTTTTTTTTTATGCAGCTTGTTTGCTAAATGCTTTTTACAACTGCCCTTTCCTGAAAAATCTACTGGTACAGTGTTGCAACACGAAGAGAACAATAGATTTTTGTTCATATGAAACGTTCCCTTGCTGTATACTTCTTGCATCCTTTTTTTTTATTGGAGGTTTAACGACCACCGTGAGCAACTCAATGGGCTATAAGCAGTTGTCCGTCCCTAATTTAGGGTCACTGGTTCCAGGGAAGGGAGAGAACCAGTGCCGTAAGACAAACACAACATCCATGCCTCACCGGGATTCGAACCCGGAACCTCTTTCGGACGAATGATCAGCGGACATCGCTTAGAACACCGCGCCACCTCTTTCAGATGCACTCATTTTTTTTTATTTTGATTGGAGGTTTAACGAAACTCAATGGGCTATAAGCGGTCGGCCTTTCCTAATTTAGGGCCACTGGTTCCAGGGAAGGGAGAGAGCCAGTGCCGTAAGACAAACACAGCATCCATGCCTCACGGGATTCGAACCCAGAACCTTTCCGGACGAATGATCAAAAGCCATCGCTTAGACCATTTTACTCACGTGGCTCATTCTCAAAATTAAAAAAAAAACAATATCTGGAAACTTCATAAATTACTCACACGAAAGCACAAATTTTCTAAGCTAAGCGTCTGCGAAACACTCTTTTTTGTGAGCTGCTTTTCCAGCTAAAATTACTAACACAACCACAACTGACGACATCCGGCTCATTCAACAGCAGCGCAGGTTGTTGAATCACGAAAGACCACGTGTGCACTCTTCAGCAGAGTGCATGTGACCTTGAATTACCTGTCAAGCTTGTTCGAAAAGAGTATCTTCGTAACGAACAATCATGAGAGGTAATTCAAAGTTTAAAGCTCTGGTTTTGACTTTCGAGTAGGATTACTCTGCGGTATATTTTTCGCGTAAATTCTAAGGAAGGCAGTATTAAAATAATTTAATAATGAAAAATTCAGTAAACAAAAATTATAATAGAAATTAGGCAAAAATAGGCAAAAGAATCTGAAATTCGCCGATATATTTGATATTCGCGAAATTACAGAGAAACCCCTAAAATTCGCGAAAAAAATCGCGGAAATTCGCACAGCGACAGAATTACTGCCCTAGCTATAAGCAGTCACCCTTCCCTAATTTAGGGCCACTGGTTCCAGGGAAGGGAGAGAGCCAGTGCCATAAGATAAACACAACATCCATGCCTCACCGGGATTCGAAACCGAACCCCTTTCGGACGAATGATTAGAAGCCATCGCTTAGACCACTGCGCCACCGGAGCGGCGACCCAAATTACGAACGGGTGACTGCTTACAAGGGGTGATCAAAATGCATCCAGACTGGATTTATTAAACAAAAAATAGTACAAGACTTACAGGTTTGAAATTGAATAGCATTCAAAGCAGTCCCCTTCCGAAGACACACCCTTAGCCCAATGCTATTCTAACTGCACGGAACATGGTTTGAAATGACCTTCTGAAATAGGGAACACCTGCTTCGTCGCATCTTCTCAACATCTTGAATACTTTTTCCTTTCAAGTGGTGTTTGATTTTTGGGAAGAGAAAAAAGTCGCAGTGAGCGAGATCTGGCGAAGAGGCAGGGGAGAGGCTGTTGGACATGCGCAATACGGTGCTTAGCAAGAAACTGTTGCACAAGTTGCGATGCATAGGCAGGCGCGTTGTGATGGTGGAGTTGTTACTCGCCACTCATATTCAGTGCCGGCCCTATGCGACGAACTGCGTCCCTCAAACGGCTCATAGCTTGACAGTAGTTCTCCTTGTTAATTCTCTGGCATGATGGAGCGCATTCACGATGCAAAATTCCCTCACGATTGTAAAAAAACAGTTAGCATCGTCTTGACATTGCTGCGGCTCTGTCCTGCCATTTTAGTTCTAGGACAGTTTGGGGTCTTCCACTGTGAAGACTGGGCCTTAGTTTTGGGACCATACCCATAAACCTCCGATTCATAGCCAGTTATGATAGTTTTTTAAAAGTTTCCGTCGTTTTCAGCGCACTCAACAGGACACTAGCACCTAAAACACGGGTTTGTTCTTGCTGAGCTAAAAGCAATTTTGGCACAAATTTGGCTAAGGCAAGTCTCATACCCAAATGGTCCGTAAGAATCGACTGAACTGAACCGAAACTAATATTGAAGTCTTCAGATAATTCACGAATAATGATTCGACGATTTTACCGCTCAGCTGTGCACCCAATTTCGACATTGTATTCATTTTTGCTGGTTGCGGGCCTCGTAGGCCGTTCATCCCTCTCAACACTTTCACTGCCATCTTTAAAATGTCTATACCACACAGAAACTTGTGCACGACTCATACAATTCTCCCCATAGACTTTCTGTATGTGTCTTTGCGACGAACAACTTCACACACGTAAGAACAAAGCACTACTGTGATAAAACTGGAAGAGCAGTGGAAACGTGACTTATGGAACATACGTAGTGGGTTCCAAGGTAAACTTGTGCCAAACCGCTTCCTACTGTGTCGCGCGATTATAAACTTATGCAACCAGTCTGGATGCTTTTAGATCAAACTTCGTATACTCTATCGTGTTGCTCACGGTGGTCGTTAAACCACCTCCCCCCCCCAAAATATAAAAAATAAATGCATGACGTACGAAAGAGGAGTTGTACGAAGCTGGACCAAACGTAAAAATAAAAAAAAAAAAAAAACAATCTTCAGAGCCTAAACGAACTGGATGAGAAATGATTCCAGTAAACAGCATTATCATAAAAATCAACTGGAGGATTAAGATGGGCACGCAAGTTACCAGGAAGCGGTTAGAAAGGTTTCAAGATATCTCAATTATTCTACTGCTGTGTCTAGAACAGGAAATTTCCAAAGTAAATAATAACAGAATGTTTCAGAAACACTCAGTTTGAATCCACGTTGCAAGTGATGTTGGTTTCAAAAACATTTTTCATTGTAATTATTATGGTCTTTATCGAAGATATGCACGACTTCAACACGCTCTTGCCTAGAATTTTAGAAATTACACCGACGAGCCATTACAATATAGTCACCCCCAGCCTAAAGGTTGAGCGCGTCTGGAGACGGAACGGTGGCGCAGGTAAAATTTGCAAAGCAGTACATATACAACCCGAAGACCGGCTTTCGGTTAGCAGAGTGTTCGAAGTCAGAAAAGAATAACTGCCGATTTGTCGGAGTTCGACAAAGGATAAATTATGATGGCACAACGGTTTGACAAAGGATAAATTATGATGGCACAGCGCCTAGGAACTATGATCTCGGAAACGGTGCGGCTTGTGGGTTGTTTAAGGGCCGTTGTAGTGAGTGCGTATCATTATGATGGCACAGCGGTTCAACAAAGGATAAATTATGATGGCACAGCGCCTAGGAACTATGATCTCCGAAACGGCGCGGCTTGTGGGTTGTTCAAGAGCCGTTGTAGTGAGTGCGTATCATTATGATGGCACAGCGGTTCAACAAAGGGTAAATTATGATGGCACAGCGCCTAGGAACTATGATCTCCGAAACGGCGCGGCTTGTGGGTTGTTCAAGAGCCGTTGTAGTGAGTGCGTATCATTATGATGGCACAGCGGTTCAACAAAGGGTAAATTATGATGGCACAGCGCCTAGGAACTATGATCTCCGAAACGGCGCGGCTTGTGGGTTGTTCAAGAGCCGTTGTAGTAAGTGCGTATCATTATGATGGCACAGCGGTTCAACAAAGGATAAATTATGATGGCACAGCGCCTAGGAACTATGATCTCCGAAACGGCGCGTCTTGTGGGTTGTTCAAGAGCCGTTGTAGTGAGTGCGTATCATTATGATGGCACAGCGGTTCAACAAAGGGTAAATTATGATGGCACAGCGCCTAGGAACTATGATCTCCGAAACGGCGCGGCTTGTGGGTTGTTCAAGAGCCGTTGTAGTGAGTGCGTATCATTATGATGGCACAGCGGTTTAACAAAGGATAAATTATGATGGCACAGCGCCTAGAAACTATGATCTCGGAAACGGCGCGGCTTGTGGGTTGTTCAAGAGCCGTTGTAGTGAGTGCGTATCATTATGATGGCACAGCGGTTCAACAAAGGATAAATTATGATGGCACAGCGCCTAGGAACTATGATCTCGGACAACGGCGCGGCTATGTGGGTTGTTCAAATGAGCCGTTGTGAGTGGACAAGTGCGTATCATTATGATGGCACAGCGGTTCAACAAAGGGTAAATTATGATGGCACAGCGCCTAGGAACTATGATCTCCGAAACGGCGCGGCTTGTGGGTTGTTCAAGGGCCGTTGTAGTGAGAGTGTATCAAAAGTGGTGCGCAGATGGCCAACCGACAAATCGACGTCCTGCCGTGTGTCGCCCGCAGGTCATTGGTGCCAGAAGGTGCGTAGACTGTCGCGCATTATTCACATCGACCACAGGGCCACAGTGAAGCAAATCGCCAGCAGCTACAACAGTGGTGAACAGGACAATGAGTCACAGTACACAGTTCATCTCAGCATTCTGCGCATGGGCCTGATGCGTAGCCGAATATCCAGACGGGTCCCCATGCTGGTTGCACGTCATCGTCAACAAGGCATGAAATGTGCCCGAGATCATCGAGATTGGACCGTGGATGATTGGAAGAAAATGGCCTGGTCTGACGAATCAAGATTCCTGGTGCATCGCGTAGACGGCCGAGCTCAGATACGCCGATCGCCAACGGAAGCTATGCCACCTGGATGCACTGTTGGGCGGAAACAGACCGGCTGCTGCGGTGTTATGCTATGGTAGATGTTTTCTTGGGACAATTCTGGCCCCATTATCCCAATAGCGCAATGACAGCTGCTGGGTATCTGAACATCGTTGCGGACCAAGTTCACCCATTCATGGCAATTGTATTACCTGCTAGTGATGGCCATCACCAACAGAATAGTTAGCCATTCCACACTGCCAGAATCGTCAAGGAGTGGTTCGAGGAACATGCTGGTGACTTTCTGTTAATGCCCTGGCCTCCAAATTCACCTGACATGAACCCAATCGAACATTTGCGGTTCGACATGGAAAAGCGGGTTCGCGCTAAATCACCACCACCCCGAAATGTACGGGAACTGGAGGACCTGCTGTTGGCATTATGGTACCAGATACCCCAGGATACCTATCGCCACCTCATCGAATCGATGTCTCGCCGAGTGGCCGCAGTATTGCGGGCTAAAAGGGGTCCTACAGCTTATTATGTAGGTGGTCAGAATACAATGGTTCATCAGTGCAATAACTCCCAATGTGTCCAAGTAGAAAGTTTTAGTTGCATTGAACATTTAAACGGGTCATTCTTTTTTCTTTACGTATATTGTGTGTGTGTGTGTGTGTGTTATGGTGTTGCGTGAGGTACAAAAAAGTAATTTTTGTAATAAAAAGTATATGATGAGCCAACAGACAATCCTATTACGTTACACTAGCACTTTTGTTTTCCAGATCTGTCACTTCTCCCAAGAAAAAAAATGGGGCGAAGCATATTTATGTTCGTGTAGATCAGGAAGTAGAAAAATAAAAAAGGAAAGCCCATTAATGCCCAGATGAACGTTAATCATGAACACTTCATACTGAGTTTAATAATGATATCAAGTGATGTTTTTCGATTTCCTTGTTCTTTGAGTTGAGCACCTAAACGATATTTTTCTCTTCCTAGAATTTCAGATATCAGCGCGTGCTATTTATTACATACATAAACTAATTTGTTATAAGGCTTCATTGTTTTCGAAAGTGTTGCATAATCGTCTCTGTTTTTTTTCTCGTCGTTTCTACCATCATCACAATGCGCACTTTATTTTTCTTTTGTGTGCTTTCGGTTTTCATCTCATTGTTCACCTAATGGTTTCTGAAGTTATTGTTTCAAAGACCACAAATTGCTTTACTTTAATTCTATTATTTTATGTTTCGCAGGTAACTGACGCAAGAAACGCGCCAAATGGTGTACTGAGTTACAAATCCTATATTCCCTCTTTTTCTTACATGTTTGAAAAGCTACGGACAATGGAAGTGGTTATTACCAAAAATGTGTATGATCTCGCTGAACTGAGGCTTTTCTCAAACTTTCTGGAATAATTATTGTCATGCAATTCCGTGCGATTGTGTTGAGAATAATAAAAGGGTTGCTTTAACAAACTCGCTGGAGTTTTAAAAGACGATTCTGTTTTCCATATCTTGATCAATCTCTTTACTTTTTGCAACGTCAGATACGTAGGAAGGCGTTCCCAACGTAAAGTTGCGTAATTCGAGTGATGTCTCTGCAATTCGATATCTGGAAGCACGAATTTTCTCTCCAAAATACAAGTGCAAAAAAATGTCTTTCCAGTGGGGAAATCATTAATCGTTCTGCGTGACAGTGTGCGTGTGTGTGTGTGTGCAATGGAGTCACTGCAAGCACAAACTTTGTCTTCATAATACAAAAATTACAAGTGGCAAAAAAAAATATCTTCTCAGTCAATGAAGTGGAGCCTCTGCAAGCACTAACTTTCTCTTTAAAATCCAAATGGAAAAAAACAGTCTTTTTCGTAGTAAAGGCATAAATCATTCTGAGTGAGTGGAATGGAGTGAAGTCTCCGCAAGCCCTTGCTTTCTCTTCAAAATGCAAATGGAAAAAAAAAATTCTGAAAACCGGTGAAGTCATAAATCATTCTGAGTAAGTGGAGTGGAGTGGAGTGGAAGATAGGATTTTCAAGCCCTAACTTTCTCTTCAGAACGCAAAAGGAAAAAAATGTCTAAAAAGCAGTGAAGACATATATCATTCTGATTTGATTGGGGTAGGGCCGCCCCGGGGGGCGCAGTGGTCAAAGCGATGGCCTCTGATCATTCGTTCGAAAGTGGTCCGGGTTCGAATCCCGGTGAGTCATGGATGTTCTGTCTGTCTTACGACACTGGCTCTGTCCCTTCCCTGGATCCAGTGACCCTAAATTAGGGACGGGCTACTGCTTATAGCCCATTGAGTTGCTCACGGTGGGCGTTAAATCTCCAATCAAAAAAAAAAAAAAAAAAAGATTGGAGTTGTATGGAGTCTCTGCAAGTACTGACTTTCCTTCAAAATACAAATGGGAAAAATGTCTTTCCAGTAGTGAAGCCAAAAGTTATTGTGATTGAGTGGAATGCAGTACCTAAAACACTATCTTTCTCTTCAAAACAAAAACGGAAAGAAATGTCTTCTCGTAGTGAAAGCCTAAATCATTCTGAGTAAGTGGAGTGGAATCTCTGCAAGCACTAACCTTCTCTTCAAAATACAAATGGCAAAAAAGGTATCTTTCTCGTAGTGAAAGCATAAATCATTCTGAGTGAGTGCAGTGAAGTCTCTGCAAGCACTGATTTCCTCTTCAAAATCGAAATAGAAAAAAAAAATTATTTCCTGTAGTGAAAGCATTAATCATTCTGAGTCAGTGGAATGGAGTTTCTGCAAGCACTTTTCTCTTAAAAATCCAAATGAAAAAAAAAAAAAAGGTCTTTCCAGTAGCAAAGGCCTAAATCATTCTGAGTGAGTGGAATGAAGTGAAGTCTCAGCAAACCCTTACTTTCTCTTCAAAATGCAAATGGCAAAAATGTCTGAGAACTGGTGAAGTCATAAATCATTCTGAGTGAGTGGAGTGGAGTGGAGTGGAGTGGAGTGAAGTCTTTTCAAGCACTAACATTCTCTTCAAAACACCAATGGAAAAAATGTATGAAAAGCAGTGAAGACATAAATCATTCTGAGTGAGTGGAGTTAAGTGGAGTCTGTGCAAGCACTAACTGCTCTTCAAAATATAAATGAAAACAAAATGTCTTTCTAGTAGCGAATGCAAAACTTATTGTGATTGAGTGGAATGGAGTATCTAAAACACTATATTTCTCTTCAAAACCCAAATAGAAAAAAATATCTTTCTCGTAGTAAAAGCATAAATCATTCTGAGTGAGTGGAGGGAGGGAGTGGGGTGGGGTGGAGTGGGGTGGGGTGGAGTGGAGTGGAGTGGAGTGGAGTCTTTTCAAGCACTAACATTCTCTTCAAAACACAAATGGAAAAAATGTATGAAAAGCAGTGAAGACATAAATCATTCTGAGTGAGTGGAGTTCAGTGGAGTCTGTGCAAGCACTAACTACTCTTCAAAATATAAATGAAAACAAAATGTCTTTCTAGTAGTGAATGCAAAACTTATTGTGATTGAGTGGAATGGAGTATCTAAAACACTATATTTCTCTTCAAAACCCAAATAGAAAAAAATGTCTTTCTCGTAGTAAAAGCATAAATCATTCTGAGTGAGTGGAGTGGAGTGGAGTGGAGTGGAGTGGAGTGGAGTGGGGTGGGGTGGAGTGGGGTGGGGTGGAGTGGAGTGGAGTGGAGTGGAGTCTTTTCAAGCGCTAACATTCTCTTCAAAACACAAATGGAAAATATGTATGAAAAGCAGTGAAGACATAAATCATTCTGAGTGAGTGGAGTTCAGTGGAGTCTGTGCAAGCACTAACTACTCTTCAAAATATAAATGAAAACAAAATGTCTTTCTAGTAGTGAATGCAAAACTTATTGTGATTGAGTGGAATGGAGTATCTAAAACACTATATTTCTCTTCAAAACCCAAAACGAAAAAAATGTCTTTCTGGTAGTGAAAGCATAAATCATTCTGAGTGAGTGAGTGGAGTCTCTGTAAGCACTAATTTTCTCTTCAAAATACAAGTGGAAGAAAATATTTTTCCAGTAGTGAAGGCAAAAATTATTGTAATTGAGTGGAATGGAGAATCTAAATCACTATCTTTCTCTTCAAAACACAAACGGAAAAAAGTGTCTTTCTCGTAGTGAAATCATAAATCATTCTGTGTCAATGGAGTGCAGTCTCTGCAAGCAGTAACTTCTCTTCAAAATACAAATGGAAAAAAATGTCTTTCCAGTAATGAAGGCAACAATCACTCTGAGTGAGTGGAATGAAGATTCTGCGTACACTTCAAAATCGAAAATGAAAAAAAAAACTTTATTTCCCGTAGTTAAAGCATAAATCACTCTGAGTCAGTGGAGAGAGAGAGAGAGAGAGAGAGAGAGAGAGAGATGAGAGTGGAATGGAGTCTCTGCACGCACTAACTTTCTCTTGAAAATCCAAATGAAACAAAAAGGTCTTTTCCAGTAGCAACGGCATGAATTATTCTGAGTGGAGTGGAGTGGTCTTTTCAAGCCCTAACGTTTTCTTCAAAACACAAATGAAAAAAAAATGTCTGTAAAGCAGTGAAGACATAAACCATTCTGAGTGAGTGGAGTCTCCGCAAACACTAACTTCTTTTCGAAATATAAATGGGAAAAAATATCTTTCCAGTAGTGAAGGCAAAAATTATTGTGACTGAGTGGAATGGAGTATCTAAAAACACTATCTTTCTCTCTAAACCACAAGTGGGAAAAATATCTTTCTCGTAGTGAAAGCATAAATCATTCTGAGTGAGCGGAGTGGAGTCTCTGCAAGCACTAGCTTTCTCTTTAAAATACAAATGGGAAAAAATATTGCCAGTAGTGAAGGCATAAATCTTTCTGAGTGAGTTGAATAAAGTCTTTGCAAGCCCTAATTTTCTCTTCAAAATGCAAATGGTGAAAACTATCTGAAAAGTGGTGAAGGCATAAATCATTCTGAGTGAGTGGAGTGAAATCTCTACTAGCCTTAACTTTCTCTTCAAAGTAAAAATGGAAAAAAAATCTTTCCAGTAGTAGAAGGCATAAATCTTTCTGAGTGGAGTTAAGTCTCTGCAAGGACTAACTTTCTCTTCAAAATACAAATGGGAAAAAATACTTCTGTAAAGTGGTGAAAGCATTAATCTTTCTAAGTGGAGTTTATTCTTTCCAAGCACTAACGTTCTCTTCAAAATACAAATGGGAAAAATTACGTCTGTAAAGCGGTGAAAGCATTAATCATTCTGAGTGACTGAAGTGGAGTGAACTCTCTGGAAGTTCTAACTTCCTCTTCAAAATACAAATGGAAAAAAAATTCTGAAGCGCAATAAAGCATAAATGATTCTGAGTGAGTAGAAAGGAATTTCTTCAAACACTTTCTCTTCAAAATAGAAATGGTGAACATGTCATTCCAGTAGTGAAGGCATGAATTAGTCCTTCTAAGGAGTTCTTTCATTATTCACACAAAAGAGTCATTCACGAATGATAATGGAAATGAATGGTCAATTTCCACCACCCCTGGTTGTCTCTCTACACTCATTCAGAAAACTATTCGTTGTCTTTACAACCAGAGCAGAAACTGGCAATTCACCCGAAAGTGAATGAGCTTATTATATGAAACCTCCCATTCACCGTTCACGAATGAATATCCACTCGTCACGAACACACTATTCAAAAGAAGGACATTCATGTTTCATTTCCATTCCTAAGTTTTACCATATTTTCTAACTGTTACTTAAAAAATGCACTTACTAATTCTTACACCGATGAGTCTTTACATTATGACAACCCCCAGCCTACAGAAAGGAGCGCGTCTGAAGACTGAACGGTGGCGCAGGTGAAGTTCACAGAGCAGTAGGTGTATATACATGTATGTTACCGCTAAAGTGAAGAAATCAGTTATTCAACAGATTATCTAGGTAATGAGCAGATTAAATAGGGAGATCCGTTAAAGTGCCGAAAACTGTTTCATTGCTCAAATTACCTAGATAATCTGCACATTACCTTCTAGGCACTCGTTAAAGTGAAAATAAGGCTACTTCATCCGCCCGTTTTGATGTGAGCGGCTTCAGTACAACAAATTTTGTTAAGTGGTCTTGGTATACGAGAAGAAACTTAAACTTTCCATCTGGTTGAGATTGGTAATCGATGAGATCCACCTGGCATCTGCTGTTGAAATGCGATGAAATAATCGGCTTTACAACAATCCCTTTTTTCGCACTTTTTTTCTTTATGTTGACAAGGTTCGCATAAATCCAAAAACATTTTTATTTGGGCTTGGGTTATGTTTTTATAAAGTGTATTTAATTGCTTGATCATTCTGTCTCTTCCACCGTGGCCAATTGACAAATGAGTAGAATACAATATGTCAAGCAATTCTTCGGCATGGACAAACTTTTTCACACTTTCTCGCGCATATGACAACGGCTCAATGAGTTTTTCACAGCTTTGTACAGTCAACACATCATACCTTTGAATTATTCGATAATCTCGAGATGATTCTTTCTTCTTGGAAACTTTTATTCGCTTTACATCTTCAATTATGCAATCATACTTTCGTTTTGTCATTAAAACACTATTATATTTTGAATCTTCGCCAAAGAGGTTTTCGAAGAATCTTTTCTTCGTTTTACTCACCAATTCGGTGCTTGCTTGCATACTAGGAGTTATCTGCTTTAAAAAAATCACGACACAAATTCACGCGCTAACAGACAGAAACGAATTTGAAAACAGAATTAGCTATGCTACGCACTGGCAGCCGACGCCAATTATGAGAAATAAAAACAACCGGCGACGACTACACGCTGGCGAAACGAAACTAAAAGTGGAGGGAGAGGGGGATGGTGTAGGGAAAGGAAATGAGAGAAACAGGCGAAACCAAACTAAAAATGGAGGGAGAGGGGAAGGTGTAGGGAAAGGAAATGAGAGAAACAAACTTTTGAACTTTAACGATACGGAAGCCGTTAATGTGCACATTACCTAGGTATAAATACGGGTAGACGGCAGAGCGCAGATACGCCGATTACTATCGGATGCTATGGAACCTGGATGCACTGTCAGGTGGAAACAGGCCGGCTGCTCCGGTGTTATGCTGTGGACGATGATTCATTGGTACACTTTTGGCCCCATTATCCCAATAGCACAATCCCTGACAGCTGTCAGGTATCTGAACATCGTTGCGGACCAAGTTCACCCATTCATGGCAACTGTGTTCCCTGATAATGATGGCCATTACCAGCACGATAATTTGCCACTCCACACTACCGGAATCGGGAAGGAGTGGTTCGAGGAACATGCTGGTGACTTTCTGTTAATGCCCTGGCCTCCAAATTCACCTGACATGAACCCAATCGAACATTTGCGGTTCGAATTGGAAAAGCGGGTTCGCGCTAAATCACCACCACCCTGAAATGTACGGGAATCGGAGGACTTGCTGCCAACATTATGGTACCAGGTACCCCAGGATACCTATCGCCACCTCATCGAATCGATGCCTCGCCGAGTGGACGCTGTTTTGCGGGATAAAGGAGGTCCAACAGCTTATTAGGTTGGTGGTCATAATGTTGTGACTCATCGGTGTATATCCTGTCCTCCCCTCTTGAGAAAGGGCTGAGACGGAGTCATTAGTTTTCGGTTCAGCTGGTAAGCCGTACTTAAAGTAGTTTGCTAAAGAAGAAGGAATTCTGATTAATTATAGACGATGTGGGGAATACGCATTTTTCGAAGAATCTAACGGCCAATACGTCCATTGCCATAATCGGTCACCAATGTGAAATTCACAGGTTTTCCGGTGACGAGGATCCCTCTGCTCCGGAGCCGAATACTTTCCCAATTGAGCTACACCGACGGAATTGGTCGCTAGAGTTTGGCCGTTCTGAAATAGGCTTGTGTAAGCTGGGCATCAATGTTTGTCAGGAGTGAAGTTAGGTAGCATTTTGAGTATAGTGAATTGGAATCACCTTCCCTCTCATTAGTACTTTTTCCGCCATTTTCGATGCAGCTGGCCATTTCTTTTTCAGCGTCGCATCCGAGGGAAGCCAGATTTATGGGTTTCGTCGCCATGCGGGGGAGAAAGTGAATATAATTACAATCTAGAGAGGGTCACAGAGGAATGTAATTAAGGAACATTTGCGCATTCTAGGAATAAGAGGACTCTTATGTGTTTCTTAGTGGTCGACTGGACTTCTTTTTTGGAAGGGAACTGTTGGAAGCAGATAGGAAGGGAAGGTGGCGGAAATTTTCACTCCTGAGTGTGAACCGAGATAAGGGAAAAAGGAATGAACGCTGTTGATTAGGGAAAGCGAATATTGGCCGCAAGAGAAGGAAATCAACGTGTTACTAATATTATAGAGAATGAATGGAAATCCCGACAATGCTTGTGACCTTCCCCATAACATCTGAATAAGTATAATCCTCACTGCAAGTGCGAGTTATAACTTTAGTTGATATTTTATTTATATTTTATTAATTTGCTCCAGTGGGATAAAGTACGGGTTAAGCACCTGAAAAAAAAACTCTGAACAAGCAAACCACCAACGGACCCTTCACACACAGGGTACTGAAATATAACTCAGTACCCGGCTCTTTGACACTGCATCTCTGTAGTTCATCTCTGAATCTAAAGTCTATAAGCGGTCACTCATGCTAAATTTGGAGCTAATGGTTCCAGAGAAGGTAAAGAGCCGGTGCCTTAGGCAGGGCCGGCCGTTGTCGTAAGCCAGCAAGGCGGCTGCCTAGGACCGCCAATCCTAGGGGGCTGCCGAATTTGATCATATATCGATTTTCTGTCATCATCCAATTTTTAATCTGTATTATCTTTAAAAAAAAAAAAAAATAAAATCACTGAAAAGATAAAAAGTCGCAGTGCGCCTTTTCTCTTGTTCCATAGTTTTTTGGGGGATGCCGCTAAGTGAATCTATATAAAAACAGCTGTTCCCTTTCTTTATGCTTTGCAGTGAAGTTTAGTTTCTTTTCCGCCGACTTTGCATATAAAACGGTAATAACAAAGGAAGAAAGTGTAGGCAGTAAACAAAATGCCAGACAAAAGTCTCCGGGTTTGAGTGAAAATCAGAACGTCTGAGATTTGCTAATTTAACCGGATTAAAATTCCCACACTTTTGACTGCAGTAGATCATTTGACTAATGTTAATGTAAATGAATTCTGTTCCTTATGAGAGGATGAGGGCTACATAATCAGGGAGGTTACAATGTGTATCCTATTACAACCTCCTTGGGAAGTATCATTTATACAGTTACTCGTTATACAAAGGAAAACGGAAAAGCAGACAGAAAACTTAAAAAGTCCAGGCCAGCCGCATGACAGAAGAGAGGAGTTTCTGGTGGTGGGAAATGACCGTAATTGTCATGGGGAGATAGCGAGCTCTTTTGTCCTCTCAAGCTGCTGATACAAATTTCCAGCAAACTTTGGAGCGGACCATGTTCCATTTGTGGCAGTTAAATTATCCTCTGACTATTAAAAGGTTGTAGCTCCGCTGAGGTATTCATGTGGAAGGCCCATAAATTAAAATACCCATTAGCCAAAGTATAGGCGTCATTTCGTCTCGTCTGCGCGTCCAACCGGGAAAGATTTTTTCTCTTGTTTGTTTACTGGGGGAGGGTCAGGGTAAGCGTGAAGTAAACCATGCCAGTTGTCGGTGTTGTGTCGCTTATTTCCAAACGTAAAAAAGACCTGTTCATTCATTCAGTAGGAATGTTACGGGGCCTGAATATTTTTAGTGATTTGCTTATTACTTCCAAACGTATTTTTATCAACGATACTACGAAGGGATATTTTCCCTTGTAGTTGCATTTGTTTATAAATATGTTGTAGCGTGAAAGAGGTCTTGACCTTTACGCTAACTTAAAACATCAACATACTAATAAATTACTTCCTAAATGAAAGAAACCTTAACGGCCAGACGAAATATGTAAACAGAAGTCAACTTACAGAAAATGTCCTTTATTCACGATGGAATGCACTACACTCTCATCAGTTTATAAAACAACGCTCTCAATAATCGCTCTCTTGCAATAGATCAGTCGTCGTTTTTATCTCTTGCTCTTATCTTATAACAGGCATACGTCACGTGCATTCAACCTCAATTGTGTTGATAAACGTATTCGTTTGAGAGAAAAGATATTTCGTTAAGCGTGAAGAATACTGAGAATAAACTCAAGATTTACATAGGGAAAGAAACTAAAAAAAGGAAAGTTAATCTAGAATATACGTCACATCATCTCCCTCGTAAGTTTTTTTTTTTTTTTGCCAAAAACCTATCAATTTTGTAGAGGTATCCTTTCAAACAATCTAATCATTCATTCAACCTTTCAGATAAGAACTTACAACATAGATGAAGAGATTTGTTGATCTGTTGCTGTAACTGACTTCTCAGTACATATAGTCTGTAGACATCAATAGTTCAATAAACATTCATAGAAAACATTCTGTACAATTTCAAATTTTCATTTTATACTTCGTTGTAATGGCGCCCGAACTTTCTGGATGACACGCCCGTTCAAGATCTCGCAATGGTGTGATGTTCTTTCCACACCGCGAGACAGGAAAAATAAGAGAATCCGTTCTTCAGCGCTTCGAAAAATAAAAATGTGTGACGTTGCATTCCACACACCAGATTGACTGGGAGTTCTCAAGTGCACGTTCTACAGCGGATGGCTGCCTGCAACGATTCATGGTCACGGCTGACCCGTGGGCCTTGCCCCCGGCCCTCTTTCGGGGAGGGGGGATGTGACGTGCCTGCCAGCAGGACGCACACGACATAAAGGCAGATAGCAGTCAGAGCACACGACATAAAGACAGATAGCAGTCAGAGCACACGACATAAAGGCAGATAGCAGTCAGAGCACACGACATAAAGGCAGATAGCAGTCAGAGCGTACGTCCAATTGGTATAGCGACTTGTTCCGGAATAAACGGACTCGGATTCGATTCCCAGCGTAGACAAAAATGACGGAGAAATTTACTTCGTTATAATGTCTGGAATTAAAGGGTCTAAGTCCGACAGTGGCGCAGAAAATGGAAAAAAGAAAGAAGCTGAGCAATTAATAGAGAGACAGAAAGGTTCGTTATTGAAGCTTTTCAAGAAGAATCTACATACAGATGACGCAACGTATTCTACGAAAAAAGAAAGAGACATTATGGATCTTCAGGCAAAAAGTGATGCTCCAGAACACAATGATGTGCAAATAGACATTATTCAAGGTCCAGCTAGACATACACTTCTACTCCATCATGAGAACTAAATGAAGACAATAATGTGCACATCTCAAAATAAGCCCCGATTTAACTAAAAACTGGTAAAATCTATGCCTAATAGACTGAAAAAAACTATGAAATCTAAAGGATACGCGACAAGATATTCATTATTGTAATTTATTATATATTCCCGCCATATTTCATGCTGGCCTGGTACTTTTTTCTCTGCTACATACTATTAGGGGCCGCCGAAGTAAATCTTTGCCTAGGGCTGCCGAAGTAGTAAGGCCGGTCCTGGCGTTAGGACAAGCATCCGGGATTCGAACCCAGACAAGCCCTCTCAGTTTATTCTTTTTTTTATTGCAGGTTTAACGACCACCGTGAGCAACTGAATGGGCAATAAGCAGTCGCCCGTCCCTAATTCAGAGCCACTGGTTCTTGGAAAGGGAGAGAGAGCCAGTGCCGTAAAACAAACACAACATCTATGCCTCACCGAGATTTGAACCCGGTCCCCTTTCGGACGAATGATGAAAAGCCATCGCTTAGATCAATGTGCCACCGGGACAGCCCTCTCAGTTTAACCGTCAGAATACAACACTTAGACCACTGCACTACCAGAGGGGCAGTGGTACGCTTAGTTTTCACGATCGAGCAGTGTTGCCCAACTTATTTAGAGCCAGCCCCAGCCCCATCAGACAAACACACCAATCACGCCTCATTTGGGGCTCAAACCCTGATCCATCTCGAAGGAAGGATCATGAATGGTATAGAAATTTCTTTTTAGATCTATGAAATGGTGCTTCCTTGTCATTTTAAACCAGTGGTGTCCAGCATTTTTTTATCGTAGATGTGAGAAATGACAGTTGTCACTCTCAACTAGTGTTGCCCTACCTGTCCTGTTTGTCTTGGAGATGTAAGGAATGGTGCATAGTTTTTACTATGCACCATTCCTACATCTGGTTAAAATGGTTTAGAGCCAGCGCCATCAGACAATCACAGCAATCGTGTCTCATCTGGGACTGTCCATTCTGAACAAATGGTCAGATGCCAGCGCCTCAAACTACTCGGTCACCGGAGCAGGCGAATGGATTTCTGTGAATAGAAATCAATTCGCCTGCACCGGTGACCGAATGGAGTTGCAGTTGCGTTATGGAAGATGAACTGGTTACGTAATGATAGGAGCAATCGTTTTCACATATCCTGCTATGGTATGAAAAAGTTCTTATCATTTTTTTCCCAAGAAAAGACGCCATTTACTTGTGATAACCTCCATATAACTCAAATCTTGTACACCGAGAATCCCCGAGGAAACTTACGGAGTAACAGATTTAGATCGGGCATAGAGATCGTAGAAGTCAACAGGGAGGCTGTTGAAAAGATTTTCAAAAAAAAAAAAAAAAAGAACCATTAAAAGGAACTTTGTCAAATATGTCAGTAATGTTGAAACTCAATACTGTAGCCAACAAATGTTACTTTGAAGAACGACATTAACACGATTGATATAAGAGTATTATATGTATTATAAACTAAATTTATCCTGATTTAGTATGGGGCATCCCTTGTAATTGATCAATTTTGACAATTTTATTTTATTTTTTTGAAATGTTTGTCTCATTCTCTCATGTGGTGGTAAATGCGAAGTTCTGGTGAATTAGCTTTGATATTCAATTCCATTTTGATTTAATATGAAATTTGAAACTTCAAGACAGATTTATTTTTTTTTATTTTTATTTTCCGTTCTTTTTCTTTTCTTAGTCTTTGGGTGTGCGAGAGAGAGAGAGAGAGAGAGAGACACAGAGAGAGAGGAAAGGGGGAGAGAGATAGGGTGAGAGAGTCCGAGACAGAGAGAGAGAGAGAGAGAGAGAGAGAGAGAGAGAGGGAGGGAGGGAGGGAGGGAGGGAGAGAGACAGAGAGAGAAGGCTTATATCGACATACATTCAGCATCTCGGGGTGACTTTCTTGTTTGAAAAAGTTTAATTTGGAAGTGTGATATCTGATTGAAGGATCAATAAAATAGAGAGAGACACGGGCGCACATAGCTTCTTAGTTTTCAGGAGGCAGCAAGAAGAAATTGTAACTACAAAAAACATATACAAATAGTTTATGCAAATTTCCACTGTGCCTTCTTGTTATCTAACCGATTTTACCACTCTAACACGTAAATTTCACTGGAAACCAGAAGAACCAAAATCTATGTAAAATAGATCGGCAAATAAAATTTGATGGAATGTTAAGACAAGAAATAAATTTATTTGGCATTCTTTTGATTCTTTTGGTTACTTGTGTCACATGCGCCACGAAACCCGAGAGATCACTCAATTGGTTTTCAAGAATGAAAGAGTGAATTTGAAAAGAATGAATTTCTCGGAAAATTTTCCAGAGATCTGAGTGAATATCTGCTACACAGGATGATATGTTTTCCATTTCTTCGCCTTTCATACTTTTCCATACTGTACCGATGTACTTTCCAACATGCAACTGGAAATTTCATTATTACTTTCTATTGTAAATTTTCGCTTTTTCTACTGGAAATTCCCAACGATTGTTTCTATTTTTTACGGCATATGCATTGACAAGTTCTACATACTAAATTATCAGTCGGAAGCGATAAGTATCGAGAAAATGTCTGTAGTACCTTCAAAGAAGAAAAAGGGCATGATCTGATTTCCAGGGAGGGCAAAGCCCCCCTGCTTCGAATGGTTGCATTAAAAATCTAACTGAAGTTAAAATAAAACACCGATACGACACTCTGCAAGAAGAAAGATTTGATATCAAATAGAAGTCTTTGCTCTTTCTACGTTCATAAGTAAGTCCCGGAAAATTTCTCATCGGCCGCCACCGGGAATCGAACCCAGGGTCTTCCAGTTACGCGCCGCACCTGCTACCACTGCACCACAGCGGCTTCGAATTCTTCTCACTCACATATACGACTAACTGCCAAACCACATGGCAGGTTGCTTTTTGGAGCTCCGCACAATGCTGGGGGTTCACCAAAGTTAGAAAGCAGCAACTGAACAAATAACTCGGAGGCGAATGAATATTAATACACATAATTGACGTGGATTAGGAACATCAAAAGGAAGTCATCGCTCTTTCGACGTTTATAAGTGAGTTACGGAAAAATTATCATTGGCAGCCACCGTATATCGAACCTAGGGCCTTTCATACGCGCCGGACATGCTACCACTGCACCATAGTGGCCTCGAATTCTCCAGACTCACATGTGACTAACTGCCAAACCACATGGCACGTTGCTTTCTGGAGCTCCGAACAATACTGGGGCATTCACCAAAGTTAGAAAGCAACAACTGAACAAATAACTAGGAGGCGAATAAATAATTAATACACACAATTGACGTGGATTAGGAATATCAAACAGAAGTCATCGCTCTTCCCATGTTTATAAGTGAGTCACGGAAAAATTTTCATTCGCCGCCACCGGGAAACCTGCCAAGTGGCTTGGCAGTTAGTCGTATAGCAGTCTGGAGAAATTTGAGGCAGCTGTGGTGCAGTGGTAGCATGTCTGACGCGTAACTGGAAGATCCTGGGTTCGGTTCCCGGTGGCAGCCGATGAGAATTTTTCCGTGACTCGCTTATAAACGTGGAAAGAGCGATGACTTCTGTTTGATGTTCCTAATCCCTGTCAATTGTGTGTATTAAGAAAGATTTGAATTTTCGACTATTTTCATTACAGGGCAATTTCCAATTCCGAAATATTTTATTAGATTAATGAGCTTAAATTATTTGCGTATGCAGCAAACGAAAAAATTGTTCACAACGTCATCAAGACAAGCCTAAGAGTTTGCACATTAGTAATGTTCAGTTCAAAAACTTGTCCTTTTGTTCTTAAACAATCACCAGCAGTTTCTTTTCACAAAACTTTTTCGGTAAATCCCACGCACATGTAGGCGAGAGCTGCTCACGCAAAGCACAGATTTCTGTGCTTATTGACCATATGCGAACAGAAGGCACGCTACACCAACTGTTTTCCTCCCCCCCCCCTCCCTTTTTTTTTTCGCTTAATTTGCTGTAGTACAAGTCACATTTCCAAATGCAGTTTTCGAAGAATTCTGATATATTAGTTATCTCACAAAAAAGACAGATCTTGAATCTAAATCTTTTTGTTTACCATAACTGAAGAATGGTATCCACACTAATACATACTAAGTAGTGAGAGTATTATAAACATTTTTGTACGCCCTCTCCAGGGCCCAGTTTAAGATTGCACTAATTAAGAAATGGTAATTTACAAAATAGTTTTCTGTGCGATGTCTTTTTAATTGATTGTTTAAATCTGAAATTTACTAATAGTGTTTTTATGGTTGGTTATGCATGAATAAAAAAGAAACATAATGCACCGATGAGCTATTGCATTATGACCACCTTCCTAATGAGCTGTAGGACCCCTTTAGCACGCAAAACACGGTTGTCGTTGTTATTGTTTCTGTAGGACCCCTTTAGGGTGTCCGGTGTTATTATTTAAAAACAGGGTATCATTGTTATTATTTAACATGTACCAACTTGAATCTCGACTCATCAGTCCAGGCAACATTAAAACAGGGTGTCGTTGTTATTATTTCTCTAGGACCCCTTTAGCACGCAAAACTGCCTAATGAGCTGTAGGACCCCTTTAGCACGCAAGACTGCATAATGAGCTGTAGGACCCCTTTAGACCGCAAAACTGCCTAATGAGCTGTAGGACCCCTTTAGCATGCAAAATTGCCTAATCAGCTGTAGGACCTCTTTAGCACGCAAAACCGCCTAATGAGCTGTAGGACCCCTTCAGCACGTAAAACTGCACAATGAGCTGTAGGATCCCTTTAGCACGCAAGACTGCATAATTAGCTGTAGGACCCCTTTATCCCGCAAAACTGCCTAATGAGCTGTAGGACCCCTTTATCCCGCAAAACTGCCTAATGAGCTGTAGGACCCCTTTATCCCGCAAAACTGCCTAATGAGCTGTAGGACCCCTTTATCCCGCAAAACTGCCTAATGAGCTGTAGGACCCCTTTATCCCGCAAAACTGCCTAATGAGCTGTAGGACCCCTTTATCCCGCAAAACTGCCTAATGAGCTGTAGGACCCCTTTATCCCGCAAGACTGCCTAATGAGCTGTAGGACCCCTTTAGCACGCAAAACTGCCTAATCAGCTGTAGGGCCCCTTTAGCACGCAAAACAGCAGGCACTCGGCGAGGTATCAATTCGATAAGGGGGCGATAGGTATCCTGGTAGGTATCTGGTACCATAATATCAACAGCAGGTCTTCCAATTCCAGTGCATTTTGGGGAGGTAGTGATTTAAGGCGAACTCGCTTTTCCAAGTCGTACCACACATGTTCCATTGGGTTCGTGTCAGGCGAATTTGGAGGCCAGGGCATTAACAGAAAGATACAGCATGTTCCTCGAACCGCTACGTGACGATTCTGGCAGTGTGGTATAGCGCATTATCCTGTTGGTAATGACCATCCCCACGAGGGAACACAGTTGTCCTAAATGGGTGAACTTGGTCCACAACGATGTTCAGATACCTCACAGCTGTCAGAGATTGTGCTATTGGGATAATGCAGCCTAAAGTGTTACAAGAAAACATCGCCCATGGCATAACACCGCCGCCGGCATGTTTCCGCCTGACAGTGCATCCAGGTGCCATAGCCTCCGTTGGTAATGGGCGTATCCACACTCTGCTGTCTACGTGATGCGCCAGGAATCTTGATTCGTCAGACAAGGCCACTTTCTTCCAATCATCCGCGGTCCAATCTTGATTATCTTGGGCCTATTTCATGCGTTGTTGACAATGACGTGGGGTGAGCCTGGGGATCCGGCTGGGTCTTCGGCTACGCAGGCCCATGCGCAGAAGTCTCCGATCAACTGTGTCCTTGATCACGGCTGTTGTAGATGCGGGTTATTTGTCGCACTGTGGCCCTGCGGTCGCTGTGAACAATGCGCGACGGTCTCCGCTCTCCTCTGGCATCAATGAGAGGCGGACGACACACAGATAGACGACGGTTCGTCATTTGGCCACCTGTACACCACTTTTGATACGTACTCACCATAGTGGCACGTGAACAACCCACAAGCCGCGCCGTCTTCGAGATCGTAGTTCCGAGGCTCCGTGCAATCACAATTTGTCCTTTATCAAACTCCGATAAATCGGCAGCTTTTCCCATTCTGACTCCGAACGCTCTACTAACCGAAAGGCCGTCCTCGTGGTGTATATATACTGCTCTGTAAACTTCACCTGCGCCACCGTTCTGTCTCCAGGCGCGCTCATTTGTCTAGGCTGGAGGTGGTCATAAAGTAATTGCTCAGTGGTTTATCTCCCTTCCTCTGTATGCTTGTTTCACCTTTTCTCTCTCTCTCTCTTTCTTTTTCTGTCTGTGTGTATCTAGAAAAGGAACTGATTTTCTCCCACTCTTTCGTCAGTATGACTTTGTCTCTCACTCTTTCTACCTGCATGTTTGTTTGCCCATATGTATCTGTATGTCTCTTGGAAAAAGGACTATATGTTTGTTCGTTTGTCCCTCTCTTCTTTCACTTTCTGTTTACCTTTTCTTTCCTGTTTGTCTGTCTCCCACTATTCTCTTCTGTCTATATGCTTACTTGTCGGTCCCCCACTCTTCTGTCTGCATGTTTGTTTCTCCTTCTCTCCTGTTTGTTCATTTTTTTTCTCTTTGCGTTTTATTCTCTTCTGTCTGTGTTTTTATTCGTCCTTCACCTTCTCTTCTGTCTTTATGCTTGTTTGTCCATCTCATCTTATCCTTTTTGCCTGTATATTTGCTTTCTGGTTCCCATCTCTACCTTTCTGCGTATTTGTATCCCCGTCTCTCTCTCGTTTTGTCTCTTTCTTTCCATATGAGGGCCTCTCTCTCTTTCTCTTTCTTCCTGTCTGTATGCTTCTGTCTCTTGTTCTCTATTTGCATCCCTTTCTGTCTGCCTGCTTGTTTGTCCTTCCCTTCCTGTCTATTTATACCTGAGCACTTTCATTTCCTTCTATTTATGTGTCTGTCCACCCCTCTTTCTTTTTCTTTCTTCTACCTGTTTGCTCCGCTCTCGCTGTGTCTCGTGTTTTACACCTTTAGCTCTTTTGAAGAAAAGACCTCATATTTGTGGTTTTGATTAGACGAAGAAAAGTACATCTACGTATCTAACGAGAACATGATGTAGAAAGTGCTCGTAAAATGTTCATCATGATGAAAAGCATCTGATGAAAAAAAGACTTTTTTCTATTTGCATTTTAGAAATACTGATATAGAAAAGAATTACATATCGAAGCTAATAGCTACGTGCATTTACGCCACCTAACGGCAAGGTTATACAAATTAAAAGCAACAGAAATGTATGAACAATCGTCCTCGTAGTTCACGTTTTCTTATGCCGCAATGGGAAAAGTCTTTTTTTTTTTTTTTTTTTTTTTTTTTTTTTTTTTTTTGGTTTGAGGTTTAACGACTGTTGTGAGCAACTCAATGAGCTATAAGCAGTCGTCCGTCCGTAATTTAGAGTCACTGGTTCCAGGGAAGGAAGAGAGCCAGTGTCGTAAGACAACTACATCATCCATGCTTCACCGGGATTCGAACCTGGACCCCTTTGGGACGAATGGTCATAAGCCATCACTTAGACCACTGCAGGAAAAGTTTTTGAAGAAGTAAAAAGGTAGTCGTCTAATGAGGGACATGTATGGGGAAAAGAAGAAGATAATCCGATTAGAAACGAATCGAAGCGTAAGAACCTGATAATAGGGGAGTAGGATACCAACAAAAAGATGGTGTGTGTGTGGGGGGGGAGGAACAGTGGAGGACAGGAAGGAATTCAAGGTAAAAATTGGAGAAATCACGACACCAGGGTATCCATGAACGGGTGGAAATTATCTCCAAGCGTAGTTATGTAGCCTCCGCCGGTCAGACGGGTCTGCAGACGTAAAGGGGATTAATGCGATCCAGAGGAATACACCCCACACCATAACAGAGCCACCGCAGGCCAGCACTGTCCTTTGTAGGAATGGGGCGGATCCATTTCCTCGTAGGGTTGTCGTCACACCCGGAGTCGGCCATCTGCCTGAAACAGTGACGTCAGATCAACCTTGTGACGTCAGATCAGCATTGGCACCCGAGTGGGCTGTCATCTCCGGAACCCCATAAAACACATAGAACGTTGTACTGTTCGAATGCTGATGCTACTATACTGACCCCAGCATTGAATTGTGATGTGATTTGCGGTAATGTTGATGCCGCTGTCCATGATTGTTCTAGGGCTTTTCTACGGCCTCGCCAGTTTAGCACTCTGGATTTTTGTCCTGAGTTTGTGTAGTCTAGGTACATCCTTGAAATGTTTGACAGTGTAAATCCAAAATTTGCGGTAATTTCCTAGATGGATCGATCCATCTCCGGAACGCCGACTATCACACGACGTTGCAAATCGTTTAAATCCTGATTAGCTGCCATCTGAACTGCCAATGCTACTACTTGAGCTTGCGGAGATATCTGCTTCTACACTGCTGGCCACCCAAAATGCAACACCAAGATAGAAGCATCCGACTAGCCTGAAATTCGCAGCATGCGTCGCCCGCGAGAGGACATGCAAACAATTAGCATTGCAGGGCATATGCAAATCATGTGCGCCCGGAATAGCACTATAACTATAATCATGTGCGCCCGGAATAGCACTATAAACAGTGTGCACAGAAGGCGGGGTGTAAGTTGTGGAAGTGTGTTGTGCTGCCAGACCTGTGCAGGGGAAGCTTCCTGATGCCTCGTTGCAGAATACGGCAGTCATTCCAGCACGTTTCGGAGTTCGACAGAGGACGAATAGTGGCTTATCGCGACAGCAGTTTATCGTACCGAGACAACGGCGCCCGTGTGGGACGACATCCAGCCACAGTGAGGCGAATATGGATTCGGTGGGTGCAGGAGGGACGGACGAACCCACGTGAGCGATTGCCGCAGCCGCAGCACACCACCAAACGAGAGGACCGGTATGTTGTGCGGCGGGCATTGACGGCTCGCACCACCACATCACGAACGTTAGCGCAGGAATTAGGGTGTGTTGCGCAACAACCTGTGTCAGCATGTACTGTACGACGTCGTCTGCAAGAGCGGAGACTTGTCACACGGCGCCCATTACTCCGATTACCATTGACGTCACACCACCGGCGAGTGCGGCGGTAGTGGGCCGTTGAACGCCGCACCTGGACTACGGAATGGCATGACATTGTCTTCTCCGACGAATCCCGCTTCTGCCTGCAACACCACGATGGTCGGATCCGCGTGTGACGGCACGGCAGCGAGAGACTGTATGACGCCTGCATTATGCATCGCCATACTGGTCCGTCGCCTGGCGTTATGGTTTGGGGCGCAATTGGATATGACGCCCGCACCCCTCTGGTACGCATCGCCGGTACGTTCAACAGCCACCGCTACATCTCCGACGTTTTTGAGCCTGTAGTCCTCCCTTACCTGCAGGACCTGCCAGCTTCTACGTTTCAACAGGACAATGCGCGCCCGCACGTGGCACGCATCGTGCAACAGATATTCACGCCCCACCAGGTGTCACTACTGCCGTGGCCCGCCTGTTCTCCCGATATGTCGCCCATCGAACACGTTTGGTCGCTGATCGGCAACCGAGTGGCCTGGCAAGCACCACCCGTGGCTACGCCTGATGAACTGTGGCAACGTGTGGAAGCAGCCTGGACCGACATACTCCAAGCCCACATCCAAAGCCTCTTTCGTTCGATGCCGCGACGTGTAACGGCCGTTATTGCCAGCCATGGGGGCCACACGAACTATTGATGTCTGCGTGTTCCGCACGTCGCACGGGCCTGTAAGCTCAATCGTTTCATCTTTGTATCTGTTGTTATGTGTCCAGTAAATCTGGCTTTGCTATCTCGTGTCCTTCTTGGGGTTGCTGCATTTTGGGTGGCCAGCAGTGTAATTGAGAGATGGGTTTGCCATCTCGGGACGTTCCGTGGTAACAATGGCACACACAACTGAAGCTAGCGTCTCTGCGAATCTTGGAGAGGTGCCAGCTAGTTCTGTGTGACATTGGCGAAAAAGACCCCAACACACTGGGTTTTGTTCCAGAATCCTTAGGTTGAATGACCAACTGGAACCGTCAGCTGTGGACTAATCCCCCATATTGATGTACTTACCTTATTAAAAAGGCAAAAAGTAATGCAAAAACTGACTCAATTGTGGAATTCTTCATGTTACACGAGATACCTGCTTACTTTTGTAGAGTTAAACAAATTTTTTTCGCTTCAAATCTTTGTATCGTGTGAAGCCATCTAGATCAACAATAACAGCCTTCACACGGCGTGGCATTGAATGGATGAGGTTTTTGATATCGTCTTGAGAAATAGCCTGCCAGGTTGCTTCTACGCTAGACCAGAGTTCACTTGTGGTGACTGGTGTAGGCGCTTGACGGACCAGTCGCTTAGCTACCATGTCCCAGATATGTCCGATCGGTGTCATATACGGCTAACGTGCAGACCAAGAAAGAAGTGGTATCTTCCGTGCATAGAAAAGGTCTTGGACACTCCTGGCCACATGTGGTCGAGCATTGTGCTGCTGGAATATAGCTGTAGGGCAAATCTGAAGGAAGGGTATTTGCCGGTAAAACATCTCTGATGTATCACTGGCTGTTGAGCGTTCCCTCAATTCGTATCAGAGGAGTTCGCGAATTGTACATAATGACGCACCAAACCATGACGTTTGGCGGTGGGCCGGTATAAAGCTGAAAAGTGGACGTTGCAAAATGCCGTTCACCACGATGTCTTCGAGCTAGTATGTGACCATCATGGTGCATCATTTCAATCGTGACTCTTCAGAAAACACGACCTGTTGCCATTCAGCGCACCAATGTCTGTGTTCGCGATCCTCTTGTAGCCTGAAGCTTCTGTGGGTGAGGGTCAAAGGAATGCGCAGCAATGGGCTGCTAGCGACCAATCCTCTCTTAAGCAGACGATGTCCAATTGTGCTGGAGAACAAAGCCTGACCTGTGACAGTGCTCCACTGCTGCGTTAACACCGTGGATATCGTTGTGCGATCGGTCACTGCCATGCGATAAAGGAGTCTGTTATCCTGTTCAGTCGCGCGATTTTGCGGCCCATTTCCCGAATTTCTTTGCTTTTCGAGCCGAATCTATCCACTGACGCCACATTCATATCACTGTACTGACTTTTCATTCCGTACGAGTGGCAATTTCGCGATAAGAAAATCCAGCTTCTCTTATCCCAGAAACCTTTCCTCGCTCAAAGTCCGTCAGGTGTTAATAATGCGACCTTCTTCGGAGATGGGGCACAGTGAGACAAGAAAAACCTTTTCGACTCAATGTGGGCTCTTCACTGATTGCAACATTTCGTTTGAGCCAGGTCTTTACACCCAAGACCGGACAGTTCAGAGAGCGCTGCTCCGAAGCCACATGCGCATTTCTTCTCATCCCGGAAATCCTTCCTTCCTCAAAGTCCGTCAAGTGTTCATAATGCGATCTTTTTCGGCGACTGGGCACAGTGAGACATAAGAAAAACTCTTTCCACTCAATGTGGGTTCTTCACTGAATGGAACATCTCGTTTGAGACAGATCCTTATATCCAAGACCGGACAGTTCAGAGCACACAGCAAGAGACTCAGAGGTTAACCTTCCATAGAGACTAATGGCAACAGTTTGGCCCCAAAGATCTCAACAGGGCGCCAATGGACGGACATGGAACTAAAACGTTGAATGAACCGTAATCGCCTGCCTTATTTTCTTTTTAAGAGTTTACAACTCTTTCCGCGGAGCTACTTATACCCTGAGTGGCCACTTTATTATGACCACCTGACAGTTTTAAGCAAATGAGCTATGGCTGCACACAGTTGCCGCCAGTGGGCAAATCTAGTATAAAAAAGGAAAGCTTAGTGCTTGCGACAGTAGTAGAAGTGATTTTCGGGGTACGAGATGGGTAAAAAAAATGCGATTTGACGGACTTTCAACGTGGAATTATTGTAAAAGCACGGAGCCATGGATTGAGTATCACAGAAACCGCCGCATTCGTGAAATGTTCCAGAGCAGCTGTTGTTAAAGTGTTTAAAGACTGGAATGGCAACCAAAAAACTGGGTCTCTACGTGCAACGTGTGGTCTTCATCGACTAGTGACTTCTCGGGCGGAACAGGGAGTGTCCATACTGGTAACAGACAACAGAAGGGCAACAGTGCATCAAATTACAGACCATCTTAATCAAGGATCCCCTCAAATGATCTCTGCACGCACTGTTCGCCGTAGAGTGCATTTGATGGCATATGGCAGCCGAAGGCCTGTTCGAACACCTTTGCTGTCTGCAGTTAACAAGAGAAAACGTCTCCAGTTCGCATAGGAGCGCAAGGATTGGACAGTCGATAATTGGAAACAAATTATGTGGTCCGATGAATCACGTCTTCAGTTACACGATGCCGATGGCCGAGTGAGAATTTGGCGGAAACAGCACAAAAGCATGTACCCCAAATGCATTGCTACAACCCTTCAAGCTGGTGGAGGACACGTTATGGTTTGAGGAATGATTTCCTGGCATGCTTTGGGCCCTTTAATTCGTGTTGATCAACGTCTGACTGGCACATCATATCTAAACATCGTTGCGGACCAAGTACATCCTGTCATGTGGATGGTTTATCCCAATAGCGGTGGCTACTTTCAACAAGATAATGCGTCCTGCCATAGTGCTCGTATTGTACAGGATTGGTTTCAGGAACATGCCGGCGAGTTTACATTGCTTAGGTGGCCCCCAGAATCTCCAAATCTCAACCCCATTGAGAATTTGTGGGATGAAGTTGAACGAGCCATTAGACAGCTGGATCCACAACCCTGCAATCTCACACTCCTGGAAAGTGCTATTCATCAAGCATGGTCTCAGATTCCACCAAACCACCTATCAACATCTCGTGGAATCCATGCCACGAAGAATCGACGCAGTATTAAAGGCAAAAGGTGGCCCAACGAAGTATTGAGTTGGTAGTCATAATAAAGTTGCCACTCAGTGTATAGCCACTATAGTACCATATCACGTGATAGACGCTATCGTAGTTTCATGTCCGACCACTGGGGCGCTGTCTTAAACACGAGAGTTGCACCTCTGTCTCTCCTCCTTTGCGGTTCAGAGGGGCTGCTCCGAAACCGCATGCTCATTTTCTCTCATCCCAGAAATGCTTCTTTCCTCAAAGTCCGTCAGGTGTTCCTAATGCGACCTTCTTCGGCGATGGGTCATAGTGAGACATAAGAAAAACCCTTTCGGCTCAATGTGGGCTCTTCACGTGATTGCAACATCTCGTTTGAGCCAGCTCTTTATACTCAAGACCGGACAGTTCAGAAGGCCCTGTTCCTCAAGCACATGCGCATTTTCATTGACGTTTTTATCATTTGCATGTTCTAACCTCTTGTGCATATTCTGTAAGTTTCAAGGTAATACCAGCAGTCCTTCATGGTGTTTCAATTTTCACAAAAATATACAAGGCAACAAACATAAGGCAAACTTAATTATTTAATAAACCAATTTAGTTTTTTAAAGATTAAATATAAACAATATACCAATATATAGATTAAATATAAAGTTTGGGATATTTGTTCGGAAGCATATGTACATACAAAATATTTAGAGTTAGGCGCTACTGTAGCGTGCTTGCGTAGGATACAATTCACTATCAATAAAGGGGTTTATTACTTTTTACTTTATGTATTGTAAATTGTTCTGCGCAGGTGAATGTAAGTGTGAACATTATTTGAGGATTTAAATTAAAAAAAAAAAAATGTGCTCTTTTTTTTTCTTTGCGTTATTCAGAAGCGCCTAGACTTCGTTACTGAAATCAGAAGCACTTCCTAAATAATTATTACATTTCCTTTCTTTTAAACAAAAAAAAGGAGAAAAAAAAAAAAAAAAAAAACGTCCCTTCACGTCCTTGTCCTTGTTGATGTTCCCTAGAAATGCAACCCGTCCTAATCACTTCCCTTTTTTTTTTTTCTTAATACGGTGGTATAATACCTTGACCCCTACCTGCGTTGGAAAACCAGTCTCAGTGCCTAAACCGTAGGCACGCACACTCAGTCCCTCTCTGTGGGTCACTAGGCGAATGACCTAGAAGGGGTCATCGGAACGGAAGTGCCCGCGAGAGAGTTGCCGGATGCAGGTCAGTGGTGAGATAAAAGGGGCGGAGGGAAATGAAAGGGCGTAGTCGCAGGTCATGTGTTTTGTATATGGCCAAGGTGGCTGAACTTGAATCCAGACGATTGTATCTTCTCAGAAAGTCGTTACTATTCATATGTGACTCTCTGAGTGCCAATGTTCCGAGACGTCGTCGCGGAAACGGATAATCATCAGACAATGTGGTGCTACTGCTTTAATTTCCCTACTTATTTACTTGGACCGCTATTTACTACTCGGGTTGCACGCAAAACACTCAGTCGGAATTAAATTTGGAATTGAGTACTTTTTCTGAGCTCCACATGTGAACACTGCTGAATTTTGTCTCAAGTAATTTTCTGATGTGTAATATAGAAATAAAGATTTATCGATTGATGGAGAAAAGCTGGAGATAACATTTGCGTACGTTTATCTTGGACAGCAGATATCAAGTGAGGGTCACATTGATGAAGAAATTAATCGGCGTATAAAACTTGCCTCGAGAGCTTTTGGAAGAAACAGCATAATTTTCAAGGGCAATCTGCCATTATGTCTTAAAAGAAAAGTGTTTGATCAATGCATCCTTCCAGTGCTTACGTATGGTGCAGAGACGTGGACCTTAACTAAAAGAGACATACAAAGGCTGCAGACAACTCAAAGGAGCATGGAGAGGTAGTACATGCTTGGTGTAACCAGGAAACGCAAGAAGAGTAACTCGTGGATCAGAAAAATGACACCAGTGGCAGACATCATGACGAGAGTAAAATCTCTGAAATGGCAATGGTATTGGTATTGGTAACTGTGGGTACCAAAGTGGTACCCAGTTTATTGCTATAACGAAATACAAACATAGGAAATGCATTGAATGTTGCAGTACAGAAAATAAAAGTGCGGCAATGTGTGTATATCCACGATGCAGCACAAAATTACACAGAAAGGAAATGAATATGCACACGAACAATGAATGGCATACCGGCATGGCAAACGATTTGAAATAACACATGTGCACAAGTATATGAAATGTACTATGCCATCATAAATCATCCGAACGGAACTTAAATGTGGTTAGAGTGCAAAACATTATTGAGTAACTCATCAACTTTATAAAAATAACAAAGGTAACAAATGTACCACTATTGTATTCCGCGATCGAGGAAAGCAGTAACACAGCTAAAACTCACAAGTATAGGAAATTAAAAAAAAAAAAAATAAGACACAAATTCAGGAAACAACAGATAAGATAATGATTAAAGAGATACTGGGGAGCTAACACAAGTAACGAGACCGATTATTCGTGAAAACACAGCAAAAACACACAATTATAGCAAATTGAAAATACATTACTTATCAAACACCGTAAAAACACAGAGATATTGCAAATTTAAAATACATGGAAAACATCAGAATCAACAGGCACTAAGTCTACAGAAACCAGAGAATCTGCGAACGGGTTCGCAAATCCCCTAGCATTAAGAGAACAAAAATGATCGGTGTGAGGAAGAGAGCTAAAGGTCATCGGTGAAAGGATAGAAGGTATCACATATATGCTTCTCAACGAGCTCCTTCAAGGAGGCGAGACGGCGTGTGTAACGTCTCAAAAACGCCTGATACCGAGAATCGGTAGCACACAGAGATTTAAGAAATGACACAAAAGCTTCGAATTGCGTTACCGCTGCAAACAGGTCCAGATCAGGTGAATGGAGGAATTCTTCAGAGCAAACAATCGTACGTGCAGGTTGAAAAAACGTAAAAGTTGCTGTCTGGACAGTGGTCCAGGAACTGGAGGAAACGTTTCAATGGCCTGTAGAACCTCAGCATCAGAGAGAGGATTAACAGGATCTGAGCGGGGAAGCATAACTGTTTGAAGAATTTTCAGGTGGAGAAACACCGGGGACACTAGATGAATCCTGAGAAAGAGGCACAGAAAGTTGTTTTATCTTTTTCTGTTTTACAGCGCCTTTGCCAGTTCCAATACGCTTCGAAGAAAATGCCGAGGCGGATGTATCCATTAGTGGCTCAAGCTCACCTCCCGAGTCAGGAGACGAGGAAACCAAAGTCGCCGAAGCAGCAATACGTAGCAGATCAGCCTTAGTGAAGACTGGTACAACAGCCGAGGCTGCAGGAAGACGTGGTAACAAGGGTATTGGAGCCAAGGTTGTAATTGGAGATCCGATAGCCGAGAGGCTAGGAAAAGAGCCAGACGGCTGATCTGCCAAACCACCACTGTCTCTTCTTGTTATCCTCAACATTTCTCTTTCTAACTTTCTCACCGATACTCCGATTTTTTCACATTGTCGTTCTGTGAAACTCCATGTTTTGCTCCCATAAGTAAATACATGCACTGAAGATTTTTCTTTTTAAACACAAGTGAGTCACGAAAAAATTCTCATCGGCCGCCACAGGGAATCGAACCCAGGGTCTTCCAGCTACGCGCCGGATATGCTTCCACTTCACCACAGCAACCTCACAATTCTCCAGACTCACAATCGACAAACTGCCAAACCACATGGCAGGGTTGTTTCTTTGGAGACCCGCACAATGCTGGGGATTCACCACAGATGCACAGCAGCAACTGAACAAATAACTAGAAGGCGAATGAATGATAAATACTCAGTTGACGTGGACCAGGAACATCAAATAGAAATTATCGCTCTTTCCAAGTTATTTGTTCAGTTGCTGCTGTTCATCTGTGGTGAATCCCCAGCATTGTGCGGTTCACCAAAGAAACAACCCTGCCATGTGGTTTGGCAGTTTGTCGTTTGTGAGTGTAGGGAACTTCGAAGCAGCTGTGGTGCAGTGGAAGCATCTCCGGCGCGTAATTGAATCCCCTGGGTTCGATTCCCGGTGGTATTCGGTGAGAATTTTACCGTGGCTCACTTATAAACGTGGAAAGAGCGATTACTTCTATGTGATGTTCCTGGTGCACGTCAACTTAGTATTTAAAAAAACAAAAAAAACATTATATTTTTTTCTGGTATAACAGCATTTGACGTACCTGCCAGCAGGACGCACATGACATAAAGGCAGATAGGAATCAGAATACATGTCTGCGTAGCTCAGTTGGTAGAGCTGCTTGTTCCGTAATAAGCGTACTCGGGTTCGAATCCCGGCGTAGACCGAAAATGACGGAGAAATTTACTTCGTTATAATGGCGTCCGAACTACCCGGATGACCCGACCGTTCAAAATCTCGCATTGGTGTGATGTTATTTCCACACCGCGAGATAGGAAAAATCAGAGAATCCCTTCTCCAGTGCTTCGAAAAATAAATGTGTGTGACGTTGCATTCCACACACCAGATTGACGGGGAGTTCTCACGTGCACGTTCTTCAGTAGTTGTCTGCCTGCAACGATTCATGGTCACGGCTGATCCGTGGGCCATGCCCCCGGCCCTGTTTCGGGGGGGGGGAGATGTGACGTACCTGCCAGCAGGACGCACATGACATAAAGGCAGATAGGAATCAGAATACATGTCTGCGTAGCTCAGTTGGTAGAGCTGCTTGTTCCGGAATAAGCGTACTCGGGTTCGAATCCCGGCGTAGACCGAAAATGACGGAGAAATTTACTTCGTTATAAGCAGACGACCTAATTCTGAAGTGTGAAAAAAAAATTATATTTTTTTGTTATAACAGCAGACGTCCTATAATTCTGAAATGTGAATTTTTTTTTTTTTTTTTTTTTTTTTTTTGCAGACGAACTATAATTTTGAAGTAAGAAAAAAATGTTATATAGTTTTTTCTGTTATAACAGCACGCGACCTATAATTAATTTTGTTATTATATTTTTTTTATTGCAACTGCAGACGACCTATTTTGTTCTACCTACCAAAAATATAATAACATTTTTGGTGGGTTTTTTTGTTACAATTTCTACGGTAGGTAGTATTTGGTAGGTGGTAATAACTAAGAAGTATTAGGTAGGTGGTCATAATTTAGTGATCCCTCAGTGTATTACGGACTCTACTTAAAACATTTACATATGCCAATAAATATTTAATAACTACAATGTTTTACATTATTAAACTTTGTTTAGAGTATAAAAACTCATTATGTCCAGAAACTCAGAGGTACCTCCAATCGTTTTATTATTTTGTTTGCAGCACTCAATACTTCAAAGTAACAGTTTGAAAAACCTATAGTTATTTTGCGGCAGTAATCAAATATTATTTTTCGTTTTCGTGTTGTGGCTGTCATCGTTCTAATCTGGTCCTGGCCCACAAATCCTTTCTTTTTTTTTTTTTTTTTTGCTAGTTTACACAATTTAGAGAAATTTCATAATTTATTTAGATATAGGGTAAACATTGGTAATTTCATGGCACTGGTAAATTCCTGATAGAGCGTAAGCGTAGAGGCTATTCGTAGAGTAACTACTGTCTCAATTAGTTTCAACGTTTTATCATAAATAGCAGCAGATGTTCAGTTTCTAAAATCGGAAGGAGATCGTCAATAAATTGTCTCGTTCGTATCACAGGGAAAGTTATTCAGCGGGTGCCGAAAAATATTTTGTGCTGGTTTTTAGTATACGAGATGGAAGAGGGGATTTTAAGAAGGAAAATAGATGTAAGCAAACAATATTTTACCCAGTTATTGATTAGATTCCTGTCTAATTTTAAAATGCACCTGCAAGTCATTTATAAGCATTCTTATTGTGTGTAGAGGCTTTTAACCACGGACGCATGATCCATAGCTTTGGGAAGTTAATTTTTTCAAGCATTGATGTTGATTTAAAAAATAGCTTTTTTTCCAAAGTTTAAACTACAATATCTGATTTCTGAATCGTAATCCTGATAGTTGGGGTTCAAATAAACACTTCAGTTCCGGTTTTAAATTAATTTTAACCTGTCATGAAAAAACCAAAGTATCACGAATTTATCCCCTACAGGTGGTAACTACGTGATACGTAATAGTTGATGTAATTGAAGTGTAACAAGATATAGCTGATATGTGTACAGTTTTTATCAACAGGCCCATGCAAAGAGAAGACGATAACTGGGATGGCGAATTTTGTGAACACAACTATAAGGAGGATGTCAAAAAACAAAGTGGAGCTTAGTGAGTTCAATGTAAGTTTTGCATGATGAGGTACTATACTGTGCAAATTAATTGGGACAAGGTCAAAAATCACTCTATCTTCCAAAACTATGCCTTTATATCATTCTATGACTTGATATACACTGATAAATACCTCTATTAGTATGAAGTATGTCCTCCTTTAGCAGAAATGACCTCTTGAATTCGTTTTGGCATTGACTCCACTAATTGAGTGCACATATTTTTCACTTCATAATCGTGGAACCACACTTTTATAGCATTCGTTATCATGCGCTCTTTGATTGTACAGTCCATTTTACTTAAACGTCTCTTCAAAATATTCCACAAGTTTTCTATGGGATTTAAGTCTGGTGAATTTCCAGGCCAGTCAAGCAAATGAATTTGATTTTCCAGCATGAAATTCTTGACCAATTTCGAATTGTGACATGGGGACAAGTCATGTTGAAATGTCCCGTCAAAAGTTTGCAAGAATGGAACAATCCTACGTTGTAATATTTCTACGTACTTGGCTGCATTCATCATACCTTGAACAGGAACTAAGCTTCCAGTGCCATTTGATGTGAAAAAACCCCAAAACATCTGTTTCAGAGAGTGTTTTACAGTTTGTTTGACATGCTCAGGTCTTAAGGGTTCACAGTTGCTTCGTCTAACGACATTTGCTTGGCTACCCTACACAAATAAATGAGTTTCATCACTGAAAATTACCTTTTTCCAGTCGTCAGCAGTACATGATTTATATTTTTAGGCCCATGCTAAACGTTTTATCTTCATTTTCACATTCAAATATTGTTTGTTCGTTGGTCTTCTTGCCTTCCGGCCAACTTCCAGAAGCCTACGGCGCACAGTTGAATCACTAACATCACAACCAGTAGCCAATAAAACTCTTTGAAGGTCGGTGCTTGTTTTTTTTTTTTTTTTTGATTCATTTTACCGTTTCTGATTAGATATTTATCGGTTCGTGGAGTTGTTTTTCGTTGTCTTCCACATTTACCTCTCCTTTTTGGAGACGATGATCCAGATGCATTGCATCGCGTAAGCAGTTTTGATTTGCCTTCACCAACTGCAGAAGCGATATCTCTCACTATCATAGAAGTGTGATCCTTCAGAGCAATTATTTTTGTACGCTTCCTTGAGGAAATATCCATTTTTCAATGCACGAAAGCAACACGTATTCACAGAGAGCAAAAACTAACATCCACCTGTCACACATGAAAGCTCACAACTGATGGTGAAGTACCTATTTCCTGTTTAAAACCGGTCAAACCACTTTCTTACTATCAAGTTCTAACAGTCACATCACCTCACAGCTGATAAAACCGGTTTACGTGGGTTTCCGACATCCACTGGCGATCACATTACAATTCTGAGAATAAAATAGCTTGTCCCAATTAATTTGCACGGCATAGTACTACAAGAAGCACGAAAACTCTTACGATGGTGTGTTCATGTGCGACGCCTGTGAAAACTGAGGATAATGTCCAGAGCCAATTTAAGAGAGGGGCTATGGGGGTCTACAGCCCCGGGCCCAGCATTTTCAGAGGCAGGATGCTTAAAGAATTGACAGTTCTACAGAGCAGTTTTTTTTGTTTTGTTTTTTTGCAGATAACACACCCATAACTATAAGAAATAAGAAACTGCGCTGTGAAAAGAAAATTCTATTTCTTTCCCCTTTTCTTTAGGAGGAGTCCGCTAAAAATATAGTTGCTCCCAATCTATCCTCAAATCTTTTAAGAGTATTACAGATATTTTTTTTTTGTACACATCTGTAATTGGTGGAAATTTTCACACATTAAGAATTCGTTTGAATCATGATATCTGGGTTATATTATTTTCACCACTACTTTGATATAATTTCAAGAAGTTGAACCTGCGGTGGGGGGGGGGGGGGGGGGCTTAAAGCAGAACTGAATTGGTGTACATTTTATAAGTATGCATTTTTACATTTTCTTGTTACCGCTAATTCGTCCATGAATCACGGAATACGCACTTCAATATGGCGGGGATATTTTTATGGCTTCCTCATAAAAATATGTTTTCTCCTGGGTATTTTTATTCATCTACCCATAGTGAAATCCTAGATGTGCCACTAATACTGGGGCCTCAAATACTGTCCAGACCTCGGGCCTCAAAATACTGTCCAACTCCCGGGCCTCCTGTATTCTTAAATGGGATCTGATAATGTCTGAAGTTAAAATGCAAAAATATGACTTTATGGAAAAAAGATCAATTTTTTATTGATAAAAATATGTATTTCTTCCATGTTTGACTAGAGTAAATAAACTGTGCAATATATCATGTCTACTATATCATTTCTATATTCCTTTACATTCACGCATTCTTGTGCTTAGAAATGGGCAACTTTTTCACTGTCACAAACTTAGCAAGATATTATCACGAAGTTACCAAGGTTATCATAGAATAACCACTGGTAAACATGCGAAAACATCTGTTGTGGAACACAAACATACAGTCCTACTGTCCTCTGAGTTACTGGTATTATGTACAAAAGTGTTGCGTATGGGGTACTGGGGTTTGATAAACATAGGCGATAAATTTTTGTGGTCAAAATGGAAATTTCTGAAGTTATCACGAAATTGCCACTGTTTACCCTAACGTTTGCGTAAATACCCACATTATCGAAGGTCTTACGCAAATAACAAACAACAGGTTTCCGAACTTGCTTTCTGTTGTTAACATGGTTAAGTTTGCAATTTCACACGACTTGGACACGCATTTTCCTTTCTAATGTAATGATATCACGCAAGAGATTCAGGGCTGCTAGAAATGCTGCGTGTGTTTTTGCTTTTAGGGGGTAAATACTGATGAGAAAAACCGCGCACGCACACTTTATCCCTGAAAGCCGCTAACAATATGTCTACACATTGCGTTTACAAAACTGTTTACACTGCAGATCACCTGAGAAAAAATTCAGTGCATTGGTTGAGATTTTTCTCGGAATCCACTCAAAAGAAATTCAGCTCCAAAGGTCACAAAATAAATTATGTTTGATTGCTAAAACAGAGCAGAAGGAATCTTCTAAAGGAAAGAGAGATGAAGTTTTACAATTTGTTTTTTCTCCTTGCCATTCTTCTTAGAAGCAATATTGAAAAACGTATTTGCGACTTACTGGGAACTGCAGTATAGCAAAAAATAGCACTCTTCAATCGTTCAAAGATAAATGCACAAACTTTATACAGTAGAAGATAACGAAGTAATTGAATGATGTGGTCATTATAATTACCTAGGTGTTAAAATTACCCAAGAAGGTACAGATGCAATGGAATTAAGAAATAGAATTGCAGAGGGAAGAAAAGCTATTAAACGCCTGAATGGAATCTGGTGGAGTGAAGAAATAACCAGAAAAAGAAAATGGGGTATTTATAACAGCATTGTTAAGAGCATCTTACTATCTGGGGCTGAGGCCTGGAGATTAACAGAAGAGGGTAGAGAGAAAATTACAGCTCTAGAGATGGATGCTTTAGGAAGATCATGTAGAATGTCTAGAAGACAGAAAAAAACGAATGAAAGGATTAAAGAATCGATGGAAGTGAAAGAAACAATTTTAAAAGATATATAAAAGAGACAATTACGTTGGTTTGGGTCACGTTAGAAGAATAACCAATGAAAGACTGCCCAAAATTGCCATGGAATTTAAATCAAACAAACGGAAAAATAGAGACCAACCTAGAAGCACATGGTCTGATGGAATAAAGGAAGCACTTAATCAAAATGGCCTGATGAAATAAAGGAAGCACTTAATCAAAATGGTCTGATGAAATAAAGGAAGCACTTAATCAAAATGGTCTGATGAAATAAAGGAAGCACTTAATCAAAATGGTCTGATGAAATAAAGGAAGCACTTAATCAAAATGGTCTGATGAAATAAAGGAAGCACTTAATCAAAATGGTCTGATGAAATAAAGGAAGCACTTAATCAAAATGGTCTGATGAAATAAAGGAAGCACTTAATCAAAATGGCCTGATGAAATAAAGGAAGCACTTAATCAAAATGGTCTGATGAAATAAAGGAAGCACTTAATCAAAATGGTCTGATGAAATAAAGGAAGCACTTAATCAAAATGGTCTGATGAAATAAAGGAAGCACTTAATCAAAATGGCCTGATGAAATAAAGGAAGCACTTAATCAAAATGGTCTGATGAAATAAAGGAAGCACTTAATCAAAATGGTCTGATGAAATAAAGGAAGCACTTAATCAAAATGGTCTGATGAAATAAAGGAAGCACTTAATCAAAATGGTCTGATGAAATAAAGGAAGCACTTAATCAAAATAGCCTGATGGAAGAATGGTGCTAAAGGATAGATAAAGATGGCAAAAAACTTCTTGAGTTCGGAAGACGACGTTAGAAGCCCTAAACCGATTTATATACACACTATATTGACAAAAGTCACCGAACACCTAGAGGGGAAACACAACATAGCATTTATTGGCTTACATTAGTACGATGTCGGTACACCTTTGGCTTTAATGCATGCACTGACTTTTCGAGACATGCTTTCGACAAAGTTTTGGAACACAACGATAGGTATGCGCTTCCATTCAGTACCTAGTGCTGCCGCTAACTCTTGCTTAGTAGAAGGCATTGGTTCCAAACTTCTTATGCGGCACTCTAATTGATCCCATAGGTGCTCTATGGGATTAAGATCAAGCCTCTGTGCTGGCTAGTCCACACACGATACGGAATTATCGTCAAACCACGCCGTAACAGTCCTTGCTCTATGGCTCGGTGCATTATCCTGCTGGTACCAACAAGGCTCGGTTCCACAGTATTGCCACAGAGTTGGTAGGGCATAATTGTCCAGACTATCGAGGTAGACGTGCTGGTTAACAGGTTTGTCCACGATAACAATAATAGGCCAGAACCATACCACGATAAACACCCCCACACGAGTACACTGCTAACTTCAAGCTTGACCGTAGGAACAGTACACTGCTAACTTCAAGCTTGACCGTAGGAACAGTAGTGTAACGTACCAGGAGATGTGACGTACCTGCCAGAAGGACGCACACGACATAAAGGCAGATAGGAATCAGAATAATTGTCCGCGTAGCTCAATTGGTAGAGCAACTTATTCCGGAATGAGGGGACCCAGGTTCGAATCCTGGCGCGGATAAAAACGACGGAGAAATTCACTTCGTTATAATGGCGCCCGAACTATCCGGATGACCCGACCGTTCAAAATCTCGCATTGGTGTGATGTTATTTCCACACCGCGAGATAGGAAAAATATGAGCAGCACTTCGAAAGAAAAATAAGGGGGAGATGATGTAACGTACCAGGAGATGTGACGTACCTGCCAGAAGGACGCACACGACATAAAGGCAGATAGCAATTAGAATCAATGTCCGCGTAGCTTAATTGGTTGAGCAACTTGTTCCGGAATAAGCGGCCTCGGGTTCGAATCCCGGCGTAGACCAAAAATGACGGAGAAATTCACTTCGTTATAATGGCGCCCGAACTATCCGGATGACCCGACCGTTCAAAATCTCGCATTGGTGTGATGTTATTTCCACACCGCGAGATAGGAAAAATAAGAGAATCCTTTCTCCAGCACTTCGAAAAAAAAAAAAAAATAAGGGGGAGATGATGTAACGTACCAGGAGATGTGACGTACCTGCCAGAAGGACGCACACGACATAAAGGCAGATAGGAATCAGAATAATTGTCCGCGTAGCTCAATTGGTAGAGCAACTTATTCCGGAATGAGTGGACCCGGGTTCGAATCCTGACGCGGATAAAAATGACGGAGAAATTCACTTCGTTATAGTAGGTTGTGCTAAAGAGCGTTCCCCTGGCTGCCGCCATACCCACACACGGCCATCAGACTGATGGATCGTGTATCTGGATTCATCAGTCCATAGGACCCATTTCCATTGATCTACGGTCCACGATAAATGTTCTTTACACCATGCTAAACGACGAGTAGCATTCCGAGTGGAGATGAAAGGCTTATGAGCAGCCGCAAGACCACAGTAACCCATGGAATGAAGTTCTTTGCGAATGGTACGTGTACATACAGAGGTTCCAGCATTTTTACTCACCTGTACACTGAAGTCTTGTGCAGTACTCCGTCGATTAGCTGTAACGACTCACCTGAGACTTCGACGTCCTCTATCACTGATTTTCTTTTGTCTGCCGGTACGTTTTGCTACTTCAGGAACGCCATGTGTCTTCCATTTATTCAGTACATCCAAAAGAGTTGACTTGGGTATGTTTTAACGCCTCTCGGTTTCTCTTATGGACAACCCACTAATATAACAGCCAACAATCTTTCCTTACTCAAAGTCAGTTCTCTCCTGCCGCGACAGTTTCACTCAATCTCACAGTGCGATATGATCGCGGTCAGCTGCAGGCTTGTTTTTATACCGTTTGCAGCTGTACCGCGTATCTTAACAACGCAGCGGATCCGTTCGTGTGCTTTTAAAGGGGTTTCTTGTGACTTTTGTCAATATAGTGTATATATAAAATGGAAATTTACAGTAGAAAGTAATAATGAAATTACCCATTACATGCCGGAGTACATATACATACGTAGAGCATCGAATAAAAAATGAAATTTTTTTATTGAACTAACAAGCTGTCCAATTTCATTTATCCATCACTTTTATGAAATTCTTTGGGTTATCTGCTTTCCAGTTAAACTTATGTGTTGAGAATGAGGTAAAATCTGTTACATAACTGTAAGGCACAGCGGAAACTTGCGCATAGTGTGTGTGCATGTTATTCGTAGTTAAAATTTATTTTTGCCCCCTCCTGAGAACTGAGCTACTGACACCCATGGATGGGTCCGAGTTCGAGTTTCGGTGAGGTATGGGTGCTGCGTTTGTCTTACGGTACTGGCTGTCTCCCATTCCTGGAACCAGTAGCCCTAAATTAGATATGGGCGACTGTTTACAGCCCATTGGGATGCTCACGGTGGTCGTTCAACCCTGAAACAAAAAGAAAAAAATTCATGAAAATAGAAAAAACTATCCATGGATATTTGTTACAGTGGTTGTTAAATAATACAATGGAACACACGCACTCTTGTACTATTAGTTTCACTAAGATGATAAAAGTATTCGTGACCTGACTGATTATGAAAATTCTGGATGACGCGTGAGAATGAACTTGCAATGTATCTACGGGAATTCGACATTAAAAGCGTGGATATGTTGGAGAAGTCCGATCAGTTGTATAAAGAGCCGATAACCGTTAACCGTTCTTTTGACGACACTGAGATTGGAATTTGCATCTTCCTACCAGTAGCGGCTGTTCTCCCAACTGAATTACACCGGTAGCCTTTTCGTTGCTTCATTGTCCTTCTGATTCATACGTCACAAGGCTGAGCAGCGCTAAAAGATTTCTTTTTTCTAGGATTGCAGACGCCAAGGCACTTTTCGTGGTTAGCTCTTTAGAGGAACTGAGGAAAGAAATTTTTTCGATTCATATACACTGCCGGACAATTGCTAAGGACGGATGACAATAGCAACGATAGCAACCATAAAATGGAAGGCAGGAAAATGTGGAAATCAGCATAAGTGCGGGATACAGTAAGACGTGTTGTGCGTATGCAAATTTTGGATTGCCGAACTTGTTCGTGACGTCATAGCGCTGATAAGAGATATAAAGGATTTGACGCGTATCGACCGTTGTTGTTCAAACGCAAAGTTGAAAGGGAAAGAATCAATTGACGAACTTGCAATTTTCAGTATGTCTTCCCGACATCACCTAGATGATTTTACGTGTGGCCGTATTATTGGCAAGATTGAATAAGGGCGAAAAATAAAAGATGCTGCCAGAGTGTTTGACGTCAGCCACAGTGTTGTTTCAAGGCTTTGGAAATCATTTCAAACAAATGGAGAGTGCAGCAAACGTCACGGGGGAGGTCATGTTCGCAGTACGACACCTGCAGAAGATCAGTACATAGTGCTATCAACAAAAAGACACCGGCGCAGCACAGCTAGTGAGGTAGCAATTCAGTTTATGGCTGCTACTGGCAAGCGGATCTCCCGAAAAACTGTCGCCAGACGTTTGCATCAAGGAAGACTATACGCCCGCCGTCCTGTTGTGTGCATCCCATTGTCCAGACGTCACCGTACCGCCCGTTTGCAATGGTGCCATCAACATCGCAATTGGACTGATAACGACTGGTCTGCTGTCCTCTTCTCAGATGAGAGTAGATACAGTCTATCGTCTGATTGTCGACGACAACTGATCTGGCGTGATAGTGGTACTGCATATTGTCCAGCAAACATACTGGAAAGGGACCGATATCCGACATGTAGTGCCATGGTATGGGCTGGCATCATGATCAATGGCCGTACGTCCCTCTATGTGCTTCGAACTGGGACTATGACTGGCCAACGATACATTAATGATGTTCTGCTACCTCATGTTCGCATGTTCCGTGGTGCTGTCGGTGATAGATTCATTTTCATGGACGACAACGCAACATGTCATCGAACAGTCGCTGTCCAGGAGTGTCTTGAGAGTGAGGATATTCAACGCCTCGTATGGCCAGCACGTTCTCCAGATCTGAATCCCATTGAAAATGTTTGGGATGCTTTGGGGAGGAGTCTTGCTGGTCGCCAATGCCCTCCAATAAACAAGGACACCCTCATCCGTGCACTGACAGAGGAATGGGATAAATTACCCCAACAGCTGCTTGATAATGTTGTGCAAAGCATGACACGACGTGTGGAATGTTGCATCACCCTCCATGGTTGCCATATCCCGTATTGACATCTTACGCCGGAACGCCTGCGGACGGTAATTGCATTTTCTTCACGTTTACGTATTCTGCACAAAATGGCCTGTTTGTCCCTTGAACACGTTCCAAAGCCTTCTGGATTTCAGAGCACAATAAATTGTCTTTCTTGTAATGTCCTGGCATTCTGACATTATTTTATTTCACTTGGCATCCAACTATACTTACTCTTTTATGCGCTATACAGCCGTTTATGATACGTCCTTAGCAATTGTCCAGCAGTGTATTAGAAAATTGTGTTTTATATGCAAACATACTCTTATCTTAAACGAATGTTTGTACTACAGCGATAAGAATTAACAAGCGAGTCATGTAGTAGGACTTCCCACAAAACGTAAGGGCTCTACATAGGACGATTACACATTTTTAGAACGTTTTTGATAAGAAATTACAGAAAATAAAAGGAGTTCGAAGAATTGAAACTGGCAACAGCGTGCTAGATGAACACGAAAGAAACATCTGCTGCAGTTAAATGTCGTCTGCTAACAAAAAGGCGCACATAAACAAGCTGTGGACAAAAGGTTATGTGTTTGCTCTTTAAGAAGATCAATATTAGTATTCCGTAATTAAAAAACGATGTGAAAATCATGGAATTAGCATTTCTAAATGTAAAATAAGCAATACTATTAATAATAATAGAGGGGAAATCGTCAAGCATTGCTTTTAGCAGGAAAAAGAACACCAAACGAATATCCGAAGAAGGTACGTACTTTTACGACTAATTCAAAAGTAAGGTCTCTGGTCTTAAAAGAAAATCCGCCGACTAAGAGAACAATCGCTAAGTCGTTTCATCTCTAAACGAGGTAATAAATAAAGATTTAAATCTGAAAAAAAAAAATAATAAATAAGTAAAAACGCATCATAATGTTCACCGCCTTTGTGTAATTGTCTGGACACGTAGCTGAGAGGAGAACACGGTGTAGACTTCTTTATAAAAATTAGCCGGAGACAGATGGAAATTTATTGTTATATTGATAAAGCATGTCCGCGAAGTTTGTCCGCGCCGGACACCGAATCCGTGCCCCCTCAATCCGGAGCAAGTGGCTCTCCCAACTGAGTTACGCTGACAGAATGTCTCACTGCAGATTTGCCGTCTTGGCACATGTTTAAATTTCTGTAGTACGTCACATTATCCCCCCCCCCTTTTTTTAAAGCGAAGTAGGAATTCTTCAATAATTCCAAACAATGTGGGTAAAAAAACATCTCACATTTTTCGAAGAACCCAACAGCCAGTGGATCCATTTTCAACAATCGGGCGCCAAAGTGAAAACACAAGTTTGTCTAGCCCGACGTCGAATCCGTGTCCCCTCACTCCGGAGTAAGTCGCTCTCCCAACCGAGCTACGCGGACAGAATGCCTCGCTGCGGATTTGTCGTCTTGACACATGTTTTCACCTCTGTAGTACGTCACAATCTACCTAAACAACTACAACAAAAAACAAATCGATTTGCTATTACAAAAGAGCAGAAAAAGACTTACAGACTTGGTTCCAAGAATCCAAAGAAAGTTTCAGTAAAGATTTCCTGATTTTTGTTGGTTTCTCGTACAACGGAAAATTAAAGTTAAGAACAGTTGAAAAGAATGTTAAAATCAATTCTACATATTACCCAAATAATCTCTTAACTTCTGTATTTAAAGAGGAAATGCCATTCCTTTATTCACAAAGTCTTCAAAGGGTAGAACTCGATCAAGATAAGAATAACAGTCATACATCCAAATCAGACACGCTGTTTTTTTGAAAAAATTCCTTCAAAGTCCTCTGATGTGTCACAAATCGACTATTGTGCCTTCGGACTGCTAAAGAGAGCGCTTTCTAAACGTAGACCTAAAACAATGATTGGATTATATTGAAAGCAGTGAAAGATAAATGGAATAAAATACCACTATCAATTTTGAGAAATGCCCAGTTATCTTGGAAATCTAGATGTAGGTTCATTCCATAGAAAGGGCTATCAGATAGAACATTTAAGAAAGAAATAATTTCATCTTAAACATTGATCATATTGCTGGAAAATCTTTTAAAAGCGTGTGAAGATCCTCCGTAGTGTAAAAGAATGTGAATTTGTCACGAAGGCAGTCATCAAAATTAAATATGTGGCTTCGTGTTGGGTCTCTGCTGTTTTTTTTTATTCCAGAAGGCACTGGGCCTCTCTGCTGTTTTTTTATTCCAGAAGACACTGGGCCTCTCTGCTGTGTTTTTATTCCAGAAGACACTGAGCATCTCTGCTGTTTTTTTATTCCAGAAGACACTGGGCCTTTCTGCTGTTTTTTTATTCCAGAAGACACTGGGCCTCTCTGCTGTTTTTTTATTCCAGAAGACACTGGACTTCTCTGCTGTTTTTTATTCCAGAAGACACTGGGCCTCTCTGCTGTTTTTTAAACCAGAAGACACTGGGCCTTTCTGCTGTTTTTTATTCCAGAAGACACTGGGCCTCTCTGCTGTTTTTTTATTCCAGAAAACACTGGGCCTCTCTGCTGTTTTTTTATTCCAGAAGACACTGGGCCTCTCTGCTGTTTTTTTATTCCAGAAGACACTGGGCCTTTCTGCTGTTTTTTTATTCCAGAAGATACTGGGCCTCTCTGCTGTTTTTTTATTCCAGAAGACACTGGGCCTCTCTGCTGGTTTTTTTTATTCCAGAAGACACTGGGCCTCTCTGCTGTTTTTTTTATTCCAGAAGACACTGGGCCTCTCTGCTGTTTTTTTATTCCAGAAGACACTGGACCTCTCTGCTGTTTTTTTTTATTCCAGAAGACACTGGGCCTTTCTGCTTTTTTTATTCCAGAAGACACTGGGCCTCTCTGCTGTTTTTTTATTCCAGAAGACACTGGGCCTCTCTGCTGGTTTTTATTCCAGAAGACACTGGGCCTCTCTGCTGTTTTTTTTATTCCAGAAGACACTGGGCCTCTCTGCTGTTTTTTTATTCCAGAAGACACTGGGCCTCTCTGCTGTTTTTTTTATTCCAGAAAACACTGGGCCTCTCTGCTGTTTTTTTATTCCAGAAGACACTGGGCCTCTCTGCTGTTTTTTTATTCCAGAAGACACTGGGCCTTTCAGCTGTTTTTTTTATTCCAGAAGATACTGGGTCTCTCTGCTGTTTTTTTATTCCAGAAGACACTGGGCCTTTCTGCTGTTTTTTTATTCCAGAAGACACTGGGCCTCTCTGCTGTTTTTTTATTCCAGAAGACACTGGGCCTCTCTGCTGTTTTTTTTATTCCAGAAGACACTGGGCCTCTCTGCTGTTTTTTTATTCCAGAAGACACTGGGCATCTCTGCTGTTTTTTTTATTCCAGAAGACACTGGGCCTTGCTGCTGTTTTTTTATTCCAGAAGACACTGGGTCTCTCTGCTGTTTTTTTGCCACACAAACACCCATGTGTTCCCACAGAACGGTACAGGATAGTCTATTCAAAGTAGTGTCCGTTGGCAGCTACGACTCTTTCCCACCGTTGGGGTAACAAATGGATTCAACGGTAGAAAAATGCAGCTTCTTTCGAGGCGAACCATTCATCAAGCCATTTTTGGATATCCGCGACAGAAAGGAGGTGCTGCTCTGACAGGTCATGTTGTATCGACCGGAACAAATGGAGTCCGAGGGAGCAATGTCCGGGGAATAAGCCGGGTTGGATGAGAAGTCGCAGCCAAGTGCCTCCAAGAGTTCCTTCACGGATTTGGCGACATGAGGTCTAGCGTTGTCATGGAGAAGAATAACCTTGCCATGTGGGATGCAGCCTCCGAGCTTCTGGATTATTCCAATTGCCTTTAAACGTTTGCTAATCGTTGACTCATCGACCCGTAGTGTTTCAGACAACTCGTGGAGCGTCTGACATGAATCCTCGTCCAATAAAGCCTCCAATGCGCCATCTTCGAGCTTTTTCGGCTGCCCAGGGCGCCCTTTGTCCTTCACGACATATTCGTTGGCTTTGAAGCGTCGGAACCACTCTCTGCATGTTGTTTCCGGTAGGGCATGTTCCCTATAGGCCTGCACTAGCAAACGATGACTTTCCGCTGCAGATTTCTTGAGATGAAAGCAAAGGAGTAATACTTCCAGCAAATGCTCCTTTTTTGGTACGAAACTCGACATCTTTAATGCGATACAAACTCGTGTTCTGTGCCCTACGATCGCGTGTCACACACTGCTTCGCCCAGACTACGGACGGTACGTGCTTGCGCAAGAGAGGTCACGTGTGGGCCGGGTCACAGCGCACCACTGCTGCGCTCTATTGGGCAACAGCGGGAATTAATTCAAGCACCTAATAAAAGTACTCACCTGAGCTTGCTCTCTAATTCCTTAAGGACAACATAGAATAAATCCCCTACAACCACCTCATTATCTTAGTACAGTGTTAAAACTTTTCTAGTAAGTTGCTCCAAAACTGAATGCTACACCAGCTGCACAACTTTTGGGGCGAAACTAAACCACTGTATGATGCATAAAACATACACCGACGAACTATTACATTATAACCACCCCGAGCCTAGAGAAACGAGCGCGCCTGGAGACCGAACGGTGGCGTAGATGACGTTCACCGAGCAGTTTATATACAACCCGAGGTCCGGCTTTTGGTTAGTAGAGTGTTTGGAGTCAGAATGGGAAAAGCTGCTAATTTATCGGAGTTTGATAAAGCACAAATTGTGATGAACTACGATCTCGGAAACAACGCGGCTTGTGGGTTGTTACGTGCCGCTGTAGTGAGTACGTATCAAAAGTGGTGCACTGATAGCTAAACGACGAACCATCTTCCAGCCGTGTATCGACCGTAGCTCATTGATGCCAGAGGGGAGCGGAGTCTGTCGCACATTATTCACAGCGACAGCAGAGCCACAGTGCCACAAATCACCAGCAGCTAAAAGAGTGGTGATCAGGGCACTGTGTCACAGCACACAGTTCATCGCAGCCTTCTGCGCATGGGCTTGTGTAGCCGGAGACCCAGCTGGGTCTCCATGCCCACCGCACGATATCGCCAATAACGCGTGAAATGGGCCCCAGATCATCGAGATTGGACCGTGGATGATTGGAAGAAAATGGCCTGGTTTGACGAATCAAGACTTTTGGGGCATCACGTAGACGGCAGAGCACGGATACGCCGATTACCGACGGCAGCTGTGGCACGTGGATGCACTGCTGGGCGGAAACAGGCCGGCGGTGTTAAGCTGTAAGCGATGTTTTCTTGGGACACTTTAGGCCACATTATTTCAATAGCACAATCCCTGATAGCTGTCAGGTATCTGAACATTTGCGGACCAAGTTCATCCATTCATGGCGACTGTGTTCCCTGCTGGTGATGGCCATTATCAACAGGATTATTCGCCATTCCACACTGCCAGAATCCTCCAGGAGTGGTTCGAAGAACATGCTGGTGACTTTCCGTTAATTCCCTGGCTTCCAAATTCACCTGACATGAACCCAATCGAACATTTGTGGTTCGACTTGGAATAACGGTTTCGTGCTAAATCACCACCACCGCGAAATGTACGGAAACTGGAGGACCTGCTGTTGACATTATGGTACCAGATACCCCAGGATACCGATCGCTACCTCATCGAATCGATGCCTCGCCGATTGGCCGCTATTTTGCGGGCTAAAAGGGGTCCAACAGCTTTATTAGGAAGGTGGTCATAATGTAATTACTCATCGGTGTACATAAGCGTGGTACATTGCGTGGAACTTCACACCATATTTGTTCCATACCATACCATGGTGCATAATTGTGTTATGTTTTATGCATCACGGAACAGTTTACCGTTGCCTCAAAAGTGATGCAGCTGGTTTAACATTAGTTTTTGGTGCAACCAACTACAAAATGTTTAATAGTGAACAAATGTGGCATTATTTGCATTGAATTGATGTGACTGTATTAGTTGCATTTTTTCAATGTGCACAAACCGATCACTGAATAAAATAACTTTATGCAGATGTCACTTACGCAGCGTACAAGAAAAATACGTGCTCACTTGCATCACCACGTGATCATGTCATATTTCAGACTGCTTCTCGTCAGTAATCGCATTAGTGTTAACCACAATAAGAAGAACAAAGGTTCTTTCGGAATTAGATAAATGGCTTATTGTGGGTGCCCGTCTGGCAACCACAATATTTTAAAAGCAGCAGAGCTATCTGGTTTTTCAAAAGGTGAGACATCCAGGGTCTTTAATGAATGGAAATGTAACCCACATTTCTTGAATAAGAGTCGTAACTGTGACGTGTCGACAATCTATCAGGAACGAGTTGGCCGTCGTCTGAGAAGGCTTGTACAAAGAAACAAGACTTCGTGTGCGCAGCTATTGGCCGAAGCATTTAATGAAGGCTATCCCAGACCGATAGAGTGCGCAAGGAAATGAAGAGGATTGGTACTGACACGGTCGCGTGCGTGTACGGAAACAACTGGTTTCTGCGAAGAACCGAAAAGTTTGTTGTCCACAGTAGCGTCAGGAACAGCGTGACTAGACACTGGAAGTCTAGAGAAAAGTCATGTGACCCGGCTAGTCACGGCACCTCTTGTTCTGTACCGACGGTAGGCGGGGTGTTTGTCGGGAACTCCATAAATCAGTGGATCCAGCTGAACACAGTTCAGGGTTGTGGAGGTGGTGTAATGGCGTGGGGTGTGTTCTATTGGTTCAGAACGGGTCCCCTGATACTGGAGGTCGGTGGTCCTCCAAGGAGCTTTTGAGAACTATTGCCAATCAAGTTCATTCTGCGATGTTGACTTTTCATCCACTAGGTGACGCTGTCTCATGAACGACAATGTTGCTGTCCATTGAGCAAGATGTGTTCAGAAGTGGTTCAGCGAGCATGACAGCGACTTCCACTATCTGCCATGACCATGACAAAGCCCGGATCTAAACCCCATTGAGCTTGTATGGGATATGTGTGAAAAAAACAGCCGGGAGCAAAGGCTTTTCCCGTCAAATCTGAGTCAGTCCGTATGGTGAACACCTGGTATGCTGTAGACGCAGATGCACTCCACCACCGTGTGAAATCTATGCCAAATCGCATACGTGTTGTTATTAGGAATAAAGGAAGTCCAACCCTGTGTTGAATAAAATTTGCTGGCCTGTATGGGTAACTAAGGTGTATTATTCACCCTCAGTATTTAGAACAGTGTGCAATGACCGATCGGTATTTAAACAAACAAAATACTGTAGTTACAACACGAGCGGGCCGATTTCCGTTTAATTGGCGTAAGAGTACAAACTAGAAAACTAGAACACTAGCTTTTACCGCCGAAGATCAGGCTAATGTCTACAAGGTTGAGTACAGAATAATACTAGCTTTCACAGTATCATACTAGTTTTCATACAGAATCATATTAACTTTTATAGAATCATACTAGCTTTCACCGTCTTCAGGGTGAAATCTGGCGTTCTAGATTTTTAGTTTGTATTCTTACGCCAATTAAACGGAAATCGGCATGCTCGTGTTGTAAATATTTCTTGGTGTATATGCTCCGTCCATTTTTTTCAAAACCTTGAAAAAAAATAGTATTATTACCATATGACTTCCACGTAATATTTTTTATTTTTATTTAAGATTGTTCAAATTAAGCGATTTTAATAAAAATTGATAAAAGTAGTAACGAAATTTTAATAAAAAGAAACTAAATAATAAGAACAACAGATTAGATTTCTCATTTCTTTCAAAAGTTATCAGAATCTTCTTTTTGGGTGGTTTCCTTTTAATTCGTCCACCGCTAAGGAACATTTTTATGCCTCTGCGGTGGAACAGTGGTCTAAGCGATGGCCTCTTATCATTCGTCCGAAAGGGGTACGGGTTCGAATCCCGGTGAGGCATGGATGTTGTGTTTGTCTTACGGCACTGGCTCTCTCCCTTCTCTGGAATCAGTGACCCTAAATTAGGGACGGGCGACTGCTTATAGCCCATTGAGTTGCTCACGGTGGGGTCGTAAAACCTACAATAAAAAAAAAAAAAAAAAAAGGGGGGTTACGGGTTCGAATCCAGGTGAGGCATGGATGTTGTGTTTGTCTTACGGCACTGGCTCTCTCCCTTCTCTGGAATCAGTGACCCTAAATTAGGGACGGGCGACTGCTTATAGCCCATTGAGTTGCTCACGGTGGGGTCGTAAAACCTACAATAAAAAAAAAAAAAAAAAAAAAGGGGGGGGGGTACGGGTTCGAATCCCGGTGAGGCATGGATGTTGTGTTTGTCTTACGGCACTGGCTCTCTCCCTTCTCTGGAATCAGTGACCCTAAATTAGGGACGGGCGACTGCTTATAACCCATTGAGTTGCTCACGGTGGTCATTAAACCTCCAATAAAAAACGAGTATTTTTATTAAGAACTACATCACAGAGTACGAGTCTGTTGAAAGCCAGTATACTGTACAAAGTACAACGCAACTTTCAGCGTAGAATGATGGTTGAATGCCTCATCAGATACCTTTCTGTAAGCAACACTGCGAAACTTCTTAATGTTTACCAATATCTACTACAGCTGACTTAATTCGAAGAATTCTTTATTTTTGCTGTAGTAACCCAAAGGGGCTACTACAAAAATAAAGCAGTGGAAGGCAGCGAAAGTACGCGAACCCGGCCTGAAAAAATCCTAAAGAGAAGAATCGAAAAAATCACGCATGTCATCTGCAGAAGACCTCTCTCCCACCGCTCCGTTGACACAGTAGTCTAAGCGCTGATTTCGGACCATTCGTTCCAGATGGGTCTTGGTTCGAATCCCTGTGAGGCATGGCTGTTGTGTTGGTCTTACGGCGCTGGATTCTAGCTGTTTGCCTTTCCTGGATCCACTGCCCCTAAATTAGGGGCGAGCGACTGCTTATTGCGCATCGAGTTCTTCACTGTGGTCTCGTTAAACCCTCAAACAAACAAACCTCTTTGCCGAGTTTCAAAATGATGTAAGAACATCTGGCAACAATCTGGAGCCGCCCCGGTGGCGCAGTGGTCTAAGGCACTGGCCTCTGATCATTCGTCCGTAAGGGGTCCGGGTTCGAATCCCGGTCAGGCATGGATGTTGTGTTTGTCTTACGGCACTGGCTCTCTCCCTTCCCTGGAACCGGTGACCCTAAATTAGGGACGGGCGACTGCTTATAGCCCATTGAGTTGCTCACGGTGGTCGTTAAACCTCCAATCAAAAAAAAAAAAAAAAAAAACAATCTGGAACCAGGCGCAGACTGGGCAGCGGGAGAATTTTCGGTGGACAGCCGTATTTTTAGCTGGCAGCCTAATGCAAACTTAAAAAAAAAAGAAATATATACCTAGAAAAAAAAACGAAAAAAAAAACGATCACCTACTTAACATTACGTTGGTATTCACGTATACCTCCCAAACAGCTCTTACCAGGCGAAGTATGGATGCTATAAGATTTGTAAAGGTGTCTTGTGAAATCTCGTAACAACACGTTACCAGCAAATCCTTTAACTCTTGAAAAGCAGATCTGATTTGCTGTTCCAACATAGACCACAGATGCTCAATTGGATTGATGTCTGGGGAATTTGAAGAACATGACAATATCTGGAGTTCTTTCTGATGTTCCGCTTACCATTCTCAAACAATCCGGGTGGTGTGGCCATGATTTTCTAACAATCCGGTTAGTGTGGCCAAGATTTTCAAACAATCCGGGTAGTTTGGCCAAATTTTTCTAACAATCCGGTTAGTGTGGCCAAGATTTTCTAAAAATCCGGGTAGTGTGGCCAAGATTTTCTAACAATCTGGGTAGTGTGGCCAAGAATTTCTAACAATCCGGTTAGTGTGGCCAAGATTTTCTAACCATCCGGGTAGTGTGGCCAAGATTCTCAAACAATCCGGGTAGTGTGGCCAATATTTTCTAACAGTCCGGGTAGTGTGACCAAGATTTCTAACAGTCCGGGTAGTGTGGCCAAGATTTTCTAACAATCCGAGTAGTGTGGCCAAGATTTTCTAACAATCCGGGTAGTGTGGTCAAGATTCTCCAACAATCCGGGTAGTGTGGCCAAGATTTTCGAACAATCCGGGTAGTGTGGCCAAGATTTTGTAACAATCCGGGTAGTGTGGCCAAGATTCTCAAACAACCCGGTTAGTGTGGCGCATTATCCTTCTGAAAGAAGGCCCTACTAGAGGCGTGAAAACACAAGTGTAGCTCCGGTGGTGCAATGGTCTAAGCGATGGCTACTGATCGTTCGTCCGAAAGGGGTCCAGGTTCGAATGCCGGTGAAGCATGGATGTTGTGTTCATTCTACGGCACTGGCTTTCTCTCTTTTCCCTGGAATCAGTGGCCCTAAATTATGGACGGGCGACTGCTTATAGCCCATTGAGTTGCTCACTGGTCGTTAAAACTTCAACAAACACACACTCACACACACACGTTTGTCCGTGACGGGCATCAAATCCACGACCCCCTCACTCCGGAGTAAGTTGCTCTCCCAACTAAGCTACACGGACGGAATGTATCGCTGCAGATTAGTTGTTTTAGCACGTACTTCCTCTCTGTAGTACATCACATTATCTCTTTCTTGTTCTGTCTTCTTTTTTTTGTAATTATTAAATCTAGATGTTGTGTGGAACAAACATCACACATTTTTCGAAGAACCCAACGGTCAGTACACCCATTTTAACGTTCGAGCGTCAATGAGAAAACACAAGTTTGTCCGTGACGGAGATCGAAATCGCGCCTCCTCGCTCCGGAGTAAGTTGCTCTCCCAATTAAGCTACACGGACGGAATGTATCGCTGCAGATTTGTCGTCTTGACACGTGCTTTACCTCTGTAGTATATCCCAGAGGGGTATACCGTTGTCATGAAAGGATGTACCTAGTTTGCAGCAATGTTTAGGTTAGTGATAGACGTCATAGTTTCGTGCACATGAATGACGACCTAGGGTTTCCCAGCAAAACGTTACTCAAAGCATTACTCTTCCTCCACAGGCTTATTTTCGTTGCACGGTGCATCCTGGTGCCAACACTCCCCGCTTAAAAGACGCACATGTACACGGCCATCCACATGGTGCAACAAGAAACTAAATTTATCGGACCAGACGACCTTCTTCCAAACATCCAAGGCCCAGTTTTAATGGTCGCGTAGCCACTATGGGTGATTTTTACGGTGAACCGAGGTTAGTATGGGCACTCGGAGCGTCCATTTTAAACACAATTAAATACGAACAAAAAGATGTATGGAGTTCTATTACGCAGTAAAATGAAGCTAATGGCACAAAGACTTGTTTGCCGTCTGACTGGTTGCTATGCAACAATTCATACGCGATACACGTGCGCGGATTTAGAAAACTGTCATATATTAGAAAACTGCAGATTTTTACCTATAGAATAAAAGTTTATTCCGTCTAGGCACGTTAAAATATTTTAATTTTCGCTGAAATACACTAGCGCTTTCGAAACCTTTACACGGTTTCATCATCAAGTGTAATATAAGACACAAATCCTTTCAAATACACACTACACAATACTCAAATGAGGTCATAACGGCAAGCAGTGTATCTCACATGTTGGCTATGAGCAGAAACCAATCTCATTGGCAGAAACACAGAGGCGCGTGTTTGATTTAAATATCAATGGACTTTATTCACCTCGCGTTGCATCATGGGAATACTTTTCCTAGTCTGCGGACCAGCAATAGTTTGTTTACATGCGTTTTCCCATTGCTTAACAAGGAGCCGTTACGTTGCAAGATTTCAGGCAAATAGCGATTTCCGTAAATTTATTAACGATATGCCTAACTTTTTCTCATCGTATAGTTGTACTGTCACCAAAAAACAAACAGAAAAAGGAATAATTTTTCGTAATTTTCCTATAAAAAGGCTGAAATTGCTAAGGGCATGGCTGTGTAAAATGAAATGCGATGATTTACATCCCAATGTGCATTCTCGAATATGTTCTGCTCACTTTAACGAAGAAATTTTTGAATATTATGACATTAAGAATAGAAGGATTTTGAATATTATGGCATTAGAATAGAGGAATAGAAGGCGGTTAAAATCTGGTAGTATTCCTTCGATATTTAATTTCCAAAACAAATGTGAAACGGGGAAAACGAATTACATATCTAGATCGGCAAGTTGCGAATTAATTTCTACGTTCTTTACTCAAAGAGCAAAACATATATCTAATTTTTCTTTTATTTAATGTTACTTATTCATTTTATTTTTAAGTAGATCGCCTAGCAGGCGACAATGGGAAGTTTTTAGTTGTTTTTTAAACCTCAGTTCGTTTTCCATATTACTTATTTCTCTGGATTTATAAATATTTAATTTTGTAAAAGAAAAAAAATCCAAGTTTATGTTACGCCAATGGCTGACAATAAGAAGGTGAAATTTAATATACCGTGTCAGAAAAATTCTTTAAAAATTTCACCACAAGTAATGGCGATGTTGTCCTGCATCATTTGATTGTTCTTCTAAGAAATTAATTTCATCTTCTTCACCCTGTAGCTGTATACATTTGTTGGCATACTCCAAGACGTAAAAATTTTAAAAATTAGCCAACAGTAAGGGGTAATCTAATAACGACAACATTGAATCAGCAGCCATATCGGTCCGCAGAAATCCACTTCTGACCTCACATGAATAAGGTCTATTTGTTGACGAAATTAGCTATAAAGAGCGGTTACGGTTTTTGGTGAAGATGAAATATTTAGCATAGCAACATGTTATAGTTCTGGTTAAGATTTCTTCGTCAGTTCACGAAAAATAGTCTTTTCGTTAATAAGGTGTCTCCAAGGGTGGGGAAAATAATAGGAGGTTCATTGCAGCAAGCATTTGTAAATCTAAGTATTACGACTATTTCGCCATTTCGAAGAGTCCAATCATTAGTGTATTTAGTTATAAGGGTTATGTCGTCCCATACCGGATGGAATTGCTCGTCCGCGCAGGCTCTACCCTGGGACCATTGTTAGTAACTATTCGTTTGTGTTCCATGATTCTCGTACGTAAACGTCACTTTGTACTTCCAATGTTCATGGTTTTTATTACATCTTATAACATGTTGTCATGCTAAATATTTCATCTTCACTATAAACCGTAATCGCTCTTTATAGCGAACTTCGTCAACAATTGATATTTAAACCAAACACGCGCCTCAGTGTTTCTGCTCATGACCATCATGTAAGATATATTGCTCGCAGTTATGACCTCAAGTGGTCATTTGAGTATTGTGTAGTGTGTATTTGAAAGGATTTGTATCTTATATTACACCTGATGATGAAACCATGTAAAGGTTTCGAAAGCGCTAGTACAGGGTGTCCTAAAAGTCTTTCCCTGATTACAAACGTCTTTCATATCCGCTGTATGTACGTTACAGATGTGAAACTGGTGCCAAAATGTTGGAAAACTAACCAAGTTTTTTTGTTGCAGGTTTCCGCAACGTGGCTGTAGTGTAGCAGTGTCAGTGTCCAGGAAACCGGAAATGTTCACAAATCATGGACAGAACTTTTTATCATGAACAGAACTTTTTGGCATCTGTAATTCACGTGAGGCCCTACGTACTGATTTCTTGGGACTTCGCACAAAAGACTGTCTCACTGCTTCCACCCTTTCAGCAGAGGTTGATGGTCGGCCACTTCTCGGTAAGTCAGCAACAGATCCTGTGGTCTTCAACTTGTCGTACCACGACTTGACATCGGGCGGCTTCTTTCCATATGTTGTTTGAAAGTTCCTCTGTACTGTTATTGGTGACCGGGTGTCGTGATACCAGAGGATACACTGAGCTTTTTCCTGATTTGTGAACATTTCCGGTTTCCTGGACACTGACACTGCTACACTACAGCCACGTTGCGGAAACCTGCAACAACAAAAAAAAGTGGTTAGTTTTCCAACATTTTAAAAAGTGGTTAGTTTTCCAACTGGCACCAGTTTCACATCTGTAACGTACGTACAGCGGATATGAATGACGTTTGTAATCAGGGAAAGACTTTTCGGACACCCTGTATAGTTTAGCGAAAATTAAAATATTTTAACGTCTCTAGACGGTATAAACTTATATTCTATAAACATAATCCGGTGCGTAGTTCATCCCGAATGTATGACTTCGTAAATCATCATACAGAGTACACCACTTGGGGATATTTATTGCAGATTTTTAAACTGCGCGATACACGTGCGCAGATTTAGAGAACACGCCAAGTATTTAGAAAACTGCAGATTTTTAAACTGACGGACAGGAAGTATTATTTCATTAAAAACAATTCTGCTGTGTTTAAGATTTCAACAAATTTATTAATTTTGTTACTTTTGACGAAGTCTGTTATTATTATTAGGCGACATAACTTCGATGAAATTTTCAAAAATAATAACTTTTATTGAGAAAACTTTTACTTTGAAAGCTGTACCTGTAAAATGGAATGCGCCATCCCAGTGGCACGAAACGTCGGCTTCTAATCATTCGTCCGAGATGGGTCCGGGATTCGAAACTCGGATGATGTATGGAAGGTGTGTTTATCTTACGGCACTGCCTTCTCCCCGAATCAATGGCCCTAGAATTTGGACGGGCCTCACGGTGGTCGTTAAGCACCAGACTTAAAAAAAAAAAAAAAATTAAATGCACGGAATATATCATTCAAATGTAAAAAAATAGTAAACAAAAAAAAAGCTATTATCAGTTTCGTTCTTTCTACGTTAGGGTGTGTTTCATAATTTTTATGTCTTACATGGCTGTCTTTCAGTTTATATTCTGATTTTTCATTCCTGAAATTAGAATTCTACGAAAAACCACCGCTGTTTCAACCATTTATTTTCAGCCGTCGTTTTTCACAGCATAAAAAAAAATAAAAATAAAAAAAATTGAAAAATGAGGAACTCACTATAATTTTCTTAGTGTATAATGGCTTCGTCGAGACATTTTACATCCCACATGATCAGCGTGAGGTTTCAGCTTTGGAATTTCAGGTTCCAGTTCTTTCTCGTAGAGAGGGGGATATGGAGACCGACAGATGACCTCTCCGCCCGTTACCCTTAGTAACCATGGGGGGAATGGGGCAAACCCGTTTTTATTATCACTGCTCCTTTTTTGGCTCCTCTCACAAAAAAGGGGTCAACCTACAGATAGAAAACACACAGCTTTCACCGACTAGATGCTTCTACGAGAATAAATTCACCTGCGTTTCTGCTTAGGATATTAAGAGTTTTCTTTTTTTTTTTTTCTTACTTTTTTTTCTTTCTTTCTATGTGAGGAGGCCCTCTTTGGTCTGAAATTCATGGAGGGATTCTCGGGGAGGTGAGCATCGTGAACTTGAGATTAGGCACTGTTTGACCTTGAAAGAAGAAGGAATTTTAGTCTCAGCTTTGATTAAATACCTTGGGCCACTGAATAGATATAATAACACTGTCTGGGCGATTTATTAAGTGCATTGTAATGTTAACGGAAAGAAGCACTTATATTCATCTTAACATTTTAAGCAACATTTAATGCTGAACTTAACATGAACTATGTATAGGACAAACTGAACTTAGCATGAACTATATATATATAAAGCACGAAACAATGGTAGACGCAGAAAGAATGTCGTACGTACGATACAAAGCGATGCGCTAAAGGGTAGTGGTGTAATAAAAAGTAATCACATTTCCAGCATTCTTAATGAGCTGCACTCGTCAATATTACGGCAATATCATTACGAACTGTAGCCGCTTCGTCCTGCAATACAAGCAGTAATGAGGTTAGGAAGTCTGTCAAACAGAATCCGTAAAATGTTATGATCTGCGTAAATTATGTCCCAGATATGCTAAACAGTCAACCGATCTGCCGACATGGCAGATCATAGGAAAAAGAGAACAGCCATGGAAGAATTTGCTGCGCTCTTTAACTTTTGATGGCAGCCATTTACATAGACGTAGCCAAGAATGGTCCTTGCCCCCCCCCCCCCGGAAATTGAGTACGAATTTAAAGCGAATATAAATTTTTTTATATATTCAAAGCTTTATCTCAGTAACATTTTTTCATGTTCTGACCTTTAAAAATTTTGGGTTTATTCCCACTTGGAGTATTTTGTTCCGGGAGGCTCAAACCGATGAACCAAAGCCACGGACCCCCCCCGTCCTTCCTTAAGAAATTTCTGGCTTCACCATTGGCCATTTAAGGGATTGACTGAGTAGCCAGCTAATGTTCATAGGGAACTTCGTAGAACATATGTTCACAATTCTCGAAGAACTGAGAAATTGCTAAATACCTCTGTGTATGTGTTTGTGGTTTCAGCACTATAGAGCATGTCCATATACTTAGAGTGCTAACTGTTAGAGCGAATTAGCGTAAACTTCCGTTATGTATTAATTTTACTGCTTATGTAAAGGCTTTTGAGCATCAAATTCTATACTGCTCTTCTTTTAGTCCATCCGATTCTTCACTTCTACAAAGGGCATCCTGAAAGTAATGCCTCGTCCCTCATAAGATTTTTATTTGTAGCAGCAAAAATGTGAAACCTGGTGGCAAAATATTTGAACACATTGCTAATAATGCTGGCCTATTCAAAGTATTGTCCATCACTTTCTATACATTTCCGCCATCTTTGAACCCATTGGTAAAATCCATTTTGGAAAACTTCCTGAGGCTGTCGTTTCACCCATGAGTTCACAGCCAGTTTAACGTCTGTCACATCGTCGAAACGTTCCCCACAAAGGGTGTTTTTCGAAGAGGCAAACAGGAAAAAATCTGAGGGAGCCAAATCAGGACTGTATGGGGATTGGGGTATCACCGTCCACCCTCCATTGAAGTGTGGGGACGTGCACGGCGGATATTCAGTGGATCGAGCGTTCGTACCTGCCTGGGATCGAACGTGAGGTCTTCTCCATGGCAGTCACGAATGTTGCCCTCCAGGCAACCCGCAGCCCTTTGGTGTAAAACAACACTATGAAGTGGAATGTCTCGTCTTTTACTTCTGATAGCTTCCTTTAGTTTCTTCAATGTCTGCGTATAATAAGCAATGTTTATTGTTGCAACTCCTGTTTGGTGACATGACGATCAGCTGTGATGAGGTCTTTCACTCGCTGCCTGTTGGCACTGTAACTGCAGTTGCGGGTCTTCCACTCCGTTGTTTGTCCGATACTGAACTTTGATCAAATGTAGAGTATCTTAGGAAGGGAGTGTCTGACCCCAGGTCTTAAACAACCCTTAGAAATAGGAAGCTAATAGATTTGGGCTAGAGTGCCCGATAGGAAAGTGACACGGAAGCGAGGAAGAAAGGGGGAGGAAGACGCAATATTACCGGGGGGGCAGTACCTGGGGTCCGACGGCTTAACGTGACCATCCGACGCACGGCGGTATTCAGTGGATCGAGCGTTCGTACCTGCCGGTAATAATCTTCTCCATGGCAGTCACGAACGTTGCCCACTAGGCAACCCGCGGCCCGGCACTGAACTTTCTCCCTCTCGAAACCTCTTTATCCATCTTTGGACATTACTGATAACTGATAACGATTGTGGCAGCTCCATACACCGCCAGGAGTCTTCTGTTAATTTCTGGTTCCTCACATCCCTCTTTTTTCGGGAATTCAATTACAGCTCGCCGCTTTTCTCTGTCATGAATGATCTTTATTTCCGATTCTGAAAAAAAATGTTCCCACATTGATTAGATATCATAGCGCATGTCGGCGAAGTTTCAATAAAATCGCTTTAAAATATTGAAAGTTATTAAGGAGGAGGCATTACTTTCAGAATACTCCCTTGCACATTTCAGTACATCAAATTATACATTGCTTTTGTTTCAGTCTTTCAAGATCTCTTTTGTATTTGCCAATCCAACAAATTCTCCATCGTTTTTCTATCAGCCCATTCAACTCTCCTGTGCTGCTTTTCACTTCATCAGGTTTTCCACGTCTTAATTTCAGTTTAATGAACTAACAAATTCTCCATCGCTTTTCCATCAGCCAATTTAACTTGTGACGCACCTGCCAGCAGGACGCACACGACATAAAGGCAGATAGGAGACAGAATGAACGTCTGCGTAGCTCAGTTGGTAGAGCGACTTGTTCCGGAATAAGCGGACTCGGGTTCGATTCCCGGCGTAGACCAAAAATGAAATTTACTTCGTTATATTGGCGCCCGAACTATCCGGATGACCCGACCGTTCAAAATCTCGCAATGGTGTGATGTTATTTCCACACCGCGAGATAGGAAAAATCAGAGAATCTCTTCTCCAGCGCTTCGAAAAATAAATGTGTGTGACGTTGCATTCCACACACCGGATTGACTGGGAGTTCTCAAGTACACGTTCTATAGGGGATGGCTGCCTGCAACGATTCATGGTCACGGATGACCCGTGAGCCATGCCCCCGGCCCTCTTTCGGGAGGGGGAGATATGACGTATCTGCCAGCAGGACGCACACGACATAAAGGCAGATAGGAGTCGGAATGAACGTCTGCGTAGCTCAGTTAGTAGAGCGACTTGTTCCGGAATAAGCGGACTCGGGTTCGATTCCCGGCGTAGACCAAAAATGACGGAGAAATTTACTTCGTTATAAACTCTCCAGTGCTGCTTTCAGTTCATCAGGTTCTCCACGTCTTCATTTCAATTTAATAAAATAACAATATCGCCATTGTCTTTCTAGCAGTCCAACAAATTTTTCCCTACCCCTACTTCTTTCCAACTTCAATACATCAATTATTCTTTTCTTGCCTCGCTTTTCACCGGTTCTCTTTCTGACTATCTCTAGTTCATTCCGAAACGTTAGTTGTTGTTTTTTTCGAGGTTTAATGACCTCCGTGAGCAACTCAAATGGGCTATAAGCAATCATCCGTGCCTACTTTAGAGCCTCGGACTCCAGAGAAGGGAGAGAGCCAGTGCCGTAAGACAAACACAACATCCATGCCTCACCGGGATTCGAACCCAGACCCCTGTCGGACGAATAATCAGAAGCCATCGCTTAGACCACGGCTGTTAGTTCTTCACAGCACTTCTTTCCGATCTTTATTCCTTCAGTCTATCAGGTTCTGTACTTCTCTTCTTTCCGTGTGTATCAAACTTCACTATTTTCCTTTCCTATCTTCTCTATTTCATTCCTTTAAAAAGAAACAAGTAGCATGGTTCTGTTATTGCAGACCTAAACATTTATAAACATTAAGCAGCTTACTGAAATACACAAAAGTGCAAGCAGAGTATGACGCCCCCCCTACACTAGCGGATACAAGAAGGAGGTGGCGTCGCCTCATTAGATATTTTTTTTAACATTTTATTAAATCCTTTAATTTCAAAACTAACAACAACGTCTTAATTTAATGTCAGTATTTCCCGTTCTTACTTAACTGAACGTAGTAATCAATCAAATGGAACGTGGAATGATAAAAGGAATTTGTATGTTAGTCAGCCCCTAGTAACAATTTCAAGTTTGCTTACTCACCCACGGAATCACAGGCGGGCAGGTAATTTCTTTCTTTTTTCCTTCCGTGCGTATGTTTCAAGACGGGAAAACCTTCCATTTTATAATTATAATTTTAAAATATGAACATATCATTCCCGCAGTCAAGGACGCACCCTAATTTTGAGAAAAAAAAGAAAAAAAAACATTAAAATAAGGTCTCAGCAGGTCTTTTATAAAGCTTAATAGGAATTCAAATTTTACCTCTGCACATAAGGAAAAAAATAAGTCATCCATATCCGCAAATCCAGAAAATTTACTGGTATTATCCATATCACTGGCAACGTTAAGCGCGGGCTGGTGGAAATAATTTCAATTTAGAGAATTTCAGAGCACCTTAACTTTTTAAGAATGTAAGTCTACTCACTAAATCAGACATTTTGTTTCAATGCAGGAAGAAATTATCAAATCGGAATTTTAGAAGCAGAGATATCGGGGGAAACGCAATTCACCTTGACGCCCCCAGCGGAAAATCTATGCATAACGTGGAATTTTTGAAACTACACTGCTGGCCACCCAAAATGCAACACCAAGAAGGAAGCATCCGATTGGCCTGAAATTCGCAGCATGCGTCGCCCGCGTCAGGATATGCAAACGATTAGCATTGCAGGGCATATGCAAATCATGTGCGTCCGGCACGCCATCGAGAAGCACTATAAGAAGGGTGCACAGAAGACGGGGGGTGTAAGTAGTGGAAGTGTGTTGTGCTGCTGGATCTGTGCGTGGGAAGCTTCCTGATGCCTCGTCGCAGAGTACGGCAGTCATTCCAGCTCGTTTCGGAGTTCGGCAGAGGACGAATAGGGCCTCACCGGGACAGCGGTTTATCGTACCGAGACAACGGCGCCCGTGTGGGACGAGATCAGCCATAGTGAAGCGAATATGGATTCGGTGGGTGCAGGAGGGACGGACGGACCGACGTGAGCGATTGCCGCAGCCACGGCACACCACCGAATGAGAGACCGGCATGTTGTGCGGCGGACATTGACGGCTCACACCACCACATCACGAACGTTAGCGCAGGAATTAGGGTGTGTTGCGGAACAACCTGTGTCAGCACGTACCGTTCGAAGTCGTCTGCCGGAGCGGGGACTTGTCGCACGGCGCCCATTGCTCCAATTACCATTGACGTTACACCACCGGCGACAGTGGGCCGTAGAACGCCGCACCTGGACTACGGAATGGCACGACTATGTCTTCTCCGACGAATCCCGCTTCTGCATGCAACACCACGATGGTCGGATCCGTGTGTGACGGCACCGCGGCGAGAGACTGTATGACGGCTGCATTATGCATCACCATACCGGTCCGTCGCCTGGCGTTATGGTTTGGGGCGCAATTGGATATGACACCCGCACCCCTCTGGTACGCGTCGCCGGTACATTCAACAGCCACCGCTACATCTCCTATGTTTTGGAGCCTGTAGTCCTTTCTTACCTGCAGGACCTGCCAGCGGCCACGTTTCAACAGGACAATGCGCGCCCGCACTTAGCACGCATCGTGCAACAATTCTTCACGGCCCACCATATCGGGAGAACAGGCGGGCCACGGCAGCAGTACTGCTGCCGTGGCCCGCCTGTTCTCCCCATATGTCGCCCATCGAACACGTCTGGTAGCTCATCGGCAACCGAGTGGCCCGGCAAGCATCACCCGCGGCTACGCCTGATGAACTGTAGCAACGTGTGGAAGCAGCCTGGACCAACATACCCCAAGCCCACATCCAAAGCCTCTTTCGTTCGATACCGCGGCGTGTAGCAGCCGTTATTGCCAGCCATGGGGGCCGCACGAACTATTGATGTCTGCGTGTTCCGCAAGTCGCACGGGCCTGTAAGCTAAATCGTTTCATCTTTGTATCTGTTGTTATGTGTCCAGTAAATCTGGCGTTGCCATCTCGTGTTCTGCTTGGTGTTGCATTTTGGGTGGCTAGCAGTGTATATGAGGACCATTTCGCACCAGAAACGCTCTGCAACAAAGGAAGAATTTTTCAAATCGGACTCTTAGAAGCGGAGATATCGACAAAAATGTGATATACACCTACGCGCCATGGTGGGAAAATTGTGAGCTATGTTAACAGGATATATTCTCAAAAGGTTTTATGAGGTGAGCTGCATCGGTCCACAAAAAACTGTGTCAATCGAGTTTCCAGAAGCTTAGATTTTTCTGCAAATACATCAGATGCAGAAAACCCTTACACCCCCTGGTGGCCAAATCATTTTCCACGAGGAACTGTTTCCGATTCAGGAAGAATTTTTCAATTCAGGCATTTAGAAGCAGAGATATCGGGAAAACGCAATTTACCTTTACGCCCGCTAGCGGAAAATCTACGTATTACTTGAAAAAAGGACTGTGCCAAGTCTTCGTTATGAATGGCATCGAATGGAAGAAATGATTTTTTCAATGGGATATTTAGAAACAAATATATGCAATAAAATGTACAACGGACGTTCCATAAAAACTGAGAATAAAATCATACGAAATGAAGAAATATAGGTACAGCAAAATATATGCTATTCTTTCTCAAAGTATCTTTCCTCGGATAACATGCAACCTTCTCATCGTTCAGTCCACTTTTCAAAACATGTGGCGAAAGCAGTTTGTGGAGCGACCCCTGTACAACTTAAATAACCTCAGCATCTGTGTAGAATGTTGGTCCACGGAACTTTTCCTTCATTGTTGGAGACAACTAGAAATCGCACGGGGCGAGGTCAGGACTGTAGGCAAGCTGGCTGTGGCATGATTTCAATACTGCTGTACTGACGGAAGGTCGTATGCTAATTATCATAGACCAGGTCGGTCTTACCCTCCGTGCCGCCCCGGTGGCGCAGTGGTCTAAGGCGCTGGCCTCTGATCATTCGTCCGTCTGGGGTCCGGGTTCGAATCCCGGTGAGGCATGGATGTTGTGTTTGTCTTACGGCACTGGCTCTCTCCCTTCCCTGGAACCAGTGACCCTAAATTAGGGACGGGCGACTGCTTATAGCTCATTGAGTTGCTCACGGTGGTCGTTAAACCTCCAATCAAAAAAAAAAAAAAATTACCCTCCGTGATTTCACTACTTGTCGCCCCGCTCCCCGCCCCTAGCACAAGAGAGTAAAGTTTCTTTTCAAATGAAGTATCCAACAAATATTTAATACGGATAGCGAGGCGCTCTCTCTCTCAGCTTTCCATGAATCAATCTGCTATCGAAAGAGGGGAGGTAAGGATTGCAAAACATTCACTCAGGCACGAAGAATTTTAACAAACAAAAATAAAATCCAACAAATTTAATATTAGCATCGAGTCCCGCGGTAGCGATGTTTACGACACCGTGGCTTTTGCCGCAATAGATGCACCGGCGGCAATATCTACTCCTTCAAGACACGCAATTGACGTGGACTAGGAACATCAAACAGAAGTGGTCTATGATAAAGCAACCTGCCATGTGGTTTGGCAGTTAGTCGTATGTGATCCTGGAGAATTAGAGGCCGCTGTGGTGCGGTGGTAGCATGTCCGGCGGGTAACTGGAAGACCTGGATTCGATTCCCGGTGGTGGCCGATCAGAATTTCTCCGTGACTCACTTATAAACGTGGAAAGAGCGATGACTTTGTTTGATCTACTCCTTCGCTAAGGAAATCTCCTTTCAAGAACCTATAATTCTCTAGTAACTAACTTACGAGATAAGTGAGAGCTATACATAGCCCGCATCACTTAAGATTCCGGTGCGTATCTCAACGCTACACTCAATAAAAGAAAACTTGCCACGGTGGGATCCTCTGGAGGCCTGTATCACCGTATCCGTACAAGCTCGGGAAACTTAGTGTCTCCTCGTCGAGAGCACTATCCAGCACGAGTTCCTCGCTGGAACCCGGCTTCTCTTAAACATCAACCTTCATCCGTGAAAACTTGAGAGCGAATCTATCTTCTTCCGATGCTCCTTCTCCGACGAACATTCTCCTTCCTTCCTATTGGTTCTTTCTTGCTGCTCCGCACGGAGGCCATCCTTACTGTCCTGCTTTGGGTGTCCCCAGCTAAGGTCACCCGACTTCCGTTCCACGCTTTCTTCTCCATACCCCTCCGTCTTCTCTTCTAGGGGTCTTCCGTCCTTCACCCCTTTGCGAACGACCTCCCGCTGGTCTTCGGACCTGCACACCTGGATTCTTTTAATCCGCCGTGACTATTGCAATTTTAAAAGCACGGATCGTAATGGACGGTAATGGCACTAGTGAATACACAAGATTAAGGAACAACGTACATTAAGATACAAAAGGGTACAATAGGTAAGCAAGACGCCCTGGTTCCTGACTGGTTTCAACAAAGTATCGTGTGTACTTTCATTCTTGAGGGAAGATCTTATCTACCTCCTTAAGGTAGATCTTCATTCTCCAAAGGCAATGATAGTATGATGCTCCAAGACGTCTCACTGGCGTCATTCGAAGTCTGGGAATTCTCCGACGCTTAAACGAAGAATGTTTCTGGAATGTTCGAAAGCAGCGTTTCGTTTCTTTGTTAAGAAAAACATGTGCTTTCCTTCGACGCATGTGTAGCATTATGCTGATTAATGTTCACCAAACAATAAGTCAGTCTCATTGCATAACATTTCACAACATGATTAATTTTATGTATAATTATCGTATGCATAATTATGCTAATTAATGTCCATGTCACATAACATAATTTTCGCACTTACAACTGCATTTCGCAAAAAAAAAAAACTGTTGAACACAAGCAGTCACATGTGGGCGGGCGTTATCATGGTGTAGGGTCCACTTGCACATCACTTCCGGTCACTTAATCGATATGTATCGTCACAGACGCTTCAAGACTGAACTGTAACAGTCAGCATTGACAGCCATTTGTGGAGGAACTGCATACTGGTATACTGCACCTTTATGATCAAAGAAAATTGCCATCATCACCTTACCAGCTGATTTGGTTTGGCCGAATTTTTTTGGAGGAGGCGAGCCTGTGTGTTTCCAGACACTCGTTGCGCGCATCGTGAGGGGGTCGAAATAGTGGGCCTATGTTTCTACGGCCGTTATTACTGCGTTTAGAAAGTTTGGATCCTTTGCAATCATCTGTTTCCACTTATGACGCACCTGAACTCTGACTAACAATTGTTCTCTCATCAGGTGATGAGGTACCCCTCTGGAACACACACGATGCAACAGTAATTTGTCGCGTAGAATGCAGAATGCCGACGTTTATGAAATATTAGTTGACGCCGCTATGTCTTCACACGTCATTCGTCGAACATCTTGCAGGATCGCTCAAAAAGTGTTAACAATACGCTCCGTAACAACACTTTCAGGTCGACCATCTAAAAATCGTTGACTCACCCAAACATTTCCCAAACGATAGCAAAATTTTATCGCACAACGCATTTCACTTCTTAACTCTGAATTGCTCACCTCCATAGCTGCATGACGAAATGCAGACAACTGCGCAATAACAAAACCAAAATCGTCTGCCACGGCTAATAACTGTTGCCATAGATACTTCCTTAATTCAGTTAGTCGTCTGCGTGGTTATTTTTTCCCTTCGCACTGTTGCAAACTCAAAAAAAGAAATTACTCTCAGTTTTTATGGAACGGCCTTTGTATTTTGAATTCGATATCATCTGCGTTTGCGCCCTCTAGCGGCAATGTTTTGCATCGAGAAAACAACAGGAAGGCAAGGATCATCATTCTCACATTTCAAGCTACCAAAGTAAAAAAAAAAAAAAAGATCGGACTAATAGTTGCAGAGATATGGTGTCCACAGGCGGACGGACTAACCGCTAACATAAGCACGATATTTTTTACAAAAGATGTGCTGAAAATACTTCATGCTTCTAACAGACGTGCGAAAACATCAGTAAAGAGCTGGAGTATTTTCCTATTTTCAAGTTGGGCTTTTTTTTCCTACTTTCGAAAAGTGGGCATTTTTCACTCATACCGTTCGGAGATGACGCGCGGCCCACCAGTGTTGCAGTGATTTGCCGGGTTGTGGCCCGTCTGTTAGCTTGTACGATTCTCGCAAGGCTCCTTTGACCTCAGTGGCGCAACCAGGAAATTCCTGTTGGAGAAGGCTATCATCATCATCATCATTGTCAACCATTATCAATCCACTGCTGGACGAAGGTCTCCCCAAGTTTCCTCCACAACGGTCTGTCTTGTGCCAGTCTCCTCCATGTCACTCCCGCATACTTTCGAATTTCATCCACCCATCTTCCACGTGGTCTTCTTCTGGGTCTTTTCCTGTCCCTTGGAATCCAATCTAAAATTTCGGCTGTCCATCGATGGTCTGTTCTTCTGGCAGTATGTCCAGCCCATTGCCATTTCAGGGATTTAACTCTGATCATGATGTCTTCCACTCTTGCCATTTTTCGGATCCACGTGTTCCTCTTCTTATCTCTCCTGGTTACACCAAGCATGCACCTCTCCATGCTGCTTTGAGTTGTCTGCAGCCTTTGTATGTCTCTTTTAGCTAAGGTCCACGTCTCTGCACCATACGTAAGCACTGGAAGGATGCATTGATCAAACACTTTTCTTTTAAGACATAATGGCATATTGCTCTTGAAAATTATACTGTTTCTTCCAAAAGCTCTCCAGGCAAGTTTTGTACGCCGATTAATTTCTTCACCAATGTGACCCTCACTTGATATCTGCTGTTCAAGATAAACGTACGTGTCTGTTATCTCCAGCTTTTCTCCATCAATCGATAAATCTTCATTTCTTGTAAAAGCATTGAACATCACTTTTGTCTTCTGAAAGTTCATTTTTAATCCCACTTCTTTACTCTTGTCAGCAAGTTCCTGGATCACACTCTGTAGCTCTGATGGGGTAGTTGCAAAAATGACTATGTCATCAGCAAAACGAAGGTGGGTTAGATAATCTCCATTAATCTTTATCCCTTTGTTTTCCCAGTTCAGTGATTGAAAGACATTTTCCAATGTGGCATTAAAGAGCTTCGGAGATATGGTGTCACCTTGTCTCACTCCTTTTCCAATTTTTATGTGTGTTGTATTTTCAAACAGCCGAATCTTTGCACTTGCATTTTCATAGATGTTATTAATAATATTAATGTATGCATCTTCAATACCGCAGGATTTCAGAGCCATTGCAACTGCTGATGGTTTCACCGAATCAAAGGCTTTTTCATAATCGATAAAAGCCATGCACAATGGAAGCTCATATTCCCTCGCTCTTTCAATTAGTTCTCTCAGTACGTGGATATGATCTATTGTGCTGTAGCCACTCCTGAATCCAGCTTGTTCTCTCGGTTGAGCCATGTCCAGTGTCACCTTCAAGCGGTGTGAAAGAACTTTAGTGAATATTTTATATACCACTGATAGGAGGCTGATAGGTCTGTAGTTCCTGAGATCCTCAATGTCACCTTTTTTATGTAGCAAGATCATTGTAGCGTTGTTCCAATCCTCAGGAATTTTCCCTTCATTAAGGCATCGAGTGAAAATTTGGGCGAGTACTGTTTCGATTTCTCCACTTGCTTCTTGTATGATGTCTACAGTAATTCCATCTTCTCCTGGAGCTTTTCCCCGCTTCATGTTCTTGATTGCATGTGCAACTTCTGCTGGAAGGACTGGAAGAACTCTGGTACTGGTACCTTTCATGATGTCTGGAGTACATGTATCATCCCTTTCATATAATTTGGAGTAGAAATCTTTCACTCTTGTCAAAATTTCGCCTCTATTTCTTGTTACAGAACCATCTTCTTTTCTCAGTGCCATAATCTGTTTTTTCCCCTTACTGAGATGTCCCTTTGCTATCTTTAGGCTTTGGTTGTTTTCAATTGCTTTCCTTACTAGTTCACAGTTGAATTTTCCTTACGTCTTCAGTGATACTTTTTCGTACTGTCTTGCATAGCTCTATATATTCCACTTTGGAAGTCACATCTTCTTTAGTTGTCCTCATCACTCTTCTTTTTTGCATCAACATTTTGGTTTTTCCTGATAATTTGTTCACATGCAATTTGTTCTTAGACCCAGATAATTTTGTTGCTGTTCCCATAAGAGCTTTGGTTACTTTTCTGTTAACTTCAGAAATATCCACTTCTTCCAATGTTAGGCCTTCTAAAGCAGAGAATCTGTTCTTCAGTTCCAATTTGAAGGTATTATGGTGTTTTTTAAGGTTGGTTATGTCAAAACATTTTGTTTGTCTTATGAGCTTGCTACGTTCGAGTTTAGTGTTAAGGTGCATCTTACATCTCACCAATCTATGGTCACTGCCTGTGTTGAACTTGTTTAGCACACTGCAGTCTTCTATGACGAATTTTTTGTTACACATAATAAAATCAATTTCACTTGTCGTCCCATTTGGATGTCTCCATGTCCATTTCCTGTGTGGCTTTTTCTTGAAAATGGAGTTCAAGATGAAAAACCCTTCTGCCTCTGCAAACTCAACGAGAGTATTTCCACGCTGGTTTCTGTTGCCGTGACCGAATTTACCTACTGAAGTTTCATTCTGTTGCCGTTGCCCTGTTTTTGCATTGAAATCTCCCATAATTATCTTCAAGTGCTGCTTACCTTTATTATTTAGATGACGAATTTCCTCATAAAATTCTTCAATTTCTTCTTAAGCATGACTTGTGGTGGGTGCATAAGTTTGAATAATCTGAGCCTGGTATCGTTTCGAGATTTGGATAACAAGTCGTGCAGCTCTGTCAGAGGAACTTTCAACTTCTACAACTTTATCCTTCAGTTTCTTGTTTATTATAAATCCAACACCACTAGTTCTGCCAGTATCTGTCCCACGATAGTAGAAGAGATGTCCACTTTTCAGTTCGATGAGATCTTCTCCTTTTCTCCTTACCTCACTTAGCCCGACGATGTCCCACTTGATCCTTTGTAGTTCCTCTTCCAATTCAAGAAGCCTTGAATCAGAAGATAGGGAGCGTCCATTGTAAGTAGCCAAGGTCAGCATCAGATGGCAGCCTAGTCCGGTCCTCCGGGGATTCTTAGCACCCTCTGCCTTCATGTCGCACTGGCCGCTGCCTTGGCCAGGTACATTCCAGCTGCCGGAGACTGAGGGCCAAGATTTAAGTTGTGGAATCATTTTGGAGGGGTTTGGCCATAACTCACCACGCTGGCCAAGCGGGTTGGTGAGTGTGGGATAGCATACGTACACAATGTGGGGCGTACGTTGAACGCACGTTGCTTTTAATCTCTTTGGGGGCTTGGGAAGAAGAAACCTTGTAATAGAAGACATTATGCCCGACACTATGTAATTTCTTGAAGATGTAAAATAATATTTTTTAATGTTTAATTTATGACTTACGTCGCTTTTAATTTCTTTGGGGCTTTGGGAAGAAGACACCATGTAATTTTTTGAACATGTAAAATAATGTTTATGAATGTTTCATTTGTGGCGTACTTCGCTTTTAATCTCTTTAGGGCTTTGGGAAGAAGACACCATGTAATAGAAGACATTATGCCAGACACTATGTAATTTTTTGAAGATGTAAAATAATATATTTGAATATTTAATTTGTGACGTATGTCGCTCTTAATATCTTTGGGGCTTTGGGAAGAAGACACCATGTAATAGAAGACACTATGTAATTTTTTGAATATGTAAAATAATATTTTTGTATGTTTAATTTGTGACATACGTCGCTCTTAATCTCCTTGGAGGGGACTTAAGCCCCCAAAGCCCCCTCCGTGGGTGCGCCAATGTTTGACCTCCTCTGATGCACTAGCATTTTTCGTCTACAAGATTTCCTATGGGTGGAAATTTTTTGCGTGTAAAACACGGTAAACCTTGTTGTGGTCCAGCGCGAACAGCCCAAGAAAACGGGCGTTTCAAAGACGCTTCACACCTGAGGCCGACTATCATGCCACTTTCAAAATCGCTCTGATCACTCCTTTTGCCCATTCAGACCCTCAATCGAATGAGAACTTATGCCCGAGATCATTATCTGGTGGATGTATAGGGCACACCGCTCATGTGCCGTCCAGAAATAAATAAATGTTTAATGTAATTATTGGCACTGATGTGTCGTATTTTCAGTGTTGTCCATGGAGCCACTCTTTCAGAAAACTTGAAAATTGCATTGCTCTGGAGCTGGATTCGAACCCGCACCTCCTGATTACCGGACAAGTATGTTATCCGTTACACCACCCAGGACAAGGAAGTTGCAAGCAACAGAAGCTAAGCTGATGTAATTTAGAAATCTTAGAACATTTCAGATTTGCGCAAGTCGAAGCATTTATAAGCTTCATCGTAGCGTCCCAACGAACTTTTCTAACATCCGGGGTCGGATGAAGGTCTTTTAAGTTCCAGTGCTTCGTAGAACATCATACATAAATAGGAAACGAATTTCCACAAAGAAATTATTCTTCGCAAATATACTCATCATCAAAAAATAAATAAATAAATAAATAAATAAATAAATAAAAAAAAAAAAATAGCTACGCCCAGAAGGAAGCAACCGACAGGAATGGAACTTGGTGGGTAGGTTTGACATCGCGAGACATGCATATGATTCAAGTGTCACGCTCGGCCGCTGCGCATGTGACGCAAGCAAGGAGGGGTCGTAGCGCTGTGCCTGACCGGCTGCATACGGTTGTCCCGTTGCGCGTGCTTGCCATTCCGACTCGTGCTGTTGTATTGGTTGCATCCTTTGCAAATGAAATATGCCTCGAAGAAAAGTTCGGAAGCGATTCGAACAGTTGGAGGAGTTTGAGAGAGGTCGCATCGCATGGATCCGGGAAGCGGGATGGTCTTATCGCCTTACAGCACGACATACCGGTCGTGCAGACATCACCATAGAACGACGTTGGCGGCAGTGGATAGAACAAGGCACGCGGCAGCAACAGGAAGGTTATGGGAGACCGAGACGAAAAACAGAGAGAGAGGGCCGATGGGTTGTCCGACATGCGCAGAGTGACTCAACAGACTCGACTGCGGATATTCAGCGAGTAGTGGTTTCCTCCTTCTTATCGTCCGACTAGTGCCAGCACCATTGGCAGAGGGCTGCACAACGTACGACTACACGCAAGCTGACTGTTACGATGACTGCCCTCAATACTCTTCGATAGTTGCCAAAGACTGCAATGGTGTCGTGCCAGACTGTGAAGGAGCCACTCAGAATGGCAGCGGATGATCTGCAGTGACGAGTCCCGCTTCTGTCTTGGTGGAGACGACCAATGAATCTGTGTGTAGAGCCACCGTGGTCAGCGTCAAGATGAACGGTTTGCTGTCGAGCGTCACACGTCCAGAAGGCCTGGTGTCACGGTGTGGGGTGCAGTTGCCTACGAAGCCAGATCCCCTTTGGTGTTCATTAAAGGCACTTTGACAGCCAAACGTTACATTAAATGTGGTACTGCAATCAATGGCCTTACCTTTTCTGAACACTCAGTCCGGTGCAATTTTTCAACAGAACAACGCTCGTCCCCATACTGCTGCAGTTTCAAGAGCTTGCCTTCAAGGCACTGACAGTCTTCCATGGCCAGCCGCATCGCCCGACCTATTGCCGATTGAAAATGTGTGGGATACGCGCTATCCACACTCCACCCCTACTGCACCATCTGCAGGAGCTGCGTACAAGGATTCAAGCTGCATGGGATGGCTTATCGCAGGATACCATTAGAAACCTGTACAACTCCATGACGAGACGTCTGGCATGCTGTGTGAGTAAATATGGCGGCCTGACGCGATACTGAGAGACACTGCTTATTGGCGTGTAGCTAAAAAAATATTGCTCATATCAGTCTCAATGTTCAATCATTTCTTGTTCCTGGTTTCCTTTACATTCCTCCCGAATGGCATTGCAATCCGACACGTCTTTCTGGGTGCAACTATTTTTTGAGAACGAGTGTACATGGAAGGCAATACAAATATAATCATTGCAACTGATGTGCCGTATTTTCACTGTTGTCCATGTAGCCAATCTTACAGAAAACTTGAAAATTACACTACCCTGGAGCGGGAACCGAACCCGCACATCCCTATTTCCACTGTTGCCCCTCGACCGATAATCGGATCGAACCCGCACCTCCGTATTTTCACTGTTGTCCCTCGACCGGTAATCGGTAGGAGCGGGTTCGATTCCCGCTCCAAGGCAATGTAATTTTCAAGTTTTCTGAAAGAGTGGTTACATGGACAACCGTGGAAATACGGCACATCAGTGGCAATGATTACATTTATATCGCCTTCCATGTATTTGAGAAGAATTATTTCATCGTGGAAATTCTTTTCCCATTTATATATGATGTTAAATCTTTTAAGGATTTCATGATATGTTTATCGCAGTACTTCGTCTAAATATAACAACTGTGAATTCACTGAAATCCATAACTAGTATTTTTATTATTAGATAATATCATAAAAGGAAGTGGATCTTAAACTTGAAAAACAAGATAGAAGACGTAGAGAATGCGATAGAGAAAAATGATCGTGATATTTGATCATTTATCTTTTCGTATACGAAAGAAAGATTCTGTCGTGGAGAGATTTATTTCTGACTCATATATGACCCGGAGCAAAATGCCCCACTAGTCGTGACCTCACGATGCTGGTTCATCTCACCTTACCTAGATTACGTTATCGCAAATAAGTTTCCTGCTGTCAAGATTTGGGTAGAGAAATATAACTGTGAGTTTTTTGATTAGTTATGTGGGAGTAGTAACATTTTTAGCATTATATTGTTCACAATATCTTCAGATGTTCTACGATTACTCGATCATCGATTTGGTTAGATGCACAATTTCAGTGCAGAATATTGTTTTTCTTCTCTGTGTAAGTGTGGGGTGGGGTGGGGGTATAGTAAAAAGAAACTGAAAAGCGGGCGAGTTCCAGATCTCAATAATCTTCTGCAGTGCCAGATAGAGCTTCCACGGGGCCCTGGGGCAAAATGTCACTGCTGGGACTAGAAAATAAATCTCGTATGTTAAAAAAAGTTGTTACGTGAAAAATGTACGTGAAGAACACACACGATCTGAAATTCACAAATTTGCCAGTGACGAAGACGAACTCGCAACCCTCTGCTCCGGAACTCAATGCTTTACCAATTAAGATACACCAACGGAATTTATCGTTGTAACTTTTCGGTCTTCAAATGTGCTTCACATCTGTGTACCTCATAACGAAAGCCATCATTATCTCAAAGAAGTATTTGCTTCAAGCTTAATAAAAAGACCATAATATGACTGAAAGTTCCGACAGAGAGACAGAGAGAGGGGGAGAGAAAGAGAGAGAGAGAGAGAGAGAGAGAGAGAGAGAGAGAGAGAGAGAGAGAGAAGGAGAGAGAGAGAAAGAGAAAGAGAGAGAGAAAGGAGACAGAGAGAGGGGGAGAGAAAGAGAGAGAGAGAGAGAAAGAGAAAGAGAGAGAGAAAGAGAAAGAGAGAGTGAAACAGAGAAAGAGAAACAGAGAGAGAAACAAAGAGAGAAACAGAGAGAGAAACAAAGAGAGAAACAGGGAGAGAGAGAGAGAGAGAGAGAGAGAGAGAGAGAGAGAGAGAGAGAGAGAGAGAGAGTCTTAAAATCTGCGATTTTGTTTCCGGGGAGATGGGATTGAGAGTGTATTATGACTCTTATCAAAACTTCCTCACAAAATCACAAAAAGATACGTGGGTAGCGAAAATATTTGGATTGCAAATATTTTTGTTTAGAAAATAATAAGGATCCCTCTAAAATAAATCTGTATTAATAGTTTTTTTCACTAATACATGTTTCAGTGATTGATTTTTAATGCAAATTAGAGTAAGTGACAAATTAACAAATTAATGACTTTTTAAATCTTTTTACGCGCTCATATACAAAAATTGATTTTTTTTTCTAGTAATGTTTTTAAAGTCACTGAATAATAGCCTCCGTATGTAGCCCGAGAACAACTTTGATATTGTTCTTTTGATTTCTTTAAAATGAAGTATCCGGTTTGCACGCAAATTGTTAAATACCCTCATCGTCAAAAAAATTAGTCACACCCAGAAGGAAGCAACCGACAGGAATGAATCTTGGTGGGTATGTTTTACATCTTGAGAAATACAAATGATTCAAGTATCACGCTGGGCCGCGCGTGTGACGCAAGCAAGGAGGTGTCGTAGCGCTGTGCTTGAGCGGCAATACAAGGTCGTCTGGTCGCGCATGCTTGCCATTCTGACGCATGCTGTTGTGTTGGTTGCATCCTTTGCAAGTGAAGTATGCATCGAAGAAAAGTTCGGAAACGATTCGAACAGTTGTAGGAGTTTGAGAGAGGTCGCATCGCATGGATCCGGGAAGCGGGATGGCCTTACCGTCGTACTGCGCGACATACCGGTTGTGCGGATATCACCATAGCACGTTGTTGGTGGAAGTGGATAGAACAAGGCACGCAGCAGCGACAGGAAAGGCCTGGGAGACCTAGACAAACCACGGAGAGAGAGGATCGACGGGTTGTCCGACATTCGCGGAGTGACCCAACAGCCACGATTGCGGATATTCAGCGAGCAGTGGTTCCCCCCATGCTTCGTCCGATTAGTGCCAGGACCCTAGGCAGACGGTTGCACGACGTAGGACTACACGCACTCAGACCGTTACGACTACTGCCCTGAACAACCATCATTGCCAAAGATTGCAATGGTGTTGTGCAAGACTGTCATGGCGCCACTCAGAATGGCAGCGGGTGATCTTTAGTGACAAGTCCCGCTTTTGTCTTGGAGGAGACGACCGACGATTCCGTGTGGGGAGGATTCTTGGTCAGCTCCAAGATGAACGGTTTGTTTACGAGCGTCACATGTCCAGAAGACCTGGTGTCATGGTGTGGGGTGCAGTTGCCTGCGATGCCACATCCCCTTTGGTGTTCATTAAGGCACTTTGACAGCCCAACGTTACATTAATGAGGTTCTGCACCAGTGGCACTACTTTTCCTAAACGCTCACTCCGGTGCGATTTTCCAACAGGACAACGCTTGTCCGCGTACTGCTACAGTCTCGAGAGCTTGATTTCTTTTTTTTTATTGGAGGTTTAACGACCACCGTGAGCAACTCAATGGGCTATAAGCAGTCGCCCGTCCCTAATTTAGGGTCACTGGTTCCAGGGAAGGGAGAGAGCCAGTGCCGTAAGACAAACACAACATCCATGCCTGACCGGGATTCGAACCCGGACCCCTTACGGACGAATGATCATAGGCCAGCGCCTTAGACCACTGCGCCACCGGGGCGGCTCGAGAGCTTGCCTTCAAGGAACAGACACTCTGCCTTAGCCAGCAGTATAGCTAGACCTATCGCCCATTGAAAATGTGTGGGATGCTGTTGGACGCCCTACCCACATTCCATCCCTATTGCACAATCTACAGGAAGTGCGTGAGAAGATTCAAGTTGCATGGGATGGCTTATCGCAGGGCAGTATTGGAAACCTGTACAACAACATGCCGAGACGTCTGGCATGCTGTGTGAGCAAATATGGCGGCACTACACCATACTGGGAACCACTACTTATTGGTGTGTAGCTCAATAAATATTGCCCATATCAGTCCCAATGGTTAATCATTTATTGTTTCTGGTAACCTGTACCTTCCTCTTGAATAGCATTGCAATCCGACACGTCCTTCTGGGTGCAACTATTTTTTTTTTTTTTGGCGATGTCCTTCTGTGTGCAACTATTCTTTTACGTTCTTCTGGGTGTAACTATTTTTTTGACGAATAGCATTGCAATCCGACACGTCCTTCTGGGTGCAACTATTTTTTTGGCGATGAGTGTAAGGGCCACAAATCGATGAAATTTAATTTTCTATTTCATGAATGCAGAAAAAATTAAGGTGGTTACAATAATCACCTGAAATCTACAAACCTCAGTATTTGTACGGCGAAGAGCGATAACCTTTCAAAAAAGGGGGATTAGGAAAAAAAAAAAACACACACACACACACACACACAAAAAAAAAAATTCTCCCGAATGACTTTTTCCCAAACTGCGGGGGCCCTTAGAAGCGTGGGGGCACGGGGCAATCGCTTCGGTTGCCCCTATGGCCCAGCCGGCTCTGATCTTCTGCAATAGCGCGGATCTTAGTGTTGAATGATGGATTGTCTCTTTCGAGTAACAAAAAAGCTTCTTCTTCTGCGAAAATAAAATCTGCAGTTACGGACATTGCCATATTCCTATTCCTAGAAATTATTATCACTACATTCGCAGTCCAGTCAAAATATTATGATCACTCCTGATGTATAGTGGGTAGAAGAGATGGTGGGTCATGCGCTTCTGCAGACGGGTACTTAAAATCATGAAATCAGAGAGGGCGCTGAAGACAGCTTCGATGCTATTGCTGTAAATTATGCTCATAGATATATGTACTTCTCGTTCCGTGCAGTATAGTAATTGCACTAAATTTTTTCTAAAGAATCTCTTTTATTTTATCCTACAGTTACACTAAAAGTGATGAATGCCATGTATGGATAGATATAAGTGATTATTCTTCCCAGGTGGTGTGTTTTGGGGAAGGTTCGTCGACTTTATTCGGGAAATGCATAATTTCGCATTGAATCTACGTGTTACACGGCTGGTTAGTGCAAATACATTATTTTACGCAAATTTTCTCCGTACTCATTGGAATGTTTGCCCAATCATCGTATTGAATTCTGTTCTGATTCTGTTGGAACTCTTTTCTCTGTCTCTACAGGCCACAAAATGTTTAATTGGGTGTCGCATGATACATTACTTAGGCCTAATCTTCCCATGATAAAGTTTACAGAACTTTGGACAAATAAAAAAAAAAAGCAATAGCACCCAATTTCAATAATATTAGGCAAAATGCGATGATATATAGAAGACTAAAAAAAGTGGCATACTCAACTAAATAATTACTGAGTGGCTGCCAACTTGATTTAGGACAAGTAAAAAAAAAGAAAATCATTCGTTCTGCTTTGCCCCATCTTTCGGCACGAAAAATAGTTACCTTTTGTTCACAGAACCTGTGACTACTGTTGCATCCAGGTACGAAACAATTTCTCAACGTTACACTTTTTACTACTACTTTTCATGACCGATCTAATAAATAAATGGCCTTTTCCTCGTTATCCACCGAATACGCCATAGAAAAGCCTCATGTTTAGAAATCATAGCATCGAAACTCGCATGAGCGCCATCTCCCGGTTTCGTGAAAAGAAAGAACTAAAATTTAAACAGTGAAGTATTAAGGTGGACGTCAAGTAATTTTGCTTCCTACACTTCCAATGGAAAAACTTTTGTACACATTTCTTTCACAATTAGTGTGTTCCCAAAGATGAAAATTTGAACATCGATTGAAATAACTTCATATTATAACTTGGAATACTTAATATTTTCTAAAACATAACCATAATTATATTAAAAATTAATAACTTTTCCTTTGATTGTGTTGAAACCAGAAAAAAGATGGCGTGACCTGTACTTTGATGACGTCAGTAGACAAATAAATATTGGATTGCATAATTATGGCTATGTTTTAGAAAATATTAAGTATTCCAAGTTATAAAATGAAGCTATTTTAATCGATATTCAAATTTTTATTCTTGGGAACGCATTAATTGTGAAGAAAATGTGTACAGAAGTTTTTCCATTGGAAGTATAGGAAGCAAAAATACTTGACGTCCACCTTAAAGCACGGCACACTATCTCTTCTAGCCACTATACCTGATGTAAGGAGGAAACATAACCGCCGCCCCGGTGGCGCAGTGGTCTAAGGCACTGGCCTCTGATCATTCGTCCGTAAGGGGTCCGGGTTCGAATCCCGGTGAGGCATGGATGTTGTGTTTGTCTTACGGCACTGACTCTCTCCCTTCCCTGGAACCAGTGACCCTAAATTAGGGACGGGCGACTGATTATAGCCCATTGAGTTGCTCACGGTGGTCGTTAAACCTCCAATCAAAAAAAAAAAAAAAAAAAACATAACCAGCAGCTACATGGTGTGCGCAGCAACAAATCATGTAAGGCATTTGAAAGGACGCGAACTCGAGGACGGTGTGCAGTTTCGCGTGAAAATGGAAGAAGAAGTTTGAAAAAGGAATGATTGTTGGCTACCAACTAACGCTGGTAACATTACAGAAAGGGCCAATATTGAGGACTGTGCACGTGGTGCAGTTGCTAAAGTGTTCCAGGAATGGAAGGAAACCTGCAAGACTTGCAGTAATTGGTGTAACAGTGGACACCCACAGCGCATTCACGACCACGGGCAACCAATATAAGCAGAGTAGAGAAGGTTCGCCAATTGTAAACAAACCGGCTACAATTGTGAACAAACTATGCTAAGTCCAATCACCCTTGGCAACAAAAGCTCAGCGCCTTTTACAGTTGTGTATATCGCGCGATACATATATGTTCAAATGAAGACAGTTTGGAAAATGAACTTAATTTCCTTAAACGTGTTGCAGTACAGCGAGGATACAACCCGTCCATTATAGACAAGGGTCTAACAAAATTCTGGAAACTGAAGCCTATCTCTACGTTAACTCCTATGATGCGCCCATTGCGAGAGAATTTTGCAATTGTTCCATTTTCCCGTGACATTACCTTCAAAATTTCTCAAAACCTTTAATTTTAAGGCGATTTTTAAACCCATAAACAAAATGAGCTTTTTAGGATCAAAAGACTATGTTGAAGACAAAAACTCGTAGGGAATTTATCAAATTACATGTGAATGTGGCGCTTCGTATATAGGGCAGACCAGTGCTGTAGTCACAAAATCAGCAGAGGGTATACTCTCGTGGGGGTACCGTGCCTTTTTAGCAATTATGACTATACGCTCACTTACCGATATGAATAAAGTATCTTCTCCTCTCTCCTGTCAATTATGGCATGTTGAAGAGCATGCAAAAGATTATTTTAAATGTTTATTGAAATATATTTCATAAAGCCTGAGCCGCCCCGGTGGCGCAGTGCGTCTAAGCGATGGCCTCTGATCATTTGTCCGAAAGGGGTCCGGGTTCGAATCCTGTGAGGCATGGATGTTGTATTTGTCTTACGGCACTGGCTCTCTCCCTTCCCTGGAACCAGTGAACCTAAATTAGGGACGGGCGACTGCTTATAGCCCATTGAGTTGCTCACGGTAGTCGTTAAACCTCCAATAAAAAAAAAGCCTGACGAGATAAGTCCTTACAGCACTGTTCTTCTCTAGAAGAAACTCTTGATCTACTACCAGTTGCTGAACGATAATTCATCAACCAAGATCTTACATATTTTTTTTTATTTAATCGTTCAATAGGCGGTCCATTTGAATTATGAACATCAGGTTTGATACATTGGAGATTAACAAAGATGCTGTGAGATCGGTTATAATGTTGTTCATTAAACTAAATCCTCGTTCGCATTCAGCTGTCGAACAAGGCAGAGTTGAAATGGTTCTTAAGACGGGTTTAAAGTTTTCTGGTACAACTTGGAAGTTTTCAGTATATTTTCTCATTCTCTGAATAGCTTGCAACTTCATCAACATTAAAACGTCTACAGATTCACCTTGTTTCTAGTTCTCCATAGCGCACGTCGTCTACTTTAGTATTTATTCGCTCTAATAAAGAAATATTTTTAAGAAGTTGTACATTTTCACTGTTTGAATCTGAACACAGTCTTGATTTCATCCTGTCAACCTTGCTTTGAAAAAACTGATTTGATTAATAGGTACAATTTTGTTGTTAGGAATCAAAGGGGTATTTTTAAATAATAATTCCTCGTTCGCTGCTGATGCTAAATGAGTTTTTACCTCAGGATTTTCTGCAGAGCTCTCTATAATTCTTTTGGTTCTTTTTATTAGATGTTCAGCTCTTGGCAGCAATATTATTCGAGATTGAAGTTCTGTTGATAATATGGACATTGAAGGTATACCCTATTCTTCAAAAAAAAAAAAAAAAAAAAAGCAGAGGGTATACGGCGTATACCCTCCATTACAGCCCTGGGACAGACCCGTAGAGCCTTGCGTTTTCGATTGAAGGAGCACAAGACCTACATTCGGAATTGTGACCTAAAAAAAGTCATCGATGGCTAAACACTGTTACCAAAGGACCATAAATTTCTTTTGAAGAAGCAAAACTAATTGACAAGCCAAATTCAACCACCAAACTTGATATTTTGGAAGCTTTCCATATATATCAGAAGTCTTCGCAACTTGTTAATGATATGGCATCCACCCCATTTCTATCAAGCGCTTGGAAGCATCTAACCAAAACACGTGACTGTAAACACCATTTATGATATCATATACAATTTGAATATTTACGTGCCATTCGTCGTGAAGAAGCTAGGTCAATACCCAGCGAAACCATGGTCGGCTTGAAAAAATAAATATTTGTGGCAAACTACGTTGTATTATCTTAACGTATCATCATCATCATCATCATCATTGTCAACCATTATCAATCCACTGCTGGACGAAGATCTCCCCAAGTTTCCTCCACAACGGTCTGTCTTGTGCCAGTCTCCTCCATGTCACCCCTGCATACTTTCGAATTTCATCCACCCATCTTCCTATGTGGTCTTCTTCTGGGTCTTTTCCTGTCGCTTGGAATCCAATCTAAAATTTCGGCTGCCCATCGATGATCTGTCCTTCTGGCAGTATGTCCAGCCCATTGCCATTTCAGGGATTTAACTCTGATCATGATGTCTTCCACTCTTGTCATTTTTCGGATCCACGAGTTCCTCTTCTTATCTCTCCTGGTTACAGCAAGCATGTATCTCTCCACGCTATTTTGAGTTGTCTGCAGCCTTTGTATATCTCTTTTAGTTAAGGTCCACGTCTCTGCACCATACGTAAGCACTGGAAGGATGCATTGATCAAACACTTTTCTTTTAAGACATAATGGCATATTGCTCTTGAAAATTATGCTGTTTCTTCCAAAAGCTCTCCACGCAAGTTTTGTACGCCGATTAATTTCTTCATCAATGTGACCCTCACTTGATGACCCTCTGCTGTGACCCTCTGCTGTCCAAGATAAACGTACGTGTCTGTTATCTCCAGCTTTTCTCCATCAATCGATAAATCTTCATTTCTTGTAAAAGCATTGAACATCACTTTTGTCTTCTGAAAGTTCATTTTTAATTCCACTTCTTTACTCTTGTCAGCAAGTTCCTGGATCATACTCTGCAGCTCTGATGGGGTAGTTGCAAAAATGACTACGTCATCAGCAAAATGAAGGTGGGTTAGATAATCTCCATTAATCTTTATCCCCTTGTTTTCCCAGCTCAGTGACTGAAAAACACCCTCCAATGTGGCATTAAAGAGCTTCGGAGATATGGTGTCACCTTGTCTCACTCCCTTTCCAATTTTTACGTGTGTTGTATTTTCAAACAGCCTAATCTTTGCACTTGCATTTTCATAGATGTTATTAATAATATTAATGTATGCATCTTCAATACCGCAGGTTTTCAGAGCCATTGTAACTGCTGATGGTTTCACCGAATCAAAGGCTTTTTCATAATCGATAAAAGCCATGCACAATGGAAGTTCATATTCCCTCGCTCTTTCAATTAGTTCTCTCAGCACGTGGATATGATCTATTGTGCTGTAGCCATTCCTGAATCCAGCTTGTTCTCTCGGTTGAGCCATGTTCAGTGTTACCTTCAAGCGGTGTGAAAGAACTTTAGTGAAGATTTTATAAACTACTGATAGGAGGCTGATAGGTCTGTAGTTTCCAAGATCCTCAATGTCACCTTTCTTATGTAGCAGGATCATTGTAGCGGTGTTCCAATATTCAGGAATCTTTCCTTCATTAAAGCATCGAGTGAAAATTTGGGCGAGTACTGTTTCGATTTCTCCACTTGCTTCTTGTATGATGTCTACAGTAATTCCATCTTCTCCTGGAGCTTTTCCCCGCTTCATGTTCTTGATTGCATGTGCAACTTCTGCTGGAAGGACTGGAGGAACTCTGGTACTGGTATCTTTCATGATGTCTGGAGTGCATGTATCATCCCTTTCATATAATTTGGAGTAGAAATCTTTCACTCTTGTCAAAATTTCGCCTCTATTTCTTGTTACAGAACCATCTTCTTTTCTCAGTGCCATAATCTGTTTTCTTCCCTTACTGAGATGTCCCTTTGCTATCTTTAGGCTTTGGTTGTTTTCAATTGCTTTCCTCACTAGTTCACAGTTGAATTTTTCTTACGTCTTCAGTGATACTTTTTCTTACTGTCTTGCATAGCTCTATATATTCCACTTTGGAAGTCACATCTTCTTTAGTTGTCCTCATCTCTCTTCTTTTTTGCATCAACATTTTCGTTTTTCCTGATAATTTGTTTACATGCAACTTGTTCTTAGACACAGCTAATTTTGTTGCTGTTTCCATAAGAGCTTTGGTTACTTTTCTGTTAACTTCAGAGATGTCCACTTCCTCCGATGTTAGGCCTTCTAAAGCAGAGAACCTGTTCTTCAGTTCCAACTTGAAGGTATTATGGTGTTTTTTAAGGTTGGTTATGTCAATAGATTTTGTTTGTCTTATGAGCTTGCCACGTTCAAGTTTAGTGTTGAGGTGCATCTTACATCTCACCAATCTATGGTCACTACCTGTGTTGAACTTGTTTAGCACACTGCAGTCTTCTATGACGAATTTTTTGTTACACATAATAAAATCAATTTCACTTGTCGTCCCATTTGGATGTCTCCATGTCCATTTCCTGTGTGGCTTTTTCTTGAAGAAGGAGTTCAAGATGAAAAACCCTTCTGCCTCTGCAAACTCAACGAGAGTATTTCCACGCTGGTTTCTGTTGCCGTGACCGAATTTACCTACTGAAGTTTCATTCTGTTGCCGTTGCCCTATTTTTGCATTGAAATCTCCCATAATTATTTTCAAGTGCTGCTTACCTTTATTATTTAGATGACAAATTTCTTCATAAAATTCTTCAATTTCTTCTTCAGGATGACTTGTGGTGGGTGCATAAGTTTGAATAATCTGAGCCTTGTATCTTCTCGAGAGTTGGATAACAAGTCGTGCAGCTCTGTCAGAGGAACTTTCAACTTCTACAACTTTATCCTTCAGTTTCTTGTTTATTATAAATCCAAAACCACTAGTTCTGCCAGTATCTGTCCCACGATAGTAGAAGAGATGTCCACTATATATATATATATATATATATATAATCGTCACAAGGCTGTAGTTTGTGAGATCAAGAAAAAACACAGGCTACTGCTTCCCTCTCCGCCAAGCCAGTGACGTCACATGGCTCAAGGCAGGAAAACCTTTATTTAAGGCTCACCAGGCCTATGACTTACTACTCACTAAAAAAAAAAAACATTCCAACTTTGTATTTTAAATTGCAACAAAATAATTTATACAGTTCTACCGGAAGAAATAACAAGAAATGCACCTATTTAATTATGTCTTATTTGAAAACCGATTTATTTGAAATTCATTTAAAAGAGATTTATCGTAAATGCGAAATTTAGGGGTTGAAATTACCGTACAAAATAGTTATGTAGAATACACAACAAAGTTTCAAATTACTCAAGGTGCTTTTCTCATTATTTTATATTATTATAGTTTTAAACGAATGACAACTAACCTGATAATGAAGACTTTGGAGGCTTTAACACGAGCTTTTCCACTGTTTTTCTTTTTTCTTCTCTTCTCTAGTCATAGCAGAATTATCTACGAAATCACTGCGTTTTCACTTTTGAACCTGTTCACCATGCAAATTATTCAAGTACTTAATCCTAGAAAAACGTTCTAGTTCTTGAGTACGTCAGAAGTTATTTAAAATTCAGTTTAGGAAACTTGGTAACCAGTTTTTTGTGTTTTCGTTCATCTAACTTCGAAATAGCAGCATCACTTTTTAGTCTTCTGATTAAAAATATTCCTCACAATTCACCGTTTAAACTCGCATATAGGAATCATCGTCGAAATGCACAGAACATATTCCTGCTTGCTTTGAATTAATATAATCAGCTCAGCGACATTTTGTGCGTGGTTTAGTTGGCCGTCGGCACACGAATATATTGTGTACCGACAGCTAACTAAACCACGCTAATGTTTTCTGCACGATATCTTTCATCTAAATGTCGGCAACATTTTGTAATCCATTGATACATTTTTCACAGTCATTGGGAATTCTATGGAACATCACTTCTTTCGTATTGTGGTGTAAATTTCTACAAGTAGCTACGGAACAGTTTACCATAATTGCCTCTTACCACATAAACCACATAAAGATAACTGCTATCTATTGCAAGAATATTAAAAATATTCTGCACGAAACTGATAATTAAAAACGCATAGCAATTCTGCTAAAATTAGTTGTCAGATAAAACAAAATTCCGGACAAAACTCGTCAAAGAAAAGAACACACAGTGACAGATTGACCTCAGGTAGCTGAACAACTTTTGAACCAAACTACGTCACAGCTCCTGCTCCCTCACTGCCCCATAGCAGGCTTAAGGGCGTTTGGGCTACACACAGTGCAGATTGACCTCTGACCTCTGGGAACTAAACAACTTTTGAACCATCTACGTCACAGCTCCTGCTTCCACACTGCCCCAGAGAAGGCTTAAGAGCGTTTGGCCTACACACAGTGACAGACTGATCTCTGACCTCTGGGAACTGAACGACTTTTGGACCAAACTACGTCACAGATCCTGCTGCCTCACCGCCCCAGGGTTGGCTAAAGAGCGTTGGGCCACCTTGCCTATGTACTCACCTTGTTGGGCAGCGACAGCTTTCCCGACTTGCACGATCCAACAGACGGTCCACAATGGATCAGATCGGATCATATGTAGAGGACTTTAGAAAGAGAGCGTCTGACCCCAGGTCTTAAACAACCCTTAAATAGAAAGCTGCCGCCCCGGTGGCGCAGTGGTCTAAGGCGTTGGCCTCTGATCATTCGTCCGTAAGGGGTCCGGGTTCGAATCCCGGTCAGGCATGGATGTTGTGTTTGTTTTACGGCACTGGCTCTCTCCCTTCCCTGGAACCAGTGACCCTAAATTAGGGACGGGCGACTGCTTATAGCCCATTGAGTTGCTGAGTTGCTCACGGTGGTCGTTAAACCTCCAATCAAAAAAAAAAAAAAAAAAGAGAGAGCGTCTGACCCCAGGTCTTAAACAACCCTTAAATAGAAAGCTAGGAGATTTGAGCTAGAGTGCCCGATAGGAAAGTGACACGGAAGCGAGGTAGAAATGGGGAAGAAGACCCCCTTATTTATTACCGGGAGGAGGGCAGTACCTGGGGTCCGGCTTAACGTGTCCATCCGACGCACTGCGGATATTTGGAGGTTCGAGCGTTCGTACCTGCCTGGGATTGAACCTGAGATGCCTCTGTGGCAGTAACGAAAGTTAACGTTGATCACTAGGCCAAGGCCACAGTGGAGCAACTGGCTAAAGCATTTAATGCAAGCACATGGAGGAGAGTATCGCAGACTAGGGATGAGCGACATTTTCAGAAGTATCGATATTGATATTTATGAGATTGATATATTGTATCGAAAATATCACTATTGAAAAATCAATATATCAGATCGATTTTTCGATATTTTTGATCTGATGTCTTTCCGGTAATTCAGATTTCAATGCGACTGATATTCTAGTTTATTCACTGCCTCACGGTGATCAGAGAATGCGATGTTATGCCAAGTATTGCTTGTTAGATTGTTCGGTGAAATTTTTGTCACTAAAGCTTCTGTGTGGCGCCATTTAAAAATGTGTATGCCTTTAGTGAATACAGTGCCAAAGTGCGTATGAAGAAATGCACATAAATTATACCTTACAGAGTTTTCCGGAAAGGATAGAAATCGAGAGCGGACATTTTTCCTTGTACAGATCCAGTAATCGGGAAGTCACATAACATTACGTTAATCTCGAGATTAATATATGAGATCGAACTTTGATGGCCAGCCAGCAGGGTCGTTCCCTTCGTCACATGCCAAGAAGAACACAGATCCGTCAGGTGAAATCACATTGGACATGCCGATATATTGAATATCACGCCAATTTTAAAACTAATGTATTGATTTTTCCGATATATCGAAACTGCGATATCAATATTAAATATCAGAATATCGGGAGAAAATATCGGTGTTTCGATATATTGATAAATCGTGCCCCATTCCTATCGCAGACTACAGCCCAACGTCGACTATTACGGCATTAATTTGCATCTGAGAGGACGCATTGGACCATCGAACAGTGTTTTTCAGACGAATCACGTTTTCTGATTGATCGTGTGGATGATCGATGGAGAATACGGCAAAGCAACGCTGACAGAAATCATCCCAACACGGCGCTCGAGAAGAAACAGGCAGGAGGTGACAACGTGTTCGTGTGGGGCATGCTTTCCTGGAAATCACTGAGAGCAATCACCCCCTCGATCGCAGGATGAACGCTTCAGGCTACCTATCCACTGCGGCGGATCAGGTGCTTCCATTCATGATTACTGTCTACTCCGCTGGCATGGGTTGTTTTCAAAAGGTTTTCATGTTCCTATGCTCGTGCGAGAATGGTTTGAGGAGCAGTCCAGTGACTTTAGTCCAGTGATGGGTTGTTTCCAAAAAGGTAGATAATATCGGTGTTTCCATGTCCATGTTCCTATGCTTGTCCCTTTCCATGTTCCTATGCTTGTGCGAGAATGGTTTGAGGAGCAGTCCAGTGACTTTAGTCCAGTGATGGTTTGTTTCCAAAAAGGTAATGCCCTTTCCATGTTCCTATGCTTGTGCGAGAATGGTTTGAGGAGCAGTCCAGTGACTTTAGTCCAGTGATGGGTTGCTTCCAAAAAGGTAATGCCCTTTCCATGTTCCTATGCTTGTGCGAGAATGGTTTGAGGAGCAGTCCAGTGACTTTAGTCCAGTGATGGGTTGTTTCCAAAAAGGTAACGCCCTTTCCATGTTCCTATGCTTGTGTGAGAATGGTTTGAGGAGCAGTCCAGTGACTTAAGTCCAATGATGGGTTGTTTCCAAAAAGGTAATGCCCTTTCCATGTTCCTATGCTTGTGCGAGAATGGTTTGAGGAGCAGTTCAGTGACTTTAGCTTACTGTCCTGACCACCGTACTCGCCTGGCATGAGTCCCATTATACATGTGTGATCTATCTTGACCAACAGGTTCGACATATGGACCCACACCGACGACTCTTGATAAACTGCGAGAAGCTCTGGTGTCAGCATGATATAGCATCCCTACAGAAACGCTCAGGGGCCTCAATGAATCAATACCATGTCGTAGATCTGCGATATTCGCGGCACGAAGTGGTCATGCCTCAAACGAACAGGTGGTCATAATTTTTTGACTGGACTGTGTATTTTTGTAATGCTATTTTAGTGAACGTATTTCAATGCAACATGCCCGGTGTAACCAGAAAAGATAAGAAGAAGAACTCGTGGATAAGCAAAATGACAAGTGTGGAAGACATGATGATCAGAGTAAAATCCCTGAAATAGCAATTGGCTGGACATGTTGCCAGAAGGACGGACCGCCGATGGACAACCAAAATCTTAGACTGAATTCCAAGGGAAAGAAAAAGGCCCAGAAGAAGACCACATGAAAAATGGATGGACGAAATTTGAAAGCATTCCGGAGTAACCTGGAGAAGACCGGCTCAAGACAGACAGTTATGAAAGAAACTTGGTGAGACCTTCATCCAGCAGTGGATTGATAATGGTTGACAATGATAACGATGACGATTTCAATGCAAAAGTAACAATGCACGGTTTGAAAAAATTCGATTATCTCATTAAATAAGAATTACCCTTCCCAATTTAATAAAAATGGCAAATAATTAGACAAAATGAGAATTGTTTGTTCCACTGTTTGACAACCACCATGAGCAAGTCTGAGGGCTATAAGCGGCCTCATATCTCTAACTTGATGCCATAAGTACCAGGCAGGGCCAGTGCCACCGGATAGGCACGGTAGTGACATTTGCGTACATGTCAAATTTGGTGGCTCTTGCGTACTTATCAAGGTGTAGTGGCGCTTGCGTACTGTAACGTACCAGGAGAGGAGATGTGACGTACCTGCCAGAAGGACGCACACGACATAAAGGCAGATAGGAATCAGAATACATGTACGCGTAGCTTAATTGGTAGAGCAACTTATTCCGGAATGAGTGGACCCGGGTTCGAACCCCGGCGCGGATAAAAATGACGGAGAATTCACTTCGTTATAGTACTTATCAAAGGCGTAGTGGCGCCTGCGTACATGTCAAGGTCCTATGTTCAGGGATAATTACACAGTCCAGTCACATTATGGTGACCACCAGGTAATATCCAGACTAACCACCGTATGCAGCGCGGACAGCAGCTAGACGGGCTAGGAGTGACTCAGCAAGGTACTGAAAGGTGTTCACAGATATGTAGAGCCATGACGACTGCTGTACATCTAACAGCTGCTGGAGGGTGCGTGGTGGAGGCCCCATAGAGCGAACAGCACGATCGAGGTGGTCCCAAGATGCTCAATTGGGTTTAAGTCTGGGGAATTAGGGGTACAGGGGAGTACTTTGAAGTCTTTATCGTTCTGCTCTTCCAACCACTCTCGGACATTTCTAGCTGTGTGACACGTCGCATTGTCGTGCTGGAAGATCCCATCTGCCCCAAGGAAGACAATCAGCATGTATAGGTGTACGTGGCCTTCAAAGATGGATTCATAATGAATTAGGTCCATAGTACCTTCCACAGGTGTGAGTTGACCCAGGGAATGCCACGAAAAGATTTCCCAGACCATAACACTGCCCTCTCAAGCCTATGTTCTTCCAGCAATAGTTGAAGAGTGTTTGTTCTCCGATGTTTCTCACCTCATACATGTTTCTCACCTCCATCCGTTCGATGAAGCACAAAACATGACTCATCGGAGAAGGCAATCCTTTGCCAATTAGCGGAGGTCAAATTCCGATACTGTCGTGCAAATGCAAGCCTTTTTTGCCGATGCACCTTCGTTAGCATAGGTGCAGCGACCAACCGTCTGCATCGGAGCCCCATACGCAGCAGGGTTCGCTGAACTGTCGTTTTAAACACACTTCCTGCAGCCCCCTAGTTCATTCGGCCAGTGAATTGCTCTACTGTAGCGTGTCGATCTGCCCTCACGTACCTTCGAAGTCGACGTTCACCTCTCACATCAATGGCACGTGGTGCTCCGCAGTTTCCACGTCGCTTATTCGCAACAGTGCCATTTCTCCAATGACGATATACTTTAACCACAACAGCAGGAGAACAGTTCACGAACTGAGCTCTTTCAGAAATACTGCCACCGTTGGCCCTAAAGCCGATAATCATCCCTTTTTGGAAATCTGATAAATCGCTCCTTTTATCCATGAGAGTAACGAGTGATATGTTTTCAGATTTCCTGCAGCCCACCTTATATACCCTCCAAGCCAACTAACGAAACGTGCGATCTTTCATTGACTACGTACTGTTGACCTCAAAAGTAGGAGGTGGTTACAATAATGTGACTCGACTGTGTATAAAGACAGGTCCAAACTGGATCAGGAAATCTCTAGAACACTGCGACATTAGGAAAGTACCCAAGATGTAAAGAATCGTTTGAAGTATTTAGCTTACACTGAAAGGGCAAATTATTACGTACACCGAACTAATATCATGTGGCACCACCTTTCCCACTCAGGACAGCATCCAAACTTTGTGGTACGGAAGCAATGAGATTCCAAAACGCAGATTCAGGTATCGGTGACCAAGAATCTAAGCGTGCTTGGCGTAGAGCAGGCAGAGATGTAGGTGGGGATGGTTTATCACGAACAGCTCGTTCAAATATGTCCCATAAATTCTCTATGGGGTTGATGTCCGGTGAGAGAGGGGTCCATGCGAGTGTGGTAACCTCACTTCAATGCTCCTGGAGCCAGTCGGTCGCTAGCCGGGACCGATGGAGTGAAGCGTTGTCCTGTTGAAAGATCGGAACGTGGTTCCGGCAGAGGCACGTCATGGAAAGGTGGAGATGGTAGACCAAGAACTGCACATAGCTGGAATCAGTGACGTAAGACTTAAGATGTACCAAGGGACCCAGGCCGGACCACGTGAAAGCTGTCGAAAGAGTTACACCGCCTCCACCGGCCTCTGGTACCCCAACTTTGCATGCGGCGTCCATAGCTTCGTGTGGTTTACGACATACATACTGCCTGCCATCGGCGCAATACAGTGTGAATCGGGATTCGTCAGACCATATGACGCGTTTCCAATCATTCATGCTCCAGTTTCGATGGGCTTCACAAACTGCAGCCGAATCATGCGATGCTGTGCCGTTGACATCGGAACACGATGTGGTCGTCGACTGCCCCAGCCCAATTGTGCCATGTGTCAACGGATTGTCCTTGAGCACAGGCTTGTGGATGCTCCTTCATTAAATTCTGACGTGATTTGCCGCAAACAAGCCTTCCGATTCGTCTGTACAATGCAAGCCAATCGATCATCCACTGCACTTTTACGGCCACATTTCATCCAACTGTTAGCGGTTTTGACGGATTTCACGTACTCCTGGTACACACTTGCTGCAGTTTGCAGCGGAATTACTAACAGTTTCGCCGTTGCGCTGATTGAACATCCGGCCATCCTGGCTCCCACGGATTTATGGCCCCAACCGGTTTTCCTGCACACCGGGATTCGCTGTTGTCCTGCTGCTTTGTGTATTTTCACCGGAGTGTACGCAATAATTTATCATTTCAGTAATATATTGCTAAATTAGAGAGTAAAGTAGACGAAACCCATCGGATTCGACGGTTAGTTTTTTTTTTTTTTTTTGAAAAGATTGAACTCATATGAAACAACAAATGTAAACTTTATTTGATTGACAAATTCATTCAACCACTTCAGTAAAGACAATAGTCCAGGTTCCTGATTTTTTTTTTTTTGACTGAAGGTTTAACGACCACAGTGAGCAACTCAATGGGCTATAAGCAGTCGCCCGCAATAGTTTCACTAACAATGGTCAACGGAATGTTTATTTAAATCTTTATATAATGGGAAACGTCTTACCTACGTGAATTAGCTGGATCGAATGAATATTAAATTGTATATATACATCACACAGTCCAACGGCATAACGCAATAAGGTCTTCGAGAGTGCTCGCTATTCCGATGAGAAGAACGTTGATACGAATGCCTACGAGCGTTGCTTTGCGCAACGTTTCGTTCAGAAAAGAGAAGACTTCGGACTTTGGACTATCTCTGTCCCTCCATGCCGCCGCCTTCAACAGCGCGTGAGTCAACCGCACGCTTCTCCCATAGACTTTACTGAAAACTTTGCCGACCCACAATGCCCGAATCGTTGCCCTTATCTCATTTTTTTCTTCGACTGGTTCATCTACATGGTAAGACCTTTGTTTTGATACCTTAATCATATCTTCACATTCAGCCGTTCTCTAGAAATATGACTCACAGTAAAAAAAAGAACCTTATAGAATTAATATATAGATTTTTAAAAAGTGAATTTCAATGAAGATTACGTTACAGGGGAAATCTAATGTTGTGCGTAAGTACCACCTTGTTTCCTACGCTGCGCCTGTTAAATTTGGGAACGCCTTGATATGTACGCAAGTGCCACTAAATTTGACATATACGAAAGTGTCACTGAACGCAAGTGCCACCAAATTTGACATATACGAAAGTGTCACTGAACGCAAGTGCCACCAAATTTGACATATAAGAAAGTGTCACTGAACGCAAGTGCCACCAAATTTGACATATACGAAAGTGTCACTGAACGCAAGTGCCACCAAATTTGACATATACGAAACTGTCACTGAGCGCAAGTGTCACCAAATTTGACATATACGAAAGTGTCACTGAACGCAAGTGCCAGCTAAATTTGACATATACGAAAGTGTCACTGAACGCAAGTGCCAGCAAGTTTGACATATACGAAAGTGTCACTGAACGCAAGTGCCACCAAATTTGACATATACGAAAGTGTCACTGAACGCAAGTGCCACCAAATTTGACATATACGAAAGTGTCACTGAACGCAAGTGCCACCAAATTTGACATATACGAAAGTGTCACTGAACGCAAGTGCCACCAAATTTGACATATACGAAAGTGTCACTGAACGCAAGTGCCACCAAATTTGACATGTACGAAAGTGTCACTGAGCGCAAGTGCCACCAAATTTGACATACACGAAAGTGTCACTGAACGCAAGTGCCACCAATTCGTGCAGGCATGCTACCCATGTCTTATCAGGTATTGGAGCCAGGGCCTATCTCGGATGAACAATCCGAATCCAGTGGCTCAGACCCGTCTACCATCGGGGTGGCAAAATGTGCATTCAAAAAAATGTCTCATGACTGCTGAAGGAAATGACAACCATTCATGACTGCAAATAACTCCTTGGAAGATAATATACATTTATTATACTGTAGTTCCTTATTCGAAATAAATGTCAGGAAAAAAATGTATAATGACAGCAAGCACAAAATATTTCTTTCCGCGGTCGTCGATAATGCAAACATGTTCCAGAGTCTTTTGGACAGTTTTAATTTTCATGATGCTGCAGTTAAAATATTAAGAAAAGTTTTCAGAACAGCTCACTACAAAAATAAGGAAGGTGTCTGATGCAATTATTCCACCGAGATTCACAAAATGGCTTCATCACCACTGGAAAAGTTTTCGGTAATAAAAAAACACATGTACATGTAACCTTTAACGTATCGCGAGTTACTCAGCGTTTTGATTTTTTACGCTTTCCAACCGTACATTGCACGGTTGGAAAGCGTATATGCTCTAGCGTTAGCTTTGTCCGTCTGCCCGTCTGTCTGTCAGTCCGTCCGCACGATAAATCGCGTAAAAATAGTTCGATTTCGATGAAATTTTAGAATGTGGTAGACTGCAACCTGGGAAGGAACCTTATTGAAAATGGGTGAAATGGGGTCAAAGGTCAGGACGTAGGAGCGGGATCCATTCCATCGCCCTTATGAATCATAACTTACTTAAAAATGCTTCGATTGCGACAAAACTTCATCATGTTGTTCTGGAGATGGACTGAACCTATTTAATATAATCGAAATGGGGTCAAAGGTCACGGCACAGGGGCGAGATTTATTCCACAGCCATTATCCTCATAACTTGACTGAAAATGCTTCTATTGCGACAAAACTTTAGTATGTTGTTCCGGAGGTATACCGAACCAATTCTGTTTAATATAATCGAAATGGGGTCAAAGGTCGTGAGATTTATTACCCAGGCATTATGCTCATAACTTGACTAAAATGCTTCTATTGCGACAAAACTTTAATATGTTGATCTGCAGGTATACCGAACCAATTCTGTTTAATATCATCGAAATGGGGTCAAAGGTCGTGAGATTTATTCCACAGCCATTATGCTCATAACTTGACTAAAAATGCTTCTATTGCGACAAAACTTTAATATGTTGTTCTGCAGGTACTCTAAACCAATTCTGTTTAACATCATCGAAATGGGGTCAAATGTCAAGGCACAGGAGCGAGATTTATTCCACAGCCATTATCCTCAGAACTTGAGTAATGATTTCTGGTATATTGGAAAGCGTATCATAATGAATGCATTGCATGATTTTACTAACTTTTAATGTCTTTGTTCACACGCACATAAAGTTGAAAAAAAAAAAACCCAAGAGAAACAAGAGTAATTATTTATATTAAGAAAATACAACGTTTGTCACAAATAATTTATTTTTTCAAGTAGACCTAGGTTTCGCTGGGCTCTGCCCTTGCTTCATTACAACGAATGGCACGTAAATATTCAAACATGTACTTGACATCGTAAGCGATGTTTACAGTAAGGTGTTTTGGTTATTTGCTTCCATGCGCTTGATAGAACTGATTATGGACTATGTTGAAGATAAAAACTGGTGAGGAATTTATCAAATTCCATGTGAATGTGGCGCTTGGTATATAGGACAAATCCGTAAAGCCTTGCGTTATCGATTGAAAGAGCACAAGACCTACAATCAAAACTGTGACCTAAAAAAGTCATCGATGGATAAACACTGTTACGAAAAGGACCATAAATTTCTCTTTGAAGAAGTAAAACTAATCGACAAGCCAGATTCAACCACCAAACTCGATATTTTGAAATCTTTCCATATACGTCAGAAATGTTCGTAACTTGTTAATGACGTGGCATCCACACCATTTCTATCAAGCGCGTGGAAACAACTAATCACGACCCGTGACTGTAAACACCATTTAGGATTTCATATAGAATTTGAATATTTACGTGCCATTCGTCCTGATGAAGCAAGGGCAGAGCCCAGCGAAACCTTAGTCGACTTGAAAAAAAAAATTATTTTTGACAAACGTTGTATTTTCTTAATATATATATAATCCTCTGTAACGTATAATCTATTTTAACTTTCCTTTTGAGTTTCTTTTTCTATGTAAATTTGAGTTCTTTCTCAGACATTTTCAAACCTTAACTTTGTCTTTTCCCTCAAACGAGAATGACGTTGACGACAATCTGATGTCGGAACGAGAGTGACGTATGTGTGTACTGATAAGTATGTTACATAAAAATGCGATGCAGCGATTGCTTGAGGAGATGTTACATCGTTGTTGAGTTTGATAGTACGACAGCTAATTAAGGTATGTGAAGTTATGTGTGTATACCTCGCCGTGATATGTTTTGGATTTCGTCTAAAGTTGCTGAAAACTAAAAAATTTACGTAAGTCAATTGACTTTCTACATATGTTTCGTCTGGCCCTAAAATCTTTATTTAAAGTGAGCTATCCGGTACAATTAGTTGTATCGCATTTACCCTTAGTTTAACATCCATTCAGCCGGACATTTGGAACTTTTAACATAACAAATCTTACATATCGTCAAAAATGTTACTTTATACATCACAAGACTGTAGTCTGATTTCAAGAGCAGTAATTATTGTTGTTTGCTCATCTAAATAGCAACCGCATTGAGCTCTCCCATTTCACGAAGGAAGGGTGTGTCATACGCTCTTTTCTTACTCTCTCCAGTCACGTTGTCGAGCAGAAAGAATTGTGTAACGTCGGCAGGGTGCTAAAAGAAAGAAAAACAGGACTTAAACAGTGACTAGATGTAGTGTACTAGATGAATATACAAGCTATGTTTTAAACACAAAGAGAAAGATTTAATGCATAAAAGTGAAGAACCACAGGATGTATTCAGAGACAGAGAAAACAAGAAAATGACTTTACAGTAAGGTGTTTTGGTTAATCGACGGCATTCAGTGACTGATGGTATCAAGGGATGAAAAATGTAAGCAACTCATACACTTATAGCTCTCTATATGTACTAAGGGAAGTTTGAGAGAGAGAAGCTTGGATTTTTTTTTCTTCCCAAACTTTTGCCCTCAGGTTTATGTTTCGCAAAATCAGAAAGGTGTTTTTTCGAAAACCAACGAATAGGCTTTTCGGATTCGGCCATAAACAGTCGTCCGTTCCTGATTTGAGACCGTCGGTTTAGGGGAGGAGGAGGACAAGCAAATGTCATAAAACTAGGGTCCCACCCATTCCTGATTTGTGGCCCGAACCTGTACACAGCTCGGTCGACTAGTCGGAAACCTACGCTTCTGACTACTCAGGTAGCGGAATAGCCCATATACTCTTTGTTTTCTTCATTGGCACTTCCTTCCGACAGGGAACTTTTTAATTGCCATTTTTTTCTGTGCTTTTTCCTCACTGGGAGCTTTTATACTGACGTTTATTCAGTGCTTTCCTCATTAAGCACTTTCTCCTTGCTGGGAGTTTTCATACTGCTATTTATTCTATTCTCTCCTCATTAGGCACTTTCTCCTCAGTGGGAGATTTCAAATTTCTATTTATTCTACTAGGGGTGTTCAAATGAAAAGGTACGAAACGACACTGTGGGTATAAATGAAGACTTTATTCAAAGTATACACCATAGGCCGTAGCACAACGATCCCACTGATTAACGAGCCGAAGGATTCCTTGTTCCCAGAATTCTTGTGGTCGTGACGAGACCCAGTCCTGAACAGCATCCTTGAGTTCGTCGTCCGAGTGGAAGCGCTTCCCTTTCAGACGTTTTTTCAGGGGACCAAACACATGGAAATCGCAGGGCTACATGTCCGGGCTGTAGGGCGGATGGTCAAGCTGCTCCCACTGGAACTTGGCCAGTTCCGCGTGTGTGACCCTGGAGACGTGTGGACGTGCGTTATCATGGAGCAGAACCACACCCTCCGTGAGCAGCCCCGGTCTTTTGTTCTTGATGGACCTGCGTAGGCTTCGGAGTGTCTCACAGTACACATCGGAGTTAATGGTTCGTCTGTGCTGGAGGAATTCAACAAGTAGTCAATTGGACGGCGCTCCTTATAAGAGTCTCTGCTCTCTACTGCGCATGCGGGTGCCCGCGCATGCTCCGATCCACGCCGGCGACTCCAATCGCATCACTAGAGGTGTCGCTACGTTCTCCCATAGCGGCATAGGCAAATATGTTAACGGTTACGTTCTTATGATGTTCCGTACCTTTTCATTTGAACACCCCTAGTATGCCTTCCTCATTAGGCACTTCCTCCTCGGTGGGAGATTTCAAATTTCTATTTATTCTATGCCTTCCTCATTAGGCACTTTCTCCTCGGTGGGATATTTCAAATTGCTATTTATTCTATGCTTTTCTCATTAGGCACTTTCTCCTCACTGGAGCTTTCTGATTGCCATTTATTCTGTGCATTCCTCATTAGGTACTTTCTCCTCACTGGGAGCTTTCATATTGACGTTTATTCTATGCTTTCCTCATTAGGCACTTTCTCCTTGCTGGGAGATTTCAAATTGCTATTTATTCTATGCTCTCCTCATTAAACACTTCTTCCTCGGTGGGAGATTTCAAATTTCTATTTATTCTATGCCTTCCTCATTAGGCACTTTCTCCTCAGTGGGAGATTTTAAATTTCTATTTATTCTATGCCTTCTTCATTACGCACTTTACTCCTTGCTGGGACATTTCAAATTGCTATTTATTCTATGCTTTTCTCATTAGGCACTTTCTCCTCACTGGAGCTTCCTGATTGCTATTTATTCTATGCATTCGTCATTATAGGTATTTTTTTCTTACTGAAAGATTTCAAACTGCTATTTATTATCTGTGCTTTCCTCATCCGGTGCTTTCTGATTTCCACTTACATTTTGCTTTTGTCATTGGACACTCACTACTATTACTTTTGCTTCTGTTACATACTTACTACTTTTCTCATTCAGAGCTTGCGTATTGCCATTTATATTTTGTTTTCCTCATTCGGCACTTTCTATAGTTGTCATATACGCATTGCTTTCGTCGTTTAATTCGTGATTGCGTTCACCAACGAACTTCTTCTGTTATTCGGTGATTTCCACATGGCGTTGTCAATTTGGCACCTTCAGGTTTCATCGGTACTTGGTTTTGCTTCCTCTAACTGTCGCTCATTTATTGCAGTTTTTTTCTGTACGAATACTAGCATTGAAACTACAATTTGTGGGGGTATAATCTGCAGCGTCACAGGTGCATAAACGACACGTTCTAAAAACTTGCTTTCTCTCAGTAATTTGAAAATATCTGCCAGTTGAAAGATTTCCTGTATGAAAATGTAGCCAGCGGTCCTAATTTCACTTGGAGGTGCTCAAATAAAGCCGCGGTCTTTCACACGCAAGCTCATCCCTCCCACCAGAGAGGAGAGAAAAACTATTGATTTCTATTAAGAAAACATATTTACTTTTAAAGACCCAAATGACCTATATTAAGACTCCTGATGGTTTTTTGTTTTCGTTTAATAATTCCATTTTCAAGATAATTTCCGGAGGGCACCAAAGCCCGGAACTAGAAAAGAGTGTATTGCACCCTTGGAAGCAGTTGGAAAGTTGATGTTATGTTATGAGGCGATAATCTGGGATTTCGGCAGGGGAGAATAGGGTACGAAATCTAGGACGGCAGGTGGGTAGGAGCAACCTCATAAAAGAATCTTTGACCGCTATATTATACGCAGTTTAGTCGTCAGATTGCTTTGTTTCATCCCGGGAAGAGGTGCAAGAATCAACGTTTTACTCGAGAAATTATGTAATGTTTTTGGCGTTATTCGGTTTAAGATATTTGTTAACTGCACTTATATTACACCAAAAAAACTGCATTGCTTCACTGTAAAGTACTTTGTGACTTAAACGTAATTCCGCTGAAGAGCTTATTTTCACTATAAAGCTTAACGTCGTACTACGAATTGCTTAATTAAACAACATAAAGCTGATTAGGCATTGAATGGCATTTACGGCCAGCTTAAATAAAGAGTCTTGTACTTACAGTATCCAATATCTTTATAAGATCCTGTTCAGTCGCATACAAATGTCAGCATAACAGCAGCTGTAAAATATAATTCCACTTTGTGCTTAATAAACTAGTACTTCGATATCTCAATTAGCAGATTCTTGGAACACAGAATATTCTTCAAATTTTTATTCTTTCACATTGTAAGACTGAATTTCTACAATGATTCATTCTCTCGCATTGTAAGACTAAGAGTTACTTTCCACAACGCATCTTTTGCATTCAGCATTCATTGGTTTTCGTTTGACGTGCTAACATCCCGTTCCATTGCATGTCGTGTCGAAATGAATGCCTTTTTTGTTAATATGGATGAATTTAATATTAAGGAGATTGAAAAAGGCGTCGAGGCCAACAAATACGTGCTTATTGAAAACAAAAAGGGGAAGAGCGAATGCTGGAAGTTGTTTCGTCTCATTAAGAAACCAGAATATGTTTCACAGCAACACCAATTTTCACAAGTTTGTGATGAGTCGAATGTTTCCAAAATGTGAATGTTGATCTCATGAATGTTCCTTCCCTCTGAGGGCAATGATCAAGAGATCCACATTTTCGAAACTTTCAGCTTATCAGATGCTTGTGAAAATTGGTGTTGCTATGAAACATATTCCGAAGCTTGATATGTTAAGAAGAAACCGCAAAAAACTGAAATTAGACACACAAGTTACTTAATTCAAAAATTTTGATTGTAGCGCTATCAAAATTAAGTGGAACAGAATTAAATTCACTGTGGAGGGACTTTTTTGACCCCCGCAGATGTGTTTGAAAACATGTGTAAAGCAGTTAGGTTATGAGAAGGACGACAGTTTCAACATATCCTGTAAGTATGTGAGTAAATTATAGGTTCCCGGAATGCATTTACATATGATTTCTATACCTACAACCTACCTACTGCGAAGAGACTTTTTGAACGCCCAGGGGCTGTCCAAAATAATGTAAAAACCTTGAAACAATAGGTGTTACGCACCTAATATGGTGTGGGAGCACCCTTGGCATTTAAACCGGCTTGAATCCTTCTTAGAAGGAACGCATACAAGTCCTGGATGGTGGTAAGTGGTATGTTGTACCATTCTTCCTGCAGAAACTGCTCCAATTCCTTGAGAGACACCGTAGGAGGATAAAGGGATCGCACTCTGTTTTCCAACCCAGAACACAGGGGCTCAATGATGTTTAATTCCGGTGATTGTGCAGGTCAGGGAAGGTGTGCAGCTTCATCCTCATGTTCCTCAGACCATGATTGAACAGTTCGGCTTCTGTGAATCGAGGCATTATCATCTTGAAAGGTGCAATCCCCTGACGGAAACAATGTCTGCGCCATTGAATGCACATGGTCGACCAAAAGAGTGACATAATCACCGCTAGTGATCCGTCCGTGTAAGGTTTGTAACGTACCAGGAGAGGAGATGTGACGTACCCGCCAGCAGGACGCACATGACATAAAGGCAGATAGGAATCAGAATACATGTCCGCGTAGCTCAATTGGTAGAGTGACTTATTCCGGAATGAGGCGATCCGGGTTCAAATCCTGGCGTGGACAGAAATGACGGAAAAATTTAATTTGTTATAATGGCGCCCGAACTTTCCGGACGAACTTTCCGTTCAAAATCTCGCATTGGTGTGATGTTCTTTCCACACCGCGAGATAGGAAAAATAAGAGAATCCTTTCTCCAGCACTTCGAAAGAAAAATAAGGGGGAGATGATGTAACGTACCAGGAGATGTGACGTACCTGCCAGCAGGACGCACACGACATAAAGGCAGATAGGAATCAGAACAAATGTCCGCGTAGCTTAATTGGTAGAGCAACTTATTCCGGAATGAGTGGACCCGGGTTCTAACCCCGGCGCGGATAAAAATGACGGAGGAATTCACTTCGTTATAATGGCGCCCGAACTATCCGGATGACCCGACCGTTCAAAATCTCGCATTGGTGTGATGTTATTTCCACACCGCGAGATAGGAAAAATGTGAGCAGCACTTCGAAAGAAAAAAAGAAAAAGAAGGGGGAGATGATGTAACGTACCAGGAGAGGAGATGTGACGTACCTGCCAACAGGACGCACATGACATAAAGGCAGATAGGAATCAGAATACATGTCCGCGTAGCTTAATTGGTAGAGCAACTTATTCCGGAATGAGTGGACCCGGGTTCGAACCCCGGCGCGGATAAAAATGACGGAGAAATTCACTTCGTTATAGGTTATAATGGGAGCTGCTGCAAACCACGAGATCATGGCCCAAACCATTACGGATCCGGCCCCATGCTTCACTGTCGGAAGGAGACAGTCTGGGTTGTAGGCTTCTGCGGGGATTCTCCACACGTAAGCCCGTCCTGTGGTGGGGAATAGTAAGAAACTTAATTCATCGGAAAACAAGTCATACTTCCAGTGATCCGCAGTCCACGTTTTATGTTCCTGGCGCCACTGTAGTCTCCGTTTTATATTCACCTGTGACACCAGGGGTTTTGCAATCGCAGCTCCGCCGTAAATATTGTGCTTATACAATATCCTTCGCACGGTATGAATCGACACTGGGTTTTCGAGATGTGCATTAAGCTCAGCAGTCACTTTCGTTGCCGTGATCTTCCTCCTTGCGGTCACAATCCTATTTAATGTCCTCCTGTCTCTCGCAGTGAGTTTGGTTTTCCTTCCACAGTTGTGTCCCGCATATGATGTTGTGCCGTGAACATTCTATGCTATCATGACCGTCGACACGGTACCTCTCGATACTCCTAATACCTGTGCCACTGGGGTTACCGACGCACCAATCAGACGGGATCCTACAATCTGTCCGCTTTGGAACTCCGACAGGTCACTCATTGTGCCTTCACTAGGAACGAAATTATGGAAACGCCGATTTACAATGCAGTCCACGGACCATGCAATCAAACAAACCGTTGAGACTATAAGAAACACTTTTTTACAAAAAAAAAAAAAAAAAAAAAAAAGTTGTAGCTACATGCTCGTTTTACTTAAAAAGTAGCACATACCAAAATCACTGTTTTCAGGGAGGTGTTTTCATTATTTTGGACAACCTATATATATATATAGGATAATTTCATTGTTACGCCCATAGATAAAATTAATAATAATTACGCTTTTAATTGCAAAAATATTATTCCTAAGTGCTTGCTTCAGAATTATCAAATGAAAACACTTATAAAATAGTTTCAAATTGTGATTTGAATACATTAAAAAAGAGGTTGATTGGTTTCAATAAGCTATTAAAAATAAATAAAATACAATTGCAATTTCCTTATGTTTTCGCAATTCCTAAATTTCATAAGCAGCCTCTAAAATTCAGATTCATCACTTGTGGAGTAAATAGTCATAATACTCAAGCCTGTAAAATATTTAAAAAATGACTGCCCGTTATTTATAACATTATCTCAAATACTTCATGGATTATTAATAATAAAAAGGTTTTGGAGTTTGTTGACTGGATTAATACTACTGACTTAGAGATTACCACTTATGATTTTTAAAATTTATTTACTTCAATCGACTTAAGTGATTTACGTAGAATTCTGGATCTTTATTTTGATCAATTTTTTCAACAGTTGGAAGTAGAATTTGAATATTGCACAACTTTATGTAATTTCTGTATCTTAAATAATTATATATATGATAGTAAACAATTGTATATTCAGGTGAGGGGTGTGCCAATGGGTACTTGTTGTTCCAGTCTACTGGCGAACCTTTACCTTCATCATTATAAGGAGAAATTCAGTTCATTTGCATTTTTTCCATTCAGATATGTAGATGATTTAATTACATTTTCCTCCAGTCCTCCTTCTGTTCCTGTGAATAACATTTATCCTCCAGGGTTAATACTGGGTAAGACGAGTACTAAGGATCATACATATTTTCTTGATTTGGACATTCATTTGCAAGGACAGGGTATTAGTTTGGATGTTTTTCATAAAAGGGTAAATTTCAACTTTAACACCAATGTTATGAGTGATTCGTATTCAAATATTTCAAATCACGTTCTTAGTAATATCATTGTCTCTCAATTTGTTAGAGTCACAAGAATTTGTAATAACAGATCTAACATTACAAAACAACTAAACATACTTTTCTCCTTTTGTTTAAAAAATCATTATCCTTTGAAATATTGCCTATTTCATTTTGAAAATCTGTTAACTTCTTTTAATTTAGGAAAATCTTTCAAAATCAGATTATGCAATATTTCCACGTCTAATACCGTTGATTAACCATTTTTCGGGCTACAATTCATAATATTTTCTTCCGAGTCACCCCGGAACGTTTAACAGTACACTTGCTTTCATCCATTAGTAGTACACTTGCTTTCATCCATTAGTAGTACACTTGCTTTCATCCATTAGTAATACACTTGCACCTAGTTTGTCTTTTCTGGAATTCGACGGGGGTCACCACAAGGTATCATTTAGTTCTTTTTTGATTCACGAACTGCGTTTGGCAAATTTGTATGGCATTTGTTCATTTTCTTCCGTGTGGTTTGGGATTACTGTGTTTGAAGAAAGGATTAGGTTTGTGTGGGTTTTTTGTTCGTTAGAACGAAAGTGTCTATGGTAATTTTGTCTTTATATTTAATTTTTGGTATTTTTGGTTCAGGTAAGAAAAACCGAGTGTCTAGTCCTAAATTTTGCAAAATTCTTAACCCTTGTTTTGGAGATTGTTTTTCAGTTAAGGAAATTCAACTGTGAACTGGTGAAAAAAGCAATTGAAAACAACCAAAGCCTAACGATAGCAAAGGGACATCTCAGTAAGGGACGAAAACAGATTATGGCACTGAGAAAAGAAGATGATTCTGTAACAAGAAATAGAGGCGAAATTTTGACAAGAGTGAAAGATTTCTACTCCACGTTATATGAAAGGGATGATACATGTACTCCAGACATCATGAAAGGTACCAGTACCAAAGTTCTTCCAGTCCTCCCAGCAGAAGTTGCACGTGCAATCAAGAACATGAAGATGGGGAAAGCTCCAGGAGAAGATGAAATTACTGCAGACATCATACAAGAAGCAAGTGGAGAAATCGAAACAGTACTCGCCCAAATTTTCACTCGATGACTTAATGAAGGGAATATTTCTGAGGATTGGAACAATGCTACATTGATACTGCTGCATAAAAAAGGTGACATTGAGGATCTCAGTAACTACAGACCTATCAGCCTCCTATCAGTGGTTTATAAAATCTTCACTAAAGTTCTTTCACACCGCTTGAAGGTAACACTGGACATGGCTCAACCGAGAGAACAAGCTGGATTCAGGGGTGGCTACAGCACAATAGATCATATCCTCGTACGGAGAGAACTAATTGAAAGAGCGAGGGAATATGAACTTCCATTATGCATGGCTTTTATCGATTAGGAAAAAGCCTTTGATTCGGTGAAACCATCAGCAATTACAATGGCTCTGAAATCCTGCTGTATTGAAGATGCTTACATTAATATTATTAATAGCATCTATGAAAATGCAAGTGGAAAGGTTCGGCTATTTGAAAATACAACACACATAAAAATTGGAAAGGGAGTGAGACAAGGTGACACCATATCTCCGAAGTTCTTTAATGCCCGCATTGGAAAATGTCTTTCAATCAATGAACTGGGAAAACAAAGGGATAAAGATTAATGGAGATTATCTAAGACACCTTCGTTTTGCTGATGACATAGTCATTTTTGCAACTACCCCATTAAAGCTGCAGAGTATGATCCAGGAACTTGCTGACAAGAGTAAAGAAGTGGAATTGAAAATGAACTTTCAGAAGACAAAAGTGATGTTCAATGCTTTTACAAGAAATGAAGATTTATTGATTGATGGAGAAAAGCTGGAGATAACAGACACGTACGTTTGTCTTGGACACCAGATATCAAGTGAGAGTCACATTGATGAAGAAATTAATCGGCGTACAAAACTTGCCTGGAGAGCGTTTGGAAGAAACAGCATAATTTTCAAGAGCAATATGCCATTATGTGTTAAAAGAAAAGTGTTTGATCAATGCATCCTTCCAGTGCTTACGTATGGTGCAGACACATGGACCTTAACTAAAAGAGACATACAAAGGCTGCAGACAACTCAAAGGCAGCATGGAGAGGTGCATGCTTGGTGTAACCAGGAGAGATAAGAAGAGGAACTCGTATATCAGAAAAATGACAAGAGTGGAAGACATCATGATCAGAGTTAAATCCCTGAAATGGCAATGGGCTGGACATACTGCCAAAAGGACAGACCATCGATGGACAGCCGGAATTTTAGATTGGATTCCAAGGGACAGGAAAAGACTCAGAAGAAGACCACATGGGAGATGGGTGGATGAAATTCGAAAGTATGCGGGAGTGACATGGAGGAAATTGGCACAAGACCGTTGTGGAGGAAACTTAGGGAGACCTTCGTGCAGCAGTGGATTGATAATGGTTGAAAATGATGCTGATGCTGTGAAAGGAAAGATTGTTCAGTGTTATATTAGTGCGTTCTCCATAAGAGAAACCGAAAGGCGTATATACATACCGAAGTCAATTGTTTTGGATGTACTGGATAAGTGGAAGACACATGGCGTGCCTGAAGCAGCAAAACGTACCGGCAGAGCGAAGAAAATCTGTGCGTCGAAGCCTCAGGAAAGTCGTTACAGCTAATAGATGGAGTACTGCACAAGACTTCAGTGTACAGGTGAGTAAAAATGCTGGAACTTCGGTATGTACACGTACCATTCGCAGAGAACTTCATTACATGGGTTACCGTGGTCGTGCGGCTGTTCACAAGCCTTTCATCGCTACTCGTCGTTTAGCATGGTGTAAAGAACATTTATCGTGGACCGTAGATCAATGAAAACAGATCCTATGGACTGATGAATCCAGATACACGATCCATCAGTCTGATGGCCGTGTATGGGTATGTCGGCAGCCACACTATACTGTTTCTACGGTCAAGTTTGGAGCTGGTAGTGTACTCGTGTGGGGGTATTTTTCTTAGTATGGTCCCGACCCATTGGTTATCGTGGACAAACCTGTAAACCAGCATATCAACCACGATATTCTGGACAATTATGCCCTACCAACTCTGTGGCAATACTATGGAACCAAGCCTTGTTGGTACTAGCAGTATAAGGCACCGAGCCATAAAGCAAGGACTGTTACGGCGTGGTTTGACGATAGTTCCGTATCGTGTGTAGACTAGCCAGCACAGAGCCCTGATCTATATCCCGTAGGGCACCTATGGGATGAATTAGAGCGCCGCATAAGAAGTTTGGAACCAAGACCAATTACTAAGGAACAGTTAGCGGCAGCATTATGTACTGAATGGAAGCGTATACCTATCGCTGTGTTCCAAAACCTTGTCGAAAGCCTGTCTCGAAGGGTTAGTGCATGCATTAAAGCCAAAGGTGGACCGACACCGTACTAATGTATGTCAATGAATGCTATGTTGTGTTTCTCTATTAGGTATCCCGTAACTTTTGTCAATATAGTGTATATATATATATATAGAGAGAGAGAGAATGAAGTAGAAGACTCACGAAGCACAGGAATAAAGAAGGATCAATATTCAAATCTCTGTTGTTTCGTCAGGAGAACGCCAACAGAGTGGAGTGGCTTTTCTATGTCTGCGAACAGCCTGAAGTTCAAAGGCCCGCAGACAGTGTTCTCGAAGCCACCAATCCATGAAAACAAACAGCGAATCAGAACAAGTATTCAGTCCAAGATGACACACAAAAGGTCCCGAAAGAAGCTGCAGGAAAGTGGAATGAAATCACTCTTAACACCAACTGATAAGAATCGAGGGTCAAGGGTCACGGTTATAGATAACCTGTAGCATAGTGTAACGAATATAAGGAGTGTAGATTGTAGAGTAAATAATATGTAAACTGTGCTGTTATTAGTAAAAGTAGCTGTTAGCTACCCATCAAACTGAATGTGTGGGTCCTATATTTTAAAATTGAAGGGTCATTGGTTAATGTCTGTTGTGACGTGCCTGCTCCGCAGGACGCACATGACATAAAGCAGATATCAGCGAGAAGAACGTCTGCGTAGCTCAGTTGGTAGAGCGACTTGTTCCGAAATAAGAGGACTCGGGTTCGATCCCCGGCGTGGACCAAAATGACGGAGACATTTACTTCGTTATACTGTAATGTTGATTTTAGCATTTGAACTTGCCAAGAGCTGACGAAGGTATTTACGAATGAAACAAAGAGGATAACCATTACCTGTCAGTAATCTAAAAAAAAATATTTAAGATTTTTTGTAACAGCTGTAGCCTCATTGCAAATCTTACAGATTCTATGAAATTGAGAAATTATTAAACTTCTGTGCAGTGAAATGGAAATGCTAGACGTCCAATGCAAGTAGTGAGTAGTCCTGATATTAAAATGACTTTCTTTTTTTTTTATCAAAAATATCTGTAATAATATTTTTTGCATTGGTGTAGTTGATGTCGACATCGAGGAAATGTATTCCTTTATTGGGTAGATCGGTTTTTTCTAAAGTCAGTTCCTGTTAATAAATATCCTTAGCGTGTGTCCAGAAGTCTGATTTATTAAAGAAATGGCGTAATCTATATAACGTAGAACATATCCATAATCTAGGAGCGTGCTCTCTCTTTGAACTTAGTCTCATGAAAATTAAAATAGATGTTAGCCAGCGTATATATATATATAGGGATGCGTAAAGCAACATAATATAATATATAGGGATCCGCAAAGCAGCATAATCCGACATTCGACATGAACACAAGAAAATTATTCTAATAAACAGAGGGCAGGGTAATTCAAAAGCAAACATGTATACAATAAAATATGTAGAATTAATAAAAGAACGCAATGAATCTCCTACCTATAGAAGCAAAATAAGATTGGCAACGCAAAAAACCGGGTAGACACAAAAAACAAAAACAAAAATAAAAAGCTGAAATCATCAGGAGACTTCCAGCTGAATATGAACGGCTTTTCACATCCCAGCTAATGTAGGTGAAACCAATACAAGCAGAAGAGCTCCCTAAGCCGTGAGACCAAACAACACAGAAGACAAAAAAAAAAAAAAATTCAAAGGCTATGTCAAGAACAAATAGTAGCAACAGGGTTAGCAAACGTTGCCAAAGTAAGAAAAAAAAATCAAAGTAACCAATTACAAAGCAAAGCAGGAGGCACACGAAAGACCTAACGAAAAAGCTGGCCAAGAATGTGAAACACGGAATGAGTAGGATATTCATTAATAACAAGCAGGTTAAAGAAGCGTACAAGTGCCACTAGAAAGGCATCACAATTACTGCACGTATTAGCAAATCAGAAGAACTGCCGGACAATATTATACATATTACGATGTATTCTACGAGATATAACAGAATGCCAGTTCGCACCATAACATACATGAAAATTAAATTCTTTTCTTTTATCATTGACCTTGGTCTCAATAGCAGTAGGTGTAATCGTGATTGTCAGGTCCAAATAGTTAACTTCTCTTTCACTAAGGTTGGTTTTCTTCAAAGTTAAACTTTCAGGATAAATATCCTCAGCAACTCGAGAAAAATCATGCACACAATAAACCAGAAAGTCATCGATGTATCTCATGCAGATGCCGGATCCCAAACCATGAGTGGTCAGATACCTCACCTCGTAATGATGTAGATACAGGTTGGCGAGTAATGACGGAAACGAGCTTCCCATGGTTTGTTTAAAAAGACACTCGCCAATACATAGAAAGTTATTTATAAGAAAAAATGATTTCATGTGTTCCCATCTGGCATGTGAAATATGCTGATCCAGACCGTAGTCCACGAACAGTTCGTCACAGACATTACCCAAAGCCGCCCCGGTGGCGCAGTGGTCTAAGGCGCTGGCCGCTGATCATTCGTCCGTAAGGGGTCCGGGTTCGAATCCCGTCAGGCATGGATGTTATGTTTGTCTTACGGAACTGGCTCTCTCCCTTCCTGGAACCAGTGACCCTAAATTAGGGACGGGCGACTGCTTATAGCCCATTGAGTTGCTCACGGTGGTCGTTAAACCTCCAATCAAAAAAGAAAAACATTACCCAAATCCATTAGGTCAATGGAAGTGAATAAGTTCACAAAGTCAAAGGTTTCAAAAGCTGCATCACACTGAAGTGCACAATTCCGGTCGAAATGACATATAGATTTGTTGGTGTTGGCGATCCATGTTGAATTAATCTGGGTCAAAATAATACTCAATAATCTCCCAAATACCTCACCAGCTTTTTTACTGCAGGAAAAGCAGGCAGCTGTGATAAATCTAAAGCCGACTGCTTGCTTATGAAACTTCGGTATGCCATACATAAACGGAAACGTTACTGAGTTACAACTCACTTTAAGACGCTACAGGAGGGAAATAATATGTTTACTGATGGGGTTTTTTTTCAGTATTTAACGAAACGTAAGTCGATTGCTACTTGAGTTCATCGTGCAGCAATTCTACATGTTTTTTTGCACAAAATGGCAAAGTTATTTCCTGTTTTATCGATGAAAGTGACCACAAAAACAAAAAAACTCTATATCCTAACGGATTGAATGACTTTTTCTCCATATTCTTACGGATTGAATTATTTTTTTTTTGTGTGTGGCAAAAGGCTTTCAACGGAACCTACTAATAAAAATGAAGTTATTTATTTACAAGTATAAACCATTATTATAAGTATGAAGTTATTTATTTACAAGTATAATCCATTATTATTAGTATGAAGTTATTTATTTATAAGTATAAACTATTATTTATAAGTATAAACCATTTGGTACTAGTGCACGTGGTTGTAAAAAAATTTGGTGGAAATGACAAGAATAGGGGCTAGATACACGGAAGAGCAACTGAATTAGAGACAGCTGGCGTTATGCAAATGTGGCGCTGTGGGCGGCCTTGTAAACGGAAACGACATGACGTATGCAGCAATCTGACAATATAAGGAGTGATATGACGGGAATCAGTAAGAGTCGGACGCAGTATGGGCAAGACGGCATTTGATCGTGGGAAAATTGTTGGGGTTACTCCATCTCGGAAGTCGTGCAGGCACTGAGATTTTCACGAGCCACTGTGTCATGGATGTACCGTGAGTACATCGAATCCGGTAAAACCTTCCCTGTAAGGACCAACTGCCGTGGCCAACAGCGTGTGGATGACCGTGGTCATCGTCGGCTAGCTCGCATTGTAACAGCCGATAGACGGGCCACAGTGCAAGAAATCACTTGGCAATTTAACGCTGGTGCACAAAAACGTGTAAACAGCCATACCATCCAGAACCATCTCCTCGCTTTGGGGTACAGAAGCCATCGTCCCATGAGGGTACCGCTCCTGACCACACATCACAGGGTGCAAAGATTAGCATGGGCGCGGAAACATCGCCACTGGACCCTAGACATGTGGGAAAATGTTGCCTGGACTGACGAGTCGAGATTCACGTTGGTACATGCGGATGGCAGAATACGAGTACGGCGCAAACCACATGAAGCGATGGATCCTTCTTGCCAGCAGGGTACTATTCAAGCTAGTGGGGGGAGGGCATTCTCGTCTGGGGACTATTTACGTAGACTGAAATGGGACCCCTGGTACGTGTGACATCGTCCCTGACAGGTCAACGTTACCGGGATATCCTGGACGACCATTTGCTCCCGTTTGTGCGTCTTCAACATCCCACTGGGCCGCCCCGGTGGCGCAGTGGTCTAAGTGATGGCCTCTGATCATTCGTCCGAAAGGGGTCCGGGTTCGAATCCAGGTGAGGCATGGATGTTGTGTTTGTCTTACGGCACTGGCTCTCTCCCTTCCCTGGGACCAGTGGCCCTAAATTAGGGACGGCCGACTGCTTATTATAGCCCATTGAGTTGCTCACGGTGGTCGTTAAACCTCCAATCAAAAAAATCCCACTGGGGACCTCATCCTGCAACAAGACAATGTACCGTGCCATCGCTCCTGAATTGTATCCGAATGGTTGGATGAACACTCCACCGATGTGATCTCGCTTCCTTGGTCAGCTAGGTCACCTGACCTCAATCCCATCGAGCACATCTGGGATGCCATCGAGAGAGATGTTCGAGGCTCTGACCCCCTCCATAAAATCTTCGTGAACTGTGGGAGCTTGTTCAGGGGTCGTGGATCCGTATGGCTTCCCAACGCTTCCGGTGTCTTGTGGAGTCAATGCCGAATCGAATCGCCGCCGTCATCAGAGCGAAAGGTGGTGCAACACATTACTAGACAGGCATCTCTAATTCAATTGCTGTTCAGTGTATATTTCAATGAGTTACTTACCGAACTCGATGGTCGAAGAGACTCTTTGGTTAAATACTGTCGTGGCAGATTTTTTGCGGTGGACAATGATAAACTACGTCTTCTACAGAAAGCTCATACTGTTATGCAACTTGAAGTATTTATTCCGTATAAAATGGTGTAACAATTTATAAAAACACAAAACGACTAAGTGCCGAGCTTTCACACTCCGAGCGGGAGGCTTTCTCGTTTCCAGTGAACACAAGAATATTTTCGAGAACGACGATAATTTGAAATCTTGCAGCGCGTATCTACTACGTGTCTAGGTGATATTGCGTCTCGCAGAAGGTGGTGTCTTGTGACCTACCTTTCAAACATTCTCTCTCCTTTTTCCCTTAATGTCCTATTTTAGTAGAATCTTCCGCGCAGCCGAGAGTTCGAGGAAGGGCTCTCGTTGCAAGGGTGCATGAATATTTCGACGCTTTCTCTAGTCAGTGTTCCTCTGTAGTCAGTGTACGGAGCGATCCTCTTCATGCTTTTTCACATCGGTACGGCGTCATATTGGGCAACTTCTTTGCCTAGCGCTGTTTGTGTTTTGCCTGCTTTAATGTCCCTTAAGCTCATACCGTGTTTGAATATCGTAATTTTCACATTAAGAGAGTTATCACTGATTTGATTTATTTTAGATTACTTGATAAAAAATACCTCTTCCGTCACCAGGAACTACTGTGTACTATAAGTTTTGGATCGACGTTATGACAATATATCATTTAAAAGGTTTTTTGACAAGCATAAGAACGTTTTGCCTTTAGATGAAATTGATGTCTCCGTTTACATTTTAAGTATCGTCCTATTCTTGGTTCACGACTCTTCAATTACAGAGATATTACTGCAGATTTTGAAAAGAATCTTGCGAATTTAGACTTGCCTTGTCTATGTCATCATGATGAGCTTAAGCCTTATATTGATTCTCATTATGGCCATGTGCTTACTGGCAACCTTAACATTGTACCTTATTATAGCCTTCGTCTTTTTATGATGACGGGTACAAATTTTCGACTTTTTATTAGAAAAAGGAGGAGAGAGGAAAGGAGGTTAGAACACTAACCTCCTTTCCACTTCTACCTTCTGTTTTTAGATTTCGCGCACCACGTAACCCCACACCATAATGTCACCGTCCGCGTCACACCAAATAATTTTCGCTGTATGCTGTTCGACGTCTCTAATTCCTTTCGTTTCTTCGTTTGGTCTTGCATTAGAGTTTACAGCTTAGAGAGTACTGTCCGTGGGTATTTGGTTTTTTACCTACCTTTCACGGACATCAGAAAAGCTGCTCTCGCCATGTACTGGTACTCTCCTGATGAAGACAGTTCAAGGTACATCGTTTTATGTTGCATTATTTGTTCTTTGTCTATCTGTTGAGATTTTTTGCATCGTTATAATGTACACTTTACACATAGTTAATGTATATATATAGTTCAAATCAGATTTGTCCAGGGCCAGCTCGGGACCGGGTCGGGTCCAATTACATGACATCCGTGTCCGGGTCTGATCAGGGTACTAATTTTTTTATTCCTCCCTAACTTTGGGTCTGGCTGGGCCTGGTGCTTACAGGTCACAATTTTACAAGCCCTACTGGCGCCAGGCTACGTTTTATCTAACTGAATGGGGCTTTTTTAAATTGATTTATTCAATCGTCGCCCATCGAAATTGACATATTTTGACAAATAATCTTAACCCAGTTTTTTCTCTTTTCTCTCTCTCTTTCTCTCTCTGTTATTATGTATGTCTGTCTCTGCTTTCTCTCTGTCTGTCTGTCTCTTTGTGTCCGTCTGTCTCTCACTCTCTATCTCTCTTTCCATATATATATATACAGTATATAGCAGAAAAACTGTATATATATATACACTATATTGACTTTTCACACAAATCCGTAGGTCTTTCGTTTACCGAAACCACCTAAGAAATATCCAGTGAAGTGGGTACTATACACTATATATGACCCCCTCCGCTTCCCTCCGGCATAGCTGCGAGTGTCAAAACGCCTGGTCCGATGTTCGCAGTGCTAAGTAACTTCTTTTTACAGGACTGGACCAGTGGAGCCTTGAAGAGACTCTTTTTTTTTTTTAGTCAAAACCAAATTTTTCAGAGGGAAACATTATCTGGCGCAGCACCCCGTTTTGAAAAAAATTAAATTCAATCATGAGCAGATCTTTTAAATTCTTTCTCCGTTAAATTGTTGCAAAGATTTTCACGAATGAATTCGTTTCACAATGTATATTTTAACAATTCTCTGTCATCCAGGATGTAACAGAATTTTTATATGAGGGAATTGATGAGGTGTTTTTGTAGCGGACGGCATGACTGAAAATTCCCGGCCTGGTTTGATTTCCCCAGTCAGCCCCTTTATAGGACTGCTTCCAGAAGTGGGTTAAGCCGACAGATCCGTGATACTGGACCATCCGTTACAAATGAGGTCGTCTATTTCCTACCTTCACTTTCTGATTTTTTTTTGGAGAACATCTTGGCCCTCGCACTTCCCTTTTCCATTTTACGACCGGGGGCATAGTGAGGTCCTCAGAGGCATGTGGTACCCCTTACTAGCTCATAACTCTCAGAATAATATTTCAGACATAGACAGAAAATCATCACAAGAGATATAAAAAAACCATGAGCAACTGCCATTATTCTTTCTTTAAATTCTGTTAGCCGCTTTTTGAAATGATATGTTTGCGAAAAAACGAACCAGAATTCCCCTCACACGAAAATATCATTTATTTATCAGAACCCGTGGTCTTCAGTTGTATTTAAACGGATATCGAAAGAAGTAAAACTTACTTTTTAAATAAACTTGCTCGAAGACCGGGAAAGCATGACATATCTGAATTTAAAACCAGAGAAACTGAAATCATTTTAAATAGTTACAAATGTTTCATCTCCGATATTTTTGATGCAATGCATTTTTCCCGAAAGTAGTAAAGTAAATCCCAAATAAAAAATGTCGATATAACGAAAATGGGTAAAGGAAGTAGCCAAAACCATGTTGAAATCTCATCGTGACTCACCAACAGTTAATTTATTTGTTACTAAAAAATATACAGGGTGTATCACTTGCTCTCGGCCCCAGATTTTCCCTTATAACTTGCAAACTAATGGAGGTAATTCAGTGAAATTTGACGTGAACCTACCTTGGTTTACGTGAAGCATAGTCAGCGAACTGTCGAGAACAGTTTGTCAACTCACATCCAGTTATATTGGACTAAACGTGGCTCACCTAGGAGGCGTGGTTCCACCTTAGTGAGCACGCCAGTTCCCAGTATAGCCGAATTTGGGTTAGTGAGAATCCTAACACCGTGCATGAGACACCTCTTCACGATGAAAACATGGTTCCACCTAATTGGGTACGTCAATTCCCAGAATAGCTGTATTTGGGCTAGAGAGAATCATAACACCGTGCATGAGACACCTCTTCCTGATGAAAACATGGTTCCACCTAAGCGGGCGCGTCAAATCACAGAATAGCCGTATTTGGGCTAGCGAGAATCCTAACATCGTGCATGAGACACCTTTTTTTTTTTTTTTTTTTTTTTTTTGATTGGAGGTTTAACGACCACCGTGAGCAACTCAATGGGCTATAAGCAGTCGCCAGTCCCTAATTTAGGGTCACTGGTTCCAGGGAAGGGAGAGAGCCAGTGCCGTAAGACAAACACAACATCCATGCCTCACCGGGATTCGAACCCGGACCCCGTTCGGACGAATGATCAGAGGCCATCGCTTAGACCACTGCGCCACCGGGGCGGCAGACACCTTTTCATGATGAAAACATGGTTCCACCTAAGCGGGTGCGTAAATTCCCAGAATAGCCGTATTTGGGCTAGTGAGAATCCTAACACCGTGCATGAGACACCTCTTCACGATGAAAACATGGTTCCATCTAAGTGGGTGCATCAATTCCCAGAATAGCCGTATTTGGGCTAGAGAGAATCCTAACACCGTGCATGAGACAACTCTTCACGATGAAAACATGGTTCCACCTAAGTGGGTGCGTAAATTCCCAGAATAGCCGTATTTGGGCTAGTGAGAATCCTAACACCGTGCATGAGACACTTCTTCATGATGAAAACATAGTTCCTCCTAAGCGGGTGCGTCAATTCCCAGAATAGCCGTATTTGTGCTAGTGAGAATCCTAACAACGTGCATGAGGCACCTCTTGATGATGAGAAAATTGGTGTTTTGTGTGCTCTATCGCGGCGCTGCATTATTGGCTCAATCTCCTTTCATACAACGGTGGATACTGAAGTTTATATGGGCCGCTCCGGTGGCGCAGTGGTTTAAGCGATGGCTTCTGATCATTCATCCGAAAGGGTGTGACGTATATTCTAAATTAACTTTCATTTTTAGTTTCTTTCTCTATGTAAATTTGAGTTTGTTCTGTTTACACTTTCAAACTTAATGTGACATCTTTTCCCTCAAACGAGAATACGGTTGGCAACACTTTTGAGGTCAGAGTGAACGTGACGCATGAATGTATGAGATAAAGATAGATAAAAACATCGATACAACAGTTGCTCTCGGTGGTGTTGGATGTGTAGTCGATATTGATTTGTTAAGTAAAATGTTAAGTGCGATGTTGTGCTGATGATATAGTGGTGGAATAAATCAATTAACGTCAGTTGACTTTGTCTTATGTTTCATCTGGCCGTAAAGGTTTAATTAAGGAAGTGTCACATCGTATCCGTACCTAATGCTTTAGACATAACGCAAGAACGACAATATTTCAGCACGAAAAGAAATTACGTTATAAGGGATCCGCGTTCGAATCCCGTGCGACATGGATGTTGTGTTTGTCTTACGGTGCTGGCTTTCTCCCTTCCCTAAATTAGGGACGGGCGACTGCTTATAGCCCATTGCGTGGACCACGGTGGTCGTTAAACCTCCTTAAAAAAGTCGGTATAAAAATCTTCCATGAGTTTGTTCATTACTTGGACGACGTGAAGCTCCGTACTGGCTATTTTCTGCAGGATGGTGTCACCTGCCTACACCTACAATGTCATCATGGTTGAAATTGTTTCCTTCTTTGAAGATCGTGTCCTTTCTAATAGAGTTCGGCCACTGACCGGATTTATTCCTATGAGACATGCTGAAAGGGAAAGTGTGCCGCCCTGAAAGGGAATTGTCCTCTGGAGATGTGACTGGTCACCCATTTCACCGATGTTTCGTACGTACTGCTGCTGAACACAACTTGTACTACACTACCTTACAACCTAGAGAATGAATACAAAGAAAAGGTAGGCCGACCCGATGGCGCAGTGGTCTAAAGGATGGCTTCTAATCATTCGTCCGAGATGGGTCCGGGTTCAAATCCCGGTGAGGTATGGATGTTGTGTTTGTCTTACGGCACTGGCTCTCTCTCTCTTCCCTGGAACCAGTGACCCTAAATTAGGGACGGGCGACTGCTTATAGCCCATTGAGTTGCTCACGGTGGTCGTTAAACCTCCAATCAAAAAAAAAAAAAAAAAAAAAAGAGAAAGTGTATCAACAAGCCACGGTCTCTCACGAAACTGCAGGAAAACATTCGGCGGGAAATTGAGGCTGTGACTCCCGATGTGTTTGTGAATACCTTCCGTAGCCTGGAGAAGCGTGTGCAGGCATACCTTGATGCTAATGGCGACCACTTTCAACACTTGTTCTGAGATCATCACGCTTCTCATACACCTTGGTAGGTCCGTGTCAAATTTCACTGAATTACGTCCATTAGTTTGCAAGTTATAAGGGAAATTCAGGGGCCGAGAGCGAGTGAAACACCCTGTAGTTTACTAAACTGTTGCAGAACATTATATCATCACATTTTACATAGTCGTAACAATATCTCACAGCAATCTGCGTAAATTATGAAAACCTGATTCTAAATGTGATGAAAGCAATTAGAAAAGTTTCATGCTATTGACGAGAGCTTTTAAATGATGCATAACACGATGGTTGCGCAGCAGTGCTAAGATGGGCCGTACCCGAACCGGGCTCGGGCTGCATAATACTTACTGGAGGTGGGGCTCGGGCGGGCTCGGGCTCTGAGAGAGGGGGAGAATTCTTTTTTTTTTTTTTTTTGTAAATGTGATTTTGTATATACACACGAGACTTTTTTTACACTTTATAGTTGTTAAATAGAATTCTTCAGCAACTGGGTCTAGATGGGGAGTGAGAACTCGGCTAGGCTATTCATTCCGGGCTTGGGTAAGAAATACCATAGGCCAAAAATTACTGGATTTCTGGAAGGAAAAGTTTCTCTCGTAGATGATAAAATTTTGTTCCCTACCTCAACGGGGTATCTCCCTGCTAATTCTATTGAGCAACGTACGACGTAGATTGTGCCTCCTTATTTTTTCTGATACCTGGAACACCGAAACGTTTCAGGAAGAAATGAATGGTCAAATAAACTATAGAAATAGATAGACATCTCTTCCCCACTCCGCAGTTGAGAAAGACTTCGGTTAAGGTGGTTCCACCTAAAATCTCTGCCTTATGTTTCCAATAGTAATAATTCTATACACATTTTCTTCACAATTAGTGTATTTCCAAGGATAAAAATTTGCACATCGATAAAACTAGCTTTAAGTTATAGCATGGGATATTTAATGCTTGCTGAAACATACCCATACTTAAGCAATCCAACATTTGTTTGTCTAGTGACGTCATAAATGTACATGTCGTGCCATCTATTAACAGGTCTGAACAGTACTGAAAGAAAAAGGATTTATTTTTAATATAATTATGGTTATGCTTTAGCAAGTATTAAGTACCCCATGCTATAACTTAAAGTTAGTTTTATCTATGTGCACATTTTCGTCCTTGGGAATACATTAATTGCGAAGAAAATATGTAAAGAAGTTTTACCATTGGAAACATAAGGCAGAGATTTTAAGTGGAACCATCTTAATTGCACGGGGAGGAAACAATGGAAGTCTGGTAGAGGAGATTTTTATTTTTAATGCCTAAACAGGTTAATCATAGTTTTCTGGCTTTTTCGGACACGGACTCTCTCTTGCAATATAAAATTCGGGATCGGTCTGACATACTTCGGGATCGGATGGGCTCGGGTTTTTAAAATTGGGCCCGAACTCAGCTCTGGTGTGCAGATATTCTAGACCAAAAGTTACCGATCTCCTTTAGTAAAACACTTACGATTCAACTTTTCTTTCCATCTTGAGGCCAGATTTTAGATTGCGCATGCGCAAATGGACTTTCGTAAGTGCATCACATTTCGTCGGTGTCAGGGATGTTTTTTATGTTCGTCAGAATAATAGTAATAAATATTACTTTTGAAAAACTAAACAGTTGAAATATTTACTATTACCGCCGCCATAGTTTAGCAAGTATTTACGTTTAAGGTGGACGTCAAATAATTTTGCTTCCTATACTTCCAATGGAAAAACTTCTGTACACATTTTCTTCACAATTAATGCGTTCCCAAGGATGAAAATTTGAACATCGATTAAAATAGCTTCATTTTATAACTTGGGATACTTAATATTTTCTAAGACATAACCATAATTATGCAATCCAACGTTTGTTTGTCTACTGACGTTATCAAAATACAGGTAGCGCCATCTTTTTTCTGGTTTCAACACCACCAAATGAAATGTTATTGGTTTTTAATATAATTATGGTTATGTTTTAGAAAATATTAAGTATTCCAAGTTATAAAATGAAGCTACTTTAATCGATGTTCAGATTTTCATCCTTGGGAACGCATTAAAAAAATTTGTGAAGAAAATGTGTTCAGAAGTTTTTCCATTGGAAGTATAGAAAGCAAAATTACTTGACGTCCACCTTGACGAAAAGGTTTTGGATATTATGACTCTACGAATCAAAGGCAGTTTAACCCTCGTAGCCTCCCTTTCAATTTCAATTTCCAAAAAAAAAAAAAAAATAAAAAAAAAATAAGATGTAGAAGAAGAAAACTGATGGCATATTTGGATCAATAAATTAGGAATTAAGTTCTACGTTCTTTCCCCAAAGAACGAAAAGCAGATTGCTTAGCGTGCGAACCCTAGTTTGTTTCCATATTGCGTATTTGTCTTGACTTCTAAATGTTTTGTTTTGCAAAAAAATGTTCTCAAGTTCATATTTCAGGTATTTCGCCAATGTCTGATGATAAGAACATGAACATTTAATATACCGCGTACGAGAAATGCTCCAATAAAAACTTCATGATGACAAATAGCGAAGTTCTCCTGCGTCATGCGAAATAAACATCGAGCACAAAATTGCCTTGGTCTATTTTTGCAACCCTGATTTGTTCTAAGAAATTAATTTCTTCTTCTTCGCCCTGTTGCTCTATTGATTCGTTGGCAGACTCCATGACGTTAAGATTGCAAAAATTAGCCAACAGTACGGTATAATCAAATAGTGACAACATTGAACCAGCAGCCATGTTGGTCCGCAGAAATCCACTTCTGACGTCACATGAATAACGTTCATAAAAATGAATCATTAATTCACCTATCGTTCAATGTCGGGAATTAATAAATCTTATTTTTTGTTGTTATGATTTCATTCCACTTATTATGTACCGGAACATGGCTCGGTGTGATCCTGAGTAACGCAAAAAAAATATGCAATGTGTTGTACGAAAATAAATGCATACTCTGGAATACCTCTTTTTATTTCACACCAACAAAGATCTTGGCATGCGAAAGATACATAGCGTAAATGACCAACAATGAGTAAGTACCAAAGTACAATCTCGATTTCATTTTAAATGAAGAATTTTAATTTTAGCTCTTTCACGGCTGTTTTTAAACTTCAAATTCGAAGAAAAGTACTAGAATTAAAATGAGACTTTTGCTTTTGGAATAATATGAGTTTTTGTATCGTTGATGAGCACATTTCTTACATCCTTCGAGGAATCATAGGTTATCGAAAGAGCAAAATAAATAAATAAATAAATAAAGGAAAGAGAAAAACCCCACGCGTGTGGTGTTGTGGAAACGTATAAGAAAGCTGGTGTTGAACTGTCATTAACCCTTTCGGCGAGAGGCATAATTTACGTCATGATTTGTTTGCACGTGCGCCAGTTGTCATTGTTGAGCTTAATATTTCGGTCTAATTATGGACGTCAAAGACCTGCTAGTAACTTGTGAATTTCCTATGTTTAGGATCATGGCTGAAAGGAAAAGTTGCGCGTGCGCGTTATCTACCTTTTACCACAAAGTGTGCAACATGTAGCTTGTTTGAGAGAATAATTGGAGCTAATTCATTCCTTTTGTGCTGTATTAGAGAAAATTGGACTGCAATTATAGGCATTAAGCTTTTATGCTTGCAAGCCTCCTCCACTGTGTTTGAGGAGGGCACCTGATGAGCATATTCCTTCAACTACTCTGCGTGCGAAAGTCTACCTTCAACAATCGATCCCCTCGCATTCCTACGCCATTCACTCATCATCAACAGAAAGGTTAAGGAGACGTCAAGAAGTCATCACGCGATTGAAAGAATGCGACCTCCACTAATAACTTCAATTTAAGTTATGACGTGAGTTCCTTCGCAGAGTGAGGCGAAACATCAAAATGTTTGCCCGCCGGTCAGCACGTGGAGCCACATCCAGTATATGACAGAAAAAAAAATCGCAGTGGTGTATCTGATATAAGTTAGAAAATAAAAAAAATAAAAAAAAAAAAAAAAAAGAAGAAGAAAAAGGAAAGCACTGAATTCTTAGATGTAATTAGAACACATTTTGACAAAACAGAAGTCCCGGATCTAATAATATACATGTGAATCTTTACAACTAAAACGATGGTGCAGTTTTGCAAAAAATAGGAAAACAATTCTTTTACTTACTGTTTGATTTTCCAACGCTTTTATTAGGTTGGAAAGAAAGTAACGTACGATGACGAGATACCCGAAATCGGCGTCACGGCGCACATTAGCCACTGTGTTTGCGTAGCACACCGGTATGATATCAGCAGGTAGGTGGCTTAAGTGAGTGGCAGTTAGCCGTCAGAAGGCGAAGAGTGTAAGCGCCAGCCAACATGGAAGTGGACAAGGAGCGCATGCGCCATTGCATGCTGTATGAGTTTCGTAGCGTTAGCACCTCCGAAAGTGCTGTAAGGAACATTACCATTGTGTACCCAAATGCCATATCACATTTTCGGTGGTATGTAAATTGCGAACTAAAATGTGTAAATTGCGAACCAAAATCATACCGTCATTAAAACTCTATATGTAAATTGCGAACCAAGGCTAATGATTGCTATGTGTAAATTCCGAACCGACTTCTCTGAACATCTGCTGGAATTACCTGAGCTAACTCGTCTGTTTTGATTGCTTTGCTTTAGTTATATCTTTTGTTGTTCGACAAGTTTTACGATGGAAGTGACGCTCTCGATCTCTGAAAAAGGAAAACATTTGTTAATCGTAGACGCCTACACTTACTGCAAAAGAAAGATATTTTCGTGAATACAATGAATGAAGTACAAATGCACATATACTAAATATGGAACATTACAGAAAAAAAATGAACATGACCCCTGCGCAAGGATGACAAACTAGTTTTGTTGTTTTTGTGAATACGATGAACTAAGTACAAATGTACATATATTAAATATCGAACATCACAGAAAAAAAAATTAACATGGCCCCTGCGCAAGGATGACAAACAAGTTTTGTTGTTTTCGTGAATACAATGAATTCAGTACAAATGTACACACACTAAATATGGAACAGCACAGAACAAAAAAATTTGCATGGCCCCTGCGCAAGGATGATAAAATTAGTTTTGTTGTTTTCGTGAATAAAATGAATTACGTACAAATGTGAGTAAAATGAATTACGTACAAATGTGAATAAAATGAATTACGTACAAATGTGAATAAAATGAATTACGTAATATACTAAATACGGAACATCACAGAAAAAAAAATGAACATACATATACTAAATATGGAACATCACAGAAAAAAATTAACATGGCCCCTGCGCAAGGATGACGAACTAGTTTTGTTGTTTTCGTGAACACATTGCTTTAAATTGCTTTACATTGTTTTAATCATTATTTTTTCATACTGGTTCATTTTTTGATATCGTCAGAATGGGCGCATAAAAGTTGGTTCGCAATTTACTCATCGGGTCTAGAAAAGTTGGTTCGCAATTTACACATCGGGTCTAGAAAAGTTGATTCGCAATTAACACACAGGGGTCTTGGCTCTTAGTTCGCAATTTACACATAGGGGTCTTGGCTCTAAGTTCGCAATTTACATTTCGGGGTTGAGAGCGGTCCGATTTTAGTTCGCAATTTACACACTCAGACATTTTCAATGCTGTCATTGGTTCGAACGGTTTCAAAACGAAACTTTTGACCTGTCAGGCCGTACCAAAGCCGGAAGACCCGAAACTGTGGATATGGACATGCTGAAGACTTCAGAGGAGGCCGACCCACATGTGACCACGCGGGATTTGGCCGAACAGTTGGGGACTACCCACACGAGCATTATCACGTACCTGCGTTAGTTTAGGAAGGTGCAGAAGAGGGGAGTTTAGGTACCCTGTCAACTCACAGTTGAGTAGAAAGCAAATCGCACGAGTGCATCAGTTTCGCTGTTTTCACGGGACCACGTTGAACCGTTCTTGGATTGTAATGTGACAGGTGACGAGAAATGGGTCCTATGTGCCAAATTCAGCCACCGGGAACAATGGTTTGACCCAAGACAGAATTCCGTGTCGATCCACAAAGATGGCTTACACCCACGTTAGGCACTGCTGTCTGTTTGGTGGGATATGTGGGGTGTCGTGTTTTTAGCACGTCTTTTGTAAAAAAAGATCGTGCTTATGTTATCGGTTTGTCCGTCCGTCTGTCCGTCCGTCTGTAGACACGATATCTCTGCAACTAATAGTCCGATTTAAAAAATTCTTTTTGCATTAGGAAGCTTAAAAAGTGCGAATGATGATCCTTTATTTCGTTTTTCTTTTACGATGCACAATTTCACCGCTAGAGGGCGTAAATGCAGATGATATCGAATTCAAAATACATCTTATTCCATATATTTGCTTCTAAACATCCAATTCAAAAAATTATTTTACCTTTCGATTCCATTCATGTTGAGGACTGTTTCAGGTATAGTCACTTTTTCAAGTAACGCATAGATTCTCCCTTAGGGGACGTAAAAGTAAATTGTGTTTTCCCCGATATCTCTGCTTCTAAAGCTCCTATTGGAAAATTTTCTACAGCGGATACAGCTCTTGATGGGAAATATTTTCCATCTAAATTCAAATTTTTATCATGAAACGGCTTGGCCACCAGGGGGCGTAAGGGTTAATTTCTGCTTCTGATGTATTTGCAGCAAAATCTGAGCTTCGAAAATCTCGATTGAAAAAATTCTTCCGTTGACCGATACTACTCACGTCGACAAACCTTTTTGGAATATTTTCTTCTTAAAACAATGCATGGTTTCTCCGCCAGGGGGCGTAGATGTATATTTTATTTTTGTCAATATCCCTGCTTCTAATGATCCGATTTGAAAAATTTTTTCTTTGTTGGATAGAGTTTGCCGTGCGAAATGTTTTCCATATAATTTCAAAATTTTCAAGTAATTCATTGACGCCGCCCCGGTGGCGCAGTGGTCTAAGGCGTTGGCCTCTGATCATTCGTCCGTAAGGGGTCCGGGTTCGAATCCCGGTCAGGCATGGATGTTGTGTTTGTCTTACGGCACTGGCTCTCTCCCTTCCCTGGAGCCAGTGACCCTAAATTAGGACGGGCGACTGCTTATAGCCCATTGAGTTGCTCACGGTGGTCGTTAAACCTCCAATCAAAAAAAAAAAAATTCATTGACTTTCTGCTAGGGTGAGTAAAGGTGCATTGCGCTTTTGCCGGTATCTCTGCTTCTAAAGCTCCGATTCAAAAAATGTTTCCTGCACCTGATACAGCTCCTAGTGGGAAATATTTTGATTGTATTTCTTATTTTTTTAAATATAGTTTGGCCACCAGGAGACGTAAGCGTTAATTTCTGCTTCGTAGGTATTTGCAGCAAAATCTGAGCTTCTAAAAGCTCGATTGAAAAACATTTTCGTGGACCGATAGCGTTCATGTCGATAAACATTTGAGAGTATTTTCTTCTTAACATAATACATGGCTTCTCCGCCAGGGGGCGTTCACGTATATCTTATTTCTGTCAATATATCTGCCTCTAAAAATCAGATTTGAAAACTTCCTTCTTTGTTAGATAGCGTTTCCGGGGTAAAATGTTTCTCCTATAATTTCAAAATTTTCAAGTAATGCATTGACTTTCCGCTAGAGGGCGTAAAGGTAACGGGCGTTTTCCTCGATATCTCTGCTTCTAAAACTCCGATCTGAAAAATTATTTCTGCACCGGATGCAGCCCCTGATAGGAAATGTTTTGCATATAATTTCTAATATTTCATAAAGAATGGTTTGGCCACCATGGGGCGTAAGCGTTAATTTCTGTGTCTGATGTATTTTCAGCAAAATCTGAACTCTGAAAACTCGATTGAAAAAATTCTTTCGTGGGCAGATACCACTTACATCGAAAATGTTTTGACAATACTTTCTTCTTAAAATAATGTATGATTATTCCACCAGGGGGCGTAAACACATATCTTATTTTTGTCGATATCTCTGCTTCTAAGAGTCCGATTTGAAAAATTATTTCTTTGTTGGAGAGCGTTTCCGTGGGGAATGTTTCTCACATAATTTCAAACTTTTCTTTGCGCACAAGTTTACCACCAGAAGGCGTAAGTTCACGTTTCCGTTTACAGCAATATCTGTGGGACGAAAAACCCGATTGAGAAACTTCTATCTTCGGTCGGATACCACTAACTATGCAAACTCTGTGTGTGTATTTTTTTCCAAAGTAGGCACACTTCTGCCGCTAGGAGCCCAAATGCTTATTCTGTTTTTCTCAATATCACTACTTTTACATGTACGATTTCAAAAATTATTTCAACATCGGATGCCGTTTCCCTCGTAGAACACTTCAGGCTAGTATATGAGGAATTTTGTAGTTCACAGTTCTGGCGGTAGGTGGTGTTTCGGCAGTTTGCAGCTGTAGCGCCGCTTCTAAAAAGCAAAGATTTCCCGCTAGCTGCGTAAAGGTCGAAACCTTTTTTTTATTTTTATTTTTTTTTTTTTTTTGCTATACCTGCTCTCGGGGGACGTATTTGAAAAGTTATTTTCCCTTATCATAGCTTTTTCCATGACGAATATTTTTGGCCTATTTTCAAATTTTCCGTTTTGCAAAAATTCTCCACTAGCAGACGTAGACTTATATCATGTTTCCTTTTATATTTCTCCTTTTTTAACTGTTCGATTTGATGATATCTTTGTCTGTGGTACCTTCCTTGTAGTATGTGTAATTTTTTGTTCGCCATTTGTTAATTTTCGCATCATGCTTTTAGCCGTTGGTGGAACTAAGTAGATGTCTCTACAAATTTTGTATTTCTGGATGTTTTATCGATTGTTGGAACAAGTTGATTGTTTTCGAAACCGGTTCCATTGACTTTGAATAACTTTGATAAATTTAATTTGCGTCAGAACGGATTCAAAAGACGTGCTCATTACATCCAAAAATTCGGTGTCATCTTTCTTGCTTGAGTTGCTGCCGGACACCACTACTATCACCGCCAATGTACAAAAGTATATATACTGCCTTCCGATTATCTGCACGCATCTCTCACGTCGAAACGAACAGTAATGCTTAATCGAAACTGCGTTCTCGTACAGCAGGATGGGGCGAGTCCTCACACAGCAAGGGTGACCTGTCACAAGATCAGGGACCAGAGATGGGAGCTGCTGCCATTCCCAGTTTTTTTTTCGGAATTTCTGCTCCGAAAATTTCGATTTTTAGAAAAATCCAATTACATCAGACCCTATTCACCCGGGATAACATTTTACACAAATTTCTGCATTTTCCATAATGCACAGTTACGACGCTAAATGGCGTAAGTGCAATTTTTGTTCCCAAGTGCATCTCCAGTTCAAAAATACCGATTAGAAAAAAGAAATTCTTTTCGTACCGTGTGCCATGTATTGTATTAAACAGCGCTGACGTTATCCACTCACACTTAATATATTTTAATTATCCACTGCGCACTTTGTATATTTTAAATAATGTATATCGTATTTTTCACTGATTTCTTCGTTTTCGACATGTGCTTTAAAAACATCCTTTTGTGACAGAAACGATTCAAAAGACATGCTGATCACACAAGAGAGTTCGGTGTCATCTTTCCTGTCCTTGTTTTTCTTGCGTGTTGCAAGTATCGTTTTGAATCGGTTTGAAAAGTATCTTCTTTGTTTTTGTTTTCCTCAATGTGTAAAAACAAATTTGAGTTCATTTTCCGTTGAATTTGCATTTCGTGTCTTCCTCGATGCGCAAATTTTCTAGGCCTATGGCATGGTAAAGAAATTCCACGTTTCATTGTCGTAAACTTAGAAACATCAGCAAACTACTGTAAGTTACAGAGACTACACTAATGGAAAACACGATATACGTGATTGCTTCTCTCTGGCAAACACAGTTATAAGAGCTGAAAGACGCATCCTATATGCGCACAGACATTTCTTCGAAATCTGTTGGTAGCCAAAACCAAGAAAATATCGAAAGAAAAAGGTCCCCCATTTTTGGACATATTTTTGGTATTTTAGGTACCGCATGTTTCACCAGATTCCATCAGAACTGCAGTCTCCGTCCTCGACTTAATAGATTCCAATATAGCTAGCAGGGAAGGATTATGGGGGGGGGGGGGTTATAGGGTATAGGGGCTATAGCCTTGGGGCCCGCTATGACCAAGTGCACAGGAAGCATGTCTGGGCAAATGTAGTTAGATAGACAGATAGATAGGTAGAAAAAGAGAGAAAGAGGTTTATAATATAGTTTTACTTTTACAAATTTTTGAAGATGACAATCCTTTTTTTTTTGGTGTAAATATGACAAGGATAGTAAGTCAGACAATATCCGAAAACTTGAAAATTTCGTCGTCCTGGAGCGGGAATCGAATCCGCGTCTCCCAGATAGTTGGATATTACCTGACTTACCATCCTTGTCATATTTACACCAAAAAACGGATTGTCATCTTCAAGAATTTGTATTGTATGGTGTAATCCCGAATTCCATTCATAGTTTTACTTTTGTTTCGTATGATTTCCACTTTGTCACAAACATAGGCTGGAAGACAAACAGATTATAAGACAGTGACTCACCAAAGCTAAATTTTTCATGTCGCTGTTTCCGCGGGTACAGCGGCGAGACACTTTCAGCTTTTTCACCACCTTCTTCCCACACCTCCCAATTTGCACTTAGAATCATGGTCGGAGTACCCAGTGGCTTCACATTGCATAACAAAAAAGATGCACTAAGAAAAGTATACGGTGCTTATAACGAAGTAAATTCCTCCGTCATTTTGTCCACGCCGGGCATCAAACCCGGGTCCCTTCATTCCGGAATAAGTCGCTCTCCCAACTGAGCTACGCGAACGTATGCTCTCGCTGCTATCTGCCTTTACCTCCTGTGCGTCCTGCGTGACAGGCACGTCACATTCTAAATCTTAAGAACATCCAAGACAAAATCTAAGAATCTTAAGCTTTTAACTCATATTCTTATGAAAACAATGACAAATACAATGACGTATTATGAAAACTCTGCAAAGTTACAATTTCGGGTTTTAATGGACTTCAAAATAATTCCCCGTTCTAAGTTCTTTGGGGGCCCACTCAGATGTCCTTGCCATGGGGCCCACTCAAAGGTCTTAGCCTAGGGGCCCACTAAGGACTTAATCCGGCGCTGATTGCTAGCGTTGTACAACTACTCTTTGCGCAGGCCATTACAGGATTCATTTATATGCGAGTTCTAGATGAAGCATGGGTGATGTATTTGTGCCGCCCCGGTGGCGCAGTGGTCTAAGCAATGGTCTCTGATTATTCGTCCGTAAGGGGTTCGGGTTCGAATCCCGGTGAGGCATGGATGTTGTGTTTGTCTTACGGCACTGGATCTCTCCCTTCCCTGGAACCAGTGACTCTAAATTAGGGACGGGCGACTGCTTATAGCCCATTGAGTTGCTCACGGTGGTCGTTAAACCTCCAACCAAAAAAAAAATGTATTTGTCTGACGGCGCTGGCAATCTCTTTCTTAGAACCAGTAGCTCTAAATTAGGGACCGGCGACCATGCTTTGAGCTCTACCAGTTGCTCATGATGGTCCTTGGGCACGAAAATAAAAAAACAATTCCACGATAAGATGTATGCTATTCTGAATGCATACGCTGGGTGGATATTTTGTGATCAGTAGGCCACTGTTATGCAGGTAATCTGATTGATCAACCCTTGTCTTTATGTTGCATCCGCTACATAAGCAGGTAAACTAGAACCTTGTAAGTAATAGTTCTGGGTACATTACTGAAGGTGAAGCTGGAAAGCGACGTAATCTTACAGACTTTGAGCATGGCATGAGAGTTGATACACGGAGGTCTGGTGCAGATATCAGAAAACTTCTACACTTGTGGCATGTGCAAGTGCGATAGTAGTAAGCGTCTATAGGCTACAATACCACAGATCACACCATATTCATGTACTCAGAGAACTTAACTGAAAGAACGAGGGAATACCTACTCCCACTATACGTGACTTTTATTGAATACCATCGGAGGTACCCGGCGTTGCCCGGGTTTAACAAGAAATACATGAATCAGCTTCTGGGCCAGAGCTTTCCGAACATTTTTCTTTTTCTTGGATTTTGGATTCATTTGTCCAATAGATTTTCGCTTTTTCAGTGGCATTCCAAAATTCACGCTGTCAAGGGGTCTCAGCTTCTCTTAATAATTTTACTTTCTTGGATTTTGGATTGATTTGTCCAAATAGATTTTCGCTTTTTCAGTGGCATTCTGAAATTCATGCTATTGAGTTGTCTTAGCTGCTCTTAATAACGTCATTTTCTTGGATTTTGGATTGATTTGTCCAATAGATTTTGGATTTTTCGGGGGCATTCTGGAATTCACGTTGTTGAGGGGTCTCAGGTTTTCTTAATAATTTCCCCTTCTTGGATTTTGGAGTGCTTTATCCAAAATATTTTCGATTTCAGTTAAAATTGCATAAACAGTACAGAAGTTTATGATAATTAACTGAAATTCATTTGGTTGCTACACAAATTTCCTTTGTTTCTTTATTGCAGAAATTATATCAGCATTTAATATTTTAAAATTAACTGGCGCTTTCATGCACTAAACATAAATTTAATCACAAATTGTCAAGGGGATAAAATCAGTGGAAGGAAGTAGGGTGTCCAAGTTTCATTGTAGCTCATATTTTCAGCATGGCCTTATATAGTAACTATGCAAAATTTGGTACAGATCGTGCCAAAGGGTTTAGGCGCAAAGTGTAAAGGGGATAAAATCAGGGGGAGGGGGAGGAGCGGGATGTCCAGGTTTAATAGAAGCCTATGTTTTCAGAAGGGTCCCGGTAAGCAATTATACAAAATTCCGTCCAGATCTGTCAAAGGATTTAGAGTTCATAGAGAATATACTGACTAACATTCTATTATATACACGGTTGAGTCACATTATTATGACCAACAGCTAATATCCAGAGTAACCGCCGTGTGCAGCGCATACAGCAGCTAGACGGCATGGGAGTGACTCAATAAGGCGCTGGAAGGTGTTCACAGGTATGTGAAGCTATGCTGACATGCAGTGCATCTCACAGCTGCTCGAGGGTGCGTGGTGGAGGATCCATAGAGCGAACAACACGATCGAGGTGGTCTCACAGATGCTAAATTGGGTTTACGTCTGGGGAATTAGGAGCCCAGGGAAGAACTAAGTCTTCATTGTGCTCTTCCAAACACTTTCGGATACTTCTAGCTGAGTAACACTTCGCATTGTCGTGATAGAAGATCCCATCCGTCCCAGGGAAGACAATCAGCATGTATGGGTGTACGTAGTCTGCAAGGATGGATTCATAACGAATTCGGTCCATAGTTCCTTCCACAGGTATGAGTGGGCCCAGAGAATGCCACCAAAACATTTCCCGGACCATAATGCTGCCCCCAACAGCTTGTGTTCTTCCAGCAATGGTTGAAGACTGTTTGTTCTCTGGTGTCTCTCGCCTTCCAACATACATTCCCTTTGATGAAGCAGAAAACGTGACTCATCAGAGTAGGCAATCCTTTGCCAATCAGCGGAGGTACAATTCCGATACTGCCATGTAAATGTAAGCCTTTTCTGCCGATGCACCTTCGTTAGCACAGGTGCAGTGACAATTCGTCTGCAACGGAGCCTTATACTCAGCAGGGTTCGCTGAACTGTCGTTTTTGACACACTTTCGGTAGCCCCCTGGTTCCTTCGGCCAGTGAGTTGCTCCACTGTAGCATGTCAATCGGCAATCACACACCTTCGAAAGCGGTGCTCACCTCTCACATTAATGACACGTTGTGCTCCCCAGTTTCCACGTCGCTTATTTGCAATTGTGCCGTTTCTCCAATCACGATGCACTTTAACCACAGTAACACGCGAACAGTTCACAAACTTCTCTGTTTCAGAAATACTTCCACCCTTGGCTCGAAATGCCGATAGTCATCCCTTTTTGCAAATCTGATAAATCGCTCCTTTTATGCATGACAGGAACGAGCGATATGTTTTCAGATTGCCTACAGCACACCTTATATACCCTCCGCGCCAGCTCACGACACGTGCCTTTTTTCATTGGCTACGCGCTGTTGACGTCAAAAGTAGGAGGTGGTCACAATAATATGACTTGACTGTGTATATATATGATACACGTATATGCTGGGAAGCTATATATTTAAAAAAAAATCTTTTTCGTGAGGTTAGGAGGCAGAACGATGATATTGTGCCAGGCGAATATCACTTTCTGTTTTAAGACATGTTTATCAAAAGCTATATAGACATTTCAAGCATTTCTACAGGCTACAACCGTAGCGGTTTTACGTAATGTTAGGATCGAATTGGACGTTTCGTTTTTCGTGTTTAATGTATCCCAAAATGGTACCGTCTCTTGCAGTGTTACGTAAATTAGGCAAAAATTAGACAACGTATTTTTATTTTATTTTTGATTGGAGGTTTAACGACCACCGTGAGCAACTCAGTGGGCTACAAATAGTCCGTCGTCCCTAATTTAGGGTCGCTGGTTCCAGCGAAGGAAAAGAGCCAGTGCCGTTAGACAAACAGAACATCCATGCCTCACCGGATCGAACCCGGACCCCTTTCGGACGAATGGCCAGAGGCCATCGCTTAGGCCACTGCGCCACCTGTGCGGCTGTTTCATTTTGGAAGCTTAGTGAATTCATTGCGTTTAAGAGGCTGTGAAAATACCGAATTAAGGGTCATTGGCTTCAGAAAGGTAAGAGGAACAGAATTATGCAGCAAATACATATTTGTCGATGAGGTGTCTTGTATCCTGATCAAAGACTCTAGAATCTAGTATTCTAACCACTCCACTATCTAACATCGCGAATGACGATTTAGTCGGCAGTCCCATTGGTGCAGTTATCTAAGCGATGGCTTATGAACATTCGTCAGTGAAGGGTCCAGGTTTGACTTCCGGTGAGGAATGGACGTTTGTGTTTGTCTTTCGGCACTGGCTCTCAATGTGTTACTTCTCCAACATTGGTTATCTGTGTACAGTAGGTTAGCCCTTAGCTATAGCTAATTTTCCGAAAGTTAAAATTGTGCTGCTCCCACCCCTAACCCTATTCCAATCAACCAAAGAATGGGCTGTGCAAAACTTCAGCTCAATCGGACAACTTCTAGGCGACCCTCAAACGCCTTGAAGTTGGAACATAGTATACGCAACGATTAATTCTGTTCAAAAGAGGTATACTCTTCCCTATCTCGACCATTTTCTTTTTTCGTCTTAGAGAAATTTATGTGGACAGTGGACACGTCCAGGCAACCCCAGTAAGTGTTTTAAAAAATTCTGAATCAAACTTCCCAAAAGTTATTTCGAAAACTTCCTGAAATAACATGAAAAATTTAAGAAATATTAGGTTTTTTAATGACGCACACAACTTCTATAACAGAAACGCATTTTTATTTACAACAATACTTTCTATAGAATCAAATCCTAATGTGAACGAAGGAACATTGAACATTCTCTTTTTTCTAAGAGAGGATTTAGTAGCAGTTGGGTATTTTGTACGGTCTCCGGCAACGATCTGTAAAACAAATTGTTTCTCAGTTTCATCTTTTGTGAGAATGTTATTGTAATCCTGAATGAGTTTGACACCTCTTTCTGCAACGTCATTCACAACAACTGTCTTCGCAAGTTTTTCAGTTCCACTTTTGTAACCAGGATCATCCATCCATGTGGAAGGGTCTTTGTAAAGGAAATCGGTGCTGATAGAAAATCTCGTGAAGAAAGATTTTGTACCAGGAGTTACAAAAGTCGAAAACTCGATGTTTGTAAAGGATGAAAAATCATTTTGGTGCAGAATGTACCTCTTCAGTTGATTTTTTCTTCTTCCTCTTCTTCACCTTCGTCTGCTTCCAGCATAACTTGAGCCATATTTGCCTTAACCGCTGTTGGAACATTGTCATCAAATAAGGATAGAGCCACAGTTTCGGGAACTAAATAACAGAGACAGTTGGAATTTTTTTGCAGCAGCAGCCTTACTGATTTCTGGATCAATATCGTGATAATTTATCAGTTGACGCATGAATAGGAAATTTTGATAAGGTGCTTTAATTGCTTCTGATGACAGAAACCATGCTCGAACGTACACTCGAGCAAGAACAATACATATTTTTCTCAAAGAGTTCTTCTCGCTATGAGATAACTGAAATTGATCTAGAAACAGGTATATCTTGAATTCATAAATTGCCTTTGTCATCCACCTAGCATGACTTACAGCTCCTGGTATACGAAACGATATCCCGTTCTTCGGAATGCCGCCAAGAAAGATCATCGTTAACTCCAACAGTTCTCGGTAATCATCTCGCTGTTGTTTCTGCGTAGAAAGGTGGTGTTCAAGAAATCCAAGAATGGTAGAGCGGACATCATCAGACACTTCATTGCTACCAGTTATGTAAACGTTCTTGTCGAGTTTCGTCCATGTTTCTCTAAATCTTTTGAAAAGCGCCATGTCTGGACCAGAAGTTGCACCCATCAGTGAGTCGAAACAGCTCCTCAAAACTAACTCAAAAATGTGATGACTGCAAGGGAGGTACAACAGGTCGCGACTGAACAATTTTTCTAGATTTTTACAGGCACCATTTACTCGACCTGTGTCGCTTGCTGTCGTATCACAGCAAATTGCCTGAATTTTGTCGGTTATACCCCACTTCTCCGCTGCTTGGTAAACAGCTTGCGCTTCTCCTGACGATGTTGGGATTTCAGGGACTCCCAACAATTGCTCCTTGCCTTAAAAAGTTACTATTATTGCCAGTCTATCAACCTTTCCAACACCTGTGAGTGCTGGAAGCAGCTTTCCATCCTAGTGTAACACTAACTCTTGGCAGTCGTTTAGGTTAAATTTGTGCTGAATTTCTGTGTGTCTCGCTTCTCTAAATGTTTTTCTAAGGCGTTGAAAAGAAGTGCGATTTATTACCAGGTTTTCAGTATCACGCCCGAAAGCTTCTGCAGCAGCCATTAATATGTAAACCCCATTTCTATCAGAGATTTTGCACCTATCAAAAACTTCAGAGAGACGGGGAGTAAAAAATGCAATGTACCTCGAGTTGCTGGAACTGTTGCTGCTACTGCGGTTGTTGCTGATATTTGCTGAACGATGACAGAGGAATTTTCACTGGTATCACAACCATCTCTGCTTCGGCTGCTTGATGTTGAATTGTCAATTTGTGATGTAACAAGCTGATGAGTAGCAAAATGTTGTTCCATTTCTTCATAAGTCCTTTTTTTCCTGGCAGTTTCCAATGCAGTGCCCTTCAGTGCTCTTTCTTCCATGTGTTTTAGTTTTTGATCTACGCCGAACATGGAACCCAGTCGTCCTTTTTGTCGCTGAAGTTTTAAGAACTTCTTATCCTCTTCATGTTTCATCTGTCCCAAAGCATCTGAATGAGCTATGTCAAAGAGATCGTTCATAATTTCCACATAAAGATCTCTTTTTTTCTTTTCCTTGCCTGCAGTTCTAGTCAAATTTTTCTGTAAACCTTTCCATTCATCATAGAGTTTGAGTAACTTATCAACGCAGTGGTCAGTTCTTCTAGTAAGAATCCGTGCTTTTTGCCAAAAAAATGGAAACTTCTTGAATCACCAATGCTGCACTTTCCTTCGTTGTAAGATTTACAACTCTTACATTGTAGAAAAAAAACCGCTTAAAACTTGCCGGTTCGAAGGCAGTTTGGCTCCGACGATTTGATTGGAAATGTAGCCAACAAGAGAGATATAAATGTCTTTTCTTAAATTGTGTGTCGAACTACCTGAAGAAGTGTATTCAATTTTTAAAGTCTAGGAAGAACACGTCACAACAGTCACTTTACATCAGCAGCACAAACAGTTCTGAAACAATAATTGAAAAAAACATTCATCAAAGACAACATCATATAAGATACAGTAAGTAAACGAAGAGCATAACATTATAAAAATGGAGAGGTTATAGAATAAGTTTATCTAATAATATTAATGAAAAACCGCATGACATACTTCCCACGGCAAACATTTTGTGGTTTTTCATATTAACTTAGCGATAGCAAATCACGTGCTATCGGAAAACAAAATCGCATGCTAATTAAATTAATGACAACTCGCATTAATTTCCATTACTAGTGCTTACAACTGATTACAAATGAAATAACTAGAAAAATATTTTAACTCAAAAAATGACTTCCCGGGTGAAAATTTCAAAACTTCATATTCGATAAGGGTCGTCTCGCCGTTGTCTGATTGAGCTAAAATTTTGCACAATACGTTTTTTTTTTTTGTTGATTGAAACAAGATAGGGGGTGGGAGCGAAACTTTTAGAAAGTGGAAAAATAAGGGCCACCCTAGTGTACAGTGGTCATTTAGCAAACTGAAAAACATCCATGTTGGATGTATACTTGTTCACTATGTGTTACATGATCAACACTGGCTGTATCTGTGTAAATTGATCATTTGACATGCTGTAAACCATGTATGATATGTACTTGTTGATGTAAAATATCTGTATCCTGTTTATGTCTGGCCTGTTTGTCATGTCTCTGTACCACGAGGTTCAATAAATCATTAAAAAAAATTAAAAATTAAAACCTTCAATCAACAAACTATTTAGTTGATTCGCAGACAAGAAGGCTTATTCTGTACTTCAACTTGATTTTTTCGTGAAGTAATTCTTAATTCCATGAATCAGTGTAGCTCGTAAAACAGCATTGTGACACAGTAAATTTTCCCAGCCTCAGGTCTTTATCATATTTACAACCTTGCTAACTTTTATGATTCCTGGCTACATACTGACAATTGCCTTAATTAAGCATCTGTGTAACCCTGGAAGCTAATTGCTTTGATTTATCAGGCCTGCTAAAGAAACATTCAGTTTTAAAAATCATCTTTGTATGTGCACGGTCCCTTATCTGGGTATGAATTATTTATGTTGAGATAGAAATGTTCAATGTCATTTAAAGGATCATGTGAAGTAATCGGGATGATCGTGAGTCTCACTGCGTCTGAGTGACGCGATTCGGGTGGTTCCCTTCGATCTAACGATTTTCTAACGACATGAATGCTAATGATTAGCGCCCTGTTATGATTAGTGCCACTCCCAAGACCCATTGAACGAAAAGCATCTAAACGCCGGTTGTTCTAATTGCTCGAATTTTCCTCGTCACTCATCATCACATGATTTGACAGTAAACTTCTTCGAGGATCCTCCTATAACTGAAGTGCGTTTTCGAAACTCATCTCCATTATGTATAAAGCTTCAGGCTGCTTCATTTTTTGGGACGATACAGGTCTACAGAGTGCTTCAGAAGTCACAGTGTCCAAGTTTCGACATTTAGCTACATTCAATTTGAAGTGTTATAATTCACCCCATGAATTCTAACCAATTCTATTCTGCGAATTGTTAACCTCACGAATTCTAACCAATTCTATTCTGCGAATTTTTACCCTCACGAATTCTAACCAATTATATTCTGCGAATTCTTACCCTCATGAATTCTAACCAATTATATTCTGCGAATTCTTACCCTCACGAACTCTAACCAATTCTATTCTGCGAATTCTTACCCTCGTGAATTCTAACCAATTCTATTCTGCGAATTCTTACCCTCATGAATTCTAACCAATTTCCTCCTTTGACTAACCAACCTAACATGGTCTTAAATTCAATAAAATCTATCTTAGGTGATTAAATATCATAACGCTTTTAAAGATTTTTTTGCTTCAAAAGCTGACCTGCCGATTAATCACGTAGCTCGCCCCGGTTTAGTGTGGTCAGCGGCATGGGTTTCTGGTTATTCTTCTGAAATTGTCTCGGCTCCGATGTGCGTGAAGCGCGATGGTGCTGTGGGGGCCCAATTACCGAAGGATGCCCCCTAGCTAGTGATGGTAGGTAAAAGGAAAAGTCCCTAAAACCAGGTCAATTAGCGAAGGCTGCCCCTAACTAGTGATGATAGGTACAAGAAAAAGTCTCTAAAACCAGAGAAGTTTGACTTGTTGAAAATTCTGATAGGGAAAAGGAAATTTGTAACTAAAATAAGGAAATGCCAGGGAATTTTGTGGGTATTCCGTGGCAGTCTAACTTTTTTTTCTTTTGATGCATTTTTTCTCAAATATTTTTACTTGTGGTTGTCCCACCCCCAAGTAACCAACACCCAATAGTGTTACAGCGACTGAATGCGTTCGCATTTGCAGTTAGCGACATGTAACCGGCCTGGCTTGGTTTGTGGAGATTTTAAGGAAAGACGAGTAAAAAAGCAATTCCACTGCTAACAACTGATAAGAGAAGTCTCATTTGATTGTTTTGTTTATTGTATTGTGTATTCCTAAGTCATAAACGGTGTAGAATCAGTTATAAGTAATAATAAGTTTGACCTCGAGGGTAGTGTGCATAACAATGAATTAAGTTGTGTACCATTCACTAGTAAAACCTGATTGCAATGAAATATAACCTTTCGACAGTAGAGAAAAAAGTAACCACTCCAACCAAGAAACAGAAAACAAAAGGCGAGCTTAAAAGTGAAGAATGAGATAAAGTGAAGCATGTTAAGAAATTTAGGGAAGAATGGCTAGTGACAAAAATTTTAAATGTTCGCTGCAACTTTTACCAAAAAATGATGCACGATATAAATTCACGGCTTGCTGTTGCACTATTCTTTGTGACAAAAATTTTAAATGTTGGCTGCAACTTTTACCAAAAAATGATGCACGATATAAATTCACGGCTTGCTGTTGCACTATTCTTTGTGACAAAAGTGAGCTCATGAAGCATGCTAACAATGAGAAGCATAAAAAAAAAAGCATGAAAGCTATAAAGGAATCTCCAGCAGTTGAGAGTTTTTTCCAGATGAGAACAGTTCCAAATGGCTCACATCACTACAAAACAGCCGAAATAAATTTGCTGCATTTTTTGCTAGTAATAATGTGGTATTTCAGGTAATTGAACAGTCAGTTCCTGTTCTCCAAAGTGCATTTCCTAACTCCAAAATTCTAAAAGATGTGAAAATAAAAAGGCGTACGTGCACCAAACTCATTTCTAATGTTGTGGCTAAAATAGAGAATGAGGCTACGATTAGAAATTTAAGAAAAATTAATTCTCGATTTTAATTGATGAAAGCACAGATTTAACATGTGAAAATTTCCTGTGCATTTTAGCCAGATATACATCTCCAGCAAAAGGTCATGTAAAAACCGAACTGCTTGAAATTGTGGAGATTGATGTTTCAGATGCTTCTGCTGATAAAATTTACTCACCATTCAATGACCATAAAATCTGTGGAGTTACGGAATAAAACTAGTGAGAGAAATCCGATATTTAATATTTTTAACAAGTTTATCAAAAGAATAAATAAAAATACACTATAAAAATGTTTTAAATAACGAAAAAAATGAAAATTTTTACAAACTACTATGTAATATATAGTCTATAAAAATAATATATATACAGGGTGCATAGGAAAATCCTTTTAGCCTGAAATAACTTGCGAATGGAGAGAGGTACAGTTTGTAAGTGAGGTAACGGTATAGTAAAGCGAATACGCCGGATCGAATGCAACCAATAGCAGCGCCCCTAGTGGCGAAATGCGGAAGTTAGCCATTGTAAATCGAAAACGAAAAGAGATAGAGCAAAATTTCCAAATACAAAGTTGTAGAGCATCAATTAATTAATACAAAACGACATTTGTTTCACGCGGATAAGATAAATTGTCGCCTGAATACCCTACAATGTCCGAAATCGATGCGCGACGTTTCGAATATGCATATTCACATTTCGCAAATGTAGCTGTATGCAAATGCAGATTGGGACGTTGTACCGTACCTACGATATAAAAACCAGTAGCAGGATGTACCCTGATCAGAAGTTTAAGTGTACGTACGCTGTGTGAGAATGGCGAGCTTGGATTTCTGGGGTTACGTAAAAAATCTGGTGTATGCAACAGCGCCTACAAGTGTGATGGATCTGCGTCGTCGTGTTACAGATGCTTGCAATAGTGTGACACCTTCTATGCTGAGAAATGTGCATGCAGAGTTACTTTAACGAATACAAATGTGTATCGTGGGCGATGGCGAACTCTTCAAACATACTCGACATAAACTTTTCATCACTGTGCGCCAGTTTGCCTTTTTTGTTTTTGTTTTGCCTGACGTCATCAAACTGTATTGACATAAGTACGCATTTATGCAATAAATTGTGAGTATTTGCTCATACGTATGCCTGTTCCCTTCAAACGTTCACACAAAAGGTCGCGCATCGATTTCGGACATTTTAGGGTATTCAGGCAACAATTTATCTTATCCGTGTGAAACAAATGTCGTTTTGTACTAATTAATTGATGCCCTACAACTTTGTAATTGGAAACTTTGCTCTATCTCTTTTCGGTTTCGATTTGCAATGGCTAACTTCCGCATTTCGCCACTAGGCGCGCTGCTATTGTTTGCGTTCGATCGGGCGTAGTCCTTTTACTATACTGTTATCTCACTTGCATAACTGTACCTTTCTCCGTTCGCAAGTTATTCCAGGCTAAAGGGACTTTCTTATGCACCCTGTATATACGTATATAAGATGAAATTTCTACTTTCCGAAAAGGGAATTCCAGGGAATTTTTTTTTTTTTTTTGATTGGAGGTTTAACGACCACCGTGAGCAACTCAATGGGCTATAAGCAGTCGCCCGTCCCTAATTTAGGGTCACTGGTTCCAGGGAAGGGAGAGAGCCAGTGCCGTAAGACAAACACAACATCCATGCCTGACGGGATTCGAACCCGGACCCCTTACGGACGAATGATCAGAGGCCAACGCCTTAGACCACTGCACCACCGGGGCGGCAGGGAATTTTCGCTCTCTATACAGGGATTTTAACAAATGAGTAGCTACCATCATTGCCCCTAGCCCATAGAGTTTACTCATGGTGGTCGCTAAACATTCCCCCTCCCCACACCTTCCTGTTCCCCAGAAGTAGACACTCACCAACCCGGTATCCGAGTAGTGCGAGGCGCTGGTTTCTTATCATTCATCCGAAATGGGTCCGGGTTCGAATCTCGAGTAAGGCATGCACGGCGTATTTGTCTTACCGTACTGGCTATCTCTCTTTCCTGGAACCAGTAGCCAAAACATTAGGAAGGGAGACTGCTTTTAGCCTCTTGGGTTGCTCTCACGGTGGTCGTCAACCCCCCCCCCCCCCAAACAAAATCATGACAGAAGATGTAGACATTCAGCTTGAATTACATTCAAACGGAGAGAACATGCATTTTCTGTTATCTAATATCTGTATACCAACGTGATGTCCCGGCATGTCACCGACACACATCACCTGAAACACACGGTGAACGGTGGATTTCGTCAACTTTTTCCATCGCTGTTCCTCCATTACACTTTCTTGGCCTTTAACGGCTGGTTTTACATTTTTAGTTCACCTTATTTTACGTCCACCTGAAGTGCTCGAGATGGGTCGGTATACGCTGGTATGGCATACCGGCATTTCTTTTTTCCTAGTATTTCATACTGGCATTTTTTTTACCCGGAAGTGATATACCGGCACTAATTTTAGTAGTGAGAACTGCAGAAATGATTTTTTTGTCCCTGACTTATGTGCGCGCATTGTTAAACACAGAAACTTTGTGCTTCGTGCCCTTGAGAAATACAGAAACCGTACAGGGTATGGGAATGGTGCTTCAGCTACAAGGTGAGTCCTTCAAAGGATGGAAATGAACCTACCGATTGCGCACGATCAAATCTTGCCCAGGTATCATCCCATTAAAGATGTCTGTAATTTTTATTATATCATTCATTTAATATATTCAACTTGGAGAGCTTCTTCAAAAAACGAAGAATTGGAAGTAATCAGTAATGAGCATAAACATTTTCCCATTAGGACATTTTTTTTAGTGTGGTGAGATTGCTGTTAATTTAAGACTGAGTATTCATTTTGGCTGGTGGAAATTATAATTGCCTGACTTTTTACTTCATGAAAGCCCCTATTGGAAGTGGGCTGCCTTCTCGGCTCGGGACCTTAAAGTTCTAGGTTCAAGTCCAGCTAAATCACTAATGATTAGGCGAGGTTCGGAAGTCACGTTAATCCGTTGGCCTCGGGGTATAGACTCCTTGTTATAAACAAGTCTAACCACAGGCCTCGGTGTAGCATAAATAGTACCCGCTGGATCCACAAACAAACTAACTGAAATCGACTATCATCATTTCTGACTTATGGTGCAATAGTATTCCACAGAATTGCCAATTACATTTTCACACAAATGAGTTTTCCTTCCAGTGAGGTTTTTTTTTATTCTTTCAGTTTTTGTGATTTTCTGCCGAAGGTGTATCTTCTGGATGATTTTTAGCTAAATATGAGCATGCCGGCACTTCAAAATTTCCATTTCGAGCACTGTGTACCTCTTGATCTGAATCGTGATATCGCCGAACGTACAATATTATCTCGGTGAAACACACAGTTAATGCTGGGTTTCGACAACTTCTTCCATCGCCTTTCCTCTATAGTAAGATTTGTTGCCTCTAACATACACTTTCTTGACCATTAATGGCTGGTTTCACATTATTAGTTCATCTTATGTTAGTCTACCTCTTGGTCTGAATCGTGATATCACCGAACGTACTTCATTAGGTTAATGCTGGCTTTCGACAACTTCTTCCATCGCCTTTCCTCTATAGTAAGATTTGTTGCCTCTAACATACACTTTCTTGACCATTAATGGCTGGTTTCACATTATTAGTTCATCTTATGTTAGTCTACCTCTTGGTCTGAATCGTGATATCACCGAACGTACTTCATTAGGTTAATGCTGGCTTTCGACAACTTCTTCCATCGCCTTTCCTCTATAGTAAGATTTGTTGCCTCTAACATACACTTTCTTGACCATTAATGGCTGGTTTCACATTATTAGTTCATCTTATGTTAGTCTACCTCTTGGTCTGAATCGTGATATCACCGAACGTACTTCATTAGGTTAATGCTGGCTTTCGACAACTCCTTCCATCGCCTTTCCTCTATAGTAAGATTTGTTGCCTCTAACATACACTTTCTTGACCATTAATGGCTGGTTTCACATTATTAGTTCATCTTATGTTAGTCCACCTCTTGGTCTGAGTCGTGATATCACCTAACGTACTTTATTATCTCTGCGAAACACACGGTTAATACTGGCTTTCGACAACTTCTGACATCGCGTTTCCTCTATATATTAAGATTTGCTGCCTCTAACACACACTTTCTTGACCATTAGTGGCTGATTTCACATAACTAGTTCATCTTATGTGAATCTACGTCTTGGTTCGAATCGTGACATCACTGAACGTATTATCTCGGTATTTCTCTTTCTCTACCTTTATCCCTCTTCATCTCACATATCACACTTATGTCCAAACCGTTCAATACACTCTCATTAATTTATATCCCTACTCTACCTAAGAAATACCCACATTTTTCAAGTGCCTCCATTTTAATTCCGTTCAACCACTGAATCTACCTATTACGAGGGTCATAACAAAAGTTCTACAAACGTTAATCTAAAACGTAAGGGGATGATGCAATCGTGAAAATGATTGCGACATATTAAGGTTAGACTCTCAGCAACGCATTGGTATCAGAACGACGCGCTATCAACTGCTGTGTGGACATGCGAGGGTTTGGAAATCTAAGCGTGCAGCTCCTCAAGTGGAGTCACGCGTTATACCAGCGCTCGTACGTGAAAAACTCCGACACAGATCCACACTGCCTTGCAAGAAGTTTGTCAAGAAGGAACGCCCAATTCTTCGCAAAGGACAAAGTTGAGATCAAAAATTTCGTCAAAACCGCCCCAACTTGTTGGAAGCGGGAGCAATCTTGCTCCATGACAATGTATCGTGTCATGGTGCAGCGTCGGTACGGGAACTTTTGGTCGAAATATGGCTGGCAAACTATCCCACCCACCATACAGCCCTGATCTCAGTCCATCCGACTTTGATCTTTTCCCAAAGTTAAAAAATCGGCTACGTGGCATCCGCAACGAATCGCTGGACGAGCTGTCATTGGACGTGACCCGAGCAATACGACAGCTGAACAAAGATGGCGTATTACGGGGCATCCGGGACCTACCTCACCGCTGGCAAGCTGTCATTAGCAGTGAAGGGGAGTGCATTGAACGGCAATAAGGCAAGTTATCTACGTTACTCCACACTTTTCTCAAAAATGGGCAGTGTGCAGAACTTTTGTTATGACCCTCGTACTCCCCGATAGCCGTTTTACTATTCTAACATCGTAAAGTGCATTTTACTTCGTAAACAATTCTTTTAGCCACAAAAATCGGCACAAATATGCAGCCGCTTTTGTTCTCCTGCAAACCTCTTTCTCACTGAAAATAGTTTTACTAATCTGCTTAAAGTTTCACAGTGTCGTCCTCCTTGTCAAGCTTTATAGTCTAATCAGTATAACCGCTTCATTTTTTCCTTTTTGTGATTGGGTGTTTAACGACTACCGTGAGCAACTCAATGGGCTATAAGCAGTCGTCCGTCCCTAATTTAGGGCCATTGGTTCCAGGGAAGGGAGAGAGCCAGTGCCGTAAGACAAACACAACATCCATGTCTCACCGGGATTCGAACCCGGACCATTCTCGGACGGATGATCAGGAGCCATCGCTTAGACCACTGCGCTACCGATGCAACCCACCGGGATTCGAACTCAGACCCATCTCGGACGGATGATCAAAAGGCAACGCTTAGACTACTGCGCCACTGGGGGAAGGGGGGGGTATATAATCGTCACCAAATAATTAAAATATCTTACAAGTTCTAACCTCTAGAGCATATTACAATTTTGCCGGTGGTAAAGTTCGAACACAAGTCTTCCTATTCAGGAACGGTTGTTCTCATACCTAAACTACGCTGGCAAACTTAATGCAGCTTCATTGCCAATATAACTCATACGTCACCTCAGTAGTGCGCAATCTACGTCGTGCCACATAAAATGTTACATAATCCCCCCTAGAGAAGGATGGGGGGCACGAAATTGCAGGTTTTCTGGTCAGCCAACAAAATGCTCAAAAAACCAGCTCACTGTAAAAGGAGGAATCTATATATTAATTCTATAAGGTTTTTTTAGTGTGAGTCCCATTTTGAGAGAACGGCTGAACGTAAAGGTATGGTTGAGGTATCAAAATAAATGTCTTACCATGTAGATGTGCCAGTTGAAGAGAAAACTGAGATTGGGGCAATGCTTCGGGGGTGGTGGAACGGCAAAGTGTCCATGTAAAGTCTATGGGAGAAGCGTGCGGCCTTTATCTACATCATGCGCTCAGTTTAGTGTCAGACTTGGTATGTGCATTGTGTACTATGATCAGTCCTAAAGTAAGTAAATACTTTATTGCATACTTATCCTCAACAGAATGTCTCTCCCGCAGAAAAATAAATAAATGAATAAAACGTAAGAGCCTTACTGGAAGGCGTGAGCGATCAATGGGTCGCACCTATATGTCTCAGACAAGAGAGAATGAAGAGTATTTGCAACGCGAAACTCATTCCAACAACGTTTACAAACACAGTTGTGACTAAAGATGAGAGTGAAAGAGTGCGCCATCCAGTTGAACTTTTGCACACGAATCGAGATGAGTGGATTTCCGCCTTACATTTTACGACTGAAAAAGGGTGCAGTCATGATGCTCATCACGAACCTGGCCGCACCGGTGGCGCAGTGGTCTAAGCGCTGGCTTAGGATGATTCGTTCGTGAAGGGTACGGGTTCGAATCCCGGGGAGGCAAGGATGTTATGTTTGTCTTACGGTAGTGGTTCTCTCTCCCTTCCCTGGTGCCAGTGACCCTTAATGAGGGACGGGTGACTGCTTATAGCCTATTGAGTTACTCACGGTGGTCGTTAAACCTTCAGTCAAAAAAAATAATCACGAACTTGGACTAATGTCTTTACTGAAGTGGTTGAATGAATTTGTCAATCAAATAAAGTTTTCATTTGTTGTTTCATATGAGTTTATTCTTTTCAAATATATATATATATATATATAAAAAAGCACGTCAAGTCCGACGGGTTTCCCCTAGTTTTTAGTAATTCCGTACCATGTGCGGAAGAATCATAGCACACATTTTCGAATCTCACGGGCAGCAGATTCATTTGCTTTCGGCAGCCAATATACTCCGGACCCGCTGTTTTCTCAGCCGAACTACACCGGCAATTTTATCCCTGCAGCATTGCCGATATGAACCATAAATCACCGCAGTAGCACTTTGCACCTCATAGTAGGTCATTTCAAAAGTTTTGCACACAGTACAAGCGCTGGCCGTAGGATGATGCAATCGCTCCAATTGTTGCGCCAGTTGTGAATCAACCTTCGGTATACAAAGTTGTGTCTATACGTTTGCTGGCTAATTTGTACCTGTTCCAAATCTGCGTAGAAATGGAGGAAGAAAATTAGTAAGGTCAGATCTCGCGTATAGCGGCCAGCGATCCTACATTGAAATTGAAACTTTGCGAGGAAAACCCCCTATTCGTAAAGCTTTGCGATCCTACATTAAAATTGAAACTTTGCGAGGAAAACCCCTATTCGTAAAGCTTTGCGATCCTACATTAAAATTGAAACTTTGCGAGGAAAACCCCTATTCGTAAAGCTTTGTGTGAAGTTTGTATGGTTAGTGTAGTGGATCATAGCACAGTATCACTGTGGTCTTCTCGTTTCCTCCAAAGTCGACAAACCATCGAAGACGACATAAGAAGCAAGATGCAACGGACGGCACTTCTGTGGCTATCGTCAACAGCATTTTGGAAGAAGATCGATGGAAAACATGTAAAGAGATGGCACGTGAAGCAATCATGTCGACCGCTTCGGTTTTCAGAATCCTAACTGAAAAATTACAGAAGAGAAAAGTGTCTGCCAAATGGGTTCCGAATAATCTGAGTGAAAAGCAGCAAGCAGTTCGCAAAGTGATCGCAAAATTGCTTCAGTGGTACGAGACAGAAGGCGAGCAGTTTTGGGACAAAATTGTTGCTATAGATGAAACCTAAATACGAGATTTTGAACCAGAACTGAAATCTCAGTTCACTTAGTGGAAACATCTAGAATCACCTCGCCAGAAAGAATTCCGCCGCCAACAATCGAAGGTTAAGCTGATGATGATTATGGCCTATGACAAGGTTGGAGTGATAGCAACAGACAGAGTGCCCGCGGGGGGACCACTGTAACAGCGGAATGCTACAGAATTCTTCTGCAAAACGTTTTGCACCCAAATATTCGCCAAAGAAGGCTTGACATGCTCGAAGCTGGTGCCATCATTTTGCACGACAACGCGAGGCCGCGTGTTTCTCGTACAGTAAGAGACATTCTGGAAAAGTATGGATGGGAATTAAACGCCAGGCCGCATGCTGCCCGTACAGTAAGAGACATTCTGGAAAAGTATGGATGGGAATTGAACGCCAGGCCGCATGTTGCCCGTACAGTAAGAGACATTCTGGAAAAGTATGGATGGGAATTAAATGCCAGGCCGCATGTTTCCCGTACAGTAAGAGACATTCTGGAAAAGTATGGATGGGAATTAAACGCCAGGCCGCATGCTGCACGTACAGTAAGAGACATTCTGGAAAAGTATGGATGGGAATTAAACGCCAGGCCGCATGCTGCACGTACAGTAAGAGACATTCTGGAAAAGTATGGATGGGAATTAAACGCCAGGCCGCATGATGCACGTACAGTAAGAGACATTCTGGAAAAGTATGGATGGGAATTGCTTCCTCACGCGCCATACAATTCTGACATGAGCTCACCAGACGATGACTTGTTCCCAAAACTGAAGAAGCCACTTTGCGGGAAATGATTCAGTACGATTGAGGATGTTTCAAATGAGGTGACCCGAGTAATCCGACGCCTCAGCAATGAAGATGTCCTGACTGGAATACAAGTCTTGCCCAAACGTTGGGCCGCTGTCATCAAGAAACATGGAGATTACTTCGAAGGCCAGTTATGGTATGTTGTGAAATAAATTCGTTTTTTAAAAGATAACATTCAGTGTGCAAAACGTTTGAAATTATCCATCGTATTTAATATTTAACACGGTTAATAATTTTCAGAGTTTCAGAGAACCACAATCGCAAAATTTTCACAAATCCAGCATAACTAATCAAGGTTGGTCGCCCCGGTGGTGCAGTGGTCTAAGCGATGGCTTCTGGTCATTCGTCCGAAAGGGGTCCAGGTTCAAGTCCCGGTGAGGCATGGATGTCGCATTTGTCTTACGGCACTGGCCCTCTCCGTTCCCAGGAACCAGTGGCCCTCAATTAAGGACGACAGACTGCATACAGACCACCGAGTTCCTCACGGTGGGCGTTAAACCTCCTACCAAATAGAAATATTAATCAAGATATAAAACTCATATGAAACAACAAATGTAAACTTTATTTGATTGGCAAAGTCATTCAACCACTTCAGTAAATTCATTAACCACTTCAGTAAAATTCATTCAACCACTTCAGTATTATTTACATCTTTACATAATGGGAAGGTTCGTGATTTTTTTTTTGACTGAAGGTTTAACGATCACGGTGAGCAACTCAATGGGCTATAAGCCGTCGCCCGTCCCTAATTTAGGGTCACTGGTTCCAGGGAAGAGAGAGAGAGCCAGTGCCGTAAGACAAACACAACATTCATGCCTCAACGGGATTCCAACCAGGTCCCTTTACGAACGAATCAGCATAAGCCATCGCTTAGACCACTGCGCCACCGGTGCTGCCAGATTCGTGATAAGGATCACGACTGCACCCTCTTTCAGTCGTAAAATGTGAAACGGAATTCCACTCATTTCGATCGTGTGCAAACATTCAACAGGATAGCGCACTCTTTCACTCTCATCTTAAGTCACAACTGTATTTGTAAACGTTGTTGGATTGAGATTCGCGTTGCGAATATTTTTCATTCTCTCTTGTCTGAGACATACAGTTGCGACCCATTGATCGCTCACGCCTTCTAGTAAGGCTCTTACGTTTTATTCATTTATTTATTTTTCTGCGGGAGAGACATTCTGTTAAGGATAAGTATGCAATAAAGTATTTATTTACTATAGGGCTGATCATAGAACACCATGTACACACCAAGTCTGACACTAGACTGAGCGCCAGATGTAAATAAGAGCCGCACGCTTCTCCCATAGACTTTACATGGGAACTTTACCGTCCCGCCACGCCCGAACCGTTGCCCCAATCTCAGGTTTCTCTTTACCTGGCACATCTATACGGTAAGACCTTTATTTTGATATCTGACTCACATCTTTACGTGCAGCCGTTCTCTCAGAATAGGTCTCACAGTAAAAACCTTATATAATGAAGATATAGATGGCGCAACTCAATATGTACATTCTAAATATTTTCACTAACCAAGGTCAACGGAATGTTTATTTACATCTTTATATAATGGGAAACGTCTTATTTCCTTGAAGAAATTAAATCGAATGAATATTAAATTGTATATATACATTACACAGTCCAACGGCATAACGCAATCAGGTCTTCGAGAGTGTTCGCTTTTCCGATGAGAAGAACTTTGATGCAAATGCCTGTTAGCGTTGCTTTGCGCAACAGTTCGCTCAGAAAAGAAAAGACTTCGAACTTTGGGTTATCTCAGTCCGTCCATGCATCCGCCTACAACAGCGCGTGAGTCAACCGCAGGCGATCGAATGTGAACAGCACTCTTCTCCCATATACTTTACATGGGAACTTTGCCGCCCTACAACGCCCGGAACCGTTGCCCCAATCTCATTTTTCTCTTCGACTGGCACATCTACATAGTAAGATCTTTATTTTTTATCCTTACCCATATCTTTACATTCAGTCGTTCTCTCAAAATATGACTCACAGTAAAACACCTTATATAATTAATATATAGATTACCAATTTTTATTTTTGCGCCGTTCTGGTGTCCGAGTGGTCTGAGGCGCTGGCTTCTGATCTTTCATTTGAGGTGAACCCAGGTACGAGTCACGGATAAGGCATGGGTAGTGTGATAGTCTGATGGTGCTTACTCTATCCCCTTCTTGGAACCAGCGGCTCAAAATTTGGGTCTGAAATTATTTTTACCCGTCAGAGTTCCTCGTGGTGGTCTCTCTGAACCCTGAAGTAATAAAATTAAGAAACATTGTTTGCACACATAGAAATCAGCATCTAGCTATCCAACAGAATACAGCAAAACTGATGATGCCACCTGCATTCTGATACCAAATCACATTTTTGATGCTATACATTTTTCCCAACAGTAGAAAAGTGAATCCGAAGTAAAAAAATTTGATTTAACGAAAATGGGTAACGGTGCATCATTGTCAAAACCATTATTGAAATCTGATTGTGCCTCATGCTGTCCCATGAAGTGACGCAACAATAGTTAATTATATTGTTACTCAACAATATATTACACTAAACGATCGCTGAACATTATTTCATCAGGTTTTACATTAATGTAACAATAGCTTATTGGAATCTGCGTAAATTGCGATAAGTTGAAACTAAATCTTATAAAAGCCGTTACAAAAATGATTTTTATACTGTAAAAATGGTGCATCATATCGAAATTTGGCTGCCTCTGAACTCCCCATGGGGTAGAGGGTTGCGTGCTATTGATGAAAGCTTTAAAATGATGTATAGCACGAGATATCCTAGACCAAAAGTTATCAATCCCTCTCATTTACACACTTGCGGTTCAGCTTTTCTTTCTATCTAATGCTAAGATTTTAGCTTGCGCATGCGCAGATGGACTGTCAGGAATTAGTAAACCTTACTGTTTGCTGTTATGATGTAATTGCACTTAGTATGTGAATGATTGTGGCTTGGTATGGTGGTCAGTGACACGAATAAACGCAATATGTTGTACGCAAGTAAATGTACACTCTCAAACCACTCGTTTTATTTCACAACCACAAAAATCTTAGCATGAGAAAGATTCATAGCATAAATTTTCTACAAAAAGTACCAGGCTACTCTCTGGATTTTATTTTTATTTGAGGGCTTAACACCGTGAGCCACCTGATGGACTATAAGTAGTCGTCCATCACTAATTTAGGGTCACTTGTCCCAGGAATGGGAGAGAGTCAGTGCCGTAAGACAAACACAACATCCATGTCTCACCGTGATTCGGACCCAGACACTTCTCGGACGAATGGTCCCAAGGCAGCGCACAGACCACTGCGCCACCAGGGCAGCAAATCAGGACTTTGGTGAGGCCATTCGTCCAAAAGGGATCCGGGTTCGAATCCCGGTGAAGCATGGATGTTGTGTTTGTCATGAGACAAACACAACATGGCTCTCCCCTTCCCTGGAACCAGTGACCCTAAATTAGGGACGGGCGACTGCTTATAACCTATTGAGTTGCTCATGGTAGTCGTTAAACCTCCAATCAAAAAAAAAAAAAAAACCCACCAACAACGCATGCTCCGTGGCAGAATGCGGCCTTCTAATACCAACAGGACTCATCTCCGTAGTACTGGCACAGTGCTGGGAGTGCCAAATTGTCCAGAATGTGTAGGTAAGCTTCTGCATTAAGGTGGGCGTCAAGTAATTTTGCCTCCTATACTTCCAATGGAAAAACTTCTGTACACATTTTCTTCACAATTAATGCGTTCCCAAGGATGAAAATTTGAACATCGATTAAAATAGCTTCATTTTATAACTTGGAATACTTAATATTTTCTAAAGCATAACCATAATTATGCAATCCAATATCTGTTTGTCTACTGACGTCATCAAAGTACAGGTCACGCCATCTTTTTTCTGGTTTCAACACCACCAAAGGAAAAGTTATTGATTTTTAATATAATTATGGTTATGTTTTAGAAATTACAGCCCTGGAAAAAAAAATAAGGTCGCACACAAAACAGTTTATTACATAAGTACTACAATTCTAAAGTTCCTAAAATTTAACACAGTATCAAAGCAGTGTATAATCGGAGTACAAACAAAATATTTATGCGAATGTTGCATAATTAACAATGAAATATAAAATTGTAATTATTAGACCATTTTCATTTTGGAAAACAATATAAGGTCGGCATACATGTTTGAGCAATTTAGCACTTAATAGTCTAATAGTTTGCCTTTCTTTTCAATGATTGCAATCAATCGATCAGTCATAGAGTTTGCAAGTTTCGATAGTGTCGGAATTTCGATGTTTGCCCATGCTGTCTGCATGGCTGCAATAAGGTCCGCTTTTGTCTGGAAATGTCTGAAGTCCTTGTAGACAGAGCATACCATTATAGCCCAAAGATTTTCCATTGGATTGAGGTCGGGACTCTGTGAAGGCCAGTCCAAAACACGAACGTCATTGGCTTCAAACCACGCTTTAGTAGACCGAGAGTTGTGGATGCTGGCATTGTCTTGCTGAAAAATCCAATTTCTCGATGCCATAAGTAAATTATCCGCCATCTTATCTTGGTACTTGTCGGAATTAATTTCTGTGTCAACAATCACAAGTGAGGTTTTCCCAGTAGCAGAAAATGCCCTCCAAACCATGACCGAGCCTCCGCCAAATTTGCGCTTTGAGAAATAGTGTTTTTCTTTCTGTAGATGATGTCAATATTTAGCGAAACCGTCAGGCCCGTCCAAATTAAATTTCTTTTCATTGGAAAAGACCACGTCTTTCCACTTATCTACAAAAGTTATAACGAAGTAAATTTCTCCGTCATTTTTATCCGCACCAGGATTCGAACCCGTGTCCCCTCATTCCGGAATAAGTTGCTCTACAATTGAGCTACGCGGACGTTTTATTCTGATTCCTATCTGCCTTTATGTCGTGTGCGTCCTTCGGGCAGGTACGTCACATCTCCTGGTACGTTACAAAGTAATATGCCTTTTTGCAAACTCTACTCAAGCACATATATGTTTAACATTCAGGAAGGGTTTTGGCTTTAGCTTGATGTATTGGATGTTCGAATTGCTGGCTAAAACATTTCGTACAGTTCTGCCACTGCAGGACAAGTTCAGTTCAAGAACAATTTCACTGGACGACTTTTTCTTAGCACATGGAAGTTTACAAACTCCACGTTTCATGCGATTTGAAATTGATTTTGGCCTTCCTGTAGATTTCTTTAGTCCATAAGAAGATGGATTTCGCAAATAATTGTTCACTACGGTCTTGGATCGGCCTATGGCCTTTGCAACTTCTGCACCACTCTTCCACCTCGCATGCAATCCTTGTATTTTACCGCGTTCAAAATACGACAACTTTTTGCCCTTTGCCATAGCAATACTCTTCTCAAAGCCAACACTGATGTTGCCACATGCTCTGCTTATCAAGGCGCTTGTTCCTATACATGCATGAAACAACCTAATTTACATACTCTTCAGGAAACGTTCCTGACCTTATCAGTTTTTCCAGCTGCAAATGTAGTTAATTCGGTTATCTTCTTTTTATTATTTTTCTGCAAACATTTTTAGCGCATTATTATTTTAGAAGGGTTTGAAACTTCTTTTAGCACTATTTGAATGGTTCGCCCCATTAACTTAGTCATCTATTGTCTGCATTTTCGCATTTCTTTACACGACCTTAACATTTTGTCCAGCACTGTATTAAGTATTCCAAGTTATGAAATGAAGCTATTTTAATCGATGTTCAAATTTTCATCCTTTGGAACGCATTAATTGTGAAGAAAATGTGTACAGAAGTTTTTCCATTGGAAGTATAGGAAGCAAAATTACTTGACGTCCACCTTAAGAGTTTTTTTGCACCACCTCCAATTGGTCGAATTCGTTCCACGAGAAACGGACTCACACAAGAACACTGCCACCTCCAAATTTGTGTGATGAAACTTTCCGCTCCTGTAAGAGCCATTCACTTCGCTTTCTCTGTATCAATACACGGCCAACTGACTGTCACGTCATGTACCATAATTCAGCAGTCCATCGGACTTTTTTCCATTGATTTAATCGGCAAGACCGATGCTCGAGGCGCCATACACAAAGAGTTGCACTTTTTAGAGAAGTATGGGACACAGTAGATCAATTACATCTAAGATTACATAAACAAATAAGATGGTTAGACAGCCCCGGTGGCTCAGTGGTCTAAGCGCTGGCTTCTGATTTTTCGTCCGAGAAGGGTCCGTGATCGAATCTGGGGTGAGGCATGAATGGTGTTTTTACGGCTTGCGGCTCTGGTTCTGTCTCTTCCCTGGAACCTCTGGCCCTAAATTGGGGACGGGCAACTGCTTTATATCCCATTGAGTTGCGAATGGTGTTCATTAAACCCCCTACCCCCCAAAAAATAAGGTCACGCCCGAAATCTACAATAAATAAAAAAGTTAGTAAAATCATGCAATGCATTGATTATGATACGCTTTCCAGCATACCAGAAATCATTAGTCAAGTTTTTACCCAAGTTATGAGGATAATGGCTATCGAATAAATCTCGCTCCTGTGTCGTGACCGTTGACCCCAATTCGATGATATTAAAGAGAAACGGTACAGTACATCCCCGGAACAACATGATGAAGTTTTGTCACAATCGAAGCATTTTTACGCAAGTTATGATGCATAAAAGCAATGGAATGGATCCCGCTCCTATGTCCTGAACTTTGACCCCATTTCTCCCGTTTTCAGTTGGGTTTGTCCAAAAGTGGTCTACGACCACATACTAAATTTTCATCGAAATCGATCCGTTTTTACGCAATTTATGACGCATAACGGCAATGGAATGGATCCCGCTCCTATGTCCTGACCTTTGACCCAATTTAGCCCATTTTGAACAGGGTTCGTCCCCAGTGGTCCCCTACCACATAATGAAATTTTATCGAAATCAAATCATTTGTACGCTAGTTATCATGCGAACGGTCGGACGGACAGACAGACGGACAAAGCTGGAGCATATACGCTTCTTCAACCTACAGTTGGAAAGCGTTAACAAAAAAGAGGAGAAAGAAAAAGCATGATTTGCTCAAAGAGACTAAGTGAGATTAATTTTTGGGCATTTAAGGTGGTTCCACCTAAAATCTCTTCTTTATGTTTCCAGTGGTAAACCTTATTTACATATTTTCTACGCAATTAATGTATTCCAAGGACGAAAAGTGTGCACATCGATAAAACTAACTTTATACTTACTAAAACATAACCATAATTATATTAAAAATCAATCATTTTTCTTTGAGTACTGTTCAGACCTGTTAATAGATGGCGCGACCTGTACATTGATGACGTCAGTAGACAAACAAATGTTGGATTGCTTACTTATGGTTATGCTTTAGCAAGTATTAAGTATCCCATGCTATAACTTAAACTTAGTTTTATCGATGTGCAAATTTTTATCCTTGGGAATACATTAATTGCGAAGAAAATACGTAAAGAAGTTTTACCATTGGAAACATAAGGCAGAGATTTTAGGTGGAACCACCTTAATGCCCTAAGAGTGATTTCCTGGTCGAACAGTGCCAAGAACGTTAACCTATACATAGAGTGCATGTAATTGGATCAGGTATCAGAATATATCTTGGACAAAGCACTGCCCATTTGAATAAATGGCAAGCAAAAGTTCAAGAAAATCACCAGATACTAGGACAAGCCGCCAACGATAACCGATAACTCGGGTACAGTTGGGAAATTTTGAGCGAAGCTATTGCAAAATCTAAGCCCATTAAGGCGTTTATTATAACAAATTCTAAAAAACGAACGCGCAAAGTGTATGACTTCCACAACAAAAGTACAAAAAATTCTACAAAAGAAATGCTTAAAATTTTTCATGAACTACTTTCCTCCACGCCTTCACGTTGGTTGTGATCAGGTTGCATGTAAGCAAAGCGGAAAGACACTCAGATCGGGAACCACGCTTTTCATTTTGTATCGCGAAAGACAGACACACGCACACATACACAAACTTCCTTTTATTATTATAGTTAAGCAAGTGTTGAGCTAATAGACGGAATCTTCCCACTTCGTTTTTCAATCAAACGATTTTTTTTAATTAATGTTAGTCAGCCGACTTTCGTGAAACGGTTCAAGTAAAAGGCCATCTAGTTTTAATTGAAATTCCTCAATGACACGGAATATCGGGAATCGGAAGGCGTCAAAACTTGATGATGGACGATGTCCAATCGCATGCCAAAAAATCACGGTGATCGGATGTGTCATGTCGTAGCTATGCCCGGACAATTAATTGTCCCGAGTCTCGTATAGAGAGCGGATTTTTTCAATTACTATTAAAATTGGTCAGTTTTTTTAATGGTCATTATTTTTATACGACCCGACCAATCACCATGATACCAACCCCATGTCACTCACCATGTCCTTCCCTTTCTCAGTGATAAGTGTCACCGCGATCGGCTGAAGATCTTCGGGGGAGATAGGTAAAAAACGACCCTTTCTCAAAACTCGGAAACTCCCCGAACAAGCCAGTTTTTGGAAGATTATTCCTCAATGACACGGAATTTCGGAAATCGGAAGGCGTCAAAACCTGACCATGTACGATGTCCAATCTCATGCCAAAAATCACGGTGATCGCATGTGTCATCCCGTACCTATGCCCGAACAACTAATTGTCTCGAGTCTCGTATAGAGAGCGGATTTTTTCAGTTTTTATTAAACTTGGTCAGTTTTTTAATGGTCATTATTTTTATACAACACGACCAATCACCATGATACCAACCCCATGTCGCTCACGATTGATATTCCTTTCCTTTCTCTGTGGCAAGTGTCACCGCGATCGGCTGAAGATCTTCGGGAGCGATAGGTAACAAACGACCCCTTCTCAAAACCCGACCCCCCTTCCCAAATGCAAGTTTTTGGACGATCATTCCTCAATGACACGGAATTTCGGGAATCGGAAGGCGTCAAAACCTGACCATGGACGATTTCGAATCGCATGCAAAAAATCACGGTGATCGGATGAGTCATCCCGTACCTATTCCCGAACAACTAATTGTCTCGAGTCTCGTAAAGAGAGCTCCGCTTGGCCTTCGGCCTCGCTTCGCTCAATTATCCCATAGCTGTAGAAAATCAGGCTGAAAAACAGATGAAACTTATTAAAATATAAACACTGCACAAACAGGCAAATCAAAGTGTTTCTTCGAACAATAAATATGAAGTATCATTCTAATACTACTGAGGAAAATTTTAAACCTGATATTCAGGGAAATCTAGAGCTGTCAAAGCGCTTACAGCGACGATTCCTTATTTTTCATTTCGATTTTCGCTACATGCTTATGAAATGGTAATGGGAAAGCTGGTAAGAGATATGGTTGTTGTTCTAAGAGTACCGTATGAGAAGAGGTGTGTAATGATCACCCTGGTGGAGCAGTAGTCTAAGCACTGCTTTCAGACCTTTCGTCCGAGTCCTGGATTAGGAATGGTCGGCATGTCTGTCTTACGATGCTAGTTATCCTTCCCCGGAAGGAGTGGCCTTAAATTAGGGAAAGACGACTGCTTGGAGACCATTGAGTTTCTTACGGTGGGTCGTTAAATCAGGTACAAACGAAACAAGAAAGATGACCCGGAATTATCGGTTGCCATTCCATTGTGGGTTTAACGACCACCGTGAGCAATTCAACGTCACAAGCCAATGCTTTGACCGAGGAGGCAATTATCGGTTGCCATTCCATTGTGGGTTTAACGACCACCGTGAGCAATTCAACGTCACAAGCCAATGCTTTGACCGAGGAGGCAATTATCGTTTGTAATGAGCACGTCGTTTGAATCCTTTCCAACACCAAAAAAAAATTCAAAGTAGATTTTTAGAAAATCTGGAAATGCAGCAAAATCTCCACTTAGGGAGAAATTGCGCACAATTTAAGCTACGCAATATGAGAGGGGCATTTCAGTAGGGTTTTTGGAGGTGAAGATACACTTTCAAAAAACAGGAAAGCGTTTTTAATTGGATTTTTAGAAGCAGAGATTCCGAGAAAAACAGATTCGCACCTGTGTCCCCCTAGAGGGGAAATTGTGCATTATTTTGGGAGGAAATGAGCATAAAGTGTGCTCTTGGTTAATAGTATCTGACGGAAAAAGGATTTTTTCAGTAGGGATTTTAGACGCGCAGATATTGTCGCAAACGTGCTGTAAACGGAAACGTGAGCTTATGCCCTCTGGTGGCGAACTTGTGCTTTAAGAAAAATTTGAAGTTATACGCAAAATATGCCGCGCCAGAGACGCTGCCCGACAAAGAAAGAATTTTTTCCAGAAGCAGAGAAATCGGAAAAAATCCGTAACAAATCTACGCCCTCTGGCGGAAAACTGTGCATTATTTTAAGCAGAAAATATGCGAGTGCTGTCTGAACACCAAGGAATTTTTTCAATCGAGTTTTCAGAAGTGTAGATATTACTGCAATAACGTTGAAGACAGAAATATGCACTTACGCCTCCTAGTGGCAAAACAATACTTCACGTAACTTAGAAATTATATGCAAATCCTATTTGACACAAAAAGGATTTTTTTAATAGGACTTTTAGAAGCAGAAACATCGGGGTAATCACAATTTATTTTTACGCGCCCTAGCGGAAAATGTTGCATTACTAAATCAGAAACTCTGCCATAATCTTCTTTAGAAACGATACCGACGGGGAGCAGTTTTTTGAACTGGATATTTAGAAGAAAGGATATGTACAAAGACCGTTCCATAAAAACTGAGAGTAATTTTTTTGAGATGGCAACAGTGTGAAGGGGAAAATAACCATGCAGACAACTAACTGAATTAAGGAAGTATCTATGGCAACAGTTATTAGCCGTGGCAGACGATTCTGGATTTGTGTTTGCGCGGTTGTTTAAGGTACGTTTGCATTTCGTCTAACAGCTATGGAGGTGAGTGATTCAAAGTTAAGAAGTGAAATGCATTGTGCAATAAAATTTTGCTATCGCTTGGGTAAAACATCTCCAGAAACAGTTGATTTAATGGAAAAAGTTTAACAAAGGCAAATCTTTGATTGAGTCAACGATTTTTTAGATGTCACCATGATTTCAAAACAGGGTGTTTGCCGGTAGAACTCTGCTCTAGGCTTGGTCGACCTGAAAGTGTTGTTACGGAGCGTATTGTTAACACTGTTTGGGAAATCCTGCAAGAAGATCGACGAATGACGTGTGAAGACATAGCGGCGTCAACTAATATTTCATAAACGTCGGCATTCTGCATTGTACGAGACAAATTACTGCTGCATCGTGTGTGTTCCAGATGGGTACCCAATCACCTGATGAGAGAACAATTGTTAGCCAGAGTTCAGGTGTGTCATAAGTGGAAACAAATGATTACAAAGTATCCAAACTTTCTGAACACAAGAATAACTGCCGATGAAACATGGATTCACTCTTTTCGACCCACTCACGAAGCGCGCAACGCGTGTCTGGAAACACATAGGCTCGCCTTCTCCGAAAAAATCCGCCAAATTAAATCAGCTGGGAAGGTGATTTTCTTTTATCATAAAAGTGTAGTCTACCAGCATGTCGTACCTCCACAAACTACTATCAATGCTGAGTATTACATTTCAGTCTTGAAGCGTCTGCGACGTTACATGTCGATTAAGCTACCGGAACTAGTGGATACCCTACACCATGGTAACGCCCGCCCACATGCGGCTGCTTTTGTGTTCAACAGTTTCTTACGAAATGCAGTATTGAAATCATGCCACAATATGCCTATACAGTATTGACTTCGCCCCATTGTGATTTCTGTTTCTTTCCAACAATGAGGGAGAAGTTCCGTGGTGCAACGTTCAACACAGATGCTGTCGTCATTCAAGCTGTACAGGGGTCGCCTAAGCAACTTCCACAAAATGTCATCGCCACATGCTATGAAAAGTGGACTAAACGATGGGACCGTTGCATATCATCCGAGGGAAGATACTTTGAGAAAAAATAACATATATTTTGCTGTACCTATAATTCTTCATTTCGTGTGATTTTACTCTCAGTTTTTATGGAACGGCCGTTGTATTTCGAATTTCATAGCATCCGCATTTACGTACTCTAGCGAAAAAGTTATGTGTCTGGAAAGGACCGGACAGTAAGAATCATCGTTCTGACATTTTTGGCTTCCCAATGCAAAAAAAGTATTTTTTTCAGATCGGACTAATGGTTGCAGAGATATGGTTTTCACAGACGGAAGAGCTGCGTAAGGAAGATTCAGTTCAGGCAAATGTTTGGAAGAGATAAAAAGAAATTGTATTTGTATTGTTTTTTTATATTAGTAAGTGCGCGAGAAAATCAAGTCAGCAGCACAGTCAACTGCAGAGAAGAAGGGGAGGACTTCATCTAGCAGTCCACCGCACTTGGAAAGCAAAAAGAAGAAAAGTTAATTTCTAGGAGCATTTCCCATTTTAACATGATCTTATTAAAACAACTGCACTGGAAATCGTGGCGTATATCTCTAAATTCACCTCCTATTTTGAGTTTCTGTTGGTATGCCAGTTATGTTACTTTTCCGCCATATTTCCTTCTGAACTGCACGACGACTTCCTCGAGTTTCCTTACATTTTTTGGCAACGACTGACTATGAGTCGAAGATAAAATAAAATACCACGCAAAGAGTGAGCATTTGGTGTGGCGGTACGAAGAAAAAATTTATTGCTGATATTCGGATGGAAAGTTATCTTGATAGCCTGTCCGCTGAATAAGTTGTATCTAAGAGATTAATATTGGATTGTCGGAAAAGTCATGACGTATCTTGGCACCCGATGGCGGTTGGGTGGTTTTGGAAGTACTAGAGTCATGCGCAGCTCTGTTATCGCTATGGCATTCGACAGGTGCCAGTTCTAGCTGTAGTCTAAAAGGAATAGTGAGCGATTTGGTTGATTTGCGGAGATTTGACATCAAGTTGAAGATAGAAGACCAAACTGTGCATTTTCGCCATATTTTACTGTTTTACCTCCGTAAAGGGAAGAACGCGCGTCAAGCTTGTGAAAAGTTGCGTAAAGTGTACGGTCATAATGCTCTACAAGAACGGCAGTGCCAGCGGTGGTTCGCAAAATTCCGTGCTGGTGATTTTAACCTCAACCATGCTCCTCGGTCCGGGAGACCAACCGAGGTTAATTACGACCAAATCAAGGCATTGATCGAGTCAAACCCACGTTACACGACACGAGAGATTGCAGACACATTGCACATCCATCATTCAAGCGTTCACGACCACCTGAAGAAGCTGGGATACGTAAGCAAACTCGATGTGTGAGGTTCCTCATGAACTCAAAGAAGCTCAATTGACGGCGCGTATAAACATCTGCAATATGCTCATTAAACGTGAGCAAAATGATCTTTTTTTGCAGCGACTGATAACTGGTGACGAAAAGTGGATTGTTTACAACAAAACGTGCAAACGGTCTTGGTCCCGACGTGCTGCTTTGCCTCAAACGACATCCCAAGCAGACATTCATCAGCGGAAGGTTCTGGTCTCAGTGTGGTGGGATTTTAAAGGTGTCGTGTTTTTCGAGCTCCTACCGCGGAACCAAACAATCAATTCGAATGTGTACTGTCGTCAATTGGATAGTTTGAACTAATCCATCATCCAGAAACGTCCAGAGCTCGTTCCTCGTAAAGGGGTTGTGTTCCATCACGACAACGCGAGACCACACACAAGTTTGATCACCCGCCAAAAATTATTAGAGCTTAGGTGGGATGTGTTGCCACACCCAGCATACTCGCCTGACCTTGCGCCGTCAGACTTCCACTTGTTTCGCTCTCTTCAACAGTCCTTGCGTGGTATAACGTTCAATTCAGATGAGGCTGTAAATCAGCACCTTGTACAGTTTTTTCGCCACGAAAGATAGATCCTTCTGTGAACGGAACATTCTGCAGCTCACTGAAAGATGGCAAAAGGTTATCGAACAAAACGGGCATTATATCATTGATTGATCTTTGTTCTTTCTATCAATAAATGACCTTTGCAAAATATTGCTAAAATACGTCACGACTTTTCCGACAACCCAATAATATATATATAATGTGACTCCATCTACGAAGCTGTTTTAGTTGTTCAAAGGGAAATGTTTATTACGAGCTGTATAGCTCAACACACAGGAAAGAGAATAAACAAGTGAGTTCTATTTTTTGCTGTATCGATCGATTCCTGTGACCAGGGACGCTTTAAGAATCTCTGAGGCCCCACAGTGTCATGGCACAAACCCCTTTCCCTTCACCTTCCCATACAGCGCGTGCACGCACATATTTTATTCCATTTTACCATTTATAATTTTTAAAATATTGCCAGACATATCTTTTCCTTTTGATCTCAAGAAAATACGATATAAATTTCTGGTAGTGTATTTTAGGCAATGCATTTCCAACCCCGCTAAAACTGAGATGGGACGCAAACATCGTGATTGTTGCTCCGGCTGTCCCTGTATAAACCAATTCTGTACAAATGGGAATTTCTGCCTTCTGGAATCCGTGGGTGTGAGCAGATATAATGGATCGGTCATAAATAAAAAGGTTCGGCTTTTTAAATAAAAGCACTGGCAACATAGTTGCGATGTACTGCTATTCAGCAGGGAAATTCTAGACATAAAGAGACAGAAAGAGAGAACCTTCTGTGGGGGACAAAATAAAGAAGGACGGATGCCGATGCAAATTGTTAACAGTCTGTCCGAATCTTGCACCGACTCACACACCATATCCCTGTCTGAACAAAGAGAACAGACTGGCCCCATGATTCTGTAAATCTTAAAAGGGAAATAGAAAACACGCTTCCTGCAGTGTGAGTCGGTGTGAGAAAATGGAGTAAAACACATATCTTGGGCGACACAGTCAAAACGGTGTTTGACAGGGTCCCCGGCGAACGCCGTGTACGCCCATACGGTAAAACGTCTCTGCCTGTGGCCATTGGCATCTAAGTGTCAGTGTGTTAATCATTTGGAATTTAAGTGACTATTGTATCAACAAATAATCTTCAAAACAAAAAGGCTGAAACAGTAAAGCATTGTAAGACATATTTAGAAATCTGAGAGGCTTATATAACTGTCCTTGACAATGCGTGCAATTTCTTTCAAATTGATGGGTTGAGAGGTACATATAGTATTTACGACAATGATGAGTTTTTTTTTTTTGATTGGAGGTTTAACGACCACCGTGAGCAACTCAATGGGCTATAAGCAGTCGCCCGTCCCTAATTTAGGGTCACTGGTTCCAGGGAAGGGAGAGAACCAGTGCCGTAAGACAAACACAACATCCATGCCTCACCGGGACACCGGGATTCGAACCCGGACCCCGTTCGGACGAATGATCAGAGGCCATCGCTTAGACCACTGCGTCACCGGGGCGGCAATGAGTTTTGAACCTACGTCTATCCTTCTCCGGGTCTTTCAACTGAACTACGTCGGCAGTCTTATCGCTGCTACTTTGTCGATATCACACATACGTCACCGCCTTAGTACGTCATCTACGTCGTGTTATGTAGTACGTCCTTAACCCTCCCCCTCCCCGTTGAGGTGGGGGTCACGAAATCGTAGGTTTCGAGTCAGCCGTCAACCATGCTCAAAGAACCATCTCATTGTAAAACTAATTTTTATTAATAATTTGCGGTGTGTATAAGGCTCATCACATGCATTTTTCAAACCTAACGCCCAGAAAACGCACTTTCGTTCTGGATCCGATCTAACACGTGACCTTTTTGCCAGTAATGGAATTTGAACTCAAATCTTCCTACTCCGGAGCCGCTGTTGTCCTAACTGAACTACGCCAGCAGGCTTATCGCTGCAACATCGCCGCCGATTTGGGTCATGCGTCACTGCAGAAATGCGTCACGTCGCGTTACAAACTCATTATCGCTCAATGTGCCGTCCCGGCGGCGCAGTGGTCTAAGCGCTGGCTTCTGACCGTTCGTTCGACATGGATCCGGGTTCGAATCTCGGCGAGGAATGGATGTTGTGTTTGTCTTACGGCCCTGGCTCTCTCCGTTCCCTGTAACCAATGGCCCTAAATTAAGGAAGGGTGACTGCTTGATAGCCCATTGAGTTGCTCACGGCGGTCGGTGAATCCCTAAAACAAAACAAAGAGAATCGCTCAATGTAAAAAAACCTTGTCGTAAGCTGTGTTGCCAGTGAATTGACAGTAAAGAATATTCGTTCCGGAAAATGCACACCAAACGACTTATTTTAAACATATTTGTAAGGTTAACAGCACTACTGTAACGTTAGAAATCAAATAAGATTATCTATTCTATGAAATTTAGTGTTCATAGACACAACCGAAAAGTGAAGGCCTCTCGTGAAAAATAACCCCGTTCCTAAAACGAGGTCGTTCTTCTGACATTCCATCGACTGGGAGGGACACAGAGGTAACACTGTCGGATGGCCCGATTGCTGCGCATTACACAGAATGTCGAACACTAGCATTTGCCGCAAAAGAGGCCTCATGCCATGCGACCTCGAAATCCTCACCAGGAGGGCTTCGGTCCTAGAACGTGCTTCGAAAACTACAAGCACCTGTTTTTTGTCTCAAAAATCCGACTGGGGATATCCACTTTATTTTTGGAGCCGCTTCTATCAGTGATCTACATCACAGACACCACAGCAGATGCTGATAGTCCGATGATGTGAACAGAATGCATACAAAAACAGCGAAGAACATTCCAAAATCTTAAAACAGACAAGTAAAATCAAATGAAATGCTTTTTGACCAAGAAACAAATGTTTACACATGGAAAAGCTCATGATTAAACAGAAATTTAATGGAAATAAATGTGAAACGAGTCGTTGGAAGAAATAATTCTTCACAAACACACGAAAAGTATATGACATATCATTATTGGCATTTACTGTTTCCCATGTAGCCACCCTTCACAAAACGTGTGAAAATCACATCGCCCTAGAGCGGGAATCGAACCCCCCAATTATATTTGCTACCGTTGTACTACCCAAGACAAGGAAGTTTCAAACAACTGAAGCTAAGAGGATGTAGCCTAGGAATCCGAACAAGTCTTATGATTGGTGGCTGCATGGGAAATAGCAAGATGTTCGGCATCTGTGCACAATTTTTATGCCGCCCCGGTGGCGCAGTGGTCTAAGCGATGGCCTCTGATCATTCGTTCGAACGGGGTCCGGGTTCAAATCCCGGTGAGGCATGGATGTTGTGTTTGTCTTACGGCACTGGTTCTCTCCCTTCCCTGGAACCAGTGACCCTAAATTAGGGACGGGCGACTGCTTATTGCCCATTGAGTTGCTCACGGTGGTCGTTAAACCACCAATAAGAAAAAAATTTGAATTTGTGAAGAATTGCTTCTTCCAGGAATTCGCTTCCTAGTCATTTCTATGATCTGTAATGCTAGAGTTAAATAGACCTTAATACGAAAAAAGATTATTGACGTAACGATGAAGTATCTGACGGGGAAATATTTTTTTTTTGTATTGGAGGTTTAACGACCACCGTGAGCAACTCAGTGGGCTATAAGCAGTCGCCGGTCCGTAATTTAGCACCACTGGTTCCAGGGAAGGGAGAGAGCCAGCGCCATGAGACAAAGACAACATCCTTACCGGGATTCGAAACCGGACCCATCTCGGAAGAGTGATAAGAAGCCATCGCTTAGATCACTGCGCCACCGGAGCGGAATAATTTTTTCAACCGTGTTTTTAGTCCCACATATATTGCTGCAAATATGCTGTAAACTGAAACGTAAGCTTACGCCCTCCAGTGGTATACTCGTTCCAACTAGCTCACTTCCGGAAAGTTGTTCCGATTCCTATGCTACATCTAGTCAACTCCTGTAGTGGTATACTTGCTCCAACTAGCTCCCTTCTGGAAAGTTGTTCCGATTCCTAGGCTACATCTGCTTAGCTTCTCTAGTGGTATACTTGCTCCAACTAGCACACTTCCGGAAAGTTGTTCCGTTTCCTAAGCTACAACTACTTAGCTCCTCTAGTTGTATACTTTGCTCCAACTAGCACACTTCCGGAAAGTTGTTCCGATTCCTTTGCGACATCTGCTCAGCTCCTCTAGTGGTATACTTGCTCCAACTATCTCACTTCCGGAAAGTTATTTCGATTCGTAAGTTACATCTGCTTAGATGCTTTAGTGGTATACTTGCTCCAACTAGCTCACTTCCGAAAAGTTGTTCCGATTCCTTAGCGACATCTGCTCAGCTCCTCTAGTGGTATACTTGCTCCAACTATCTCACTTCCGGAAAGTTATTTCGATTCGTAAGCTACATCTGCTTAGCTGCTTTAGTGGTATACTTGCTCCAACTAGCTCACTTCCGAAAAGTTGTTCCTATTTCTAAGCTACATCTGCTTGTCCTGTGTGGTGCAACGGTAGCTTGCCCGCGCGTAAATCGGGAGATGTGAGTTCGGTTTCCGATCCGGGACGATTTTCAAGCTTTCCCCTGGCGCAGCTCAAGAGAGGGGGCAAAAGTCACTGCTTACAATCCCATTAAAATTGGAATTGAAGATGTTGCGCCAGTTTCTCACACATATTTTTCGGGCGATACTTCGTCATTTGTCCACTTACAGAATTTGCTTATAACAATATTTCGCTAGTTTCGTTAGCTATGACAAAATCTGCGTTTCGTCCTCAAAATATTCAGGGGATGTTAATTGCTCTCGTTAAGAAATAAAGAAGCGGTTGTATGTACGTTGTAAGATAAAGATGTCGTTCACATTCTTGAAGATTCTCTGGGGCTATTCTATCATTACTACGGCTGCGAGCCACGACTACCAGCTGCATTCGGCCCATTTAATGAGTATGATGCAGTTGAGAAAATCTGCACAAACAGTCATAGTTGGATTTTATTCTTTTTGATTATTTTTTTTTTGGGGGGGGGGGGCGAATACTCTGAGAAACTCACTGAGTTAATCCTGTCCACTAGGCCACCTGGTTGGCACAGTTTGATTGTGCTTCCCGTATAGAGTTACCATTGGGGTTTGTCGTTAATTTTGTTTTCTAAGTTTAATTGTGCTTCCCGCAAAGAATTACCATTGGGGTTTGTCGTTAATTTTGTTTTGTAAGTCTTCGTCTGGCTTTCCCGTATAAGGCATGGGTTTTGTGTTTGTCTTATGACACCGAATCTCTCTGTTCCCTGGAATCAGGAGCCCTAAATAAGAGACGGGCGACTACTTATATTCCTTGGAGTTGCTTGGAGTTTCCAGGCGAGTACTTATATTCCTTGGAACCATAATTATATTAAAGATCAATCGTTTATCATTGAGTAATGTTCAGACCTGTTAATAGATGGCGCGACCTGTACATTGATGACGTCAGTAGACAAACATATGTTAGATTGCATATCATCATCATCATCATCATTGTCAACCATTATCAACCCACTGCTGGACGAAGGTCTCCCCAAGTTTCCTCCACAACGGTCTGTCTTGTGCCAGTCTCCTCCATGTCACTCCCGCATACTTTCGAATTTCATCCACCCATCTCCCACGTGGTCTTCTTCTGGGTCTTTTCCTGTCCCTTGGAATCCAATCTAAAATTTCGGGTGTCCATCGATGGTCTGTCCTTCTGGCAGTATGTCCAGATCATTGCCATTTCAGGGATTTAACTCTGATCATGATGTCTTCCACTCTGGTCATTTTTCGGATCCACGAGTTCCTCTTCTTATCTTTCCTGGTTACACCAAGCATGCACCTCTCCATGCAGCTTCGAGTTGTCTGCATCCTTTGTATGTCTCCTTTAGTTAAGGTCCACGTCTCTGCACCATACGTAAGCACTGAAAGGATGCATTGATCAAACACGTTTCTTTTAAGACATAATGGCATATTGCTCTTGAAAATTATGCTGTTTCTTCCAAAAGCTCTCCAGGCAAGTTTTGTACGCCGATTAATTTCTTCATCAATGTGACCCTCACTTGATATCTGCTGTCCAAGATAAACGTATGTCTCTGTTATCTCCAGCTTTTCTCCATCAATCGATAAATCTTCATTTCTTGTAAAAGCATTGAACATCATTTTTGTCTTCTGAAAGTTCATTTTTAATCCCACTTCTTTACTCTTGTCAGCAAGTTCCTGGATCATACTCTGCAGTGCAGATGGGGTTGTTGCAAAAATGGCTACGTCATCAGCAAAACGAAGGTGGGTTAGATAATCTCCATTAATCTTTATCCCCTTGTTTTCCCAGCTCAGCGACTGAAAAACACCCTCCAATGTGGCATTAAAGAGCTTCGGAGATATGGTGTCACCTTGTCTCACTCCCTTTCCAATTTTTATGTGTGTTGTATTTTCAAACAGCCGAATCTTTGCACTTGCGTTTTCATAGATGTTATTAATAATATTAATGTATGCATCTTCAATACCGCAGGATTTCAGAGCCTTTGTAACTGCTGATGGTTTCACCGAATCGAAAGCTTTTTCATAATCGATAAAAGTTCATATTCCCTCGCTGTTTCCATTAGTTCTCTCAGTACATGGATATGATCTATTGTGCTGTAGCCGTAACCACTCCTGAATCCAGCTTGTTCTCTCGGTTGAGCCATGTCCAGTGTCACCTTCAAGCAGTGTGAAAGAACTTTAATGAAGATTTTTATAAACCACTGATAGGAGGCTGATAGGTCTGTAGATCCTGAGATCCCCAATGTCACCTTTTTTAGGTAGCAGGATTATTGTAGCATTGTTCCAATCCTCAGGAATCTTCCCTTCATTAAGGCATCGAGTGAAAATTTGAGCGAGTACTGTTTCGATTTCTCCACTTGCTTCTTGTATGATGTCTACAGTAATTCCATCTTCTCCTGGAGCTTTTGCCCGCTTTATGTTCTTGATTGCATGTGCAACTTCTGCTGGGAGGACTGGAAGAACTGTGGTACTGGTACCTTTCATGATGTCTGGAGTACATGTATCATCAATTTCATAAAATTTGGAGTAGAAATATTTCACTCTTGTCAAAATTTCGCCTCTATTTCTTGTTACAGAACCATCTTCTTTTCTCAGTGCCATAATCTATATTCTCCCTTACTGAGATGTCCCTTTGCTATCTTTAGGCTTTGGTTGTTTTCAATTGCTTTCCTTACTAGTTCACAGTTGAATTTCCTTACGTCTTCAATGATACTTTTTCGTACTGTCTTGCATAGCTCTATATATTCCACTTTGGAAGTCACATCTTCTTTAGTTGCCCTCATCTCTCTTCTTTTTTGCATGGACATTTTGGTTTTTTCCTGATAATTTTGTTCACGTGCAACTTGTTCTTAGACCCAGCTAATTTTGTTGCTGTTTTCATAAGAGCTTTGGTTACTTTTCTGTTAACTTCAGAAATATCCACTTCTTCCGATGTTAGATCTTCTAAAGCAGAGAATCTGTTCTGCAGTTCCAACTTGAAGGTATTATGGTGTTTTTTAAGGTTGGTTATGTCAATACATTTTGTTTGTCTTATGAGCTTGCCACGTTAGAGTTTAGTGTTGAGGTGCATCTTACATCTCACCAAGCTATGGTCACTACCTGTGTTGAACTTGTTTAGCACACTGCAGTCTTCTATGACGAATTTTTTGTTACACTATAACGAAGTGAATTTCTCCGTCATTTCTGTCCACGCCAGGATTCGAACCCGGGTCCACTCATTCCGGAATAAGTTGCTCTTCCAATTAAGCTACGCGGACATTTTATTCTGATTCCTATCTGCCTTTATGTCGTGTGCGTCCTTCTGGCAGGTACGTCACATCTCCTAGTACGTTACATCATCTCTCCCTTATTTATTTTTTTTTTTTTCGAAGTGCTGCTCTTATTTTTCCTATCTCGCGGTGTGGAAATAACATCACACCATTGCGAGATTGTGAACGGTCGGGTCATCCGGATAGTTCGGGCGCCATTATAACGAAGTGAATTTCTCCGTCATTTTTATCAGCGCCGGGGTTCGAACCCGGGTCCACTCATTCCGGAATAAGTTGCTCTACCATTTGAGCTACGCGGACATTTTATTCTGATTCCTATCTGCCTCTATGTCGTGTGCGTCCTTCTGGGAGGTACGTCACATCTCCTGGTACGTTACAACACATAATAAAATCAATTTCACTTGTCGTCCCATTTGGATGTCTCCATGTCCATTTCCTGTGTGGCTTTTTCTTGAAAAAGGAGTTTAAGTTGAAAAACCCTTCAGCCTCTGCAAACTCTACGAGAGCATTTCCACGTTGGTTTCTTTTGCCGTGACCGAATTTACCTACTGAAGTTTCATTCTGTTGCCGTTGCCCTATTTTTGCATTGAAATCTCCCATAATTATCTTCAAGTGCTGCTTACCTTTATTATTTAGATCACGAATTTCCTCATAAAATTCTTCAATTTCTTCTTCAGCATGACTTGTGGTGGGTGCATAAGTTTGAATAATCTGAGCCTGGTATCTTCTCGAGAGTTGGATAACGAGTCGTGCAGCTCTGTCAGAGGAACTTTCAACTTCTACAACTTTATCCTTCAGTTTCTTGTTTATTATAAATCCAACACCACTAGTTCTGCCAGTATCAGTCCCACGATAGTAGAAGAGATGTCCACTTTTCAGTTCAATGAGATCTTCTCCTTTTCTCCTTACCTCACTTAGCCCGACGATGTCCCACTTCATCCTTTGTAGTTTCTCTTCCAATTCAAGAAGCCTTGAATCAGAAGATAGGGAGCGTCCATTATACGTAGCCAAGGTTAGCATCAGACGGCAGCCTAATGCGGTCCTCCGGTGATTCTTAGCACCCTCTGCCTTCATGTCGCACTGGCCGCTGCCTTGGCCAGGTACATTCCAGTTGCCGGATACTGAGGGCCAAGATTTAAGTTGTGGAGTCATTTTGTAGGGGTTTGGCCATAACTCATCACACTGGCCAAGCGGGTTGGTGAGTGTGGGATTGCATTTCCTCTAATCTCGATATTATAGTTATACTGCTATTGGCGGTCGTCAGAGCCCCTTTAGTGGGAACAGGATGTACCACGAGAAGGCGGGGTTGACATTTGTCAAGGAGAGGCTGTGATGTTACGCATCACGTGACCTGCATATACTTATCGTTATGTTTTAGCAAGTATTATTTAACCCATGCTATATAACTTAAAGTTAGTTTTATCGATAAGCAAATTTTCATCCTTGGGAATACATTAATTGCGAAGAAAATATGTACAGAAGTTTCACCATTGGAAACATAAGGCAGAGATTTTAGGTGGAACCAGCTTAACGCTCAATTGATAATAAAGGACAGCAATGAAATAAAAACGACTCATAAAGCAAAGATGTGTCACTCACAACAACTAGATAAAGTAGTGCTGACATAAATTCCGCTAGGAGAATTTATGTCCGCTCGCAAACCAGGATGAGAGAGGGGAATTTCCATTGCCTCTTTCCTTTCGGAGGGGGAGGGGTTTAAAAAGGAGAAAGAAAAAGATGCGCCAACTCTGACAAAAATAGAATCAGTACCTGACAGATTTCTCCTAGCTGAGCGCCGAGAGAGGAAATATCTGTTCTGAACCAGAATACCATCGGCTCTTCACAAATAGAGGCCAATGGATTGCTCCGAAGCAGGGATGGAGGGTAGACACGGAAAGAAGCAGCAGTGGAGGCAGACGCAGAAGTTACTGCAGTGATTGGCTGTAGTCGAATTTCGCTTGCAGGTTAGCCGTAGTGGAATTTGCTGTCTCACTCTGAATCATTTGCCTTACATGTACGCGACGCAGTGAGTCGATACGCGTGGATATTGTTCTGCGCCTGCTACTGTTTGAAGTTATTTCGTGCGACGTGCACGTACATTTTAATTATACATATAAACACCTAAATCTCTCTCTCTCTCTCTCTCTCTCTCTCTCTCTCTCTCTCTCTCTCTCTCTCTCTCTCTCTCTCTCTCTCTCTCTCTCTCTCTCTCTCTCTCTCTATGTCTGGAACGCCTGACGTCACAGCAAAGTCTGCATTGTTGCGCCATCACGTATCGATCAATTCGTGTGTGCTCTCGCGATGTCAAAGTGATTGCGTGCTATATAATCGCACGCGATCACTTTTAGATGTCAAGGTGATGGCGTTCTAATTAAAAACCATTTGATTATTATCAATGACTCGAGTTCTATATTTCCGCTCTACAAAATTCGAATTGAATTCTTAACACCAGAGCAAGTTGAGTTTGCACGAGAACACATTGAGATGTCAAGGTGATCGCGTGCTAATTTAAAAACATTGGATTATCAATGACTCGAGTTCTATTTATCTGATCTACAAAATTCGAATTGAATTCTTAATATCATGGCAAGTTGCGTTTCTATATTAATTTAATTTAGTACAATTGGAATATTAATTTGTGCGCTTTAATTATATTTACTTTTTTAATTTAACTAACTTTCTGAGTTATATTATACATTTTGCAAAATATTAATCTATCTAAACGCTCTAACCTACAATAAAAACTGAAATCTTAAGATGTCAAAGTGAGCAAAATTGCACCTAAAAGCAGATGTTGCCTCAATAGCACATTGTTGGTAATTTAGATAGTTCCGAATTGTAATACTAGATGTCACATTGCTTTTGTAGAAAAAGCTTCGATATGAAGTTTCAAACTAACCGTTGAATAGGGCAGTCTAAAACAAGTCGTGAAGGGGAATAAGAAGTGTGCCGGAGAAAAAGTAATTTAACGCGAAAAACCAAAGTAAAAATCATTAAGGTAAGTTTACACGAAAACAACTTTCCGAGTTTACTGCTGATTATATTACACATTTAGCAAAATATCGATCTATCTAAACCCTCTAACCTACAGTTGTTAAACAACAAATATTTTACACAGCATGTTATTTATCGCAAGATCTTTTGAAAAACGGAAATAAAATGCATGTAATTTTTAGTTCTAACATGAATGAGTTATTCCTATACATTAGGTGTGCAACTTAATTGTCGTCCCCTAACCGCAAACGATCATGGAACGTCTGCAAATAGATGTGTGCGATAATGGCTGATTGCTGCGCCATCCAACAGCTTTCCAGGCACCCGCAACCGCTCATAGCTGTAGTGACATTAGAGACGAAAATTGACGGTGAAAGCAATGTCGTTCGAGAAGCAACATTTGAGGCACTACCTCCTGTTCGCGTTTCAGCTAAAAAAAAGTGCTGCGGAAGCCTAGCAAATGATCTGTGCTGCTTTGCGTGAGGCTGCTGTGTCCTACATACAGTACGTGTAAAAAGTGGTTCCAGCGGTTTAAGCAGGGAAATTTCGACCTCTGTGATGCATAAATTCCGGGACAGCCACAGAAAGTTGACGATGAGGAACTGGAACTAACTACTGTTGGACGCGGATCCCTGTCGCACTCAGTTAGAGCTCGCCCAGGAAATCGGAGTAACACGGCAAGCCATTGCAAAGCGCCTGCACAAGTTTAGACGGATTCACAAGGAGGGCCGTTGGATGCCCCACCAACTCACAGCTGCGAACAAGTCTAGACGCTACGATGTTGTTGTGTCCTTGCTCTTCAGATTAAAAAAAAAGGATTTCCTCCACAAGATTTTGACCTGTGATGAGAAGTGGATCCTCTACGATAATCCTAAGCTGCGCAAATTCTGGGTTTATCCAGGTCAGCCTACCATCAGTACCGCCAAACCGAATATCCATGCCAGGAAGTTGTTGCTGTGCATATGGTGGGATCAGCGCGGTGTCGTACACTATGAGTTACTCAAACCTGGTGAAACGGTCAATGCTGAGCGTTATTGTCAGCAACTCATTCGTGTGAGTGACGCACTGGAGGCGAAAAGGCCATACACCGGCAAGGGCAGAAGGTCGGTCCGGTTGCTTCTGGATAACGCGCGTCCTCACATCGCGAAAACGACTTTAAACACAATCACCGACCTGGGATTCGCTCCCTGCAACATCACCTGAGTGATACGCACTTCACTTCTGTCGAGGAGGTCCACACAAGTATTGATGACTTTATCAACCTGAAACAGTCCTCTTTTTTCCTCAGTGGCATTCAGCAGCTCCCTGACCGATGGCTCAAATGTATCCAACACGACGGAGACTATTTCTCTGATTAGGTACGTATTCGATTTGCTATAATTTGCTGTCAACGTGTCGTGCCTGTGGCCGAGAATTAAGTTGCACACAATAAGTTTTTACTATATTTCCTTACAGAAATTCGGCGTCTATTTGATTTGTTTTCAATCTGCTTCAATTAAAAATTTTACTCCGTCATCGGACGGGCAACATTCCCTATATTTTAATATTTATTTAAAACTTTAAAACAACCATCCTAGGGTGGTCTATACGCTAGTTCTGAATAATATCGTTATAAATGTTGCGATTATGTCGGGGTTTATGTCAAAAGAAAAGGAAAATAGATGCAGAGTGTCGTCAGTTTACACAAGTGGACAGAGGATTATTTCTTTATCATGAATAAAGATTTGCCCGTATGTTTACTGTACAATGAATCTCCATCCGTACTTAAAGAATACAACTTGAAGAGACATTTTATTTCAAGACATGCAGATCACAAAAAAAAAAAAAAAAAAAAAAATTGAAGGACAAATGCGAAAAGACAAAATACAGAAGTTAAAGAAGAACTTGGATTACGAACAGCGAATGTTCAACAAACAAAGAACGCAGCACGATGGCTTTGTTAAAGCTAGTTTTGTGGTAAGTGAAAAAATTGCAAAGCGTTTTAAGTTGTTTGGTGAAGGAAAATTTATCAAAGAGTGTCTGCTCGATGTTGCAAATATAATATGCCATTGAATGAGATACGGGATTACACCATTGTACAATAAAAATTTGGAAGTCGTGATTCCGTTTATTGGCGTAAATATGACCTGAATGTTAAGTCAGATATTATCCAAAAACTGGAAATTTTTTGTCGTCCTGGAGCAGGAATCGAACCCACGTCTCCCGGATAGCGCCCTTGTATCCTAACCACTACACCACCCCGAAATTTTAGAACAGCAAAAATTTCCCTACACCACCCAGAAATTAAGGAAATTTTCAAATTTTCTAATATTATATGACTCAGGTCATATTTACACCAATAAACGGATTCACATCTTCCAGATTTGTATTGTGCAATGGTGTAATCCTTTATTCCATTCATTGATATTATGCGCCTCCGGGCAATCAGGGAAATGGATTCTAAAACCTCCAGATTCGCTATATATGAATGCCGGTTGCTTAGACTAGCGGTTCCTGTGATGGTTATATTCAAATTAATCGGAAACTTGATACTTGGTCGTTCTAGGTGGTGTAGTGGTTAGCATACTCCGGACGCTATCCGGGAGACGCGGATTCGATTCCAGCTCCACGACGACAAAATTTCCAAGGTTTTGGATATTATCTGACTTAACATTCAGGTCATATTTACAATAATAAACGGACTCACAACTTCCAAATTTGTATAATAGGACATGTTGTTTTTTAGCGGTAATATCAGTTTCAGGATTTTCCGTTTATATACAGAAATTTCTTGAGTTTTCGAAAGCTTCGATTTTGACTTTTCCGATCACTCTACAGAAGAAGCTTCTATTCTAACTGAAATTTTAAGTCTAAATGCACCTGTCGTACTGGAGAACATCTCCACACTTACGAAGTGAAAGTGTCTTTCCCCTTGCCTGCGGTGGGGACCATGACAGCGATGCTTTGTACGCGAGTAAGGGGCCTTAATGAGTGAGCTAACAAGATGATAAAATGTTTTTCACTTGGAATGCAAGTCATTAGACATTGGAGCTTATTATTTCTCTTAATTAATTTATAATTATTTTATTTTTTTCTGTAGGAGGACTTATCATGATTTTTTTTTTCTATCATGATTTTTGAAAGCAGCAGAATGTTTTGGAACTCTAGATTTTTTTAAACTGTCAATGACTTTTAATTATGTTTTAGAAAAGGTGAACTGTACTATTACATAGCATTATCTCACAAAGCTCCTAACTATAAAATTTAATCTAGATAGCTGTAATAATTTTTGTGATAAGATGTCCACAGGCTACTACATTGCTACTACTACTACATACAGTCACTTCAAGTACCCAGTTTTTTACGGTAACACAATATATAATAGCAAGTGCACTAAAAAGGGGTGGGGAAGAGGTGATATCCGTTGCCACAATTATCTTAATATTATGTAATATTTTGGTCGCTACATGACCTCCAGATCAAGTCCGCCAGCAGACAACTGAAATTTAGTCGTTTACAAACCACAAGTACTCCCGGGAAACGCTGTTATTACTGATAATTTTCTACCATATGACTACGAAAAAAGTGAGAAAATTTTTCTGTTAATACATACACTGCCGGACAATTGCTAAGGACGGATGACAATAGTAACGATAGCAACCATAAAATGGAAGGCAGGAAAATGTGGAAATTAGCATAAGTGCGGGATACAGTTAGACGTGTTGTGCATATGCAAATTTTGGATTGCCGAACTTGTTCGTGACGTCATAGCGCTGATAAGAGATATAAAGGATTTGACGCGTATTGATCGTTGTTGTTCAAACGCAAAGTTGAAAGGAAAAGAATCAATTGACGAACTTGCAATTTTCAGTATGTCTTCCCGACACCATATAGATGATTTTACGCGTGGCTGTATTATTGGCAAGATGGAAGAAGGGCGAAAAATAACAGATTTTGCCAGGGAGTTCGACGTCAGCCACAGTGTTGTTTCAAGGCTTTGGAAATCATTTCAAACAAATGGAGAATGTAGCAAACGTCACGGGGGAGGACGTGTTCGCAGTACGACACCTGCAGAAAATCGGTACATAGTGCTATCAACAAAAAGACACCCGCGCAGCACAGCTAGTGAGGTAGCAAATCAGTTTATGGCTGCTACTGGCAAGCGGATCTCCCGAAAAACCGTCGCCAGACGTTTGCATGAAGGAGGACTATACGCCCGCCGTCCTGTTGTGTGCATCCCATTGTCCAGACGTCACCGTACCGCCCGTTTGCAATGGTGCCATCAACATCGCAATTGGACTGATAACGACTGGTTTGCTGTCCTCTTCTTAGATGAGAGTAGATACAGTCTATCGTCTGATTGTCGACGACAACTGATCTGGCGTGATAGTGGTACTGCATATTGTCCAGCAAACATACAGGAAAGGGACCGATATCCGACATGTAGTGTCATGGTATGGCTGGCCTTATGATCAATGGCCGTACGTCCCTCTATGTGCTTCCAGCTGTGACTATGACTGGCCAACGATACATTAATGATGTTCTGCTACCTCATGTTCGCATGTTCCGTGGTGCTGTCGGTGATATATTCATTTTCATGGACGACAACGCAACATGTCATCGAACAGTCGCTGCACAAGAGTGTCTTGAGAGCGAGGATATTCAACGCCTCGTATGGCCAGCACGTTCTCCAGATCTGAATCCCATTGAAAATGTGTGGGATGCTTTGGGGTGGAGTCTTGGAGGTCGCTAATGCCATCCAGTAAACAAAGACACCCTCATCCGTGCACTGACAGAGGAATGGGATAAATTACCCCAACAGCTGCTTGATAATGTTGTGCAAAGCATGACACGACGTGTGGAATCTTGCATCGCCCTCCATGGTGGCCATATCCCGTATTGACATCTTACGCCGGAACGCCTGCGGACGGTAACTGCATTTTTTTCACGTTTACGTATTCTGCACAAAATGGCCTGTTTTTCCCTTGAACACGTTCCAAAGCCTTCTGAATTTCAGAGCACAATAAACTGTCTTTCTTGTAATGTCCTGGCATTCTGACATTACTTTATTTGACTTGGCATCCAACCACACTTACTTTTTTATGCGCTATATAGCTGTTTATGATCCGTCCTTAGCAATTGTCCAGCAGTGTATATGAATGGAATTACGAAAAGGTTCCATAAAGATTCCAATTTTTCCAATAGCGCCGCGGAATATTTACGCAGAGAAAAATTTACAGATGTACAACTAGTATTTCCGTCAATTCAGGTTTCAAAAATCTGCGAAATTCAGGTTTTTGACGTGATCTTACGGAAAAGGTTGAATCAGGAATTTTCGATTTTAACTCACGAAAGGAAATGGCTCATTAATTTTAGAAATGTTTTTTACAGTGTAGCCTTTTTTTTTTTTTTTTTTTCATTTTACTATTCACACAAATATTTTGAAAAAATTACAGAGACGAAAGCTCCGGAAGTGGAACCTTATAGGAGGGAACTGATCATCAAGACTTATCAACACTTTTAAAGATTTTAAAAGGATCAACTTAGTATTTTCTTTTCCTTTTATTTTATTTTGTCGGTCGAAGATGTATCTGTTAAATGGGCAGGCAGGTGAAGGAGGTTAATGCTGTTTCAGACTTTGTTTGATTTTTAAACTCGACACTAAATTTTTTTTTATTTTCCACAAAATATTCACATTCTTTGAGGTGTTGTTTGACATACTGCAAAACAAAAGCATGGGCATTTCTTTCTGTACCAATAAAGCAAATGAGTTCTATGGCACCTTACAAAAATCAGAAATGGAGTTTTTGGATAAAGGGTATGGACAGAAGATAGAATAGTCATGATGAAGATAAACTAAGAGAAAAACGACAGCAAAAAGATGACAACTGCTTCAGATACCCATGAATTTTTTTTATTAAATTCCAAACGAAACTCTGGTTTGAGTATCATTTATATCTAAAATCTATATCTTTATTGGAATCGAACTGTTTTGATAAATTTGGTGGAAGATTTCATGAATATCTGCTATCAGAACGTAAAGAACCTTCTGCTTCAATTTTTGATACAATTCATCTTTTAGACGAACTAGAAGTTATGCCCGTTCTCCGAACGATGTATCATTTTTTGAACATAAAATTATAGAGAGGAAAAGTCAAGGGAAAGAAAATTAATTTAAGATTCATAACTGTGTTACGATTTAGAACAAGGTCGTGACACGAAAGCATATGGTTTGACGCAAAATGGTGGCACGAAATTTAATGGAATTTTTTACAGAATTTCAACGTTTCTGGCATAATTATCTAAAGATAATTACCTATCAGCATTTTGAACAGTAAAGCTATGCCACGCTTTTGAATTTTTTATTTTCAGACTTTGCTAGGTGCAGAAGTAGCAGAAAAACTTAAGCAGACAATATTCCAAAACCCCCATTTTGATTTTGTTTTGGTTTTCGGAATTTTCTAGGTATCCGGACCTTAAGACCTATCAGCATGCCAATTTTCAGATCTCTATGTCATTTAGAAGTGGTTGAATAATTCGCGAAACGTTCAAGCAGACAATGTTCCAAAGCCACTGTAACGTACCAGGAGGTGTGACGTACCTGCCAGAAGGACGCACACGACATAAAGGCAGATAGGAATCAGAATAAAACGTCAGCGTAGCTCAATCGGTAGAGTGACTTATTCCGGAATGAGGGAATCCGGGTTCGAATCCCGGCGTGGACAGAAATGACTGAGAAATTTACTTCGTTATAATGGCGCCCGAACTATCCGGATGACCCGACCGTTCAAAATCTCGCAATGGTGTGATGTTATTTCCACACTGCGAGATAGGAAAAATAAGAGAATCCCTTCTCCAGCACTTCAAAAAAAAAAAAAAAAAAAAAAAAAAAAAAGATGGGGGTGATGATGTAACGTACCAGGAGGTGTGACGTACCTGCCAGAAGGACGCACACGACATAAAGGCAGATAGGAATCAGAATAAAACGTCCGCGTAGCTCAATTGGTAGAGTGACTTATTCCAGAATGAGGGGATTCGGGTTCGCATCCCGGCGTAGACCAGAAATGACGGAGAAATTTACTTCGTTATAATGGCGCCCGAACTATCCGGATGACCCGACCGTTCAAAATCTCGCAATGGTGTGATGTTCTTTTCACACCGCGAGATAGGAAAAATAAGAGAATCCCTTCTCCAGCACTTCAAAAAAAAAAAAAAAGATGGGGGTGATGATGTAATGTACCAGGAGGTGTGACGTACCTGCCAGAAGGACGCACACGACATAAAGGCAGATAGGAATCAGAATAAAACGTCCGCGTAGCTCAATTGGTAGAGTGACTTATTCCAGAATGAGGGGATTCGGGTTCGAATCCCGGCGTAGACCAGAAATGACGGAGAAATTTACTTCGTTATAATGGCGCCCGAACTATCCGGATGACCCGACCGTTCAAAATCTCGCAATGGTGTGATGTTATTTCCACACTGCGAGATAGGAAAAAATAAGAGAATCCCTTCTCCAGCACTTCAAAAAAAAAAAAAAAAAGATGGGGGTGATGATGTAACGTACCAGGAGGTGTGACGTACCTGCCAGAAGGACGCACACGACATAAAGGCAGATAGGAATCAGAATAAAACGTCCGCGTAGCTCAATTGGTAGAGTGACTTATTCCAGAATGAGGGGATTCGGGTTCGAATCCCGGCGTAGACCAGAAATGACGGAGAAATTGTACTTCGTTATAATGGCGCCCGAACTATCCGGATGACCCGACCGTTCAAAATCTCGCAATGGTGTGATGTTCTTTTCACACCGCGAGATAGGAAAAAATAAAGAGAATCCCTTCTCCAGCACTTAAAAAAAAAAAAAAAAAAAAGATGGGGGGGTGATGATGTAACGTACCAGGAGGTGTGACGTACCTGCCAGAAGGACGCACACGACATAAAGGCAGATAGGAATCAGAATAAAACGTCCGCGTAGCTCAATTGGTAGAGTGACTTATTCCAGAATGAGGGGATTCGGGTTCAAATCCCGGCGTAGACCAGAAATGACGGAGAAATTTACTTCGTTATAATGGCGCCCGAACTATCCGGATGACCCGACCGTTCAAAATCTCGCAATGGTGTGATGTTATTTCCACACTGCGAGATAGGAAAAATAAGAGAATCCCTTCTCCAGCACTTCAAAAAAAAAAAAAAAAAAAAGATGGGGGTGATGATGTAACGTACCAGGAGGTGTGACGTACCTGCCAGAAGGACGCACACGACATAAATGCAGATAGGAATCAGAATAAAACGTCCGCGTAGCTCAATTGGTAGAGTGACTTATTCCAGAATGAGGGGATTCGGGTTCGAATCCCGGCGTAGACCAGAAATGACGGAGAAATTTACTTCGTTATAATGGCGCCCGAACTATCCGGATGACCCGACCGTTCAAAATCTCGCAATGGTGTGATGTTCTTTTCACACCGCGAGATAGGAAAAATAAGAGAATCCCTTCTCCAGCACTTAAAAAAAAAAAAAAAAAAAAAAAAGATGGGGGTGATGATGTAACGTACCAGGAGGTGTGACGTACCTGCCAGAAGGACGCACACGACATAAAGGCAGATAGGAATCAGAATAAAACGTCCGCGTAGCTCAATTGGTAGAGTGACTTATTCCAGAATGAGGGGATTCGGGTTCAAATCCCGGCGTAGACCAGAAATGACGGAGAAATTTACTTCGTTATAATGGCGCCCGAACTATCCGGATGACCCGACCGTTCAAAATCTCGCAATGGTGTGATGTTATTTCCACACTGCGAGATAGGAAAAATAAGAGAATCCCTTCTCCAGCACTTCAAAAAAAAAAAAAAAAAAAAGATGGGGGTGATGATGTAACGTACCAGGAGGTGTGACGTACCTGCCAGAAGGACGCACACGACATAAATGCAGATAGGAATCAGAATAAAACGTCCGCGTAGCTCAATTGGTAGAGTGACTTATTCCAGAATGAGGGGATTCGGGTTCGAATCCCGGCGTAGACCAGAAATGACGGAGAAATTTACTTCGTTATACCACTATTTTCAAATCTTTAGTTTCCGGACATTTCTAGGAACCCGGACCTTAAGACATGCCAATTTTCAGATCTCTAGGCCATTTAGTGGTCGAACAATTCGCGAAACATTCAAGCAGATAATGTTCCAAAGTCGCCATTTTGTTTTTGTTTTTCGGTTTTCTGACTTTTTTGTGGCATGCCAATTTTCAAATTTCTAGGTCATTTAAAAGTGGTCGATACGCGGACGGAAACACTCGCATTTTCCCACTTCACTTTATACAGTACGTATATATAGACTGAAGGTGTTTCATTTTCTTGGTGAATGCGAAAAGAAATAAATGAGGGACAGTTCTTGTTATATGAAGCTGAATACATTGAACATTGTGTTTCGTGAAGTGCACGAACTAGCAGAACAACTGCAACGTTAGTGTCAATAATTACAACTTCCAAAAGAAGTTTTTCTGCGTTAAATAGCATGAAGACGTATCTCAGAACCCACAAGGACAAGCATGTGTACTTGAACAGCTTGGCTGCGTTATCTCTACTTTGTAGCACGTTTGATTTCGTTAGGTAAAAAAGTGAATCCAGCGGTTTTTACTCTTCCTTCTGGATTTTGCAGTAAAACAACCTGCAAATACACTGCTGGCCACCCAAAATGCAACACCAAAAAGGAAGCATCCGATTGGCCTGAAATTCGCAGCACGCGTCTCGCGCTAGAGGACATGCAAACGATTAGCATTGCAGGGCATATGCAAATCATGTGCGCCCGGCACGCCACCGAGAAGCACTATAAGAAGGGTGCACAGAAGGCGGGGTGTAAGTGGTGGAAGTGTGTTGTGCTGCCGGACCTGTGCGTGGGAAGCTTCCTGATGCCTCGTCGCAGAATACGGCAGTCATTCCAGCACGGAGTTCGACAGATAACGAATAGTGGGTTATCGCGACAGCAGTTTATCGTACCGAGACATCGCCGCCCGTGTGGGACGACATCCAGCCACTTTGAGGTGAGTATAGATTCGATGGGTGCAGGAGGGATGGACGGACCGACGTGAGCGATTGCCGCAGCCGCGGCGTACCACCGAACGAGAGGACCACCATATAATGCGGCGGGCATTGACGGCTCGCACCGCCACATCACGAACGTTAGCGCAGGAATTAGGGTGTGTTGCGCAACAACCTGTGTCAGCACGTACCGTTCGACGTCGTCTGCAGGAGCGGGGACTTGTCCTATGGCGCCCATTGCACCAATTACCATTGACGTTACAGCACCGGAGAGTGCGGCGGCAGTTCGCCGTTGAACGCCGCACCTGGACTACAAATTGGCACGACATTGTCTTCTTCGACGAATCCTGCTTCTGCCTGCAACACCACGATAGTCGGATCCGCGTGTGGTGGCACCGCGGCAAGAGACTGTATGACGCCTGCATTATGCATTGCCATACCGGTCCGTCGCCTGGCGTTATGGTTTGGGGCGCAATTGGATATGACACCCGCACAACTCTGGTACGCATCGCCGGTACACTCAACAGCTACCGCTACATCTCCGACGTTTTGGAGCCTGTAGTCCTACCTTACCTGTAGGGCCTACCAGCGGTCACGTTTAAACAGGACAATGCGCGCCCGCACGTGGCGCATTGCGCAACAATTCTTCACTACCCACCAGGTGTCACTGCTGACGTGGCCCGCCTGTTCTCCCGATATGTCGCCCATCGAACACGTCTGGTCGCTGATCGGCAACCGAGTGGCCCGACAAGGACCACCCACGCCTACGCCTGAGAAACTGTGGCAACGTGTAGAAGCAGCCTGGACCGACATACCCGAAGCCCACATCCAAAGCCTCCTTCGTTCGGTGCCGCGGCGTGTAGCGGCCGTTATTGCCAGCCATAGGGGCCACATGAACTATTGATGTCTGCGTGTTCCGAAAGTCGCACGGGCCTGTAAGCTCAATCGTTTCATCTTTGTATATGTTGTAATGTGTCCAGTAAATCTGGCTTTGCTATCTCGTGTCCTTCTTGGTGTTGCATTTTGGGTGGCCAACAGTATAGATTCCGCCAAGGGTGGGGGATTTCATATGGTGTAGAATCGCTAGAGCACACCTCCCTTGACGTGTAAATGTATAAGCTCTCCGCCAGAAGCAAAGAGAAATCAAGAGGGGTACACAGAATACGGGCTTGGTCCCAAATAGGGAAATGAGTTTCGCTAAGTGTCTTTCTTGCCAGCGCTGTATTGTCAGAGCACATTCGCACATTATATTGATGTTCAGACACACGAACGATTCGTAGAGCCGATGAAGAGAATATGTGAGACATCGGTGTCCACAGGTTGCAAGGGGATACAGTAGACACCATGTCGTTCTTGTTGATCAATGTTGTGACGATCCTTCTTAATAAATGAAAGTCTATTTGAAGTCTTGACGCTAAAGTCTATACCATGTCGTTTACAAATGTTCTTGAGAACAGAAATAGGTGCCGGGTGGTAATCAATGGAACACACATACAGGGTGTCCGAAAAAATATTTCCCTTATTACAAACGTCATTCATATCCGCTGTATGTCTCTTACAGATGTGAAACTGATGCCAAAATGTTGGAAAACTAACCAAGTTTTTTTGTTGTAGGTTCCCGCAACGTGGCTGTAGTGTAGCATTGTCAGTGTCCAGGAAACCAGAAATGTTCACTAATCATGAACAGAACTTTTTGGCATCTGTAATTCACGTGAGGCCCTACGCACTGATTTCTTGGGACTTCGCACAAAAGACTGTCTCACTGCTTCCACCCTTTCAGCTGTGGTTGATGGTCAGCCAGTTCTCATTAAGTCAGCAACAGATCCTGTGGTCTTCAACTTGTCGTACCACGACTTAATGCTCTTGACATCGGGCGGCTTCTTTCCATACGTTGTTTGAAAGTTCCTCTGCACTGTTATTGGTGACCGGGTGTCGTGTTACCAGAGGACACACTGAGCTTTTTCCTGATTTGTGAACATTTCCGGTTTCCTGGACACTGACACTGCTACACTACAGCCACGTTGCGGAAGCCTGCAACAAAAAAACTTGGTTAATTTTCCAACATTTTGGCACCATTTTCACATCTGTAACGTACATACAGCGGATATGAATGACGTTTGTACTCAGGGAAGGACTTTTCGGACACCCTGTATTTCAGATCCGAGTCCAGACTGAGCAAGGTGGTGGAAAAACGTATCAGAATGTTCCCCAGCAATCGGTCGACTATCCCGTCGTCGTATCCATGGGAGGACACAATGTCTTTGATGTTATTGATTTCCATTTTGTCTTTTTTTCTAGATACAACCAGTTATGCTGTAATGACCATCTTCCCACTTACATTCTAACCCCATGGAGATGGTTGATTGCAAATTTGTACCCAGCGCCCGATGATTAATTCAGTATAAGAAAACAAGTGGCACTATTTGGCTGAATGTATATGAAAATTAACGATACTTACCTTTCTTTCTGTATACTTAAAAAATATATATATACTGTATATTTTACTTATTTATTTATTTGCTCATATTTATCTTGTGACTGTTAGCAACACCAGATCGTCTTCGTCTCGTGAGTGAACATTATATAAATCATAAAATTTCTGACGGACTCTTTTCGACTGACACTCGGTCTGATGATGGGATCAGTGTGATCCCAAAAGGTCTTGCCAGTATGTTTTTTAAATTGTAAATAAAATCCTTATTTAAGTGCAATTGGAGCATGGTGGTTAAGTAAAATATTATCGTGCATAGACAGCATTCTTTTATATGTCCTTTGGGCATGTTATACTGAAACTTACTTTTAATGTCAAAACACATTGTAACTGTGTAAGAGTTTTTTTTAAATGTCAGTAGGTCTACACGGGTGTTCCGTTGGTTGCTCGCAGGATGTCTGAACGATTGTCGAGTTCCAACTACGTACGCTGCAAAATGTCAGATGCAACAAGGAGGGAGGCTGCAGTAATGCGTACTTTGAGCTCAGTGATAGTTGTAACGTTTTCCTTGTACACAATGTCCTTAATAAAACCCCAAAGAAAAAAAAATCACATGGGGGTAACATCAGGAGAACGATGCGGCCATGCCGTTGGACCCCCACGTCCAATCCAACGCTCTGGAAAGTGGCGGTCTAAAGATCTACGCACATCAAAAGACCAATGCGGAGACGCTCCATCTTGTTGGAAAATGATGTCTTGAATATCCTGGGGTTGTGGAATTGCGAATTGTTCTAACATGTCCAGGAACTTTCAGCCAATAACGCTTCGCTGAACCAACCGTTATTGAAATAACGATTTCTCAGCCCTTTTGCCTTTCAAGACACTTTCTGTTGATTTGAATTTATTTACCCATTGTTTTTTTTTTTGATTGGAGGTTTAACGACCACCGTGAGCAACTCAAATGGGCTGTAAGCAGTCGCCCGTCCCTAATTTAGGGTCACTGGCTCCAGGGAAGGGAGAGAGCCAGTGCCGTAAGACAAACACAACATCCATGCCTCACCGGGATTCGAACCCGGACCCCTTACGGACGAATGATCAGAGGCCAGCGCCTTAGACCACTGCGCCACCGGGGCGGCACCCATTGTTCGATGCTCCTTCGTGTCGGCGTCTGTCTCTTGTACTCCGTTCTGAACTTACGCTGAACTGTCTTCAGAGATTTCGACTCAGCAAACCAAAACACACACGTTGCTTTCTCCACTGCAGGAGAAATGTCTGTTGTATTCCGTGTTTGACGAGATTTTTCATTACGTGAGACCCCTGGTGCCACCTATCATCTGGCTTAAAAAAAATTAATACCTGCAACATCTCTTGACGTTTAAAGCAAGTTATTTCTATCGTACTTTTTTAATAGCATACTGAAGTTGTATACTTCATTTATAGACACCCTGTATATAACACAACTCGAACACGCAGACTTCAAGTAAACAGTTTCAGCCTAAATGCTGCAGCTTCCACCACTCTTCCTTTTTTTTTTTTTTTTTTTTTTTTTTCGCTGCCTGCTTCATCATTTTATATCTCTCGTTTTTATCTGTCCACATGCATACGTCATGCTCTTTGACATCATGGTCGCTGCCAGCATCGTTCCGCGAGCAAGAAAGATATGACGTTAAGGTTCAAAACGCTAAAAAGAATGAACTTAAATTTACGTAGAGAAAGCAACTAAAAATGAGAGTTAATTTAGAGCATGCGTCGTAACACAATTAAATGCGAACAAATAGATGTAAGGAGTTCCATTACGCAGTAAAAAGAAGCTAATTGCACAAGGAATCGTTTTCGGTCTGACTGGTTGCTAGGCAACAGGTCCTGCGCTAGATACTCGCGTGGAGGAATTACTTATTGAAAACACCTCGTACCGGTAATTTTCTGTCCTTCGGAGACGGAAAAAGCGAGAATAGAATTTTTCCGTTGAAGTACAAGCAAAATCGCTGAAAGGTTCTCTGAAAATTCAGGGTTTTCCGATAACACCTCTTAGAAATGGGAATATTTCGTTATTAACAAGAGAAAGAGGAGAAGGAGTGTTCCTTAAAACGGTAAACTAATACACTACCATCAATAACATACATTCATAAACATTGATAAACAACGGATGACTTAAGTTATCCGTTTATGGTTGTAGAAAAAACTCAAGAATCGACAAGCTTTCGCTTTCCTCAGGGAGCCTTTTCCAAGGTTATACGCTAGAGCAGGATTCAGCATATTTATGTTAATTCACGTATAGGAAATCCTGGCAAGTCGTCTGAAATGAGTCTGATTCCCGGATGAAGGATGTGTGGTGTGCTCCCTCAAATCAGTGGCTCTAAATTAGGGACGTGAGACTGCTTCTAGCCCCTAGCCTGCTCCTGGTGGCCATTAAAACAAAAAAGGAAAATCAAAACTGACCAATATGCACTTGGTAAGCAAACGTATTCGGACGTCTCCATATAAAACCTATATAATAGCATACGTCTGTCCCTAAAGCTCTGACGTTATTCAGTTCTTGCAGCGCCATCTGCTTTTATCCGGTGGCCGAAATCGGAACTAAGCTTACCATTATCGCACGACACTAAAATCAAGGAGAAATACCGGAAAATAAAATGAAGTTAGTAAGACAAACGACTTCATCTGTGGCAAAACGCACGTGCTCTAACAACTGTTCGCGACGTTTATTCTGTTACGTAGGTGTTATGTCGTGTCTTATTTCACTTTCTCCGCATTGCAGAGTAATTTCATAAAAAAGGAATAAAATTGCAGAGTAATTTCATAAAAAAAGGAATACAATTGCAGAGTAATTTCATAAAAAAGAAATAAAATTGCAGAGTAATTTCATAAATAGGAATCAGCGTTATTTTATTTCATAAAAAGGAACAAGCAAAATTGTAAGGAAGTAACTGCAGACGTAGTTACTTCCTTGCAATTTCTTTTTTCAGAAAAAATTATTGGTTCCGTGGATTTTTTTCTTTGTAATACAAGATGGAAGAAGATAAAGCTGAAAGAAAACGCCGCTTAAATAAAGAACGAATACGGCGATGGCGTGCAAACCAATCTTCTAATACTCTGCTTAACTTGAACGAAGGCATAGCTAATCGCAGACCTATCTTATATACTACCCATTAATAATTAATTTAACCGTTTATTATAGTTATGTATACCAATGTATTTTACGATTCGTGTTATAAAAATTTCAGTCACAGCTTTTTCAGCCGTGCATGGCAGGGGCTATGAGCTAGTACGCAAGTACGCAAATAAACGTGCGTTTGCATAAGGAGATATACACGCATGGGGTGTGCTGGGTGTTGTGTATAAAGGGGACCGTTAGACACACCTGTCAGACAGCATTGAAAGCGATTATACCGTGAGGAGCTGAACTGGTGGATTTTGAAAGGCGACATGCTGGTTGGATGCCACCTGAGTAAGCAATCAGTGCGTGGCTTTGACAATGTTCTAGGATTCCCACAATCTACTGTCACAGATATTATTACTGGGAATCAACTTAATAGTGTAAAAGCCAAGTATCCTGGTAGTAGAGCTCGTGTACGAGTGAATGGTGTTTTATCAAAATGGTTTTGTATTGCGGCAGGAGTCAGACAAGGTTGTGTAATGTCACCATGGCTGTTTAATATATTAATCGATGCGTGCATACGTGATGCCAAAATAGATAATAGTGGTTTATGTCTTGGTGATAGGGGATATCCCTGTGTGCAGATTGCTGTATGCTGATGACACTGTCTTGTTGGCAGAGAGCAAAAGTGATTTGCAGAGTATGTTGTCTCGGATGTACAAAGTTTGCATGAAATTCAAACTGAGTATAAATAAGGGAAAACCCAAAGTTATGGTCTTTGAGAGAGGAACTGGTAGCACTGAATGTAATGTAAGTATAAATGTCTCTGTGATTGACCAGGTGAGTAAGTTTGTGTATTTAGGAAGCATGTTTGACAGACAGAACAAATTGGATGGTGAAATTAGTAGGTCAGTGAATTCTTCATTGAAAGTCATAGCTGCTCTGGGAGGAGGTTTTCACAGGAATGATGGGTTTTCTAGAGATTCCGCATGGTGTATGAAAGTGTAATTGCTCCTACTCTGATGTATGGTAGTGAAACCTGGGTACTACAGAAGAAACATAGAAGTCGTTTGTGTGCTGGAGAAATGCATTACTTACGGTGGGTTCGTGGCAAGACACGGTCTGATTGTGTGAGGAACGAAGATGCGTTGCAGTTGTATGATGTGAAGCAAAATGTTGTTAGCAAGGTGGAGACTAATATGCTTCGGTGGTTTGGCCATGTTGAAAGAATGAGTGATGAGATGCTTACTAAGAAAATCTTTTTAGCCCAAGTGGCAGGAAGGAAAGACAGGGGAAGGCCAAAGAAGACGTGGGTGGATCAGATTCAGGGGTGCCTGCATGAGAAAAAGATTATGAGTATGAAGTATAAAAGATCTTGTGTACGGCGTGTAATGGATATCAGTGAAGCTCGAGTTGTATGTCAAGATTGCTGTAAATGGAGAAGTTTGATACGACAATAGTAAGTAAAAATATCTGGTAGTTTGTATTTATTTTTGGAGCTAACCTCTGAATCTCAGAGAACAGCTTAGGGATAGATATATTCCACTCTAGTGCCAAGCCATTGGTATTTATCAGTCAAAATCCAGGCGTATTAGACATTACGTGGTTCACGTACGAAGCTGGGTTCCACTTTTCAGGCTATGTGAAATCACAGAATGCACGGGCATGGGAGAGTGAGAATCCCCATGTCATTCACGAGAAAAGAATACATCGCATAAAGATTGGCGTATGGTGCACCATTTCATGAAACCGGATAATCGGTCTTATTTTCTTTAAGCAGACTATCAACCCAGAAGTGTATTTCGATATCTTCACGCAGTCCGTGAACCAACTAGGTCAGTGGTCTCAAGCTCAGACCCTTGGAAGGGCCGCTTTCCTGTTTGGAAATAATTTAGGGGGCCGCTTTCCTGTTTGGAAATAATTTAGGGGCCGCAAGGATATTAAACAATTTCTCATGAATAAATATTAGCTTTACAAAACTAAACCAATGGCTTGGCACTAGAGTGGAATATTATTCCTAATTATCGGAAAATAGTAAAAACAAATGCTTCATCAATCCCTGAAAACAGTCACTTTTATTTAACAATTATTTTTACTTAAATCTTAAAACAATCACATTTTACCAACTGAGCACGATAACTTGGTTCATTCTTGAAAACTACTATTCACATGAGTATGTTGTTCCGAACATAGACAGAACCCGAGCAGCTATGTTATGAATGTTTACGTACTTGTCCTTTGAAACTAACTGGTAAAACTGTGTTAGGTTGCAGCTGTTGAATTTTTCTTTTAGGAAAGGATCACACTGAAGGTCTGCGAATCCAAGCATAAGTAGTTCTTAATGTGCGTTGTCAGCATTATAGGAAAATGGAGACTTGAATATATTGAAAATATTTTGCCGTTATATTCTTCGTAAATAAACTTGTTACTTGTAAAGAGGATGGCTTTGCTAAGCATTACTATGTTTATATTATATTTAATATATTATAATATACTTGAAGAAAGGGTGATTTATTTTCATTTTGTAATTACTCACGCGGGCCGCAATGCAATTGGCACAGGGCCGCATGTGGCCCGCGGGCTGTGAGTTTGAGACCACTGAACTAGATGATATTGAACTGCAGAGTGGCTCCTTCCAACAGGATAGGGCGACGTGTCACACTTCTAATGCCAGCATGGCTCTATTTGTAAGACGGGTAACTTATTTTGATGTAGTTCATCAGCAATAAGGACTATTGCGTCAGATGTAAGGGTATTCGGAAAGAGTGAAATTACATGTATATAGTGTACATAGAGACTTTATTTTAACCTGTGTATTATATTTTCTTGTGCAATTTGTATTTCGCATCAAGATAACTTTGACAACTTAAGCCCTTCCCCCAGCCCCTCCGGAATAGAGTTTGTAAACTAGCACTGCTGCTGATTTAATGATACCAGTTCTGGCCCTCCGGAAAATTGTTACGAAAGAAAGACATAACAACGCATAGTAAGGAGCTTTACTTCCCAGTGCCCTGCAAGTTACAGTTGGATTCGACACAAAACTTGAAGTGATGGGCCTATAAAACTTACATTGGATTACTGCTAGACCACATACACCACAAGGTGTATGTATATGGTGTACATAGAGACTTAGTATCCAACTTGTGTATCATACTTTCTGTTCAGTCTATATTTCGCATCAAGAATACTTATGTTATGTAAGTTGACAACTTTAATCCCACGTCCCCGCTGAACCGAAATTATAAACTGGTACCGCTGCTGACTTGATGATACAGGTTCCAATCCTCAAGAATTAAATTATTTACAACAGAAGAACAAAATAATTCATAGTAAGGAACTTTGCTTCACAGTGCCTACAAGTTGCAGCTGGCTTCGACACAAGACTGGAAGTGATAGGCCTAAAACTAACTTTCGTTGGATTACTGTTAAGCGCATGCAATTCGTACAACGGATCTCGAGGAGTTTAGCGAATGGCAGTGAAGAAACATTTTATGTAAGTAGTATATTTGTTGAACATTAAAATTGAATTGTATATAATAGTTTTCACATTTTATGCACCACCATGGGATGTAATCAACTTAAACGTGAGCAACAGAATATAGATAGATGTTACACGTCTTTAAGGGTATTCATTTAACCACGTAGATATATGTGCCCCTTACTTTAAGATGCACATAATATACACAGTGCGTCGAAGAAGTTTTCATACTGGCGCTAGATTTCAGCATACGGTGGTGCCTTCAGTGTAATCGCGAATACGTTATAAACCGTGACCATCTGCTTGCTTTCTGCCAAAAGTACTGCGCAGTTGTTAAAGTAACTCAAACGAAACAGCCGTTCATTAGAGAAGTAAAATTTTTTTCATGTTGAATTATTAAGATGGAGCAAAGGGCTGTTATTAAATTTAACGCAAAACTTGGTAAAAGTGCCTCGGAAACGTACCAAATGATGAAACAAGTTTACGGTGAGTTTTGTTTAAGTAGATCAAATGTTTTCCTGTGGCACAAACGTTTTTTGGACGGAAGAGATACGCTAGAAGATTATAAGCATACCGGAAGACCAAGTTCATCTAGGACACCTGAGATTATTGAAAAAGTACGTGAATTTGTGGCAAACAATCGATATGCGTCACTAAGAATGATGGAAGAGTCTTTAAACATCAACAAAAAAACGATTCGAACCATCCTGCATGAAGATTTGGGCAAAACAAAAGTCTGTGCTAAATTTGTTCCACGCACGTTAACCAATGAACAAAAATCAAGGAGAAGTGCACATTGCAGAGACATCATTTCAGCCGCTGAAAATGAGCCAAACTTCTTAAAATCGATCGTTACAGGTGATGAAACATGGTGTTTTCAATATGATCCTAAAACAAAGCGACAAAGTGCGGAATGGAAGTCAAAAAACTCGCCACAAGCCAAAAAAAAAAAAAAAAACAAGAAAAATTCCATCGAAAATCAAAACAATGCTTATTACATTCTTCGATAGTAAGGGCATTATCCACAAAGAATTTGTTCCAAGTGGACAAACAATTACTGGTGAGTTTTATTTAAGTATGTTTGTTGCACGATAATGCACCCCGTCACACCTCATTTATTGTGCGTAGATTTTTGGCGGAAAATAGCGTCTGTGTGTTGAATCATCCACCGTATTCGCCTGATTTAGCCCCCTGCGACTTTTCTTTATTCCCAAAACTTAAAATGACGTTAAAAGGGTGTTATTCTTATGCTATTTCGACCATACAAACAGCTTCGACGCGTGCTTTGGAGGCAATTCCGCAAAATGAACTGGAACAGGCATTCGAATCATTATTAAATCGCTGTAACAAGTGTATTGAAGCCAGAGGGACTTATTCTGAATAACAAACCAAAACAAATTATAATTTCTTGTTTCTATTTCATTTTACAGACCCAGTCTTAAAAATTCTTTGCCATACTGTGTATATATGTTAAATTTTAAGTCTGTCGAAGGATACGATTTTGAAGTTCTGCAGCGAGATCGGATATTGTGGATAGCATATCGAAGGAATTTTTGTTATTGTGGCACAGGATATTTCTTCTCTTCTCCCATTTTGTGCAGCTGCTATTATACAACGGCCGTTCTATAAAAACTGTGTGTAACATCACCCAAACTGAAGAAATATAACAACAGACAAAATATATGTTATTCTTTCTCAAAGTATCCTTTTTCGGATGATATGCAACTGTTCCATCGTTCAGTCCACTTTTCAAAGCATGTGGCGAAGGCATTTTGTGGAAGTTGCTTTAGCGACCCCTGTACAGCTTGAATAACGTCAGCATCTGCGTTGAATTTTGCGCCACGGAACTTCTCCTTCATTGTTGGAAACAACCAGAAATCGCACGGGGCGAGGTCAGAACTGCAGGTAGATTTCAATACTGCATTTCGTAAGAAAGAATTGAACGCAAGCAGCCACAGTAGGCAGGCGTTACCATGGTGTATATAGGGTTCACTTGCCCACCAGTTCCGGTCGCTTAATCATGTGTCGTCGCAGACTCTTCAAGACTGAAATGTAATACTCAGCATTGACAGTAATTTGTGGAGGAACGGCATGCTGGTAGACTACATCTTTCTGATCAAAGAAAATTATCATCATCACCTTCCCAGCTAATTTGCTTTGGTGGACTTTATTTGGAGGATGCGAGCCTGTGTGTTTCCATACATTCCTTGCGCACTTCGTGAGGAGGTCGAAATAGTGGACCCATGTTTCATCGGCAGATATTACTGTGTTCAGAAAGTTTGTATCCTTTGCAATCATTTGTTTCCACTCATGACACACCTGAACTCTGGCTAACAATTGCTCTCTCGTCAGGTGATGAGGTACCCGTCTTAACACACACGATGCAGCAGTGATTTGTCGCGTAGAATACGGAAAGCCGACATTTTTGAAATATTAGTCGACTCCGCTATGTCTTTACACGTCACGTCATTCGTCGATATTCTTTTAGGATTGCCCAAACAGTGTTGACGTTACGCTCTGTAACAACACTTTCAGGTAGATCCACGCCTAGGAGCAAGTTCTGCCGACAAACAACTATTTTTTAAATCATGGTGCCATCTAAAAATCGTTGACTCACCCAAACATATATGTTATTCTTTCTCAAAGTATCCTTTTTCGGATGATATGCAACTGTTCCATCGTTCAGTCCACTTTTCAAAGCATGTAAGCTTTTTCCGTTAAATAAACTGCTTCTGGAACCGTTTTACCCAAACGAGAGCAAAATTTCGCCGCACAACGCATTTCACTTCTTAACTCTGAATCGTTCACCTCCCTAGCGGTATGGCGAAATGCAGACAACTGCGCAATAACAAAACCAAAATCGTCTGCCACGGTTAATAATTGCTGTCATTGATACTTAATAAATTCAGTTTGTCGTCTGCGTAGTTATTTTTCCCCATCGCCCTGTTGTCAACTCAAAAAAAATACTCTCAGTTTTATGGAACAGCCTTTGAACACTGGCGGAAAGTGAAAAAGAACACCAAGAAGGAGACGTCTGACACCAACGAAATTTATACAGCATAATAACGGAATACAGAGGATAACGTGATCAAAACATTACGGCAAAATACAGCTGCATTTGCTGGTAAACTGAAAAATAACATTTCCATGTAACATGGTTAGTACGAGGTTGAACCGCCATGAACTGCGTCACACTGTGCAATTCTGGCAAGGAGTCTGTCATACAGATGTTGGATGTAAGTTTGTGGTATTGAGTTCTAAACATCCTCAACCTGGACGCGTAAATCGGGGATGGTCGTGGCTGGCGGTGGAGACCGGAGAAGTCGTTGTCCCATAAAATCCCACACGTGCTCAATGGGGGACAAATCCAGTGAACGTGCAGGCCATGTAAGTCTTCTCACACCCTGAAATGCATGTTCCGTTGCACGTGCCGTGTGTGGGCGTGCGTTATCTTGCTGGAAAACACCACGATGGACCGACCTTACGAATAACATAACAACGGGCTGAATGATGTTGTTGATGTAGGAGGTGCTGTTTAACGTACCCGGTACAAACACTAGTTGTGTACGGGAGTGATAGCTGATCGCTCCCCACACCAGGAGACCAGGTGTAGGCCCTGTGTGTCGCTGGCGGATGCAAGAAGGGTGGAGACGCTCCCCTGTGCGTCTGCAAACACGCATACGGCCATCGGAGGCTCCCAAGCAGAATCTGCTTTCATCGCTGAACACGAAAGATCACCATTTAGCTCTCCTGTGCAGACGTTGGCGACACCACTGCAGCCGTTCCTGACGGTGGGCTGGAGTCAGAGGTACACATGCCAGTGGCACACGTGCACGTAGTCCTGCATCCAGTAGACGGTTGCGGATTGTTCGCACAATCACCTCAGGTGCAACGTCAGCTCGGATTTGCGTCGCAGTGGATGTTCTGCTTGACAACGCTGCTCTTCTTATGCGTCGATCGGTCCGCTCATCAGTCCGTCTCTGACTCCCGGTTCCACGTCTTCTCGTGGGGGAATGTTCCTCAGACCATCTACGCCACCATCGTATCACCACCGATACTTCCCGCCCAATTCGCTCCGCAATACGACGATAAGACCACCCGGCCTCGCGGAGTCCGACTAGACGACCTCGCTCAAAGTCCGATAACTGCTGAAATCGAACACGTCTTTCATGTCCAGGCTTTGCAGCTTCTTCAGGGTCTTCGCACGTGTCCATACGCCGACGACTGATTACATTCACTTCGCCGTACTCCTTAAATACCACCGACGATAATTTGCATATTATGCCGTGCTGTGGCGTAAGCGCTCACCGGTTGGTCCCGAAATTAGCATCACACCTACATAAACTCAACCCCGTTAACATATGTAAATTTCATGATCGTCCGCCAATTCCTTCTTGGTGTTCTTTTTTCACTTTCCGTCAGTGTATATTGTGTAACTGTAAGAAACCGGGTTCTTAAATTATTGTACAGGTAAATTGTATGATGTCTATGTATCAGTTTTTTTTGTTTGTTTTTTTTGTTTTTTTTTTAAATCATGGTGCCATCTGAAAAGCGTTGACTAAACATTAAAAAAAATTAAAACATAAAACATAAAACTAAATTATTAGAAACCTATTCAAAAAATAAAAAACATAAAATGACTAAATCACTCGCATTAATAACAAAATAAATTCACCATGGCGCAGTTCCTTAAGACAAAAGTTATTATAGCTCTCAAGAGAAAACTTTGTATTGAGGAGTTTTGTGAAACAATACTATAAAGCAATACATTTCACATTTTCTTAAAGATAATCGAAAGTCTTTGTCACTTTAAAAGAGCTCAAGTTCCAAAACATTGTGTTGCTTTGAAAGATCATGGTGAAAAAAATATTTTATTTGTGATAAGTCCTCCTACAGAAAAAAACTAAATTATTACAAACCTATTAAAAAAATAGGAAATAAAATGACTAAATCACTCGCATTAATAACAAAAAAATTCATCATGGCGCAGTTAGAGTGCGATTTCTGAATTTTTCTGGCTCAGTGGTAAAAACAAGCGGTTTCTGCTGAGCCAACCAAAATGACCTCGGTTCGAGTCCCACCGGCGCGAAAAGATTCTCTGGGGTAAGGGCTGAAAATTTCAGCGACTTCGAATTTGCGACGAAATTTCTGTACAAATACGGGAAATCTTGAAACGGACTTTTCTGAAATAAACGGAATTACTGACTCCATGGGAAATCTGTGAATTTACGGAAGTTAAAAAAAAAGGTAACTTTTGAAAACAGAAATTTCGTCAAAAGACTTACATCTATCAGCAACTCTGTTGCACATTATTTTTCAGAAATTTTCCATGAATTCACACTTATTTTTTACAGTGTGTTTTCTTCCGAGAGCAGAAAGCATTCATAGCATGCTTTCCCCTCTTTCTATCGTCTATCCAGCTTTTGAAAAAACAAAACAAAAGAAAGGTAGATATTGAGGAAGTTCTGTACTGACAGGGAAGGGATGACCGTAAAGAATTGATTTTTCTAAAAGCAACTTAGTCCCAGAAGTGGTTGCAAATCAGTTTTTTTCTACTAGAATTCTAATCAAGGCCATTTTAGAACCACGATTCACTTAAATGACGTGTGTGAATATCAAAGATTGCAAAATCAAAACGTTTCCTTTGATCTAATTTGAAATCAAAGCTTTCTGCGCCATTTGATTGTTATGCACAATGCAATATTTCTGGCTTACACCTGATGTTTAGATTTCTTCCTACAAGTTAACTGATGTAATAAACAGACAAGTTTTTTTTTTCTGTTTTTATTTTTTATCTACTCTGAACAAGAGCGCTCTGATAGGACCTGTTTCCTGCGGCCATGACGCAGAATAAATCTTTGTGGCTCGATAAAATCAGATCCACGGATCTACTACGATGACAGTTGCACTCATTGTCGGAAAAAGAATACAATTAATTAGAAGAAATCCCATTGCGAATAGCCTGTCTGCCGCCCAGTGTTGAACGATTAGCTTCGGGCACTTGTCAAAACTGGTGTTGGAAATTTCTGTTTCGGTTTTTTTTTTGTTCATATATCTGACACTGCAAAATTACCCGCGTTTAATGCAAATTACCTGCATGTTATGTCTGCCTCTGTTAACATGAATAATTCAGTTCAAACGTTTTGCGTATTCTAAAACTAAAAATATATATACGTATGTACCGAATTAAATTGAGAGGTCTTCAATGCAACTACCCCTTTCTCCGTCCCTAAAGTATACGACAATTTAAGTCACTTAATTAATACTCAGTTAACGTGGATTTGGAACGTGTATGTGAGTCTGGAGAATTTCGAGGCCGCTGTAGTGCAGTGGTAGCATGTCCGGCGCGTAACTGGAAGACCCTGGGTTCGATTACCGATGGCGGCGGATGAGAATTTTTCCGTGACTCACTTATAAACGTGGAAACAGCGATGACTACTATTTCAATTTAAGTCACTCTTTGCCGAATGTTTCCATAACGTTTACTGTGCCAATGGTTTATTCAATTTTGCAGGTAATTCAAATTAAGGGCAGCACTTTCCACTCCATAAAGAATTGAAGGCAGAGGTGGAGAACTTTTTCATGCCGAAAGGGCCTCACTAAGTTAGTTGTAATCTAACAAGACCGCACTGAAGGAACTTGAATTCGATATAGCCTACTTCGAAATGTACATTATTTTGTAAATATCTTACTACGTACTAATTAACTTCAGGAAATGAAAAAAAAATGTTAATTCCAAAGTTAACTAACCTTTTAGTGACTTTGTTGGAAAGCATTTGAATATTTAGTTGCAGCATGGAGGTTCGCACTTTCAGCTGATCCTCCAGATGGGTATCTGCCATTTTGTGACCTTAAGATCGTCTTGATTTGGGTAAGGTAGGAGAATGTAAATTCGCAGCAATAAGTGGCTGAAAAAAACAGCAAGCATTTTTCGTGCATGTTGCAGAAGGCGTGGGTATTTTATTGCATTTTTCCATATTTCAATTGGATCTTTCTAAGCATCAGATAAAGATTTATTTTGTCATCTTCTGAGAGCTCAATCAATTCCATTTGTAGTTTTTTAAGAGCCATGAAACGAATTCATGAGCGTAGTTGGTGTCAAAATAGCCATAATGACTTACTAATATTTTGATTGTGGCCAGTCAGGGAGCATTATTTCGTTGAATCTTCTTTTACTCTTTGGTATTTTAAATACGGTCATTTTAAGATCAAAATAAAAATAATAAAAGACTAACAAAAACATATTAACAAAAATAAAAGGATTTGTTCTACAAAATTTAGATTTACTCAAAAGGCCGCAGATTCCACACCCCTGGTCTAAGAGAACTTCTTCCATCCATATTTTTCCAGCTAATTTTCGTGTTAGCGCCGAATCTTCAGTCGCAGCGAGTGGTGAAAACCAAATGAATAACTGGTGTTGGATCCCATTTAACGATGGCAAAGCCACATACTGCTAAGGCATACTTAAGAGGGAAGGTCTATAGCGCACAAACATTTCCTTCCAGTAACTGTTTTAACCTGTAGTTTCACATGGCTTTCTGGTATGGTTCATTTCCCTGAAGATCATTTCACCGAAAGGTCGTTTTATCGAAATGAAGACTGTACCGAAATGCTGTTTCACAGAAAAGTTCGCTTGACCGAATGATCGTTTTACCGAAATGATCGCTTCTCCGTGAAGTTTGTTTCACCAAAAAAAGTTCATTTTACTGAAAAATCGTTCTACCGGGATGATAACTTTACCGAAAGACTCGCTTGACCGAAAGATCGATTTACCGAAATGATCGCTTCTCCGTGAAGTTTGTTTCACCAAAAAAGTTCATTTTATTGAAAAATCGTTCTACCGGAATGATAACTTTACCGAAAGACTCGCTTGACCGAAAGATCGTTTTACCGAAGTGATCGCTTCTCCGTGAAGTTTGTTTCACCAAAAAAAAAATCCATTTTACTGAAAAATCGTTCTACCGGAATTATAACTTTACCGAACGACTCGCTTAACCAAAAAATAATTTTACTGTGACCACCACTTCACCGAAGACAGTTTCACGGAAAAGCTCGTTTTAATGAATTTTTCATTCACCGAAGGGTCAGTTTGCTTAAAGGTTCACTTGACCTACAGATCGTTTTAACGATTCGATCAATTTAACGGAGGTTGTTTCATCGAAAAGTTCACTTGCACAAAGTTCGTTTTACCGAAATGATCGCTTCTTCATAAAGATTGTTTCACCAAAAAAAGTTCATTTTACTGAACTGTTCATTCGCCAACAGGTCAGTTTTCAAGAAAGTTCGTATTTTGCTAAAAGAGCCATTGGAGTGCAATGCATTCTTGGATGTATTTGCAAAACAGGTATCGTAGTTTTTGTTCTTCTGTCAGAATGTTTTCGCATACATAGTTAACAACAGACTGCAAAACGGTAACTTCGAATAAGATGAATCGACTATTTTTTTATTTAAAAGAACTATAGATTTAAAAAATATTGATTAACAATAACTAATTGTTTAGATTAGCAAGTATTCAAGATATAACATTTTTCAAAACTCCTGGGTGTACCAAAAGTCAGTCACACTGTTGTGATTATTGTGATCAAACCAACCTATTGACCGCTGTAAGTCCTACCCGGTGCTTTGGTTTAGCAAACTATTTTATCGTAGTTTGATAAAAATTTTGCTAAACCTGTGACAAAACAGGGTTAATCGATTATTTCATAAAGAGGGTTGGAACTAACTGATGGATTCTACATCAAAAGCACGAGCTCTGAAATAGCATGAGGCCAGTATGATGCGGAATTTCCCTCATTATTTTGGATGTAATGGGCGTGGCCGATCAGATCGATTAATTAATTGGTTAATAAATTCGTAAGCTTTGGTTGGGTTTTGGCACAAGGAAAATATATTCCCCAAAAGAAACAGGGAACACTCAGAAAAACTTTGTCGTTGCGTGTGAGGTCCGAAGGCGACAAGAACAGTCGTAAGTCTCTCTGGAGTGAGACAAGTCGTAGAATACTCAATTCCTGATTACATTGCTTGGAGAACGCTGGTAGGCTCCATCGTTGGGAGACATATTTATGAGAGATTCTGATGTTTGGGTCAAGAGATTATCTTATATTTGTAACACTTAAGTGCAGGCTAATAATGCTTTATCGTGTATTCTTGTGTATTAGTGTGCATGGTAAGAAAGAGAAAGCCAGTTGTTTCCGGGGCCCACGAGAGAAAGGCGTCCGTTTCCGCAACCTGATATAGCGTCGCAAACCCCTCCGTGAGTGAAATAGTGGACAAACACCTAGAGTCCACTGCAGAAATCCCAACTTGATCATCGAAGCAAGTGCAAGAAATAAGAAGGAAAAGTTTTCGATGTCGGACTTTGAACTTCCATAGCAGAAGGCGATGAGGTCCCAGTGACGAGGAGAAAGTGGAGGTCTCTTCAGACCTGCAGTTCATTCTTCGGAGGAGGACATCATACGGGGTTCTGTGATGCTACCTCACATTGCCGCAGCCTCAGTGCCTGACTAGTGAAAGTGTGCGCGCCTTTGACTGAAGAAGCATCTGATGCAGTTGTAGAAGAGGAGCGCTATTTTGACGAAGGACTACATCTAACTCCGAGGATATTATGGGGCGACTTACGGCCGACTGCCTGTGACAAAAATAGGTCCCAATTGAAATCATTATAGCGTTGAAAATACGTGCCGCACACTAATCGTGTTAGCATACAGTCGTAAACAGCATGGAGTCCAATTAGCATACTGCGCAATACATCGTGCGCGCCCCTCGCTCCATGTGCGCGGGGTAGATGATGCAATATTTCTGGGTGTACCATTGCGCTTGACTCATTCTACCTCGGCAACCGTGAGCGCAACACGACTGTGCGTGGTACCGTTTTAAAGCTCTCGACGAGATCTATTCAAATATGCGAAGAACATTTCGCAGCGATTTGAACTGAACATTTTAAAAGTTGTTTTCTTGTGAACCGGTGAACACTTTCGACAATATCGCGGTTTATCTGGGCAACCGTGAGTGCAAAACGACTGTGCGTGGTATCGTTTTAAAGCTCTCGACGAGATCTATTCAAATATATAAAAAACATATCACAGTGGTTTAAATTAAAACTTTTAAAAATTGTTTTCGTGTGAGCGGGCTAACATTTTCGACAATGCCGCGGAATTCGCAGAATGAACGCAAGCAAAAGTGGAGAAAATCAAAACGAGGGGCAAGAGCAAGTGATGAGGAATGTAAGAAGCCCAAGAAGACTGCAGCCCAACGAACTAAAGAGTACCGAGAACGCCTGAAAGCAGCCGCCGCCAAACAAAAATCCAGCACAGATCGAACCCGTACCCGGCCCATCTCGAACTCTGCTTTGTGTTCGCAATGTATCCAGCATTATTTGTAAAAATTATATAAGCTACTTTTCACTGCATAGATTGGTGTTGGCTGCAAAAAATTAAATAAACGCTTTGAAACCATACTCGACTATCTTATTTCAACTCTCCTATCTGCAAGTCGTAGTACTACGTTCCAAACTGACGGCTCGATCAGAACTGAGCATACCTGTATTTCTTTTTTAAAGAGCTGTAAAGTGTAGTGAAGAGTAACGAAAGTTTTTGTAAACAAAAAGCATACGGGGGAATAAACACTATTGAAAGTTTTTATAAACAGAAGGCATACGGAGGAATGAGCACTATTGAAAGTTTTTGTAAACAAAGTGCATACAGGGGAAAAAGCACTCTTGAAGTATTTAAAGATACATCTTGAAAACCGTGCTGCAAATTGCCTCCCCCCCCCCAAAAAAAAAAATGGCACTTTTACCAAATTTTTTGCAGCCAAACATTTTTGACTAATTTATTTAAATAATGAGGGGAATGTACGTGCGTTTTAAAATTCCTGATGTAACATTTTATTGTTACTTACGTATGTTTAAACATGCACCGAAATATGAACATTCTATGTACTGTAGTTTAATATGAAAATACTTTACCTATGCTCTACGTATCCCCACGTATTGTATTGTTTCTCACTGTACAACAAAAGCAAAATAACAAGATGTTTAATCAACATCATTTAAATTATTATATTATTAAAAGTACGTATAATGCAAAAGATTTTCTGGAATTCACGAGCTACTTTACGTCATTCTTTTAGATAACTTAACGAAGCATATTTCTGATACAACCTTTTTCGCGAAATGACGGAAATAAACCTGAATTTCACGGATTTTTCGTACCACGAGGAAATTCTGAATTTTCAAAAACCTTCCCGCAATACCTTTCTTATATTGACGGTAAATTACCGTTTTCAAGATGTGTTAACGGAAAATTATAAATTTTCAGAAACCTTTCCGCAATTCCTTTCTCATAATAACGGACGAACTCCGTTCTGACTTTCTCCGTATTCATACAACAAAAAATTTCCGGAAAAAGGAGAGATTTACGGGAATACCTGGAAATTTGATTAACTGTTAAATTTCAATCGTCTGTTGAAGTATTTGATTTTGAAGTTCTGTAGCGAGATCGGATATTTCGCATGAATTTTGTTTATTGTAGCACAGAATATTCTCTCCCCCATTTTGTGCACCAGCTATTTATTATACTCGTATATTGTGTTACTGTAAGAAACCGGGTACTTAACTTATTGTACAGGTGATTATACGATGCCTATGTATCAGTCTTTGGACCCCTTAAAACAAAAGCTATTATATCTATGAAGAGTAAATTTTATACTTATCAGTTTTCTGAAATACTACTATAAAAAAAATATATTTCACCTTTTTTTAAGCTAATTGAAAATCATTGTCAGTTTAAAACGATCAAGTCGCAAAGAATTTTGTTGATTCGAAAAATCACGATGAAAAATGCTTGATTTGTGAGAAATCCTCCTATAGAAAAAAATTAGTTCAAACCTATTCAGAAAAATAATAAGCTCCAACAGAAAATAAAATGACTAAATCACTGGCATTAATAACAAAAAAAAATTCATCGTCGCGCAATTTGTTTTATGATAAATGTGAGTTCAATCCCCGAGTGTTTCTGGCTGAGTGGTTAAAGGCGGGCGTTATTTGATGACCCGACCCGCATACAACGGGGTTCGATACTGACTGCTACGAAAAGTTTTTCTTGTGTAAGGGCTGAAAAGTGCAGGCTCCTCTACTTTTTGCGAAATATCAGTTTAAATACGGAAAACCCTGAAACGGACTTTTCTGACATAAACGGAATTTCTAACTACGGAAAATCTGTGAAAATACGGAAGTTAAAATAAACGGGCACTTTTAAAAACAGAAATTTCTGAAAACAATGGGCACCTACCAGCAAATTTGGTGCACGTTATTATCAAAAACTTTCCGTGAATTCACACCACTGATTGTTTACGGTGTATTTAGCATAAAGTTTTTTGTATTGTGAGCTAGTTCTGCTCAAAAGTCACCCTCGCGAAAAAGCAGACACCTCTCAATAGCAGAGAAACGTTGAAGTCCCAGGTTGTCCGCTATTGAGATGTTTCTCTTATTATTTGAAGTAGAAAATGAGCGCAAAACTTTCATCATAGGGAGTCGCATCGGACGTAAAAGATGTTTTTTTCAGTCGCACTTTTAGGAGCAGTGATGTATGGTAAAATAAATATCAAGGTAAATAACTACGTGGCATGATTGGGAATCGAAAAGGAACAAAAAATAATGATCATTCTCACACTCAAGCTTTCTGGATAGCACCAAAGGTGTAGGGATAGGATGCACACACAAGGATAGAAGAAAAGATACTTCGGTAACAGTAACACGAATCTTTACACACTTAAACACTGCAAATAACCTGCTAAATATAACAAGTTAGTAAAATCATGCAATGCATTGATTATGATACACTTTCCAACATACCAGAAATCATTACTCAAGTTATGAGGATAATGGCTGTGGAATAAATCTCATTGCTATGCCCTGACCTTTGACCCCATTTCGATTATGTTCAACAGAACCGGTTCAGTGTACCTGCGGAACAACATACTAAAGTTTTGTCGCAATAGAAGCATTTTTACGTAAGTTATAACGCATAAGAGCATTGGAATGGATCCCGCTCCTATGTCCTGACTTTTAACCCGATTTCACCCATTTTCAACAGCGTTCGTCCACAGATGGTCCCCTACCACATACTAAAATTTCATCGAAATCGAACCATTTTTACGTAAGTTAAAACGCATAAGAGCAATGGAATGGATTCGGCTCCTATGTCCTGACCTTTGACCCCATTTCGTCCATTTTCAATAGCGTTCGTCCCCAGGTGGTTCCCTACAAACATACTAAAATTTCATCGAAATCGAACCATTGTTACGCAAGTTATGACGCATAAGGGCAATGGAATATCCCGCTCCTATGTCCTGACCTTTGACCCCATTTCGTTCATTTCCAATAGGGTTCGTCCCCAGGCTGTCCCCTACCAAATACTAAAATTTCATCGAAGTCGAACCATTTTTACGTAAGTCATGACGCACAAGGGCAATGGAATGGATCCCGCTCCTATGTCCTAACCTTTAACCCCATTTCGTCCATTTCCAATAGGGTTCGTTCCCAGGTGGTCTCCTACCACATATTAAAATTTCGTCGAAATCGAACCATTTTTACGTGAGTTATCGTGCGGACGGGCGGACAGGCAGACAGACGGACAAAGCTGGAGCATATACGCTTGTTCAACCAACGGTTAGAAAGCGTAAAAAACGCAAAACTGATAAGGTGGGTATGGAAAATATAGGGCTTTCCTCTTATGATTTGTCCCAACCGCCGGGAAAACAAGAAAGATTACATCGAATTATCGGGTGTAATGAGGACGTCTTTCGAAACCTTTTTCGGAACAAAACTAATTTTTGAAATCGTATTTTTACAAAAGCAGAAAATAAACGAAAATGCCTTTACCCGCCCTAGTAGAAAAACTGTTCATTATGCCCTGGCGTTGTCATCCTTATTGAGGTAAAATATATGTTCACGAAGGTCACACTGCGAACGTTTTAGTAGAGACACATACAGCGGTTGGACAAAATAATGCGAACAATTGGGAAATAGGCAACATGTCTTTATTCATAAGGTGTTAGACCACTGCCTTCAATACAGCTTCCAACCTTCTTGGAAACAGATTCGGGGGACTTTTGAATAAATCTCCTGTGGAATACTGTACCATTTACCTTTAATACAGCTTCCAACCTTCTTGGAAACAGATTCGGGGGACTTTTGAATAAATCTCCTGTGGAATGCTGTACCATTTGCCTTTAATACAGCTTCCAACCTTCTTGGAAACAGATTCGGGGGACTTTTGAATAAATCTCCTGTGGAATGCTGTACCATTTACCTTTAATACAGCTTCCAACCTTCTTGGAAACAGATTCGGGGGACTTTTGAATAAATCTCCTGTGGAATGCTGTACCATTTGCCTTTAATACAGCTTCCAACCTTCTTGGAAATAGATTCAAAGGACTTTTGAATAATCTCCTGTGGAATGCTGTACCATTTGCCTTTAATACAGCTTCCAACCTTCTTGGAAACAGATTCGAAGGACTTTTGAATAATCTCCTGTGGAATGTTGTACTATTTGCTTTTAATACAGCTTCCAACCTTCTTCGAAGTAGATTCAAAGGACTTTTGAATAATCTCCTGCGGAATGCTGTACCATTTGCCTTTAATACCTCTTCCAACCTTCTTCGAAATAGATTCAAAGGACTTTTGAATAATCTCCTGTGGAATGCTGTACCATTCGTTGATTAGAACATCAGTCAGTTGCTTTAGAGTTTTTGGAAGAAAAAATGTGCTTCTCGATCTGCTGTCCAACACTGCCCACAGTGGTTTCATGATATTCAAGTCAGGAGATTGAGCAGATGTTGAAGTTCATCTTGATGCTCCTCTAACCATTCTGGCTGTGTGTATGGGAGCATAATCAAAGAATTTCTAACTGATAAGAAGGTAAGGCTCAGTGAGACGTAACTAGCGCCACTATATTATGCGGCAAAGAATTACTACACAGAAGCCAACATTACAGGCTGATGCCGCAGGATGCCGAGCAGACTGAGTTAGACTGAGCATGCGTGTTTGTGTTCAAAGAATATAAACGCTTGTTTGTGTTGGCGTTTTGTTCAAAGGTTTTGTTGTTCTCATCTAGATCTGCGTTTATATTACAGCCATGAAATACACCCACTCCATTCCGATGAATAACAATTCATGGAATGGAGTGGATGAATAACAAGAACAAATTTGAAACCGTTTGAAACAAATATCCTGGAAAACCATTAAAACAACGTTTGCTGAAAAAAGCTATCGTTACGTTGAAAAAATTAATTTATCAATTATATGAAACTGACTTTTATGAAAAATACCTCGTAATATTGTAAAATGAAAGAGGGAAGCATTCGATTACACAATGCATACCAAACAGACAGCTTTAAGCATACACTCAACCGTGGCGAGTTAGTCCGGTCGGTAGAGAGCTCAGCTATCACGCCAGTGGCCCAGGTTCAAACCTACTCAGATACGAACGGATGTTTTTCCGATCTGTTGAGAAAATTTCTCCAGCGCAGTGCGTTTAATTTACAAACTTCGGAAGGGTAGAAAAAAAAATTGTAGCTTTGGGAAACTGCGGTTGTCTTTTTTTTTTTTTTTTTTTTTTTATTATTATGGCTGCTACTGGGAAACCAGCCTCAGCATTTTTGACATTTAAGGTATATTGTAAATACGAAATTCATGCCAAGCAACCTGGTATTACTACGGTGCTTAAAGTGAGAATAAAACTGCTAAAATTTCCTTAAAATAATATTAATTGCTAATGTATATATTTGTTTCACCAAAAGAAGGGACAGGAGGGATACTCAGAAAAGAACAACAAAAAAAAATGCTTTAGTAGACCCAATGAGACCGAAGGAAACAGTCGCAGATCAAAGCTTAGCTTCCTTTCCGTGAAATAGGCTTCCCGTCCCGTGTCTCCTACGCTTTTTGCGCCTGAATGTTAACTTTCCCGCAGAGCATCTGCTGCCGCATTACATGGTGGCGCTGCTGTCGCCTGTTTTACATTATCTCTACGAGAGTTGAGCTTCTTCACGCGAAGCGTTTATATTCTTCGGCATAATCATGAAAAATGGCATCCTTGTTGGGAAACAACATTTAGACCATTGGATGAATCTGATCATCTAGGCCAGTGGTCGTCAACCTGGTCCCTACCGCCCACTAGTGAGCGATTCAAGCTCTTATGGTGGGCGGTGGGGTTTTTTGTCAGTTGTTACAAATTTTGCTCTTCCGCCATATATCGAATACATTGCTAACAACTTCGCCAGTTTGACTTTTTTAAATACGCTTTTGCAATTTACTTTTGAATTTCATCTCTAAACTTTGAATATAGATAATAATTAAAACAAGGTAATCCGTAAATACAGAGTGTTGTAGATAACACAAAACACGTTTTATTAATGATGTAGATCACGTACAAAATAATATAAGAAATTAAATGAGAACTTATTTTTTCTCTTTTTGCAGAGAATGTTATCTGCACAGCTAAAACAACACCAACGTTAAACAAGAGAGTAAATATAATTTCGATAGTGGTAGATATCAAAAACTCTGGCAAAATTAAAAATGCTTGCGTTATATTCAAATATGTGGAAAATTATATTTAATTTATAAACTTCGTTCCCTACCTCATATCTTGTAGAATCAGACTTTAGTGCTGTTAATCATACACTGCTGGACAATTGCTAAGGACGGATCAAAAACGGCTATATTAGCGCATAAAAAAGTAAGTGTGGTTGGATGCCAAGTGAAATAAAATAATGTCGGAATGCCAGGACATTACAAGAAAGACAATTTATTGTGCTCTGAAATCCAGAAGACTTCGGAACGTGTTCAAGGGACAAACAGGCCATTTTGTGCAGAATACGTAAACGTGAGAAAAATGCAAGTACCGTTCCGGCGTAAGATATCAATACGGGATATGCCCACCATGGAGGGCGATGCAAGATTCCACACGTCGTGTCATGTTTTGCACAGCATTATCAAGCAGCTGTTGGGGTAATTTATCCCATTCCTCTGTCAGTGCACGGATGAGGGTATCCTTGTTTATTGGAGGGCATTGGTAACCAGCAAGACTCCTCCCCAAAGCACCCCACACATTTTCAATGGGATTCATATCTGGAGAACGTGCTGGCCATACGAGGCGTTGAATATCCTCGCTCTCAAGACACTCCTGGACAGCGACTGTTTGATGACATGTTGCGTTGTCGTCCATGAAAATGAATCTATCACCGACAGCACCACGGAACATGCGAACATGAGGTAGCAGAACATCATTAATATATCGTTGGCCAGTCATAGTCCCAGTTGGAAGCACATAGAGGGACGTACGGCCATTGATCATGATGCCAGCCCATACCATGAGACTACATTTCGAATATCGGTCCCTTTCCTGTATGTTTGCTGGACAATATGCAGTACCACTATCACGCCAGATCAGTTGTCGTCGACAATCAGACGATAGACTGTATCTACTCTCATCTGAGAAGAGGACAGCAGACCAGTCGTTATCAGTCCAATTGCGATGTTGATGGCACCATTGCAAACGGGCGGTACGGTGACGTCTGGACAATGGGATGCACACAACAGGACGGCGGGCGTATAGTCCTCCTTCATGCAAACGTCTAGCGACAGTTTTTCGGGAGATCCGCTTGCCAGTAGCAGCCATAAACTGATTTGCTACCTCACTAGCTGTGCTGCGCCGGTGTCTTTTTGTTGATAGCACTATGTACCGATCTTCTGCAGGTGTCGTACTGCGAACACGACCTCCCCCGTGACTTTTGCTACACTCTCCATTTGTTTGAAATGATTTCCAAAGCCTTGAAACAACACTGTGGCTGACGTCGAACTCCCTGGCAACATCTGCTATTTTTCGCCCTTCTTCAATCTTGCCAATAATACGGCCACGCGTAAAATCATCTAGGTGATGTCGGGAAGACATACTGAAAATTGCAAGTTCGTCAATTGATTCTTTCTCTTTCAACTTTGCGTTTGAACAACAACGGTCAATACGCGTCAAATCCTATATATCTCTTATCAGCGCTATGACGTCACGAACAAGTTCAGCAGTCCAAAATTTGCATACGCACAACACGTCTTACTGTATCCCGCACTTATGGTCATTTCCACATTTTCCTGCCTTCCATTTTATGGTTGCTATCGTTGCTATTGTCATCCGTCCTTAGCAATTGTCCGGCAGTGCATTATCACAAACATAGAAACCGTCTGAATATCATCGAAAGAGACCTTTGTTCGCTCCTTACGAAAATCGAACCAGATATCAAATATTGAGTCTCGCAGCATCAGCCTCAAGGATCTCATTAATCATTAATTAAAGGTAATTTCAATAAACTGTATTGTTTTCATATTTAACTTTCATTTTCTTCAATTTAAGCAGCTTCCGCACTAGTAGGCGTTCTATCGATGGAGATGAAGAAATTCATTAAACTGAAATTAATTATCTGTGTATAAACATACATAAAGTATAAATAAATAGATAAATTTTAGTACATACTTTTTACAAATCCTCTCCTCTAAAATTTACTTCGCACTTGCGCTAAATTGAGTTACTGAGGCAGCGGTGGGCGGTCAGGAAATTTTGCAATGGGAGCGGTAGTGGTATTGGTGGTAGTTAGTGGGCGGTAGGTATTAAGGTATTAAAAGGTTGACGACCCCTGATCTAGAATGTCCAAGTACTAGCTGGCAGTTACTCGACCATGTAGGATAATGATGGGACTGACTGAATACCAAGACATGGCCTCCCAAATCATCACAGATCTACAACAATTTTTGACAACTCTAACCATACATTTAGAATTCTACGCTTCCTTGGGGTGTTCTCTATACATAAACCAGACCTGGGAATAATATAAATGAAGACCTATCGGACCCTATCACATGTTTCCAGTCATCATCTGTCTACGTTTTATGCCCACGACAACATCTTCTTCGCATTATAACGTTGGTTACTGTTATTACATGTATAGCAATTGCAGCTGTTCTATGGATATTGGCTTGGGAAGTTCTCTGAGGAATTCTGCTGTTTCTTTTGCTCTCGTAGTTTTGTGTTGTTTGTACACAATCCTGGTTAGTGTTCGACAGGCCCTCTCCATCAGTCTCGGTTTTTGCCCACTATTAAGTGGTTGAAGGAGGCAGTCGTGTGGATTGATCACTCGTCTCGGCACAAGGACAAGGGTTTTGACGGTTGAACAGAGAGAAATTTTGGTGGAACATGTCTTTCACCATGACGACAAGTACACGGGCGAAGTACAAAGACAGTTCGCTAGGAAATTTCATGATGCAGACGTCCCCCACCGTAATGTGGTACGTCAGCTCATAGCAAAGTTTCGGGAAACTGGCAGTGTATTGGATCCAAAAAATCACACCACATACCCTGAGAAAGGTCTTCACCAACATGCAGAAGCGTGTGCAGACATGTCTGGTCGTCGATGGGGCCCGTTTCCAACACCTCCTGTAGGAACCAGTTCGACATGGTATAGTAAGTGTTATTTTCAGGGCACAGTTATTTTTCGGACACCCTGTATTTGGCTATTAGGTTACTGCTGACCGTGAATGAAAAAAAAAATGTCTCCCAACATCATGCTGTTGCTTTCTCATTAGTGTTAAATTTAGTGACATAAATGCGCTGAATTTCGGTATTTTTGATAGATTTCCCTGAGGTTGTGGGTCTTTCACTCTTTCTCAATAATTACCTTGCTGAAATAAAAGTAAGATTCAAAGTGAGGGTAAAATTCATGGCTTTGCTGCGAGATGTGATATAACACGCAAACAATTACTGTTTGCTAAGCAGTTTAGAAAAACCAATTCGGGATAAGCGATGCATCGGCATAAGAGCCCCAGGTCGTGCAAACCGCACATTTTTTTATGATAAGAGCCTCAGCTCTCTTCCCGAAAATTACAGTAATTGAAATTTAAAGTTAAGATTTCATAACTACCACTTAAGGCTGTCTTTCAATGAGTGCTAGGGTTCATCTTCTAACCTATATCTGCAATTTAAATTCTGCTGTACTCATTTTCTCGAGGACTATTACTTTGTAGTGTTTGAAATTTTGAGCACAAATAAAAACGACCCATAGCTAATATACGCCACAGTTATTATTCCGAAAGATTTGTTAGAATTTTTTTTTAATTCAATTTATCTGACTCGAAAACATTTTTGGCGCTAGATGGCGCGATGAGTTAGCATAGCAGTGTTTCTGTCTTGAAGCAATGAAATTTTTTATTTCTGCCTGATTTTCCTAATTATCTAAGCCAAATAGAAAACAATTAATAGGGACCAAAGTGAGATTGAAATCTTGTATTTTATATGTCATCCTAAATCTGCTGTACGTTCATTTTTTGAAGAGAAAATTTGTACATTAGCATAGGACCCCTACACTTGAGCTGCAGAAACTCCGCCTACTTACTAAGCTCCACTTACTTACTGAGTTGCACCCCCAAATAACGTGACTGATTAAAACGTAACAGCATCTTTTCATTGCGGAGTTAGGTCCGCGGGTGGCCTGGTGGGCAACGTTCGTAACTGCCACGGAAAGGACCTCAGGTTCGATCATAGGTAGGTACAAACGTTCGATCCACTAAATATCCGCCGTGCGTCGGATGGGCACATTAAGCCGTCGGACCCCGGGTACTGGCCCCCGGTAATAAATAAGGGCGTCTTCCTCCCCCTTTCTACTTCGCTTCCCTGTCACTTTCCTATCGGGCACTCTATCCCAAATCTCCTAGCTTCCTATTTCTAAGGGTTGTTTAAGACCTGGGGTCAGATACTCCCTTCCTAAAATCCTCTACATATGATCAGATCAGATAATTGCGGAGTCAACGAGAGACTGTTTCCATTCTGCATTCTGGATATGGTGAGGTCTCCAGTGATTCGCTGACGCCAACTTTTGGGACAGTTACTCAAGACGTAAAAGCCACGCCCAAGGAGTGATTTTTGCGCCTTCTATCGCAGAAGATGAACCTTAACACTCATTCAAAGACAGCCTTAATTCTTAAGAAAAAAAAAATCAAAGGGCACAGTAGCAACTGTGCCGCAACCTATGACGTAGAACTACGTCAACTGTCACTATTTCATGGCACTATCTCACTAGTTCTATGTTCTTAAAGTATTCCGCGATGGACAGTTTACGTAGTCCCTACGTGTAGGTTGCGGCACAGTTGCTCATGTGCCCCTTTGATTTTTTCAGATATAAAATTTTTAAGAAATAAAACGAAACAAATGTCTTCCTTTATTTACTTAAAAGCAACTTATACTATATACAATTCATAGTAACTTATGCTGATTATAAATTAATGTTAGTAAAAATAGAAGGCGTAGTATCATCGTTGTCAGTAGTTGTTGTTAAAATTGTTTCTGAAGAAATCGTTCTTCAGAAACAATTTTTCATACTACTTAGTTGACTTGTTATAAATTTGGCGATAAGTCTCAGGCCTAATGTAATGTTCCTGTTGTTGCTCTTGTTCTTGTGTAGATTCAGAATGCATCGGCGGTGTAAAGGTTTGAGACGTAATACATTCATTATCCAGCGAAGTTGTGAAAACTGGCGATGTACATTGGTATTCCATATACTTGGTGTGAAAATTTGGATCGATAATATCGATCTCCATCTGTTCGTGCTGTTCAGCCTCAATTTGTGCCGTTGAAGTGGAAGGTTGTGGCTGTAGAGTCGAACTCGGGTAAAACGCATCCTGGCGCGCGGAGTTTTGACACTCCTTGCATTCCCGTGACCTTTCTGCTGATGACTTAGCGGGTCTTTTCGGATTCTTTTCGTTCTCCTCTAGCTGTTTCTTCAACTTTCGTCGGTTCTTATAGTAATTTCCCCTGGATTTTTGCGGCAGTTTTAAATTTTCATCAATAATTTGTTTTTATCTAAAAATCAAATAATCCACTTTATTACGGTTTATCACATACGTCCGTTAGTTCTGACCGTCAGCTGCGGAATGTGGGGCTGAGGTCATCGCTATCATTATCTATTCACTAGTTATGAACCTTAAGACGACTTGCGGATAAACAAAATCCCGCGAAATTTAGCTTAATTTTCTAACGCTACTGTATTCAATGGTTAAGGGGTGGAGGATTGAAACTTGTTTTGTTATAAATGGAATTCTCGAAACTATATAATGATGTATTATTTATTAGGTCTATTCCACGATTCTTAGTTTCGAAGATATAAACGTTCAAAGTGTGACATATTTTCGTTGCATCAGTGCTCCCGATGTTACAGAGCGGGGAAAGATGTAGTTCTGCGTCGAAACCTGGCCGATTTCCGTCTAAGAACAGCAGCTGTATGACGCCAAATAATATTCGATTAATCTAAAATGTAACCATTTGCATTTACCAAAATAGTAACATTTATATGTATCTGAAGAGGATATGCATTAATAAATGAGTTGAGAGTAATTATGTTTCTAGTGCTTAACCCTGCAGACGATACTTCCTCCTTTCGATACGATCTTTTTACTGACAGGGGCGTGATTAAACTGTTGTGTGCGTTGATGGATGATCATACAGTAACTTGTTTAGGTTCGGAGACACTACTGGAATTGCATACAGCAACCAGCCGATCGCGTGGATTATTTCACTGGAAGATTTCCAGCGTCATTGATGCAGAAAATCAGCCTACATAATATTGAGTAGAACTGCGTGTTAATTAGACTCCGGTTTTATTGAATACCTTTCATGGTTCACGAGTTTCATAAGTAGGAGATATTTTGGTTTACTAGTGGTGTCGAAGGGAACGTTTTTGTCTTTCACATTTTACTAACTTTTACTCCGCCAACCAACCCCCCCCCCTCTCTCTCTCTCTCTCTCTCTCTCTCTCTCTCTCTCTCTCTCTCTCTCTCTCTCTCTCTCTCTCTCTCCTTCTCTCTCTCTCTCTATCTCTCCCTATATTTCTCTGTATCTCTATCTATCTCTCTATCGCTCTGTGCATCTCTCTCTATATTTGCCTATGTCTCTATCTATCTCTCTATCACTCTCTCTCTCTATCGCTCTCTCTCTATCCCTCTCTATCTCTGTTTATCTCTTTCTGTCTCCTTCTCTAGCTCTCTCTATCTCTCCCCTCTCTCTATCTCTCTGTATATATCTCCACTTTTCTATCTGTCTATCTATCTCTATCTCTTTCTCCATCTCTCTCCATCTCTCTGTCTCTCTCTATCTTTGTCTATCTCTTTCTTTATCTCTCTCTAGCTATCTCTATTTCTCTCTATGTCTCTCTTCATCTCTATCTCTTTCTTTTTTTCTCTTTATCTCTCTCTATTTTTCTCTATATCTCTTTCTATCTCTCCCTCTCTCTATACCTGTCTCTATCTTTCTCTATCTATCTCTGCCTCTTTCTCTTTATCTCTCCCTCTCTATCTCTTTCTTTCTCTCTATCTGTCTCTATCTTTCTCTCTACCTCTATCTTTCTCTCTTTCTCTCTCTCTCTCTCTCTCTCGCTCCTTTTTTTTATATGAGGTCTTTAGAAAACAAAAACAAAAAACAAAAAACGGAGAGTACCCTGGTAGTCTTTATAGATAATTTATGTTATGCATCCTTCGAATGCCAAGACACTTGTGGGCGTAAAATAGAACGAGTGATTCGTGACTGCAAATTTATTTACGTACAACACACTGCATTTTTATCAAGTAAAGCAGATACAATAGGCTTAAGGTAACTGAAGTATGAAATGTAAACTTATGATTCTAGACTACCCAAGTGTCTCTGGAAAACAGCACTGATTTTAGTATTTCCCTTTGTCGTAGAAACATTGGGATCTAGAATGGTTGTCAGACCAAAATCTTCATTTAGAAAATCGGACAAAGGGTTTAGATTCTGACTTAGCAAAGTTAGTATCGAAATGTCCGGCTAATATCATCGGCATCAAGTGATAATACACTGGCGGAAAGTGAAAAAAGAACACCAAGAAGGAGACGTCTGATGCCAACGAAATTTATACAGCACAATAACCGAATACAGAGGATAACGTGATCAAAACATTATGGCAAAATACAGCTGTATTTGCTGGTAAACTGAAAAATAACATTTCCATGCAAAATGGTTAGTACAAGGCTGAACCGCCATGAACTGCGTCACACTGTGCAATTCTGGCTTGGAGTCTGTCGTATAGATGTTGGATGTAAGTTTGGGGTATTGAGTTCCAAGCATCCTCAACCTGGACGCGTAAATCGCGGATGGTCGTGGCTAGCCGTGGAGACCGGAGAAGTCGTTGTCCCATAAAATCCCACACGTGCTCAATGGGGGACAAATCCGGTGAACGTACAGGCCATGGAAGATGTCTCACACCCTGAAGTGCATGTTGCGTTGCACGTGCCGTGTGTGGGCGTGCGTTATCTTGCTGGAAAACACCACGATGGACCGACCTTACAAATGGCGCAACAACGGGCTGAATGATGTTGTTGATGTAGGAGGTGCTGTTTAACGTACCCGGTACAAACACTAGTTGTGTACGGGAGTGATAGCTGATCGCTCCCCACACCAGGAGACCAGGTGTAGGCCCTGTGTGTCTCTGGCGGATGCAAGAAGGGTGGAGACGCTCCCCTGTGCGTCTGCAAACACGCATACGGCCATCGGAGGCTCCCAAGCAGAATCTGCTTTCATCGCTGAACACGACAGAGCTTCATTGCGTACTCCAGTGCTGACGTTGGCGACACCACTGCAGCCGTTCCTGACGGTGAGCTGTAGTCAGAGGTACACATGCCAGAGGCAGACGTGCACGTAGTCCTCCATCCAGTAGACGGTTGCGGATTGTTCGCACAGTCACCTCAGGTGCAACGGCAGCTAGGATTTGCGTAGCAGTGGATGTTCTGCTTGACAACGCCGCTCTTCTTATGCGTCCATCAGTCCGTCTGTGACTCCCGGTTCCACGTCTGCTCGTGTGGGAATGTTCCTCGGACCATCTACGCCACCATCGTACCACCACCGATACTTCCCGTCCAATTCGCTCCGCAATACGACGATACGACCACCCGGCCTCGCGGAGTATGATCAGACGACCTCGCTCAAAGTCCGATAACTGCTGAAATCGTTCACGTCTTCCATGTCCAGGCATTGCAGCTGCTTCAGGATCTTCGTACGTGTCCGTACGCCGACGACTGATTACATTCACTTCGCCGTACTTCTTAAATACCACCGACAATAATTTGCATATTATGCCGTGCTGTGGCGTAAACGCTCACCGGTTGGTCCCGAAATCAACATCGCACCTACGTAAACTCGACCCCATTAACATATGTATATTTCATGATCGTCCGCCAATTCCTTCTTGGTGTTCTTTTTTCACTTTCCGGCAGTGTATTTGGAGCTTTTCATAATAGCAAATCCCTTGTTTGTGTAGGGAAGAAATACAATTTGAACGAATTCTATAATGTCGTCGATCTTATTACCTGGAGATATGTATAACACAATCGATAGGAAAGTTTGGCAATTAGACATCGTACATAACTATACCATCGGGATCAGAGGAAATTCTATCCCACACTCACCAACCCGCTTGGCCAGCGTGGTGAGTTATGGCCAAAAAACCCCTCCAAAATGATTCCACAACTTAAATCTTGGCCCTCAGTCTCCGGCAGCTGGAATGTACCTGGCCAAGGCAAGCGGCCAGTGCGACATGAAGGCAGAGGGTGCTAAGAATCCCCGGAGGACCGGACTAGGCTGCCATCTGATGCTGACCTTGGCTACTTACAATGGACGCTCCCTATCTTCTGATTCAAGGCTTCTTGAATTGGAAGAGGAACTACAAAGGATCAAGTGGGACATCGTGGGGCTAAGTGAGGTAAGGAGAAAAGGAGAAGATCTCATCGAACTGAAAAGTGGACATCTCTTCTACTATCGTGGGACAGATACTGGCAGAACTAGTGGTGTTGGATTTATAATAAACAAGAAACTGAAGGATAAAGTTGTAGAAGTTGAAAGTTCCTCTGACAGAGCTGCACGACTTGTTATCCAACTCTCGAAAAGATACCAGGCTCAGATTATTCAAACTTATGCACCCACCACAAGTCATCCTGAAGAAGAAATTGAAGAATTTTATGAAGAAATTTGTCATCTAAATAATAAAGGTAAGCAGCACTTGAAAATAATTATGGGAGATTTCAATGCAAAAATAGGGCAACGGCAACAGAATGAAACTTCAGTAGGTAAATTCGGTCATGGCAACAGAAACCAGCGTGGAAATACTCTCGTTGAGTTTGCAGAGGCAGAAGGGTTTTTCATCTTGAACTCCTTCTTCAAGAAAAAGCCACACAGGAACTGGACATGGAGACATCCAAATGGGACGACAAGTGAAATTGATTTTATTATGTGTAACAAAAAATTCGTCATAGAAGACTGCAGTGTGCTAAACAAGTTCAACACAGGTAGTGACCATAGATTGGTGAGATGTAAGATGCACCTCAACACTAAACTTGAACGTGGCAAGCTCATAAGACAAACAAAATCTATTGACATAACCAACCTTAAAAAACACCATAATACCTTCAAGTTAGAACTGAAGAACAGGTTCTCTGCTTTAGAAGGCCTAACATCGGAAGAAGTGGACATCTCTGAAGTTAACAGAAAAGTAACCAAAGCTCTTATGGAAACAGCAACAAAATTTGCTGGGTCTAAGAACAAGTTGCATGTGAACAAATTATCAGGAAAAACCAAAATGTTGATGCAAAAAAGAAGAGAGATGAGGACAACTGAAGAAGATGTGACTTCCAAAGTGGAATATATAGAGCTATGCAAGACAGTAAGAAAAAGTATCACTGAAGACGTAAGGAAATTCAACTGTGAACTAGTGAGGAAAGCAATTGAAAACAACCAAAGCCTAAAGATAGCAAAGGGACATCTCAGTAAGGGAAGAAAACAGATTATGGCACTGAGAAAAGAAGATGGTTCTGTAACAAGAAATAGAGGCGAAATTTTGACAAGAGTGAAAGATTTCTACTCCAAATTATATGAAAGGGATGATATATGCACTCCAGACATCATGAAAGATACCAGTACCAGAGTTCCTCCAGTCCTTCCAGCAGAAGTTGCACATGCAATCAAGAACATGAAGCGAGGAAAAGCTCCAGGAGAAGATGGAATTACTGTAGACATCATACAAGAAGCAAGTGGAGAAATCGAAACAGTACTCGCCCAAATTTTCACTCGATGCCTTAATGAAGGAAAGATTCCTGAGGATTGGAACACCGCTACAATGATCCTGCTACATAAGAAAGGTGACATTGAGGATCTCGGAAACTACAGACCTATCAGCCTCCTATCAGTAGTTTATAAAATCTTCACTAAAGTTCTTTCACACCGCTTGAAGGTAGCACTAGACATGGCTCAACCGAGAGAACAAGCTGGATTCAGGAGTGGCTACAGCACAATAGATCATATCCACGTGCTGAGAGAACTAATTGAAAGAGCGAGGGAATATGAACTTCCATTGTGCATGTCTTTTATTGATTATGAAAAAGCCTTTGATTCGGTGAAACCATCAGCAGTTACAATGGCTCTGAAAACCTGCGGTATTGAAGATGCATACATTAATATTATTAATAACATCTATGAAAATGCAAGTGCAAAGATTAGGCTGTTTGAAAATACAACACACGTAAAAATTGGAAAGGGAGTGAGACAAGGTGACACCATATCTCCGAAGCTCTTTAATGCCACATTGGAGTGTGTTTTTCAGTCGCTGAGCTGGGAAAACAAGGGGATAAAGATTAATGGAGATTATCTAACCTACCTTCGTTTTGCTGATGACGTAGTCATTTTTGCAACTACCCCATCAGAGCTGCAGAGTATGATCCAGGAACTTGCTGACAAGAGTAAAGAAGTGGGATTAAAAATGAACTTTCAGAAGACAAAAGTGATGTTCAATGCTTTTACAAGAAATGAAGATTTATCGATTGATGGAGAAAAGCTGGAGATAACAGACACGTACGTTTATCTTGGACAGCAGATATCAAGTGAGGGTCACATTGATGAAGAAATTAATCGGCGTACAAAACTTGCCTGGAGAGCTTTTGGAAGAAACAGCATAATTTTCAAGAGCAATATGCCATTATGTCTTAAAAGAAAAGTGTTTGATCAATGCATCCTTCCAGTGCTTACGTATGGTGCAGAGACGTGGACCTTAACTAAAAGAGACATACAAAGGCTGCAGACAACTCAAAGAAGCATGGAGAGGTGCATGCTTGGTGTAACCAGGAGAGGTAAGAAGAGGAACTCGTGGATCCGAAAAATGACAAGAGTGGAAGACATCATGATCAGAGTTAAATCCCTGAAATGGCAATGGGCTGGACATACTGCCAGAAGGACAGATCATCGATGGACAGCCGAAATTTTAGATTGGATTCCAAGGGACAGGAAAAGACCCAGAAGAAGACCACATAGGAGATGGGTGGATGAAATTCGAAAGTATGCAGGGGTGACATGGAGGAGACTGGCACAAGACAGACCGTTGTGGAGGAAACTTGGGGAGACCTTCGTCCAGCAGTGGATTGATAATGGTTGACAATGATGATGATGATGATGACATTCAGAAGAAACCTTTTCACCTATGGATCTTATACATCAGTGGCGCACCGACGGAAAGGGTCTCCAAAGGACCCAGACCTCCCCCCTCCCCTTAAAATAATAGCAATGACTCTAAGATATTGTACTATTACAAAAATAATACATAGTTAATTCATGCATACTATATTGCATGCACACTCAAATATGTTCTTAAAATTAAGAAAAAAATAGTTAAAGCATGTGTATTCTTTTAGTACTTCTTGAGAGGAGATTTTCCTGGGAAAACGTGAACTTCAGCTAGAATCTGAGTGTTTGTTCTACGTCTACGGGGAGGTGTAGGAGTGGGATGGTGACTTTCGCGGTATCTTAGTTATGCTGTTGCTTTAATCGGTTGGGGAATATGCGGTAGGGGATGCATGTGTAACACTGTTGATACATCTGCTTGGTAAAAGAGCCTGTGATCTTGCTGAAGGCTGTCGTGACCTCTGATCCTTCGCCCTTCGGAAAATTTTACCCGCGCCGCCAAACTGCTCCCTAGATATTCATGGAAAACATAGGATAGACGGACGGAAAACAGACCCACAAAGTGCAAACATTGTGTGACAGTTATGTGCAGTCCGTAAAAACCATCTACAAAATTTCAAATCTATCTCCAACGGTTAGCACGATATTTATCAAAAACAGAAGGACAAAAAAGTGCGAATGTAGTGTTAGAGGTTGCTTTCTGACCTTAAAGTCTATAACGTACAAGTTTGTCCACGCCGGGCATCGAAACCGGGTCCCCTCACCCCAAATTAAGTCGTTCTCCTAACTGAGCTACGCGGACATGTGCTCTCACTGCAATCTGCCTTTATCTCATGTGCGTCCTGAGGTGCAGGCACGTCACATACCCCCTCCCCTAACCGGAAAGAGGGCCGGGGACATGGCCCACTAGTCAGCCGGGACCATGTGTTGTTGTAGGCAGTCATCCCATGAAGAACGTGCATTTGAGAAATCCCAGACAATTTGATGTGTGGAACGTAACATCGCATTGATTTATTTTTTCGAAGCACTGAAGAAGGGATTCTCATTTTTCCTGTCTCGCCGTGTGGAAAGAACATCACACCATTGCGAAAAACTTAACAGCCGGGTCATCCTATAAGTTCGGGCGCCAATACAACGTACAAGTTTGCCCGCGCCGCCATCCAAGCTTGGTCCCCCTACTCCGTAGTAAATCACTCATCCAACTGAGCTACACGGACATGTTCTCTCACTGCTATCTGCCTGCATCTCATTGGCGTCCTTCGGGGCACGCACGTCACAAGTCATCCTGCAAATTTCAAGTCTCCGACCAAGGAGGTTCAGCGAAGTATTACGTAGGTGTCCAATCCATGATAATATTTCTAGTGTCAGTATTTATCTATACCAGGTCGACACACACACACACACACACACAATATTTTTCTACGAGAAGATATTTTCTTCTGGATCCTTCACTCCCCTTGTTAGAATCCTGGGTGCTCCACTGTTACGCACAACCCTGAACTTTGACGAGAGACAATGTCTATGTTCGGAGTTACAACATCTCCTTGGCCACTAATGTATCTTCGATATTTAACGCTACGTTCGAAGCACGGAAGGTCTATGTTATCGTTGTTAGTCAACCAAGTCTCGGAGAGAAAACGTATGTTACATTTCTGAACGACTGCATCACTCAAGTCAACCGCGTGCATTTTCTAACTCTGCACATTGAACGTATACCTAAGGTACAGAGGGAGAGTTTTCCGATCTTGCACGAAATCCAGCATGCTGTCTTGAACAGCACATAACTTATGTTTGCTTAATCTTGAAAACTCATTTCTCAATACAACATTGGAGAGCGTGTTTCTCATGCCATGATAGAAGATATGATCGTTCAACGGTGAAGTAACGAAGAGACCTTCCAGTGATTTAATATATTTAACTCGTGCAATAGCTACATAAACCAAAGCTTGTTCGTGGAATCTCTCGTATTCAAAAACGACTTGATCAAACGCTCCTCCGTGAGATTTATGTTGTCATTGCATACGCCGGTGTAATTGGGAAAAAATTTCTCTTCACCGGTATAGTTTTAGATATCATTGTTGAAGGTCAGCATATTTTCAACAGCTGCTATATAAAACTATCAGCATTATTACGTTTAATTCCGTTACCTATTTTCGTTACATCGAAAGTCTTTACTTGGGATTTACTTACTACTGTCTGGTAAGATGCATAGCATCAAAAGTCGTTGATATATGTACGTACTTCTGCTTCCCACTGAAGTGCCAAAAATCTGAGACAACGCTTTAATACCGCATTGGTCCTCCTTGCGATCGGATAACGGCAGCAACGTGACGGGGCGTGGGCTCCACGAGCTCTCTGTTGTACTGTGGAGACAGTGCACCCCATGCTTCCTGAAGAGCGTCCCACAATTCCGTAATATTCGCCGATGGAGGACTACTGGCATTGGATGCACGTTGAACAACGGGGCATGGACTCCACGAGCTCTGTGTAGTACTGTGGAGACAGCGCACACCATGCTTCCTGAAGAGCGTGCCACAATTCCGTAATATTCGCCGGTGGAGGATTTCTGGCATTGGATGCGCGTTGAACAGCATCCCAAATGTGTTCGATGGCGTTTAAATCTGGCGAAGAAGAGGGCCACGTCAATACGCCAAACTCCGTGGAAAATTCCTCCAGCCATAATAGGGCGACTGTGGACGTGTGCGGGGGCGCATTGTCGTGTTGAAAGAGGTCGCATCCGTCGGAGTGGTTGCGTGACATGAATGTGTGCAAATAATCCCAAAGATGGTTATGTAGCCTCCACAGGTCAGGGTCCTAATGCGTGCCAGCTGAAAACACCCAACACCATAACAGAGCCACCGTTGGCCTCCTACCCTCTCCCTTGTAGGCGTGCGCGATCCATTGCCTCATGTGGTTGTCTCCACACCCGGATTAGTCCATATGCCCGAAACAGTTGGTACCGCGATTCGTAGGACCAGGCTACAAGTTTCCAGTCATCTTGCGTCCAATGGCGGTTCTCTCGAGCCCAAGCGAGACGCACAGACTTGTGTCGTCAGATCAGCAATGGCACTCGTGTGGGCTGTCGGCTCCGGAACCCCTTAAAACACAGTGAACGTTGCATTGTCCAAACGCTGATGCTACTACTAGCCCCAGCATTGAATTGCGCTGTGGTTGCGGCAATGCTGCACGACAGGTGGATGTTACGATGCGTGCCAGACGCCGCTGTCCACGATCGCTCAGGGATTTTCTACGGCCACAACGGTCTCTCACTCTGATTGCTTTCCCTGAGTTTGTGTAGTCCAGGTACACCCTTGAAATTGTAGAACGTGTAAATCCAAATTTCGTGGTAATTTCGGAAATGGAGTGACCATTTCCTGGACGTGAACATACCACGTTCGAAATCACTAAAATCCTGATAAGATGCCATCTGAAATGCGAATGCTACTATATAAGCGGTGGCATGGTGGCATGTAATGGAAATGGCAGCACCTTTTCCAGGTTCTTTTTTTTTTTTTTTTTTTTTTCTGGCACCTCAGTGTTATTACCCTTCTGTCTGCAGATACGATATATCCGCATGCATAATTTGGATACGGAAAATTCTTTTAGCTCTGGATAGAGCTGAGAATGAGGATGACGCTTCACGCCCTTCGGGATTTTTGTGACGAACAGGTTTTCCTCTAAACCGCATGACCCTTTTTATATGCTTGCGATGACATCCACAACCCTGAAAAGCGTATTAGAAAAACTACATTGTCCAACATGTAGATCGTAACACCGAAAAGGGGTTTATAAATAGGCGCACAAAAGACAAGACGCAAAGAGCTAGCGAAAACATGCAAACGATTAAAAATCGATATATGAAACGGTTGCTTATCAGTACTTTTGTTTCGGGTTTAAGTGCCACCGTGGGCAACTGTAAGGGCTGTAGACAGTCACCTGCCCCTATGTTAGACTGACTGGTTCCAGAAAGACATAGCCACTGCTCTAAGACAAGCACACCACCTATGTCTCATCAGGACTCGAACCTGGGCCCACTCGGACGAACAGTTGGAAGCCAGAGCTTAGACTGCTGCTCCATCCGGGTGACAAAGGAACTTCACAGCGAGAAACTGGTATCACAGAAACCAGCTTACCGGAAGGCTTCTTCTGAATCACCCATAAACGTTAAAAAGACTCGTTATCCAACTGACTGTTACCTACCGGAAACTTCCTGAAATTGTCAAAAGTACTGCAGCACCCCGTAGAGGAGTGCACTGCAAAACGCATGATGTCCTTCATATTTGGGCTTGGATTTAAGTTCCGAATGAGAACTGTCCTACAACACTGATTTTGTCTTTTCTCCAGAACTAGCATCCCTAAATTAGAGGCAGTCGATTAATTATAGTGTTAAAAGCTCATGAAAACATTTAAAACACACACACACACACACACACACACAACCTACAGAATGAATCCAAATAAAAGATCTGAAATTTTCTCAAGAAGCCGTTGACGAAGCTAAAAAAACTGCCCGTCAATTTTAGATCGTATTTTCTTCCATAGCCTAACCCGATGCTCTTTCTTAGAAAGGGTTTACTGTTTTCATTGTTATTGGAGGTATGTTTCACAAATAGATGAACGACAAATTAATCTCACAATTTTGATTTACTTATACGTGGTGCTGTTGTAAGCAGAGGAACGTGAAATCAAATGGTTATACGCAGCGGTTGGGCAAAATAATGTGAACACTTGGGAAATAGGCACTATGTCTTTCTCAATAAGGTGTTGGACCACTGCCTTTAATACAACTTCCAACTTTCTTGGAAGTAGATTCAAATGATTTTTTAATAATCTCCTGTGTAATGCTGTACCATTTGCCTTTAATACAGCTTCTTTTTTTTTTTTTGATTGGAGGTTTAACGACCGCCGTGAGCAACTCAATGGACTCTAAGGAGTCGCCCGTGCCTAATTTAGGGCCACTGGTTCCAGGGAAGGGGTAGATCCAGTGCTGCAGTAAGACAAACGCAACATCCATGCCTCACCGGGATTCGAACCGGGACCCCCTTCCGACAAATGATCAGAGGCCATCGCTTAGACCACTGCGGCACCGGGGCGGCTAATACAGCTTCTAACCTTCTTGGAAATAGATTCAAGGGAATTTTGAATAATTTCCTGTGGAATGCTGTACCATTTGCTTTTAATACAGCTCCCAACCTTCTTGGAAATAGATTCGAAGGACTTTTGAATAATTTCTTGTGGAATGCTGTACCATTTGCCTTTAATACAGCTTCCAAGCTTCTTGCAAATAGATTTGAAGAACTTTTGAATAATTTCCTGTGGAATGCTGTACCATTTGCCTTTAATACAGCTTCCACCCTTCTTGGAAACAGATTCGGGGGACTTTTGAATAAATCTCCTGTGCAATGCTGTACCATTTGCCTTTAATACAGCTTCCAACCTTCTTGGAAATAGATTCGAAGGACTTTTGAATAATTTCCGGTGGAATGCTGTACCATTTGCCTTTAATACAGCTTCCAACCTTCTTGGAAATAGATTCGAAGGACTTTTGAATAATTTCCTGTGGAATGCTGTACCATTTGCCTTTAATACAGCTTCCAAGCTTCTTGCAAATAGATTTGAAGGACTTTTGAATAATTTCCTGTGGAATGCTGTACCATTTGCCTTTAATACAGCTTCCAACCTTCTTGGAAATAGATTCAAAGGACTTTTGAATAATCTCCTGTGGAATGTTGTACCATTTGCCTTTAATACAGCTTCCAACCTTCTTGGAAATAGATTCAAAGGACTTTTGAATAATCTCCTGTGGAATGCTGTACCATTTGCCCTTAATACAGCTTCCAACCTTCTTGGAAACAGATTCGGGGGACTTTTGAATAAATCTCCTGTGGAATGCTGTACCATTTGCCTTTAATACAGCTTCCAACCTTCTTGGAAATAGATTCGAAGGACTTTTGAATAATATCCTGTGGAATGCTGTACCATTTACCTTTAATACAGCTTCCAACCTTCTTGGAAATGGATTCGAAGGACTTTTGAATAATTTCCTGTGAAATGCTGTACCATTTGCTTTTAATACAGCTTCCAACCTTCTTGGAAATAGATTCAAAGGACTTTTGAATAATCTCCTGTGGAATGTTGTACCATTTGCCTTTAATACAGCTTCCACCCTTCTTGGAAACAGATTCGGGGGACTTTTGAATAAATCTCCTGTGCAATGCTGTACCATTTGCCTTTAATACAGCTTCCAACCTTCTTGGAAATAGATTCGAAGGACTTTTGAATAATTTCCGGTGGAATGCTGTACCATTTGCCTTTAATACAGCTTCCAACCTTCTTGGAAATAGATTCGAAGGACTTTTTGAATAATTTCCTGTGGAATGCTGTACCATTTGCCTTTAATACAGCTTCCAAGCTTCTTGCAAATAGATTTGAAGAACTTTTGAATAATTTCCTGTGGAATGCTGTACCATTTGCCTTTAATACAGCTTCCACCCTTCTTGGAAACAGATTCGGGGGACTTTTGAATAAATCTCCTGTGGAATGCTGTACCATTTGCCTTTAATACAGCTTCCAACCTTCTTGGAAACAGATTCGAAGGACTTTTGAATAATATCCTGTGGAATGCTGTACCATTTACCTTTAATACAGCTTCCAACCTTCTTGGAAATGGATTCGAAGGACTTTTGAATAATTTCCTGTGGAATGCTGTACCATTTGCCTTTAATACAGCTTCCAACCTTCTTGGAAATAGATTCAAAGGACTTTTGAATAATCTCCTGTGGAATGTTGTACCATTTGCCGTTAATACAGCTTCCAACCTTCTTGGAAACAGATTCAAAGGACTTTTGAATAATATCCTGTGGAATGTTGTACCATTTGCCTTTAATACAGCTTCCAACCTTCTTAGAAACAGATTCAAAGGACTTTTGAATAATCTCCTGTGGAATGTTGTACCATTTGCCTTTAATACAGCTTCCAACCTTCTTGGAAATAGATTCAAAGGACTTTTGAATAATCTCCTGTGGAATGTTGTACCATTTGCCTTTAATACAGCTTCCAACCTTCTTGGAAATAGATTCAAAGGACTTTTGAATAATCTCCTGTGGAATGTTGTACCATTTGCCTTTAATACAGCTTCCAACCTTCTTGGAAATAGATTCAAAGGATTTTTGAATAATCTCCTGTGGAATGCTGTACCATTTGCCCTTAATACAGCTTCCAACCTTCTTGGAAACAGATTCGGGGGACTTTTGAATAAATCTCCTGTGGAATGCTGTACCATTTGCCTTTAATACAGCTTCCAACCTTCTTGGAAATAGATTCGAAGGACTTTTGAATAATATCCTGTGGAATGCTGTACCATTTACCTTTAATACAGCTTCCAACCTTCTTGGAAATGGATTCGAAGGACTTTTGAATAATTTCCTGTGAAATGCTGTACCATTTGCTTTTAATACAGCTTCCAACCTTCTTGGAAATAGATTCAAAGGACTTTTGAATAATCTCCTGTGGAATGTTGTACCATTTGCCTTTAATACAGCTTCCAACCTTCTTGGAAATAGATTCGAAGTACTTTTTGAATAATCTCCTGTTGAATGTTGTACCATTTACCTTTAATACAGCTTCCAACCTTCTTGGAAATAGATTCGAAGGACTTTTGAATAATTTCCTGTGGAATGCTGTACCATTTGCCTTTCATACAGCTTCCAACCTTCTTGGAAATAGATTCGAAGGACTTTTGAATAATTTCTGGTGGAATGCTGTACCATTTGCCTTTAATACAGCTTCCAACCTTCTTGGAAATAGATTCGAAGGACTTTTGAATAATCTCTTGTGGAATGTTGTACCATTTACCTTTAATACAGCTTCCAACCTTCTTGGAAATAGATTCGAAGGACTTTTGAATAATCTCCTGTGGAATGTTGTACCATTTGCCTTTAATACAGCTTCCAACCTTCTTCGAAATAGATTCAAAGGACTTTTGAATAATCTCCTGTGGAATGCTGTACCATTTACCTTTAATACAGCTTCCAACCTTCTTGGAAATAGATCCGAAGGACTTTTGAATAATTTCCGGTGGAATGCTGTACCATTTGCCTTTAATACAGCTTCCAACCTTCTTGGAAATAGATTCGAAGGACTTTTGAATAATTTCCTGTGGAATGCTGTACCATTTGCCTTTAATACCGCTTCCAAGCTTCTTGCAAATAGATTTGAAGAACTTTTGAATAATTTCCTATGGAATGCTGTACCATTTGCCTTTAATACAGCTTCCACCCTTCTTGGAAACAGATTCGGGGACTTTTGAATAAATCTCCTGTGGAATGCTGTACCATTTGCCTTTAATACAGCTTCCAACCTTCTTGGAAATAGATTCGAAGGACTTTTGAATAATATCCTGTGGAATGCTGTACCATTTACCTTTAATACAGCTTCCAACCTTCTTGGAAATGGATTCGAAGGACTTTTGAATAATTTCCTGTGGAATGCTGTACCATTTGCCTTTAATACAGCTTCCAACCTTCTTGGAAATAGATTCAAAGGACTTTTGAATAATCTCCTGTGGAATGTTGTACCATTTGCCGTTAATATAGCTTCCAACCTTCTTGGAAACAGATTCAAAGGACTTTTGAATAATATCCTGTGGAATGTTGTACCATTTGCCTTTAATACAGCTTCCAACCTTCTTAGAAACAGATTCAAAGGACTTTTGAATAATCTCCTGTGGAATGTTGTACCATTTGCCTTTAATACAGCTTCCAACCTTCTTGGAAATAGATTCAAAGGACTTTTGAATAATCTCCTGTGGAATGTTGTACCATTTGCCTTTAATACAGCTTCCAACCTTCTTGGAAATAGATTCAAAGGACTTTTGAATAATCTCCTGTGGAATGCTGTACCATTTGCCCTTAATACAGCTTCCAACCTTCTTGGAAACAGATTCGGGGGACTTTTGAATAAATCTCCTGTGGAATGCTGTACCATTTGCCTTTAATACAGCTTCCAACCTTCTTGGAAATAGATTCGAAGGACTTTTGAATAATATCCTGTGGAATGCTGTACCATTTACCTTTAATACAGCTTCCAACCTTCTTGGAAATGGATTCGAAGGACTTTTGAATAATTTCCTGTGAAATGCTGTACCATTTGCTTTTAATACAGCTTCCAACCTTCTTGGAAATAGATTCAAAGGACTTTTGAATAATCTCCTGTGGAATGTTGTACCATTTGCCTTTAATACAGCTTCCACCCTTCTTGGAAACAGATTCGGGGGACTTTTGAATAAATCTCCTGTGCAATGCTGTACCATTTGCCTTTAATACAGCTTCCAACCTTCTTGGAAATAGATTCGAAGGACTTTTGAATAATTTCCGGTGGAATGCTGTACCATTTGCCTTTAATACAGCTTCCAACCTTCTTGGAAATAGATTCGAAGGACTTTTGAATAATATCCTGTGGAATGCTGTACCATTTACCTTTAATACAGCTTCCAACCTTCTTGGAAATGGATTCGAAGGACTTTTGAATAATTTCCTGTGGAATGCTGTACCATTTGCCTTTAATACAGCTTCCAACCTTCTTGGAAATAGATTCAAAGGACTTTTGAATAATCTCCTGTGGAATGTTGTACCATTTGCCGTTAATACAGCTTCCAACCTTCTTGGAAACAGATTCAAAGGACTTTTGAATAATATCCTGTGGAATGTTGTACCATTTGCCGTTAATACAGCTTCCAACCTTCTTGGAAACAGATTCAAAGGACTTTTGAATAATATCCTGTGGAATGTTGTACCATTTGCCTTTAATACAGCTTCCAACCTTCTTAGAAACAGATTCAAAGGACTTTTGAATAATCTCCTGTGGAATGTTGTACCATTTGCCTTTAATACAGCTTCCAACCTTCTTGGAAATAGATTCAAAGGACTTTTGAATAATCTCCTGTGGAATGTTGTACCATTTGCCTTTAATACAGCTTCCAACCTTCTTGGAAATAGATTCAAAGGACTTTTGAATAATCTCCTGTGGAATGCTGTACCATTTGCCCTTAATACAGCTTCCAACCTTCTTGGAAACAGATTCAGGGGACTTTTGAATAAATCTCCTGTGGAATGCTGTACCATTTGCCTTTAATACAGCTTCCAACCTTCTTGGAAATAGATTCGAAGGACTTTTGAATAATATCCTGTGGAATGCTGTACCATTTACCTTTAATACAGCTTCCAACCTTCTTGGAAATGGATTCGAAGGACTTTTGAATAATTTCCTGTGAAATGCTGTACCATTTGCTTTTAATACAGCTTCCAACCTTCTTGGAAATAGATTCAAAGGACTTTTGAATAATCTCCTGTGGAATGTTGTACCATTTGCCTTTAATACAGCTTCCAACCTTCTTGGAAATAGATTCGAAGTACTTTTGAATAATCTCCTGTTGAATGTTGTACCATTTACCTTTAATACAGCTTCCAACCTTCTTGGAAATAGATTCGAAGGACTTTTGAATAATTTCCTGTGGAATGCTGTACCATTTGCCTTTCATACAGCTTCCAACCTTCTTGGAAATAGATTCGAAGGACTTTTGAATAATTTCTGGTGGAATGCTGTACCATTTGCCTTTAATACAGCTTCCAACCTTCTTGGAAATAGATTCGAAGGACTTTTGAATAATCTCTTGTGGAATGTTGTACCATTTACCTTTAATACAGCTTCCAACCTTCTTGGAAATAGATTCGAAGGACTTTTGAATAATTTCCTGTGGAATGCTGTACCATTTGCCTTTAATACAGCTTCCAACCTTCTTGGAAATAGATTCAAAGGACTTTTGAATAATCTCCTGTGGAATGTTGTACCATTTGCCTTTAATACAGCTTCCAACCTTCTTCGAAATAGATTCAAAGGACTTTTGAATAATCTCCTGTGGAATGCTGTACCATTTACCTTTAATACAGCTTCCAACCTTCTTGGAAATAGATTCAAAGGACTTTTGAATAATCTCCTGTGGAATGCTGTACCATTTGCCCTTAATACAGCTTCCAACCTTCTTGGAAACAGATTCGGGGGACTTTTGAATAAATCTCCTGTGGAATGCTGTACCATTTGCCTTTAATACAGCTTCCAACCTTCTTGGAAATAGATTCGAAGGACTTTTGAATAATATCCTGTGGAATGCTGTACCATTTACCTTTAATACAGCTTCCAACCTTCTTGGAAATGGATTCGAAGGACTTTTGAATAATTTCCTGTGAAATGCTGTACCATTTGCTTTTAATACAGCTTCCAACCTTCTTGGAAATAGATTCAAAGGACTTTTGAATAATCTCCTGTGGAATGCTGTACCATTTGCCCTTAATACAGCTTCCAACCTTCTTGGAAACAGATTCGGGGGACTTTTGAATAAATCTCCTGTGGAATGCTGTACCATTTGCCTTTAATACAGCTTCCAACCTTCTTGGAAATAGATTCGAAGGACTTTTGAATAATATCCTGTGGAATGCTGTACCATTTACCTTTAATACAGCTTCCAACCTTCTTGGAAATGGATTCGAAGGACTTTTGAATAATTTCCTGTGAAATGCTGTACCATTTGCTTTTAATACAGCTTCCAACCTTCTTGGAAATAGATTCAAAGGACTTTTGAATAATCTCCTGTGGAATGTTGTACCATTTGCCTTTAATACAGCTTCCACCCTTCTTGGAAACAGATTCGGGGGACTTTTGAATAAATCTCCTGTGCAATGCTGTACCATTTGCCTTTAATACAGCTTCCAACCTTCTTGGAAATAGATTCGAAGGACTTTTGAATAATTTCCGGTGGAATGCTGTACCATTTGCCTTTAATACAGCTTCCAACCTTCTTGGAAATAGATTCGAAGGACTTTTGAATAATTTCCTGTGGAATGGTGTACCATTTGCCTTTAATACAGCTTCCAAGCTTCTTGCAAATAGATTTGAAGAACTTTTGAATAATTTCCTGTGGAATGCTGTACCATTTGCCTTTAATACAGCTTCCACCCTTCTTGGAAACAGATTCGGGGGACTTTTGAATAAATCTCCTGTGGAATGCTGTACCATTTGCCTTTAATACAGCTTCCAACCTTCTTGGAAATAGATTCGAAGGACTTTTGAATAATATCCTGTGGAATGCTGTACCATTTACCTTTAATACAGCTTCCAACCTTCTTGGAAATGGATTCGAAGGACTTTTGAATAATTTCCTGTGGAATGCTGTACCATTTGCCTTTAATACAGCTTCCAACCTTCTTGGAAATAGATTCAAAGGACTTTTGAATAATCTCCTGTGGAATGTTGTACCATTTGCCGTTAATACAGCTTCCAACCTTCTTGGAAACAGATTCAAAGGACTTTTGAATAATATCCTGTGGAATGTTGTACCATTTGCCTTTAATACAGCTTCCAACCTTCTTAGAAACAGATTCAAAGGACTTTTGAATAATCTCCTGTGGAATGTTGTACCATTTGCCTTTAATACAGCTTCCAACCTTCTTGGAAATAGATTCAAAGGACTTTTGAATAATCTCCTGTGGAATGTTGTACCATTTGCCTTTAATACAGCTTCCAACCTTCTTGGAAATAGATTCAAAGGACTTTTGAATAATCTCCTGTGGAATGTTGTACCATTTGCCTTTAATACAGCTTCCAACCTTCTTGGAAATAGATTCAAAGGATTTTTGAATAATCTCCTGTGGAATGCTGTACCATTTGCCCTTAATACAGCTTCCAACCTTCTTGGAAACAGATTCGGGGACTTTTGAATAAATCTCCTGTGGAATGCTGTACCATTTGCCTTTAATACAGCTTCCAACCTTCTTGGAAATAGATTCGAAGGACTTTTGAATAATATCCTGTGGAATGCTGTACCATTTACCTTTAATACAGCTTCCAACCTTCTTGGAAATGGATTCGAAGGACTTTTGAATAATTTCCTGTGAAATGCTGTACCATTTGCTTTTAATACAGCTTCCAACCTTCTTGGAAATAGATTCAAAGGACTTTTGAATAATCTCCTGTGGAATGTTGTACCATTTGCCTTTAATACAGCTTCCAACCTTCTTGGAAATAGATTCGAAGTACTTTTGAATAATCTCCTGTTGAATGTTGTACCATTTACCTTTAATACAGCTTCCAACCTTCTTGGAAATAGATTCGAAGGACTTTTGAATAATTTCCTGTGGAATGCTGTACCATTTGCCTTTCATACAGCTTCCAACCTTCTTGGAAATAGATTCGAAGGACTTTTGAATAATTTCTGGTGGAATGCTGTACCATTTGCCTTTAATACAGCTTCCAACCTTCTTGGAAATAGATTCGAAGGACTTTTGAATAATCTCTTGTGGAATGTACCTTTAATACAGCTTCCAACCTTCTTGGAAATAGATTCGAAGGACTTTTGAATAATCTCCTGTGGAATGTTGTACCATTTGCCTTTAATACAGCTTCCAACCTTCTTCGAAATAGATTCAAAGGACTTTTGAATAATCTCCTGTGGAATGCTGTACCATTTACCTTTAATACAGCTTCCAACCTTCTTGGAAATAGATTCGAAGGACTTTTGAATAATTTCCTGTGGAATGCTGTACCATTTGCCTTTAATACAGCTTCCAACCTTCTTGGAAATAGATTCAAAGGACTTTTGAATAATCTCCTGTGGAATGTTGTACCATTTGCCTTTAATACAGCTTCCAACCTTCTTCGAAATAGATTCAAAGGACTTTTGAATAATCTCCTGTGGAATGCTGTACCATTTACCTTTAATACAGCTTCCAACCTTCTTGGAAATAGATTCGAAGGACTTTTGAATAATATCCTGTGGAATGCTGTACCATTTACCTTTAATACAGCTTCCAACCTTCTTGGAAATGGATTCGAAGGACTTTTGAATAATTTCCTGTGGAATGCTGTACCATTTGCCTTTAATACAGCTTCCAACCTTCTTGGAAATAGATTCAAAGGACTTTTGAATAATCTCCTGTGGAATGTTGTACCATTTGCCTTTAATACAGCTTCCAACCTTCTTGGAAAAAGATTCAAAGGACTTTTGAATAATATCCTGTGGAATGTTGTACCATTTACCTTTAATACAGCTTCCAACCTGGATTCTAAGGAGTGCTTTTGAATAATTTAGGGTCACTGGTTCCAGGGAAGGGGTAGATCCAGTGCTGCAGTAAGACAAACACAACATCCATGCCTCACCGGGATTCGAACCGGGACCCCTTCCGACAAATGATCAGAGGCCATCGCTTAGACCACTGCGGCACCGGGGCGGCTAATACAGCTTCCAACCTTCTTGGAAATAGATTCAAAGGACTTTTGAATAATCTCCTGTTCAGTGTTGTACCATTTGCCTTTAATACAGCTTCCAACCTTCTTGGAAACAGATTCGGAGGACTTTTGAATAAATCTCCTGTGGAATGCTGTACCATTTGCCTTTAATACAGCTTCCAACCTTCTTGGAAATAGATTCGAAGGACTTTTGAATAATATCCTGTGGAATGCTGTACCATTTACCTTTAATACAGCTTCCAACCTTCTTGGAAATGGATTCGAAGGACTTTTGAATAATTTCCTGTGAAATGCTGTACCATTTGCCTTTAATACAGCTTCCAACCTTCTTGGAAATAGATTCAAAGGAGTTTTGAATAATCTCCTGTGGAATGTTGTACCATTTGCCTTTAATACAGCTTCCAACCTTCTTGGAAATAGATTCGAAGGACTTTTGAATAATCTCCTGTGGAATGTTGTACCATTTACCTTTAATACAGCTTCCAACCTTCTTGGAAATAGATTCGAAGGACTATTGAATAATTTCCTGTGGAATGCTGTACCATTTGCCTTTCATACAGCTTCCAACCTTCTTGGAAATAGATTCGAAGGACTTTTGAATAATTTCTGGTTTAATGCTGTACCATTTGCCTTTAATACAGCTTCCAACCTTCTTGGAAATAGATTCGAAGGACTTTTGAATAATCTCCTGTGGAATGTTGTACCATTTACCTTTAATACAGCTTCCAACCTTCTTGGAAATAGATTCGAAGGACTTTTGAATAATCTCCTGTGGAATGTTGTACCATTTGCCTTTAATACAGCTTCCAACCTTCTTGGAAATAGATTCGAAGGACTTTTGAATAATTTCTGGTGGAATGCTGTACCATTTGCCTTTAATACAGCTTCCAAGCTTCTTGCAAATAGATTCAAAGGATTTTTGAATAATCTGCTGTGGAATGCTTTAATATTCGTCGATTAGAACATGAATCAGTTGCTTCAGAGTTTTTGGGAAAAAGCATGTGCTTCTCAATTTGCTGTCCAAAACTGCCCAGAGTGGTTTCATGATATTCAAGTCAGGTGATTGAACAGATGTTGAAGTTCATCTTGGTGCTCCTCTAACCATTCTGGCTGCGTGTATGGGCGCATAATCATTAAAAATGGCATCCTTGTTGGGAAACAACATTTGAACCATAGGATGATCCTGATCACCTAGAATGTCCAAGCACCCACTGGCAGTGACCCACTATGTAAAATAATGATGGTACGACCCGAATACTGAGATAGGACTGCCCAAATCGTCAGAGATCCACGACCATGTTTGACAACTGTAACCATGCGTTCCGAATTGTACGCTTCCTTTGGGTGTTCTCTATATATAAACCCGACCTACTGTTGGGAATAATATAAATGAAGACTTATCGGACCCTATCACACGTTTCCTGCCATCATCTGTCCAAGTTTTATACCTAATGACACCATCTTCTTCGCATTGTAACGTTGGTTTCTGTTATTGCACGTATAGCAATTGCAGCTGTTCTATGGATATTAGCTTTGTGAAGTTCTCTACGGAATGTTTTTGTCGAAACAGGGTCTTCCAGGTGGATTTTGAATTCTGCTGTCTCTTTTGCTCATGGTAGTTTTTTGTTGTTTGGACACAATCCTTGTTAGTGTTTGACATCCCTCTCATTCAGCCTCGGGTTTTGCCCACCATTCTCAGGCCTGACTGGAGGGAAGGGAGGGGGGAGAGGCGGTGCTGTAGCACCAGGTCCCGGGCCCCTAAGAGGGCCCAGAGCACGCTTCTAAAGTAAATTTTTTCTAATCATTATTTTATGGTGTCCGAATATTTTTCAAGCTATACCGTTACCAGGGGTGGGAAGTTACGCGTAAAGAAGTATTTTCTACGTGGAGCGTAAAATACTCTTAAAAATGCGTAATTTATGTCATAAATGTAAAAAATGTAATAAATTCAAAACTTGCTTTAAAAAACCAAAAAAAAAAAAAAAAAAAGAAGTGTTACGATGTTACTCGAATTCCCAGGCTAACTGCAACACCTGCGTGGGTTACCTGCGGCAAATTAAACGAGCTCGCTATATTACATTTTTCATTTCTTCTTTCCTTTCCAACGACGCTCCGACACCACACATTGGATTCTCTGTGTCGCTTTGTTACTAACCGACACAGACCGTGGTGTATGATAAACAACATTATGGCTAGTCATCAAAGGCTGCAAACAATTTTTATCATGTGGATTTTGTGTCACTTTGTGTTTCCCACCAGAAGCCGGCATCTTTTGTCTTTTTATTTTATGCTCAACTCATTATTTTCGCATTGCGGCAATTTTTATAAATGGATATAGTGTCTTTGTGCGTAATTCCGACTTCGTTTATTTTCCTTTATTCCAATGACCGATGAAGTCGTCCTGTTCACAGCGGCAACTTAAAAGAGAAAACACAAAATTGAATGCTTACTTATGAGAACTCTTTGTGGATATTTTCCCAGAGGCTGCATCTTTAGACGTATGTTACACTCTAAAAATGAAAGGTGAAAAATGTAATTACGAAAAAGTACTAAGAAAAATAAGAATGTATGTCGGTAGATGGCGTTCAAGAGTTTTCTGAGAAAACTCTTTTCTCGAAAGGGAGGGTTCCAGGCTTTGTTTACGCAGGGGCGGATATGAAAAATTATCCACCGCAAAAAAAAAAAAAAGATTGAAGAGTTGCAACCGGTCGGGTTGTCGGAAAGTGGGTAATGGTGAATGTGGGGGTGGGGGGGGGTAGGTGAGGAAACAGAAATATGGATTATGTGGTTAGTGGAGGAGCCGAGGTGGGGGTGCCCGGAGATTTTATTGCACTGGTGCTCAAGCTCACTCTCCACGGCCCTGACCGTTCTTCTGCGCAGATGAAGTCCTTCTGTGCTTTGTGTACGCAGTCATAACCATGGAGACCGTTGCTCTTGAAACATCAAACAATTTGGCTTTTAGGTTTCAGACGCTCCTGCTAAACGGGCTCCCCCGATTTGTCCTCTGGAGGTGTGACTGGTCACCCATTTCACCGATGTCTCGTACGTACTGCATCTGAACACAACTTGTACTACACTACCTTACAACCTAGAGAATGAATACAAAGAAAAGGTAGGCCGACCCGATGGCGCAGTGGTCTAAAGGATGGCTTCTAATTATTCGTCCGAGATGGGTCCAGGTTCAAATCCCGGTCAGGTATGGATGTTGTGTTTGTTTTACGGCACTGGCTCTCTCCCTTCCCTGGAACCAGTGACCATAAATTAGGGACGGGTGACTGCTTATATAGCCCACTGAGTTGCTCACGGTGGTTGTTAAACCTCCAATCAAAAAAAAATTGATCACAACTTTTTTTTTCCAGTGTAGCCGACTGTTAACATGTTCGTTCTTATCTTTGTTCTTGTTGTTAACTTCATAAACATTGCTTGGTTGAGTTGCTAAGTCTTATATAGTGAAGATAATAGTAAAATAGTACGCAAATAATTCTTGCGATTCGTAAATATGTCTAAAAAACTTTTATTCTTTTCTTAATTTAATTGCCTGCAAAGATTGTCCGTTAGCTGTGCTATATCATACGTCTCCCGCTTTCGATCATCTCTCGCGCTGTCGTGAAATCCCTTAACTTCCCGGTCCACCTAAGACCTTCCCGGTCTCGCCTGGGGCAATTACCTCGTCGTACTTTCGTGACCGCTCGCTACCTAAACCTAGTGACAACTGTCCTTCGCCTCCTTCCCTTGTCTCAAAGAAAATGCCCTTAAGCATATCCTAATGTTCCCCGAGAGAAAGACCGACACCGCTTTCGGTAAATATTAAGCCTCAAACTAAAATGTAAGGGGCTAGTCATTCGTCGGCCTCATTGAAATTGAAACCTGAAAAGCTTCAAAAGAGGCGCGATAGAGTTAATCTCCATTCAACAAACAATGTGCATATACTAATCTTAGACAGAATGTCTTAGTAAATAACCGTGCATCCGGTGTCTAATGGAGAACTGACTCTGAGAAATTTCTCTCACGCTTTGTGGAGACAAAGGAATGGAAGCACGAGATGGAAAAAGGTTCCATTTTGAGATTTTATATGAAATCCTAAAACTCCGTATAAAATCTCTGTAACACTACACGAATAACTTAAACTGAAATCCAAGTACGTGTCATCATAATTTCTGGAAGTATATATTTCAGGCAGCTTCCTTTGTTGCACGATACCTTAAAACCTTAAAAACGTGAAAGAGTTAAAACCCTCACAAGTCCAAAAGGATTTTATTCGATTGTTAAAATTTAAAACATTTAAACATGAGACCTTTTGGGCTTCCACTAAGCCCATCTTCAGATGAATGAAACATTCATCAAAGCCCATCTTCAGGTGAATAAGTCCATCTTCAGACGAATAAGCCCATCTTCAGATGAATGAAACATTCATCAAAGCCCATCTTCAGGTGAATAAGTCCATCTTCAGACGAATAAGCCCATCTTCAGACGAAGAAGCCCATCTTCAGGTGAAAAGTCCATCTTCAGACGAATAAGCCCATCTTCAGACGAATAAGCCCATCTTCAGGTGAATACGTCCATCTTCAGACGAATAAGCCCATCTTCAGATGAATGAAACATTCATCAAAGCCCATCTTCAGATGAATGAAACATTCATCAAAGCCCATCTTCAGGTGAATAAGTCCATCTTCAGATGAATGAAACATTCATCAAAGCCCATCTTCAGGTGAATAAGTCCATCTTCAGACGAATAAGCCCATCTTCAGATGAATGAAACATTCATCAAAGCCCATCTTCAGATGAATGAAACATTCATCAAAGCCCATCTTCAGATGAATGAAACATTCATCAAAGCCCATCTTCAGGTGAATAAGTCCATCTTCAGGCGAATAAGCCCATCTTCAGACGAATAAGCCCATCTTCAGACGAATAAGCCCATCTTCAGGTGAATAAGTCCATCTTCAGACGAGTAAGCACATCTTCCGACGAATAAGCCCATCTTCAGGTGAATAAGTCCATCTTCAGATGAATAAGCCCATCTTCAGACGAATAAGCCCATCTTCAGACGAATAAGCCCATCTTCATGTGAATAAGTCCATCTTCAGACGAATAAGCCCATCTTCAGATGAATGAAACATTCATCAAAGTCCATCTTCAGGTGAATAAGTCCATCTTCAGACGAATAAGTCCATCTTCAGACGAATAAGTCCATCTTCAGACGAATAAGTCCATCTTCAGATGAATGAAACATTCATCTAAGCCCATCTTCAGATAAATGAAACATTCATCTGAAGATGGGCTTAGTAGAAGCCCGAAAAGTCTCATGTTTTAATTTTTTTTATATCGAATAAAATCCTTTTGGACTTGTGTGGGTTTTAACTCTTTTAAGGTTTTAAGGTATGGTGCAACGAAGGAAGCTGCCTGAAATGTATACTTTATGTCACGCACGGAAAAATGAGGTGTTCATAATTTCTAGACTTGTTCCTTCTCGCCTGTTTAGAACTACTTGCAACTTCTTCTACACAACGTTTTTTATTTCAAAACTTTTCCATCGTCATAAACCAACACACACTCACATAGAAATAATTACGTTCAGTTATTAAATTACAGCAGCTCAGTTCAAACGAATATTTATATACGCTACATATGTATCGAATGAAGAGTGCTAAGCGCCCAACAATGCGGCGGCAGAACGCTATCGCTTGATCTTGCCTGGCTTAGTCCATTTCCAGACTGCAGGGGGAGCGAGATCCGCACGACGTCACGCCAAGTTCTCAAAGAGCATTACAGTCCGGAACTCAGATGAAGGGAGCACTTTCACAACAAGAAAAATGATGTGTTTTTCTTTTTCTTTAACATTCTCCCTCACAATTCATTCTTTAACATACTGCATGTACACGTCTTGAAAATTTGCATGTTGCGTTGCACAAGTTTTAGTTTTTCCTTAAAGTCGCGACGCCCCGGACCAAGACCAGCGATGCCCTGGGGCATCGCGACACACAGATTGGGAACCTCTGACTTAACCACTATAATCATGGTGTTCATATTATTTTGTCCAACCCCTGTACGTACATAAAATTGTCCAAATAAAATACGGATTGTTGAAAAAGGCATTTCAAGCCTTAACTTCCGAAGAAAATACACTGCCGGACAATTGCTAAGGACGGATGACAATAGCAACGATAGCAACCATAAAATGGAAGGCAGGAAAATGTGGAAATTAGCATAAGTGCGGGATACAGTAAGACGTGTTGTGCGTATGCAAATTTTGGGTTGCCGAACTTGTTCGTGACGTCATAGCGCTGATAAGAGATATAAAGGATTTGACGCGTATTGACCGTTGTTGTTCAAACGCAAAGTTGAAAGGGAAAGAATCAGTTGACGAACTTGCAATTTTCAGTATGTCTTCCCGACATCACCTAGATGATTTTATGCGTGGCCGTATTATTGGCAAGATTGAAGAAGGGCGAAAAATAACAGATATTGCCAGCGAGTTCGACGTCAGCCACAGTGTTGTTTCAAGGCTTTGGAAATTATTTCAAACAAATGGAGAGTGTAGCAAACGTCACGGGGAGGTCGTGTTTGCAGTACGACACCTGCAGAAGATCGGTACATAGTGCTATCAACAAAAAGACACCGGCACAGCACAGCTAGTGAGGTAGCAAATCAGTTTATATCTGCTACTGGCAAGCGGATCTCCCGAAAAACGGTCGCCAGACGTTTGCATGAAGGAGGACTATACGCCCGCCGTCCTGTTGTGTGCATCCCATTGTCCAGACGTCACCGTACCGCCCGTTTGCAATGGTGCCATAAACATCGCAATTGGACTGATAACGACTGGTCTGCTGTCCTCTTCTCAGATGAGAGTAGATACAGTCTATCGTCTGATTGTCGACGACAACTGATCTGGCGTGATAGTGGTACTGCATATTGTCCAGCAAACATACAGGAAAGGGACCGATATCCGACATGTAGTGTCATGGTATGGGCTGGCATCATGATCAATGGCCGTACGTCCCTCTATGTGCTTCCAACTGGGACTATGACTGGCCAACGATACATTAATGATGTTCTGCCACCTCATGTTCGCATGTTCCGTGGTGCTGTCGGTGATAGATTCATTTTCATGGACGACAACGCAACATGTCATCAAACAGTCGCTGTCCAGGAGTGTCTTGAGAGCGAGGATATTCAACACCTCGTATGGCCAGCACGTTCTCCAGATCTGAATCCCATTGAAAATGTGTGGGATGCTTTGGGGAGGAGTCTTGCTGGTCGCCAATGCCCTCCAATAAACAAGGACACCCTCATCCGTGCACTGACAGAAGAATGGGATAAATTACTCCAACAGCTGCTTGATAATTTTGTGCAAAGCATGACACGACGTGTGGAATCTTGCATCGCCCTCCATGGTGGCCATATCCCGTATTGACATCTTACGCCGGAACGCCTGCGGACGGTAATTGCATTTTTTTCACGTTTACGTATTCTGCACAAAATGGCCTGTTTGTCCCTTGAACACGTTCCAAAGCCTTCTGGATTTCAGAGCACAATAAATTGTCTTTCTTGTAATGTCCTGGCATTCTGACATTATTTTATTTCACTTGTCATCCAACCACACTTACTTCTTTAAGTGCTATATAGCCGTTTATGATCCGTCCTTAGCAATTGTCCAGCAGTGTATTTTTTCATTCCGTGGTGTTAAACAATTGCGAAATGACACTTAAAAAATTTCAATCGGTAGTTGTTCATTGGCTTACGACTCGGATGTCAACATTATAATTTAAAATAGCTGCATTTGTGACGGAGATGTTGCAGCGCATAGCTCATGATAGTGATTACACTGAACAACAATGGTTTTGTTACAAAGAAAACTTTAACGGTTTTGTATGTATTTATGGGTGCTGAAACCAAATATGAGTAACAATTTCTCCGCTGGGCTTTAATTTCTTGTAATGGAACTCTCTATTGAGGTGAATGTTGTGTTACTTAAAAGAATTTCCCTGTTTCCTAACGGAGACATCTGTCTGCAGTCAGTATAGCTGTGTCTCTAAGAATAGACATACTGGCGCCATTACTTCCTGTTGTGCAATTCCTTCTGGGAAGGGGGAACAAAGCAGAATTTTTGTCATTGAAATGCATTTAATCAATATCGAAGGACGTGCTTTTTCTCGTGGTTTTAAAAAAATGGTGTGGATTGTGCAAAGTGTGCGTTATATAATGCCACGTACTTACCATCCAAAGAGTTTCGTTACATTTGTGGACAATTTACTTTAAAGTCTCGAAGGCGGCATTTCACACCGTTGATTAGAAAATCGCATGAACTTTATTTCTAGTGCAAAATGGGTGATGAAGATAAATCTTGGGCGCCTCACATTTATTGTAATTCATGTGGAACTTTGTTGACTGGCTGGGAGAAGGGATCGCGTCAAATGCCATTTGCGGTATCATTGGTTTGGAGAGAACCGAAAGACCACTCAACAGACTGTTGCTTCTGCATCACTAAGATATCTGGAATTGCAGCTAAGACCAAAGACACGATTCAGTATCCCAGTATTTCTTCGGCCATAAGACCTGTTCCTCATGGTCCAGATCTTCCTGTTCCTGTACCTCCACAGTCATGGAGTTTAGATGATAGTGATACTGATGAAATAAATCCTCACAGCGAAGAAGATATTGCAGTACAACAACAAGACCCTGATTTCTCGGAAGTCAGGAAGAATTAAATGATCTGGTTCTTGACCTTCATTTAGCAAAAAGTCAGGCCGAAATATTGGCTTCAAGATTGAAGAGATGGAATCATTTACAACCAAGTACAAGAGTATGTAGTTTTCGTCGACGACAGCTAGAGTTCGAACACTTATTTTCGAAGAGTGGTGATCTTGTGTACTGCAATGATATAGACTTATTGTTTGAAGACTTAGGACAGAAACACAAACCTGAAGAATGGAGATTTTTTATAGATTCGTCAAATATAAGCTTAAAAGCTGCCCTTCTTCATAACGGAAACATGTATCCGTCAGTACCTGTTGCATATGCTGTTTACATGAAAGAAACATGGAAATGTGAAACTGTTGCTTCAAAGTATAGTACACAAAAAACACTCATGGAATGTTTGTGGCGATCTTAAAGTGTAGCTTTACTCCTTGTTCTACGATTTAGATACACAAAATACTGCTGCCTCCTCTGTGAATGGAACAGTAGGGTCAGAAATTCTCATTATATTAAAAATACGTGATCTAAAAGAGAGACCTTAATTCCAGGTAATAAAAATGTTGTTGCTGAGCCTTTAGTAAGTCCTCAGAACGTTTACTTACCACCGCTTCACATCAAACTGGGTTTGATAAAAAAAATTGTAAAGGCATTGAATAAAGATGGAGAAGCCTTTTGTTTTCTAAAGGGCAAGTTCCCCAAAATATCTGAAGCCAAAATTAAACAAGGCATTTTTATTGGTCCACAAATAAGGGAACTTTATGCCTGAACTTGCATTTGAAGGCACTTTGAATGAGACTGAAGCTGCTGCATGGAAGTCTTTTAAAGATGTGGTACTGGACTTTTTACGTAACCGGAAGGCAAAAAATTATAAAGAACTTGTTACTGAGCTTCTAGAAAACTGTAAGGTCATGGGATGCAATATGTCCCTTAAAATACATTTCCTTCACTCGCATCTGGATTTTTTCCTACAGAAAGTAGGAGCTGTAAGCAATGAGCACGAATAATGTTTTCATCAAGACCACAGAAAACATCTATAAAGGAAAATGTAGTCCTAAAATGCTAGCTGATTACTGTTGGACTCTAAAAAGGGATGTACAACCAAAGCACAGAAGAAAATCTAAAATAAATACTTTTTGAGATAAGTGTAATTAATGGCTTGTAGCGAAATATAAAAATGAAGGCTTTTTGTACACTGAAACAACCGGTTACTAGAGAACTATGCCCGATAGCACAATTTATCAAGCAGATTTGAAATCAGCATGACAAATACTGTAAGATTTGGCATATACAGTCTTTGTAACAAACAAAAAGTTTATTTTTGTTGTTCAATATTACATGCACCGTCTCTGTTTCTCAGATGAAGCACTATTCCACGTCTCTCGTACGGTAAATAGACACAACATGCGAATGTGGAAATCAGAAAATCCCCATTATATCATCGAACAACAGAGGGCTAACCCAAAAGTGAGCGTATGGTGCGGCCTCATGCATGACAGAATCACCGGGCCCTTCTTTTTTACAGAGCCCACGGTCTGGACATGTTGGCACTTTTTGTAGCACCTCAGTTGCAGCACTCCAACCTTCGGTAATTTTCCAACAAGACGGTACCCCACCACATTGGTCAATAGTGGTTCGTGAGTTCCTGAATGCCACGTTTCTGGACAGATGGATTGGCCCCGACGGTTCCATGACATGGTCCTCTAGACTTTTCTCTGTGAGGTTATATGAAAGACCAAGTTTATCAAACAGAAGTCATCGCTCTTTCCATGTTTATAAGTGCGTTACGGAAAAATTTCTTCATTTTCGCTTCACATCGTGTCCGGCGGGTAACTTTCGCTTCACAGCATCTCCGGCACGTAACTGGAAGACAGTGGATTCGATTCCCGTTGGCGGCCCATGAGAATTTTTCCGTGAGTCACTTATAAACGTGGAAAGAGCGATGACTTCTTACTGATCCACGTCAATTGTCTGTATTAATTAAGACCAAGTTTACTCTAGCAGTGTTCCGGATGTCGAGACGTTGAAGAGCAGAATAACGGACGTCATTGGTTTTGCTTCTGATGAGATATAAAACAAAACATGGCGTGAAATCGAATATCGCTTAGATGTCCTCCAGGCCACAAATGGCGCTCATGTGGAGATGTACTGACACTGGAAAAAAAATTTACTTTTGCACATCATTTTCTTGCAATCCCTTTCTTGTACCTGTAATACATTTTTATATTAATTTTGTAATGTGGAAAGACTTTATGGACACCCTGTACATTTGCACAGCAGATTACCTATATATTATAAACCACATGCAGTCCGAGGATCATTCGTTGAAAACCAGTGATTAAAAAGCACGTTCTTTGTATGTGACAGAGATGAGTTCGGGCTCAATTTTAGGAGCCCGGGTCCGGCCCACTTTCTTTGATTATATGTGTTTGCTGAACCCGAGCCCGCCCGGGCCGGGATTTTTGGAAAATTTTGCTTATCAAGGCTTGCATTTATGCATTATACACTGGCCAAAGATATGGTCCAAGCAAGAATTAGTTTAAAAATCCTTAGCTTAAAAATTTTAGTTCCGTTAATCCACTTCACAATATTAATATGTTTTTAGAAATACTACGCATAAAGCCAAATGTTCTAAAATGTGGATTTGAAAATAAATAAATAATCAACGTGCCTTTCGACCGTATCAGGCGAATCAGTAATTTCGGTAAAAGCTGAAGAAAACAAAGTTGTTTAGAAACAAAAAATTCCATTCGTTATTTCTTTTTGATTTCTAAATTTACTTTTATTTTGAATAAATTTCATTATAAAACGTACAACGCCGTACAGACAGTTGCAAGTGTTTGAAATTTTGACTCTAGAAAACTAATCTTTGCAATATAATTTACATATATGCTAATTGGTAAAGGTAATGTAGAGTGATGTAGTAGAATATAAAAAAAAGCATGCAGGGAAATTTCCAAAATTAAAAAAAAAAAAAAAAAAACGTAAAAGCATTCCAGACCAGATTATTTTGCATTTTGTAACATTAACAAAGCTTTGCGCTTAATAGTATAATAATCACAATATTATCATATGTGTGTGCAGTTTCCAGATCAAGTTCATCATGAAAAGAGAGAGAGAGAATTGCATCTAATGCCTCAGCGCTTCAACTTGATCTTCTTTTCTCTAAAACTCGACCTGCTGCACTAAAAACCAACACCACCCCGAAAATCGCGGGAGTGAGAAAATTTTAAAAAATAAATAATACTTATAACTGCACAATTTTGGAAATTAATACATCATTTTAAAGATAAGATTTTTGATTTTTAATGAAATACAAAAAATGGGAATGTGATTTTTTCCCAGTTTTTCGATACCAGACTTCCTTAAACTAATCCTTGCTTGAGCCATAGCTTTGAACGATGCGTAATGCAAGTCTTGCTTAGCAAAATTTGTCTTGCAATGGCAGCTAGCTTAGGAAATTGAAAATCTTTCCACCATGGTTACAAATCCAAAATGAAATTCAACACGTGTAATTCAACCGGGCTCGGAATTACACGTGTTGCATTAATTACAATAATGAAATTCAGGACATGTAATTCCGAAGCCCGGGCCCGGATTTTTCGGTAGTTAATGAATTCTGAGCGCGTCTGAGCCCGGGCTGGCCCCGAGCTTATCTCTAGTATGTGATACTGAAGGAATGAGTATAGGGTCGATTGCTAAAGCACCAAACTTCCGTACAATAACAGTATGGAACATCGAACAAAAAGAAAAGCACAATGAAAAAGTAGGAGTTGAATGTCGTCCCGAAAAACTGCGACTTTTCATCAATTAATTGTGTGAAAGCAATTTGAATGTTTCCCCACTCACTCGTCGAAAAATGATGGCTCCTTCCCTTTTCAACTGTCCCTATTTCCAAGGATTTCATTATCTACATCTTAATTAGCTTCACAAGGAGATTTTTTTTCTGCCAGTCATAAAAGACATTGTGTCTTCCCAGTCACAGACACCATCTTAACTGTACAGCTGCAACAGCGCTTCTAGTGGCGGATGCGGTAGATGAAACACACCAGCAGGGACTTTATGCGTGTGCGAGCTCACCTGTAAAAAGAAAGCGGATGTGGGATTAGTCAATAAAAGATAATACAGTGCGTCGCATAAATATAGAGACGGAATAAATTCTCGAATAAAAAAGAAAGAACAACGAGCTGAAATGTACACCTCATATTTATAGCAAAAATAGCATAGGACACACAGCTGCACAATAGTTTGACGGAAACATAACAATTCCAACGCCAAGTACAAGAAAAAAAAACAGAAATACGCTGTCTTAAAAATATAAAGACTTACTAGTTATGAGCACCTCCAGTAAAACCCGATTGGGCATGCTGTCCACCAAGTGATGTAAGTGTTCTAGACGGAGTGCGTACCAGCTTCGTTCATTCTGCTCTTTCAATGCCACCACACTTGAAAACTGCCGTCCATTCGCATACACATCACGAGCGAGAATACCCTAGAGGTTCTCGATAGGGTTCAGATCTGGACTGACTGCTGGTCAATCCATTACAATCAAATGATGAGTGTTAAACCAGTTTTTCGTTGACTCAGACCGATGGATAGAGGCATTGTCTTGCTGGAACAGATAATCAACTCCCGCTAGAGTTTCGACAAACGGTAGAAGGTGGCTGCTGAGTATGTTCTGATACGTTTCGTAGTTTTGCCTGCCTTGCAGAAAAGCGATATCCGTTGTCCCATTGAACGCTAAAGCTCCCCAGACCATCACAGATCCCCCTCCTTCCTGTCTGCTGAAGAAGGTGCGTGGCCTCGTGTCGTAAATCATGTCAATAGCTGTTCCAACCATCAGGGCCGTCCAGGCTGAACTTTTTCTCATCGAAGAAAATAGTTGTGATCCACTCGTCCGTCCAGTGAATATGGCTGCTTGCCCATAACAATCTAGCTTCCTTGTAGTGCCGCGTGAGGTGTGGCAGACGGCGCATTTTACGGAGCACAATGTTGCGACTTTCCTTGATTCGTCGATGAACTGTGTCCTTTGAGATGGTGACACCAACAGTCCGAGAAACTTGACGTAGTGATAACCTTTGGGATGAAAATAAACGCATGATGGCACGATCATCTCGTCTGGTTGTTATTCGAGGCCTTCCAGGCCGTTTTCTGGCAGTTAACGCACCGCGTTTCGATAAAGTCTTGTAAATGACTGCCTTACTCCTCCCCATAGATTTACAAATTTTCGCTACAGGCAATCCATTTGCTCTCAGTCTCCAAATCTTCTGCACATCCTCACTAGAAAGTTGACTGTTGCGTGGCATTTTGGCAAATGAATGTTTGACGACAGGTCCGCCGTCTTTTGTAGGCTGGACCGAATTACGGCCCATGCGCGTGCGTACAACATGCTAATTTGTACATCTCATTTGCATGTGACTATTTTACATAGTTTTCTTTATATTTATGAGACACCTAAAATTACCCTTTTTTTTTTTTTTTTTTTTTTTAATTGAAGGTTTAACGACCACCGTGAGCAACTCAATGGGCTATAAGCAGTCGCCCGTCCCTAATTTTGGGTCACTGGTTCCAGGGAAGGGAGAGAGCCAGTGCCGTAAGACAAACAACATCCATGCCTCACCGGGATTCGAACCCGGACCCCTTTCGGACGAATGATCAGAGGCCATCGCTTAGACCACTGCGCCACCGGGGCGGCTACCCTATTTCACTTTGTAGTGTTCGTTTCACACAATCCGGTCATCTCGACAGATCGAAACGTTTGTTGTAATGTTATGTCTAATTAGGTACCACTTCAGCTTCCTACCTATATTCGCATTGCGTTCACGGCGCAAAGTAGACTGTCTCTATATTTATGCGACGCACCTTAGCATGCTGTAATCAGGGGGGGGGGATTATTTATTGGCACCCTGTAAACTTACGCCCCTACACAGGGCAGCCTGATGACCAAAAAAAAATTTCACACGCTCAGAAGGGGAATTTCCTATTTTTGTCTTTGTTACTGAATCACAAAGAAATGTTTAACAACTATCGAAAAAAAAAAAAAAGAGTATTTTTAGAAATTTTAAAACCTCTTTTTGAACTGCAGTCTTCCCAAGTGAAGATTTAGTCCAAGTTCTATCCAGAGAACGTATATTAAAACCATAGCTAAAAAGATTAAGATGATAAAGATTAAAGATAAATATGGTTCAAGACTCTCGAACAACAATTATACGGTTATGCGAACTGCAAAAAAATTACTTTTTATTTAGTAAGTAGCCTGCAGTCCGTCCTTGGACGGACTGCTTTTAAGCTTTAAATAAATATTCATATATATAGGGGATGTTGCCCGACCTAAGACGGGGTAAAATTTTTAATTGAAGCAGATTGAAAACATATAAAACAGACGCCGAATTTCTGTAAGGAAATATAACAAAAACTCTTTCATGTAAGAGCTGAAAATGTTTATAGATGCGATTTTGCTCACTCTGACATCTCAAAATTTCAGTTTTTATTGTAAGTTAGAGCGTTATAATACACTATCTACCAATAAGTGATTGGACACCTGTGATAGCAAAGGAAAACGAAGTTTATTCACCTTCGATAGTTGGTGGAGCCTCCACGAGCGGCGATTGCAGCTGCGATCCTCCGGGGCATACTCTCATCCAGGCGTTGTACGACGACTAACGGTATTTTCGTCCATTCGGCTTGGAGAAGACAGGTCAGTTCCTTCACCGATTTCGGACGGTGAGGGCACCCCTTAAGTCGACGCTCCAACTCGTCCCAGAGGTTCTCGATAGGGTTAAGGTCCGGGCTCTGCGCAGGCCAGTTCATTCGATTAACCCCATTGTCGCCATACCAAACCATGGTGAACCTCGCAACATGACAGGTGGCATTGTCATCCTGAAAGTAACATGGATCCACCCCGAAAAACTGCCAAAACGTAGGAAGCGCATGGTCATCCAAAATGGTGCAGTAGGTCTCGGTGTTGAGTCTACCAGAAATTGCGACCAAGGGTCCCGTGCCATACCAGGAGAAACACCCGCATAGCATAATTCCACCGCCGCCGAACTTCACAGTTGGCACAATACATTCCGGCAGGAGGCGTTCTCCAGGCAGACGCCAAACCCAGACCCTGCCATCCGAACGGTAGTAGGTGAACCTTGATTCGTCGCTCCAGAGAACCTGTTTCCACTGTTCAACGGTCCACTGTCGACGTTCTTTGCACCACGTTAGCCGAGCAGCGCTATTGGACTTGGTGATCAAAGGCATGTGTGCGGCAGCACGTCCATGATAAACGAGCAGATGGGTTTCCTTACGGATGGTATTCACAGAAAGAACACTCCCGGATGCCTGTTGAAACTCCTCGCAGATGTGGCCCATCGATTTGGTGTGGTTCTTCCGAATTTCTCTGGCCAGCACCCGTCGGTCTCTAACTCCCAGTTTTGTGGGTTTGCCGGGTCGGGGCACATTCCAACAGTCACCTCTCATCTTCCACTTGCCAATCACGTAGGCCACTGTCGATTTCGGATACTTCAACTCGCTGGATATGTCACGTATGGATCAGCCATTTCTGTGATACCCGACAATTAGACTTTCTCGAAATCAGAAAGCTCCGAACTGCGTGGCATCTCCCACACGATATTTAACGGCAGCGTCCGTGACGTGTATCAGGACCGCAGATATCGTTGATTGCAGGGGTGTCCAATTACTTGTTGGTAGATAGTGCAGATCTGGGTACTTATATTTATAATAACGCTGATTCCTTTTTATGAAATTACTCTGCAGTTTTATTCCCTTTTATGAAATTACTCCGCAATGCAAAGAAAATGAAATAAAACACGAAATAACACCTACGTAACATAACAACCGTCGCAGACAGTTGTTCCAGCACGTGCGTGTTGCCACAGATGAAGTCGTTTGTCTTCCGAACTTTGTTTTATTTTCCGGTATTTCACCTTGATTTTACGTATCGTACGATAGCTGTCAGCTTACTTCCGATTTCGACCACCGGATAAAAGCAGATGCCGCTGCAAGTACTGAATGACGCCAGAGCGTTAGGGACAGACCTATCCTATCATATAGGTTTTATACGTATATCAAATAGGTGGGTTTGATGAGTTGCTGCGAAATCTACGCAAAGTTTAAACGTTCTGATGTTAGCTAAATGTGAAAGTATGTCGTATGAAGAAGGGAATATTTTGATCTTCGCCTACATTTCTCAGTCGACTCAATACTTTTCGTCCAAATGGTGTATATTTATTATGAAACTATCATATCACTCGTGAGAACGCATTAAATAGGATCACACGAGGATGATTGGGTATATCGTCTTGCCACACGTGATTTAAAACACTTTTGTAGTTGACTGCAGGTAACACCCTGAAAAGAAAAATACACATGGGATTAATAATGCATCTTTTTTTATTATTATTATGGTGAAAAGTGTTTAAGTCATTTCAAATTAGCTTAGGGCTCGAAATATTCCTCATCGCCAATCTGATGACAAAATAATGACCTCCGCGTCGAGCGGAATTTTCCTGCTAAGAAGAATATAATAACAACGAAACCTAATTTACTTGCCTACTTCATTTACGAATCTTCCAGTAACGAGGCAGTGATTGACTGATGATGGGCATCGTTTTAGTATATGTTCATCGAAGCGGCAGAAAGCTCGAAGGAATTAAAAAAACAACTGTTCTTAATGCTTAACCATGGTTCAATTATATGACGTACCCATTGACAATGCGTGAACGCCCCTTTTTTCGAAAAAAATGGAAGCTTCATTCGCTTAATTACGAAAAACCCAATGTTCTTCTTTAATGAGCCTATTTGCCTGCAAGTTAGTCACGATAACTTCTGCTTAATACCACTCATTGGTCTTACGATTTCACGTTTCTTTCCTGACCAAATCTTTTCCCATTACCCCGGTTTGTAATTAGGTGTCACTTATGTGACGTCTATTTTCGTTACGCCAGTTTTTTCACTTCACAGGAACGAAGAGCGCCATTTTTGCACTTTTTTTTTTTTTTCTTGTAAATTGAAACGCAATAGTTAATTTTTTTTTTCTGAATGTCGCAATGATGTAAACAACCAATCACCATTATTTTTATACCTGGGATAACGTTTTTTTTTTTTTTTTTCCTTGGCAGAAAAGAAAGCTTCATTTGTTTTATCTCCATTTTTTATGTACTTTTTGGAACTGTAAGGAAAAAATACCCGTTATTATTCTCTCTATACGAAGAAAAATAAATCACGTGTTAGCGTTCAAAATTATTCTGCCCAGTTCTTGTGCATAGAGCATTAGCTAGGGTTTTGGGTGCTTATGGCCAGATATTACAAACGTGCTTAATGAAAAAAAAATATTAGTTTTAAACGCAGTTATCATAAAAAATAACAAAAGTTTGATTAAGCAAACAAATGCTTTTGTAAAAAGCTATAATCATATTTTTTTTTATTGGAGGTTTAACGACCACCGTAAGCAGTCCGCCTGTCCCAAATGTAGGGCCAGTGGTTCCAGGGAAGGGAGAGAGCCAGTGCCGTAAGACAAATACAACATCCATGCCTCAACGGGATTCGAACCCGGACCCGTCTCGGACGAATGATCAAAAGCCATCGCTTAGACCACTGCGCCACCGGGGCGGCATAATTGTTTCTTATAATGTTTTTGGTAAAGAAAATACACTCAATGAACAAAACATTAGAGATACCTACCTAACAGCGTGTTGGTTTTCCTCTAGCACGAATAACAGCCTGGAAATATGCTGTTGGCAATGCACACCATACTTCCTGCAGAGCGTTCCACAATTTGGGTGTATTCCGAGGTCTCGGATTCCCGTGTTCGATAGCACGTTGCATGCCATCCCAAATGTGTTCTATCACGTTCAGATCTAGAAAGTTGGGTGGCAACGGCAACACCTTAAACTCAGATGAATGCTCCTCTAACTATAATGTGGCATCCCGACACTTGTGTGGTGCATTGTCCTGTTGGAACAGGCCCAACCCATCAGCATGAATGCAGGACATGAGCGGGTGTACCTCGTCAGAAAGGATGTGCACATACCATTGGCCGGTCACAGACGTTTGTAGATGTACCAGGGGTCTCAGTGAAGTCCAGCTAAACACACCCCATACCATTACGGACCCCCCCCCCCCAGCTGGTACAGTTCTCTGTTGACAGGAATGATCCATTGCTTCATGGGGTTTGCATCATACACGAATCCTTCCATCTGCCCGATACAGTTGGAAACGCGACTCGTCAGACCAGGCTATTTGTTTCCAGTCATCAAGTGTCCAGTGGCGGTGTTGCCGTGCCTAAGCGAGGCGCATAGCTCTGTGTCGTGCACCCATGAAGGGGACTCTAGTTGGGCGTCGGCTCCCAAAACCAATATCGTGCAGGGTACGTTGCACATTCCGGACGCTGATGCTTGTTGAGGCTCCAGCATTGAATTCCGATTATACCTGCGAGAGTGTTGCACGCCTATCGCGTGAAACGATTCTTGACAGCCGACGATGGTCACGTTCACCCAATGTATTTTTACGGCCACACTGGTATCGTAGGTTGGACGGTTTGCCGGAATTCTTGTAGTCACGTTACACTCTTGCAATGGTCGTCCGTGAAAACCCGAACTTCATCTCTACCTCCGAAGTACTATGGCCCACCTCACGAGCGTTAAATATGAAACCGCATTGAAAATCGCTTAAATCATTATTACTTGTCATTCTCATGCCGAAAACCGCTCTGACAGCTGGCAAGGATGTCTATCGCTTTATATATACACTGGCGGACGCAACCGAGTAGGCACATAGGTGACGTTGCTGTGTAGTTTGCATAAGCTCGTCTGCACTAGTTTTTCTGGCACTTCAGTGTATATAAAGACGACAGATAACGTAGCATGCCATTTGTACAAGCGGTACGTGCTATGGATTTTACCTTACCTGAAAGTGCGATGTTCGTCAAGCTTTATTATCAAAACATCTGTAATGCAACACCTGCGTTTCGAGAATTCCGGTGACTGAAGCATATCAGAAGAAGACCAATGATCATTACACACCTGCCGATAATGTTTGTACGTTTTGAGAATACCGGATCTTGAGCACTCAGGCCAGGACGAGAGCACAAACCGATAAGGCCTCAAACAGTGAAAGAAGTTGCTATGGCCGCCATGGAACATGGAATGAGCAACTCATCAGGTTCCAGCAGTGCATGAGCAATATTACAGCAACTGGTACATAACAGTGTGGAAGATTTTCCACAAAATATTGCAGTTTTGTCCATACCAGATCACCCATACTCAATGTTTCATAGTGATACGCAAACCAGACTCACGTTCTTACATTCCTGGTTTGCATGGAGGCAGCCGATGCATGCCCCTGGAAGATCTTGTAGAGTGTCGAGGCTCATTTTTATCTGCATAGCAGACTTAGCACTAGAATTTCCTCAGTTGCGCTGAGGAAAACTCTCCTGTGTACCAAGAGACACCGTTGCACTTTCCGAATGTAACAGTATGGTATGGTTTTTAGGGCATCATTTACCATCAGGCCGGATGTTTTCGAATAAAATCATCCGGCCCGACCAGTGACTTCAGTGCCCACAGGTATTGAGAGATGCTCCACAACTTTGTGGTCCAGCAAATTCAGCACGGTATTTCAGCAAGATAAAGTACCTCCTCATATTGTATTGTTGGTACAGTTTACCAACAGTTGATTGACTGCTCGTGCACTCCCAACATCCTGACCAACTCGTTCGCCTGATCTCAACCTTGTGATCTTTGTATCTTTTGTGGGAGCACCTTAAAAGCAGGGTTCATCGGGGATATATTACCGATACGTCAGTCTTGAAAAATAGAATAACACAGCATTTGAAACAAATCGTGTTGAACAGTTGCGTTGCACTGTGGAGAACGTCGTTCAACGAATGCAGTTATTAGAACATTTGAATGAGGAATCCATTGAACCATTTCTGTAACCTGTGCCAAATTAAAAGGTAATCACACTTTCCACTTAGCGTTTCCCTAAGTGGAAAGTGTGATTACCTTAAAAATACATTTGATTACCTTAAACCTAAAAAAACTTTTTACTTAGCAAAAAGCTAAGTGGAAAGTTTTTTGTTTTTGTATCCAAAAGGTTCTCTATTCTGATTAAAACTCGAAACTGTGTAGCAAAGAAATCGCGTTTTCTTTTTCGTGTTCAAACGTTGCACTTCTGCATGCCAGGATGAGATTGCTTTGAATATGTGATGTAACACAGCTCTGAAGTTATTTTCTTTTTAAAGACTTCAGTTAATCTCATACAGTATTCCATGCAGTAACCATGGTACCGAGTAACATACACTATGAGGTGTGAATACCTCATATCTATGAAAGGTATTTTCCAAAACAGTGAATGGAGGCACAGAAAACAATATGCTGATATGCCTAAGCTCTATGACCTTCTGAACATGTCACTGAGATGAAGAGCTAATTTTCTGCTATGCGCAGAAAGTTCTCTGAGTGTTTAACCTTGAACGGAATTTTTCCGAGCCCTACGCCTAAAACCTATGCCTATTGTTACGTTCACTATCCGATACTCATTCGTTCATCGCTGGTTTGTTTTTTGTCCTACATTTCTGTGGAGTGTTGTTTTGTCGACGTTTACGCTTTACTTGGTATTTACAACGTGTGGTTCTTGGGTATTTACTTAGTTTTTACATTTTTAATAAAACTACATCAAGTACTTGAAGTGCGGTTTTTGCATGATCATAACACTTTCGTATAACGGCAGTGTGTGAGGAAGTAAAAACCACGTATTATTTGAGTATAACTCGCAGGGGCGTAATTTTGAATTTGAAAGGCCGTACTTTTGAACTCAAAGGGGGCGTACTTTTGAACTCGAAGAGGCGTAATTTCAAGATTTGCCCTCCCAGATAAGAAAAGCTTGCTTCTGCAGTCCTGTGTTTCTGTTAATACTTTTATTCCAATTTCTGTATGAAAATCAATGAATGAAATACGGGATTACACCATTGTACAATACAAACTTGGAAGATGTGAATTAGTTTATTGGTGTACACAAACGGATTATTTTTATGTATAATAAACGGATTCACATCTTTCAAATTTGTATTGTACAATGGTGTAATCCCGTATTTCATTCATTGGTATTCTGCTCCTCCGGGCAAACACGGGAATAAATTCTAACCACCAGATTCGTTTTATGTGAATGCCGGTTGCTTCGACTAGCGAATCCTGTGATGGTTATATTCAAATTAATCGGAAACTTGTGATTTGGTCATTCTGGGTGGTTTAGTGGTTAACATACTTGGGCGCTATCCTGGAGACGCGGATTCGATTTCCGCTTCAAGACGACAAAATTTTCAAGTTTTCGGATAGTATCTGACTTACCATCCTTGTCATATTTATACCAATAAACGGATTGTCATCTTGCAAATTTGTATTGTACAATGGTGTAATCCCGTATTTCATTCATTGACATTCTGTGCCTTTCGGGATAAATTCAAAACCTCCATATTCGCTATATATATGCCGTTGCTTCGACTAGCGAATCCTGTGATGGTTATATTCAAATTAATCGGAAACTTGAAACTTGGTCGTTCTGGGTAGTGTAGTGGTTAGCATACTCCGGAGCTATCCGGGAGACGAGAGTTCGATTCCAGGGCGACGAAATTTTCAACTTTTCTGATATTATCTGGCATACACTATATTGAAAAAATACACCGGACACCCTTAAAAAGCAAATGAACGGATCCGCTGCGTTGTTAAGATGCGTGGTACAGCTGCAAACGGTATAAAAACAAGCCTACAGCTGACCGCGACCATATCGCACAGTGAGGTTGAGTGAAAATGTCGCGGCGAGAGAGAACTGACTTTGAGAAAGAAAAGATTGTTGTGTGTTGTGTTAGTGGGTTGTCCATAATAGAAACCGATAGACGTTTAAAGATACCCAAGTCAACTGTTTTGGATGTACTGAATTAGTGGAAGACACGTGGCGTGCCTGAAGCAGCAAAACGTACCGGCAGACCAAAAAAATCAGTGATAGAGGACGTCGAAGCCTCAGGAGAGTCGTTACAGCTAATCGACGAAGTACTGCATAAGACCTCAGTGTACAGGTGAGCAAAAACCCTGGAACCTCGGTATGTACACGTACCATTCGCAGAGAACTTCATTCCATGGGTTACCGTGATCGTGTGGCTGCTCATAAGCCTTTCATCTCCACTCGGAATGCTACTCGTCGTTTAGCATGGTGTAAAGAACATTTATTGTGGACCTTAGATCAATGGAAACGGGTCCTATGGACTGATGAATCCAGATACACGATCCTTCAGTCTGATGGCCGTATGTGGGTATGGCGGCAGCCGGGGGAACGCTATTTACCACAGTGCTCTGTTCCTACGGTCAAGTTTGAAGCTGGTAGTGCACTCGTGTAGGGGTATTTCGTGGTATGGTCACGTTCCATTGGTTATCGTGGACAAACCTGTTAACCAGCACGTCTACCTCGATATTCTGGACAATTATGCCCTACCAACTCTGTGGTAATACTATGGAACCAAGCCTTGTTGGTACCAGAAGGATAATGCACCGAGCCATAAAACAAGGACTGTTACGGCGTGGTTTGACGATAATTCCGTATTGTGTGCTGTGCACTGGCCAGCACAGAGCCCTGATATCAATCCCATAGAGCACCTATGGGATGAATTAGAGCGCTGCATAAGAAGTTTGGAACCAAGGCTTACTACTAAGCAACAGTTAGCGGCAGCATTATGTACTGAATGGAAACGCATACCTATCGCTGTGTTCCAAAACGTTGTCGAAAGCCTGTCTCGAAGGGTCAGTACATGCATTAAGGCCAAAGGTGGATCGATACCGTACTAATATATGTCAATAAATTATCTGTGTTGTGTTTCTCCTGTAGGTGTCCGGTGACTTTTGCCAAAATATTGTATCATTCATGTCATATTTACACCAATAAAGGGATTCACATCTTCCAAATTTGTGTTCATTATGAAAACTAGATTATGAAATTCTCTACGATTTCATATTTTCAATACGTGAAAAAATAACCCCTTACCTTTAGTGTACCAGTTAGTAAATTCGAATACGGTTTTGCTTTATATTAAATACCCACATTACACTTTCTTTACTTATAAGAATCGCTGTTTTCAAAGAAGTTGGTCTGCTAGTTGATTTAACAATAGTGCCGAGCTTGTTTTTTTTTCTTATTTCAATTTCTTGAATTCAAAGAAAGAACAGAACTCTGTGAACGTTATTTAGCAAATTAAAAAAAAAAATATTTGCCTCATGTATCTCACGGCTGAAAAAAAAAAAAGAAAAGCTTTCTCAATTTTGTCAAAGTTGTAACATATGTATTGGGTGGGTGCAAAAGTTCCATCCGTTTTTGTAATAGAGGCAAATTTCTATCGGAGTAGTTACGTCACAGTTGAAGCTGCTATGCCGAATTTTCGGCCAATAAAACGTGGAGCTTATAGAGGCACTAAGGTTTGTCCGAATAAATCATTCATAACGGAAATCACGAACGGTGTAACATGGCATGCGATAAAGAGCACATTAGATGGTGTTTACTGTACGAGTTCGATAAAGGCAGTACTGCAGCCGCGGCTTGCCGCAACATCTGTCGAGTGTATGGGAAGGATGCAGTTAATGATAGCACATGTCGCTGTTGGTTTCGGAAATTCCGGGACTGAGACAGAAGCTGTAAAGGTCAACCACGTCCTGGACTGTGGTTTCTGACGAGGATGTGAACCAAGCCATAACAAATGAACCACATCCAACCGTTCAGGAATTAGCGGAAACGTTGTCGCTTCACAGAAGAACAGTCGAAAGACGGATGCATGCGCTTGGGTTCACCATCAGTTCGATAACTGGCTTCCGCATCAGCTTTCTGCAAAGCAACGAGAGGAGAGAATCCGTATGTGTTTCTTTGCTCTCTCATTACAGGAATGAACCATTTTTTGGGTCAAATTTTAAAGGGTGATTAGAAATGGGTACTGTACCGTAAAGTTAAGCGTCGGCTGACTGTGTGCCAAGGGGCGGAGCCTGCTCGACCTCAAAAGGAGGACTGCATCCAAAAACGTTTTGTTGAGTGTTTGGTGCGATGTCCAGGGAATAATCCACTGGGAGGTGTTGGCAACTGACCGAACGATAATCTACTGCCAACAGTTCGACAGATTGCGAGAACAACTGACATCGAAGCGGCCAGCACTCGTCAATCACAAAGGCGTGATTCTTCAGCATGATAATGCCAGACATCATACTGCTTTAATCATTCGGCAAAAATTGCTGGACTTTGGTTGGGAAGTGTTACCTCACCCAGCATATTCCCTTGACCTGGCACCTACGTACTATCAACTTTTTCGATCGTTACAGAACGCCTTCGCTCTCCAAACCTTCGAGGATGTGGATGATGTGAAAACGGCATTACATGACTTTTTTGACTCTAAAACACACAAGTTTTTCCGGCGTGGGTTTCACCTACTCGTAGACAGATGGCAAGAGGTCATGCAAAATGATGGCAATTATGTGAAATCCTAGGTATGTTATTTGTTGTGTTCTCCTCCTTTCTTTCTAGCCTACAAAAATGGGTAGAACTTACGCACACACCCAATAACATACCGGGGTACGTATAAATTAATTAAAGAACTATGTATTTTTGATAGACTGAAATTCAAAATTTAGCGTAAAAAACGCCAAAAACGTATAAATCGATTACGCATAATCAGATCGAAAAACCGATAATACCTACAGTAGAATATCGGAACTAGCACATAATTAATTAATAATAATATACATAATTAATTATAATACCCAGATCTATCTGTCTGTCTCTCTAGAATGATTGACGTCACAGCAACGTCTGCGTTGTTGCGCCATCACTTGTCGATCAATTCGTGTGTGCTCTGGTGATGTCAAAATGATTGCCTGCTATATAATGGCACGCGATCTCTTTTAGATGTCAGCATGAGTGCGTGCTGATTTAGAAACATTAGATTATCAGTGACTTGAATTCTATTTTTCCGATCTACAAAATTTGAGTTGAATTCTTAATATCACAGCAAATTGAGTTTTCACGCGATCACACTGTGATATCAAGGTGATCGCGTGCTAATTTAAAAACATTGGATTATCAGTGACTCCAGTTCTGTTTATCCGATCTGCAAAATTCGAATTAAAATCTTAATATCACGACAAGTTGGGTTTGTATATTAATTTAATTTAGCACAATTCGAATATTAATTTGTACGCATTAATTATTTTTTACTTTTTTTAATTTAACTAGCTTTCCGAGTTTAGCGCTGATTATTTTAAACGTTTTGCAAAATATCGATCTATCTAAACGCTCTAACCTACAATAAAAACTGAAATCTTGAGATGCCAAAGTGAGCAAGATTGCATCTAAAAGCAGATGTCACCCCAATAGCGCATTGTCGAGAATTTACATAGTTCCGATTTGTAATACCAGATGTCGCATTATTTCGTAGAAAAGCTTCGGTATGAAGTTTCAAACCAACCGTTGAATAGGACAGTCTAAAACAAGCCGTGAATCGGATAACAAGTGTGCCGGAGAAAAAGTAATTTAACGCGAAAAATAAAAGTAAAAATTATTAAGGTAAGTTTACACGAAAACAACTTTCCGGGTTCAGTGCTGATTATACGTATTACACATTTTGCAAAACATCGATCTATCTAAACGCTCTAATCTACAATTGTTAAACAACAAATATTTTACACAGAATGTTATTTATCGCGGTCTTTTGAAAAATGGAAATAAATAGCATATAATTTCTGGTTTTAACATGAATGAGTTCTTCCTAGATAAGTTTTTACTTTGTTTCCTTACAGAAATCCGGCGTCTAGATTTGTTTTCAATCTGCTTCAATTAAAAATTTCACTCCGTCATAGGACGGGCAACATCCCCTATATATTAATATTAATTTAAAGTTTAAAAACAACCGTTACGCTAGTTACGTATAAAAGTGGAAAACGTATTATAGAAGACGTATAACCGAGGTTCCACAATATTACTTATTATATTTTACGAAAATATCGTTAGCAGGGATTTTGGGATAAGTTTTGTATCGTTTTGTCAGTTAATGTATGAAAATACTTCATTGTGCCCTTCCAAGCAATGAGATATATTTTCAAAGGAATGTATCAGGCAGATGGTTGACTAAAGTAAAAAAAAAAAAAAAAAAATTACACGGTGTTTTGAGCAGTCACTACATGTAAAGGAGTTTCAAGTCCATTTCGAATGCACTCTGTGAAACCAGATTTTGGGAAAATACTTCCCCGTATTTACTCATATTCTGTCGAAATAAGAGGTCCTAATTATGGGAAAAGATGCAGTAGCGGCCTAGTTGATTGAAGTCTTTAAGTTGATGGTGGTCGGCTGTGTATTGTTACCATTGCTCACATCGTATGTCACTGTACTGTGACTCCCTGCGGAGCTGACAAGCTGACAACTAACAAATGCTGTTTTGTTGTTGTCTCTCTTGTCTGCTGGCCTTCAAACTAATGTGATGGCAACGCCAGCCGGACGTCAAGAGACATTAAAAAATTAAAAAAATTGTCTTCAGCCATGACTTGTTCAAGGTAGCAACAGACATTCCCACCCCAAAGAAATTGCTTATCCGATATTGAAACAATTTTATGGGTGTTAAAACACTAGTTAAACCATTCCAAGATGGTGGCCTTTTAATTTTTAGATAATTACATGCTAGTTAAATCTTAAACGCATAATTGTCTTTTAGATATTAGGAATTGCGATGCTGGATTAAAGAAGGTGTGGAAAATTGCCGATGTTGGCGATTTCTTTAGGAACACTTGAATGCACATTAGCCAATAGGGTTTAAAACTAAAATCTTATGTCAATGACTCATACATTCTCTCTCTCTCTCTGTCTCTCTGTCCCTATTTGTCTCTGTCTGTTCCCTTCTCTTCGTTTCTCCAAGTGCCTTCCTCAATGCCCGTATCTATCTATAACTTTTTTTTTTTGTTTATTTCTCCATCCCTTTCGCTGTCAAGGAGAGAAAAGAGCGAAAATATTATTGAGGTGAACACGAATCGGAGAATACAATAGTGAGGTAACTAATGTGAACTTCACATTAGTTACCTCACTAATATATTCTTTCACTGAGTAACAGAGTTCTGCTCTCTTCTTGGAAGCAATGCTACCGAAATCTTTTGGGATAGAGCAGCACTATCTAAGCCTCCCAGTTCTAGTGCCACCCCAGGTAACACAGACTTGCAATTTAACGTAGTCCCAATACTGAACCACCATCTTCTATTCCTAAAACACGGTGGCTCAGTGTTGGACCTTCGTTATATTGTAAGGCTGTGCTACCTGGGACTGGCGGTCTTATATACAAATATATATATGGGATGTTAGCTCAGCTATATATATATATATAGGTCCTGTCGGTCTGTCTGTAAGTCTTTGTCGTCTCTTGTCTCCTGACGGCCAGTCTATCCCTCTCTGTTTCCCTCACTACACCTTTGCCTTTCTAGGTAGCTGGCTTTCCCCTCGCGCCTTCTCTGTCTTTTTCGGTGTCTCCCCCTTTCTCTCACTGTCTTTGTATACGACTCAGAGCCTTCCTTCCAGTCTGTATGTCTTTTCCCCTGTGTTCAGACCATGTGCCTTTCTATCTTAATGTCTACGCCGCTGTATTTAACTCTCCCTACCTATTGTGTATGTCTTTTCCTTCCCTCGTTCTTTATCTCTGTTGCTGTAAAGGGACCCGAATGGGAATGTCTGTGCTTTTACCTGTCTCGTTTTCTGTCTGTCTCTCTCTATTCTATGTACTTTTCCCTCCCCTGCCTGTGTGTTTTTCGTTTTGTGTCTCTCTCGCTCTCTTTGTCACTGTGTTTATTTGTAACACTGTTCCATTCTGCTTGTCTGCCTGTCTCTTTCTCTATATATTTGAACCTGTTTATTTCTCTCTTTATGCTTTGATGAAGTATTTCTCTCTTTGTCGTTATCTGCCTGCCTTTCCCTCTCACGCGTTCTTTAGTCTCTAATTCGGACTCTGCCTTTCCCCTCTCTTGTTCTCTCTCTACTTTTTCCTTTGCTTTTCATCTCTCTCCTTCTCTCTCTCTACCCTTTTCTCTGCCTTTAACCACTCCCTCTCTACATCAACCTCAGCCTTTCACTTTCCCCACTCTCTCTCTCTCTCTCTCTCTCTCTCCACCTTCTCCTTTGCTTTTTTCCTCTCTCGTTCTCCGTGCCTCTGCCTTTTCCTTTCTCTTCTCATGGGCCGCGGGTGGCCTAGTGGTCAACGTTCGTGACTGCCACGGAGAAGACCTCGGGTTCGTTCCCAGGCAGGTACAAACGCTCGAACCACAAAATATCCACCGTGCGTCGGATGGGCACGTTAAGTCGTCGGGCCCCGGGGACTGGCACCCCGATAACAAATAAGGGCGTCTTCCTACCCCTCTCTACCTCGCTTCCGTGTCACTTTCCTATCGGGCACTCTAGCCCAAATCTCCTAGCTTCCTATTTTAAAGGGTTGTTTAAGACCTAGGGTCAGACACTCCCTTCCTAAAATCCTCTACACGTGATCTGATCTGATCTTTCACTTCTCTCGTTATTTCTCCACCTCTGCCTCACTGTAAAAAAATTACTGTAGATTTTACGGTTTTAAACCGTTTTCCAGGGTGCCAACAAAAAACCGTAAAATCTATAGTTTTATGCAGTGTTGGAGCAAAGCTATAGCTTTGCTCCAACACTGCATTTAATGAGAAAAAGTAGCACAGAATTTTGCTGGAGCAAGTCACAGTCCAAATAATCACGAAAACACAAAAATTTGGCTGAAACAAATTTTACGGTTTTACAAATTTTACGGTTTCAAACCGTAAAATCTACAGTATTTTTTTTACAGTGTTCCTTTGCCTTTCACCCATCTCGTGTTTTCCCTACCACTGCCATTTCCCTCTCTTTTCCTCTCGCCACATCTTCCTTTGACTTTCCCTTCTCTCGTTCTATCTGCCTATGCCTCTGCATTTTTTTACTTCCTCTGGATTTGTCTCCAGCGGAAAATTATTTTCACTGCATGACAAAACACTATTACATTGAAATTACTCTCACAGGACTGTACCGCTTCGACAACTTTTGATATTGCTATGAAGCCCTGACTTCTTTGTACCTATATCTACATGGGAACTCAATGCTGTTAGTAACACACGAATAAATAAACGCATGCATAGAAAGAAGCTACTTGATTTTAATAATCTCGAAAGTATTCATCCCGAGATCAATCGAGTGTGCATACTTTTATGTGATACAGCAATGGAACAAAATACATTTTATAAACTGAAAGTTTACAGAACCCAAATAAATATTCGGACATTATCCATTGGGTTTTAATTTCTTCACTTCCTCTTCTAGCAATAAAACTCCGTTCACGTGCAAAGAACATCGAAATTCAATAAAAGCAGCATATTGAAACCCAAACTAAAAGGCCCTTGAAAAGCAATTACATTAACATCTTCCGCAATTCGTAATCTCAAGTTCGTAGTTTGCAAGAAAACGAATAAACACACATTTTTTTTTTCGAAAAATCAACTTCCTTACTCTCTTTTTCACGGTTACAGTTTCCAAAGTTAAATTTTATTTTTTCTAGCAATCTTAAGTATTGCAGTTAAACTAAGTTTCACAAACTTTGTCGATCATTTAGGAATTTCTTCGTCTTCCAGAGAAGTTTAGATGCCTTCAAATCGTTATAACCAGGGCAGGATTAAGGCCTTAGTGGGCCTCTAGGCTAAGAGATTGAAGCAGTACACTTCCTTCACCTGCTTGTTTTTGTTTCACGGTACATGCTAGTGGCAACACTTCCCCAGGTAAATGACGCACACGTACCAGGCCGTCAACATTATGCAACAGCCCACACAGCACAGAATATTTCGTATATGTTACAAGTACGTAGCACTGAAATATTGAGACTTTTCAGATACGTTGCACAAGGTAAGAGTAATGTTTCAGAAACCTTATGGTTACGTCAAAATGTCCTCATACGTTACATAACTTTGAAACATAACCGATACGTTACAGTGAAATGTCTTTGTAACTTCAACATACCAAAAGTAATCGACGTAGTTTGCCTTAGATGCACGATCTTGATAAGAATAATCACATCACAATACAAATTCAAATTCATGGGCTGAATTTAAAGATTTTATTGTAAATACATGTATCAGAACTTTCAGGTTTCCCTAGAACTCATCGTCAGATACATAAACAGAAGAAAGAATGTATCTGACGATGGGTTCTAGGGAAACCTGAAAGTTCTAATACATGTATATACAATAAAATCTTTAAATTCAGCCCATGATTTTGAATTTGTATTGTGATGTGATTATTCTTATCAAGATCTTGCATCCGAGGCAAACTACCTCGGCCGCCCCGGTGGCGCAGTGGTCTAAGGCGTTGGCCTCTGATCATTCGTCCGTAAGGGGTCCGGGTTCGAATCCCGGTCAGGCATGGATGTTGTGTTTGTCTTACGGCACTGGCTCTCTCCCTTCCCTGGAACCAGTGACCCTAAATTAGGGACGGGCGACTGCTTATAGCCCATTGAGTTGCTCACGGTGGTCGTTAAACCTCCAAACAAAACAAACAAAAACAAACAAACAAACTACCTCGATTACTTTGGACTATCTCTGCACAAATTTAAATCTTCTAATATTCAACATACCAACTTCATGTTACTGTTACGTATTTGAAAGATATTTGTGACATAATCATATTACTGTTACGTATTTACTACGTTGAACATTATAGTTTCAATAAACTTTGTAAAATCACAATAAAAAATATTGCACCCGATAGCTGTTTCAAATAGTTATAGTTATGTGGTTCAACGCAGTGGACTGCGTTGAACCACATAACTATATCCGGGAAGCAGTTTCCATTCACAGAACACCTGAACGAAAACACGATAACTAAGCATGTCGTCACAAATATTTCTCACCTGTTGTTAAGGTGGTGACGTCACATAATTTAATCCGGAAAGCAGTTTCCATTCACTGAACACCTGCATGAAAAGCTAAGCGTGCCGTCACAAATATTTCTTTCTCAGTCGTTGCTAAGGTGATGACGTCTCATAATTTAATTCAGAAAGCAGTTTCCATTCACTGAGCACCTGCACGTGAAGCCGAGCGGGTCCACTGCGTCACCAAAGTGGGACAAACACTCAGACACAGCAAATTATATTGTTTGTGATAACCATATGAAAATACTTGAAAAACTGGAAATATCCGAAACCCGAGACATTTCCGGTCCAAAGCATTTCGGTTAAGGAAGAGTTTCGAGGGTTTAGGAGATTTTACAAGATTTTAGAATTAACTCATTTCCAAATGAGGAACATTTAGCGGTAAGTTTTCTCCAATCAGCACGGGAATATTCGAAGAGAACTGATCACCTACAGCGTGATCAGTTACCAAATAAATACTTATTGGTACCTCTATTTATAGTATTGGTACCGCTATTTATATTATTAGTGCCTCTATTTATAGTATTGGTACCGCTATTTATATTATTAGTGCCTCTATTTATAGTATTGGTACCGCTATTTATAGTATTGATACCTTCAGGCCCGACGAGAGAGGAGGACAGGGGGATAATTGCCCAGGGGCCCGGGCGTCGGGGGCACGATCCTAGTGGACGTTTGTCACCACCTTTTTGCGAAAGGGTCCAGCAGAAAAGAAAAACGTTTGCGCCTTCCGGAGTTCCCATGTTTGCATTCTCCCCGGTCACAAAAACTAAAACAACAGGAACTTCCCGAACTAATTCCCTTAACAATGGAAGCAAGTCAATTTCTATCTTTCATAGAATCATTGATTATGTTGTATCAAGACTGACCGAGCGTTTCATTACAGCCAAGAAACTCAGCGAATTTTTTCAGTGTTTGTGGTAGTACTTACTAACAGAAGACAGAGCCATTGCTGAGTCTCGTAGCAGTGTACTTGCTACCTACCACAACGATCTTTCTCAGGATCTCGCAGACGAATTGATCCATCTGAAATCAATCCATCGCTCAAATTTGGGATCTGATCGTCTGTAACCCCTCGAGTTGTTAACCAAACTTAAAAGCTTGAAACTGGAGTCTTTGTACCCAAGTGTGTGTATAGCCATCAGGCTATTCTGTACTCTTCCAGTGTCAGTGGCAGGAGCTGAGAGATTTTTCAGTGTTTTAAAGAGGATCAAAAGTTACAATAGATCAATCATGAGACAAGAAAGACTGTGTGGACTAACCTCTCTTGCCACGGAGGCAGATTTTGCTGGTACTTTGAACTTTGATGAAGTAATTGATACTTTGCATCTAAAACAGCCAGAAGAGCTATTTTATAGAAACTATATAAGAACTATTATGTAACCAAATTTGTTTATTAAAATTTTTATTTTTTCTATTTTGATATTTAATTTTAAAACGTGTTTTTGTAAATTAATAACTAATTTAACGAAAAGGTAACCCTGTTTTAGTTTTCAAATATTGAGTACTCAACAAATAATAAAAACAATTTAGCTCTAAAAAGTCAAGTATAAGTTAAGAATGAATTTCTGAATTGTACAGGACAACCAAAAAAAAAAAAATTCTAATAAAATATCAGCAATTTGGTGGAAGTTTGTTTTACCGTGTACAAGGTTTCGTACCTGTGGTTAATCTAAAGTACAAAGTAATTAATTCTGCACTCTTCTAAATTCTTTTTGTGGAAGGAGGTACTGTGGAAAACTTTGGAGGCCCCGTCCTCAAGATTGTCCAGAAGCCCAAAAATCCTGTCGTCGGGCCTGGGTACCTACTCTTTCAGTAGATCCATTAGTTTGATCCATATGAACCAGTTCTGTGGTAAATCGTTGCTGCTTTTCAGATAAATGCGGCAGGGACACAGATTTTGGAATATCTCTGCAGGAGAATCCCTTTGTCTGTATGTGGAGAAGGGTGTGGGGTTGGTGGGCGATCACAATGGGTACTAGTGTCTCTGTCAAAATTGCAAAGGCATGGTAAGGCCTACTAACTACGCTGGGCTCCAAGTCCAACGACTTACGCCTAACTGCATTTATCTTTACTTAATTAATTTAAAACAGTGTACTTGGTCCGGCTGCATGCACTTTTCTCGTCTGAGGGCAAAGAATTTTTATAGGTCTTTTCAGAGCAAACGCCCAAATTAGAGATAGAAGGAAATATATTTTTTTCTTAAGGAAATACCTTTTAAGACAGATATAACTCACAAATAGGGTTAACGGTTATTATTCATAGTAGTAAAATAAATATTCGTTCGTTAAAAAACATTTGACTAAAAGATTACTAGGAAGTGGGCCACTTTTCGAGAGACCAGGATGGCTAATCCGTCAGAGATGAAAACGGGTCACGGGTCAACGGGTCGACAAATTCTTGCGGGCCAAACGGGTCGGATCACGATGTTCCTGAACCGTTTGAACCGGTTTTATTTCAGTTTCATTTTCGAAAAGCAAAAAAAATATTTCGAAGAACCCTTCAGAGGTCTTTGAAATAATACTTCAGAGCTGCAGAGTATGATCCAGGAACTTTCTGAGAAGGGTAAAGAAATGGAATTAAAAATAAACTTTCAGACGACAAAACTGAAATACAATGCTTTTACAAGGAATGAAGATTTATCAATTGATGGGGAAAAGCTGGAGATAACCAATTCGTGCATTTACCTTGGGCAGCAGATATCAAGCGAGGGTTGCATTGATGAAGACATTTAATGGCGTAAAAAACTTGGTTGGAGAGCTTTTGGAAGAAACAGTACACAATTTTTAAGAGCAATGTGGCATTATGTCCTAGAAGAAAAGTGTTTAAGCAATGCATCCTTCCAGTGCTTAAGTGCGTAGCAGAGGCGTGGACATTAACTAAAAAGAGACTTAAAAATACCGCAGACAACTGAAAGAGCATGGAGAGATGCATGCTTGGTGTAACCAAAAAAGATACAACGGACGTCCCATAAAAACTGAGTAAATTCACACAAAATGAAGAAATATAGGTACCCCAAAATATATGTTATTCTTTCTCAAAGTGTCTTTCCTCGGATGATATACAACGGTCCCATCGTTCAGCCCACTTTGCAAAGCATGTGGTGAAGGCATTTTGTAGGAGCTGCTTTAGCTACCCCTGTACAGCTTGAATAACGTCAACATCTGTGTTGAATGTTGCGCCAAGGAACTTCTCTATCGTTGGAAACAACCAGAAATCGCACGGGGCGAGATCAAGACTGTAGGTAGGCTGCGGCATGATTTCAACACTGCATTTTGTAAGAAACTGTTGAACACAAGCAGCCGTATGTGGGCGGGCGTTATCATGGTGTAGGGTGCCCACTAGTTCCGGTCGCTTAATCGATATGTATCGTCGCAGACGCTTCGAGACTGAAATGTAATACTCAGCATTGACAGTAATTTGGGGAGGAACGGCATGATGATAGACTACACCTTTATGATCAAAGAGAATTGTCATCATCACCTTCCCAGCTGATTTCGTTTGGCGGACTTATTCCGGAGGAGACGAGCCTGCTTGTTTTCAGACACTCATTGCTTGCTTCGTGACATGGTCGAAACAGTGGACCCATGTTTCATCGGCAGTTATTACTGTATTTAGGAAGTTTGGATCCTTTGAAATCATTTGTTTCCACTCATGACACACCTGAACTCTGGCTAACAATTGTTCTCTCGTCAGGTGATGAGGTACCCATCTGGAACACACACGATGCAGCAGTAATCTGTCATGTAGAATGTCATTCGTCGATCTTCTTGCATGATTGCACAGTGTTAATAATACACTCCGTAACAACACTTTCAGGTCGACCAGACCTAGGAGCGTGTTCTGTCGACAACCGCCCTTTTTTTAAAATCATAGTGTCATCTAAAAATCGTTGACTCACCCAAACATTTATCTTTGTATGCTTTTTAATTAAATCAACTGTTTCTGGAGTCGTTTTACCCAAACGATAGCAAACTTTTATCGCACAATGCATTTCACTTCTTAACTCTGAATCACTCCCCGCCGTAGCTGTGTGGCGAAATGCAGACGCACCTTAAACAACCGCGCAATAACGAAACCAGAATCGTCTGCCACGTTTTATAACTGTTGTCATATATAGATACTTCCTTAATTCATTTAGACGTCTTCGTGGGGGTTTTGTTTCGCCTTCGCACTGTTGCCAACACACACAAAACATACTCTCAGTTTTTATGGAACGGCAATTGTGAAAAGAGAAACTCGTGAATAAGGAAAATGACAAGAGTGGAAGACATCATGTTCAGACTAAAATCCTTGAAATGGCAATGGGCTTTACATATTGCTATGAGAACGGACCGCCGATGAACAACCGAAATTTTAGATTGGATTCCAAGTAACACGAAAGACCCAGAAGAAGACCACGTGAGAGATGGGTGGATGGAGAAGACTGGCCCAAGAAAGTCCGTTGTTGAAGAAACTTGCGGGGGAGGGACTTTCATCCAGCAGTGGATCAATAATGATTGACAATTATGATGATGATGACAATGGCTATATATTAAAATTCATAATACAAAGCAGATTTGTGTGGGTTAGATCCGGGTCGGTCTGGGTCCAAAATTTCATCCAGCAGTGGATCAATAATGATTGACAATTATGATGATAATGATGACAATGGTTATATATTAAAATTTATAATACAAAGCAGATTTGTTCGGGTCAGATCCGGGTCGGTCCGGGTCCAAAATTTCACCCAGCAGTGGATCAATAATGATTGACAATTATGATGATAATGATGACAATGGTTATATATTAAAATTTATAATACAAAGCAGATTTGTACGGGTCAGATCCGGGTCGGTCCGGGTCCAAAATTTCATCCAGCAGTGGATCAATAATGATTGACAATTATGATGATAATGATGACAATGGTTATATATTAAAATTTATAATACAAAGCAGATTTGTGTGGGTCAGATCCGGGTCGGTCTGGGTCCAAAATTTCATCCAGCAGTGGATCAATAATGATTGACAATTATGATGATAATGATGACAATGGTTATATATTAAAATTTATAATACAAAGCAGATTTGTGCGGGTCAGATCGGAGTCGGTCCGGGTCCAAAAATTTTTATCCGTTCTTAACTCTGCAATCCGCCCTAAGTTTTCAGCTTGTGCGACTTTTACGCTTCTCGAAATCTTATTAAGAAGTACAATACAAAGATGTTGAGCGAAACGGAAGGAATTACGTCTGCGATTTCTAAACATACATGTGTACAGACAGCATTTAGAACGGGAAGTTAGTAGAGCTATTTATTTTCAAATGTCGATTTTGCGAGAAGAAAATAAATTCTGCGCGAAATATTAATTCTGTACGAAATTCGGAGATATTAGATCACATCAAGTGAAATTTTTCTGTGACGTAAACTGTTCGTAGTTCGCCCCTGAGCGTAACTTCGCAACTTTTCCAGTAAGAAGTTGCCACCAAAAACCGAAAGCCAACGTTCCAACCAGGTAGACATCGAAATAGCGGACGCATTTAAGCGGGGATGCAAATTTCTTCTTGTTCTTTGCGGAGAGTGTGTGTGTCCGACATTTGAGAGCGTCGCCGAGAGCTATTCCCGCCTCCCCAAGGTCAAACAATAGCATTGGCAGACGAAGTGCTCGTGCCTCTTCTTGTCACAGATTGGTCGAGGACAAAAAAAACGAAGCCTATGGGCTCAGTGGGTTTGCTGGTGAAACTTACGTGGCTCAACCACTAACAAGTCTTATTCGTCCCAAATTGAGGACACGCACAATTCTAGAACTTTTCTTTTTTTTTCTCATCTGGCAGTTCTTCCCGTTAGCTGCGAAGGGGAAGGTTTCGCTCTCCCATTCTAAGGACTTCTCGCTGTGTTTTGTGTGTGCATGTGTGTGTTTGTGCGCTAAACCGACATGTTCGACTCTGCTACCAGCAACTTTTACACTGCGGATTCCGCTTTAGTTGATCTCCAGCAGTTAAACAGCAACAACAGCACCAGTAGTTCTGGAATCAATTCTAGGTAAGCAATTAAAATTGATTAGTATTTGAGACTTTTAATTACTTCTCATGGATGTTTATGCTTCAGCGGTTCCTCTGGGTACTAGGAAATATCCAAGAAGAACTTTCACGGAGATTCCGAATATTATTTTTAATATCACTGAAGGGTAATTATTCCTAATCACAACTGTTTCTTACTGGATACCCGTAAAAAAAAAAAAAAAAAAAAAAAAGTAACTTGAATTCCAAATTTATGAAGCACATTCCGAAACATTAAAAAGGGACGTATTGTGGATTTTTTTTTTTTGTAATAACACGCAGATGTGTTCTTTAATTAACAGCGATACATATTTCTGTTTAATTGGTAGGTAATTAGGATTTCCTCATTTCAAATTTCTTTTGATCAAATTATTTTATGATTTGGCTCTTGAACCGGAAAATGGGTTTGAATTCTAGAAAAAACATAGACAGGTTTTTTTTTTTTTTTTCACTAACCTGTTTCTCTCCCTTCTGTGGAGCCGTGGCTCCTAAACTAAGGAGATGACAGGGGCGAATTTAGAGGGGGGGCTTGCTCTCCGGAAAGTGGTTCCTTTTTTGTTTTTGGTTAATATGCCACTTTCGTTTGAAAGAAAAAAGCTTTAACTTACTTCAACTTACAAAAAAATGCTTTAATTTTTTCTCCTATCTTTCATTAACTTTTATTTAGTTTTTTTTTTTTTTTTGTGTGAATTTCAAGAACTTCCATCCCCTCTCCCTTGAGGAAAAAAAATTGTATACGCCCTTGGGATATAATAATACCTCTGAAATGCTCATGAACTTCGCAAAAACATGAACATAATAATAAAAGCTACTGGATCGATTTCGTTACCAATCGCAATGAACAAGTGTATTTCTTGCAAAGGCAACGTGATTTTCATTAGCGCCGTGGTCTATGCGCTGGCTTCTGACCATTCGTCCAAAAGGGATCCCGGTTCGAATCCCGGTGAGGCATGGATATTGTGTTTGTCTTAAGGCACTGGCTCTCTCCGTTCCCCGGAACCAGTGACCCTAAATTAGGGACGGACGACTGCTTATAGCCCATAGAGTTGCTCACGGTGGTCGTTAAACCTCCAACCCTCCCCCCCCCATCCCAAAAGTGATCATTAGTTGGCAGTAAATAAGAACTATTCATCTCCGAGTGTAACTTAATCCCGCATAAATTAGTTTCAAAATAAGCAGACTTATAAATTTTCGAAAAAACTCGCTTCAATTTCCCAAAACAGACAACCGAAATTTATTCCCTAGTTTCCAGTCCACTTTAAAAAGAAAATAGTTTCGGAGTTACTGAACAATCAAAGTCCATGTATTATACTTTTTTTTCTTTATAATTGCGCACGTGGATATTTATGGGTAGAGCAAGTCGTCCCCTTTCTTAATTTAGCCTCACTGAGCCCGTTTCAGAAACGTCGTGGGACTAACTCCTTAGAAACAACACAAAATCCATGCCCTGACCCCAAATGTAGAAATACGATGAGCACGAAGCCAAGTATGATTTCAACCTACAGTTGGAAGGTTTTAAAGATACATATCGGGTTTACAGTTTATAAGATACCTAAGGCTTTTAAGATACAATCTTTTCATCAGAGTGACGTCTGAATGAAAAGATTTTTGTACATCCTCCTCAGGCTTGTATTTCTATCATTCACTCCAGGAGTGAAACATAACGACCAGACCAGGAAAACGCAGAGGGAAAAATATCATAAATTCCCTCATGAAACAAATTCTGTTGCATCCTGGATGTAAGAGAAGTGCTGAAATATGCGTCGTAAAATGAATTCAGTCGTGAAAATTTTTTAACAAAAATTTAACGGTTAAAGATTTTTAAAAATGATTGAATGAAGCAACAAACATCGCTCGAAATGTGGTATTGTACCAGATTATTATTTACCTTTTTGAAAAATTTGTTATTGAAAATTTTTCAAGATAAGAAGACTCGTGGATCGGGAAAATGAGAAGAGTGGAAGACATCATGATCAGGGTGAAATCCCTGAAATGGCAATGGGCTGGACATATTGCCAGAAGAACGGTACTACCAATGGAAAACCGGAATTTTAGACTGGATACCAAGGAACAGGAAAAGACCTAGAAGTACAGTAAGTGGGAGATGAGTGAGTGAAATTCGAAAGCATCCCGGAGTGATATGTAGGAGACTGGTTCATGGCAGATCGTTTGGAAAAAAAATTGGGGAGACTTTCATCCAGCAGTGGATTGTGAATATGATGATACATCTTACATTGCACTTTTTATGCGTATTTTAAAAACTTTTACAACAGCAAATTTACCATACGAGAGTCATTCTTTATTCCGCGATGTGGGTCAGACAATCAACAGTATTTTATTTTAGGCTGATGGAACCGTTTCATTACTTTTCGGCACTTTTTAATCTTAGTGCAACAGAGGGACATAAGAATGTTTTCACGCTCTGCGAGTGAGAAACGTTTTCCGTTTCCTTAGGGCACGGTAAGCTGTCCCTTTTCATTGTTTTGAAGTCAAAAGTTCAGAAAACGAAAAAATTATTTATGGGCATATGCAGGGCACACAAATTAATAGATAAAAACTTGTTATTAGGTGCAACCTTGTGACGCGTAGAAAAGAAAGAGTCTTTTCTTTAAGTTCTAGGCTCACAGATGAGTATGTCTAAGTAGAAAAACACTTTCTGGTTGGATAGCAACAGAGGAATACCTAAATATTATGTTGATGTTCCGTTTCGTGCTAGCATAAGAAATGGGAGAAAACAAAATACAAAACAACTTATTCAGATCCTATGGCTTACGGAACCCGTTGGGGGAGGGGGCAATACCCACAGAGCCTTTGATCTGATGGGGCACTGCCACGATTGCCATCCCCCACTGCTCCCGAGGATTAGGTGGCACTGATAAAGATCATTCTTTTCTTCTTCTTCTTGGTTACTCAGTCCAAGGACTGGTTGTTCAGTAGATGTACTCTTTCTCTCCGTTCCTCTCTATTCTCCGACGTTCTCTTCAAGTCAAAGTATGTCCTCGTATTGGTGTCTTGGAGTAATTGTGCCACAAAACCATTCCTTGGTCGTCCTCTTCCTCTCTATTCTCCGCCGTTCTCTTCAAGTCATAGTATGTCCTCGTATTGGTGTCTTGGAGTAATTGTGCCACAAAACCATTCCTTGGTCGTCCTCTTCCTCTCTATTCTCCACCGTTCTCTTCAAGTCATAGTATGTCCTCGTATTGGTGTCTTGGAGTAATTGTGCCACAAAACCATTCCTTGGTCGTCCTCTTCCTCTCTATTCTCCGCCGTTCTCTTCAAGTCATAGTATGTCCTCGTATTGGTGTCTTGGAGTAATTGTGCCACAAAACCATTCCTTGGTCGTCCTCTTCCTCTCTATTCTCCGACGTTCTCTTCACGTCATAGTATGTCCTCGTATTGGTGTCTTGGAGTAATTGTGCCACAAAACCATTCCTTGGTCGTCCTCTTCCTCTCTATTCTCCACCGTTCTCTTCAAGTCATAGTATGTCCTCGTATTGGTGTCTTGGAGTAATTGTGCCACAAAACCATTCCTTGGTCGTCCTCTTCCTCTCTATTCTCCGCCGTTCTCTTCAAGTCATAGTATGTCCTCGTATTGGTGTCTTGGAGTAATTGTGCCACAAAACCATTCCTTGGTCGTCCTCTTCCTCTCTATTCTCCACCGTTCTCTTCAAGTCATAGTATGTCCTCGTATTGGTGTCTTGGAGTAATTGTGCCACAAAACCATTCCTTGGTCGTCCTCTTCCTCTCTATTCTCCGCCGTTCTCTTCAAGTCATAGTATGTCCTCGTATTGGTGTCTTGGAGTAATTGTGCCACAAAACCATTCCTTGGTCGTCCTCTTCCTCTCTATTCTCCGCCGTTCTCTTCAAGTCATAGTATGTCCTCGTATTGGTGTCTTGGAGTAATTGTGCCACAAAACCATTCCTTGGTCGTCCTCTTCCTCTCTATTCTCCGACGTTCTCTTCACGTCATAGTATGTCCTCGTATTGGTGTCTTGGAGTAATTGTGCCACAAAACCATCCCTTGGTCGTCCTCTTCCTCTCTATTCTCCGCCGTTCTCTTCAAGTCATAGTATGTCCTCGTATTGGTGTCTTGGAGTAATTGTGCCACAAAACCATTCCTTGGTCGTCCTCTTCCTCTCTATTCTCCGCCGTTCTCTTCAAGTCATAGTATGTCCTCGTATTGGTGTCTTGGAGTAATTGTGCCACAAAACCATTCCTTGGTCGTCCTCTTCCTCTCTATTCTCCACCGTTCTCTTCAAGTCATAGTATGTCCTCGTATTGGTGTCTTGGAGTAATTGTGCCACAAAACCATTCCTTGGTCGTCCTCTTCCTCTCTATTCTCCGCCGTTCTCTTCAAGTCATAGTATGTCCTCGTATTGGTGTCTTGGAGTAATTGTGCCACAAAACCATTCCTTGGTCGTCCTCTTCCTCTCTATTCTCCGCCGTTCTCTTCAAGTCATAGTATGTCCTCGTATTGGTGTCTTGGAGTAATTGTGCCACAAAACCATTCCTTGGTCGTCCTCTTCCTCTCTATTCTCCGCCGTTCTCTTCAAGTCATAGTATGTCCTCGTATTGGTGTCTTGGAGTAATTGTGCCACAAAACCATTCCTTGGTCGTCCTCTTCCTCTCTATTCTCCGCCGTTCTCTTCAAGTCATAGTATGTCCTCGTATTGGTGTCTTGGAGTAATTGTGCCAGAAAACCATTCCTTGGTCGTCCTCTTCCTCTCTATTCTCCGCCGTTCTGTTCAAGTCATTGTATTTCCTAGTATTGGTGTCTTGGAGTAATTGTGCCACAAAACCATTCCTTCGCCGTCCTCTTCCTCTCTTGCCTTGAATTTTCCCTTTCAAAACTTTCAGAATCGGACTTTTATGGCGCAATGTGTGTCCTATCCATAACATTCTTCTTTTCTTTAACATGTTGATCAGATTCCTGGGTTCTCCCACTCTCTCCAGATCCTCCTCATTAGTCTTTCTATCGATCCAGCTTAGTCTCTCCATTCTTCTATAGCTCCACATCTCAAATGCCTCCAGCCTTCTCATTTCCCTATTTGTCAGTGTTCATGCCTCAGAACCGGAGAGAGCTACTGGTCAATATGTCTTTAAAATTCTCTTCCTCAGTTTTAAATCTATATTTTTGGCTGTTAGTAGTCTTTGATTCTCTCCAAAAGCCGTTTTTTCCATCCCCAGTCTCATTCTAATTTCCTTTTCACATCTCGCATCTTCAGTAATAATTTGACCCAAATAGCGAAAGGATTTAACTTGTTCGATGCATTGTCCTTCAATTTTAAGGAAAGCCTGCTTTGGATCTTTCCCTATTACCATTAGTTTTGTCTTATTTTTATTTATCTTCATTCCATAGATTTAAAGATCATTCTGGAAGTTGAAATGTGCAAATGTCACACAGTAGTTTTCTTGTGCAACTGATTTTTATATTTATTTCGTCACTGATCTTTCATTGGGCAATGGTATTGGAATTTCCTCTTTGAGAAGACGTCTTTTTTACGCTTTCCAACCGCAGGTTGAAGAAGCGTATATGCTCCAGCTTCGTCCGTCCGTCCGTCCGCAGGATAACTCACGTGAAAATCGTTCGATTTCGACGAAATTTTAGTATGTGGTAGGGGACAACTTGGGGACGAACCCTATTGAAAATGGGCGAAGCAGGGTCAAAGGTCAGGACATAGGAGCGGGATCCATTCCATCGCTCTTATGAGTCATAACTTGCGTAAAAATTGTTAGATTTCGATGAAATTTTAGTATGTGGTAGGGAGCCACTGGGGACGAACCCTGTTGAAAATGGGTGAAATGGGGTCAAAGGTCAGGACACTGGAGTGGAATCCATTCCATTGCCCTTGTGCATCATAACTTACCTAATATGCTTGGATTGCGACAAAACTTTTATTATGTTGTTCCGGAGGTATAGTGAACTGGTTCTGTTGAATATCAAGGAAATGGGGTCAAAGGTCAGGACACAGGGGGGTCAGAGGTCAGGGCGAGATTTATTCCACAGCCATTATCCACATAACTCGAGTAATAATTTCTGGTATGTTGGAAAGCGTATCATAATCAATGCATTGCATGATTTTACTAACTTGTTTAAGTCTACCCATTATTTTGACAACTGAAATTGTTGCTTCTTTTAAGAAAAATGTGAATGAGATACGGATTTAAGAATATCTCTGCGGGAGAATCGCTTTGTGTTCTATGTCAGTATGCTGATAAGGTTGTAGGATTGATTGGCACAAGTGCTAGTGTCTCCTTCAAAATTACAAATGAAGGGTAGGGCATAACGAGGAGTGACCCAGTCCAAGTGTAAGGACCTACATCTAAATGTATTTAGCTTCAGCGTAACTAACCCTTTAGCTGGCTGAAACAAATTAACTCGAGATTAGCAAAATGGCCTGAAATCAGCTCGAATATATTCACTGGTAACTGGTAATGTACCCCACCGGAAAATTCCCCCACATTGGAAATCTCCCCCATAGGAAATTTTCCCCACGGAAATCTCCCCCACTTTTTTCAGACAGGGACCGTTCACAAATTGAATTTTGCACAAAATATCGAATGTGGGGGAGATTTCCGGGATCACCATTTCCATTTTCAAGCAGTTTGAAACGAACTGCGGCAGCCTTACAAGTAGCACAAATTTGTGGGGGAAATTACCGGGGTTGGCAATTCCATTTTTACGGCAATTTAAAGACATGTTATAAGTACAAGTAAAATATGAGTGAAACTTCCGAGGTCAGTATTTCGACTTTTACCGTAGTTTATAGTAGCAGGCGGTCTTAGAAGTAGCAGACTGGCAGGGTGAAGGAAATTTCCTTGTCGGCATAAGACAGTCTGTTCCTATAAACGGCGGTAAAAGTCGAAATGCCGAGCCCGGAAATTTCCCCCACCCTGCCAGCCTGCTACTTCTAAAACCACCTGTTACTATAAACTGCAATAAAAGTCGAAATTTCGATCCCGGAAGATTCCCCAACCCTAGCAGCCTGCCACTTCTAATATACCGTCCGTTACTATAAAATGCCGTAAAAGTCGAAATGCCGAGCCGGGAAATCCCCCCCCCCCCCTTCACACACACACATTTTACTGGTACTTGTAGAGCATCTGTAAATTGCGGTAAAAATAGAAATGCCGATACCGGAAATTTCACCCATATTTTTTTTGTACTTGTACTTACAAAAACATCTGTAAATTCCCGTAATAAACACCGAAAATTTCCTCCACATTTCACTGGTACTTAAAAAAACATATGTAAATTGCCGTGAAAAACACCGGTAATTTCCTCCACATTTTGCGGGTACTTACAAAAACATCTAAATTTCCGCAAAAAATGGAATTGCCAACCCCGGTAATTTTCCCCACTTATTTGTGCTACTTGTAAGGCTGCTGCAGTTTGTTTTAAATTGCTTGAAAATGGAAATGGTGAAATGTCGGAAATCTCCCCTACATTCAATATTTTGTGTAAAATTCAATTTGTGCATGGTCCCTGATTGAAAAAGGTGGGGGAGATTTCCTTGGGGGAATTTTCCTACGGGGGAGTTTTCTAATGTGGGGGAATTTACCGAATGTGGGAGAATTTTCCGGTGGAGGAATTTGCCTCAGGGGAATTTTCCGGTGGAGGAATTTACCTGTGGGGGAATTTTCCGGTGGGAGACTTTACCTGTGGTAGACTTCACCGTGATTCATATTCACTGTCTAAGAAGCGGACCAAACGCGACTGGAACTAACAGCCCTGACTGGAACGAGAGAATCTGCACTTCAAAAAGTGTTCTATTCCTTCTTAGCTTTGTTATTCAAAGTGACCATTTAGTGGGATGATTAACACTAATCCTTTTTGACTTATCACTTGATCCCACCCCGGTGGCGTAGTGGTCTAAGCGCTGGCTTCTGACAATTCCACCGAGATGGGTCCGGGTTCAAATCCTGGTGAGGCATACACATTGTGTTTGTCTTAAGGGCACTAGCTCTCTCCCTTCCATGGAACCAGTGGCCCTAAAAAGGGACAGGCGACTGCTTATAGCCCATAGAGTTACACGGTGGTCGTTCAATCAACAAATAAAAAACTGCTTGCTAAATAGGATATAACAATGGCAGCAATTTGAGTCACTTTTTTTTGTCCAGTGGCATGAGATTCGTGTCAGGGGGACAAGCCCTTCACCATCACGCTCTTAGTAAAGAAAATTAAGCTCTAGAAGCGATCTCTTACCACCAGTGATAGGTTTACGGTCGGTTTCTGTTAGGAGAGCGCAAAAGATTTTGGGCACCATTTTGGTTCAGGTACGTCGCCCGCTTAGAGGAATTTCCCGCCCTGGTCTATTTTCAGACTTCCCAGCCGTACCTAGTCTCGGCTCGAACGTTGAAAGCTTGGTACGTTTATTGCCCGTTTCAGATTTTCAGCGTATGGCATGGCTTGTTTCAGCTATACTTAATAAGCGCGATAAGTTCGCCATGAGCTTCAATGTCTCACGTTTTAGTGTGTTATCTTTGTCAGTCCTACACTTTCTTTGGAGGAATTAAGTAAAGAGAAAAGATCACAGAGTGAAAACGGAATTTCGTTGCAGAACTTTGGAGCTCACTGTTTCAACTGAATGGGAACAGAGGTATAGTGGTATTGAAGAAAGAGACTTTCATGATTTCTATTAAAAAATCAAAATGAAATGTTTCTCAAAGTATACACGTATTTGGAAGAAATCGTCTTTCGAGTATGAATCCAGTTTGATTTTTTTTAACAGAATCAAATTTGGTCTCATTTTGTTTAATAATTTAAATCATTAATATCACAGCACTGGGTTTTAAAATTTAATTTCCTTTGTTGGTTTAATCAATTCCCGTCTCTATTAATGGTCGCAGGTTCATGCCAGCGCTGCGACGAAAAGACAATTTCCGCAAAATTGAGGAGAACATCCCTATTGGAATCGAACTATTTTATTTTGCCATTCCTTTGATTTAAAATGTAGCACAGGATTCGGACTATTTCGCCGATGTCTTATTCGTGCCCTTGACCTATCGTATTTCCTGTATCCTCCGGCCATCCTACTACCATCTGCCTTCCTCACTTGAGAACAATCTTTTTTGCTACCCCCAAGAGCAAAATCCTACTTCCGATGCGAAAATCCAAAGTTTCGCCGCTCGGAAGAAATAATGTCCTCGGAGGAGTTAATGTCCCCTACCTAAATTGAAGACTCTTAGTATGTTGGAACACTCTTACCTCTGGCGAAGACTATCTGCCATTAACCCTTTACAGGCTGAGAACGAATTAACTCGGGGTTAGCAACATGGGAGGAAATTAGTTCGAAGGAATATATTCTGTCTAAAAAGGGACCCTGTTGGAGGAACTAGCGAATTTGCGCATCAGAAAGTGTTACTCTCTTCTTAGCTGTGTTATTCGAAGTGGCCATTTAGTTTGATGATTGATCTCTGGATAATTACCAGTTTTGTACTGCAAACTGAAAAAGTATACAGGAACGCGCAGTGCTTTTTTGTCTTCAATATCTTTCCATTCGTAACCCCCCCCCCCCTCTTCTGCTTCTCCCCGATTTACTTTATATGTATAGTATACGAAAGTATAGTGATCGCTCGAAATCAGACTTCCGGATTTAAATACATGTTTTGACATTTAAGGAACAAGATTTCATCATTTTGATGAAAACGCTGACATGTTGGGGCCCAAATTGGGGCCGTTTTGTGGGGCGAAATTAAAATCAGTCGCATATTATCCAGCAAGATGTGGTTGGAAGTGGAAACTAATTTAGAATGCAATGGTAAAAGTTAGATAAGGGCAGTTTGGGTACAGCACGAACCATTCTATAGTTTGCCTGAAAACGAGCGGATTTTTTTTTTTCGCCTGTGTGAAACAGGCCTAAAGCTCCAGAGGGGAAAATAATCTCCTATGCTTCCAGCGTAATTAAGGGGCACTCGTAACTGGACTAAATTCACTGAGACTCACAACTGGACTCCTTAAAAGTGACTAGATTAATTAAATTCCCAATTACAATAATTTCCCCACTGCAATATCTCCACCTCAAAGCTCTTAACAACTGTAGGAAACGAAGTTTCAAGGGACTGCTAAAGTGAGAATAGATTTAGAGACTAACTCTACTTTCAAACAAACATGGGACGTTAATTGCACTAACTGTGTAATTTTTCTGTTGCATATTTTTTATTGGAAAAGAATTACAAGGCATTCGCATTTTAAAAAGAAAACAAATTACGCTGTACAGGGTTTACGGCAACGCTGTTCCGGCACCACTACACCACTGGTAATTACTTGCTAAAAAGGCTGTAATGAAGTCTTCGAATTAGCGAAGGAGAGATATGCTTGAATCACTTGCTTCTACCCAGTGGCATATGTCCGTGTCAGAAGAACTAGCTCTTCCCCATTTGCCTCGTGTCATGCAGCAGGGAATAAAGAACTATAAGTGAGCTTTATCACCAGTAAGGCGATCATGGTCGATTCTGTTGATATGGGAGGGTGAAAAGAATTCTATTGCCGTAGCTTTTGTACAGCTCGGCCGCTATGTGAAAATTCCTGCTTGGGAAGCAGAGAAGACTTTGGGCACCACTTTGTTCAGGTACATCGGCCACTTAAAGGGTTAAAAAGATTGTAATCAAAGACATCGGTGTCGAGTGTATGAACAAATTTCGTTGTAAAAGGCTTCCGGTCGTTCCTGTAGCGCAGTGGTCTAAGCCCCTGGCTTCTGACCATTCGTCCGAGCTGGGTCCGGGTTCAAATCCTGTGGGGCATGGATGTTGTTTGTCTTACGGCATTGGCTGTTTCCTTTCACTGGAACTAGTGGTCCTAAATTAGGGACGGGCGACTGCTTATAGCCCATTGAGTTGCTCACTGTGATCATTAAACCTCTAAACAAGGACCGACTAGGTTGCCATCTGATGCTGACCTTGGTGAAATTCGAAAGTATGCGGGAGTGACATGGAGGAGACTGGCTCAAGACAGAATATTGTGGAAAAAATTTGCGGAGACCTTCAACTAGCAGTGGATTGATAATGGTTGACAATGATAATGATGATATATAATACCAGTAGCGTTTATCCACAGGTAAACCCTCTACACGGGCGTTAATTTGGAATTTTTCGCCCTGGTCTATTTTCAGACATCCGGCTGGACCCAGTCTTAGTTCGAACGTTGAAAGCCTGTTACGTTCCCTAAATCAGATCAGATCAGATCATATGTAAAGGATTTTAGGAAAGGAGTGTCTGACTCCAGGTCTTAAACAAACCTTAGAAATAGGAAGTTAGGAGATTTGGGCTACAGTGCCCGATAGGAAAGTAACACGGAAGCGAAGTAGAAAGAGGGAGGAAGACGCCCTTATTTATTATCGGGGGGCAAGTACCCGGGGTCCGACGGCTTAACGTGCCCATCCGACACATGGCGTATATTTAGTGGATCGAACCTGAGTTCCTTTCCGTGGCAGTCACGAACGTTGCCCGCTAGGCCACCCGCGGCCCTCGTTCCCTAAATTAGCGGCAGGTTACTACTTATAGCTCAATCAATTGCTCTCGGTGATTGTACCCCCCCCCTCACACACACACACAAACACACAAAGATTTCGTCAGACTACTAAGGCTAATAAAAAAACGATACTCTGACCCCTTGCCAGATAAAGAATTTTCGTCCACCAACTCACTATCTAAACGCAAGGTTTCAAACATTTAGAAGACTTTAAAAATTATTTTAATTAAACAATACTATCAAATACCACTAATACATTATTACAAGAAACAAGTGGTTCTTTTACTTGATGGTCTCCATTTCGCTAACAGAAATGCGCTTTCTTTATTGCAGAAGCAAAACGCTAAGTCCCTATCCCGAACCAAGTTTTTTACTGCTGAAGAAAAAAAGACCCGGCCGGAGCACCACGCCAGTCGTTCTCGTGCGTTAGAGGCTAGGCGAGGCCTATACTATATTATACGAACTATACTGTATTATATCATCTCTACGCGGGAAGAAAAACACGCCCATGTGCTAGCAAATATCACTTGATCAGTTTCTGTAGGGTCATCAGTTCGAATACGCTCAGTTGTTGACACAAAGAGGTTTTCTGTGTTTACTTAAATTCTGCTCAACATGAGCACTTTAGAAAAGTGAAAACTTTTTAAAGTGCTCATGTTAAAAACTCTGAAAACTTTAAAAAAGTTTCGGGAAGGCACTAAAACTCATCTGTTGTCCTTATCTTTGGAAATATTCATAACAAAATGAATTAAATCATGCAAAGACTTTTTGATTTTCCGGTGAGCACTGTAAAAATTTTCAATTAACGTCGAAGAATACAATGGTTCATTGTCTCAAAAAACATGCATTAAACCTCATTGTTGCTTTTCTCCTGAATTGCAATATTTCTGACACACATTGCTGCTTTCTCTCCAAATTCAGTTAATATATGTGCGTGAATCACTCGCCGGACGTTTTGTATGATTTCTATGCACGCGCTCATTAGCAGCATAGTCTATTATCGGAAGCCTATTCTTTCATATATTTGGTTCATTTTCCTTCTCTTTTCCCATTGTCTGGAAGAAAGGAGGAAAAGGCATTTTGTAGATCCACTGTATATGATCCTTGTGGAAATGGAAAGGGCACAATTTCCTTACGATCGTATTACACTTCTGATTGATTATTGATACTAACCTCACAGAGACATAAAAGTATTCTCTCGAGAAGGAAGTGCATGATGTTTTTCCCAACCCCCAAACGGGACGACCTTCGTTGCGAAGACCAAGGGGCAAAAACAACTCAACAACATTTTTCACCAGTTATTATGAATTCGAAGCTCCTTTAGGACCCTATACATGTTTTAACTCTAACTCTAGAGTCCAGCAAATATGAAATTAATGTCATATATGCATGTCAGTACGAAACTAATGTGATGTCTACACTTTAATCAAACTTGAACTACACTATGTGGAAGAAAGTCTCCGGACACCAGTGCGTTATATGCAATACTACATTTATAGCAAAATCAGTAAGGAATTGGACAAACTTTGACCTCAGCTACATTGTGTACTCTCCTTGGCACTCTGTCAGTGAGATTCTGGTATGTAGTCGCAGGTAAATTATTCCATCCTCATGCAAAGCAGTGGTCAGTTCAGACACAGAAGTTGGACGTGTCCAACGAATTCGATGTTCAAATTCATCCCAAAGGACCTCTATAGGATTGAGGTCGGGGCTTTAAGATGGCCACTTCATATTCTGTACACCCATATCCTCACACTATGTAGAAATGGGGCGTGCTTTACGCACTGCGCGTTAAGCACGAAAAAAACATGAACGCCACGAAGTCCCCCTGGTACTTCGTGGCGTTCATGTTTCCATCCACAACCACCAAGGTTCCGAGTCCACACCACGAGAAACACCCCCAATTGATGACACTGCCTCCACCAAATTTATCATTTGGGATGACACTGCCTCCACCAAATTTATCATTTGGGATGACACTGCCTCCACCAAAGTTATCATTTGGGGTGACACTGCCTCCACCAAATTTATCATTTGGGATGACACTGCCTCCACCAAATTTATCATTTGGGATGACACATTCTGGCAGATACCGTTCACCTGGTATATACGCCAGACCAAGCAGCAACCATCGGATTTTAAAAAGGTGCAGCGTGATTTGTCACCCCATAACACTCGTTTCCATTGGTCTAGTGTCCATGGACGAGAACCCTAGACCAGTGGAAACGGCGTCTGGGGTCCCCAAACAAGTCGCTTACTCGCTTTCTTACGATTTATTAATGGCTTGTATGCAGCAGCTCGTCCATGTAAATTTAAGTTATGCAGTTCCTTGCAAACTGTGTTAGTGCACTGACTCACTCCTGTTGAATGCTGAAATTCTTTGGTGATGATTCATGCAGAGGAATGACGGTACCCACGGACGACACGT